>JAQSUU010000038.1:6250000-7500000 GCA_038087645.1 Saccharum hybrid cultivar R570
GTGAATAGTCCTTTCTAAAATTAATCGCGTCGGCAAACCGAAACAAATGCGGAATTAAAACTATCGGTCTAGCCAAGACTACACCCCTCTATCTAAGTTCACAAGCACCTCACAAAGATCCTAAATATGTAACTAAGGTGCTTTCCTTAGCAAGAGCTCTCCTAAACAATTCTAGAGCAAGGTCACACAAACCTATGCACTAGTACTTTAGCAAAGCCGGGGAGCTCCTACACAATTCTAGTAAGCAAAAGAACGAAGCCACCTATGCTCACTAGCAATACTCAATAGCAAGGCAACTAATGCCAAACTAGAGAGCGCAAATTACTTAGCTACACAAACTAAGCAATATGACTAACAAGGTTACACAAACCAAATTAGCCACGCAACGGGAGCTACTTCTATGCTACACAAGCAAGAAGGTAACTAGCTAACTACACAAGCAAACTAGTTACAAGAGCAACTACACAAGCACAAGTATATGAATGTAAATACAAGCTTGTGAATCGAAAGCAAACCACCGAGAAGATGTACACAATGTTGACACGGCGGTTTTTCACCGAGGTTCACTTGGTTGCCACCAAGCTAGTCCTCGTTGTGGTGATACACCCACTTGATGGATCACGAGCTAATTGACTATCAAGAGTCAAACCCTCAGCGGGTGCCGCACATCCACTCTCAAGATAGGGATCCTCCAAGCCACGAGCTTTACTAGAGTTGCTCTTCGCGATCCCCGCGGGGTGAGCACAATCCCCCTCACAAATCCTCCTCTGGAGCCACGCACAATCTCCACGCGTGCTTCAACGGAGTCGCAAGCCACCAAGCCGTCTAGGAGGTGGCAACCTCCAAGAGTAACAAGCACCACCGGCTTGCAACACGATCACCTAGTGCCACTCGATGCAATCCTCTCGATGCAACGCACTAGAATCACTCTCTCACTCGATCCGATGAACACTATCAAGCATGAGTCAGTTAGAGGGCTCCCAAGCACTACCACACAAGCCACCAAGGCTAAAGTGTGCTCAGCTGCCGGCCATGGCCGGCCAAGGCATCTATTTATAACCCCACGGTCAAATAGAGCCGTTACCCCTTCACTGGGTCCTTTTCGGGACGACCGGACGCGCCGGTCATAACTAACCGGACGCGCTCAGCCGCGTCCGATTCTCCAACGGTCACTGCGCCAACGGTCAAATCCCATGACCGGACGCACCCCAGGCAACGACCGGACGCGCCTGTCAAACGACCAGACGCGCCGATCGCGCTGTTCCGCGCGCCCGCGACGCAACGACTGGACGCGCCCCTCGCAAAGACCGGACGCGACAGTGCCCGCGTCCGGTTTGAGTCTAGTAAGCTCCCTCGACGATCGGACGCGTCCGATCATGTGTGACCGGACGCGCCTCGCGTCCGATCGTACTCAGTTTCCTCTGGACACCTGACCGGACACGCCGGTCCCGCGAGTGACCGGACGCGCCGGTTCCAAACCCTAGCACCCGCGCCTATGCTGTACTGACCGAACGCGTCTGGTCATACCATGACCGCGTCCGGTGCAGCGTCCGGTCACCTCTGTGACCTCCGTTCGCCTCAGTTTCTTTTCTGACTTCCGGCATAGTGGAAAATAGGCATTTCAACTTCTCAAAAACGCCTGAATCCCGCGCTCGCAAAGCTCGGCGGGAGGGAGAGAGGAACCCAAATCCTCTCTACCGCTTAAATTTCATCGCCTTCGTAAATGTGCCAACACCAACAAGTGACCACCACCTTGTGCACGTGTGTTAGCATTTTCATAATCATTTTACCGAAGGAGTTAACCACTCAACTTGCCACGCCACTCGATCCTAACACGTATGCACAGTTAGATTGCTCAAGTGGCACTAGATGACCGATATGCAAACAAATTTGCCCCTCTTGATAGAACGGCCATCTATCCTAAACCCGGTCATAAACTTCTCTACACACCTATGACCGGTGAAATGGAAATGCCCTAGGTTATACCTTTGCCTTGCGCATTCCACTCGATCTCCTCCGACGTTGATGCAACACATGCACCAACCAATCACCAAATGATATGATCCACTTCATATCATCACATGACCGTATTGGTTCATCGATCTTGACCTCACTTGCTCTTCACCGTTGCGTCGGTCTATCGGCGCCAAGTCTTGCTCAAGCTTCACCGCCTCGCGGTCCATCGCTCCAAAGCCTCCGACTTGCCCTTCACACTTGCAACCGGTCCATCAAGTCAAGCCTCATCTTGATCTTTGCCACCTTGGCCACATGACTCCATGTCATGTCTCATATGCAATGAGCTCCTCCATGACACCATCACCTGTGGACTAATCTCCTGTGTATTTCTCATTAAACACAATTAGTCCACCTAAGGTTGTCACTCAATTACCAAAACCAAACAAGGACATTTCAATTTCCCCCTTTTTGGTAATTGATGACAACTCTACAAAGATATAGAAATTAAGTTCTTTTGGACTTTATGCCACTTATCCAACATTTAAGCTCTATGTTAGGATTTGGATAAGCACCATAAAATCGAACTTGGTAGTGATAACTCTCCCTACATATGTGCTCAAATGGTTTGATTTCAAGCTTGCACATATGCATTAATATGAAATTTGTAGGAGGGTTAGCACTACTAAGTGATGCTAAGGTGTATAGAATAAACCTTTGTAGTTTGATACCATTTGATAGCTCGATATCATTTGAAAATCACAAGTTTGCCATCATCCTTAGCATCATGAATAGCTAGACATCAAAAACACTAGAAACCCCGTGAGATCAACATTATAAGCAAGGTTCTAGTTTTTCATGATAAACACAAGTCTAGCTACCATCCTATGCATGCTAGTTATCATATCATCATTCAAGTTCTATAACTAGCAAACACCACACAAGCATGCATGTTAAATATAAAAACTTATGCAATGCTAGCAAGCACATGAATATGCACATATCAAATGTAATCAATCAAAGTTCATGAGCTTGCTCCCCCTACTTGTGTGCTTCTTTTGTCCAAGAATGTTGATCCTTCTCTTTTCTTCATTGTTGCTCCCTTTTTGTCCATTTCCATGTCCAAACCCCATCTTCTCATGATGTCCCCAAACCCCTCTCTTGGTGTATTGATATATCTTTGTTCCAACTTCTCCCCCTTTGTCATCAATTTCCATAAAAGGTGTATTTCTCATTGATACAAAGGCTTGCATTGGGGTAGATGGTTGAGACTTGAATATTGCGTTGTTGATGGACATCACTGCATATGTTGGAATGACATTACTTGTATGTTGCTCTTGAGATACTACTTAGGATCTTTGACCTTGATACCATTAGGTGGGGCTCCTCCCCCTATGTCATAGCATGGGTCATTCACTTGATAGTCTTGAGCTCTTGTGTGTGAGGGAACTTTCTTCATTTGATGATCACTTAAAGTTGAGGATCACTTGTGGAACCACCATCTTGTATAAATGATATCATGTGTAGAAATACCACGAATAAGTGTGTGATACCAATTTGAAGAATCCTCTATCATGGAACCACTTGTAGGATTTGTTAATATGATCTTTTCTTGAACATTTGCTTTCTTCATGAGTACCACTTGTAGGATATCACTTGTAGATCATGATCTAGACACCACTTATAAATACCAATTGAAGAAATATTTTGAGTCTAGATACCATTTGAAACACCCTAGATATCCATTTGCATTGTTGTCTTATGCTTGTACCCATATCATTGTCATGAGCTTCTAGTATGACTTGAACTAAGTTGATTTGCCTAAGATTCTAAGTCCGGTTTGATCCAATGACAAGCTTCTTCACTCCTCATACTAAGGATTATTTTACCAATGTTGTACTTGTCACTTGTTAGCAATCCAAACTAGATCAAGTACTTGGGTTCACTAGCTCATGAACAAATTCATACACATACCACTAGATCATTCAAACAATTCAAGCAATAGTGGTAGGCTATGAATTTAAACAATTCATTTGTTATGCATGATCCTAGTAAGCATGTACTATATGCACTAATTGCATACTAGTAAGGGATGAAATGATCATGCACATTGCAATGATACCTTTGTTATGTTGGAGTAGAGGATAGTCACATAGATTCCAATTCATTACTCCAATAGAAATGTGAAGTCCAATTTATAAGCTTGGTGAAGACCAATCATTATAGAGAAATCCATTCTTCACCCATATGAAATTAGAACCACTAATAATCAAGTGCATTATCTCTTGTTGTGGTTGGCTTGCTTTTTCTCTTTGATCAATGCTTGCATCAGAGAAGTACTTATGATACCAATTTTATAACTATGACTAGCTCTCTTTTGGGTGTTGCTTGCTTTTCTTGATCAACCCTATTGATTGCTTCAATTAAGCATCTTAAATGTCCCTTGAATTCATCACTTCCATGTTAGCCTTCCAAGCCGGTGCTCGGTTTACCCACCCATGGGCGGCAAGCCCCCTCAGCAGGGAGAAGTGACCTCTCTCCAAAGAACCATCCTTGACACTTACTTGAATTGCCTTTGATTGATTGATCTATGGACTTAACTTGATGAGTAACCTTGAATTATTCTTTAAGTCCTTTTCTTTCTACTAAATGATCTCCAATCATTACTAGAACTTGAACCTCATCTTCATCTTGAGTTTGATCTTCATTTTCAAATTTGAGTACCAAATTTGTACACTAAGTACATTCCACAATCAATGTACTTGTACTCATTTCTTGTTATGCTTCTAGATCAATTCAAAACCAAAGTTAGGTGCCTCAAACACTTATAAACATGTTTCCAACTTGAGGACCTTTCACTTAAAGTGACTCTAGATCAATCCAATAATTGTCACTTTTCTGGTAGATTCTGTACCCTTCAAAGAATAATTCATATCTCCCAATGTACAGATCCAAATGCCACGAAATTTGGTGGAGATGTGAATTACTAAGTCATCTAGCAACTGTAAAAATTTGAGCTTCATTTGAAATCTAGATTGCTACCAGATTTCAAATCTTCCACCACTGCTACATGCTGAAAACTGCTGCACTATAGCTGACAAGATGCACTCCAAAACCGAAGCATCTCTTATCCAATTCTCATGAAATTTCTACAGCATCTTCTTTCATAAGTGTAGAGCATGTATACTAAATTTCACGCCAATCCAAATAGATTTGATCACTCAAACATGGCTAAGATCACTGCTAGCTCAGATTTTTTAATGTAGGACAGATTTCAATACATGAGCTATTCTTCATTAAAAGTGAATCAAACTTGAAACTAACTTGTTTGAAAACTTTCACAAGACATATATCCATCCAATCCACTTACTAAATGTCATCTCATGAATTTATCCAACACAAATCAATTCAAACTTGATTGCTAAGCATTTAATCCATTCAATCATCTCATAGCAAGCAACATTGCATATTTATCCAATTCAATCAACTCATATGCATCCAAATAAAATGATCAATTAGAGATATACCTTGGTTAGCTCATGATCATCCAATAGCAAGCTTTTACTCAAATAAATTGCAAGCCATCAAATAATTCCAATAAATCATCCACAACTTGATAAATGACACTTGTATGTTGTAGCACTTTAGACTTCACTCATTTTGACTTGGCATTGGGATAGGATATGCACTAAGCTTTAAAACTTGATTCAACATATAATGACCAATATGAATCCAAATGAATCAAGCCTCCAATGCCGATGGTACCTACAAACAATCATCCACTTTTTGATGGTACCCAAACAAGTTTGGGTCCTCTCAAGTTATGAGCAACATACTTAGGCAAAGCCTTAGTATGGGTAGCGGGATGTTTTGCAATTCTAACCAATGAGGTACCATTGCCATCCTTTCTAAGCATGTTATTATTATTAATTGAACTAGGCTTAGAATTATTACCTAGGGGACATGAATGAGCCATGTGTCCCCTTTCCCGGCATGAATAGCATCTTCTATTTGGTTGAGCCTTTTCTTCCTTGCTCATGTGATGCTCTTCATTGCCTTGCCTCTCATGAGTTGCTTGAGCATTCTTCTCAAGCTTGGTAGGACACCCCGAGGCAAAGTGTCCCATATCTTCACACTTAAAGCACTTGATGTGAGCCAAATCTCTCTTCTTATCTTGAATCTTGCTCATCATCTTGGCATCTTGGATTTGTATTGGATGCCTTCCTCTTCCACCCCTTCTTGTTTTCTTCTTCTTCTTCAAGTCACCATCATCATCCTTGTGGTTGATCTTGACTTGAGATTGGGGTGTGGTTTCTTGCTCAACTTGTGGCTTTGGTTGAGGCTCTTTTTGTTGCTTCACTAGTTTCTTGGTTGGGCACATTGAGGTGAGATGACCCCAAGTGCGACACTTGAAGCACTTGACATGCTTGAGCCTCTCTTCTTCTTTCTTCAACTTGAGCTTTTCTTCATTAGGGCAACCATTTGCAAGATGTCCCATTTCATGGCATTTAAAGCACATAAAATGAGAGAGCTTCTCTTGTTCTTGTTTCTTCATCTCTCTTTCATATCTTCTCTTCCCCCATCTTTTGCCTTTGATATTGCTCTTGTTGAAGCCAATCCCGCTCATGTCACCGTAGCTTCTTTGAGTTTTCAACATATGCTCAAAGGTGACTTTTGAGTTGTAGCACCTCTCTAACTTGTTGCTTAATTTCTTCACTTCACTTTTGAGCTCATTGTTCTCCTTCAAAATGTTAGTCTCACAAGACATAGAAGTAGAACAAGCATATATATGTGAAGAACATGGCATATCTAATAAGTCATCACAAGAGGTGGATACATGCTTTCTCCCTACATCACATGGGTTAGTCACATTTTGCAATTGATCATTTGATCCATGTGATGAGCTCTCATTAATTTTAATTTTCTTTAATAACATCTTAAAGAGAGAAGCATGTTCTTGTACCAAATTATCATGAGCAACACTAAGTTCCTCATGAGACAATTTTAGCTCCTCATGTGAACAAGTAGTAACATAAAGTAGATGCTTTTGTTGTTCACATGTGGTTTTTAGAAATGAGTTTTCATTTTCCAATTTCATGGTTTTAGCTTTCTCATTTTCTAAAGACATGTTCATGCTAGCAAGTCTACTCACAAGCTCATCATATGAATCAACATGATCAATCACATTATCATTTGATACCTTTGTGTCACCTAGTGACATGAAGCAATGTGATGTAGTGGATGGGCTTGTAGTAGCATCATCAAGGCCCGAGCATGAACCAATGTTGTCACCATCAAGTGTGCTTGGGGTAGAAACATCACTTGCAACACTTGATGCATCATCACCATTCTTGTCAAGTGAACTTGTGGTAGATCGATCATCATCATCACTTGACCATGAGGTGGAGCAATCCTCCACAACCATCGTGTTGTGGTCATGCTCAACATCATCATGTGCAACCTCCTTAGGCTTGACATCATCATCATCATCGGTGATAGCTCCATACTTTTCATTGAGATAGGCCCATATCTCATGAGCAGATTTGAGGTCCATGATCTTACCAAAGATGCTATCATCCAAAGATCTATACATGATGTTAGTAGCTTGGATGTCAAGATCTAGGCATTTCTCTTGTGCTTGAGTTAGATTATCTTCATCCAACACATGAGAAAAGCCTACATCTACCATCCACCACATTTGAGGGCAAATAAACTTAAAATTGCATATCATCCAATTTTTCCACCGTGCAAAGTGTGTGCCATCAAACATGTGAGGACAATCAACATCTAGTCCATATTCCGCCATCCTCTCGGGTCGGTGAAGACCACAAATGAGAGACCAGGCTCCGATACCAATTGAAGGGTCGAGATGGCGGACTAGAGGGGGGGTGAATAGTCCTTTCTAAAATTAATCGCGTCGGCAAACCGAAACAAATGCGGAATTAAAACTATCGGTCTAGCCAAGACTACACCCCTCTATCTAAGTTCACAAGCACCTCACAAAGATCCTAAATAAGTAACTAAGGTGCTTTGCTTAGCAAGAGCTCTCCTAAACAATTCTAGAGCAAGGTCACACAAACCTATGCACTAGTACTTTAGCAAAGCCGGGGAGCTCCTACACAATTCTAGTAAGCAAAAGAACGAAGCCACCTATGCTCACTAGCAATACTCAATAGCAAGGCAACTAATGCCAAACTAGAGAGCGCAAATTACTTAGCTACATAAACTAAGCAATATGACTAACAAGGTTACACAAACCAAATTAGCCACGCAACGGGAGCTACTTCTATGCTACACAAGCAAGAAGGTAACTAGCTAACTACACAAGCAAACTAGTTACAAGAGCAACTACACAAGCACAAGTATATGAATGTAAATACAAGCTTGTGAATCGAAAGCAAACCACCGAGAAGATGTACACAATGTTGACACGGCGGTTTTTCACCGAGGTTCACTTGGTTGCCACCAAGCTAGTCCTCGTTGTGGCGATACACCCACTTGATGGATCACGAGCTAATTGACTATCAAGAGTCAAACCCTTAGCAGGTGCCGCACATCCACTCTCAAGATAGGGATCCTCCAAGCCATGAGCTTTACTAGAGTTGCTCTTCGCGATCCCCGCGGGGTGAGCACAATCCCCCTCACAACTCCTCCTCTGGAGCCACACACAATCTCCATGCGTGCTTCAACGGAGTCGCAAGCCACCAAGCCGTCTAGGAGGTGGCAACCTCCAAGAGTAACAAGCACCACCGGCTTGCAACACGATCACCTAGTGCCACTCGA
Organism: Saccharum hybrid cultivar R570; assembly: GCA_038087645.1. Lineage (NCBI taxonomy): Eukaryota > Viridiplantae > Streptophyta > Magnoliopsida > Poales > Poaceae > Saccharum > Saccharum hybrid cultivar. The sequence goes on from JAQSUU010000038.1 coordinate 6,258,737, forward strand.
TGCAATCCTCTTGATGCAACGCACTAGAATCACTCTCTCACTCGATCCGATGAACACTATCAAGCATGAGTGAGTTAGAGGGCTCCCAAGCACTACCACACAAGCCACCAAGGCTAAAGTGTGCTCAGCTACCGGCCATGGCCGGCCAAGGAATCTATTTATAACCCCACGGTCAAATAGAGCCGTTACCCCTTCACTGGGTCCTTTTTGGGACGACCGGACGCGCCGGTCATAACTAACCGGACGCGCTCAGCCGCGTCCGATTCTCCAACGGTCACTGCGCCAACGGTCAAATCCCATGACCGGACGCACCCTAGGCAACGACCGGACGCGCTGATCGCGCTGTTCCGCGCGCCCGCAATGCAACGACCGGACGCGCCCCTCGTAAAGACCGGACGTGACAGTGCCTGCGTCCGGTTTGAGTCCAGTAAGCTCCCTCGACGATCGGACGCGTCCGATCATGTGTGACCGGACGCGCCTCACGTCCGATCGTACTCAGTTTCCTCTGGACACCTGACCGGACGCGCCGGTCCCGCGAGTGACCGGACACGCTGGTTGCAAACCCTAGCACCCGCGCCTGCGCTGTACTGACCGGATGCGTCTGGTCATACCATGACCGCGTCCGGTGCAGCGTCCGGTCACCTCTGTGACCTCCGTTCGCCTCTGTTTCTTTTCTGACTTCCGGCGTAGTGGAAAACAAGTTTGCCCCTCTTGATAGAACGGCCATCTATCCTAAACCTGGTCATAAACTTCTCTACACACCTATGACCGGTGAAATGGAAATGCCCTAGGTTATACCTTTGCCTTGTGCATTCCACTCCATCTCCTCCGACGTTGATGCAACACATGCACCAACCAATCACCAAATGATATGATCCACTTCATATCATCACATGACCGTATTGGTTCATCGATCTTGACCTCACTTGCTCTTCACCGTTGCGTCGGTCCATCGGCGCCAAGTCTTGCTCAAGCTTCACCGCCTCGCGGTCCATCGCTCCAAAGCCTCCGACTTGCCCTTCACACTTGCAACCGGTCCATCAAGTCAAGCCTCATCTTGATCTTTGCCACCTTGGCCACATGACTCCATGTCATGTCTCATATGCAATGAGCTCCTCCATGACACCATCACCTATGGACTAATCTCCTGTGTATTTCTCATTAAACACAATTAGTCCACCTAAGGTTGTCACTCAATTACCAAAACCAAACAAGGACATTTCACCGATATACACTGATGATGAACCCCCCTTCTTCGAGGATTTGAGGAAGACAGACCCAAAAAATAGTACTTCCATAAGATGTGGTTGGGCTCAATGCCCAAATAACCCTCGCACAAAGCAGCAAAGGCGACGGCTTGCTGAATCGAGTTTGGATTTGGGTTCTGCAGCTCGAGCTCGTAGTGGTGAAGAATCTAGCAGATGAATTTATCCGCCGGCGTCCCAAATCCATGCTCGTGAAATCGAGCGAAACTAACCACATACCCAGGAGGGCAGACCAGTTTCCGCTCCTCACTGGGAACAATCCACTCTGACTAGTTCGGGTCGATGTTGGGGCAGAGAAAGCCCTCCTCCACCTGCTTCTAGGCATCCTTAGGAACGAAAGAGGATACTAACCATGGCTCCTTTGGAGAAGGCTGGGAGGTGCTTCGATGGCGGCGGCGACGAGAGGACAAAGGGCAGAGGGAACGACTATGCGGGGATAAGAGGTAGGTTCTAGATTGCAAAGAGGGTGACGCAAGGCACATGGGGTACCAAGCTAGTGCTATTAACCTCCCTTTGACAAACAGGGACCTACCACTACCGCAAAAAACTCGGGAGTCGAGCCATGTCATATCACTGCTTCTATCAAAACCGCACTCAATTACCTCTAACAAAAATCGCAACTGCACCCTTTCGCCTTCCTTTCCACACGACTGATCTCTAGCGCGTCCATAGGCCGACCATGGGTTGCGGCAAAACAAAAACACCTTTTGCCAAGACTCACCCAGAAAGGCCTTCCTTGGGCCCAATAGAATACACTAGAACTATACCAAAAGCTGGCGGACGGTGATTGGAACGACACACATACTTCAAGCTGAGTTTCAGAGGCCTGCGGAGGAAATTGAAGGGCTTGGCATGAAGAACCATTAGAAAAAGAAGGGACTTGGGGGCAGACCCCACCGAGACCAGCCAACGGTTGGTCAAGAACACCCATTCTTTGAAGCATTCCAACTTTCCTAGAGCAAGGGCTCACGGGCTGCCCTCACCTTGTCAGCCTAGTGAACAGCCATAGTTGCCCACAACTCTATGACCACACACTCGAATCTTAGCCCTTGAAGGGGTACACTACCCCTCCAAAGCCCCAGGGGCTACACCCGGCGGGTGCGCTCGCGCGCACCCACCGGAAAAACCCTCAAGAACACCAAACAAATCGCTTACACATCTCTAAGCCTATGAAGGAATAAAACTTATTCCTCCAAAGGCTCGGGGGCTACTGTCGGGTACCAGCAAAATAGGGTACCCTATTTTCACCGCAAAAACTACCTACCAAGACAGAATTACGGCCCACAACCCATCACAGCTGGCCCGGGCCTTACCCTGCTCAAAACCAAAGCCAAAGGACAAGTGCCCGAGCCCCCTAGCGCTCCTCTACTTCATTTGACCCCTCTCTGTCATCTAGACGCTCGAGCCCTATGACGTCATCAAGGCGCTCAACCCCTCTACACAACTACTGCTTCGTTCGACCCCCACTGTAACACATTGCCACGGGTACGCACGGTCCCTACCCTTTCCTGTTAAGGAATAGGAGCTCGCCACATCGAGCAGGACTACCTGGGAACTTGTAACACCTAATTCACAATCCAGCCAAGGCTTGCATGGTTCTTTCTCACCCCCACGACAGTAATAGGAAGAAGCTACGCTACGCCGCACCATACCATGTTTGCTTCAATGAGACGGGGAGCAACGGCCATCTAGGCCCCCCTACATTTCCACCCACTACAAGAAATCCTTCTTTCTATGACAAAATTCCTTATGATGGGGCAATTTTTTGTCATATAATGTACCATAATATGACGAAAAAGTCTATAGCATCGTAAAATTAGGAGAGCCAGAACTATTTATGATGACACTATTTTTTATGTCACATAAAGATACCAAGCATCGTCACAAAATGTAATTCGTAGGTTAGTCGGCTGATGGTAGCGAATTTATGATGATGCATACAATTTTTATGTGACGACATTACACTATCATTGAATGTTTTGTCAAATATAATGACCCCTAACATCATAAAATATTCTAGTAGGAACTAGACCCTTGACCCATGTCTGTTAGGCTCGGAGCTGGGCCTCAACCCAGTTGAAAATGGAAGAGGAGGTGTGGCTGGAGGGAGTCAAGCTCGAGTGCCGCCGCTTCCACCCTCTTTGGCCTCCTCACGCCGTGATCTGATTTTCCTAGAGATTGAGGTTGGTTTGAGACATGATCTTTTAGGAGTAGCTCGACAACTTCGTTGTGATTATCTGTGCATTTTTTTAGATCAAATCATGGAGTTTTGATCGAGTTCTTGTTGATTTTTTGTTGCGTCCCTTCTCAGGTCATAGCCCGTCGGTGTCTCTGTTCTTGCAGTCAGGGTGCCGTTTGTCGGTTTTAGTTCTAGGCCAAGATGCAGCGCTATCAACGCCGGCACTGTTATGCCGTGCGCGCTCACTAGAGCAGTGCTCGCCCCTGAGACCCCGTGATCCCGTTCGTTGCCAGGCCAATGAATGCTCGCCGTCTGTAGCTCTCTTCTCTGTCTACGTGTCTTTGTTCTTTGGCAGATGAAACACAGCCAAGCGCAGAGTGCTTAGCACCGTGTGCTACTGGCCGTGTGCTGGGACGAGCCTAGTAACCTCGCTCATTGCCTACCGCAGTACACAACTTAGTTTGTGTTCATCTGTTTTTTTGTTCGTTGCTTGCAGGGTTGTGCAACCCCTCCACCAGTCGCTCTCCTTCCTGAGTTCAGTCATCATCAGAGAGCAGACTCTCCACTCCCACTCAGATCTGGATGTGTAGTTGTGGCAAATTAGTACTTGTATTGGTCATGGTTTGATTTCATTATTCTAGAAATAGGCTATGGTGATCCACTGAGTTAGTCATCTCAGAGAGCAGACTCTCCACTCCCAATCCTTTTTGCTAGAAGTAGTACTACTACTTGTATTATTCGTAGTAGACTGGATACCAGAGATCTGTTACTAGAAGTAGTACTCTTATTTATTAGTACAAGTAATATTGCTTGTACATTATTCGTTACTACCACGGCCTTGTTGGTGATATAATAGAGCAATTTAGTTAGTACAAATATGGCTAGTACTCTGAATTGCAACCCAGTTATCCAAATTTATACAGAGAAAACAAACTTTAAGAATGACTAAAGTAGAATGCTACCTACCTACAATGTTATTTTTTACTCAAGTTGCTCTTTTGGTTGTGGGAACGCAATGCCAGTAGCCTTGGCATTACCAGCATACAGTAGTTATAATATAATGAGGAGAAGATATGCATACAAATTTCATGTTTTTTGCTTAACATAGACGGTCATTAGGGCTTATTAGTGGACAAAGTGGTGTTGTTTTGTATAAAATAAAGTTGACATTGCTATTGCTCTTTGATAGCAGGCTCATTGAAATAGGAAATCAAACTTTAGCTTATTAGTAACAATGTAGAACTGTGAAGTCATGGCATATCATTCAGTTATCTGTTACATAGTAGGACACTCTCGTACAGTAGCAGCATGCTCAAGACTGATTAGTTGGTTATTCCACTCATTTCTTCCTGTATTCTTAGTTACAACCTCATTCTAGGAACAAGAACTTTAGCCTGAGGTAAGCAACAAGGTTCAATTTTCATATTGTCAATTGTTACTTTCTTGCTTCACTGACCAATCATCCATTAATTGTGACAAATGTGACATGTTTGGCAGCGTTGATGCATTTTAGGAGGTATGTCTTCATTACCATCTTGAAGCTAACAGCACAAACCTGGAGATCAACATTGAATGTATGGTCCCCTCCATGCACTAACCTGTTTGTTTACTCAATGTTTCTGCTTCACAATTTCTCACATATTGAACTGTTGCTCCAAGCCTCAAACTTGTACTAATTATTATTTTTTGTATGTGGGATCAAATTGATGCACTAAGCACTTGCAAGAAGAGTTGTGTAATGCTCTCTGTTTTCAGATGTTGCAGCAACAACCAGAATGTGTCATTTTTGGATATTGTAGGATTAAACTTCAGCTTTTTAGCTATCGTGCTTTCATGTGTATGTCTTGAAAAAAATCTAATTTTTATGTACTGGATGTGCTGCTAGATGTGTCTAATTAGACTGATCTCTAGTGAACCATGTTTGGATTGTAGGAGCTAGGGGATAATTTTATTGACTATTGCTTCTTTCTGGCAACTGTACACGCTCTGGATCCAAGTGAAGCTTCAAAAGGCTATCCCAAGCAGGAGGTACAATAGGTATGTGGAGCTTGCACAGGCTGCATTGGGTGAGACATTCTCTCAACTATTTTTGCCAATTCATGACAATTACTTCCAATTCCTATTCATAAATGGCAGCAATATATGTCACCACTGTCTAATATAATCTCTGTCATATGGGCCGAAAAGAATCTATGGACAGTTCCAAATAAGAGGTGGAGCGTGACTGATGATGGGGTAGTGCTAGGCTAATCTAGGAACACTCTTTTTTTTCTTTGCATCTAGATCATGATTCGAAGCTACTGCTTCTGTCAGATAACATATCACTCTCATTCCTTACAGTTACCATTTGCTACTACTAGAACCCTATGATCCTTCTTATAGTATGAAACTATTGCATTATCTACATGGAATTATTATTGTCTAGACTATTTTGATTTAGTGAGCTCAGCCTTCTCGACAAATATGGTTGTTAGTTAGGACCGAACGAGATGATTTATAGAATAATAGTTAAAATAGACCATTTATATATATTAATTGAAATGAAAATTTATTTGTTAGCCCTATTTAAGTTTATTGCCATCTACTTATTTTCTTTTGTGTTGTTTTATTCAGTTGAAAGTTGCAGCGACCAAGGAGGGCAGTGAGGGACATGGGAGCTACATATTCTTGCAAGGTGCACATTATTCTACCTTGTGGTGAGGGACATGGGAGCTAATGTATTGCTAGAACTACAGACTGTCTTGTTAGAAGTTATATGAACTTATTTGCATATGTAAATAAAAACTTGTGTGATGTATTTGAACCTTTGCACTATGTAATGTATCATATGATCTGGGTTGTATGTGAATGATGGTGCGACTTATATCTATGTTATATGACCTTTGCTAAGATTCATCACTGAATGAATATATAATACATGAAAGCTTCTTAACCATGGTTAACTACCTATACATGACGACTTCTTATCGTCATAATAGCGAGCATTAACCAGGGTACGTACCTGGCATTTGTGATAGTTCATACATTAAGTGACGCGTTGACTACATAATATGTGACAGACACTGTCATCATAAAAGGTAACAATATGTGACGACCGAACGATACCGTCACAAAAGGTTGTCACATTTTGTGATGGTTTTCCAAATTATCGTCACGAGGTACATTATGTGAGGGTCGTTCTATGACGACTAGCATGATGCTGCTTTTTCATCGTAAAATACTTTTTATGACAAATTATGTACTTTACATGACAGTTTCGATTTGTCATATAAGCCTAGATTTTTTGTAGTGACCGATGCGGCTTCAGGGCCACGAAATCTTCTCCATCATGACATCATGTCAGGGTATGGCCGCGCCACGTCATCTACAGCCATGGCGTGTCACCACCGCAACGACGACTGTGCGAAAGCACGAACCAAAAGGAAAGCTAGGAATAGGGAGCACCTTAGGGCATTCTCTTTCTATTTTTGTACATCCAAACACTGTAACCCGACCCCTCCCTTTGCAAATTATAAAAGGGGAGGGAGGGACCCTCGACCAGAGGGGTGAGACAACACCACACAATGGCAATGTACTAAGCACACACTCAAACACTCGAACACATGCACATAGAGAGACCTAGGAGCTATCCCTCTCTCGACAAGCTTGTATCCCCCTACTACATGCACTTCAGTGTAAAGCAACACGAGCACTGGAAGTAGGGACGTTCAGCCCAAACTAGTATATATCTTGTGTCCACCTTGCACATCATCGGAGGCTCCAACGCATAGCATCATTCACTTGTCCCGTCTCTAGACACCCCCCATTCTAGAACGCCGACATCATCCCTAGTGATGATGCTAGAGATGCTCATGGATGCCACCTAGTACCACTAATAGAGTAATACTAAGTAGTTCTTTATTATTTCATGTGACTAGATAGATTATATAGATGAATGAAAAGGATATGCAAGCACACAGATAATATACCACTGTATCACTTCACCTGGGAGTATTCCAGGTATCGTTATTTATATTTTTTCCACAGGGAAGGTCAGGCAAGGACATGTATTGATAACTTATACGATTGATGGAGAAGTAAGCCATAACTAATATTCTACTCATAACAGGGGTAAGTCAAGATGTAAATGTATATAAATGGTAAGTTACAACTAATCATTGATGACTCAGAGTATTCCTTTCTATGACATTAGCATGGCTAAGTAGAATATTAGACAAATAATTCCTAAGTCATTCTTAAATACAAGTCAAAGCATACATTAATTAGTGCAATTATACTTAGCAATCATGGTTAAGATCAACTTCGTATCTACACATAAGGGATATTACTAAGAAAGATTAAGAACAGAGCTTGTCTTCCTTCGTAACTAGATCCTACGTGCATACCTATATTCGGGGAGTGGACTATAAAGGACTCAATAGGAGTGTCACATCTGTGATCTACCACATGACCTAGAATATAGGGTGTATCCATAGGTAAACAACCTATAAGCACCACACTTACAAAATGTCGACCACTCACCCATGGTACCATAGAGTGAGCGCTATACGAACTTATGCGTGAACACGATAATCCAACTATACTAAGTATATAATCAAAGTAGATGATGAACATTATAACTAGGAGCATGAATGATATGAATAATAATGTCATAACGATTGTGGCAAACATATAAAAGTATTGAGAGATACAAAAGAGAGGGCGTACAAGGATTATACCAAACCACGCTCTTGACACTATCGAGAATCCAAGCTAAACCTGCTTGCCTCCCTCTAGACCTGGCCTACCTAGCTATGCCCTAGAATATGGTGGAGCTCTGAGGATAATTAGGGTTTCTTCTTAAATGACTTGATGACTAGGTATGCCTCCGGGGGGTCACAGGGGCTAGTTTATATAGGCTGGAGCATCAATCCTGATCCCTCAGATCAAACCGACTTGAATAAATGGCTTAGATGCAATCTAGGATGCGATGGAGAATCGACATAGCGATGGGGGCTGACATGTGGGCCCCAGGGGCTGGCCGGCCTACAGGTGGGGCCAACCGGCCCCACCTAGCAGCCTCTGCCTCTCTACCTCGGTGCAGTGTCCTCTGGTGTCATCTAGATCCTTGTGGTGTCTGTTTCGCTGTGGATAAGCGCGATTAACTTTCACATCTAGGTCCACCTTGATGGTTTTCTGGATAAACCCTGCAGAAATCACAGATTCACCAAAACTCATGGAATTTGTTAGTTTAAACCCCTAGACCTTTGTTGGTGATCATATTTATGCCCTTATACAAGTTATATTAATGGTTTATATTGGTTATTAACTACCATCAACAAACTCCCTCAAGCTTAACCTTTGCTAGTCCCTTAGCAAGGCTAAATTCAGCAAAATGGATCAGGAGTTGTGTCGATGCTTGCACTCCTCAAAAGTACACATGCGTTCAAACAAGAATTCTCCTCTGGATTAGAATAAACTGATCTGACTTTCAAACTTACCTATATTACCTTCAACCATGGGGCTTCTTAGCTTTCACTTGGGTCTTGAGTAATTGAAAGATAGAGTGATCAAGTCAACCACTATGTCTCAAGTTCTTTGCTCAACCATTATTCCAGAGTTTTTGTAAGTTTTTAAAATAAAACTCAGAGCTTCCATTGTATGACACTCAAGTCTCTCACTATATGTGGTATTTGTGGATCCTCACCAAGGTAATAATGATGTTATGCCTTTCTTGTAACACCCCAGGTGTTATCTTGCCTCCTAATGCACTTGCTTCACATGAGTATAGCCTTATCATAAGCATCTCATCTTGTTGCCTAAGTTTAAGTAAGTGAAACATGCTTGTGCCATTATGCTTCTTTGTCTTGTAATGCTACGATCATGTGTGCAAATGTAAGTTATTGCTTTGAATGTTTGTAAACATGTTAGGATTGCTTAACTATGCATTTGGAGCATTTCTCATGTTAATAGATTATGCTAACTTAGCTCCTAAAGTGTTGTTTTCCATGCTTTGTTAGTATAGTGTGCTAGCTGACCTCTCAGAATCTCCATCTTAGAGTTTGAATCAGTCCAAGTCAATTATATCAAAGTTGTAGTAAATTTTATAAGCTTCAACTTTGTCAATTGACCCATCTCATGATTCAGCTCTTAAGCCTGTCAAAACTGCAGTTTACTACTGTTCTGGAATTCTGTTAGTTCCCAAAAACAGATTCTATTCCTTGATCTATATCTCGCAAACTATGCTAATTCAAGCTTGACTCCTTAAAGAAAAGTTGTAGAGAATTTATGGAGGTACAAGTTTGTCAATTGACACTTTGGCTAATTCGGCCTAGTTCATGAGCTACAAGGTCTGGAAGTTCATACTGTTTTGAAGCTTTGAAAATCGGCTAAGTCTGGGTGACTGAACTTTTCAGTTTCAGTTTGCGTGTACCTTACTTTGGCGCATTTTCTTTTGAAAACCGTTGAGAATTAGATGAAAGTTCTTTAAGAAAAGTTGTTGTCCTCATATAGCTCTACAATGCTATGGAATTGATTTAGCATTTCCTTACTCGGTTTGGGAGATGGAGATGGACGAACAATGCAGTTTCAGTCGGTCTAAAACTGAACTGCATGATTCAATTTCGAGTACCCTACTTTGGAGCTTTGTATCTCTCCAACCATGTCGAATTAGTCTTTGATCCTTTAACGAAAGTTGAAGTACTCTTGTAGCACTACACAATAGTGAAATCGGGTGATCAAATAATGAATTGGTTTGAGAGATATAGAGGAGAGAAAATAGAGTTTTAGCTATATGTTTGCAGTAGTCTTGGGTGGTTTCCAGTTTCTGAAACTTGATCGAAGCCGTGTCGTGGTTGACCGTGTGCAGAGGCTCGATGCCACGTGGCCCTCGATGACGCCCGCTGTTCGACACCTCGCGCCCACGCGTCGTTGCACCGTATTGAAGAAGTCGAGCCCCTCCTTCGGTCTTCCCCCTCGCTCACTCACATCCTCCCTCGGTCTCTCGCTTACTCGCTGTCATCGCTGTCGCCCCTTCTCCCTCGACCTCGCAGCCTCGGCCGAGCAACACTGCCCTTCCTCCCTGTAGCGCACAGCCACGCCGCCCTCCACTCCTTGCACCGCACGCGTCAACCCTAGTCGAAATCCATGCGCTGCCGGCTGCATCGTCGTCATTCCGGGTGTCGGTGTCGCATGCTGCCGCAGCTCTGTCGCTGCTGGCTGCAGCCGGACATGGCCACGGCCTGGCGCAGCCCCGACTGGCCACGGCCAGAGCCAGGTCGGCCCTTCCCCATCACCCACAGCGACCTCCCCGGGCGTGCTCCTCCGTTCCCTGCGTGCTCTGCCCGTCCCTGCGTGCTCTGTCCGTGAAGAGGAAGAAGAAGGGAGTAGATTAGAAATAGAAGCTCTTTGTTGTGTTCACTTTGCAAAAGTGCTAGAGACAAAGGATTTACATTTAGGGGCTTACATGAATTGTGGAGAGTTTTGTGTTCACTCTGCATAATGTTTTCTCTTTTTTTCGGAATTAGTATTGCATTTAAATGGCTGAACTTAAAAAATACATAGTAATTGGTAGAAAAATCATAAAATAGCAAATGAGGACTTTTTGGAATCCTTGTGAAAATGTCTATGCATTAGATCTATAATATGGAATGTTTTAGTTTAAAGTTTTAGCTTTAAAAATATATTTATGCAACTAGGTTTTGAATGCTAGTTGGATATGTTATTTTTAATAACTCTAAATATATAACTCCAAATGAAGTGCAATTTTTGGTGGCATGTTACTCTTGTGATGTATGATGTCTAGTAAAAATTTCAAGATTTTAGGCTTGATAGTTTAGGAGCTATAAAAATAACAAATGCTATATGCTGCTTTGCTTCTATTCTGGATAGTTCTGCATGTATGCATTGTTTGGCTTAGTTAAGTTATGAATTATGCCTTGATGACAATAAATGAGTTGTAGTACGTTTCTTAATCTTTTCAAAAAGCTAAAGAGCACAATTTTTGGCTATGTATATGTTTAACTATAGTAGTCTAAAGTGCTGTAGCTGTTTCTGTCCAAACCCAGACAGGGTTGCCTTGTTTATAATGTGTGACCTAGTTAGTAGCACAATTAGCTCTAGATGTTTATAACAAAATTGTTCACAACTTGTTAAGCTTTCTAAAAAGTCCAGAACCATAATTATTGGATTTGTGAAACTCAAAATATAACGGTTTAAAGTGGCATATCAGATTCTGTCCATATTTTGGACAGAGATGCAATTATTTAATTAATTGACCATGTTAACTGTAGAATCATCTTAAGATGATTACAAGAAAGTTATAGGTAACTTTATAAGATTTTCATAAAGTTGAGAATCATGTTTGTTGGAGGTCTAGAACTCCATTTATGCTTCTCTGAAGTTTCTATCAGTTTTCTGTCTATAATTGTACCACTGCTGTTGGGCTGCATGTGTGGTGTTACTCGTGCAACTAGTTTCATGGTGTAAATGATGTTTACTGTGATTTTGGTAAATATAAAAGTTGTAGATAATTATCTTATCTTGCTTGTGTTAAATTTTCATGATCCCAGGTCTGATAGTTTAAGAGTTGCATGTTTAATAAGTCTACTATCAGATTTTAATTACCTTCTGTGAAGACTTTAAAGATTATCATGTTTGGTCATGATAACTTGGGAATCATGTTGAGATGATTAAATATGAAATGTAGATAATTTCCTAAGCTTTCCAGAATGTCTTCTTACAAGTCATTTGGATTTATGAAACTCCAGATATGATTGATTTATGAATCTACTATTTGCAAGTCCAGAAATTGACATATTCTAGTTATAGTTGTTGCTTCACCTTGACTTGCTTTGCATGTTGCTACATGTGATTCATGTCCTTGGTAATTAAGTTAAATACACCTGAGATCATGTGGAACTTGTGTGCCATGCTGAGTGTGCCCTCCTTGCGATCTTAGCATGTTGGTTTGTGTGATGTTATTTAAGCAAAGTGATGTGCTTAAGTGTCTTTAGTATAACCTTGTACTTGCCTTGTTTTAGTATGTGATGCATCATCCATTGCATTTCCATGTATTCATACACTTGCATCTTACATCTCATCTAGGTACGCTAGATGCACTACGTGGAGGACATAATGTGGAGCTGAACCCGAAGATGGTGTTGGTGGATCCACCCCGCAGATAGAAGGCTGGACAAGTGCTAGTGGGAGATGCTCGCCAAGCGTGGGTCATCTAACAAACACTGACTAGTGTCGTATCCCAGGCAAGCCCTGGAGCATTATAAGCCTCCTACCTTAAAAGCAATTAATTATATATATGTTATAAGTATTGTTGCATTAAGTGATAGGAGTTGGTTGGAAACCCTTGCTGCATTATATCATTCCTTGTCCAGATATATGAATCCTTGAATCCTACATAGACTAGGATCGAGTAGATGCTTAGCCCTGCTTTAAGCGGTAGAAGTCAGGTGATTTCCTGTCACCTGCGAGATGTAGGGATATTCATATATGGCACGGTTGGCTATATTTGCTATCGTGGAATGGAACCATGTGTTAATAAAATGAAATGAGACCGGGTGGGATGACGATAGTGAAGCAACAAGGCATGGAGGTCTTGGGTGTGAATCTATCCCCGTCTGAGTCGTTTAAGGACCGATTCGCTGTACGTCCTTGAGTCATGTTGAACGCAGTCTAACACTTAGTTGGCCGGATAAGTCGTTCCGACCGCGAAGCCGAGTAATGTGATTCAGGCCGGGAATCGAATGGTAGGTTGCTTCTTGGAGGAGAGAAAGGATGTGCTTGGGGACATTGTCGTGAGACCAAGGGGGGTTAGAGTCCCTATCACCTGGCAGAGTGTCGCCCTTGGGGTCGCGACATCATTCGAACCCGCGATTCCTGAATCATATGAAAAGGTGGCTTGTGCGACCCTGGTAGGGGCCTGCGCGGTGAGTGTTAGAAATACCCCTCCAGCTGGATAGGAATTTGATTCGAATCGCCGTCGCTCCCGGTTAGTGAGCACTTGACTTGAGCAGCGGCAACGTAGATTCCATTAAATTGAATGGATGGTTAATTGGATCACGATGGAAAGGTTGTCTCAATTTATACCTGCTATGGTTAATATTGTTTGCTCCTAATAAAGTGAGTGCTCTAGTATAGGTTCTAATATAGATGATAGGTTAATGATAATTAACTTGATGCTTAAGCATTAATGATTAATCATCTATATTAAGCTTTTATGCAAAATGTTGTCAAGCTAGCCCCACTTTATATCAGCCTTGCATGATCCTTGGTGTCACCTTATTTCTGGTTTCTGACGGGTAAGTCTAGCTGAGTACCTTCTTGTACTCAGGGTTTTATCCCCACTTGTTGCAGGTTATGATGTATCATGGCGGCTGCAAGAGTTGGTTGACTCCTGCCGTAGAGGCGGAGTGTGATCATGGGCATGATCCTTCTTATTTATCTTCTCTCTAATGCTTTTGTTGGAAGTCGACCGTGGTACTGGCATGTATTTGAAATAAGAATAATATTAGTTTCAAATTACTTTGCTTCCGCTACTTTTGAACTTAAGTTGTAATAACTATGTTGAACTCCGATGTATATTGAATTACTTGTGGAATGGATGTAACATGTGACTTGTTATGTTGAATCACTACGATCTTGGCTTGTATGTTGGTTGGTTTGAAATCCCTCATGATTTCATTGGACTACCGGAGTTATATGGGCTCAAGTGCGAGAATTTGATCATTTCGGTGATTGTTTTTGTACTTGTGCTCTTATAATTTGGACGGTTCTGTTACAGCTGGTATCGGAGCAAGATTCAACATTAAACTTGTCGTATGTGTATTTAAAACAAAGGTTTTGTTTTATTAAATCAGTTTTATCAACTTATAGCTATATATAGGTTTGTGAAATCTGAATTCTAAACCTAGTATGCCAGTGCTCAATTTCCTTATGCCCATATAAGGATTATTAGGTGGCTTATATAAGTACTAACTTGGGGGTTTTTCATTTATGCATCTACGCCCAGGCCAAGGTATGTATGTGTGATGACTCTCCCACACTATGCTACCCGGTGTGTTAGATTAGAGGTAGCCTTCATATATGAAATAGCCATATATGTCGCTAGTTTACTTTTATGCAACATCTCACCTACGCTCAGGTAAGTGTGAGTTGTGAGAGCATGACCGAACATCTATCAGTCTAGTGGAGAGCTAGTTTTGGTTACTGGATTATTTACATGTTGCACACATGTATATATGAAGGTACTTAATTGTGGGTGATTGATGATTCGGGTAGTTTTGGTGCTACATGTACGTATACGGCGGTATATGTATATGGAAGTACTTAGAATTTTACTTCCTGTTTTCATTGTGTGCAATATATTGGGGAATTGTTGGGCTGCAATGAAAATTTTCTGCAGGTACGCTAACCACGAATGCGTAAGTCGAATGTAGCTGACGACTAGCTATATATCGAGAGAGTGCGTGTTATGCCACCGACATAGAACATGATCGCCACCTTAGGTTGGCAATCTTGTGAGGACGAATAGGACGAAGCATGCATCTTCATGATTGTTGCCTTATGCATAGTTATGCTCCTCTCACCCTTGCTTCTATAGTGTGTAACTTGTGATCAATGTGTTACACTATCTTTCTTGAATGAAGCTAAATAAGAATACCTTACTCCATGTTGTTTGAGAAAAGTGTGTGCTTAGCCTTGCTAGAAATAGTTGTGGTTACATGCTTGAACCTATAGATGCCCTTTAGGTTAGCCAAGTGGCGGATATGTTGTCATACAAGTGTTTGCAAATGCTTTAGACCTCACCTAAGTAATTGTGATTCTTATTAATGAATTAAATTAGTTGGTCTAAGGTAATAATATTTAGAGCTACTAGAATAACATGTTTGTGTGCTCTCTTGTTAAGTAGAACAAAGGCAAGCTTTGTTTTGCTTGTCGAATGTTGGCTGCTAGAACGATTTCTGTTGTAGTGATGTTTTTAGGGGTCATAATGATGTTTTCTGTAATTATAGAGAATACCAAAGTTGTAGCTAACTTACTTATCTAGCTTGTCCTAAAATTTTATGACCCTAGGTCTTATGGTTTGAGAGTTATAAATTTTAGAAGTTTGTTGTCAAAATCTGCTCATGTTCAGAACAGATCTGAATGTTTGGTTTGTTTGACCTATGTGCATAAGGAATCATGTCTTGGAGATAATAGAAGAAGTGTAGTACTTTTTCTAAGCTTTCCAAAATGTCCTATAGCACTAATTTTGGTGGTTTAATCTCTAGTTATAAGCTTATAAAGTGGAATGATAGAATCTGTCCAAATCTGGGCAGATATGTCTTCTTTGTCTTGTTTGGCCTTGTTAGATATAGAATCATCTTAATATGATAATAAGAAAGTTATAGACAACTTAATAAGCTTTACATAAAGTTAAGGCTCATCCTTGTTGTGTCCCTAGAACTCCAATTATGCATTTTTGAAGTTCTTGTCCGTTTTCTGTCCATGTTGGTATAGATCTAAAACATCAGCATTCTTGACCATGCTAACCTGTGATTTCGCTGTTGGTATGAATAACTAAAGAGTAGTCGTTTTCTTAAGCTATCTAGAAAGTGTAGGATCACCTTTATAGGAGGTCTACAACCTCAGTTATGGTTGAAACAAGTAGTTACTATGCTGCTGTCTAGATTCTGTGCACATGCTAAGTTGGCTTCCTTAGCTAGCGTTGTTTTGAGCTAAACTAGTAGTTAGTTCATGCTTGAGATAAATGCTTGTTTTGGGTGAGCCTTGTGCCTTGTATTGGTTGCTTAAACCATTCGTTTGAATTTTCTCAAAGGACTGCTTGATTGTGAGGTTGTATGTGTGTTTGTATCTGGGTAGTGCTCTAGTTGTCACCTCGTTTGTCCTCGGTGAGCATACGAGGGTCACATAGCTTTATCCTAGAACAAAGTTGACATATGTAATTGTATGATTGTTGTCTTCCATTAAGTTCTCTATCTTATGAGCCTGAGCATATAGACTTAGTGGTTAGTCCTTGAATGTTTGTATCCATGCCCTTGCTTGACCGAAAGCCCAAAGTTTAGTTCTCCTATATGTTGTATAAGCCATGGATATTTTCCAACCCTTTTTGTGGAAACCCTTGCCGACTGACCTACCAAGTTAATTTCCATCAACGCTAGCCTTTGACCATGGTTCGTATGTTGCCAATGGTGGAGACCGTACCCAAATCCAGGTTGGACCTTCCGGTTACCTTTCCCAAAGGTTAGCTAGTGTGACACAATGTCTCTCTGCTATGGCCTCTAAATCGTGTGCTTGTAAATTCATGTATCTACCTTATCAACTCAATCTATGACTACATATCAGTTTTTGCCCTTGAAATTTGCTTAATCCATCGCCAACCTTCTCAAGTCTCGAGATGTTTACCAGTCTTGATCTCATGTTGTGATCCAACATGACCAAATCTCATGGTAATCTTTCGTTTTGTCCTCACTGTGGTGAACACTTGGCGTACGTGGAATTAAGCAACAACCACATGCTTAGTCACCTTCGGCAATGGAGCTATGTTCTCTTGTGAGGTGTTTTAATCTGCGAATAGCTTCCCTATTGATTCTAAACCTTGTGACTACCTTTACTTGCTATCCCTCCTTGGTATGGTGCTTGTTCAGATCACCCAATCTGCATCATTTGAAATTCCTCATCAGGTGTATGTTCGGTAATGGTGTTACGATTAGCATTCTATGGTGCCGCGACGAAACCTAGGGCCTCCTTGTGACCGGCCGACACATGGTTGTGCTACTGGGCACGCGCTGGTATCAAGGTTGCTAGTCATAGCCCATTATGGAACTACATCGATGTGGGTTTTCTTGTGAGATGTTCCTTGGTTATCTTCCTATATTGTATCGTAAGATCCATATCTTAGACCGAAAGTAGTGGAGTTTCCTTCGGAAGTTGCTAAGAGGATAACCTTTGAAGAACCGGTCACCGACATAAACATTAACAGACTGCAATAGGTGGTAGACAAGTGACTTTGCTTAGCTGTCCCTATATTGATAGCCACCATCTAGTGAGTAAAGTATCTCATCTTTGTTGGATAAAAAGGACACACAACATTTAATGTTGGACAAGTCATCTGTTGGATAAGAATCGATTGTCACATTACGCAAGTCTTAACCTTTGTATGCATAATGACCTTACCGTTGAGCTCAGCCATCTCTGGTGAGACTCCTTATCTGCTGACTTCGATAGCAACCATCTGTGTTGTATCAACCACAATTATGGTGATTAAGAATGAAGATTTGGAACTTTTTAGTGTTGAGAGACAACTGATTAGTTACCAATAGGAAGGTTAATCTCTAGCTAGGTAACAACTCTTTGGTAGCTACGAAGGCTATGTCTTGCAGAGCAATAACCAACAAGAAAACAAGAAGTTAATCAACTAGCCAACAACTTGAGTGATGCTCTATCTTCTAGAGCCATTGTGATCAAGTCAATTCCGCCTTTGACAATCACACCGATAGTGCAAGGTGTCCTATCAGTTAAAGTGAAGAATTAGAGAAAGCATGTCCTTAGTTTCGATCATTATCCTTATGCCCTTAGGTATCACAAACGGTTTGTTCATAACTTTACTGATCGAAGTGTTGAGGAATATTCGGAAGCGGTTCCTTATCCTTGTAGAAAGGTTCTCCAGGCAGAGTATGCGTTTTGCCCTGCAAAAGTAACCTGCAAGTTCAAAGCGTGTGCATCCTCAGATTGGTATGAAAATTTATAGTCGAGATCTGCTGTTGGATGGCCCTTTTGAGGTCTCACAGATACTAGTTTACACTCTTTCAATTGCTTTTGCTTTCTCGTATCCCCAATGTACGAGCAGCCTTGGTGTTCTGCAAATTAATTTATACCATCTCAAGTCAAAAGCAATTTGAAAAGTGTCAAACAACAGGTTTTCCATCTTCGAGCTGCTATTTGATCTTAAGAAGGAAGCCTCAAGGTGAAAGTTGGCCTAACAAAGTTGCTACATTGCAAGTCAACTCAACTTACAATGCAACTAAGTCACGAAGGAAAATTTTTACTCAATCGCTTGGTGGTAGACTACTCCCCGTGGTTAAGTGAATAATTATAACTTTTGTTGTCCTTAAGGCCTCGTTACATCTTTCTTTGGGAATTATTTTCCAATGATGACATACTTTGGTACCTTATACATGTTTTTACCCAAGAGGTTGCATCTGATTCAGCGTAGATAACTATTGTCATTGGATAAGAGGATCTTCTTAGGTAACATTTGATAAAAATACAAAGCCGACAGAGTCAGCTATCACATTCACTAACCCATCGATATACTCAGATAATACAATGTTGTCATCAGAGAAAGAGAACTGCACGCATGGAATAGTAGTAGCTTTCCATTAGTTGGGTCTAAATGAATGAACATTTATGACCAACATAGACCCTGTCTATTGGTTAGTTAGTATCCTATAGCCTCAGAGTATATTTGTCGTCTATGATCTCACCCTTTTGGAAGGTTGTGCTCAAGCCATTTTGGTAGAGGACTGCTTTTCAAACTTTGTGAACATAGAGTCATTTTAACGAGTATACTTCTGATTATTTCGGTCTAGTGTCAAGTTCATATGGCCTATGTTGTGGTCATTAGAAAGTCAGATACTTGTGAGTGGTTCACTCATGGACCAAATGATCTCCGTACACTGAGAATGCAGTATGTGCTATCTTGGATTCCTCCCAAAGTAACAATGCTTCATGGAAGTCAATGAAGGAAATTCTTCAGACAAATTTTACCATGAAGAATAAGTATCAGAAAGTGCCTTTGGCCAGATTGTTCACCGATGTTGAAGCTTTGTAGCTGAATGCTATAGCAGATGTTGGGAACTAGATAACGTGCCTCTCCTCCTTAAAAGGTCTTCCATTTCGAATCTCGGGACGCGATTCTTTTAAGGGGGGAGGGCTGTAACACCCCAGGTGTTATCTTGCCTCCTAATGCACTTGCTTCACATGAGTATAGCCTTATCATAAGCATCTCATCTTGTTGCCTAAGTTTAAGTAAGTGAAACATGCTTGTGCCATTATGCTTCTTTGTCTTGTAATGCTACGATCATGTGTGCAAATGTAAGTTATTGCTTTGAATGTTTGTAAACATGTTAGGATTGCTTAACTATGCATTTGGAGCATTTCTCATGTTAATAGATTATGCTAACTTAGCTCCTAAAGTGTTGTTTTCCATGCTTTGTTAGTATAGTGTGCTAGCTGACCTCTCAGAATCTCCATCTTAGAGTTTGAATCAGTCCAAGTCAATTATATCAAAGTTGTAGTAAATTTTATAAGCTTCAACTTTGTCAATTGACCCATCTCATGATTCAGCTCTTAAGCCTGTCAAAACTGCAGTTTACTACTGTTCTGGAATTCTGTTAGTTCCCAAAAACAGATTCTATTCCTTGATCTATATCTCGCAAACTATGCTAATTCAAGCTTGACTCCTTAAAGCAAAGTTGTAGAGAATTTCCTGAGGTACAAGTTTGTCAATTGACACTTTGGCGAATTCGGCCTAGTTCATGAGCTACAAGGTCTGGAAGTTCATGCTGTTTTGAAGCTTCGAAAATCGGCTAAGTCTGGGTGACTGAACTTTTCAGTTTCAGTTTGCGTGTACCTTACTTTGGCGCATTTTCTTTTGAAAACCATTGAGAATTAGATGAAAGTTCTTTAAGAAAAGTTGTTGTCCTCATATAGCTCTACAACGCTATGGAATTGATTTAGCATTTTCTTACTCGGTTTGGGAGATGGAGATGGACGAACAATGCAGTTTCAGTCAGTCTAAAACTAAACTGCATGATTCAATTTCGAGTACCCTACTTTGGAGCTTTGTATCTCTCCAACCATGTCGAATTAGTCTTTGATCCTTTAACGAAAGTTGAAGTACTCTTGTAGCACTACACAATAGTGAAATCGGGTGATCAAATAATGAATTGGTTTGAGAGATATAGAGGAGAGAAAATAGAGTTTCAGCTATATGTTTGCAGTAGTTTTGGGTGGTTTCCAGTTTCTGAAACTTGATCGAAGCCGTGTCATGGTTGACCGTGTGCAGAGGCTCGATGCCACGTGGCCCTCGACGACGCCCGCTGTTCGACACCTCGCGCCCACGCGTCGTTGCACCGTATTGAAGAAGTCGAGCCCCTCCTTCGGTCTTCCCCCTCGCTCACTCACATCCTCCCTCGGTCTCTCGCTTACTCACTGTCATCGCTGTCGCCCCTTCTCCCTCGACCTCGCAGCCTCGGCCGAGCAGCAGCGCTGCCCTTCCTCCCTGTAGCGCACAGCCACGCCGCCCTCCGCTCCTTGCACCGCACGCGTCAACCCTAGTCGAAATCCGTGCGCTGCCGGCTGCATCGTCGTCGTTCCGGGTGTCGGTGTCGCATGCTGCCGCAGCTCTGCCGTTGCTGGCTGCAGCCGGACATGGCCACGGCCTGGCGCAGCCCCGACTGCCCACGGCCAGAGCCTGGTCAGCCCTTCCCCATCACCCACAGCGACCTCCCCGGGCGTGCTCCTCCGTTCCCTGCGTGCTCTGCCCGTCCCTGCGTGCTCTGTCCGTGAAGAGGAAGAAGAAGGGAGTAGATTAGAAATAGAAGCTCTTTGTTGTGTTCACTTTGCAAATGTGCTAGAGACAAAGGATTTACATTTAGGGGCTTACATGAATTGTGGAGAGTTTTGTGTTCACTCTGCATAATGTTTTCTCTTTTTTTTTCGGAATTAGTATTGCATTTAAATGGCTGAACTTCAAAAATACATAGTAATTGGTAGAAAAATCATAAAATAGCAAATGAGGACTTTTTGGAATCCTTGTGAAATTTTCTATGCATTAGATCTATAATATGGAATGTTTTAATTTAAAGTTTTAGCTATAAAAATATATTTATGCAACTAGGTTTTGAATGCTAGTTGGATCTGTTATTTTTAATAACTGTAAATATATAACTCCAAATGAAGTGCAATTTTTGGTGGCATGTTACTCTTGTGATGTATGATGTCTAGTAAAAATTTCAAGATTTTAGGCTTGATAGTTTAGGAGCTATAAAAATAACAAATGCTATATGCTGCTTTGCTTCTATTCTGGATAGTTCTGCATGTATGCATTGTTTGGCTTAGTTAAGTTATGAATTATGCCTTGATGACAATAAATGAGTTGTAGTACTTTTCTTAATCTTTTCAAAAAGCTAAAGAGCATAATTTTTGGCTTTGTATATGTTTAACTATAGTAGTCTAAAGTGCTGTAGCTGTTTCTGTCCAAACCCAAACAGGGTTGCCTTGTTTATAATGTGTGACCTAGTTAGTAGCACAATTAGCTCTAGATGTTTATAACAAAATTGTTCACAACTTGTTAAGCTTTCTAAAAAGTCCAGAACCATAATTATTGGATTTGTGAAACTCAAATTATAACGGTTTAAAGTGGCATATCAGATTCTGTCCATATTTTGGACAGAGATGCAATTATTTAATTAATTGACCATGTTAACTGTAGAATCATCTTAAGATGATTACAAGAAAGTTATAGGTAACTTTATAAGATTTTCATAAAGTTGAGAATCATGTTTGTTGGAGGTCTAGAACTCCATTTATGCTTCTCTGAAGTTTCTATCAGTTTTCTGTCTATAATTGTACCACTGCTGTTGGGCTGCATGTGTGGTGTTACTCGTGCAACTAGTTTCATGGTGTAAATGATGTTTACTGTGATTTTGGTAAATATAAAAGTTGTAGATAATTATCTTATCTTGCTTGTGTTAAATTTTCATGATCCCAGGTCTGATAGTTTAAGAGTTGCATGCTTAATAAGTCTACTATCAGATTTTAATTACCTTCTATGCAGACTTTAAAGATTATCATGTTTGGTCATGATAACTTGGGAATCATGTTGAGATGATTAAATATGAAATGTAGATAATTTCCTAAGCTTTCCATAATGTCTTCTTACAAGTCATTTGGATTTATGAAACTCCAGATATGATTGATTTATGAATCTACTATTTGCAAGTCCAGAAATTGACATATTCTAGTTATAGTTGTTGCTTCACCTTGGCTTGCTTTGCATGTTGCTACATGTGATTCATGTCCTTGGTAATTAAGTTAAATACACCTGAGATCATGTGGAACTTGTGTGCCATGCTGAGTGTGCCCTCCTTGCGATCTTAGCATGTTGGTTTGTGTGATGTTATTTAAGCAAAGTGATGTGCTTAAGTGTCTTTAGTATAACCTTGTACTTGCCTTGTTTTAGTATGTGATGCATCATCCATTGCATTTCCATGTATTCATATACTTGCATCTTACATCTCATCTAGGTACGCTAGATGCACTACGTGGAGGACATAATGTGGAGCTGAACCCGAAGATGGTGTTGGTGGATCCACCCCGCTGATAGAAGGCTGGACAAGTGCTAGTGGGAGATGCTCGCCAAGAGTGGGTCATCTAACAAACATTGACTAGTGTCGTATCCTAGGCAAGCCCCGGAGCATTATAAGCCTCCTACCTTAAAAGCAATTAATTCTATATATGTTATAAGTATTGTTGCATTAAGTGATAGGAGTTGGTTGGAAACCCTTGCTGCATTATATCATTCCTTGTCCAGATATATGAATCCTTGAATCCTACATAGACTAGGATCGAGTAGATGCTTAGCCCTGCTTTAAGCGGTAGAAGTCAGGTGATTTCCTATCACCTGCGAGATATAGGGATATTCATATATGGCACGGTTGGCTATATTTGCTATCGTGGAATGGAACCATGTGTTAATAAAATGAAATGAGACCGGGCGGGATGACGATAGTGAAGCAACAAGGCATGGAGGTCTTGGGTGTGAATCTATCCCTGTCTGAGTCGTTTAAGGACCGATTCGCTGTACGTCCTTGAGTCATGTTGAACGCAGTCTAACACTTAGTTGGCCGGATAAGTCGTTCCGACCGCGAAGCCGAGTAATGTGATTCAGGCCGGGAATCGAATGGTAGGTTGCTTCTTGGAGGAGAGAAAGGATGTGCTTGGGGACATTGTCGTGAGACCAAGGGGGGGTTAGAGTCCCTATCACCTGGCAGAGTGTCGCCCTTGGGGTCGCGACATCATTCGGACCCGCGATTCCTGAATCATATGAAAAGGTGGCTTGTGCGACCCTGGCAGGGGCCTGCGCGGTGAGTGTTAGAAATACCCCTCCAGCTGGATAGGAATTCGATTCGAATCGCCGTCGCTCCCGGTTAGTGAGCACTTGACTTGAGCAGCGGCAACGTAGATTCCATTAAATTGAATGGATGGTTAATTGGATCACGATGGAAAGGTTGTCTCAATCTATACCTGCTATGGTTAATATTGTTTGCTCCTAATAAAGTGAGTGCTCTAGTATAGGTTCTAATATAGATGATAGGTTAATGATAATTAACTTGATGCTTAAGCGTTAATGATTAATCATCTATATTAAGCTTTTATGCAAAATGTTGTCAAGCTAGCCCCACTTTATATCAGCCTTGCATGATCCTTGGTGTCACCTTATTTCTGGTTTCTGACGGGTAAGTCTAGCTGAGTACCTTCTTGTACTCAGGGTTTTATCCCCACTTGTTGCAGGTTATGATGTATCATGGCGGCTGCAAGAGTTGGTTGACTCCTGCCGTAGAGGCGGAGTGTGATCATGGGCATGATCCTTCTTATTTATCTTCTCTCTAATGCTTTTGTTGGACGTCGACCGTGGTACTGGCATGTATTTGAAATAAGAATAATATTAGTTTCAAATTACTTTGCTTCCGCTACTTTTGAACTTAAGTTGTAATAACTATGTTGAACTCCGATGTATATTGAATTACTTGTGGAATGGATGTAACATGTGACTTGTTATGTTGAATCACTACGATCTTGGCTTGTATGTTGGTTGGTTTGAAATCCCTCATGATTTCATTGGACTACCGGAGTTATATGGGCTCAAGTGCGAGAATTTGATCATTTCGGTGATTGTTTTTGTACTTGTGCTCTTATAATTTGGACGGTTCTGTTACATTTCTCTTCCTACAACTAAGGCTTATATGGAGCTCATAAGTGTGGAAATAGTATGAAAGGGTATACTTGCAATACATATATTGTAAAGTCAAACCTCAGATCCAAAGAGAGTTGAGTCATACAATCAAATCAAGATGTGCATGTGTGTGGATATATGGTGGCTAACCTAATTCTACTTTGCTCTTTAAAAACATATCTCTTTTTTTGGAAACAACTTTGCAAGAAAACACGGGCTATCTTATTCATCTCTCTTTTTAGGTGGGCATTTGAGTACCCACTGTTTTAGATATCTCAGACACTTGTCTATTTTTTCAATTATTTTTTCTTTCTTTTTTATAATAACTTTTGCATAGCTCCCATGTCTCTTTTCTACAACAAAACTTTTGAGAGATAGTAACAAGAACTTGGAGCATTTATTTGGCAGAACATCCTATCGAGCATATTTTTGCTGTTTACCCCTAGTGTAGGAGTGAAACATTTTTGGGTGGATCTAGATGGAATGTCATGTTTTTGCGCCTACCCCCAGTCTAGGAGTAGTGCATATGTGGGTGGCGTGTATGTGATCTCGATTTTAAGAGCATGACAAACCTCTTATAAGGGTCAACATAGATTGACCAAACTCAATACAAAACAAGCAACATATATAAGGAAGTTTTCCTAAACTAAATATCATGTATGACTGTAGTAGGAATTAAAGCTTTGTCATATAGGAGCTCATCATGTAGAATTTTTATGTTTTAAAAGATAAATCTTCGAAACTTTAGTGTCACTTGGAACAAGATAAATAGCAGCTCAGACCTTTTTATATCATATTCGCCAATTATCTAGACTTAGATGAGGCATATGCTACCCACAAGTTTCAAGTTCAGAGTAAATTCTTATATCAAAACAATCTTATCCAAAAATCATGAAAATTTAAGGCTAAAAACTAGATACTTGAAAGGAATTACAACAAAACAACTATTTATCATTTTCATTTCAAGAGATTATCTTCAGAGTCCATTTATTTATCCAGCTCTTAAAAATCAAACTTAAAGAATTCTAGACACACTCTTTTATTTTTTTTTATTTTTAAGGTCACACCTTAATAATATATATAACTAGTTAAGATAAATTTTTATTTTGTTTTAGTTTGTTATGTATTTGTTAACTAGCATACAACAAACTCACTAATAGTAAAACCAAAGGAAAAGTAATACTTATCAAGATACATGGGGACACTCCTCCCCCAAGCTGGATTTGCTGTGGTCCTTCTTAGAGCGGTTTTACCAGCAGAAATCTTTCTCATCCATCCAGAAGTTAGGTTCCTCGTGCAATAGGTGTAGTAGTGGTTCAGGAAGATGTACTTCGAGTGAATGAAGACAACCAGGTGAACTTGCTCTTAATTATGTATCATCCTGCAAATTACCAACAAGAACACCAAAACTCGTGGCATGAATTAGGATAAAGGGTTTGCGGTTAGCCATTCGGAGATTAGTCATTCTTGTGGGTTTAGATAGACTTTCTATTAGCAGAATTCTAATAGGATGTCTATCTAATATTTTTGGATTTTCTTATTTTTATAATATACAAAAGGAAATATGTATGTATGGTATTTTTAATTTTTATGCCACCACAGTGAAATATTCCTGCGGATCTTTACACACCGTAAGATTATTCACAAGGGGCCTAGAATTTATGGTATGCAGTAATGAAACTTTTTATTTTTCTTTTATTAATACAATGCTAATGCAGTAAAGTAAATATGCTAAAGTGAAAATAACTCATGCAATGTGATAAAGTAAATATGGATAATTACCGATGTTACCTCACGATAAGGATTCAGATTTTAAGTCCTCCAAACAGGACTATCTCGAGCGTTGTTTATTCCTTGAGTGCATCTATCGGTCTCGAAGATGGAGACTGTAACACCCCAAGTGTTTATCACTAGTTAAGCAAGGGTTTTTGAGTTCAAACATGACATGTGAAGTGGTAATTAAGATGTCGAAGCCAAGTCTATGGAATAGAGTCCCAACTTAAACTTGAATATTGCACCATCGCTTACATATAGGCCCTTTTCAAAAATGTATGCTTGGGTGGTGTTATTGCCATATCTTCATGTGTCTCACCTTAATACCTATCTATATTGGTCACTGGAAAAGTTTCATGAAGTTTGGAATCAAAAAGTCACATGAAATGATAAGTTATATCCTTGTTGGAATGACTTTACTAATTGCTGGAATTGCACCATTAAGTGAATAGAATTATATACCATCAACCAAACCTTGCAAATATTCCCAAATGACTCTAGATGAACTCTACAACAAAAGTCATGAAGGGTTCATGTTGAGCAAATGCCAAGAAAATGCCCTAATTGGCCTAAAACCCTAGTTTAGGCTTTTATCAAGTTGCTACTTTGACCAAAGTAAAAGTTTAACTTCTGTACTAGTTATGAGGTTTGACCTTAAACAAAAGTTATAGCTCATCTTGTGTAGAACAAACTTTGTTTAATGGTAAAGAGCTAGTTTGGCCTCTAACCTAGTCAAATAGAGCTGAAAAGGAGGAATCAGCTGTTGTTCCATAGTCCAAGAATTTGGCTGTCATAATTGGTGTTTTAGTTCATGTGCCATACTTTGGAGCCTTATATCTCACAACCCAAGCCGATATAGGCTTTGAGCCTTAAATGAAAGTTGTAGTTTAGTTCGTGCTCTACAAATAATGTTTTTGGACCAAGGGTTAGATTGGCTTGGAAATAAGTCAAACCATGGCCCAAAGTTTGAATTTGCTGCAGTTTGTTTCAGACAGAAATATTCCAAGTCTAGGAATTCTAGCACCAATACCGGTTGCCATGCCGTGTTCTCATGTTTTCGTCAAGCAACTTGATTTGATCCAAAAATAGAAGTTGGAGCTAACCCTATGGAGAAGGTCTAGAAAAAAGTTACATTAAGTTTGACCAAGTTTTGGCCGTGAATTTTAGGTCAAAGCCGGGCAAGCTTAATCGGATTCAAGTGGCTGACACTGTCACTTTGGAGCATAATTACTCACTAATCATGGCTCTAATGGCCATGGTCCCTTAATGAAATTTGTAGAGCATCTCGCGGGCTTCAAACTTCGTTAAAGGCCCATGTCCAGAATCGGCCCGGAGCAAGCCCAAAACAGTGTCCACCTTGTCTCGTTCACTACCCGCCAGGTGTCCAACGTAATGCCGCAGTGGGTGATGCGCGCCCTAGACGTGTTGGCCATGCCCGACTCCATTCCCACCTCTGCGACAAACGCCCTTGCTGCTCCCTATCGGGTTTGATGAAGCCTGAGACGCTCCCTAGGCTCTTGGCCTCACTCTCACTCGCTCTTGGGCGCTTGCAAGCGCTACTCGCGGCCGTGTCCTCCCTGGCCGGCTGGCTAAGCTCTGCCACTGCCGCATTTCTGCCCTAGCACTCAACCGCCGTCCAAGCTGAGCTCGCCACCACCTTTGCCAGGTTGTGCCGAGCGCACAGTGCCATTTCTTCGCCTTCCCTAGCCACCAGAACAGTGTCACCGCTGGAACAGCCACGTCGGGCTGCCTATTCCTGTGGCCACGGCGCTGCGGGCTGCCTCGAGCCGAGCCGAGCAGCTCCGCGGGTACGAGCGGACCCGCTTGTGCTCCACCGTCACTCCACCACCATGGGAAGGTCATCACCACTAGGCTGCCACTTCTCCGCCGCCTGTGAGCCACAGCTCCGCATGGCCCCACCTCCTCGGGCCACCACGGTGCAAGCCACGGCTACCCACGGGTGCGCACGGTTCCCCTGAGCCTCTCTCGACCCTCGGCCACCGCCGGCATGGTTCCCCTCGAGTGAAAACCGCGACGCTGACGGCCTGCTCTGTTCTGATTCGTGACCAGGGGTCATGCTCAAATTCGAAGAAAGGGAAGGACCTAAATGCATTGTCATAGACTTAGATGAATAGTGCTCTAGTGACTGAGTTGTATTTATTTTATAGGAAATTTGAAATTACATAGTAAATCATAGAAAATTCATAAAATAGCAAATGAGGACTTTTTGGAATCCTTGTAAAATTGTCTATGTAGTAGATCTATAATATAACATGTTTTAGTTTAAAGTTTTAGCTGTAAAAATAGATCTATGCTCCTAGGTTTTTAATACTAGTGGTATTTGTCATTTTCATAACTACAGTTGTACGACTCCAAATGAAGTGAAATTTTTGTGGCATTCTAATCATGTGATGATTGATGTGTGGTAAAAATTTCATGAATTTTGGTTATAATATGAGTGAGTTATTAATTCATCTAGCTCTCTCATGAATTCTTGCAATAGCAATTTATCTTTTTCATAGAGGTTGTTATACATGTCCAAATGGCTTGAAATTTGGATAGTAGACTATTGGGAGATATGTAGGCCACTGTAATTTTGGTAGAATTTATTGTGCACATTTGCTAGGTGTTCATAATTCCACCTAATTATATAAATAAATTAAGAAAATACATTAAAAGAATTTATTTAGGAATGTACACTGTTTTTTGGTGTTCATTAGTCATGTATGACATGTTGGTAAAGTTGGTTTTGTCCAATTATATGTTTACAACATAAGTTAATAATTATTTCTTGCAAATGAGGTTTCTGTACAGATCTGAGAACTTAGCAAAGTTCTTCACGATAATGTGCTTTGTGGTAAAACTTGTTTATACAAAAGTTGTAGATAATTTATGTATCTAGCTGCTGTTAAAATTTGGTGGCATTTGGCCATGTGGTTTAGGAGTTATATCTGTTTAAAGTTGGGTTACCGAATTGCTTGCTCTTTGTCTTGTTAGACTAGTTTATGTTTTTGTGGAAATTCGACATGTTAAACTTTGGAATCATGCTGTGATGATTATAAATGAAATGTATATAATTTAATAAGCTTTCCAGAATGTCTTCTTACAAGTCATTTAGATTTGTGGAACTCCAGTTATAGCTAAATCTTGTAGCTGTTGTGTGCATGTCCAGAAATTGATATATTCCAATTATAGTTGTTTGATTGTATATTGTTAAGTGTGACTTATGCGTTTGAGGGTAGTTAAGTTAATACACCTGAGATCTTGTAAAATTTGTGTGCCATGTCTAGTATGCTTGGGTGATGAGTTAAATGACTTAGATAATCACAATTGTTGGTATGAGGTTGTTTTACTTGCTATCTTAGCATGATGTTTAGTGTGTAATGCATCATCTATTGCATTTCTATGTGTTCATACACTTGCATCTTGCATCTCATCTAGGTACGCTAGATGCACCATGTGAAGGATGAGATGTGGAGCCTAACCCGAAGACGGTGTTTGGTGGACGTATCTCGAAGACGGAATGACTAGACAAGTGCTAGAATGGGAGGTGCTCGCCAAACTAGTGTCATCTAACAACCACTAACTTATGTCGGATCCTAGGCAAGCCCCGGAGCATTATAAGCCTCCTACTTTCAAAGTAGTTATCTATATCTATGTGTTGTATTTGTATTGTTGCATTACGTTATAGGAATTGATTGAAAACCCTTACTGCATTGATAACACTCCTTGTCCAGCAATTCAAACCTTGAATCCTATGTAGACAAGATTGTATCTATGCTTAGCCCTACTGAATTAGACCGGTAGAAGTCGGGTGATTTCTTGTCACCTGCGAGATATAGGGCTTTATCAGGTCATGGTGACTATATTTGTTATCGTGGCAATGAACCATGTGTTAATGAAACGAAATGAGACCGGGCGGGATTATGATAGTGAAGCAGCAAGGCATGGAGGTCTTGGGTGTGGATCTATTCCTGTCTGTGTCGGTTAAGGACCGAGACCTAGAGCCTTCTATGTCATTTTGAACACATGCCTAACATTTAGTTGACCAGCCTGAGGTTGCTGACCGCAAAGCCTAGTAGCTCAACTCAGGCTACAAAGTCGAAAAGTGAAAGTCACCTCAGAAGGGAGCCAGAGGGTCCAAGGGCAGGTGAGTTAAAAGTCCTAAGCATCCTGGCCAATGGTATCCCCGAGAACACGGCGCTGTTCGGGCCCACCTTGAGTTGTACCAAAGGTTATCTATGGCTGCCTTTAGCGGGCTTTGTCGGGTGAGTGTCAGGAATACCCCCTCCGCTGAGTTGGAATCAATTCGAGTCGCCTTCTCTCCCGAATAGTGAGAAACTTGACTGGTTATCTCCAGCGTAGATACACTAATTATAATGATGGTTTGAAATTGATGATAATGATGATGATGGCCTTATTATACCTGCTATGGTTAATATTGTTTGCTCCTAATAAGTGAGTGCTCTAGTACAGGTGCTAATCTAGATGACAGGTTCATGATGATTAACTTGATGCTTAAGCATTAATGATTACTTATCTGAACTAAGCTTTTATGCAAAAGGTTGTCAAGCTAGCCTCACTTATATCAGTCTTGCATGATCCTTGGTGTCACTTTATTTCTGGTTTATGACGGGTAAGTCTAGCTGAGTACATTCTCATACTCAGGGTTTTATTTCCACTTGTTGCAGGTTGTGATGTATCATGGCTACTACAAGAATTGGTTGACTCCTGCCATAGTGGTGGAGTGTGATCATGGGCATGATCCTTCTGAGTTATCTTGTCTCTAATGCTTTTGTTGGAAGTCGACCTTGATACTGACATGTATTTGAATTAAGAGTAATGCTAGTTTCAAATTACTTTGCTTCTGCTACTTATCAACTTAAGTTGTAATAACTATGTTGAACTCCGATGTATTTTGAATTACTTGTGAAATGGATGTAACATGTGACTTGTTATGTTGAATCACTACGATCTTGGCTTGTATGTTGGTTGGTTTGAAATCCCTCATGATTTTAGTGGACTACCGGAGTTATATGGGCTCAAGTGTGAGAATTTGATCACTTCGGTGATTGTTTTTGTACTTGTGCTCTTATAATTTGGATGGTTCCGTGACAGAGACCTTGATGGTTGCACCTCTTGTGATGGTGACTCTATTGATGTCACCTTTTTTTTCCATACCTATTTGGTCTATGGACTTGACTTTGGTGGAGTAGGTTCATCTTTCATAGGTTCCTCATCTTCTTCCCACTTATTCCATAGAGGTTGGTTCCTTTGACGTCAGGATGATTGACATCTCCTTCTAGAGCGGCTCTTCTTTGATTGTTCGTAAGTTGTATAACTGTTGAAATAACAGCGTACCTTTTCTCTAGGAAATTGGAAGTGGACTTGTCTAGATCTGACGTAGATGATCGTGTTAGTAGTGTTGAGGACGATCTTCCCAAGATGATGGTTGTATCGTATTCTTCATCTACCATGTCTAGAACCATGAAGTTGGCAGGGGCAAACTGGTTGTGTATTCTTACCATAACATCTTTAGCTATCCCTTTTGGAAATCAGATTGATTGATCCACCATCTACAATTGCATATATGTAGGGAACAAAGGTTCATCGCCAAACAAGTATTCATACATTACCTTGGACATTATGTTGACACCTGATCCAATGTCACAGAACGTGTTGTGGAAGATTCTTTTTCTAATGGTACACTCGATCATCGGTACGCCTGAATCATCCTTCTTGGCAAGGAATGGTGAAGAGAGGAGGTGGTTGTACTTTGATCAGAGTGTGTTGATCATATTGACTGATTCTTCTTGTGGTTGCATGGTCTTGTTCTTCCTTCTTTGGTTGTTTTTCTTCTTGGTCACTATTGTCTCTTCGAGCAGGTATAGTGGTTGTGGATGTCTAGGAGATTGCAAGATGCGGTTCTTGAAAGAGAACTTCTCCTTCTTATCCTTGATTGTGAAGCAGATCTTAGCACTATCCATGTAGATGATGGCTTTTGCGGTGCTTAGGAAAGGTTAGCCCAAGATGATGGGCGCCCTTTCATCTCCACCTATTCCAAAACCATAAAGTCTATGGGAACATATGATTGTCCCACTCAAACAATGGCATCTTCAAGAACTCCCTTGGGGTAGCAGAGTGACTAATCTGCAAGCTACAGACACATGTTTGTGTACAACAAAGTATCTCCATTAATTTTATCATAGATTGCCTTAGGCATGATGTTGACACTTGCTCCGAAGTCATAAATAGCTTATGGGAAAATGTGAGGTCTAATAGCGATGGGGATGACAGGTCTCCTAGGATCGCTCTTCTTTTTAGGCAAGGTATAATCTATCCACCTTCCCATCGATGGTTGTATACAGTAGTATGCTACATTGTGAATATCGACAAGATTTGCAGTTTCTAGATCTTCTGGTTGCCCTAGAATCTTACTTTTGTCGGTCAGAGGAATAGCGGCCGTTAGCTGAGCTATTTGTGATTCTATCATTTTGTTAAAGCTATGCTAGTTTTTAATGGTAGAGGAGAAGCTATACATTCTATTATTTATATTTTCTAAAATTCTATCATTAGAAGCTAACTTTTTAGATAAACTCTCCATAATTCTAGCTTGGCTAGAAATTAATTCTCTCAAAGGTGGTTGATTGAAGTTATTATAATTATTACCTTAAGAGTTACCTTGGTAGTTCGGCCTTTGTTGCTTGTTCCATCCTTGGATCTATTGAGGACGAAAGTAATTGTTGTTGACAAAGTT
The DNA here is from genome assembly GCA_038087645.1 of Saccharum hybrid cultivar R570. NCBI lineage: Eukaryota > Viridiplantae > Streptophyta > Magnoliopsida > Poales > Poaceae > Saccharum > Saccharum hybrid cultivar. The sequence continues at coordinate 6,291,727 of JAQSUU010000038.1, forward strand.
CACATCCTCATGGGTTTTAGGACAGTTGCTCCCTAAATGCCCAGTGTTGCCACATTCTTCGCATGTCATACAGGAATCATAAATATGCATGACTTCTTGCTTCTCATTAGCTCGGTCTTCAAGCTTCTTCATCAATAGATCCATCTTGGCAGATAGCATGTCTACTTCCTTGAGTTGATGCATACCTCCACTTCTCTTGCGGGTCTGAAGATGTTCTTCATTCCAACCTTGGTTGGAGGCCATCTTCTCCACGAGAGTGGTTGCAGCTAGAAGTGTGAGTGACAGGAAAGCACCTCTAGCAGCAGCATCCATAGTCTCATGGGTATTGTTGGTCAACCCATGGTAGAACGTCTATATGTGTGGTAGAACCACCTGAATAATATGGCCCACATGTGCCTATCATTGTCTCCTAGACTTCTGATAGCAACACATGCAAGTCAGATCACTTCGATAGTCTGTCGGGTGTCCTCGGGGAACCCTGAATCATCCATGTAATTCTTTCGAGCAGAATCCATTACAGAAACATTGCAGAATTACAATAGTTGTACAATTATACAATCAATTATATCAAAGTAAATAGCGGAAGACTTATAAATATAAGTTTACAAATCATTCATTAAGTTATTATAAACTTAAGCTTTAGCCATAGAGGCAGTAGGGTAGCATGACAGGTACCACTAGTAACACACAAGAGAGATTCACCCTGCCCAAGGGTTCACAACAAACTCTTCTACTGCTGGCTCTCACCTGCAATAAGGGTTTAACAAACCCTGAGTACAAAGGTACCCAACAAGACTTAACCGATGAAAAGGAAAGACTCCAAGGATATGTAGGCTTAAGGGAAGTCTGATGAGGACATTCTCCACTATTACCCACTGGCAAAGACGCAACAAAAAAAGGTAAAGTGGCCTAGTTGTAGTCGGGCGGTGACCGTGTGAGCCTCTGAATAATCCCACCTTGCTTAGCTTGGGAGGAGAAAGCCACCTTAAAAGAGAGAGCCACCCTTCCCCTATTGGACTAGTCTTTTAGGGACATTAGGCCTTTCTCCGAGTGGGTGTGCATAAGAACTGTTGGGGTCCGGGCAACCTTAATTTATTGGGCCTCGGCCAACCCCACCTGGGCCGGATGTATCAAAGTCAAGATAAGTATATAGCAAGAATGAAGATAACTTTTGTAGAAAAGCTTTACTAACAGTTGATCCTTACTTTCAGTATTATAGCTTAAACTTTATAAACATAAGTGTCATATTAGTGTCTGATCTAAACCAATCACTTTTTAAAACCATCTCATCATGTGATCATGAGTATCCAATTTTAGTTATTAACTATGATGCAGGGCAAAGGATCGAGTCTTCTTCTCCGAGAAGCAACGGTGATTCGAATCGATTGGCCTAGCTGGGGTTTCCATACCACATGACATATGCAAGTCTAGGTCTAGAATCAGATCTAGCCCGAACCTACATATATCAACCCATAACTAGATCCCCCAAAACCTGAATCGGTCTACGATACCCGGGAGCACAGTACCAACTACACTACGTCGTTCGTCCTTGATGGATTTGCAGAAGTGTGTTACACGGTACTCCCACCATCTCCATTCGCCCAGTGCGCAGTTGTCTTTTCAAGTTAAGGATAAACCAGGGCAAAGGCTTACCAGAGTATGTGGCCAGTACTGGCAAAGTCTCAACCACACACAAGCCTACAACGAACGGTCCTCAATTGACACAGACAGAACGAGCATGACCAGGCGAACCTGTTTGCTCAACTTACCATGACAACCAGTTCTGCCCGGTCTCATATTAAAAGTATGACATGATCATCCTCATACTTTAGGTTCATCAAAGTTTTAGAATAACTTTACTTTATCACTTTTATCATCTAGGTAGGGCTAAGCATAAAACTATTTATTTTATAAAGCTATGTAGCATGGGATAAGTAATTAGTAGACAAGGAAGATATGCAACAACAGTATATCACACAACTCCTACTACTTAATGCATCAAGCATAGACTTATGTGAATAACTTTTATAAAAGTACAAGAATTGGGTTATGCTTCGAGGCTTGTGTTGTAGAGAAGGTTAGTTTCCTCAGAGAGATCCAATAGACACCAACACCTCTGGTGGATGGACCTACTCCGAGTCTTGATCAACACGAGCCTTCGCACTCTCGTACACTACACATAATAATGGTGCTTTGCTTAACATCATGGAATGCTTGCCATGATGCATGATGAAGGACATACAAGTGTATGACTAGAAACTAAACAAACTTGAGAAAGTTGAGTACAACTTTCCTTCATTGGTTACTTAGGTTAATTACTCACTAATCAATATTTTCTATTATTATTAAAAGATGATTATGAGCACAACCAATAAGTAATTAGGTTGCCATGGGTCACCAGAGGTGTTTGTGATCCATGGTCTACAATCAATCCAAAAGCACATTTAAGACATTTTATGATTTTCCTAATTAAACAAGCATTTATCAATTAGTTAATTAAGGCATGTAATTAAGGATATAAATGAAAATTATCAAAACAGTGCCATAATTTTTGTGAAGGTTAAACTAAGCATATAAAACATTCTCACAAAGTTTCATGACCATTGGGTATTTATTTTAGTCTATAAAATTCATGGAAGGTGCATTTATTAATTAAAAGAGGTAATTTTAAATCATAGCAAAATTACTGAAAATGATCATATTATACTTTTCCTAGGTAGAGTACATCATGGAGAGCTCACACAAAAATTTCTAGAATTTTTATCATGCTTCATTCATTTTCTAGGAATTAAACAAGATATAGCACCATTTAATCATTTCTAAAAAAAGAAGAAAACGAGGAAATTCATTTTCAACCGAGCTCACCCCAGCCCCAGCGACTGACAGAGGGACCCGTTCAACTCTAGCGTGCTTGGCCACACTGACCTGTGGGTACTCGCCACCGGTGGCTCCTCTGGCGATGCGGTTAGCTCCAACGCGCTCATGGTGAAGCTGCGCGTCGCCCAAGGAAGAAAACAGAGCGGGAAGAGGTGAGCAGTAGGCTCGTCGTTGGCCATGGCGGTCACGGTGGGGTAGCAGTGGCGCGCCGGAAACAGCGAGGCGGTAGGGGTTCAATGGAGAGGTCGAGCAGCACTATGGACGTACCACGGACCGACTCGGCTACTCAGAGGAGCTAGGGATGCGACGGAGAGAGCTGGCCACGATGAGGTGAGCTGCGGTGGCGGTGGTGGGGTGCGCTTTGGCGGAAACAGTGGTGAGGCCACCTTAGCGAAGTGAGGTGCTATGGAGGGGCTGGGTAGGTGTGCAAGATTAGGACAGAGCTGTTAGCATGCAGAATTGGAGAGGGATGCAGCGGTGATGACAAATTTGGTGAGGCAGTGAAGCTCGTTGGTGGTGAGCAGAGAAGGGGAAAAGGTAAGACGACTAGTGACTTCGGGTTAAAATGGTAGGGCGCGACTTCTAGGTGTGCCACCACCTGCTTGAATGTGGCCACACAAGTAGCTACGTGCCCATGCGTCCGTAAGCGGCAAACAGAGGGTGGCGGCCGTCGGCGACAAGCAGGCAGGCTACTGCGAGTGATAGAATAGAGCATCAAGCACCCTATTGACAACCCAACTTCTCTCCTCTTTTTCTCTCTATTTTGCAAATCGACATGATAAGCATCCTTAAGCAAATTTGTTCATCTACAAGAGATCTCCAAGATTGCTTAAAGCCTTATCATCAAAAGATGATTATATTTTGATATTTTTAATTGAAAAGTGAGGCACCATGAAACTGTAATACAGAATTCAGTTTACATGGAGTTGAAAATACTTTTTGTAAGCATCTTAGGTAATTAATCTATAAGCAACCACAATTCATTCATGAAAACTAAAAGCATGCTTTGAACTATAAAGTTTATGTTTGTCAAATTTTATTTATTTAAAAAATTTCTCATATATAAATTAACAAAGATCACTAAGCACTATTTGATGCACCTTATGAAACACTAACTTTCATGCACATGTGAAACAATGAAATAGGTGAAACATATTTATAACATCTTATGAAACACTAACTTGAAACACATGAACTATTGCATAGCTAACATGTGAAGCACCTTATTTGCAACATGGGAAAGCTACTTCTGGAACAACACTATGCAACAAATGAAACATATGTGCAACATAAGCATAATATGTGAAACATTTCTAGGCAACATATGAACCCTTATAAATGCACATGGTAGTGTTATAAATGCAACATGTGATACATATGAGTACTTAACTTGGAACATAAGGTGCACTTATGCAACAATGCTTGATGCTTATGCATGATGATGATCATGTTTTAGCTACTTTTTAACATCTGGGATGTTACAATATGAGTAGCCAATTCTCCATCCCATGATGAGGATATTCTAATATGTAATCTTGGAAGCGTTCCCATGCCTCAGGGATAGATTCATCATGTTGTTGCTAAAAACTTGTGATTCTCCCACGCAGATCATTGCTCTTACCTATGGGAAAGAACTTGGCTAAGAAGACAGTGAAGCAGTTATCCCATGTAGTATTTCTATCTTTATTGGCATAGAACCACTGCTTTGCCTTCCCTAAGAGTGATAATGGAAAGAGGCGAAGTAGTGTGGCGTCCTTGGTCACTCCTTTGATGGTAAAAGTGCTACTGATCTCCATGAAGTGTTGGAGATGTGTACTTGCATCTTCGTGTGCCTTCCCACAAAACTGGCTTGCTTGCACCATCTTGATGAGAGCTATCTTGAGCTTGAATCCATTATCTCCAACATTGACTGTTGGTCCAGTACGGATGTTGGCTGTAGTTGGAGCAGAGAATTCACGGAGAGTTTTATCAGCATTGCCTCAAATTTTGGTGTTAAGCTTTGCCTTATCTGGTTGTCTTCCGACTCTAAAGCTGAAACTTTCTTGAGCTTAGCCTTAGTTCTCTTAAGTAATGCTTCTGGATCATCAACATAGTTTGTCAGAAGGTCAAAATCGGTCTACCTTACCCTACATAAGATATAAAAGTAGACAAAACAAGGGTAAGCCTGTTTGAGCGAAGGTCAATGGTTTATCTTGATCACATCAATATGTATAAGCTTATCAATACTTCCTTTGCCTAGCTACCTTCCCTAGCAACGGTGCTAGAAATGCTTGTTGGTATTTAATAACTTGTCACTTGTTTTAATAGCCACCTAATGTATGTCTACATCTCTTAACAATACTTTACTAGGTTGTCATCCCTAGTGATGATGCCAGAGGCGCTTATGGATGCCACCTAGTACTACTACTAGAGTAATACTAAGCAGTTCTTTATTATTTCATGTGAGTAGATAGATTATATAGATGAATGAAAAGGATCTGCAAGCACACAGATAATATACCATTATATCACTTCACCTGGGAGTATTCCGGGTATCATAACTTATATTTTTACCATAGGGAAGGTCAGGCGAGGACATGTATTGATAACTTACACGATTGATGGAGAAGTAAACCATAACCAATATTGTACTCATAATAGGGGTAAGTCAAGAGGTAAATGTATATAAATGCTAAGTTATAACTAATCATTGATCACTCATAGTACTCCTTTCTATGGCATTAGCATGGCTAAGTAGAATATTAGAGGAATAATTCCTAAGTCATTCTTAATTACAAGTCAAAGCATACATAGATTAGTGCAATTATACTTAGCAATCATGGTTAAGATCAAATTCATATCTACACATAATGGATATTACTAAGGAAGATTAAGAATAGAGCTTGTCTTCCTTCGTAACTAGATCCTACATGCATACCTATATTCGAGAAGTGGACTACAAAGGATTTAACGTGTATGTCACATCTATGATCTACCACATGACCCAAAATATAGGGTGTATCCATAGGTAAACAACGTATAAGCACCACACTTACACAATGTCGATCACTCACCCATGGTACCTTAGAGTGAGTGTTGTATGAACTTATGCTTGAACATGATGATAATCCAACTATACTAAGTATATAATCAAAGTAGACGATAAACATTATATCTAGGAACATGAATGAGATAACAATTGTAGCAAACATATAAAAGTAATGATATGAATAAGTTCGGGACTTCTCAACATTCGGATTGTTTGTCACTTAATTGTTAGCTATGCTGGGGGCTCGCTAGCTAAGCTAGGGACTCCTTGACATTCGAATTGTTCGTTGCTTCATCATCACGCTAGGGCTCGCCAGCTAAGCTAGGGACTCTTAGGTGTTCAGATTGTTCATCGCTTCATCATCATGCTGGGGGCTCACTAGCTAAGCTGGGGACCCCTCGATGTTTAGATTATTCATCGCTTCATCATCATGCTAGGGCTCACCAGCTAAGCTAGGGATCCTCGATGTTCGTATTCTTCATCGCTTCATCGTCAGCTACACTGGGGGCTCGCCAGCTAAGCGAGGGACTCCTCGGCGTTCGGATTGTTTGTCGCTTCATCATCACGCTAGGGCTTGCTAGCTAATCTAGGGACTCCTCAACATTTGGATTCTTCATTGCATCATCGTTAGCTATGCTAGGGGCTCGCCAGCTAAGTTGGGGACTCCTCAGCATTTAGATTCTTCATGCTAGCATCGCTAGCTAAGCTAGGGATTCCTTTTATGGTCGAATTTTGCTACGTCTCATTGGTGTGCTATCAAGTTGCTCCATGTTGTTCAGATCAGGGTGTTGATCTTAGGCAGCACGTCCGAGGTCTTGTTAAGTACATGGCGGATGACATTGGCAAGCTTTCATTAAAATTCTTTGACCCTTCTAAAAGATTTATTTTTTCATCTTCTAGCAGGCTCGGGGACAACGTGTGTACACATCATCTAGCAATGACTGTACTTATTTCTATGATGCTTCTCTCAGCAAAGCTGGGGCCAAGTTTCCAGCTAAGCTAGGGACTAGGTTAGCACCTGAGGACTACTTTTTTGGACCCTGGCACCACATGAATGCTTCACCTACTGTCAAGCTCAGGGACTATGTGTGTACACATCATCTAGTGATGACTATACTTATTTCTACGCTGCTTCTCTCAGCTAAGTTGGGGCCAAGTGTTTAGCTAAGCTAGGGACTGGGTTAGCACTTGAGGACTACTTTTTTGGACCCTGGCACCACGTGAATGCTTCACCTACTGTCAGGCTCAGGGACTAAGTAGGCACACTTCACCTTGTGGTGAATGTGCTTATTGCTGGACTCGGTCTTCTACAAAGCAACTAAGTCACAGACTGTAATTGTCCAAGCTTCTTGTTTTGGCTCTAAGAGTCAATTCTGCCTAAGGCATCGATGCTAAGCATCTCTCTTCACTCCTGAGGTACTATGTTCCTCCGCGCTGACTAAGTCAGGGACACTAAGCATCCAACTTCATCACCCAGAACCTAAGTGAGCACACTTCATCTAAGATGGAGACTTCAATTTTTTTACTTGAGCTCCTTACATCCTTTTAACAAACCTTAATTTCACGTGAATCTAAGCTTGGCTTCCAGTTGAACTACTTGGACACCTGCTCTAACAACTCAGATGCTTGTTTAGATAGCTCAGACGCTTGGTCAACTGCTCAGATGACTTCTTCAATAGCTTGGCTCCAAGTTAAACTGGTTGGAAGCCTGCTCCTCAACAAGTTGGATAGCTCAGACAAGCTCAACATGGTGTTGCTCAGTGGATACAAGGTGCTTAGGGACTAGCTGTTGGGGGTATGACCCCCGATACCCATAGGGTTGTACTTGGGCCGAGCCACCAGGGGAGGCCCAGCCCACAAGACTATGCCATGTGAAGCACAGCATAGGTCAGTGTGCCTCGCAAGGCTACATGAAGATCCTTGTCTGTCTAGAAATCTATTCAGATATGCTAGATTTCGCGATCTTTGTAATTCCTTTTGTGTAACCGATCAGGATTAGATTAAACCGACCTATGACCCTACCCCTGAGCTATATAAGGTAGGTAGGGACCCTCTTGTTTTCATCCAATATCTCATAATACAATCCACCAAAGACATAGGACATAGGGTATTACGTCAAGCTTATAGCCTGAACCTATCTAAATCGCTATCTCTGCGTTCTATGTCACCATCTAGTTCATATCTCACGCACCTCCACCGATTCATATACTACCATGGGCATACCCCTCGGTAGACTGCCGACCATATTTTGTCGACACAAAGGTCGCCTTGCCTTTCTTGGGGGTATAGCCTAATCCCTCTTTGTTGAGAGAAAACCTTTGGCTACCCAAGCACTTTAGCAAGCGGGCCTCACCACCATAGGCATTGCCTAAGGCATGAGTGAGCTCATTGACCTCCTTCTTGAGGGTTTCATTCTCAACCATTAGTGAGGCATCATAAATGAAACCATTACTACCAGATGAGGTAGAAGTGGAAGTGCTACAATAAGGGTTAGTGGAACAAACAACAATAGGCTTATAGAACAAACAACAACATGCTTATAGAATAATTCTTTAATTATATCACATGTTAAGCCTACTTCACATGTTACAACACGCTCCTTCTCATTTTGCTCATTGAGTAGAGAGGAATGAGCTTTTTCAAGCTTCTTGTGAGCCTTGCCAAGTTCCTCATGGTCTTCCTTTAGACTCTCATGAGATGCATTGAACTCATCAAAGGCTTTCCTAAGGGCTTTTAGTTCCTTAGTCAAGACATTGCATTCCCTTCTCTTAATGTCAAAATGTTCTTTAGCATCTTCTAACATGTTAAATAGTTCATCTTTAGTTGGTTTGTCATCATCATCATCATCATCATCACTTTCACTTTCATTTTTATTATGTTCTTCATCACACTCATCATTGGATTGTATCTTAATGGCCTTAGCCAGGAAGCATGTCGATGGAGTGTCGAAGAGAGAAAGCTTCTCATTAATAGCAATGCTTGCAAGAGCCTTCTTCTTGGTGGTCTTGTCATCATTACTATCATCATCATCACTTGAGGAAGCATCACTATCCCAAGTGACCACATATGAACCACCCTTCTTCTTCTTCTTGAAGGTCATCTTGTCTTTCTTCTCTTTCTTTTCCTTCTTGTCCTTCTTTTTGCTCTTCTTGTCATCATCATCATTATCACTATTGTATGGGCATTGAGCAACTAGATGATCCTTGCTACTGCACTTGAAGCACCTTCTTGCTTCATCATTACTCCTGGATGATGACTTCTTCCTTCTTACATGATAGCCGTTCTTCTCCATGAATTTGCCAAATCTCTTCACAAAGAGAGCCATCTTCTCGTCATCCTCATCATCCCATGAACATGAGCCTTCATCTTCACTTGATGTGTCTTGCTTGGCCATGCCCTTAGATGAATATGCGGCCTTGAATGCCACACTCTTCTTCTTCTCATCTTTCTTCTCCTTGTTCTTTTCTTCCTTCTCATCATCATCTCTATAAGTGTCATCGGTCATTACATCTCCCAATACTTGGTTAGGTGTTATTATGTCCAATCCACTCCTCACTAGCAAGGTGACCAACTTGCCAAATCTCAATGGTTAGCATCTCATGAAATTATGAGAGAAGTCCTTGTCCTTCACTTCCTTACCAAGTGCTTTGAGATCATTGACAAGCACTTAGAACCTATGGAACATCTTGTTGATATTAGATACGCATACGAAGGAATTCAAGAAATAATCCACAAGCGCACGGATATCGATGAGCACTTCACCCGGGAGATAAGTCTAGAGTATCGTATTTGTTTTATCCGCAAGGAGAAAGCATCTAATGACTAACCTAGTCTATACTATTACCCTTGGGCCACACTATACGGTGGCAAAGATATAAGCGATTAGAGAGAACTATGACGACAGTCTAGTTCCAACCTATGGCAAGCTATGATACTATTGATCTTAGGGAAAATACCGATGGAAAAGAGACACCACAGAGGATGCTTAACCAGGGTACTTAAATCCTACCAAACCTTCTCAAGGGAGGAGACTCCAAAGGTAACAATGGGATTGTCACATCCCATGCTACTACTCACTAATCCAGCCAGATAGGGGATATCCACAAGTATTCCTAGCCCTAGCACCACACTTACGCTATGAATGATTACTCTATTCCCTACGCGAAGCGAATAAAGTAAACCTACAAACCAAAGAACAATAATAACAACATACTTACTTAGTATTAGAAGTTGAATTGCCGAAGAATCCTAGAACCAAGCCTCGGGTTAGGAGACTTGACCCCGTAGATACAAGCTTGGAGAGGAGACACTGATAGGCCAGGCTTCCTCCAATCTTCTACCTCCACTCTAACTGTCTCAATCTAGAAGAATAACACTAATCTCACATAGAGACTACAAAGCTTAACTCTCTTGTATGTGCCCTAGAGAAAGATCCATTCAAGGGACCCCTCTCAGGCAAATTCTCTCTAAAAAATATGAATTAGGGTTTCTAAACTCTCTCCTCTAGGAGCTAGGGGCCTTGCTTATATAGCCCTCTAGGAAGCACCATAGCCCTCGGATCAAACCGACCTTGATCAATGATTTTTATTCATCCTCAAAGGCGGTGGAAGCAGGATCCACGAGGTGGAAGCTCATTGGCTCTCTAGGTGGGGCGGCTGCCCCTAGGGCTAGGTGCCCGCCCCTGTCACAGTGACAGGTGGGTCCCACCTCCCAGGGTTTGGCTTCTTGAACCTTCTAGATTATACTTTTTCCATACATGGCCCTTTCTCTCTATGCAAACCTGACATGTGGCCCATCTTTGATTATTTTCAGCTGGCACCCTGCAGAAATAAATATTCACCAAAACTTGTGGAATTCTATCAGTTAAAAACCTAGTCTATTGTGGTAATTAGTTTTATAGCATTATTTTATGTAAGTTGACGGTTAAAAATGATAGTTAACTACCGTCAACAAACTCCCCCACACTTGGACTTTTACTCGTCCTCGGGAAAAGAATGGATTACCTTAGGCATAATCTCTAGCCAAGACATCAACAGTAGATTTATTCGTTAGTCATACCTATACTATGGGATTCAAAGTGTCTACCATACCATTTTAGGCAGTTGAAGAATGGAACAGCCTGAAACTGAGCCCCTTTCTCCTTTCAACCTATCACTTGGTGTTTTTGTATGTATTTGAAATAAAAAACATAGCTTTCCTTCTACCTCATGTGGTACTCTCAAGTCACTCAAGATATGTGGTATTTGTAGACTTCTCTGAGGTATGTATGACAAATGCCATATAGCCCATCCTATTCTACAAAAGCTTATCTGGAGTTGATGGTATTTCAAGGATGTAGCATACTTACTTTGCATATATTGCCTAGTCAAAACGGGATCAAGGAGGGGAGTGACATACCCCTAGATTAGGACATGCATGTGGTGTGGTTTCAAAAGAATAAACATAATAGAAAATATTTGTGGAAGGTAGAGGGGGTGCAAAAAAAATTCTACAATGCTCCTTTACAAAAGATACAATTATTCAACTTTGATTTGAGGAATTGCAACTTGAAACTTGTACTTCACAAAAGGCAAAATCAATACTTTATTTTTCTTTCTTCTTTCTCTTTTTTTCTTTCTTTTTTTTAACAACAAAGAAATGTACTGAATTTTGATGGAACATTGTGAGAGGATAATAACATTCTAGAGCATTTTAGAATCATGACTAGCAATCAAGAAAAACCTATAGGAGATATATTTTTAATTGTTACTCCTAGGGTAGGAGCAGAACAAAATTTTAAGTGGATCTAAATAGGTAATATGGTGGTGCGTACTTCCAGGGTAGAAGTAGCAAGGGGTGCAAAAATTAGTGTGAATCCTGATCTTGGGAGCATGGCCCACCTCTCAACAAGGGTCTAGCACAGGTTGACCAAACTCAACACAAAGTAAATAGCTTATGAGCTAGTTTTTTTATAGATATGTAAGGCTCTACTAGGTATTTATTCTTACCACAAAGGAGAAGCATAGCTAAAAATTTTAACATTTTTGTAAAAGAAATTCTCCAAGTGACAAAGTATTAGAAATTAGGTTCTCATGATTCTACTATCTCTCACTCCACAACAACTTAAATGATTTGGGGTCCCTAAAAATTAAGTTCCCAACAGTAACATGACTCCTAGGAAAGAATCATGGTGTGAGTCTATAAAGAGATCATGACTAAAATAATCTATCTTCTTTAAATTCAGCATTAAATAGGTTGTACTCAAGAATTCATAATGCGAAACTTAACAGAAAGTGTGTATATAAAAATTGGAACGTGTAGGGAGCATACTTGACCATGGTCGAAGGAAGGAGCGAGGAGGGCTTACCACCTAGGTGCCCGCCCCTAGGTTTGGGCGGCCGCCCCACTTGCGGTGGACTTCCGAAGCCTGCTTCGACGTACAAGGTCCTCATGTTATGTATCTTCAAGATTTTTCATTTGTGCGGTAAAATCTATTCATTAAATTGTTGAGTGCCTCCCCTGATGAGGTCATGACCATACTTGGAGAATTACATGGAGGCCAAGGAGATCAGCAAGGGCATCCAAATCGAGAAGGAGGCCCAAAACTTATCCGGTTCGAGTCACCAAGGTGGAGGCCCAAATCAAGTTTGAGTCCACCTCGGAATTCAGGACCAGTCTGCCTTGAACTAGTCACCTAGGATGCGTACGGACTCCATTTTCGATGATCCATATATGGATGGAAAGCTTATTTGATAAGGAAGCCAACCCAAATGGTCCTGCGTCAAAAGATGTTCAGAATCAACGGGAATCATTGAAACAAGTCACTATCCAGAATCCTAGCAAGGTGCTGCGTCACCTATTTGGGCCAACTTGGCCATGTATTGTGTCGGGCTTTAAGCCGAAGTTGTGGGTGCCCAACCCCTGGTCGTTCTCAACCCTAGGTCGAGTCTTAGACTATAAACACAACCGCCGCCGCTGTTAGACAATTGGGTTTTATTTAGAGTTTAGTTTTCCATCGAGAAACTGAATCGTTCATTGTAACTGTGGTGACAAATCCTTTTACAATGATCCAGGGCCCCTGTTCTTGATCTCCTCCACTGTGTCAATTAGTCCTTTGGAACCGAGTTCTTGAACCCTCTATTGATATTCGCATCATTCATATTTGCAATTTCAGATTGCGTGTTTTTACCTTCTTGCTTGTGCTCTTCGATTCGCTTGCAGGAAAAGCCTTCTTGGCGAGGTCAATCAAGTTGTGCTTGGTTGATAACCAATGGAGCAGTGGTGTAACGGTTGCAGGGTTCGAATCATGTCTGATTTGAAGCCAGATTGCCAATGTCGAGATCTCCACAAATCGAACTTATCGGTTACCTCTCAGAAGATCGGGTCAGTACTCATCATCCCCCACACTTATTTCCTATTTTCCTTTATACAAAGCATGGTGGAGATAAAAGCACAAGAAAATTATATCCAATAATAATAATAAAAACAACTCTTTATCCAGTATCATGTAAGGCACTTTGTTTACAAGAATTCTGAATAAAAGAATTAATCTAAGCAAAAGAATTTTAAAAAAATCGTGACTAATCTCGAAGGTGCCTTATCAACTGCTAAATGGTACTCAATCTACTTCTTTGGCTTAGGAGGCTCTAAAGCACTTATGCGCTTTTCTAGTTCCTTATTGTTCTTCTCTATGTCCTCTACTTTCTCGTACGTGCGAAGAAAACATCTATTCTAAAGGCGTAAAGTGGATTCTATAGAGTAGATAGTAGCTTGCTGAGCCTCTATCAGCTTTTCTGGATCAACTAAAGTCTTGCGACGCTTGCGCAGAGCTTTAGCCTTAGCAAGGGCGTGTTTAGGAGCTTCCTCGGGTGGAAGAAATTTGACTTTGCTTGGATGAGCACGAACTCCTTCGAAGTAGGTGTGTTCCCCAGTGCTGTACTTGGCGTAGATGATCTCTCCTTTCTTGTTGGTCTTCACACCAACAAGCATCTCATTGTGCTTCAGCGGCAAGAGCTTTGTTCCAGCAGGTAGCTTGACGACAGGTGTCACAGAACCTCCTAATTATGATGGCCCACAAGTACCCGTCATTGCCATAATGACCTCTGATGGCCGTACTTATGTTCACCATAACTTAAAAGGCCTGCTTTCCTCCGAACAGGATCCAATCACAGGAGTATTGCAATATTATAATAGTTTATTCAAAATATTCAACAGAGTAACGTAGCGGAAGTCTTACAATAATATAGGTTTACAAACTAGTTTTCAAACTTCAAACCTTATGTAACATTATTACAAACCAGTAGTAGAGAAGTATTGGTATTAACTTTATTACAACACACAAGCGAGATGCCTTGCCCAAAGGCCACACAGTCTACTCGTCGTCGCTTTCTTCAACCATGACGTTCATGCAACAAGGCTCGAAGCAGACTTGTTCATGAACCGCACCTGCAACAAGGGGTTAACAAACCCTGAGTACTTGAGGGTACTCAACAAGACTTACCCGACTAAGACAAAGACTCCAAGGGCATGCTAGCTTTAGGGAATCAAGGTATGGGTATTCTAGAATCAAGATTTTCCTTTGCAGAAAAGCTTACTAAAGTAGATCCTTATCTTCAACATTTTACTTTTACCATTGATGAACCATTAACCAAATCTAGGTGATCCTAATCTAGATCAAAGTAATTATCATCAAATCCTTTCTCATTCTTTCTTTCAATTCTAGTTCTTAACTACGATGCAAGTCAGGTGATCAAGTCTCCATAACCGAGGAGCAACGACGATTCGAACCGATTATACTTAGCTGGGGATCTCTAACTTCACGACATATATAGAACTGAATCTTGCATATATCAACCCTCATTTAGATCTCCCAAAACCAGAATGTGTCCATCGCCACCCGAGAGTACAGTACTCCTCGAACCCGACCAAATTCTAGCCCCCGAGGGTACACGCTACTCTCGCCATCTCTCCACTCCCAGTGCGAGGTTAGACGTTCTCGTAATGGAATCACCAACATTTTGGGCTTACCCAAGGCATGAGGCTAGCTGCAAAGTCTTGAACACAACAGGCTTACAATGAACGGACCTTAACTGACAAGGCGGAAACACTACATTGAGACTCCTTTCCCAATGCATGTTAGCAGTGGCCAAACCACCCGCCCGATCTTTCAAGTTCATTCTCATAATTTAATATTCATTCAATATGCCGTCATGGCTATATAAACATTGCATTTAAAAGCTTAACTTCTAAGCATAGCGAAGCATACTACGCATTTTTCATAAAATAGGTATCAAGGTTGATATCACAATAATCAAGGATGATAATGCAGCAATTGGGTTATCACTCAACTCCTAATTACTTAATGCAGTAAATAATATTATAAATAATAAAACATTTGTAAAATTCAAGGTAGGGTTTAAATGCACCAGGGCTTGCCTTGCTCGGACACGACGACTGACTCAGACCCGAGAACTCCAACGTCAGGTCCGAAACCCACCGACGATCGCTCTTCTCCGGAAACTGGCTCGACGGCTTCGACTTCTTCGAAAGCGGAGACTACATGAACACATAACATGCTTTAACATGATGCTCGATGATAAACATGATGCTTGATGATAACATGCTATGAGTTACGACTGGAGTACAACTTCCCTTCACGGTACAGTCGCAAACAGAACACCTACTAACTAGTAGCGACGATTCCAGCGATACCAGCTTTTAACCTAACAAGTTACTAACGAGCTCAAACATGGAATTAAGGTGCCAAAGATCACAAAAGGGTAGTGACCTAAGGACATCACTCAATCAAAAAGGCACACAACTTTTAAAGTTCTCAAATTAACATTTATTTATTATTTAAATAATTAGGACATAATTAGAAGTTAATCAAATTTTACCTAATCAAGCTCAAACTTTTTCTATAGATTAAGAATGATTTATAACAGTGTCATAATAAATTTCATCATTTTTGGATTAATAAATTAATTATTAAAATTCATGGAAGTTGCATTTAATCTTTATTAGAACTAATTAATTCTACTGCACAAATTACTCAATTTCAGCATTTAACATTTTTTCTAGATAGTTTATACATTGAGAAGCCTACACAAAAATTTTCATGAATTTTGGAACTCTACACAATTTTTAATGAAATAAACAAATAACTAAACTATTCATTTATTTGAAAAAGAAAAACAAAAACGAAATCGGGCCGATTCTCCTTTTTCTCCCGCGGTCCGGCCCAGCTGGTCGGCCCGCTCGCGCATGCCCGCGCCCACACGCGCGCTCGGCCCAGCCGTGCGGCCCAGCAGGTGGCCCAGCCCGCTCGCTCACCCGCGCGCGCTCTCTCTCTCTCTCTGCGCTCGCTGACAAGCCGGCCCCGCATGTCATCACCCTCCTCTCGCTCTCCCTCTCACTCCCGCGCGCTCGCTCACCTTCGAGCGGTGGCCGGCCGGTGATCGGAGCTTCGGTCAACAAACTGACCCTACCATCATCATCTACACCACCCCACGACTCCGTTTTGCTTCTAAACATCCTGGCTCGAGCTCTAGCGACTAACGAGCGACGGCGATGGCGGCACGATGGTCACGGGAGTAGTACACCGGTGACTACAAAGCGGTAGAGGCTAAATTGAAGGGTCGGGAAGCATCAGCGGCTCACCGCGGTTGCAGTGAAGCTCTCGATGGCGACGGGGAGCGGCTGGAGTGGTCTGGCCACGGGAAGGCGAGGATGGCAGGCAGTCGCCGGAGTTGAGCACGGGAGGCGGTGGCTGCGGTGATCCAGGCGAAGTCAAGCTGGCTTGGGTGGTTCACGAGGTGTGCGAGGATGCGGCGATGCTGTTGGTGCGACTGGCGTGGCCGGAGATGGCCTGGTGGCGGCAGCGGCGAGCGGCGAAGCTAGCGGCGGCGGTGATGGCGAAAACAGAGAAAACGAAAAAATCGCCACTGTGACCTCGGCGTATTTATAGACGACGGTCGCGGCTACAGAGCTGCACTGCTCGCGTCATCGCGCTGGCGTTCTCGACCACGCACGAAGGGTCTGGGCGGCCACGGCGGCTCGCCGGCGCCCATACCGCGCGGTGGCCGGCCGCCATTGGCGCGGCACTGTAGCACCCCCCGCAAATTTTAAATTTTTAAACTGTTTTCTAAAATTACTCTCAAATTCATGTAACAACTTGAAAAACTTCCAATCTATGAAATCTTCAGAATTTCAAGCT
This sequence comes from Saccharum hybrid cultivar R570, assembly GCA_038087645.1. NCBI lineage: Eukaryota > Viridiplantae > Streptophyta > Magnoliopsida > Poales > Poaceae > Saccharum > Saccharum hybrid cultivar. The sequence continues at coordinate 6,308,826 of JAQSUU010000038.1, forward strand.
CTACAAGTTTTGTATTGAACACTTTTTCAAATTCACACTGGATTTTGAAATTTGAGTTTAAATTCAAAAGGGGACACATTTTTGGGATTTGGTAATTTAGAAATTACTTTTGATTCTATATTGAAACTTCAAAATCTCCAAACACCAAAGTTGTACATCTAGACCAGACCTACAACTTTGCTGTTCAAAACTTTTTCAAATTCTGCCTCCATTTTGAAATCTTAGTTTGGGGACAAAAATGAGTCAAAACTAAAATTTGTTTATTTTCAAAATTGCTCCACATTTTACACTAAAACTTTGAAAACTCAAAACACCAAAGTTGTAGCCCTTGAAAAGTCCTACAAACTTGGTTTTGAACTTTTCCCAAATTTTGCTTAGATTTTGAATTATTTCAAAAGGGGTAAAACAGGGTTTTGAAATTTAGGGTTTTCGGAGGAATTTTAAATTGGAATTTGTTGCTACTTTGATTTGTGATTACTTAGCGATCAAAACCTCACCCAAGGGCATCATTTGGACCAACATGACATGGTTGACCAAATGCCACTCTTGGTTGACCAATTAGCTTTTAAAATTCTTTTACATTTTTCCCCAATTTTGAATTCGAATTCGAATCGGAAAACTCGTGACAAGTTTTGGGACTCCAATTCAAACTCAAATTTGGAGTTTCATTTTAGAGGTTGTACTTGAGCTCATACCCTACACTTGACACTAGTGTGCAACACAGTCGCACACCTCAAATTACGCAGGGCATGGACTAAGCATTTGCAGTGGTATTAAAAATTAGGGTTTTCAGGTTCGGAGCACACCACTGAGAAACACATTCAACCTAGATAAGTAAACTTATTTTAGTTGATGCATAACAAAGTTAACCTAACAGGGATGCTTTGCAATGCATTATGATGACATGGCAGATTAATTAGCACTATAACACCTGGGGTGTTACAGCCCTTCCCCCTTAAAGAAATCTCGTCCCGAGATTTAAAGCCTTGAGTTAAGTAATAGAAAAGGAAACGTGTCAAGCAAACACGTCCAAGACTTGTCTACAAAACAGGTAGGGGTTTTCTGCATTACAAAGATTTTAAAAGGATAGGTTACAGTTTAAAGAGGAAATTGCAACCTAGATAGAAGCAAAGAACTCCAGGAAATTCTCTAACAGATAATCCTCCGTTTCCCAGGTGGCTTCCTCTTCTGAATGTTAATTCCACTGTATTCTGTACCATTTAGTTGTTCTACTTCGGGTAACACGATCTTTTTGATCTAAAACTCTGACAGGATGTTCAGAATATGTCAAATCTGGTTCAAGTTCAACTCCCTCAACATCAACCACTTGATCATGTACTTGTAGACACTTCTTCATTTGTGATACATGAAATACATTGTGCACGGCTAACAGTTGTTTAGGCAGCTTTAACTTATATGCCACCTTTCCACATTGTTGAATGATTTGAAAAGGACCAATATAACATGGTGCGAGTTTGCCTTTGACTCCAAATCTGCTAACTCCTTTCATGGGTGATACTTTTAGATAAACATAATCCCCTACTTGGAATACCAAAGGTCTACGCCTTTTATCAGCATAACTCTTTTGCCTGGACTGAGCCACTTTCAAATTATTCTGGATCTGCCTAACTTTTTCTTCTGTTTGTTTCACAAGATCAACACCGAAAAACCATCTTTCTCCCGGTTCTGACCAATTCAATGGAGTTCTGCACCTACGGCCATACAATGCCTCAAACGGTGCCATTTTGATACTCTCTTGATAACTATTATTATAGGAGAATTCTGCTAAAGGTAACCACTCGTCCCAAGTGTCTGAATAATTAAGTGCACGTGACCTTAACATGTCTTCTAGAATTTGATTGACCCTTTCAGTCTGACCACTTGTTTGTAGATGATAAGCGGTACTATGCAAAAGTTTTGTACCCAGGTACTCATGTAGGTGTCTCCAAAATTTGTTAACAAACTGAGTACCTCTATCTGATACAATGGTCTTTGGTACCCCATGAAGACTCAGGATTCGTGCAATATAAATTCTTGCATAAGTTATAGCAGAATAGTCCACCTTAACTGGAATAAAATGAGATAACTTTGTTAGTCGGTCCACAATGACCCAAATTGAATCAAAGCCTCTTGAGGTCTTGGGTAACCTAGTAATGAAATTCATACTGATATCTTCCCATTTCTAGGATGGAATGGGCAAGGGTTGTAACATTCCTGCCGACTTCAGGTGTATTGCCTTCACCTTACAACAAGTGTCACATGTGGCCACATATTTGGCAATCTCAATTTTCATTTTGGTCCACTAGAATTTCTGTTTCAAATCTTGATACATCTTATTACTTCCTGGATGAATAGAAAACCTTGTGCTATGTGCTTCATCAAGAATGAGCTGACGTAACTCTGGAACCTTTGGGACCACTAACCGGTTCTTAAACCACAACACATCTGCATCATTAATACTGAAATCTGTCTGTTGACCCGTTCTAACTTTTTCTTTAATGTGAGCTACTCTGGAATTCTTTCTTTGAGCAGACACAATCTGATCTTTGATTGTTGATTCTACTATGACATTAGTCAACTGACCTTGTTGAACTATTTCAATATTCAGCTTTTCTAATTCATAACATAAATTGTAATCCATTGGCTTCACAGTAATGCAATTGCAATGATTCTTTCTACTGAGTGCATTAGCAACAACATTTGCTTTTCCAGGGTGATAGTGCACTTCTAAATGATAGTCCTTTATTAACTCAAGCCACCTTCTTTGCCTCATATTCAACTCTGACTGAGTAAAGATATACTTTAAGCTCTTGTGATCTGTATACATGTGGCAAGTATTACCTAACAAGTAATGACGCCAAATTTTCAATGCATGAACCACAGCTGCTAGTTCAAGATCATGTGTCGGATAATGTTCTTCATGACGCTTCAACTGTCTCGAGGCATAAGCAATGACTCTGCCTTCTTGCATCAATACACAACCAAGGTCAATACCCGAGGCATCACAGTAAACATCAAATGGCTTTTCTATATCTGGTTGTGCCAAAACTAGAGCAGTTGTCAATGACTTCTTTAAAATTCTAAAAGCTTTCTCACATTCTGGAGACCATATGAACTTAGTTTGATTCTTCAACAACTCTGTGATTGGCTTGGCTACCTTTGAAAAGTCAGGTATGAATCGATGGTAATAACCCGCCATTCCCAGAAAACTTCGGAGTTCATGAACTGAGATTGGTGGTTTCCAATTCAGAATATCTTCCACCTTGCCAGGATCTACTACTACTCCTTCGGCTGACAACACATGTCCTAAGAATTGCACTTCTCTTAACCAAAACTCACATTTACTGAACTTGGCATACAGTTGGTGATCTCTCAGACGAGTCAGAACAACTCTGAGATGCTCAACATGTTCTTCTTCACTTTTGGAGTATACCAGAATATCATCAATAAACACAACTACAAATTTGTCAAGCTCCGGCATGAAAACTGAGTTCATCAGATACATGAAATGTGCCAGTGCATTGGTGAGACCAAAAGACATAACTAGGTACTCATACAGTCCATATCTGGTAGTGAATGCAGTCTTTGGGATATCTTCAGGTCGAATCTTGATTTGATGGTACCCTGACCGAAGATCAATCTTTGAAAATACCTTTGCCCCCGTAAGCTGATCAAAGAGTAGATCAATGCGAGAAAACAGATATTTATTCTTAATGGTTACTTCATTCAGCGGTCGATAGTCAACACACATCCTTAAAGTCTGATCTTTCTTCTTGACAAAAAGAGCTGGACATCCCCAAGGTGAGGAACTGGGTCTGATAAAACCTTTGTCACGTAACTCTTGTAATTGATCCTTAAGTTCTACCAATTCATTGGGTGGCATTCTGTAAGCTCTCCGGGGTATTGGGGCAGTACCTGGTTTTAACTCAATCACAAATTCTACATCTCTGTCTGGTGGCAGACCTGGTAGATCATCTGGAAACACATCTGGAAATTCACAGACTACCGGTATATCACAAATCTCCTGTACTGAAGTTGCACATATCCTTTCAACTGTTCTCTTTGGGATAGGAAGTTGGATAAGAAGATGAGATTTATTATCTAGCAGGTTCAACCTTATAGTTCTATGCAGTGCATCTATAAGGGCTCCTCTTTGGTACATCCAATTCATACCCAAGATTACATCTATATCCTGTTTCTGTAATATTATCATTGAGGTAGGAAATATATGCCCACCTAACTCTATAGGTACGTCACGTACCATCTCCTTAGTACACAGTCGTCCCCTGGGCGACTGGATAAAGAAATCTTCTTGTGTTCCCATAATTGGAATGTCATGCTTAACAACAAAGGTGCGATTTATGAATGTATGCGATGCACCTGAATCAAATAACAGTACTGCTGGATGATTAGCAACAGGGAACATACCCATCATAACAGGTTCTCCCTCTGGGATTACACCTGCTCGAGTGTAGAACACATGTCCGATCTTCTTCTTCTCACCCTTACCCTTCTGAACATTTAGGTTATTATTCTTGCTCTGAGGTTGTTGCTGTTGCGGTATGGGAGCTCTGGGATAACTGGGATTGTACTGCCTTGGATATGGGCAGTCCTTGGAAAAGTGGTCTGGCTTTCCACAGTTGTAACAGGGAAAGTTATGGGTTACTGGAGTCTGGTTTCGAATACCAGGGGCATTCGGCTGCTGTGGATACTGCGGAATTACGGCAGGACGGAAAAACGTCTGCGGCTGAGCTTGGTATTGCGGTGGATGATAAGTTGGGCGAAAATGGTTCTGAGGGTGATAAACAAACCTCTGGCGCTTTTTAATGCCACCAGACGGGCTAGAAAACACTGGCTTTTTTTTCTTTGACTCTTTATGCAGTTGGGACTTCTCTTCTGACGCAATAGCCACATTGACTATCTCATGGTAAGTGGCATTATAGCAGGTGACCAATGCTTCCTGGATTCTGGTACTCAAACCTCTCATGAAACAACTCTTCTTCTTTGCATCGGTGTTCACATATTCTGCTGCATACTGGGACAGATGATTGAATTTGCCCACATACTGTAGAACTGTCTGGTTCCCTTGCTTCTGCGAGAGAAACTCTTCTAACTTCATGGCCATGACACCATCTGGGATATAATGTGCTCTGAAGGCTTCACGAAACTCCTGCCAAGTGATACGGTGGCTAGCAGGCCGTGCGGCGACCAGATTCGCCCACCACGCCCCTGCGGCATCTCTAAGCTGTTGTGCTGCAAACACGGGCTTCTGATGCTCCGTGCATTGTAAAAGTTCAAACTTCTGCTCCATGGTACGGAGCCAGTCATCCGCCTCTAGCGGCTCATCTGCCTTTGAGAACACTGGTGGACGGGTATCGGTGAAATCCACATAAGTGGTTTCCCCTCTATTGTTATGGCCTCGACGACCCTGATTTCCATTCTGATTCTGATTCTGAGCCAACAAGGTAGTGGCATTAACCAGTGCGGCAATAGCTTCTGCCAAGGTGGGTGGAAACGGTGGGGGATTCGGAGGATTGTCCCTTTCTTGGGAAGTTCTAGTACCGTCCATCTGTTGTACACAAACTATATTTATTTACATCGCTTTATTGAATTAAAAAGTAGTTAGTACAGTACTTGTATACACACACAACTTATCTTACATTATTTCATTAGAAACTTGCTCTCAAGCAAGAAACTACCCACTAAGGTTCTTAGAAAGCAGGAAAGACTACTATATTACACAACCATCCATGTTGACACTTCACTCCTCATCATCATCGCTGATCATGATCACTCCATCCTCATTCTCTGGAGCACTTGCACCAGTGACATGACTCGCATCATCCCCACTTTCCATCATGGGTTCATCTTCTTCTGGATCTTCTTCCTCATTGTCCTCTCCATCAGGAACAATCACGGCACCGACATCATCTTCTACTACCTGGGGCTGATGATTGGGATTCATCAGATCATTTAGCCTATGGACTTCCTCATGCAGAACTGTGTTGTACTGCTCTAGGTGTGTCACATAAAGCTCCAACTCACGAACATGAGCCCTGGCTTCTGTCTCCTTTTCCAAAGACTCCTTCTAGAACTGTTTCCAAAAATGCATGTTGCGCTTCAGTCGCTCCACTTCTGATGTAAGCCTTGCAACCTCTGATTCCGAATCCAGGTTCGGATTACGGCTACTGCTTGCTCCATCACCTCTGGCGGCCAACTGATGACGCGGCACTCCTTGTGGACCCGTTTTCTTGCGAGGAGTCGTCTTCACACGTGCCATCCTATAGCAAGATAGAATTAGGACGATAAGAACAGATAGGGGGATCTGAAGGTTAGCATGAATAGGATTTGAACATTACTTAACCCAAACCACTTTAAAAGGGAAGGTAGCTTAAGCAAGTTAATTAAACATGATGCATGCATCGCACTTACGATCTAACAGAAAGATTTAAGTAACACATGCAATCTTTATAACATAGGGCACTATACATGATACTTCACTACGAAGCTTTCAAATATGAGCTAAGGAAACTATAGAATAGATTAAGATAAGCAAAAGCAATTTGGACCAAAATATCAGTATTAAGTTTGTTTGACCCAAATCATTTTGAAGTTTTGCACGGTAATACTACAATAACCCGAGTGATTATGCTCTGATACCAGCTGTCACAGAACCTCCTAATTATGATGGCCCATAAGTACCCGTTATTTCCATAATGACCTCCGATGGCCGTACTTATGTTCACCATAACTTAAAAGGCCTGCTTTCCTCCGAACAGGATCCAATCACAGGAGTATTGCAATATTACAATAGTTTATTCAAAATATTCAATAGAGTAACGTAGCGAAAGTCTTATAATAATATAGGTTTATAAACCAGTTTTCAAACTTCAAACCTTATGTAACATTATTACAAACCAGTAGTAGAGAAGTATCGGTATTAACTTTATTACAACACACAAGCGAGATGCCTTGCCCAAAGGCCACACAGTCTACTCGTCGTCGCTTTCTTCAACCACGACGGTCATGCAACAAGGCTCGAAGCAGACTTATTCATGAACCGCACCTGCAACAAGGGGTTAACAAACCCTGAGTACTTGAGGGTACTCAACAAGACTTACCCGACTAAGACAAAGACTCCAAGGGCATGCTAGCTTTAGGGAATCAAGGTACGGGTATTCTAGAATCAAGATTTTCCTTTGCAGAAAAGCTTACTAAAGTAGATCCTTATCTTCAACATTTTACTTTTACCATTGATGGTTCATTAACCAAATCTAGGTGATCCTAATCTAGATCAAAGTAATTATCATCAAATCCTTTCTCATTCTTTCTTTCAATTCTAGTTCTTAACTACGATGCAAGTCAGGTGATCAAGTCTCCATAACCGAGGAGCAACGACGATACGAACCGATTATATCCAGCTGGGGATCTCTAACTTCACGACATATGTAGAACCGAATCTTGCATATATCAACCCTCATTTAGATCTCCCAAAACCAGAACGTGTCCATCGCCACCCGAGAGTACAGTACTCCTCGAACCCGACCAAATTCTAGCCCCGAGGGTACATGCTACTCTCGCCATCTCTCCACTCCCAGTGCGAGGTTAGACGTTCTCGTAATGGAATCACCAACATTTTGGGCTTACCCAAGGCATGAGGCTAGCTGCAAAGTCTTGAACACAACAGGCTTACAACGAACGGATCTTAACTGACAAGGCGGAAACACTACATTGAGACTCCTTTCCCAATGCATGTTAGCAGTGGCCAAACCACCCGCCCGATCTTTCAAGTTCATTCTCATAATTCAATATTCATTCAATATGCCGTCATGGCTATATAAACATTGCATTTAAAAGATTAACTTCTAAGCATAGCGAAGCATACTACGCATTTTCCATAAAATAGGTATCAAGGTTGATATCACAATAATCAAGGATGATAATGCAGCAATTGGGTTATCACTCAACTCCTAATTACTTAATACAGTAAACCATATTATAAATAATAAAACATTTGTAAAATTCAAGGTATGGTTTAAATGCACCGGGGCTTGCCTTGTTCAGACACGATGACTGACTCAGACCCGAGAACTCCAACGTCAGGTCCGAAACCCACTGACGATCGCTCTTCTCCGGAAACTGGCTCGACGGCTTCGACTTCTTTGAAAGCGGAGACTACATGAACACATAACATGCTTTAACATGATGCTCGATGATAAACATGATGCTTGATGATAACATGCTACGAGTTACGACTGGAGTACAACTTCCCTTCACGGTACAGTCGCAAACAGAACACCTACTAACTAGTAGCGACGATTCCAGCGATACCAGCTTTTAACCTAACAAGTTACTAACGAGCTCAAACATGGAATTAAGGTGCCAAAGATCACAAAAGGGTAGTGACCTAAGGACATCACTCAATCAAAAAGGCACACAACTCTTAAAGTTCTCAAATTAACATTTATTTATTATTTAAATAATTAGGACACAATCAGAAGTTAATCAAATTTTACCTAATCAAGCTCAAACTTTTTCTATAGATTAAGAATGATTTATAACAGTGTCATAATAAATTTCATCATTTTTGGATTAATAAATTAATTATTAAAATTCATGGAAGTTGCATTTAATTTTTATTAGAACTAATTAATTCTACTGCACAAAGTACTCAATTTCAGCATTTAACATTTTTCCTAGATAGTTTATACATTGAGAAGCCTACACAAAAATTTTCATGAATTTTGGAACTCTACACAATTTTTAATGAAATAAACAAATAACTAAACTATTCATTTATTTGAAAAAGAAAAACAAAAACGAAATCGGGCCGATTCTCCTTTTTCTCCCGCGGTCCGGCCCAGCTGGTCGGCCCGCTCACGCACGCCCGCGCCCGCACGCGCGCTCGGCCCAGCCGCACGGCCCAGCAGGCGGCCCAGCCCGCTCGCTCACCCGCTCGCGCTCTCTCTCTCTCTCTGCGCTCGCTGATAAGCCGGCCCCGCATGTCATCACCCTCCTCTCGCTCTCCCTCTCACTCCCGCGCGCTCGCTCACCTTTGCGCGGTAGCCGGCCGGTGACCAGAGCTTCGGTCAACAAACTAACCCTACCATCATCATCTACACCACCCCACGACTCCGTTTTGCTTCTAAACATCCTGGCTCGAGCTCTAGCGACTAACGAGCGACGGCGATGGCGGCACGGTGGTCACGGGAGTAGTACGCCGGCGACTACAGAGTGGTAGAGGCTAAATTGAAGGGTCGGGAAGCATCAGCGGCTCACCGCGGTTGCAGTGAAGCTCTCGGTGGTGACGGGGAGCGGCTGGAGTGGTCTGGCCACGGGAAGGCGAGGATGGCGGGCAGTCGCCGGAGTTGAGCACAGGAGGCGGTGGATGCGGTGATCCAGGCGAAGTCAAGCTGGCTTGGGTGGTTCACGAGGTGTGCGAGGATGCGGCGATGCTGTTGGTGCGACTGGCGTGGCCGGAGATGGCCTAGTGGCGGCAGCGGCGAGCGGCGAAGCTAGCGGCGGCGGTGATGGCGAAAACAGAGAAAACGAAAAAATCGCCACTGTGACCTCGGCGTATTTATAGACGACGGTCGCGGCTACAGAGCTGCACTGCTCGCGTCATCACGCTGGCGTTCTCGACCGCGCACGAAGGGTCTAGGCGGCCACGGCGGCTCGCCGGCGCCCATACCGCGCGGTGACCGGCCGCCATTGGTGCGGCACTGTAGCACCCCCCAAATTTTAAATTTTCAAACTATTTTCTAAAATTACTCTCAAATTCATGTAACAACATGAAAAACTTCCAATCTATGAAATCTTCAGAATTTCAAGCTCTACAAGTTTTGTATTGAACACTTTTTCAAATTCACATTGGATTTTGAAATTTGAGTTTAAATTCAAAAGGGGACACATTTTTGGGATTTGGTAATTTAGAAATTACTTTTGATTTCATATTGAAACTTCAAAATCTCCAAACACCAAAGTTGTACATCTCGACCAGACCTACAACTTTGCTGTTCAAAACTTTTTCAAATTGTGCCTCCATTTTGAAATCTTAGTTTGGGGACAAAAATGAGTCAAAACTAAAATTTGTTTATTTTCAAAATTGCTCCACATTTTACACTAAAACTTTGAAAACTCAAAACACCAAAGTTGTAGCCCTTGAAAAGTCCTACAAACTTGGTTTTGAACTTTTTCCCAAATTTTGCTTAGATTTTGAATTATTTCAAAAGGGGTAAAACAGGGTTTTGAAATTTAGGGTTTTCGGAGGAATTTTAAATTGGAATTTGTTGCTACTTTGATTTGTGATTACTTAGTGATCAAAACCTCACCCAAGGGCATCATTTGGACCAACATGACATGGTTGACCAAATGCCACTCTTGGTTGACCAATTAGCTTTTAAAATTCTTTTACATTTTTCCCCAATTTTGAATTCGAATTCGAATCGGAAAACTCGTGACAAGTTTTGGGACTCCAATTCAAACTCAAATTTGGAGTTTCATTTTAGAGGTTGTACTTGAGCTCATACCCTACACTTGACACTAGTGTGCAACACAGTCGCACACCTCAAATTACGCAGGGCATGGACTAAGCATTTGCGGTGGTATTAAAAATTAGGGTTTTCGGGTTCGAAGCACACCACTGAGAAACACATTCAACCTAGATAAGTATACTTGTTTTAGTTGATGCATAACAAAGTTAACCTAATAGGGATGCTTTGCAATGCATTATGATGACATGGCAGATTAATTAGCACTATAACACCCGGGGTGTTACAACAGGCCCCTTCGACGGTTTATCTTCTAGCAAGAGGGGCTGCGGAGGTGTTGTGAGAACTGGCTGAGCGAAGTAAGACTAGCTATAGCTATGAGGTCTTAGTGGAATGGTAGTGAGGGGTTGAGCATTGCTAACTGGGATAAGAGCTTTGCAATTTGGATCTTCCTTGGGGATGGAGTTGAAGTTGATACCGTAGGGGATGATCCTCTTGTCGTGGTTGGCCATTGGAGCTAGGGAGAGAGGGATAGCAAACTTCTAAAAGGAAAAGATGAATAATCTGATGAGGATGGCTGACGTAACAGGGCATTTATATAGGAGGGTTCGGAGGACCAAAACAGCACCTAAACGGTATCTCGTGATAAAAACGCCCGAATAAACTAGGAATAAACTTTTTCTGAAAGAAGAATGTAGAAGAATCGCAAAGGCAAAAGGTGGTGGTGAAACGGCACAAGGGGTGGTGTGGCCGCCTAGCCCTAGGGGCAGGTGCCTGGCCCATGAGCCCGGCTCTGGTCCACTTTTTCACAGAATTTTCTAAATATTTTTGTTATTTTGAAACATATATTGGACCCCAAAAAATGAAAACTAAAAAGGTCAGGCCCAACAATACTTAAGTAATAAAGAAATTAATAACATCTAATTCTTCTAATTCTTTATTGGGCTCTAAAAATAATTTAAGGCGTTGACCATTTACCTTGAATAACATACCTTCGTCATTTTGAAGCGTGACCACGCCATGTGATGATGCGTCTACCACTTTAAATGGTCCTTCCCACTTACTTCGTAGCTTTCCATGTCCAAAGAGCTTTACCTTGGAATTAAAAAGTAATACCTTATCCCTTGGGGCGAACTCCTTCTTCTTAATTCTCTTGTCATGCCATCTCTTAACTCTCTCTTTATAAATCTTTGAATTGTGATATGCTTTTTCTCTCCATTCATCTAACTCTGAGAGTTGTATTTTCCTCCTTATTCTAGCACCATCAAGGTCCATGTTTCATTTCTTGATAGCCCAGTGAGCTTTAAATTCTAACTCAACTGGTAGGTGGCAAGTCTTCCCATACACCAACTGATAAGGAGACATCCCAATAGGTGTCTTGTATGCTGTTTGGTATGCCCAGAGTGCTTCGGGAAGCTTGTCCTTCCATCCAGTACCCATCCCATTTACTGTCTTCTATAGAATGTTCTTGATTTGCTTATTTGATGTTTCTGCTTGTCCACTTGTCTGAGGATGAAAGGGGTAGCAACGTTGTGACGTATTCCATGCTTAGACAAGTAGTGCTCAGAGCGCTTATCGATGAAGTGTGATCCTCCGTCACTTATCACTATCCTTGGGACTCCAAATCTGGGAAATATTATCTCTTCAAACATCTTCTTGGAATTTATATTATCAGCCTTCTTGTATGGCAGGGCTTCAACCCATTTGGAGACATAATCTACTGCCACCAAAATGTACTCACATTTCCTCGATGATGGGAATGGTCCCATATAGTCGATTCCCCAGACATCAAAGAGTTCAATCTGAAGGTTGTTGATGAGTGGCATGGCATCTCTTGTATTGATATTGCCGTGCCTCTGACATGGTCTACATCTTCAGGTGAATTCTCTTGTGTCTTCATACATTGTTGGCCAAAAGAATCTGCATTGCCAAATCTTTGCATGTGTGCGGAATGCCCCATAATGTCCTCCATATGGTGATGAATGGCATCTCTCAATGATTTTTATTCCTTCCTCAATAGGTACACATCTCCTGAGTAGACCATCTGAGCAGACTCGGAAGAGGTACGGTTCATCCTATATGCGAGTACGACTTTCCTGGATGAGTTTCCTTTTGTTTGCTCCTAGTGGTACATATCCTAAAACCATAAAATTAACAATATCTACATACTAGGGGTCAAATCTATTGATCCCGTATAGCATGTCATCCTGGAGTGAATCGTCGATGGGTAGTTCCTGTGAATTCTCAAACTACATTCTAGACAAGTGATCGGCAATAGAATTTTCCACTCCCTTTTTATCTTTTATTTCTAAGTCAAATTCTTAGAGTAACAAAATCCATCTTATCAAACATGGTTTAGCATCTTTCTTAGTGAGTAAATATTTCAAAGCAACATGATTAGAATAAATAATTACTTTAGCTCCTACTAAGTAAGATTTAAACTTATCAATAGCAAAAACAATAGCAAGGAGTTTTTTTTTAGTAATTGCATAATTAAGTTGAGGTCCTGTTAATGTTTTGCTAGCATAGGCTATTACATTATGCTTTTTATCTTTAGTTTGTCCTAAAACTGCCCCCACAACATAATCACTTGCATCACATATAATTTCAAAAGGTAAAGACCAATCAGGGGGTTGAATGATTGGTGCTGAGATGAGTGCTTTCTTTAAAATTTCAAAAGATCTTAAACATTCATCATCAAATTCAAAAGGAACATCCTTGGCTAGCAAACAAGTAAGAGGTCTAGCAATAAATGAGAAATCTTTTATAAATCTATGATAAAAACCAGCATGGCCAAGAAAACTTCTAATTCCTTTTACATTCACAGGTGGAGGTAGCTGTTCAATTACTTCAATTTTAGCCCTATCTACCTCTATACCTCTTTCAGACACTAAGTGTCCTAGCACTATTCCTTCTCTAACCACAAAGTGGTATTTCTCGTAATTAAGGACTAAGTGCTTTTCTTCACATCTTTGCAAAACTCTATCTAAATTTTTAAGACAATCATCAAAAGTTTTTCCATAAACAGAAAAGTCATCTATGAAAACTTCCTTTTTAACCACCTCCCTCATCGCATTATTGTGTCTACGCTGTGGCTCTCTAGAAGGTGGAACAGTAGGATCTGTTGGGATGCGATGGGTGCAAAGGGCAGGACTAATTCCTTTAAGATCTTGGAGTGACTAACCAAACACTGATCGATGTTTCTCTATGACATCCATTAAGCGAAAAGTTTGTTCTGGAGTGAGCTTATCACTTATGATCATAGGAAACTCTAGATCATCATTTAGAAAAGCATATTTAAGACCGGTTGGTAAAAGTTTAAGTTCTATAGGAGGTCTAGGTGGTTCTACAAACTCATCTAAAGGTTTAGGCTTAGAGTAATCAGCCTCTTCTTCTATGAAGAATTGAGCATCATCCTCTAGACCTGAGTCAACTAAGAACTCTAGAGAAGCAACATTAAATTCCTCTAGCGGGTCAGATTCTAGATAAGATTCGGTCCTAGTACTTAGAGAATAAGATATGGACATTGGGAATTGAAGTTTCTTTCCAAAACAAATGTTTATTTTCCCTGTTTGTCCTTCACAAAGGAGTCTTCTAAAAGGTTGTCCTATCAACAGGTCGAAGTCCCATATAGGGAAGACATAAAAGCTCAAATGAACCAAGGTTCCTTCTACCTGGATTGGTTGGATATGTAAAATTCCTGAACTATGGACAATGTGTCCTGAAAGACTCTTCATCAATTTTGTAGTTGGGGTTAATGTCATGTGGCTCATTAAATGTTGTGCAAGTGAAACAGACATAATATTAATGCCCACAACTAGATTATAGAGAGCATCTATGTGATCAGAATTAAATGAGCACGGTATTGGAAGAGAGGGTGAATCCAAATGGATCACATCAGAGGAAAGCTCTAATTCCTCTAACCATTCACTGCTTATGACCGACACTAGCTCTGCTAAAGTGCTTCTATAAGAAATATCCTTAGAAGGATTCAAAGATTCTCTAAGGTGATTATGATGATTTTGTGGTTTCTTTATAGAATAATAATTCATAACGTTTCCAAAATCAGAAAAAAGATCGGGTTTGATATCAAGCATAAAATCAGGAAACGGAATTTCTTCTTCTTCTTGCTCAAAACTTGGAAAAGCTGAAGTAGATGGTATATCTGGCAAAGAATTTGCTTCAGCCACTTGAAGTTCTTCTTCTAGGAGATTATCTAATTCAGAGGATAGGATTTGATCTAAGATTAATCTTGCTTTTTTTTGATGAAACATGCAAGAATGATCCTCTAGAAGTTGTATCAAGCAATTGCTTACTGTTTTTATGAAGACCTTTATAAAAATGTTGAAGAAGAATAGGGTCTTGTAAACTGAGGTCTGAGCCAGATGCTAAAAGAGTAGTAAAACGATTCTAGGATGAGGCCAAAGATTCACTAGGTTCTTGCTTAAAAGTCAGAACCTTAATTCTAAGGTTGATGATTTGGGAGATAGGGTAAAAATCTAAGCAAAAATTAGAACGTAAGGATCCCCAATCTCCTTGTTGCTTACCTACGGCTTTATCATATCATTGTCTAGCTTTTCCCTTTAAAGAGAAAGGAAATAGCTTCCAACGTAAAGTTTGATCAGACATGCCCTCTATGCGAAGACAGTCACATGTTTGCTCAAAGTCTCTAATATGAAGGTAAGGGTTTTCGTCTACTCCTCCTAAAAAGGATAGGCTTTGGACCATTGCAATCAACCACAGACTTAGCCTATAGTTAGGGGTTTGGATAGGTTGTGATGACTCCCAAGGTACTAGGCTGGTCTCTGTGGGTGTAGAAAATTCAAAGATAGGAATTGAATTTATATTATCCATAAGGATAGAAAAAAGCAAGAAGAATAAGGTAAGAAATAAAAAGGAAAAGATAAAAGTATAGGTACAAGGTAAAGCAAGACTTAAGGTTAACTCAGCTGACGTCTTTCTCCCCGGCAACGACGTCAGAAATGCTTGTTGATATTAGATACGCACACGAAGGAATTCAAGAAATAATCCGCAAGCGCACAGATATTGGTGAGCACGTCACCTAGGAGATAAGTCCAGAGTATCGTATTTGTTTTATCCGCAAGGAGAAAGCGTGCGATAACTAACCTAGTCTATACTATTACCCTTGGGCCGCACTACAAGGTGGCGAAGATATAAGCGATTAGAGAGAACTACGATGACAGTCTGGTTCCAACCTATGGCAAGCTATGATACTATTGATCTTAGAGGAAATACCAATGGAAAAGAGACACCACAAAAGATGTTTAACCAGGGTACTTAAACCCTACCAAACCTTCTAACGGGAGGAGACTCCAAAGGTAACAATGGGATTGTCACGTCCCACGCTACTACTCACTAATCCGGCCAGATAGGGGATATCCACGAGTATTCCTGGCCCAACACCACGCTTACACTATGAATGATAACTCTATTCCCTACGTGAAGCGAATAAATTAAACCCGCAAACCAAAGAACAATAATAACAACTACTTACTTTGTATTAGAAGTTGAATTGCTGAAGAATCCTAGAACCAAGCCTCAGGTTAGGAGACTTGACCCCGTAGATACAAGCTTGGAGAGGAGACACTGACAGGTCAGGCTCAAATCTTCTACCTCCAGTCTAACTCTCTCAATCTAGAAGAATAACTCTAATCTCACATAGAGACTACAAAGCTAAACTCTCTTGTATGTGCCCTAGAAAAAGATCCATTCAAGGGACCCCTCTCAGGCGAATTCTTTGAAAAATATGAATTAGGGTTTCTGAACTCTCTCCTCCAGGGGCCTTGCTTATATAGCCCTCTAGGAAGCACCACAACCCTCGGATCAAACCGACCTTGATCAACGATTTTTATTCATCCTCAAAGGCAATGGAAGCAGGATTCACGAGGTGGAAGCTCATTGGCTCTCTAGGTGTGGCGGCCACCCCTAGGGCTGGGCACCTGCACCTATCATAGTGACAGGTGGGTCCCACCTCCTAGGGTTTGGCTTCTTGAACCTTCTAGAATATACTTTTTCCATACATGGCCCTTTCTCTCTATGTAAACCTAACATTTGGCCCATCTTTGATTATTTTCAGCTGGCACCCTGCAAAAATAAATATTCACCAAAACTCATGGAATTCTGTTAGTTAAACACCTAGTCTTTGGTGGTAATTAGTTTTATAGCATTCTTTTATGTAAGTTGGCAGTTGAAAATGATAATTAACTACCATCAACACATCTCTGGCACACTCTCATCATCTATCATCTCGAAGCTTGCAAACTTTTCTTTGAGAATGTATGCTTTGGCTCCCTTCATGGCTTGAGTGCCCTCAAATGATTCCTCCAACTTCTTCCAAGCCTCATGAGCCATCTCAGTGTTCTTGATTTGCTCAAATGTCTTCTGATCAAGAGCTTCATGAATTGCACTAAGAGCTATGTCATTGTTTTGGAGCAATATCTCTTTGGCCACGGTGGGTGCCTCTGGATTAGCAACCTCAATCTTGGTCTCTACCGCCTTCCATATCTTTCTATTGATTGACTTCATATGTGTGGTCATCTTTGACTTCCAATAAGGATAATTTGTGCCATCAAATTTGGGTGGGTTCTTGGTGTTGTTGATTTGAGCCATTTTGACACTGAAGGTTGTTTAGCCTCAAATCACAGTGACCACGGCTCTAATACCACTTGAAAGGTCCTAATAGCTAGAGGGGAGTGAATAGCCTATTAAAAAATATTCTAGTTGCTATAGTCTCTAAGTCACACACAAGGCACCACTAAGTTAGTGAGCTCTCAAAAACTAACTAAAGATCCTTACTAACCAAACTAGAGAAGACACAAGTTAGCTCTTAAAACTAGTTTAAGAGCTTAGATACACTAAGAATGTAAATACACAAGAGAGGTAGTGAAGTTTATACTGCCATGGCAAGAGATGATCAATCAATTACAAGAAATCCCAGAGATAATGATGACACAATGATTTATCCCTAAGGTTCACTTACTTGCTAGCAAGCTACGTTCTCGTTGTAGTGATTCACCCACTTGGAGGTTCACATGCTAATTGGCATTAAGAGCACAAGTACAAAGACAATCACCCAAGTGATCAAATTCTCACACTTGAGCCCATATAACTCCGGTGGTCCAATGAAATCACGAGGGGTTTCATTGGACTACCGGAGTTATATGGGCTCAAGTGTGAGAATTTGATCACTTCGATGATTGTTTTTGTACTTATGCTCTTATAATTTGGACGGTTCCATGACAACTAGTATCAGAGCAAGATTCAACATTAAACTTGTCAAATGTGTATTTAAAACAAAGGTTTTGTTTTATAAAATCAGTTTTATCAACATATAGCTATATATAGGTTTGTCAAATCTAAATTTTAAACCTAAGTATGCTAGTGGTCAATTTCCTTATACCCATATAAGGATTATTAGGTGGCTTATATAAGTACTAACTTGGGGGTTTTTCATTTATGCATCTACGCCCAGGCCAAGGTATGTATGTGTGATGACTCCCAAACTATGCTACCTGGTGTGTCAAATTGGAGGTAGCCTTCATATATGAAATAGCCATATATGTCGCTAGTTTACTGTTATGCAGCATCACACCTACGCTCAGGTAAGTGTGAGTTGTGAGAGCATGACCGTCCAACCATCGGTCTAGGGGAGAGCTAGTTTTGGTTACTGGATTATTTACATGTTACACACATGTATATATGAAAGGTACTTAATTGTGGGTGATTGATGATGGTGCTACATGTATATATATGGGGGTATATGTATATGGGAGTACTTAGAATGTTACTTTCCTTCTTTCATTGTGTGCTATATTTGGGAAATTGTTGGGCTGCAATGAAAATTTTCTGCAAGTACGCTAACCACGAATGCGTAAGTGAATGTAGCTGCCGACTAGCTATATATCGAGAGAGTGCGTGTGATGCCACCGACATAGAACATGATCGCCACCTTAGGTTGGCAATCTTGTGAGGATGAGGGCGAAGCATGCATCTTCATGATTGTTGCTTTATGCATGACTATGCTCCTCTCACCCTTATTCTATATTAAGTAAGTTGTGATTGATGTGGTACACTATCTTCCTTGTATGGAGTTAAACAGGAATGCCTTGTTCCATGTTGTTTATATAGAAAGTGCTTGAGAAAAGTGTGTGCGTAGCCTTGTTAGAAATAACTGAGGTTACATGCTTGAACCTATAAATGTCCTCTAGTTTAGTCAAGTGGTGGATGTGTTGTTCATATAAGCATTTGTAAATGCTTTAGACCTCATTTCAGTAATTGTGATTCTCATGAATGAATTAAATTGGTGTTAGTCTAAGGTAACAATGTTTAGAGCTACTAGAATAACATGTTTGTGTGCTCTCTTGATAAGTAGAACACAGTCAAGCTTTGTTTGCTTGTTGAACATTGTCTGCTAGAATAGTTTCTATTATAGTGATGCTTTCGTGATCATAATGGTGTTTTCTATAGTTATGGAGAATACCAAAGTTGTAGCTAACTTACTTATCTAGATTTTACTAAAAATTCATGACACTAAGCCTTATGGTTTGGGAGTTATGAATTTTAGAAGTTTGCTGTCAGGTTTTTCTTATGCTCCGAATAGATCTGAATGTTTGGTTTGTTTGACCTGTGTGCATATGGGATCATGTACTAGAGATAATAGAGGAAGTGTAGTACTTTTTCTAATATTTCCAAAATGTCCTATAGCATTAATTTTGGCGGTTTAAATCTCCAATTATGAGCTTGCAAAATGGAATGGCAGAATCTGTCCAAATCTGGTAGAGATGCCTTCTTTGTTATGTTTGTCCTTGTTAATCTTTGAATTAGCTTTTGGTATGAATAACAAAAGTGTGGAAAACTTCCTAAACTTTCTAGAAAGTCTAGGATCACCTTGGTGGGATGTCTACAACCTCAGTTATGGTTGAAACAAGTAATTACTGTGGTACTGTCCAGATTCGGTGCCATGCTAAGTTGGCTACCTTAGTTAGTGTTTGTTTTGGGCTAAACTTGTAGTTAGTTCTTGCTTTAGATAAATGCTTGTTATGGGTGAGCCTTGTGATTAGTAATGGTTGCTTAAGCTAATTTGATTGAATCTCACAAATGTCGGACTGTGATGTTGTATGTATGCTTGTTATCTAATTAGTGCCATAGTTGTCACCTCGTTTGTCCTTAGTGAGCATACGAGTGTCGAATAGCATTATCTTAGAGCAACACTCGAGTTACATGAAATGATCTCTTGGTGTCGTCTCCAATTAGGTTCTTTCCCTTAGGAGCCTAAGCTTGTAGCCGTGGTTGCTTGCTTTGAATGTTTGTGCACCATGCCTTTGCTTGATATATAAGCCCGAGCCTGGACCCTAAAATATTCGCGTATACCATGGCTGTCCTGCACCCGCACTTGAATATATTTGTTTGATCTACCAACCAAGATAGATTTTTGCAAATGCCTCCTTTTGGCCATAGTTGTTCGTTGCCAAGTTGTAAGGCCCATAACCAATCTATGTTGGACCTCCTAGCTACCTCTCCTACAGATGTTTTCGTACAACGCTTTTATCTCACTGCTGGATCTCGAAATCTTGTGCTTGCAAATCGTGTAGTACCTTATCAACTCAAGATATAAAAATAACAAGGAATATAATGTAGATTTCTTATTTAACGAGGTCAAATCAAAACCTTAAGAAAATAGTGAACAACTAGTGTGTTTAATATTTTTCCTAGCGAGTACATGTCATTAAGATATGGCTCTAGTCAAGTTTATAAGTATTTTTGGAGTACTTTTCAAGGTTAAATAAAAACACCAGAAAACTTCTACAAATATATAACATATTATGACTCTACTGCATAGATCTTTCTTAAGGTTTCCAAAAAGCCCACATTTGCTATTTTTGGAATTTCCTAGCATGAGATATGGATTTTACAACATTTAGTAAAGTTTTGGAAATAAAAACAGGAAAACCAACTTCACCCTAGATATGCTAGGTGCACCCGATTGCGCACCCAAATCAGTCACCACTTAAATCGACACATGGGACCCGTTGCACATTTGGGCCCACTTCCCATTCACACAAAGAGAGACACATGACCGGCTCCTCCTCCCTCCGGCGCTAGAAAATAGAGGAACGGCGGTGGATTGCTGGCTAGCCATCTTTTGGCCGGTGAGGTCAGTGCCATCGGCGGGGAAGGGCAGTGCGAGCACCACCGTGCCATTCCACATCTGTGGGTGGCCGAGGAGCGGTGGGAGGTGGTCGGTAGTGGCTTGGCCACGTGCGCCGATGGCTCGTCGGCCGGTGCTCCAGCGGCAGCAAACAGCGGGGGCAGAGCCGGTGAGGCGAGGAGTCCCGAAGGTGCAGCGTGGTGCAAGAAACGCGATGGCATGGTCAGCTCGATGGAGGGAGGGCAGAGACGATGGGACGACGGCGGCATTGGAGCTTGGCCGGTCGGCCATGGCGATGGCGTGCTTTGGTGACGAAGGGAGGTGGGGAAAGAGTGCTCTAGGCTCATGGGAAGGTGGAGAAGGTTCTGGCGGTGGCGGTTTGGCGTGCAACGGCTGCTAGCAGTGGGAATGGCAGCGGCCGAGCTTGAGCTTGTGGCAGCCATTCATGGCAACAGCGGGCACGGAGGAGCGGAGGGAGTGAGGGCGAGTGGGAAACGAGGAATGAGAGGAGGGCGAGCTCGGGCGTCCGCTTGAGAGGAGGCAAGATGCAGGGATGCATGTCCAAGTGGTGGGGTGCAGCCTCAAGCATGGTGGACACGCCCATGCCACGCGTTGCCCGTTGAGGCAATTCTCTGAACAGATGGCGGGCAATGGAGTGACCGACTTGGGAGCCAATTTTGGCCACTTCTGGGCTCAATCTGGACATGAGCCAAGAAGAAAAGCTAGAGCCCACTCGATGTTCTACAAATTTGATTAAGGAGCCATGGTCATTTGGGTTCTACATTAGTGGTTAATTAAGCTCTAATTAGGCACTGTCAACAACTAAACGAGGACTAAGCTTGGCTCGGTTGAGGCTCTAATTTGCTGGTCAAAACATGTCAAACTTAAACCAACTTTTGGCATGCTCTCCTTCATGATATTGGCTACAAGTTCTATTTTGGAAGCAAGTCAAGTTTGTTAACAAAATCATGAGAATGCAGCATGCCAATCTAAAGACATAGGATTATTGAAGGCTGGACAACAGCAGCACATTCAAACTTGGTGACCTTATTTGGCTAGGTTAGAAGTCATACCAGGCCTTGGTGCTTAAACAATGTTTGTAGTACATAATCTAAACTACAACTTATATTAGACGATCATGGTGTGGATCAGCTTTTGTTGCAAGATATAAGGCTCCAAATTGGGGGTACCCGAAATTAAACCTCAGCTAGGACTTAGCCAAAATCTAGGGCTCCAAAACAGCACTGCATTGAATCTTGGGAGCTCTATTTGACTAAGCTAGAGACCAAACTAGCTCTTGACCATTAAACAAAGTTTATTATACACAAGGTGAAATACAACTTTTGTTTAAGGTCAAACCTCATAACTAGTACAGAAGCCAAACTTTCACTTTGGTCAAAGTAGCAACTCGATAAAGCCTAAACTAGGGTTTTTGACCAAATGGGGTATTTTCTTGACATTTGCTCAACATGAACCCTTCATGACTTTTGTTGTAGAGTTCATATAGACTCATTTGGGAAAACTTGCAAGGTTTGGTTGACGATCTATAATTCCATTCACTTAATGGTGCAATTCCAATAGGAATAAAACTTAACATTTCATGTGACTTTTTGATTCCAAACTTCATGAACCTTTTCCAGGGATCACTATAGATACAGAGTGATGTGAGACACATGAAAGAAGTGACATCAACACTCACTTGTATCACCAGGCATGAGCACCAAACATACACCCATTGAAACACAATAATAAAGGTATGTTGCATATGTTTCAAGGAGATGTTGCAAGCACATTCCATATATACATGTTTTACATGTTGCACTAGTATGTTCCATATGTTTCGCTAGTGCATCACATATGTTCCATGCTCATATATGAACAAATGATGCTTGGGCTCATGCAATGCAAGTGCCAAAATGCCTCAATCTTTGATTGGTACATCGATTTTGTCCTTGGAGTCTACTTACTTCATCTCCAACTTCTTCACAAGTCTTGGGATGTTTATCAAACTTGATCTCATGTTGTTGCTCAACATGATTGAATCTCCTATTAATCTTTTATCTGGTACTCACCTTGGTGGACGCAAGTCGTACGTAGAATTTAAGCAAGAGTCCCTTCCTCAGTTTTCTTTGGCAATTGAGTTATGTTCTCTTGTGTTATGCGTTGATTTTCAGATCGCCTCCTTGTTGATTCTAAACCTTATGACTATCTTTGCTTGCTATCCCTCCTTTGCACAGTGATTGTTTTTACAACTCAAATTGTGTCACTTAAGATTTCACCTTGGTGGTGTGATCAGTAATGGTGTTATGAGTAGTAACTAATGGTGCCGCGATGAAATCGAGAGCCTCCTGTGGGTGGCTGACACAAGGTTGTGCTGCTTGGCACGTGCTGGTATCGTGGTTTCTAGCCATAATCCATTGCAGAACAACACTGATGTGATTTTCACGTGACCTTCTTCATTGGTTATCTCCTCATATCTTATTAGAAGACCCTTATATCGGACCAAATGTAGTAGAGCTTCCATCCAAAGATACATAAAGGATAACCTTGGAAGAGTAGGTCACCGACATAAACATTAACGAACGGTAAGAGGTGGTAGATAAAAGACTCTACTTGGCTGTCCCAAGTATTGATGACCACCCTCTAGTGAGAAAAATATCTCATCCCTGTTCGATAAAAAGGACACACAACACTTAATGTTGGACAAGTCATTTGTTGGATAAGAATCGATCGTCACATTATGCAAGTCTTAACCTTTGTATGCATAATGAACATACCATCGAAATCAACCATCTCTGGTGTGACTCCTTATCTGCTGACTTTGATGGCAACCATCTGTTCTACATCAGTTATAGTTGTTGTCAAGAGTGAAGAATTGGAACTTTTTAGTGTTGAGAGACAACTGATTAGTTACCAATAGGAAGGTTAATCTCCAACTAGGTAACGACTCCTTGGTAGCTATGAAGGCTATGTCTTACAGAGCAATAACCAATAAGAAGTTAATCAACTAGCCAACAACTTGAGCGATACTCTATCTTCTAGAGCCATTATGACCAAGTCAATTCTATCTTAGACAATCACACAGATAGTGCAAGGTGTTCTATCAACTAAAGTGAAGAATTAGAGAAAGCATGCCCTAGTTTTGAACAGCATCCTGGTGCCCTAGGTGCCACAAACGGTTTTGTTCCGAACTCTATTGGATGAAGTGTTGAGGAATATTCGGAAACAGTTCATTATCTTTGTAGGAATGTCCTTCAGGTAGAGTATGCGTTTTGTCTTGCTAAAGCAGCCGTAAGTTCAAAGCATATGCATCATCGGATTTGTAGGTAAATGCATGGTTGAGGTTAATTCCCAAGAAGCATATGAGATAAGCCTTATCCTCCATCCACAGAGGGAAAAGCGCTGCTGCGGTATAAAGATACTAGTTTACACTCTTTCATTTGTTTTTGCTTTCTCGTGTCAATAATATACGAGTAGCCTTGGTGTTCTACAGATCAATGTATACCATCATGAATTGAAAGCAATTTGAAAAGTGTCAAACAACGGATTTCCCATTCTAGAGCTGCTATTTTATCCTGAAGAGGAAGCCTCCAGGTGAAAGGTTGGCCTGACAAAGTTGCTACGCTGCAAGTCAACTCAACTTACAGTGCAACTGAGTCATGAAGGAAAATTTTACTCAGCCGCTTGGTGGTAGACTACTCCTCGTGGTTTAGTGAATATTTACAAATTTTGTTGTCGTCTATGATCTCACCCTTTGGAAGGTTATGCTCAAGCCACTTTGGTAGAGGACTGCTTTTCAAACTATGGTGTTAAACATAGAGTCATTGTAATGAGTCTACTTCTGAAGATTGTGGTCTAGTGTGAAGTTTATATGGCCCATGCTATGTTCACTAGAGAATGAAGTACTGTGCTATTTTGGATTCCTCCCAAAGTTGCAATGCTTCATGGAAGTCCCTAAAGGAAATTCTTTAGATAAAGTACACCATGAAGAGTAAGTATCAGAAGGTGTCGTGACCAAAAAAGCCTCTCTGGTGCTTGAAGCTATGTAGCCTAATGCTATCGCAGATGTTAGAAAATGGATAATATGGTTCTCTTCCTTAAAAGTCTTCCGTTCGGAATCTCGGGACATGATTCCTTTAAGGGGGAGGGCTGTAACACCCCAGGTGTTAGGCTTGCATTTTAGCACTTGCATTGCATGAGCCTAAGCATCATTTGTTCATATATGAGTATGGAACATATGTGATGCACTAGTGAAACATATGGAATATACTAGTGCAACATGTGAAACATGTATATATGGAATGTGCTTGCAACATCTCTTTGGAACATATGCAACATACCATTGTTATTGTGTTTCAATGGGTCTATGTTTGGTGCTCATGCCTGGTGATACAAGTGAGTGTTGATGTCACTTCTTTCATGTGTCTCACATCACTCTTTATCTATAGTGATCCCTAGAAAAGTTTCATGAAGTTTAGAATCAAAAAGTCACATGAAATGATAAGTTCTATTCCTATTGGAATTGCACCATTAAGTGAATGGAATTATAGATCATCAACCAAACCTTGCAACTTTTCCCAAATGACTCTAGATGGACTCTATAACAAAAGTCATGAAGGGTTCATGTTGAGCAAATGTCAAGAAAATACCCCATTTGGTCTAAAGCCCTAGTTCAGGCTTTATCGAGTTGCTACTTTGACCAAAGTTAAAGTTTGACTTATGTACTAGTTGTGAGGTTTGACCCTAAACAAAAGTTATAGTTCACCTTGTGTATAACAAACTTTGTTTAATGGTCAAGAGCTAGTTTGGTCTCTAACTTAGTCAAATAGAGCTCCCAAGATTCAATGCAGTGTTGTTTTGGAACCCTAGATTTTGGCTGAGTCCTAGCTGAGGTTTAATTTCGGGTACCCCAATTTGGAGCCTTATATCTTGCAACACAAGCTGATCCAGACCTTGATCCTCCAATAGAAGTTGTAGTTTAGTTTATGTACTACAAACATTGTTTAATCACCAAGGCCTGGTATGACTTCTAACCTAGCCAAATAAGGTCACCAAGTTTGAATGTGCTGCTGTTGTCTAGCCTTCAATAATCCTATGTCTTTAGATTGGCATGCCGCGTTCTCATGATTTTGTTAGCAAACTTGACTTGCTTCCAAAATAGAACTTGTAGCCAATATCATGAAGGAGAGCATGTCAAAAGTTGGTTTAAGTTTGACATGTTTTGACCAGCAAATTGGAGCCTCAACCGAGCCAAGCTTAGTCCTCGTTTAGTTGTTGACAGTACCTAATTAGAGCTTAATTAACCACTTGTGTAGAACCCTAATGACCATGGCTCCTTAATCAAATTTGTAGAACATCGAGTGGGCTCCAGTTTTGCTTCTTGGCCCATGTCCAGATTCAGCCCAGAAGTGGCCCAAAATTGGCTCCCACGTCAGTCACTCTGTTGCCTACCATCTGTTCGAAGAATTGCCTCAACGGGCAACGCATGGCATGGGCGTGTCCACCATGCATGAGGCTGCATCCCAACCACTTGGACGCGCGTCCCTACGTCTTGCCTCCTCCCAAGCGGATGCCCAAGCTTGCCCTCCGCTCATTGCTCGTTTCCCACTCGACCTCGCTCCCTCCGCTCCTCCATGGCCGTTGTTGCCATGAATGGCCGCCATGAGCTCAAGCTTGGCCGCTGCCATTCCCACTGCTAGCAGCCACCGTGCGCGAAACCACCACTGCCAGAACCTTCTCCACCTTCCCGTGAGCCTAGAGCACTCTTTCCCCACCTCCCTTTGTCACCAGAGCACGCCATCGCCATGGCCAACCGGCCAAGCTCCAATGCCATCGTCATCCCATTGTCTCTAGCCTCCCTCCACCGAGCTAACCGTGCCATCGTGTTTCTTGCACCACGCTGCACCTCCGGGACTCCTCACCTCACCGGCTCCGCCCCCGTTGTTTGCTGCCGTCGGAGCAATGGCCAATGAGCCGCCAGCGCACGTGGCCAAGCCACTGCCGACCACCTCCCACCGCTCCTCGGCCACCCACGGATGCGGAATGGCACAGCGGTGCCTGCGCTGTCCTTCCCCACCGGCGGCACTGACCTCACCGGCCAGAAGATGGCCGGCCAGCAATCCACCGTCGTTCCTCTGTTTTTCAGCACCGGAGGGAGGAGCCGGTCCTATGTCTCTCTCTATGTGAATGGCAAGTGGGCCCAAATGTGCAGCGGGTCCTGCGTGTCAGTTTAAGTGGTGACTGATTTGGGTGCACAATCGGGTGCACCTAGCATATCTAGGGTGAAGTTGGTTTTCCTATTTTTATTTCCAAAACTTTACTAAATGTTGTAAAATCCATATCTCATGCTAGGAAATTCCAAAAATAGCAAATGTGGGCTTTTTGGAAACCCTGACAAAAGATCTATGCAGTAGAGTCATAGTATGTTATATGTTTGTAGAAGTGTTCTGGTGTTTCTATTTAACCTTGAAAAGTACTCCAAAAATACTTATAAAATTGACCAGAGCCATTTCTTGAGTTTTAGAACTCCAAAAATAGTTATTCTTGTTTTGTTAGTTTCTTAATGACATGTACTTGGTAGGAAAAATATTAAACATACTAGTTGTTCACTGTTTTATTAAGGTTTTGATCTGACCTCGTTAAATAAGAAATCTACATTATATTGCTTGTCATTTTTATATCTTGAGTTGTGGTGCTCCAATTTAGGTGAAATTTTTATGGTAGTATCCTGAAGTTATATGGGAACTGTGATTAAAATTTCATGAGCTTGGGATGTTGGATGAGTGAGATATAGGTTTAACTTGCTCTCTAAGGTTATTTAGCTTAAGTTACTTGTCTTTTTCATAAAGGTTTTTTTACTCATGCAAATGATCTAAATTTGTATAGTAGTCTATTTGGAGCATATGTAAGCCATTGTAATTTTGGTAGAATTTATTGGACACTTTTGATATGTGTTCATAATTCCACTTAATTATCTAAATAAATTAAGAAATGTATTAAAAGAATTTATTTAGGTGGTGACACTATGTTTTTTGGTGTTCATTAGTCATGTGAGACATGTTGGTAAAGTTGGTTTTGTCCAATTATATGTTTGCAACATATGTTAATAATTATTTCTTGCAATTATTGGTTTCTGGACAGATCTGGGAACTTAGCCAAGTTCTTCATGATAATTTGCTTTGTTGTGAAACTTGTTTATATAAAAGTTGTAGATAATTCATGTATCTAGCTGCTATTAAAATTTGGTGTCATTTGTCTAAGTAGTTTTTGAGTTATAGATGTTTAAAATCAGGTTCCAGGTTTGGGTGCTCTTTGTTCGAGCAGACCAGCTTCTGTAGTTTCATCTTTTCGGCCTTGTAAACTTGGGAATTAAGCTTAGTTGATACTAAATTAATTGTAGAAAATTTCATAAGATTTCTATAATGTCTTGTTTCACATCATTTGGAGTTGTAGATCTCCAGTTATGATTAAATTACTCAGCTGCTGTTCTGATGTCCAGAAGGTGGCAAATTCTAGTTTTAGTGCTTCGATTCACTTTGCCATGTTTGTGTGTTGAAGTGTGACTCATATCTTTGATGGTACTTGGGTTGGTACCCTGTGATCTTATGAAAGTTGTGTCTTGATTGATGTGCTTGCCATCTTCTATGTTATGCCTTAGTGAGGATGAAGTTAATTAGCTCTAGGTGCTTATGTGAACTTTGGTATGCTTGCATGATTACTTTGTTTATTGCACTTCTATGCATTCACACATATGCATTGTTCCACCAAATTTAGGTACGCTAGCTGAAACGCGTGAAGGATATGGCATTGGAGCCAAACCCGAAGACGGTGTTTGGTGGGACCATCCTGAAGATGGAAGTACGTGGCGAATGGTGTGTGACAAACACTGACTTAGTGTTGGATCCTAGGCAAGCCCCGGAGCATTATAAGCCTCCTAATTTCTGAAAATGCAATTGAGTATTATATGTTATATGTATTGTTGCATTAAGTTATAAGTGTTGGATGAAAATGCTTGCTGCATTGATATCCTATCCTTGTCCAGAAAGTATACCATAAATCCTATTAGCTCAGGATCGAGTAGATGCTTAGCCCTGCTTTAAGTGGTAGAAGTCAGGTGATTTTTCTGTCACCTGCGAGATGTAGGGATATTCATATATGGCACGGTTGGCTATATATGCTATCGTGAAAAAGAACCATGTGCTAATAATATGAAAGGAGACCAGATGGGATGACGATAGTGAAGCAATAAGGCATGGA
Organism: Saccharum hybrid cultivar R570; assembly: GCA_038087645.1. Classification (NCBI taxonomy): domain Eukaryota; kingdom Viridiplantae; phylum Streptophyta; class Magnoliopsida; order Poales; family Poaceae; genus Saccharum; species Saccharum hybrid cultivar. The sequence goes on from JAQSUU010000038.1 coordinate 6,337,740, forward strand.
AGTCTTGGGTGTGGATCTATCCCTGTCTAAGTCATTTAAGGACCGATTCGTTGTACATCCTTGAGCCATGTTGAACGCAGTCTAACACTTAGTTGGCTGGATAAGCCGTTTCGACCGCAAAGCTGAGTAATACAGTTCAGGCTGGGAATCGGGGGGTCAAGTGCGCATTCTGGAGGAAGAAGGATGTGCTTGGGGACATTGGCATAAGACTAAGGGGGGGAGGGTTAAAGTCCCTATCACCTGGCAAAGTGTTGCCCTTGGGGATGCGGCATTAGTTGAACCCATGATTTCCTGAATTGTACCAAAGGTGACCAGAGCAGCCCTCGCCAGGCGTGTCTTGGTGAGTGTTAGAAATACCCCTCCAGCTAGATAGGAACTCGATTCAAATTGGCGTCGCTCCTGGTTAGTGAGCACTTGACTTGAGCAGCGGCAACGTAGATTCAATTAAATGGAACGGATGGTTAATTGCATGATGATTTAAATGTTGCCTAGATTTATATCTATTATGGTTAATATTGTTTGCTCCTAATAAAGTGATTGCTATAGTACAGGTGCTAATCTAGATGATAGATTCATGATGATTAACTTGATGTTTAAGCATTAAGGATTACTTATCTGTATTAAGCCTTTATGCAAAATGTTGTCAAGCTAGCCCACTTTATATCAGCCTTGCATGATCCTTGGTGTCACTTTATTTCTGGTTTATGACGGGTAAGTCTAGCTGAGTACATTCTCATACTTAGGGTTTATTTCCACTTGTTGTAGGTTGTGATGTATCTTGGCTACTGCAAGAATTGGTTTGCTCTTGCCATAGAAGCGGAGTGTGATCATAGGCATGATCCTTCTGAGTTATCTTGTCTCTAATGCTTTTGTTGGAAGTCAACCTTGGTACTGGCATGTATTTGAAATAAGAGAAATGCTAGTTTTAAATTTACTTTGCTTTCGCTACTTTTCAACTTAAGTTGTAATAACTATGTTGAACACCGATGTATATTGAATTACTTGTGAAATGGATGTAACATGTGGCTTGTTATGTTGAATCACTACGATCTTGGCTTGTATGTTGGTTGGTTTGAAATCCCTCATGATTTCATTGGACTACTAGAGTTATATGGGCTCAAGTGTGAGAATTTGATCACTTCAGTGATTGTTTTTGTACTTGTGCTCTTATAATTTGGATGGTTCCGTGACACACGCCTAACTCGCAACCGAGTGCTGCACAACCAACACAAGATGGGGATCCACAAGCTACGAGCAATCCACTAGAGTACCTTTTGGCTCTCCACTGGGAAAAAGGTTAAGTATCCCTCACAATCACCATGATCAAAGCCGAAGACAAGCACCTTCCTCCACTCGATGATCCTCACTGCACCAAGCCATCTAGAAGTCAGCAAACTCTAAGAGTAACAAGCAAATCCCGTAGCGAAACACAATCACCAAGTGCCTCTAGATGCAAGCACTCAAAGCAATACACTTGGATGCTCTCAAATCTCACTAGATGATGACCCAATCAAGCAAGGTGAGTTAGAGATTGTTGGCTATGCTTACTAGGATGTATTCTCAATACAAATTGCCAAGAGAGTGAGCAAGAGCTAGTCAAAACACTTATATAGGCAACCCCGCGAAATAGAGCCATTAGGGTCAAGTGGGGTGTCCCTGTGCATTGACCAGACATGCCATTCCGGGCGACCAGACGTAGCCCAGCCAGTGTCTGGTCAACGGATGTGTGCCCTGCGTCCCTGCCTTCAAACCTACACCACCTGATCCCAACAGTCAACTTTGCTTGTGCCATGCGTTAAGTGAAGATCAGATGCGCCTATGTCAGCGTCTGCTTGTGCGCTCCCACACTGCCTTCGCACCGAGACTGGACGCGCCATCCACTGACCAGACACTCCAGCAACATGGAGTACGGTCGACTCCAGTAAGCATCTAGAGCCACTTTTAAACGATCAAACATGTTTGCAAAGGGGTGACTGGACTCAGGCCAGAGTCTGGTCCTTCTTCTCTACGCGCCAAGTTACGCAGTCGATGTCAGTGTATGTCAGCACTTGACCAGACACAGTCCCTGTGCGTCGGTCACCTGCCTCCTCCAGGGTCCGGTTAAGAACCCGAGGCCATGCCACACTGCCCTGATGATCGGATGTAGCCAAAGTAGGGTCCGGTCACTACATGACTAGAGTTTGGTCACTGAAAAACTCCTCCTTTCCAACTACTTTCACTTCACCCTTGCTCAAATGTGCTAACCATTAAGTGTATCACCTTGTGCACATGTGTTAGCATATTTTCACAACATTTTTAAGGGTGTTAGCACTCACTAGAATCTAGATGCATATGCAATGAATTAGAACATCTGGTGACACTTTGATAACCGCATTTCACAATGAGTTTCACCCTTCTTAGTAGTACAATTATCTATCCTAAATATGATCACACTCACTAAGTGTCTCGATCACCAAAACAAAATGGCCGTATGGATATCACCTTTGCCTTGAGCCCATTTTGTTTTTCTCTTTCTTCTTTTCCAAGTCCGAGCACTTGATTATCACCATGGCAATCACCACCATCATGATCTTCATCCATTTGCTCCACCACTTGGAATCTACTTAACCTATCTCATATTCACTTAGAGCAAATAGGTTAGTACCTAGGGTTTCATCAATTCAACAAAACCAAACTAGAGATTTCAACGATCCTACCACACCTCCCTCCCATCCATTCCCCACTTTGCTCCTATGCTCTGCTTCACCCTGCTAGCGGCGGACGAAAGGTAGCCTCTCTCATGCTCTCTGCTCCTTCACCTCCAACCTCATCGGTGCATAAATCTTCAGCACGTTATCCCTGCTTCTCTGCTCTATTCGGATCTAAGGTAATTGTACTAGATTCTATATTCCTTTGTAGCGAATCAGACCTTTCTGAACCTAGCTACAGTAACTTTCTTGGATCTATAGATGAACACACATCTTCTCATTTTGGATTTTGTGTCCTTTTATCTTTGTGGAGTTTAGCTTGTGAGCCTTATTGTCCTCAGTATTGGTTCACTAAATCAGTGCTTTGTGAACAAAGTCGATGAACTACATGAAGTGTACCAGTGGATATAGATAGGGTTGTAGTGGTCAAGGCTCTGGATGACATGGAAATTGACAAAAATCCCATGGAGGATGACCATGGTCTGTAGGATCTTATGGAGATTCACAATAATCCCATGGAGGTCGACTAGGATCTGCATGGAGAATGATTAATTATGCAACCAATGATGTATATATGAAGGTCTTTTACCTTTTGTATAGTGTCAGCCTAATTAGTCTCAACATTTTAGCTTTCAGCATCCTTATTATCTTTGTAGTATCGACCTACTTATTTGGTATGAATGTATAGAACTTACATTGGATTCCTTTCAGTCCGAGTATCAGCATTATAGTGCTAGCTTTCCATATGTTTTGCAAGTGCATAGTTTGGCTTTCTTTCAATGTAAATTTATGTGCCTTATTATTCACCATCGAACTCAAGTTGGCTCCCTTTCAATTTGAGTACTAGAATTGTGCTTTTCTTAGTTTTCTATGTGCGCAGTTTGGCTTTGTTTCAATGCCAAACGTTATAATTGTGTGCCTTATTGTTCATCACCATATCATAAGGCATTCTCTGGGTGGTAATAGCACCCAACCACCAGTGATGGTAATGTGCATTCACTATAACAACCCAAAAAATGTTACAATTTTTCACAAGCACCTCGACCATAAAAATTCACTTAAAAATTCCTAAAATAAAAAACCTTGCATGTTACTTGTAAACTTGTTGAGCATCATGTGCATTTCTAATCCAAAATTAGATTTTGACTAGTGCATAAACTAAATAAAACTGAGCACTGCTTGTTTTGGCGGATTGTTTGACCGCACCATTGAATGTTTTGTTAGGACATTTCACAAACTTAGAATAATTTTAGCCAACTCGTGCATTGATGGAGTGTCCATTACCACTAACGGACTAAAACGACCCGAGTTCATTACAATGTAGGCTCTCGTTTTCGGTCATCCGAGGTACGACCAACCGAGCTCCTATGGAGATCACTAGTGCCTTGAATCGAAGGATGTGACACCATTTCACCCAACTACATTTCTAATTCTTGGCAACTACCTAAGTCAATGCAAGTCAACTTCTGGTCAGTCAAAGTCAACTAAGAGGTTACTATCAGAAATCATCTTTTGAGAATTGTGAGACAAGGACCCCTTATCTTCTATGAAGTTAAGCAAGATTATGTGAACTTTGAGACTGAACCTAATGCCAAGAACCCTAGTCCTCAACTCAATTGGGCAAAGACAGAGATCTACCAGACATTTCGCTAGAGTTACCGGACCATCCGATAAAAATGCAGATACGAAAAATTGAGTGGAGAATGTGCTGTTATCCATTATGGGGCATGTCGCACATGTTAGCACAAAATGGAGATATTTCTCAATAGCTTAACCTCAGCTCTACTCATTGAACCCTCATTCCACTCACTTGCTCTCTCTAGAATGAAGAACAAGAGAAAGGAAAGGATGAACTAGAGTGAGAAAGTGGATAAGTTAGAGAAGGAGAAGAGAATCAAATCTACCAAAGGGCAGCAAGATCAGCTTTGGGTCAAGGCCCTAAGGTTCAATAACCTCTCATATCATGGTTAGCTCAAGAACTCTCTCTTCTCATTATCTTGAGATCAATCCTCAAACCCTAACTCAAGTTTCTTCTATTTGCATGGATGGATCATGAGGATTGTTTGGTGTTTATCACCTCAAGGGTAAGAATCAAGTGTGATACAACTCAATCCTCTCAAGATTTTCCCTACATTTCCTCCCATTTGGATTCTTGGATATTTTTGCAAGAAAATGGAATCCATCTCTTTAGCTTGGAAGCAAGGATGTCAAGTGTTCAATCTCTAACCTTGGTGACAAGGAACTCACCAAAACCCCAAGCTAAGCTATCATGCCCAATCTTAATGTCTCAATCTATTTTAGGATTTTAAGTAAATTTATGAATCATTAGTTGCAGTAGCTAGCTCAAGCCAAAACCCTGGGTATCTGTTGGTGCTTCTTAGCGTAAGCAGAAAAGTCCGCAAGCACACGGAAGTACCATTGTAGTAGTGCACCCGGTGGTATTCAGGGTATCATATTTCCACAAGGAATGAAGGTCTAAGTAGTATCTTGGCTAGTTTATCTAGGAGAACAAAAGGAAGGATAACTTGGGTAGTGAGGTTCTTCTAAGGGTAGAAACCTAAAGCGAAGATAACTTTGCTACTACAGATTCACTTTGGGCACTTGGTCTGCTATGTGATGCTGGCCTATAGCTCTATGCCATATGTGAATGTGGGGGATTATAAAGGACAGATAGGGCTGTCACCACCTATCGCCTAGCCCTCAACCAGAGGATACGAAGCAAATGAAGGTGACTTTTAACTTAGACACCATGCCTACTTTATCGGTCACTACTCTAGTGTTGGCTAGGAACTTTTGTCTTTATTAGGAGTCCTCTACTAGAGCACCCGCTACAATGATGGATGACGAACTCGCAAGTAAGTAGTAACAATGATAACTTTACTTTAAGGGATCAAAACCAATAGATGAACATGAACTTCTTACTCCAAGTAGTAAGATGAACATAGAGGTACAAGTGTAGAGGGGGCCGACAAGTCTGGCACTCCGTCTACCCAATGTACAAGGCTAGCTGAGTACAAGAAGTAGAGGGCACTGCTACTCTGCTATTCCTTGAACTCTTGGCAAGGCTGGTGTCCTCTCGTAGGCCTCCACTGCATGGAGTCTTCCTCGACGTCCTCGATGCCCCTTGACCCCCCGAGGGGGACAAGACGCTAGACCCAACTGGCACCGCTTCTACCTCAACCTGCGTCAACAAAGAGGTGTCATTCCCCCGAGAGTCCATGCTCGCGGTCTTCACACACAGCCAGTGGGGTACTGAGCCATGGGCTCACACCCTCCATGACCTGCTAGCATGCCCTACTAAGCATAGGAAACAAGAGCTAGCTATCCTTGATGGAGCCACTGACGACCGGCCTACTGAGGCCCCTGAGGCGGCCCTGGGGAAGACGGCCGACACCCCAGAGCGACGGGGCATCCCCCCTTAAGTCTGAGTGGGCGGCCGAATTCATCAAAGACATTATCCACAGGTTCAGAGTTCCAAATCACATTATTACTAACAATGGCACCAGTTCACAGGTCACAAGTTCCTAGACTTCTATGATGCCTAGCGAAATCGGGTGGACTGGGCCACAGTCTACCAGCCTGAGTCCAACGGCCAAGTTGAGCGCGCTAATGGGCTAATCCTATAGGGGATCAAAACCCATATCTACAACGAGCTTAAGATTCATGCCAGACGATGGGTGGACAAACTCCCTTCCTTGCTCTAGAGCCTGCAGACGAGCATGAACGGCTCGATGGGGTACATCCCTTCTTCCTCGTCTATGGGGTTGAGGCAGTCATCCCCTCTGACCTCGACTTCGGCACTCTGCGCGTCCACTTCTACGATGAGCAACGGGCCAAGGAACAATGCCAAGCGGACATCGACATGCTCGAGGAGGTGCAGAACACCACCGTGGTGCGATCTATCGGCTACTAGCAGGGGCTTCATCGCTATCACACTATATGGGTATGCGAGCGTTCCTTTGTTGTAGGTGATCTTTCCTACGGAGAGCCACCCTGTCGAAGAAGGGCCACGGGCTATCTCCTCCCTAGGAAGGACCCTTCCTCATCTTACAGGTGATTCGGCTGGGCACCTACAAGATTAGCACCATGGCAGGACACGAGTATGACAATGGGTGGAACATCAAACAACTATGTCGTTTCTATCCATAGCTCGTTCCTTCCTATTTTTTGTTAATCATACCTCTAGCCCCCTAGTAGGAGCCCGCCCCTCAGTGAGGCGGAAGCGATGGCCCCCTAGAAGGGGGCACCACTCAGGGTTCAAGGTCGGCTCTCCCAAGCTTCAAAGTTGCCTCGAGAAGAATACTGTTGACGATCACTAACATCAATTATAAACTGTCAACATATCATACATATATACTTAATTCCATCACCAAACATAGGTATAGGGTTTAAACTGACAAATTCCACAAGTTTTGGTGAATCTGTGTTTTTAGCAGGGTTTATCCAGAAAATCGTCAAAGGTACTTAATTGTCAGATTACAACACATTTATCCATGATGTAAACTACTTGGGATGGATCTAGAACACACCAGAAGGCAACCCACCGAAGGAGGCCCTGAGGGGCTGCCATGTACTGGCTGGCCTATGGGCCCATCCCATCAGTCTTCGCTTCGAATGTCGATTCTCCACCGTCTCCTAGATTGCATCTACGCCATCCTTTTAAGTCAGTTCAACCAATAGTGATCGAGGGAGTTGACGTGGATTGATGAGTGGCAATGCCTTGCCCCCTACTCCATCTCCCCTATATACCCCTCCCTAGAGCCATGCCTGAAACCCTAATTCATATCTTTAGGATCGAGCTAGCAATCAAGAGAAGATTAGTCCTCCATAGGATCTAGTCTTATAAATAGAAATAGTGAGATGGAGAGCGAGGGAAGAGTTTGGAGGAGATGCAGCATGTCGGTGCTTCTCTACGGCTTGTACCTTGGCGGATCCAAGTTCTATCTGAGCTTGCCTCTGAGATTTCTCTAGTAATCAACTTTCGATTCAAGTAAGCATCTTGTTTATATTGTTCATCAGGATCATGACCCTTTTGAGTGCTTTATTCTCTTCCTAGTGGGAGTAAAGTATTAATCATAAGTGTAAGCATGGTGCTTAGACTTAGGTTAATCGTGGATGCACCCTGCATTCCAAATAACGGTAGCTCATGAGGGTGAATCTTATAGCCTCATTGAGTCCTTTGTAGTCTACCTCCCGTTTGTAGGCCAAGTAGGACCTAGTTATTAAGGAAAGCATCCTCTGCTTACTGAAGTCAGAACTAGAGAACCTTAGTTATCCTCTCTATGCTCCTATTTATCCTAACCTTGTTGCTATCCCTGGTTAAATTGAATTGTAGTTAACCTCACACGTTTCCCTATGGATACGATACCTGAAATACTTCTGGGTGAAAGCTACAACGGTATTCGTGCGCTTGCGGATTTATCTATGTGCGTTAAGAAATACTAACAAGCTTTCTATTGCTATTGATGGGGAAACGGTTGCTAAATGAACTATGAAGCTTAACTTTGTATCTTTTTTCTTTTTTCTTTTATGCTTTTCCTTTTCACTATGGATTCCACTCCTATCTATTAATATGCTAAACCTATGAGTGCACGCCTACAACCACTAAAATCTTCAGAGCCTATCCTAGCACCTGTCTATGAGTTGTGCCCGTGTTTTATGAAAATGATTCGAGAACAATCTTCTCAAGAGTAGGCAATGAAAACCTAGACTCACACCAATGAAAGTTTGAACAGACCTGTGCATGGCTGCATATCACTAGCATGTCTGACAGGACCTTAAGATGAAAGTTGTTTCCGTTCTCTTTAACAGGAAGAGCTAAAACATGGTATAGTCGAACGTAGGAAGTATGCAAGGAGATTGAGAAACATTATGCTCTAAATTTTGTTTATGTCTCTTTCCCATCTATAGAGTGGTTAGCCTTCGAAAAGAGGTTCTAAATTTTAGACAACTTGAAGAAGAATCTCTTGCCGCATCATGGGATCATTTTAATGACCTCATCATCACTAGCCCAAACCTTGCCATCCAAGACCTAGTACCTCTTCAACATTTTTATATGGGTCTTAGCAAGGATTCCATGCAATCCTTTGATCAAGCCTCTAGAGGAGCTTTCCTTCATTTATCTGCTAGTGAAGGAAGGTCTATGCTTGATAGAATTAGTGAAAAGACTCATTGCACTAGCATTCATAATGAACTCCCTGAGTAAGAGAAGAAATCATCTCCCAAACAAGAAGAAGTTTTAATAGCCAAATCAGAACCACTCCAATCCCAAGATTTAGCTATCAACCCCGAACCATCAATACCCTAGAATCCAAATCCTCCAAAAGAAGAAGAAATTCAACCTTTTGAAATTTCTTGTGATGATGATATTTTTTATGCTGATTTTTGAAAAAGCTTAAACTTCTAGTTCCACAACAGACCTTCGAGCGAATATAATTCAAATCCTCTCAAGAAGGGATCTCTTAGAAAGTGTCCTTATTCCCATGTAAGACATTGGGAAGAATTCAAGGATGGCATGTCTAGTGAACCCATAGAAGGAGAGCTAAGCCATTTAGAAGCTATTCCTATCCTCTCCCCTTCTTCTCATTCAAACCCATCCTTGACCCCAATGACTCCTGTTATGCTCTTTTCCTGAGACTCATGATGATCCTAGAAATCCACCAAGGCACCAAAAGCATAGGAGCCATGAAGGCCACAAGAAAGACCAAGAAGAGCAACAACAATGCCTGGAGGATATTAAGAACTTATGTGTCATTGCCATTGAATGGATGGACGAGGCCTTAGAAAAGATCAACCTGAGAGTCACTAATCCAAGGGAAATCTTGGACAATAAAATGACCAATGAATGTCATAGGTATGAAATGATGGAGACAATATTTTCGCCTATAGACATTCATAAAGAAACAACCTTGAAGCTTGAAAAGGAAGATGACATATATGAGCATGGAAGTTATTTCATGAACACCTCATCAGATCCATGCTCACATGAGAAATCTCCTAAATCAATTGGTCTCTCCAATATTTCCACACAGTAGATCTTTAACCCCCTCATACTCCCTATTCATAAAGACTTTAAAAGGGTGGCTGTAGATGCTTTTGTTTATCATAAAAATTGCAAATCTCGTTGGCATGAATCTTAAGATAGGCACCCAAAGGTTGGTGTTGGAGGGGAACCACTTCACCAATTAGAAACACAATTCGAAGGTTTCCTAAGGACGAGCTTCTATCCTAAAACAAGCACTTTTGGGAGATAACATGAGCTTTCACCTTTTGCTATAATACCTTTGTAAAATGAGCATAGAAATATAATTGTGAAAACATTCCTTTGGGTATTTTTGTCACTAGCCATTCCAGGTTTGAAGCAAAATGAATGAAGGATGACAACGCAAGGTATGTCCAACCAATTATCATGCAACATTTAATCACATCCATCCAAACTTGATTAGATTCAAGCATGGGGGATGGACTTCTCTGAAAAATCTTATGCCATGTTGGTAATTCATTTTGGATGTCTCTACCTTTAAGCCATTTTCCATTTGCTAAATAACAACCATGCTCTTTCATCTCTATTTGAATAAATCTCTATAATGCTTTCATGCTACCTTTGTTTGCTATAGTATGCTTAAGGTTTGGAGTATGTTCATACATCTTTTAAATTAAGCATAGTTCTTAGTTTAGGGGTGCTGATTTTACTTTCAAAGGCTTTTAAATTAAGCGTGGTGCTTAAGTTAAAATGCCTTCCAAAATCAAATTAGACATGGTGTCTAGGTTGATTTTTGAGCCGATAGTATACTTTAGTAGATTCTGGATACTTTGTTGGACTAACACCTGTAGAAAACTCTCAATTCAATTTGGGTAAGTCACAAGATGAATTCAAATCAGAGATGAAGCAAGGCACCTGATGAACTCCAATAACATTGTGCAAAGAAGACATAACTCATTCAACATGGATGGAAGAACTGTAAATATCAAAGTTCATTCACTTTATCTTCTACTACAAGTTACCTTTGCCTTGAGCCATGCTTGTATAAAACATGATAAACAAAATCTATGATAAAGTAATCCTAAAACCATCTTTTCATTAGCATAGATGTAATTCATATAATTTATGGACAACAACCCATAGTTCAAATTTGTTATATTCCTTCGGGTATGTGTTGTCCACTAATCCCTTGCAAGCATGAAACAATGAGTGGAGCAAAAGATCCAACAAAATGTCAAAGATCAAAGAGGAAAAAGATGGCATGATAAAAGGACGAGAAAGAAAGGGTACAATCTTGGAAACACGAAGATCATGAACAGCTCAAGTTGCGAGGCTAGCTGAACAAGGAAAACTTCAAACAAAAGGGAAGGACCATCAGGAGTCATCTACCCTTCGTCACATAGTGTCAACATGCTCCAATGACAAAGGTAACATCCTAAGGTAAAATAGTCATTATTTAAGAAAAAGAAAGAAAGAAGAGAGTTTTTATTTGATTTTGATAGGCACATAAATAAGAAACAAATATGTTTGGGTTACAACTCCATTATTTAATCCAACCTGACAAACTCAACATGTTCTTTAAGCTTGTTCCTAGCACCACTTTCTTGATTTCATAGTTTTAACCAAATGAGCTAAAAAGTTCCACACCTTATCTCTGGAAGATGATAGTCATAATCTTGTAAAGATCAATACCTTATGGACAATCCTTTCATGGGTTAAGCAATTCAACCCTTTTGGGCAAATATCCTCAAATGCTAGATTCATGCTCAATCTTTTGATCTTATCACCCATCATATAAATGAACAAAGCACATAACATCAACTTTATATTGTTCAATGTATCTAAGGATAGAGGGGAAAAGTAAAGTTTTGGTTCTGTTGGTGTTTTCCCACCAAAAGAGCCCATGCACTTGATCTCTACCTTGTCTTTATGAGTAGGACACACTTCAAGCAAAGTGTGGGGAAGTTAGTTGATCCCCCAATTTCTACAAGTGTGTTGAACCTGTCAAACCAAAATCCAAACTCAAAAACTAAGACGGGTTTGGTGGAAAGAGGAGACATCACCATTAGATGCGTCATCACAAGAATTCTCATCTTCCAAGCAAACCAAGGTATTTGGTCAATAAACTTCACAAGGAGAAGTCATGTTTGAAGAAATTGCAATATTGAACCCTCACCGAAAGAGCTAGGTTAGGGGACCCATGTATCTAGGTAAGTATTCTTTCCCCTTGTGTTTTAATTTTAGTTTCCTTGAAATAGTTAAAAAATGATGAATGAAAACAAAATAAAAATTTATCTTTGCATTACTAATTTAGAGTAATAATGTGTGATCTAGTAAAATTGAAAACAAAATTAAAAAGTGTGTCTAGTTTGATTTAATTTATTCTAAGAGCTAAATAAAATACAGAGGACTCAGAATAATCTCTTAAAATAGAAATGATGAATAGTTGCTCTATTGTAATTCCTTTGAAGTACCTAGTTTTTAGTCTTGAATTCTCCTGAGTTTAGGATAAGATTGTTTTGATATAAGGATTTACTCTAAACTGGAAACTCATGTGTAGCATATGCTTGATCTAAGTCTAGGTAATTGACGGATATGATACGAGAAGGTCTGAGCTACTGTTTATCGTATTCCAAGTGACACTTAAGTTCTGGAGATTTATCTTTTGAAAAGCATAAAATGCTACATGATGAGTTGCTATATGACAAAGCTTGAATTCCCATCAGAGCCATATATGTTATTTAGGCTAGAAAAACTTCCACATATATGCCGCTTGTAATTGCATTGAGTTTTGTCAAGCCTTGTGACCCTTATGAGAGATTTGTCATGCTCTTAAAATCAAGATCACGTACACACCACCCACATATACCTGCTGCTCCTACACTAGGAGTATGCAAAAACATACCTTCCATCTAGATCCACCCAAAAATGTTTTACTCCTACACTGGGAGTGAACACAAAAACATTCTTGATAGGTTTTTCATCCAGCAAATAAATGCTCCATGTTCTTGTTGATATCTCTCTCAAAGTTTTGTTGTAGAAAAGAGACATGGGGCTATACAAAAGTTATTCATATAAAAAAAGAGAGAAAGAAACAAAAAAAAAGAGTTGAGAAAAAAATGGACATAAAAGTGTCTGAGATATTTAAAACAATGGGTACTCAGATGTCCGCCTAAAAAAAAGAGATGAATAAGATAGCCCCTATTCTCTTGCAATTATTTTCAAGTTTCAAAAGAGAGATAAGTTTTCAAGGAGTAAAGTAGAATTAGGTTAGCCACCATATATATCCATACACATGCACATCTTGATTTGTTTGTATGACTAAACTCCCTTTGGATCCGTTGTTTGACTTTTATAATATATGCATTGCAAGTATGCTCTAGCTTTCTCCCTACCTATGAACTCCACATAAGCCTTAGTGGTAGGAAGAGAAAAAGGCATAACATCATTATTGCCTAGGTGAGGATCCACAAATACCACATATATTGAGAGACTTAAGAGTGTCATACAATGGAATATCTGACTTTTTATTTCAAAAAACTTATAAAACTCTGGAATAATGGTGGAACAAAGAACTTGAGACATAAAGCTTGACTTGATCATTCTGTCTTTCAATTGCTCAAGACCCAAGTGAAGGCTAAGAAGCCCATGGTTGATGGTAATATGGGTAAGTTTGAAAGTCAGATCAGTTTGTTCTAATCTAGAGGATAATTTTTGATTGAACACCTGTGTACTTTTGAGGCGTGAAAGCATTGTAGCAACTCCTAATCCAGTGCTAAGTTTAGCTTTGCTCAGGGACTGGCCAAGGTTAAGCTTGGGGGAGCTTGTTGATGGTCACTAACATCAATTATAAACTGTCAACATATCTTTCATATATACTTAATTCCATCACCAAACATAGGTATAGGGGTTTAAACTGACAAATTTCATAAGTTTTGGTGAATCTGTGTTTTCAGCTAGGTTTATCTAGAAAACTGTCAAGGGAGACTTAATTGTTAGATTACATGTTTATCCGCGACATAAACTACTTGGGAAGGATCTAGAACACACTAGAAGGCAACCCACCAAAGGAGACCCCAAGGGACCCTTTCCCCCTACTCCATCTCCCCTATATAAGGTGCCCCCTACCCCATCCCTAGAGCCATGCCTAAAACCCTAATTCATATCTTCAGGATTGAGCCAGCAATCAAGAGAAGATTGGTCCTCCATAGGATCTAGTCTTATAAATAGAAATAGTGAGATAGAGAGTGAGAGAAGAGTTTGGGGGAGATGTCGGCCTATCGGTGCTCTCCCTACAGCTTGTACCTTGGTGGATCCAAGTTCTATCTGAGCTTGCCTCTAAGATTTCTCTAGTAATCAACTTTCTATTCAAGTAAGCATCTTGTTTATATTGTTTATCAGGATCACGACTCTTTTAAGTGCTTTATTCTCTTCCTAGGGGGAGTAAAGTCTTAATCGTAAGTGTAAGCATGGTGCTTAGACTTAGGTTAATCGTGGATGCACCCTGCATTTTGAATCGGTGGTAGCTCGCGATGGTGACTCTTATAGCCTAGTTGAATCCTTTGTAGTATACCTCCCGTTTGTAGGCCAAGTAGGACCCAATTACGAAAGAAAGTATCCTCTACTGGTGTCTTTTCCTTAGTAATGTCCCTAGTTGAATAGTAGAAGACATAGCTTACTGAAGTCAGAACTAGAGAACCTTAGTTATCCTCTCTATGCTCCTATTTATCCTAACCTTGTTGGTACCCCTGGTTAAGTTAGATTGTAGTTAACCTCACACGTTTCCCTATGGATATAATACTTGGAATACTTCTGAGTGAAAGCTACAGTGATATCCGTGCGCTTGCAGATTTATCTGTGTGCGTTAATAAATACCAACAAGCTTTTTGGTGCCGTTGCTGGGGAAACAGTTGCTAAATTAACTATGAACCTAGCTTAACCTTGTATCTTTTATCTTTTTTCTTTTATTCTTGTCGATGTTGCAAACCGCTGACTAGTAAATTTGTATTACACGTTTGGCCCAGATGGTGAGCGCGGAGGACACAAGGATTTGGGTGTGTTAATGTTGGTAACCATTAGCTCTTTTTCTCCGGTACCCTAGTATTGGTACCTGACAGTAGCCCCGAGCATGTAGAGAAATTGGGAACTTCTACGCAGGTTCTTTAGGATGGAGGGATTTCCCCAATCACCTAAGGGTGCACGCGAGCATACTCAAAAAGGCGTAGTCCTCGAACTTTGCCTCATGCAACTTGTAGGGCGCCCTCGGCTAGGTTAATTCATCATTCGTGTGCAACCACACATCAGGTCTCTTTGCGAATCCAGGCCCCCAAGCCCCCACACATAGCAGGGTTCCAATCAAGGGTCAGCTCGTCTTCTACTCATTCACCCCTCAAGCGTTCTTCCAATAAAACGGAGGGGTTGAGCCGTGCCACGATTTTCCTCGCTGGACAAATCATGGCGCTCGGCAGCTGTTAACAGGTTAGTTTGAATCAGGCCCCAGTTCCCGTCCGTGGGGGATCCGGCATGGGTCAGCTGGTGACTGACTCTAGATTCCTGATGGCTAATCCATATAGTTCTCAGGTCCTTTCGACTGGTCCTGAGGGCACATCGCCTTTCTTCGAGGAAAAACCATGGACCATGCACTACCAAGACTCAAACATGGGCTAGGGTGCCCATGGTGTCCGTGCGCCCGAGTATTGGCCGCTAGCGGACCCATCCCTTTCCACCCCTCTCTCTGAAGGTGCCCTGGAGTGGTTGTCAAACCCATTGGTGGGCCAAACTTCGAACTCCTAAGCCGTAATGGGCCATAGGAGCATTTTTAGCTCCGTATCCCTTCTTACCTATGGTGGTGGGTGGCCCATTGAGGGAGGCGAACTGCTATTAGGTGTGTCTCTCAAGCAGGCGGCTAGAGGTCATGTGTGCATGCCCCATGAAGGGACGTCGTGATAGGACACGACAAGCGCGTGGATCGAGGTGGGCGGTTCACCTTCCATTCCACGCCTCCCTATGAAACTGAGGGTTAGCCCTTCCTAGTTGATATGTTCAATCACAATCTTACCTTCTTAGTTTCTGCTGCCGCCAGCGCTAGGGTTCCTTGCCCCCATATCCTCGCCGTCGGTGAACTCATGTTCCTCCACCCCACCTTCCATGGAGCCATGGTACAATTTTGGGGTCATGAACCAGTGCATGGAGGGTTTCATCCGACATGGTCTTCTCCGTGTGAGGACCGTGGCCATGGAGTGGATTGTGCCCAGTGATGAGGAGATGTCGTCATCGCTTGACGACTACATCTTCTCCTTTGTTCACTTCCACAAGCAAGGGCTCATGACCCCCGCCCATCAATTCCTCCGGGGGCTGCTGCATTACTACAAGATTGAGTTGCAGCATCTCAATCCCAATGGAATCAAGCACATGGCGGCCTTCATCTCACTGTGTGAAGGATTTCTAGGGATCCAACTCCACTTCGACCTATGGAGGTACTTTTTCACGATCAACCTATAAAAGAAGAGGGAGAGGGGCCGACCAGACCTGCACATGTCAATGGGGTGCGCCAGCATCCATCTCTAGAGCAACTAGGCCAGAGATTACATGTCCTTGCGACTGTTTTCATCCAACAAAGGGTGGCACAAGCAGTGGTTCTATTTGAAGAATGACACTGCCGCCCCCTTACCGATGTTCTCCGAATGCCTAATCAAGGAGACACTAGAACAGTGGGGGTAGGGAGTTCTAGAGAAGGACAAGAAGAAGATTGGAGATCACCACACTGCCATCATGTTCCTAAAGGAGCGTGGCCTTAGGGGATGAGGCGTCATCGGCGCGTATCACATGAGGAGGGTGGCGCCTCTGATGGTGCGCATGCTCCCGCTGTACCAGATGGCGCCTAGCACGCTGCTCGAGGGGATGGCGCTTGCTGAGGAGGCGCTCCCTAATGCCAAATTTGCATAGCGCATCAATGAAGTGATGGAGGCTACTCGGGACATGACAGGGGTCATCCTCGACTTTGTGTACCTGGTGCCAAGGCACCCCATGATGAGGCCAGACACGGGCTTCATTGAGTTCATAAGTTTTCTTTCTTCTGCCCCTCTCCCCCAGTTAATCCTTAGATCCTGCTCGTCTGACTTTGAGTGGGATGGTGCCAGCCGAGGGATCTCATCCTCATGGACCACCTGGCTCCACTGCCGAAGGATGCGGTGGTGAGGGCGGTGAACCGCACTGAGAACGAGTGCAAGAAGGAGAAGGACAATAGGAAGAAGAAAACACAGAAGAAGGCGAGGACATGGCTGGACCGAGGGAAGCGGTGCCAAGGGTCAGAGGAGGAGAAGGATGAGATGGACGATGAGGAGGAAGGGGAGGGAGCCTATGGCTCTACGTCACCCATTCCATGGGAGTACCTGACGGATGAGGAGCTAGCAGGTGGTGATGCATCCTTGGTAGGACCCTTCCCTTTTCAGGAGATGGAGGGTGTGCCCTCGAAGCCGATAGTGGCGGGTCAGTGTAGACCGTCCAAGCCATATGAACAGAGAGAAGGCTCGAAGCGACCACACACCAATGAGGTGTAGCCAGGGTTAGGTGGGCCGGCCCTAAAACGTCATCATCAAGTGGCATCGAGGTGAGTTAGAAATTTCCTTGATCCTTTGTTTTAACTTGATTTCATGACATGCTAATTGCCATGCCCTTTGCAGTGCTGGTAGGCACGGAGCTCCCCTGTAGCTTGCACCATAGAAGAAGCTCGCTCGATGGTCGATGCATCAGGAGCTAGTCGACGCAGCGCCATAAGCGAGCAGGGGTAGCGCCGGGGTAGCCATGGTGCCGATCAGGGTGGTGGCACTAGTGGCAGCGATGGTGTCCATAGAGCGAACGGAGGAGAGTGCTCAGGAGGTGCCCGCAGCTGGCGTGGGGTAGCCAGGCGTGGGCGCGACGTTGTCAACTGAGACGGTGAGGCCTGTGCCGGGAGTGGCACAGCCGAGCGCGATCACGGTGCCCTAGATGGAGGTGGAGGCGCCTACGATGAACGCGAAGTAGTCGGGCACAACCATGTCATTGTAGACTATAACAGAACTAACCAAATTATAAGAACGTAAGTATAAAAACAATCACCAAAGTGATCAAATCCCTATACTTAAGCTCCCATAATCCCGGTAGTCCAGAAATCTCAAAGGATTTCAAACAACTTTCAACATACAAGCCAAGATCATAGTGATTCAACACAACACAACACAACACATTTCACAAGTGGCATCCGGATTACACCCATTGGTGTTCAAAATAAAATATTACAAACTGAGTTTGTTTCACGAAAGCAACGTAGTTCGATACATAACTTCATAAGTTCAAATACATTACCAGATAGTAGTCATGTCCCACAAAAGCATCTTAGATAAGATAACTAGTAGAGATCACGCCCAACGATCTAGTCCTCATCTTCGGCCAGGAGGAGACAGTACTTGCAGCACCCAGAATAGAACAGGTCATCTGCAACAGGTGGGAAAAATAAACCCTGACTACAAGAAGGTACTTAGCTAGACTTACCCATCATAAACCAGAAATAAAGGACCCCAAGGATCATGCAAGGCTTTATAAGGTGGGGCTAGCTTGACGCATTTGCATAAAAGAGCTTATGAGCATAAGTAACCAATTAAACTTAGCATCAAGTTCATCATCATTAACCTATCAACTATATTAGCAGCTGTACTAGAGCACTCACTTATTAGGAGCAAACAATATTAACCATAACAGGTATAATAAGGCCATCATCATCATATCATCATTCCTGAACCATAATTATTATTTAGTGCATCTATGTTGGAGATACTCCCGTCAAGTTCTCACTAACCGGTGAGAGATGGCGACTCGAATCGAATTACAACTTAGCTAATGGGGTATTCCTAACTCTCACCCTGGCATACTTTGCAAGGGTAGCCGTGGGTCACCTTTGGTACAACTCAGGAACCAACTTCACAGGTTCGGTCAGCACTAGCACTCTCAGGGATTACCCTTCTGCCAGGACGATCAGGACTTTAAATCACTGCCCTTGGACTCATGCCTATGGCTCCCTTCCAAGGCGCACTTTGTACTTGCCGGAGCCCGGCCTGAGTTGAGCTACTCAGATTCGTGGTTAGAGACACTCGAGTCTGGCCATCTAAGAGAGAGGCATGCGTTGAACATGACAAAGAAAGGCTCCAAAAATTGGTCCTTAAGTGACACAGATGGAGTCACTATAAGCCTATAGCCTTACAAGCCCTCGCCCGGTCTTCATTCAATTGTACCAGGTTCTTTTCCACGATAGCAAATATAGCCAACCGTGCCATATGTATATTCTTATAGCTCGCAGGTGATAGAAAATCACCCGACTTCTACCGCTTAAAGCAGGGCTAAACATCTACTCGAGCCTAAGCTATATAGGATTGATGGTGAAAATATCTGGACAAGGATGGGACATCAATGCAACAAGTGTTCATCCAACACCTATAACTTAATGCAACAATATATATAACATAGTACTTAATTGTATTTCATAAATTAGGAGGCTTATAATGCTCTAGGGCTTGCCTTTAACAAAGTTGCACGGCTTGTGATCCGGGCACTCAACCACCACCTCTCCTGGCTCCTTGGCTACGAGCTGCACCTCCTGAACTTTGGGTTCACGCTGCTACACCTCTAGAGCTCCCTGGCTCGTCCTGTCGAATTCTAGCAAAGTTACGCCCTCCGGTACACCTATTGCATGCATATGCACAAGATGAATATCATGGATGCATAAGAGTGAAATGGTGCTTATGATGGATGAATAACACTAAGTAGGTAATTAACAAAGCATCACTGGACACTTGTTTATCGAGTAAGAATAGCTCTATTCAAATCACTTTAAAAACATGTGTTTATCTTTCCTCTAAAGAACAAGATTAAACTCACCTAAATTGCACAACCTAAGATAAAGATGTTCATCTTCAGTTAAAGGCCTAAAACCTACACCTAAACTCACCTTAATCAAATTTAAGCACCTAATACATCACCAACACGCTTAAGTATAATAAAGACACACTTAATCAGAAAGTTCAGGTTTCACATAGAAAGAAGCAGTTCATTAAATCAATCACAAAAGGATTTATGCAAATTAAATTGACTTACAAAAGGACATTATGGAAAGCTTATGAAATTCTATACAATTAATTTATAAACATCCAAGCATGATTCCAAAGTTTACCTAGTCAAATTAAAGAAAACACAGAATCTGTTCTGTGCAAACAGAGAGCAGCCAAAGCTGAGAGCCAACTTTGAACAGCTATAACTCCTAAACTATATGGCCAAATGCCACCAAAATTTAACAGCAACTAGCTCATGAAATTAACAACAACTTTGTTACAGACCACAAGACATGAAACCATCATCTACATAGAGTAATTAACAACATCTCAAAATCTATCCAGAATTGGCAGATTCACTAAATTAAATATTTAGTGATGTAGCAAAAGCACATTTGAGCTAAATCAAGTTTACCAACTTATTACACATATCAAAAGAACACCAGAAAGTGTGGTTCCAACATCTAAATAATTTCTTTAATACTCTTTATTAATTTATTCAGATAATTAGGTGAATAAAGCAACCCATATCAAAACTATACAATAAATTATATAAAAATTACAGCAGCTACAACATGATTCCAGGAGTCTACCATAAAATTCTCATAGCAATGGAACAAGTATATTTTTCTATACTCAAAATAATAGACAGAAAGGCTGATTTTGGCATAAATGAGAAACCCTACTGAAAAGTGTCAGACAATTGATTTCATATTTTTTCTTAGGTCCTTACTAACATGATAATAGCACTCACCAAATTTCACATATACTGGATCTACAGATAAATTATGAAAATTCGCACAAGATCCAACCAAGCAAACAAGGTAAATGCATAACTCCATGGTCCAGCATCCAAAATTAATGAAATTTAAACTACAGGCTACTCAAGGCATAAACAGAAGCCCATAAAAATTTCAAGTCATTTGGAGCTGTAAAGAAAGAGATATGATTTTCCCCTTTTCATGCATGCATAAAAGGCATAAATAATAACCATTTATTTTTATATAAACATACCTAGTTTTATATTTTTATTAAAAACTATACTTCACAAGGAGCACCACAAAATTTGAATCACTTCATTTGGATCTCTAAATCACCAGATTTGGATTTTTGAATCTCACACTCAAATCTATGAAATAAAGAAAAGAAAAACAAATAACTAACCTAAACCTATCTGCTGGGCTGGCCCGGTGGCACAGCTTGGACCATGTCCACTCTCCGTCCGACGGTGCTGACAGCGGGACCCACTGAAGTCAACAACCCCACCGGTTAGTCGTAGCCGGAGTAGGGGAGGATTTTGACCGTGGCAAGCTCGTCGGCGGTGAGGTCTCCGGCGGAGCCCCGACCATCTATGTAACACCCCAGGTGTTTATCACTCACTAAGCAGTGGGTTTGAGCTCAAACATAAAAGATTAAGTGGAGATGACAATGTCAAGGTCAACCTATGGAGATGAGCCTGACCTAAAGTTGGATGTTGCACCATTACTTTACATATAGGCCCCTTTTTAAATTATATGCTTGGGTGGGGTTATGACAATATCTTCATGTGTCTCACCTTAGTACCTATCTATATTGATCCCTGGAAAAGTTTCATGAAGTTTGGAATCAAAAAGTCACATGAAATGATAAGTTATATGCTTGTTTGGATTATAACTGAAACATGTTTCGGAAACAATGAAACATTGCTTTGTACTAATGCAAGTGATGGCCATGAGTGTTTGTAAACACCTTAGGAGTACTTAATTAGTCTTTTGGAACATTTCTCATATTGGGTGGTTATGCTAATTAAGCACCCAAGTGCTGTTTTCCAAGTTGATTAGTGGAGTGATCTAAACTGATCCTTCTGAATCTCCAACTTAGGGTTTGAATCTGTGCAAGTCAACTATAACAAAGTTGTGGAAAATTTTATAAGCTCCAACTTTTTCAATTGGCTCATCTCATGATTCAGCCTCTAAGTCCCTCAAAAGTCTAATTTTCTGTTCTGCTGGAATTCCAATGTTTCCTCAAAACAGATTCTGTTCTTGCTCATTATCTCCCAAACTATGCTGATCTGGTCGTAGCTCATATTAACAAAGTTTTAGGGAATTTATTAAGCTCCAACTTTGTCAATTGGCTCACCTCGAGATTCGGGTTGGATTCTGATGTTACAGAGCCAAGAAGTAGCTGCTATTCTTGAAGAGCAGAAAATATTTTCGAGTCTGAATTCAGTTTCGGGTAACCTAGTTTGGAGTTTTATATCTTGCAACAAAAGCTGATCCTGACCTTGATCCTTACATAAAAGTTGTAGAACATATCATGGGGAACAAAATTTGTTTAATGTCATAGAGCTAATTCAGTACCTAGCATGGTCAAATCAAGCTCACAAAATTGAATCCAATGCTATTTTCAGGGTTCGAAAATTGGCAAAGTCTGGGATGCCTGAAAGTCACGAATTCCGTTTTCATGTACCTATATTTGGCGAATATTAGTTTGCAAACCATGTCGATTTTGGCCAAACTTCTTTAAGAAAAGTGGTCGACCTCATATAGCTCTACAAAACCATGGAATTGGTTTAGCATTTCCTTACTCGGTTTGGGAGATGGAGATGGACAAACAAGGTAGTTTCAGCTAGTTTCAAACTAACTGCAGTGTTCAATTTCGGGTACCCTACTTTGGAGCCTTGTAACTTGAGAACCATGGTGATCCATACCAAACTTGTATAAGTAAAGTTGGAGTACTCTTGTAGCTCTACGCAAAGGTACAATCGTTTGAGTAAACAATAAATTGGTTTGAGATTTATGAAGAGACGAAAATAGTGTTTCAAGTGCATTTTTGAGGTAGAATTGGCTACCCCTTGTCAAGTTTTGAATCGGCTCGAGCTCGGCGTGGCCGACCGGCCGCAGCGTTTTGTTGCCGCGTGGCCGATGCTCCCTCGCATGTCCACCACGTCGCTGTGCACGCCGATTTGGAGAGCCCGAGCAGTCACTCCTCCCTCCTGCTCGCTCACTCCTGCTCGCTCACTCACCCTATCTCCATCGCTCTCTCCTTCTCTCGCTCTCGCTGTGCCAGTAAGGCCGAACAGCGCTGCTGCCGTCGCTGCTCCTCCCTTGCAGCGCGCCTCCTCTGGCTCCTCCATCTTGTCCCTCTCTCCATCCCCGATGGCCACGCTGCTCCTCCTCTGCCGTGGCATCCTCACTTGTTCAGCGCCACTGCTCACAGCCGCCACTGAAGCCACATGGCCATGGCCGGCGAGCAGCAGCAGCCGCCGCCATCGCTGTTCCCTTGCCTATGTGCCTTCTTGTGCCTAGAAGCTGACACGACCACCTTCGTCGCGCCATGCTGAACTCGCAGTGCTTCTTCCCCGGTCCCCTTCGCTGTCGCAGCTCACCATCGCCGGACGCCACGGAGTGGAGCCGCTGCTGCTCGTGGCCTGGCCTCCTCAGGCTGCCTTCGTTCGAGCTGCGCCCCTCGGTGGGTGCACGCTGACCAAAGCTTGCCCTAGAGCCACTCACCTCCACCGGAGAACGCCCCTGCCGGCAGGAAGCCGACGGCTCCAGCGAGCTTCCCTTTTCAAATCCCGTCAAGGACCTCAGACAACAATTAGAGAAAAGGGAAGGACCTATCTGCACACCCGAAGACTCATGTGAATAGTACTGCATAGTGCAGTTTTTCTTTTCCCTTTTCTTTTATGCAGATTTTTGGCTAAATCTTTGGAAATTAATATCTCATGCTAGGAAGCTCCAAAAATAGCAAATGAGGACTTTTTGGAATACTTGTGAAATTTTCTATGCAGTAGATTTATAATATGTCATGTTTTAGTTTAAGATTTTAGCTGTAAAAATAGATTTATGCAACTAGGTTTTCAATGCTAGTTGTATTTGTTATTTTCATAACTGCAAATTTAGAGCTCCAAATGAAGTGAAATTTTTATGGCATGCTACACATATGATTATTGATGTGTGGTAAAAATTTCATGAATTTTGGGTGCTGTATGAGCGAGTTACTAGTGTATCTTGCTCTCACATGATTTATTGCAATAGCCATTTGTCTTTTTCATAGAGGTTGATATACATGTCCAAATGGTTTCAAAGTTCTATAGTAGACTTTTGGGAGCATGTGTAGGCCACTGTAATTTTGGTAGAATTTACTGAGCATTTTTGGTAGGTGTTCATAATTCCACCTAATTATCTAAATAAATTAAGAAAATGCATTAAAAGAAATTATTTAGGAATGGACACTATGTTTTCTGATGTTCATTAGTCATGTATGAAATGTTGGTAAAGTTGTTTTTGCCCAATTATATGTTTGCAACAGAAGTTAATAATTATCTCTTGCAAATGAGGTTTCTGGACAGATCTGGGAACTTAGCAAAGTTCTTCATGATAATGTGCTTTGTTATGAAACTTATTTATACAAAAGTTGTAGAGAATTTATGTATCTAGCTTCTGTTAAAATTTGGTGGCATTTAACAATGTGGTTTAGGAGTTATAGCTGTTTAAAGTTAGGGTACAGAATTGCTGGCTCTCTGTTTGTCAGGAACAGATTCTGGAACTTTGTATTTTTGACTTGTTTAACTTATGAATAATGCTGTGATGATATTATATGAAATGTAGATAATTTTATAAGCTTTCCATAATGTCTTCTTGCAAGTCATTTGGATTTATAAAACTCCAGATATGATTGATTTATGAAGCTACTGTTTGCTAATCCAGAAATTGGCATATTCCAGTTATCGTTGTTGCTTCACCTTGAGTTGCTTTGCATGTTGCTAAGTGTGATTCATGTCCTTGGTGATGAAGTTAGTACACCTGAAACTTGTGAAGATTATGCTTTACTTATTATGCATGGAATGGTTGGTGTGCTATAGTCAGTGAGTGACTATGAGGGCTTGTATCTTGTTTAAATATTGTGCTTGTCTTATGTGATGCATTCTTATTGCCATTCATTATATTCATACACTTGCATCTTGCATCTCATTTAGGTACGCTAGATGCACCACGTGAAGGACGTGTGGTGGAGCCAAACCCAAAGATGGAGTTGGTGGATCCATCCCGAAGGGAAATGCTCGCCAAGCGAGTTCTTCTGACATACTCTAACTTGAGTCGGATCCCAGGCAAGCCCCGGAGCATTATAAGCCTCCTACCTTCAAAGCAATTAATTCTATATATGTTATAAGTATTGTTGCATTAAGTGGTAGGAGTTGGTTGAAAACATTGCTGCATTATATCATTCCTTGTCCAGATATATGAATCCTTGAATCCTACATAGACTAGGATCGAGTAGATGCTTAGCCCTGCTTTAAGCGGTAGAAGTCAGGTGATTTCCTGTCACCTGCGAGATATAGGGATATTCATATATGGCACGGTTGGCTATATTTGCTATCGTGGAATGGAACCATGTGTTAATAAAATGAAATGAGACCCGGCGGGATGATGATAGTGAAGCAACAAGGCATGGAGGTCTTGGGTGTGAATCTATCCCCGTCTGAGTCGTTTAAGGACCGATTCGCTGTACGTCCTTGAGTCATGTTGAACGCAGTCTAACACTTAGGTTGGCCGGATAAGTCGTTCCGACCGCGAAGCCGAGTAATGTGATTCAGGCTGGGAATCGAATCGTAGGCTGCTTCTTGGAGGAGAGAAAGGATGTGCTTGGGGACATTGGTGTGAGACCAAGGGGGGGTTAGAGTCCCTATCACCTGGCAGAGTGTCGCCCTTGGGGTCACGACATCATTCGGACCCGCGATTCCTGAATCATATGAAAAGGTGGCCTATGCGACCCTGGCAGGGGTCTGCACGGTGAGTGTTAGAAATACCCCCTCCAGCTGGATAGGAATTCGATTCGAATCGCCGTCGCTCCCGGTTAGTGAGCACTTGACTTGAGCAGCGGCAACGTAGATTCCATTAAATTGAACGGATGGTTAATTGGATCACGATGGAAAGGATGCCTCAATTTATACCTGCTATGGTTAATATTGTTTGCTCCTAATAAAGTGTGTGCTCTCGTACAGGTGCTAATATAGATGACAGGCTAACGATGATTAACTTGATGCTTAAGCATTAATGATTACTTATCCATAATAAGCTTTTATGCAAAATGTTGTCAAGCTAGCCCCACTTTATATCAGCCTTGCATGATCCTTGGTGTCACCTTATTTCTGGTTTCTGACGGGTAAGTCTAGCTGAGTACTTTGTCGTACTCAGGGTTTTATCCCCACTTGTTGCAGGTTATGATGTATCATGGCGACTGCAAGAGTTGGTTGGCTCCTGCCGTAGAGGCGGAGTGTGATCACGGGCATGATCCTTCTTATTTACCTTATCTCTAATGCTTTTGGTTGGAAGTCACCCGTGGTACTGGCATTTATTTGAAATAAGGGTGTTGTTAGTTTCAAATTACTTTGCTTCCGCTACTTTTGAACTTAAGTTGTAATAACTTTGTTGAACTCCGATGTATATTGAATTACTTGTGAAATGATTATAACATGTGACTTGTTATGTTGAATCACTACGATCTTGGCTTGTATGTTGGTTGGTTTGAAATCCCTCATGATTTCATTGGACTACCGGAATTATATGGGCTCAAGTGCGAGAATTTGATCATTTCGGTGATTGTTTTTGTACTTGTGCTCTTATAATTTGGACGGTTCCGTTACAGCTGGTATCGGAGCAAGATTCAACATTAAACTTGTCGTATGTGTATTTAAAAAAAGGTTTTGTTTTATAAAGTCAGTTTTATCAACTTATAGCTATATATAGGTTTGTGAAAATCTAAATTCTAAATCTAAGTATGCCAGTGGTCAATTTCCTTATGCCCATATAAGGATTATTAGGTGGCTTATATAAGTACTAACTTGGGGGTTTTTCATTTATGCATCTACGCCCAGGCCAAGGTATGTATGTGTGATGACTCTCCCACACTATGCTACCCGGTGTGTTAGATTAGAGGTAGCCTTCATATATGAAATAGCCATATATGTCGTTCGTTTACTTTTATGCAATATCGCACATACGCTCAGGTAAGTGTGAGTTGTGAGAGCATGACCGTACAACCTGCGGTCTAGGGGAGAGCTAGTTTTGGTTACTGGATTATTTACATGTTACACACATGTATATATGAAGGTACTTAATTGTGGGAGATGGATGATTTGGGTAGTTTTGGTGCTACATGTATATATACAGGGGTATATGTATATGGGAGTACTTAGAATTTTACTTTCCCCCCCCTATTTTCATTGTGTGCCATATAGTGGGGAATTGTTGGGCTGCAATAAAACTTTTCTGCAGGTACGCTAACCACGAATGCGTAAGTCGAATGTAGCTATCGACTAGCTATATATCGAGAGAGTGCGTGTTATGCCACCGACATAGAACATGATTGCCACCTTAGGTTGGCAATCTTGTGAGGACGAATAGGACGAAGCATGCATCTTCATGATTGTTGCTTTATGCGTGGCTATGCTCCTCTCACCCTTGTTCAAATGATAAGTAACTTGTGATCAATGTGTTACACTATCTTTCTTGTGTGGAGTAAAACAAGAATGTCTTACTCCATGTTGTTTGAGAAAAGTGTGTGCTTATCCTTGCTAAAAATAGTAGTGGTTACATGCTTGAACCTGTAAATGTTCTCTAGTTTATCCAAGCGGTGGATATGTTGTTCATATAAGTAATTGCAAGTGCTTTAGACCTCATTTTAGTAATTGTGATTCTCATAAATGAATTAAATTGGTGTTGGTCTAAGGTAATAATGTTTAGAGCTGCTAGAATAATATGTTTGTGTGCTCTCTTGTTAAGTAGAACAAAGGCAAGCTTTGTTTTGCTTATTAAACATTGGCTGCTAGAATAGTTTCTGTTGTAGTGATTCTTTCGTGCTCATAATGGTGTTTTCTGTAGTTATGGAGAATACCAAAATTATAGCTAACTTACACATCTAGCTTGTCCGAAAATTTCATAACACTAGGCCTTATGGTTTGAGAGTTAAGAATTTTAGAATTTTACTGTCAGGTTTTGCTTATGCTCTGAATAGATCTGAATGTTTGGTTTGTTTGACCTATGTGCGTATGGAATCATGTCTTGGAGATAATAGAAGAAGTTTAGTACTTTTTCTAAGCTTTCCAAAGTGTCCTATAGCACTAATTTTGGTGGTCGAAATTTCTAGTTATAAGCTTATAAAGTGGAATGACAGAATCTGTCCAAATCTGGGCAGAGATGTCTTCTTTGTTTTGTTTTGCCTTGTTGGCTATAAAATCATCTTAATATGATAGTAAGAAAGTTATAGACAACTTAATAAGCTTTACATAAAGTTAAGGCTCAGCTTTGTTGGGTCCCTAGAACTCCAGTTACGCATTTTTGAAGTTCTTGTCAGTTTTCTATCCGTATTGGTACAGATCTAAAACATTAGCATTTTTTGTTATGTTAATCTATGAATTAGCTGTTGGTATGAATAACTAAAGTGTAGCCATCTTCCTAAGCTTCCTAGAAAGTCTAGGATCACCTTTATAGAAGGTCTACAACCTCAGTTATGGTTGAAACAAGTAGTTACTATGCTGCTGTCTAGATTCTGGGCACATGCTAAGTTGGCTTCCTTAGCTAGCGTTGTTTTGAGCTAAACTTGTAGTTAGTTCATGCTTGAGATAAATGCTGGTTTTGGGTGAGCCTTGTGCCTTGTATTGGTTGCTTAAACCATTCGTTTGAATTTTCTCAAAGGACTGCTTGATTGTGATGTTGTATGTGTGTTTGTATCTGGGTAGTGCTCTAGTTGTCACCTCGTTGTCCTCGGTGAGCATACGAGGGTCACATAGCTTTATCCTAGAACAAAGTTCACATACGTAATTGTATGGTTGTTTTCTTCCATTAGGTTCTCTATCTTAGGAGCCTGAGCATATAGACTTAGTGGTTAGTCCTTGAATGTTTGTATCCATGCCTTTGCTTGACCGAAAGCCCAAAGTTTAGTTCTCCTATTTGTTTGCATGAGCCGTGAATGTTTTGCAACCCTTTCTGTGTGAAGACCCTTGTCGTCTGACCAACCAAGTTAACTTTTATCAACGCTAGCCTTTGACCATGGTTCGTACGTTGCCAGTTATGGAGACTGTACCCAATTCCATGTTAGACCTTCCGGTTATCTCTCCCAAAGGTTAGCTAGTGTGACGCAACATCTCTCTGCTATGGCCTCTAAATCATGTGCTTGCAAATTCGTGCATCCACCTTATCAACTTAATCTATGACTACATATCGGTTTTTGCCTTGAAATTAGCTTAATTCGTCTCCCACCTTCCTAAGTCTCGGGATGTTTATCAGTCTTGATCTCATGTTGTTGCCCAACATGAATGAATCTCCTATTAATCTTTTATCTGGAACTCACCTCGGTGGACGCAAGTCGTGCATAGAATTTAAGCAAGAGTCCATTGCCAGTTGTCTTTGGGAATTGAGCTATGTTCCTTATGGTGTGTGTTAATTTTTGGATCGCCTCCTCGTTGATTCTAAACCTTGTGACTACCTTTACTTGATATCCCTCCTTGGTATGGTGCTTGTTCAGACCACCCAATCTATGTCATTTGAAATTCCTCATTGGGCGTATGTTCGGTAATGGTGTTACAATTAGCATTCTATGGTGCCGCGACGAAACCTAGGGCCTCCTTGTGACCGGCCGGCACATGGTTGTGCTACTAGGCACGCGCTGGTATCGAGGTTGCTAGTCATAGCCCATTATGAAACTACATCGATGTGGGTTTTCTTGTGAGATGTTTCTTGATTATCTCTCCAAATCGTATCGTAAGATCCATATCTTAGACCGAAAGTAGTGGAGTTTCCTTCTGAAGTTGCTAAGAGGATAACCTTTAAAGAACAGGTCACTGACATAAACTTTAACAGACTGCAATATGTGGTAGTCAAGTGACTCTACATAGTTGCCCAAGTATTGACATCCAGCATCTTGGGAGCCACGTATCTCAGCTCTGTTGGATAAAAAGGACACACAACACTTACTTTTGGATAAGTTATCTGTGGGATGAGAATCGATTGTCGCATTGTGCATATGACCAGAGCTATCCAAGTCGCAATCTTGGGTGCATAATGACCATACAATCGAAATCAACCATCTCTAGAATAACTTCGTATTTGCCAACTTCGATGGCAACCATCTATTCTGCATCAACCACAGTTGTTGTGGTCAAGAGAAGATTTGGAACTTTTTAGTGTTGAGAGACAACTGATTAGTTACAAATAGGAAGGTTAATCTCCAGCTAGGTAACGACTCTTTGTTAGCTATGAAGGCTATGTCTTACAGAGCAATAACCAACAAGAAGTAGAGAAAGTATGTGTTTTGCCTTGCAAAAGTAACCCGCAAGTTCAAAGCGTGTGCATCCTCGAATTGATATGTAATTTAATAGTCGAGATCTGTTGTTGGATGACCCTTTTGAGGTCTCACAGATACTAGTTTACACTCTTTCATTTGCTTTTGCTTTCTCGTATCCCTAATGTACGAGCAGCCTTGGTTTCTACAAATCAATGTATGCCATCGCGAATCAAAAGCAATTTGAAAAGTGTCAAACAACAGATTTCCCATCTTGGAGCTGCTGTTTGATCCTAAAAAGGAAGCCTCAAGGTGAAAGTTGGCCTGACAAAGTTGTTATGCTGCAAGTCAACTCAACTTATAGTGCAACTAAGTCACAAAGGAAAATTTTACTCAACCGCTTGGTGGTAGACTACTTCTCGCGGTTTAGTAAATATTACAACTTTTGTTGTCCTTAAGGCCTCGCTACATCTTTCTTTGGGAATTATTTTTCCAATGATGACATACCTTGGTACCTTATAAATGTTTTTACCCAAAAGGTTGCATCTAACTCAACCTAGATAACTGTTGTCTTTGGATAAAAGAATCTTATTAGGTAGCTGTTGGCAGGAATACGAAGCCGACAGAGTCAGCTATCACATTCACTAACCCTCGACAGCCTCAGATAATACAGTGTTGTCATCAGAGAAAGAGAACTACACACATGGAACCTAAAGTAGTTTTCCATTGGTTGGTATCTAAATGAATGAACGTTTACGACCAGAAGAGACCCTTATCTATTGGTTAGTTTGTACCATATAACCTCAGAGAATGTTTGTCGTCTATGATCTCACCCTTTTTAAAAGGTTGTACTCAAGCCATTTTGGTAGAGGACTGCTTTTCAAAACCGTGTGAACATAGAGTCATTTCAACGAGCATACTTCTGAATATTTCAATCTAGTGTCAAGTTCATACGGACTATGTTGTGTTCACTAAAGAATCAGATACTTGGGAGTGGTTCACTCATGGACCAAATGATCTCCGTACACTGAGAATGCAGTATGTGCTATCTTGGATTCCTCCCAAAGTAACAATGCTTCATGGAAGTCAATGAGGGAAACTCTTCAAATAAAATTTACCATGAAGAGTAAGTATCAGAAAGTGCCTTTGACCAAATTGTTCACCGATGTTGAAGCTTTGTAGTTGAATGCTATAGCGGATGATGGAAACTAGATAACATGTCTCTCTTCCTTAAAAGATCTTCCGTTCTGAATCTCGGGATGCGATTCCTTTAAGGGGGGAGGGCTGTAACACCCCAGGTGTTTATCACTCACTAAGCAGTGGGTTTGAGCTCAAACATGAAAGATTAAGTGGAGATGACAATGTCAAGGTCAACCTATGGAGATGAGCCTGACCTAAAGTTGGATGTTGCACCATTACTTTACATATAGGCCCCCTTTTTAAATTATATGCTTGGGTGGGGTTATGACAATATCTTCATGTGTCTCACCTTAGTACCTATCTATATTGATCCCTGGAAAAGTTTCATGAAGTTTGGAATCAAAAAGTCACATGAAATGATAAGTTATATGCTTGTTTGGATTATAACTGAAACATGTTTCGGAAACAATGAAACATTGCTTTGTACTAATGCAAGTGATGGCCATGAGTGTTTGTAAACACCTTAGGAGTACTTAATTAGTCTTTTGGAACATTTCTCATATTGGGTGGTTATGCTAATTAAGCACCCAAGTGCTGTTTTCCAAGTTGATTAGTGGAGTGATCTAAACTGATCCTTCTGAATCTCCAACTTAGGGTTTGAATCTGTGCAAGTCAACTATAACAAAGTTGTGGAAAATTTTATAAGCTCCAACTTTTTCAATTGGCTCATCTCATGATTCAGCCTCTAAGTCCCTCAAAAGTCTAATTTTCTGTTCTGCTGGAATTCCAATGTTTCCTCAAAACAGATTCTGTTCTTGCTCATTATCTCCCAAACTATGCTGATCTGGTCGTAGCTCATATTAAAAAAAGTTTTAGGGGAATTTATTAAGCTCCAACTTTGTCAATTGGCTCACCTCGAGATTTCAGGTTGGATTCTGATGTTACAGAGCCAAGAAGTAGCTGCTATTCTTGAAGAGCAGAAAATATTTTCGAGTCTGAATTCAGTTTCGGGTAACCTAGTTTGGAGTTTTATATCTTGCAACAAAAGCTGATCCCGACCTTGATCCTTACATAAAAGTTGTAGAACATATCATGGGGAACAAAATTTGTTTAATGTCATAGAGCTAATTCAGTACCTAGCATGGTCAAATCAAGCTCACAAAATTGAATCCAATGCTATTTTCAGGGTTCGAAAATTGGCAAAGTCTGGGATGCCTGAAAGTCACGAATTCCATTTTCATGTACCTATATTTGGCAAATATTAGTTTGCAAACCATGTCGATTTTGGCCAAACTTCTTTAAGAAAAGTGGTCGACCTCATATAGCTCTACAAAACCATGGAATTGATTTAGCATTTCCTTACTCGGTTTGGGAGATGGAGATGGACAAACAAGGTAGTTTCAGCTAGTTTCAAACTAACTGCAGTGTTCAATTTTGGGTACCCTACTTTGGAGCCTTGTAACTTGAGAACCATGGTGATCCATACCAAACTTGTATAAGTAAAGTTGGAGTACTCTTGTAGCTCTACGCAAAGGTACAATCGTTTGAGTAAACAATAAATTGGTTTGAGATTTATGAAGAGATGAAAATAGTGTTTCAGGTGCATTTTTGAGGTAGAATTGGCTACCCCTTGTCAAGTTTTGAATCGGCTCGAGCTCGGCGTGGCCGACCGGCCGCAGCGTTTTGCTGCCGCGTGGCCGATGCTCCCTCGCATGTCCACCACGTCGCTGTGCACGCCGATTTGGAGAGCCCGAGCAGTCACTCCTCCCTCTTGCTCGCTCACTCCTGCTCGCTCACTCGCCCCATCTCCATCGCTCTCTCCTTCTCTCGCTCTCGTTGTGCCAGTAAGGCCGAACAGCGCTGCTGCCGTTGCTGCTCCTCCCTTGCAGCGCGCCTCCTCCGGCTCCTCCATCTTGTCCCTCTCTCCATCCCCGATGGCCACGCTGCTCCTCCTCTGCCGTGGCATCCTCACTTGTTCAGCGTCGCTGCTCACAGCCGCCACTGAAGCCACATGGCCATGGCCGGCGAGCAGAGCAGCCGCCGCCATCGCTGTTCCCTTGCCTATGTGCCTTCTTGTGCCTAGAAGCTGACACGACCACCTTCGTCGCGCCATGCCGAACTCGCAGTGCTTCTTCCCCGGTCCCCTTCGCTGTCGCAGCTCACCATCGCCGGACGCCATGGAGTGGAGCCGCTGCTGCTCGTGGCCTGGCCTCCTCAGGCTGCCTTCGTTCGAGCTGCGCCCCTCGGTGGGTGCACGCTGACCAAAGCTTGCCCTAGAGCCACTCACCTCCACCGGAGAACGCCCCTGCCGGCAGGAAGCCGACGGCTCCAGCGAGCTTCCCTTTTCAAATCCGTCAAGGGACCTCAGACAACAATTAGAGAAAAGGGAAGGACCTATCTGCACACCCGAAGACTCATGTGAATAGTACTGCATAGTGCAGTTTTTCTTTTCCCTTTTCTTTTATGCAGATTTTTGGCTAAATCTTTGAAAATTAATATCTCATGCTAGGAAGCTCCAAAAATAGCAAATGAAGACTTTTTGGAATCCTTGTGAAATTGTCTATGCAGTAGATTTATAATATGTCATGTTTTAGTTTAATATTTTATCTGTAAAAATAGATTTATGCAACTAGGTTTTCAATGCTAGTTGTATTTGTTATTTTCATAACTGCAAATTTAGAGCTCCAAATGAAGTGAAATTTTTATGGCATACTACACATATGATTATTGATGTGTGGTAAAAATTTCATGAATTTTGGGTGCTGTATGAGCGAGTTACTAGTGTATCTTGCTCTCACATGATTTATTGCAATAGCCATTTGTCTTTTTCATAGAGGTTGATATACATGTCCAAATGGTTTCAAATTTGGATAGTAGACTTTTGGGAGCATGTGTAGGCCACTGTAATTTTGGTAGAATTTACTGAGCATTTTTGGTAGGTGTTCATAATTCCACCTAATTATCTAAATAAATTAAGAAAATGCATTAAAAGAAATTATTTAGGAATGGACACTATGTTTTCTGATGTTCATTAGTCATGTATGAAATGTTGGTAAAGTTGGTTTTGCCCAATTATATGTTTGCAACAGAAGTTAATAATTATCTCTTGCAAATGAGGTTTCTGGACAGATCTGGGAACTTAGCAAAGTTCTTCATGATAATGTGCTTTGTTATGAAACTTATTTATACAAAAGTTGTAGAGAATTTATGTATATAGCTTCTATTAAAATTTGGTGGCATTTAACAATGTGGTTTAGGAGTTATAGCTGTTTAAAGTTAGGGTACAGAATTGCTGGCTCTCTGTTTGTCAGGAACAGATTCTGGAACTTTGTATTTTTGACTTGTTTAACTTATGAATAATGCTGTGATGATATTATATGAAATGTAGATAATTTTATAAGCTTTCCATAATGTCTTCTTGCAAGTCATTTGGATTTATAAAAACTCCAGATATGATTGATTTATGGAGCTACTGTTTGCTAATCCAGAAATTGGCATATTCCAGTTATCGTTGTTGCTTCACCTTGAGTTGCTTTGCATGTTGCTAAGTGTGATTCATGTCCTTGGTGATGAAGTTAGTACACCTGAAACTTGTGAAGATTATGCTTTACTTATTATGCATGGAATGGTTGGTGTGCTATAGTCAGTGAGTGACTATGAGGGCTTGTATCTTGTTTAAATATTGTGCTTGTCTTATGTGATGCATTCTTATTGCCATTCATTATATTCATACACTTGCATCTTGCATCTCATTTAGGTACGCTAGATGCACCACGTGAAGGACGTGTGGTGGAGCCAAACCCAAAGATGGAGTTGGTGGATCCATCCCCAAGGGAAATGCTCGCCAAGCGAGTTCTTCTGACATACTCTAACTTGAGTCGGATCCCAGGCAAGCCCCGGAGCATTATAAGCCTCCTACCTTCAAAGCAATTAATTTTATATATGTTATAAGTATTGTTGCATTAAGTGGTAGGAGTTGGTTGAAAACATTGCTGCATTATATCATTCCTTATCCAGATATATGAATCCTTGAATCCTACATAGACTAGGATCGAGTAGATGCTTAGCCCTGCTTTAAGCGGTAGAAGTCAGGTGATTTCCTGTCACCTGTGAGATATAGGGATATTCATATATGGCACGGTTGGCTATATTTGCTATCGTGGAATGGAACCATGTGTTAATAAAATGAAATGAGACCGGGCAGGATGATGATAGTGAAGCAACAAGGCATGGAGGTCTTGGGTGTGAATCTATCCCCGTCTGAGTCGTTTAAGGACCGATTCGCTGTACGTCCTTGAGTCATGTTGAACGCAGTCTAACACTTAGTTGGCCGGATAAGTCGTTCCGACCGCGAAGCCGAGTAATGTGATTCAGGCCGGGAATCGAATGGTAGGTTGCTTCTTGGAGGAGAGAAAGGATGTGCTTGGGGACATTGGCGTGAGACCAAGGGGGGTTAGAGTCCCTGTCACCTGGCAGAGTGTCGCCCTTGGGGTCGCGACATCATTCGGACCCGCGATTCCTGAATCATATGAAAAGGTGGCCTGTGCGACCCTGGCAGGGGTCTGCACGGTGAGTGTTAGAAATACCCCCTCCAGCTGGATAGGAATTCGATTCGAATCGCCGTCGCTCCCGGTTAGTGAGCACTTGACTTGAGCAGCGGCAACGTAGATTCCATTAAATTGAACGGATGGTTAATTGGATCACGATGGAAAGGATGCCTCAATTTATACCTGCTATGGTTAATATTGTTTGCTCCTAATAAAGTGAGTGCTCTAGTACAGGTGCTAATATAGATGACAGGCTAATGATGATTAACTTGATGCTTAAGCATTAAGGATTACTTATCCATAATAAGCTTTTATGCAAAATGTTGTCAAGCTAGCCCCACTTTATATCAGCCTTGCATGATCCTTGGTGTCACCTTATTTCTGGTTTCTGACGGGTAAGTCTAGCTGAGTACTTTGTCGTACTCAGGGTTTTATCCCCACTTGTTGCAGGTTATGATGTATCATGGCGACTGCAAGAGTTGGTTGGCTCCTGCCGTAGAGGCGGAGTGTGATCACGGGCATGATCCTTCTTATTTACCTTATCTCTAATGCTTTTGGTTGGAAGTCGACCATGGTACTGGCATGTATTTGAAATAAGGGTGTTGTTAGTTTCAAATTACTTTGCTTCTGCTACTTTTGAACTTAAGTTGTAATAACTTTGTTGAACTCTGATGTATATTGGATTACTTGTGAAATGATTGTAACATGTGACTTGTTATGTTGAATCACTACGATCTTGGCTTGTATGTTGGTTGGTTTGAAATCCCTCATGATTTCATTGGACTACCGGAATTATATGGGCTCAAGTGCGAGAATTTGATCATTTCGGTGATTGTTTTTGTACTTGTGCTCTTATAATTTGGACGGTTCCGTTACAATCTACGTGACCACCGCGATGAGCCGCACCTAACAGTGCTAGAAATGCAACCTCCCCTAACCCTAGCTCGGTACGAGCTTCACGCACGCGCAAAAACACAGGAAGGCAAAGAGAAGGATGAGAGGGAGTCCCGGTGAAGCTAGCCATGATGATGGTGGTGCTCCGGTGAGCAAGGTCCATGGCGGGTGGTGGCGGAAGTGGCCAATAGGCCCTTACCCAAGCTCGGTCGTGTGGCAGAACCTCCTAAATAATATGGCCCACCTGCACCTATTATTATCTCGAAGACCTCTGATGGCTATGCATGTGTACCATAGAACTTAAGAAGTCTGTCGGGTGTCCTCAAGAAACCTAAATCATCCATGATCTTCCAAGCAGGATCACATTACAGAGGCATTGCAGTATTACAACAGTTTATATAACAAATTACATCAGAGTAAAAGTGCAGAAGTCTTACATAACATAAGTTTACAAACCATTTGTTCCATGTAACACCCTAGGTGTTTATCACTAGTTAAGCAAGAGTTTTTGAGTTCAAACATGACATGTGAAGTGGTAATGAAGATGTCGAAGCCAAGTCTATGGAATAGAGTCCCAACTTAAACTTGAATATTGCACCATTGCTTTACATATAGGCTATTTTCAAGATATATGCTTGGGTGGTGTTATTGCCATATCTTCATGTCTCACCTTAATACCTATCTATATTGGTCACTAGAAAAGTTTCATGAAGTTTGGAATCAAAAAGTCACATGAAATGATAAGTCATGTTTTTGTTTCAATGACTTTACTAAGTGTTGGAATTGCACCATTAAGTGAATGGAATTATAGACCATCAACCCAACCTTTCAAACTTTCTCAAATGACTCTAGATGAACTCTACAGCAAAAGTCATGAAGGGTTCATGTTGAGCAAATGTCAAGAAAATGCCCTGTTTGGCCTAAAACCCCTAGTTTAGGCTTTATCGAGTTGCTACTTTGACCAAAGTGAAAGTTTAACTTCTGTACTAGTTATGAGGTTTGACCTTAAACAAAAGTTGTAGTTCATCTTGTGTAGAACAAACTTTGTTTAATGGTCAATAGCTAGTTTGGCATCTAACCTAGTAAAATAGCGCTCAAAAGGAGGAATCAACTGCTGTTACAGAGTCCAAGAATTTAGCTAAGTCATAACTGGTGTTTTAGTTCATGTGCCATACTTTGGAGCCTTATCTCTCACAACCCAAGCCGGTCTAGACTTTGAGCCTTTAAATGAAAGTTGTAGTTCAGTTCGTGCTCTACAAATAATGTTTTTGGACTGAGGGTTAGATTTGCTTGGAAATAAGTCAAACCATGGCCCAAAGTTTGAATCTGCTGCAGTTTGTTTCAGACTTAGAAATATTCCAAGTCCGGGAATTCTAGCACCAATACCGGTTGGCATGCCACGTTCTCATGTTTTTGTCAAGCAACATGATTTGATCCGAAAATAGAAGCTAGAGCTAACCCTATGGAGAAGGTCTAGCAAAAAGTTGCATTAAGTTTGACCAAGTTTTGGCCATGAATTTTAGGTCAAAGCCGGGCAAGCTTAATCGGATTCAAGTCGCTGACACTGTCACTTTGGAGCATAATTACTTGGGCCTCGTTCACTTCCCCATCCCAACCCAAAATATTTCCTCTTTCACCCATCATATCAAATCTTTCGACGCATGCATGGAGCATTAAATGTAGGTAAAAAAGATAACTAATTGCATAGTTTGTCTGTAAATGTCGAGGCGAATCTTTTGAGCCTAGTTAGTCCATAATTGGACAAATTTTGCCAAATAACAACGAAACATGCTACAGTAACTTTTCAACTACTTTTCACGAAGTGAACACACCCTTGCTAATCCATAGCTCTAATGGCCGTGGTCCCTCAATGAAATTTGTAGAGCATCAAGGGTACAACAAACTTCGTTTTGGGCCCATGGACTAAGTTGGCCCAGAAGCGGCCCAAATGGCGTCCCACCTTGGCCACCTCATTGCACGCCACGTGCTTGATGATTTGCCTCCATGGAGACCATGCAGGCAGACGCGCGTCCTCCTCCTTGCCACGCGCCCTAGCTCCTCCAGAGCGGATGCCGAGCTCCTCCACGCCTCCCTGCCCTCACTCTCCCCCTTAGGCGCTCACTTTCGCTTCCCCTCTCGCGCTCGTGCTGCCATGGCCACGCTCACCATTGTTGGCTGAGCTGAACACCGTGGCCGCTGCCCTTGCTCGTCCTCTGGACCTCCTCCGTCCCAACCGCCACCACCAGAAGCTTCTCCACCCTCTCATGAGTCTAATGCACCACTTCCCTATCTCCCTCGTCGCCGGAGCGCCGCTGCAGCTTGCCATGGCTGACAGGCCACGGACTGCCGTCATGGTCGCAACACCGAGGGCTGCCTCGGGCCCAGCCGAGCTGTCGCCTGGACGCGTGCGGACGTGGTGAGGCTCCCCATCCACTTCCCCGTCGCTGCCGGCCCTACTCCAAGCCCCAGCGCCGTCGTCCGCCATTGCCACCACGGCTGCGGGCCCGAACCACCGTGCTCAGGGGGCCATGGGCCACCTCCGGCCCAGCTGTGACTACCCACGGGAGCGCACAGGTCCCCTGTTGCTCCGCCGCCACCCCGTCATCACCGACGAGCCCCCTATGACCAAAACCAACGACCTCCAGTGCCTCCTCTGTATTAATTCGTGACCAGGGACCTCGAGTCAGAATTCGAGAAAAGGCAGGGGCCTAACTGCAATGTCATAGACTCATATGAATAGTATCGTAAGGACTGATTTGTGGTAGTTTTTGCTGATTTATGAAAATTCATAGTAAATCATAGAAAATTCGTAAAATAGCAAATGAGAACTTTTTGGTATCCTTTGTGAAATTGTTTATGCAGTAGATCTATCATGTCATGTTTTAGTTTAATATTTTAGCTGTAAAAATAGATTTATGCAACTAGGTTTTCAATGCTAGTTGTATTTGTCATTTTTATAACTGCAAATTTAGGGCTCCAAATGAAGTGAATTTTTTGTGGCAAGCTACTCATGTGATGTTTGATATGTGGTAAAAAATTTATGAATTTTGGGTGCGTTATGAGTGGGTTATTTGTGTATCTTGCTCTCACATGATTTATTGTAATAGCCATTTGTCTTTTTCATAGATGTTTATATACATGTCCCAATGGCTTGAAATTTGGACAGTAGGCTATTGGGAGCATATATAGGCCACTGTAATTTTGGTATAATTTATTGTATAATTTTGCTATGTGTTCATAATTCCACCTAATTATCTATATAAATTAAGAAAATGCATTAAAAGAATTTATTTAGAAATAGACACTATGTTTTTTGGTGTTCATTAGTCATGTGTGACATGTTGATAAAGTTGGTTTTGTCTAGTTACATGTTTGCAACATAAGTTAATAATTATTCCTTGCAAACGAGGTTTCTGGGACAGATCTAGGAACTTAGCAAAGTTCTTCATGATAATATGCTTTTTCGTAAAACTTGTTTATACAAAAGTTGTAGATAATTTATTTATATAGCTGCTGTTAAAATTTGGTGGCATTTAGCCATGTGGTTTAGGAGTTATAGCTGCTTAAAGTTAGGGTACAGAATTGCTTGCTCTCTGTTTGTCATGAACAGATTCTGGAACTTTGTAATTTTGACACGTGAAACTTTGGAATAATACTGTGATGTTTATAAATGAAATGTAGATAATTTTATAATCTTTCCATAATGTCTTCTTGCAAGTCATTTGGATTTATAAAACTCCATATATGATTGATTTATGAAGCCACTGTTTGCAAGTCCCGAAATCGGCATATTCCAGTTATCGTTGTTGCTTCATCTTGACTTGCTTGGCATGTTGCTAAGTGTGGTTCATGTCCTTGGTGATGAAGTTAGTACACTTGAGACTTTGTAAATCTTGTGTCATGTTTGGTATTGCTTTCCTTGCTATCTTAGCGTGATGATTAGTGTGATGTTTAATTAAGCTATGTGATGTGCTTAAGTAGGTTTAGTGTAACCGTGTATTTGCCTTGATTAGTGTGTGATGCATCATCTATTGCATTTCTATGTGTTCATACACTTGCACCTTGCATCTCATTTAGATACGCTAGATGAACCACGTGAAGAACTTGATGTGGAGCCAAACTCGAAGATGGAAGGACCTTGGAGTGTATGCTTGGAGTGGAGATGCTCCGCAAGACGGTGCAAGCTAACTTGACTGACTTGTGTCGGATCTCAGGAAAGCCCCGGAGCATTATAAGCCTCCTACTTTTAAAGCAATTAATTATATATGTTATACATGTATTGTTGCATTAAGTGGTAGGAGTTGATTGGAACCCCTTGCTGCATTATATCATTCCTTGTTTAGATATATGAATCCCTAAATCCTATGTAGACAGGATCGACTCTATGCTTAGCCTTGTTTAATTAGAACGGTAATGTCAGGTGATCTCCTATCACCTGCAAGATAGGAAGTATTGGGTCACGGTTGTCTATATATGCTATCATGGAAAAGAACCAAGTGTTAATAATGAACTTAGACCGGGTGGGATGTCGATAGTGAAGCAACGAGGCATGGAGGTCTTGGGTGTGGAACTATCCCCGTCTGTGTCGATTAAGGACCGATACCTAGAGCCTTCTATGTCATTTTGAACGCATGTCTGACATTTAGCTGGTCGGCCTGAGGTTGCCGACCACGAAGCCTAGTAGCTCAACTATGGTTGCGAAGTCAAAAGGTGGAAGTCACCTCGGAAGGGAGCCAGGGGGTGCAAGGGCAGGTGAGTTAAAAGTCCTGAGCATCCTAGCCACTGGTATCCCCGAGAACGCGGCGCTGTTCGGGCCCACCCTGAGTTGTACCAAAGGTTATCTATGGCTGCCTTTAGCGGGGTTTGCCGGGTGAGTGTCAGGAATACCCCCTCAGCTGAGTTGGAATCGATTCGAGTCGCCGTCTCTCCCCGGATAGTGAGAAACTTGACTAGTTATCTCCAGCGTAGATACACTAATTATAATGATGGTTCGTAATTGATGATATGATGATGGCCTTATTATACCTGCTATGGTTAATATTGATTGCTCCTAATAAGTGAGTGCTCTAGTACAGGTGCTAATATAGTTGACAGGTTAATGATGATGAACTTGATGCTAAGTTTAATTGGTTACTTATGCTCATAAGCTCTTTTATGCAAAGGAGTCAAGCTAGCCCACTTATATAAAGCCTTGCATACTCCTTGGTGTCATCTTATTTCTGATTTTTGATGGGTAAGTCAAGCTGAGTACCTTCTCGTACTCAGGGTTTATTTCCCACTTGTTGCAGGTTGTGATGTATCATGGCTACTACAATAGTTGGTTGGCTCCTGCTGTAGTGGCGGAGTGTGATCACGGGGATGATCCTTCTGAGTATCTTGTCTCTAATTCTTTTGTTGGAAGTCGACCTCGGTACTGGCATGTATTTGAAACAAGAGTATTGTTAGTTTCAAATCACTTTGCTTCTGCTACTTTTCAACTTAAGTTGTAATAACTATGTTAAACTTCGATGTATATTGAATTACTTGTGAAATAGATGTAACATGTGACTTGTTATGTTGAATCACTATGATCTTGGCTTGTATGTTGGTGGGTTTGAAATCCCCCTCGTGATTTCATTGGACTACTGGAGTTATATGGGCTCAAGTGTGAGAATTTAATCATTTTGGTGATTGTTTTTGTACTTGTGCTCTTATAATTTGTATGGTTCCGTGACATTCCAAACCTTACAAACCTTAAGTGTAGTTATTACAACCATAGTAGTGGAGTAACATTAGTAACTTTATTACAGATCACCAAATGGAGTGCTCTGCCCAAGAGCAAAACATACTACTCATCATTGCTTATAGCAAAGACGTTCATGCAGCAGGGTTCGAAACACACCTGCTCATGAGATGTACCTGCAACAAGGGTTTAACAAACCCTGAGTACAAAAGTACTCCACAAGACTTAACCAACGAAAAGGGTGGAGAAGAGTCAGGAATGCAGGCTCAGGGGAATCAAGGTGAGTTTCCATTCATTTGCATAAAAGCTACTAATACTGAGTCCTTAAGATCCATGTTTTAACTCATCATTAATCATTAATAGAATCTAAGTGATCCTATTCTAGATCAAGTAATTCATACAACTTCTTTCTTAATCCTCGACTAATGTTCCACTTGTTAACTACGATGTTGAACAGCAAATCGAGTCTCCATATCCGAGGAGCAACGACGATCTGAACCGCTTATCTACTGAAATGATCTCAATTTTTCTCGAAGGGAAAATCCACATATATGAATTATAATGTGATAGCCCACAAGAGAAACCCATCACATTATCAATTATCAGATGATATCACAGTCATACATCATAGAATTACAAGTTACAAGGTTTTACAACACTTGTTAACACACCTATTACATCGTAATCTAACGAAAACTCACGCGTCTTCATTAGAGTTGTAGTGCGTTAGCAGGTGAAGGCTCCTCCTCCACGATAATCATCAGAGTTGGCATAGAAAGACAACGGGCGTAGACTCCATCTTTAACCAAACTTGAGCGTAGGAGCGAGACCACCTAATCCTTCTAATTTCGCTAATACTGCAAGTTAGGAAATCTGCACACTGCTAGATGTGTGCAGGCCATGGTCAGCACCGATGAGCTTTAGTGAAAAGAGAAAAGGGATCTAGCGATCCTAAAATATTTGGCTATGGGTTTCCTATAATGCATGTATCAATATTTTAATAATAATATAAGTTCATCAAGTTTTAACCCATCTCACACACATGTTCTCCCATCCCATCACATCTCATCACCTCACCACATCTCATCTCACTCTCTCATCGGCATGGATGACTCCCTCTCGTCCATGCCTCAACGGCCAAGGCTGGATCACATACTGAAACCCAGGAAAGGTAGAAGGACTCCTCTCTCTAGTCAAGTGAAGCTGTACTTAGGAAAGGTCCATAGCCGACAAGTCGGCATATGTATCGATCGATCAACCAGAAACTCTACAGAGGTTTACACTACCCACAAGATCACCATCATCGACAAACCGGCTCGTCTAGGCTAATTCCGGGCCGTCTTCCAACCGGATACGGTACCACCCTATCACTTAGAACTAGGGCCGTGTCAGAGTACCATCGACACGCTGAGACTATGAGACGTAGTACTAGGCCCCGAGGTACTACACTGTCTTAGGAGGGTGTGGGTCCTCGTGCCCGTACCTCCCTACACTATCCGCTAACCTCCCAATAGTAGTGGCACTACACCAGCAAGTCGTACGTTTGTCCCGTTTCCATGGTAAGGGCGAGTGGGGCGTAAGGATTCCTAAGACCCGGTTCACATAACATATCAGTCCTTAGGGTGACTAAGCAGGGTATCTTCTCAAAGGGGCAAACCGATGGCCCGCTCTACGGAACATCCGGCGCCCTATGCTAAAATAGCACCTCCTGTCCTAGGGCTTCATCCCACGAAGACACTCCACCCTAGGACCTCTCCCTATCACATGTACCCACCACAGGTACCTCTCTCGTGGGAAACACCCAGGTAGCATCCCCTAGCAAGACTTGTCCTCATGACTCATCGTAGATCC
Organism: Saccharum hybrid cultivar R570; assembly: GCA_038087645.1. Lineage (NCBI taxonomy): Eukaryota > Viridiplantae > Streptophyta > Magnoliopsida > Poales > Poaceae > Saccharum > Saccharum hybrid cultivar. The sequence continues at coordinate 6,381,905 of JAQSUU010000038.1, forward strand.
TGCTCAGTCGACTCAACCCTCACCATACACCCAAGACACACGCCAAGATCTCCCCATGTTCATTAACAGGTTATTATCAGGTTATCGGCACCACGTACCTTATCTCATTACGCCTCTCACTCACTAGCACCACATCACAGATATAATGCAAGTAAGAGTAAGGCGACAAGTAGTAAGCGAGCGTCTAACCTAACAGCGGGTGTGCAGGGGAAAGGGTTGCGACAAAGGTAATGGCTCACAAGCAATCTACCATGCACCCTATCATAGTTCATTTGCATAAAAGTAAAGCACTAGCATCTACATTTTAGCATGCCTAATAGGATTCTCTAGAGTAAGGTGCTGCCATGACACCTGCGATGTTGAGGTAGTAGAGGTACAATCTTTGTTAGTTGGTGCAGTCGATCGGTACGAGTCTCCACTTCCCAGGTTAGCTCCACTCCATAGGTTCCACTATCCTCAGCCTTCCTTTCCTCCAACAGGTTCTGGTCCAAACAATGTTACCTCGCGAGAGTGTCACAGAAGGCAAAAGAACAATCAATACTCTCGAAAAGACCAAGACACAAAAGAGGCAACACTAAAAGAACACAAGGAGAAGACAACTTGACCCTCTCGACAGATATCCGATCCTTTGACCAAAAGAAACAGGAGTGGTCATTTGCTAAGTACAAGCTTAAGCCTTAGCCTAGCCAGTACTTCCTAGGTTGATCATGTCAACTTGTATGACTTAAAGATAAATGGCATAGTCCTTAGCTCATCCTAAGCAAACACCACGGCTTGCGGTCTTCTGATCCGTGCATCACGGAAAAATGATGAGAACCGGAAGGAGCGGCTAAAGTAGTTTTGATCTCTCTTGATCCAGACGCCATTGCAATTGGCAAGAACCAAGAGAGGATGGAACAGGGGAGAGAAAAGAATGGAGGAGAGGCGGTCCACTTCTTCCAACACACAAGCCATGGCAGAAGACGAGGCATCGGAGAGAAGCGACACGCAAAAGAACATGAGCGACCAAACCTCTTGTAGGGTACCAAGACCTAGGTGCAATGGATGCACTAAGACACCTAGGGTTCTTAGCGGTGCGGTTGTCACCGCAAGAACCGAAGAAATGCTATGGTCTAATAGGTATAAGCATACAAGGTGGTTAGGATTAAAACGAGCAAATAAAAGAGGTAAAGCCCGATGGCCATGGCGAAGCGACTCGCGGCCATGAACTTTAACCTAACGCGTTGGCTTCACCATTCCATTATTTTCATCCCCTAATTTCCTTCCCGCGAGGCTAGGTCATGAACGTCTTGAGTTGTGCAGGTAAGAGCCGCCTCGATATCGACCTTGAGCCCCAAAATGGCCAAGTCCTAGGGACGGAAAATAGGGCTAACCATCATAGCTCAGCGGAGTCAACTAAAGCACGAGAGAAGGGATACGTTCGGCATTGCAGCCATGGCGAGACGAGCTCACAATCGTGACGTTCAAACTATCACTCTCTCGACCGGCTCGACAGCACGGTCCAAAGTCAAACAACCCACAACATAACCACACGGCAACAAGAACAACGACTCGACAACTGACACACCACTGACTCGGAGTAACACATATCCATAGCAAGGGAATTAGACCGGCATGAAGGCATAGCACAGGCATAGGTACAGAGAGCGACTAACATGTATCAAGTGCACGAACAATTGTAAATAATCGATATGGATAGATCATCATGTATCAAGTAAGAATAGTGATATATAGATGATAAGTTTGCACGGGAACGTAGAATGGAAACTTTGTCGACGTCGAAGGTGCATCAGCAGGGTTCAAGGGTATGACTTTAGGGTGGAAGGGCTGCTACAGCATGCTGTGGTTGGCCGGTGTAAGGTCCAAATGGCTAGAGGGGGGTGAATAGCCTATTTAAAAAATCTACAAGCTTCACTAAACAACCACGTTAGTATAAAAGATGGCTAAGCTAATTCTAGCACTAGCTCAACTACACTATGCAAGCCACCTATACAATTCTAGTGAAGCAAGGCTATGATCTCTAATACACACCAACAAGACTAAGTCACTAAGCTGCTTACTCCTATGTGATAAAAGCTACACTAAGATTAGTATAAGAAAGTAAAGAGCAAGTTACTTGATTCTTATACCAACGATGTAGAGAAGTAATGCACTCAAAGAATCAATCACAATGATCAACCATAAGAGAAATCCTCGGCAAAGAGATGACACAAGATTTTTACCGAGGTTCACTTGCTTCCCGGCAAGCTACTCCTCGTTGTGGCGATACACCCACTTGTCGGTTCGTGAGCTAATCGACTATCAAGAGTCGAGCCCTCGGCGGGCGCCGCACAATCGCACACAAGATGGAGATCCTCCAAGCCACGAGCTCCACTAAAGTATCCAATTTACAAACTCCCGCGGGGAAGGATCAAGAACCCCTTACAACCCTTGGTGAGGGCTCCAACAATCTTCAATTGTGAGCTCAATCACCTCCGCTGCTCAAAGCCGTCTACCGTGTTGGGAAACACGGAAGAGTAGCAAGAAATCCACAGCAACTCAAAGATCAAGTGCCTCTAGAATGCAACTCTCAAGCAATGCACTTGAATCTCACTCAAGATGTGCAACTAAGCAAACAGATGAGTGGAGGGGTTGTTCTCTAGCTCAAAGGATGTCTCTAGGTCTCAAAATGTGCAAGAGTTGCTCTCAAACCTTGGACAGCTTCTATTTATAACGAAGGGGTACACAGCTAGCTGTTACCGGACGACACAGTTCAAAACGTGCTGACCAGACACACCGGTCAGGGTGTCTGAACACGTCCGGTCACTACAGGACAAGCGTGAACAATGCACGTTAGAAGTTACCGTTGTCGTGACCGGATGTGCTCTAGCGTTTGATCGGACGCGCTGCACCTGGCGTCCGGTCAGAGTCTAGTAAGCTCCCACCACAACCGGACACGTCCGATTGCATGTGACCGGACGCGCCGCGCGTCCGATCGTGTCGCGTTACTAATCGGACGCTCCGGTCCTAAGGACCAACGGACGTGCCGGTTGCGCGTTCTGCGTGTAGTTTTCTTCTGCGCCTAGGTGAGCTGACCGGACGCGCTGGTCAGGCCAGACCAGTGTCCGGTCACAAACCCTAGGCGCGCTGACCGGACGCGTAGGTCCATCCTGGACCGTGTCCAGTCCAGCGTCCGATTGATGTTTTTCTAGTGAAAAACACTCTAGACTTTTGCCCCCGTTTCTCCGCCTCCAATGCAGTAGAAAATAGGCCTTTCACTTCCCCAAAAGCGCTGAATCCTGCCGAGCTTGCGAGGCCAGAGGGAGTGAGAAACCCAAACCCCTCTCTACCGCTCAAACTCCACCGCCTTCGCAAAAGTGCTAACACCACCAAGTGTACACCACCATGTGCATGTGTGTTAGCATTTCACAAACATTTTCCAAGGCGTTATGTTAGCTCTCAACTAGATCCTAATGCATATGCTCAAGACATTGATCTAGTGGCACTTGATTCCCGAGCTAACCGTGATTGCCCCTCTTGATAGTCGGTTATGTATCCTAAACCTGGTCAATCACTTCTCTACTCATCTTAGACCGGCAAAAGGAAACCCCTATGGTTATACCTTTGCCTTGCGCTCTTAGATCCTTCTCCTCCACTTGATCATCATGTCCTTCATTTTATGTGCATCTCCACCATGATCATCATTTCATGTCCATGCACCATCTCTTTGTGATCTTGTGGCCACCACTCCTTGCCATATACACCTTCATCACATGTGTTGCTTATGCCTAACTCAAAACACTTACCACATGCATTAGCAACTTGGTGTCATTAATTACCAAAGCCAAACTTGGGCTTTCAATCTCCCCCTTTTTGGTAATTGATGACAACCATCACAAAGATATGAAATGAAATCAATTTTCAATTTCGATAGTATTAGCTCCCCCTACATATGTGCTTCCATGAGTTTGGTTCAATTGTGCACATATGTATGAATTTGAATTTTGGGAGAGTTACTACTATCAAATTGATGCTAAGGTATATAGAATGGACCTTTGAAGCGTGATACCAATCGGAGTTGCCTTTATATACCATCCTTAGCATTGATGTAGCTAGACACCACTTGTAATACATCACTTGTAAATATCACAAACACTAAAGTACCCCATGAGATCAACATTATAAGCAAAGGTGTCTAGAAACCACTTGTAAATCTACTCTCAACAAATCATCATTCAAGTTCTATTTCTAGCAATCACCATACAATCATGAATATGAATAGCTTTGCAATACAACAATTCATCATGTTAATGCACATACAAATGCAACAAATCATTCATGAGCTTGCTCCCCCTACTTGTGTGGTCAATTTTAATTTCTCTCCCCCTTACTATATCTTTCTCCCCCTTTGCAACTAAACTTTTTATCTTTGTGACTTTTATATCCCCCTTTGTCAACAATCACCAAAAAGGTGCCAATTTTAGTGAGAGTCAAGTTAAACAATATGAGAGAGTCCAAATTATGGTTCAATCTAGATCACTTGCCTAGAATATGTAATTCGGTTTGATCCAAGGACAAGCTTCTTCACACCTCATAAAGTATAAGGGTTATCTTGACCATGTTAAAGTACACATCATGAGCTCATTTTCTAGATTCAACACTAGGTTTGCAAGCTCACAAACATGTCATATGCTACCACTAGATCAATCAAACATAGAAGCAATAGTGGTACCATATATACATTAAACTCATTTGATTTCATGAATGAGCCTATTTGTCATGCAAATATGTCTATATGTTCTAACCATGTCCTTAGCAAAGTATGAATGATATGCTAAACAACTTTACCTTGCTATGTTGGAGGAGAGGCATGTCATATAAGAATGTGGGGGTGCACTCATTTTAAGTTGGAGAAGTCAAGTATGTTCAATTCATTCTTCAACTTGTAAAATCTCTTTTCATCAAGTGGCTTTGTGAATATGTTGGCTAGTTGATCTTCGGTGCCAATGCTCTCAATACTAATATCACCCTTTTGTTGATGGTCTCTTATGAAGTGATGCCTTATGTCAATGTGCTTGGTTCTTGAATGTTGAACCGAATTTTGTGTCATCTTGATAGCACTCTCATTATCACAAAACAAAGGCACATTTTTGAACTTGATTCCAAAATCATTCAAGGTGGTTTTCATCCAAAGCAATTATGCACAACAACTACCAGCACTAATGTATTCGGCCTCGGCGGTAGATAGTGCAACACTATTTTGTTTCTTTGATGACCATGAAATAAGAGACCTTCCAAGTAATTGATAAGTGCCACTTGTGCTCATTCTATCAATCTTTCATCCACCATAGTCGGAATTCGAATATCCAATCAACTCAAAATTAGACCCCTTTGGAAACCATAATTCAACATCATGAGTGCCCTTAAGATATCTCAATATCCTCTTGGTTGCTTTCAAGTGACTTTCTCTAGGTGAAGCTTGATATCTTGCACACTTGCACACACTAAACATTACATCCATCCTAGAAGCGGTGACATAGAGCAAACTTCCAATCATAGACCGGTATTGCTTTTGATCTACCATGTTTCCACTAGCATCAATACCCAATTGATCATTAGTGCACATTGGTGTACTCATTGGCTTAGCATCTTGCAATCCAAACTTCTTGATCATGTCCTTGATGTACTTGCCTTGACTTACAAAAGTGTCATTCTTCATTTGCTTGATTCGAAGTCCAAGGAAGTAACTAAGCTCTCCAATCATAGACATCTCAAACTCATTTGCCATCATTTTTCCAAACTCTTCACAATAATCTTGATTGGTTGATCCAAAAATGATATCATCCACATAGATTTGCAACACAAACAAGTCATTTCCAAGCTTCTTGGTCAAGAGAGTGGTGTCAACCTTTCCCATCTTGAACCCTTTAGAGAGAAGAAAGTCCCTCAATCTCTCATACCATGCTCTAGGTGCTTGCTTCAAACCATACAATGCCTTCTTGAGCTTGTAAACATGGTTGGGCTTCTTATCATCTTCAAAACCGAGAGGTTGCTCAACATAAACTTCTTCATTGATGTAGCCATTGAGAAATGCACTTTTGACATCCATTTGATAGAGCTTGATGTTGTGTGCACAAGCATATGCTAATAAGATTCTAATAGCCTCCAATCTTGCAACCGGTGCATATGTCTCTCCAAAATCAAGATCCTCAACTTGAGTGTATCCTTGTGCTACTAATCTTGCTTTGTTCCTTACAACCATTCCATCTTGATCTTGCTTGTTTCTAAAGACCCATTTGGTGCCAATTATATTGTAGTTCTATGGCCTTTCAACAAGTTCCTAAACTTGATTTCTAGTGAAGTTGTTTAGCTCTTCATGCATGGCATTTACCCAATCGGAATCTTTCAAAGCATCTTCTATTTTCTTAGGTTCTTCAAGTGACACAAATGAGTAATGCTCACAAAAGGATGCTAGCCTTGATCTAGTTTGAACACCACTTTGAATTCCACCAATGATTTGGTCCAATGGATGATCTCTTGCAATACTAGTAGGTTGGAGTATTGGGAGTTGATTGCTTCCACTTGTTTGACCTTGAACTTGAGCTTCATCATGAGTACCACTAGAGCTTTCTTGATTTGTATCAATTTGCACACTTTGTTTGATCACATGAATATCATCATCATCAATTTGCCTTGGCCTAACATCACCAATGTCCATGTTCTTCATTGCATTTGACAATTGATCTCCTCTCACATCATCAAGGTTTTGAGCTTCATTTTGAGACCCTTGGGTTTCATCAAACTCAACATCATGAACTTCTTCCAAGGTGCCATTTGTGAGATTCCAAACTCTATATGCTTTGCTTATGGTAGAATAACCAAGTAAGAATCCTTCATCACATTTCTTTTCAAACTTGCTCAATCTAGTGCCTTTCTTGAGAATATAGCATTTGCAACCAAACACTCTAAAGTATGCAATGTTGGGCTTTCTTCCATTCAATAGCCCATATGGTGTCTTCCCAAGCTTCCCATGGCAATAGAGACGGTTGCTACAATAGCAAGACGTATTGATGGCTTCACTCCAAAAAGAATGACTCACATTGTATTCACTAGGCATTGATCTAGCCATATCAATCAATGTTCTATTTTTCCTTTCAACTACACCATTGGATTGAGGAGTGTATGTTGGTGAGAATTGATGTCGAATACCAAGATCATCACATAAATCTTTAATTCTTGTGTTCTTAAACTCACTACCATTGTCACTTCTAATCTTCTTGATGGTTGTCTCAAACTCATTTTGCACCCTTTTGACAAAAGATTTGAATAGATCATGAACATCACTCTTGTCATAAAGAAAGAACACCCAAGTGTATCTAGTGTAGTCATCAACAATCACAAAACCATACTTATTGCCACCAATGCTAGTATATGTTGTTGGCCCAAACAAGTCCATGTGCAATAACTCAAATGCCTTTGATGTGCTCATTTCACTCTTACTAGGATGTGCATTTCCAACTTGTTTGCCGGCTTGACAAGCACTACAAGGTTTATCCTTCTCAAAGGTGACATCCTTCAAGCCTCTAACTAGGTCATGCCTCAAAAGTTTGTTCAATTGTTTCATTCCAACATGACCAAGCCTTCTATGCCACAACCAACCCATACTAGATTTGCTAAGCAAGCATGATGTCAATTGTGTCTCACTATCATTGAAGTCAACCAAGTATAAACTACCATGTCTAAATCCTTTAAATATTAAATTTGATCCATCAACACTTATGACTTCAACATCATCACTACCAAATATGCACTTAAAGCCAAGATCACAAAGTTATGCCACTGACAAAAGATTGAAATTCAAGCTCTCAACTAGCAACACATTAGATATGCTCATGTCATTTGAGATAGCAATTTTACCAAGCCCCTTGACCTTGCCATTCTTGTTGTTGCCGAAAGTGATAACATCAAAACCACCATTTTGACTTGTATCAATTGATTTGAACATACAAGAATCCCCGGTCATATGTTGAGTGCACCAACTATCAAGCACCAAATGCCTTCCTCCGGCTTTGTAATTGACTTACAAGATAAGATCAATTCTTTTTAGGTACCCAAACTTGTTTGGGTCCTCCAAGGTTAGTGACCAAGCTATTTGGTACCCAAATGGCTTTCTTCTTTGAGCCCATCCATGGTGCACCAATGAACTTAGCATGAACACCATTTGTACCCTTGGTAAGTATATAGAAGGAATCAAACTTAATTGAGGATACAATAGCTTTGGATTTCTTGTTCATGCAAAGTTGCCCTATGTGACCAACTTGCTTGCAACTTTTGCAATAGCTACCATTGTTCTTCACAAAACGAGTCTTGTGAGGAGCAAAAGCGGCCTTGCCTTTCCTGGGGTTATAGCCCAATCCCTCTTTATAGAGAGAAGCCCTTTGGCTACCCAAGCACATAAGCAAGTGGTCCTCACCACCATAAGCCTTAGCTAAGGTGTGATTGAGCTCTTTTACCTCCTTCTTGAGATTTTCATTCTCAACTATTAGTGTGGAGTCACAAGTGAAACCGTCACTACTAGATGAGGATGATGCAGATGAGCTACATGAAGGGTTAGTGGGAGCAATAACAATAGGCTTATGAAAAGATTCATCAATTATATCACATGATATGCCTATGTTGCAAGTTTTAGCCTTCTCAACATTAGTTGGCATGTTTTCACATTTTTCAACTAGAGAGGAATGAGCTTCTTCAAGCTTAGTGTGAGACTTTTGAATCTTCTTATGGTCTACCTTTAGACTGTCATAAGATGCTCTAAGCTCATTAAGTTCTTGCATAAGGTTTTTCTTTTCTTTAAGCAAGGCCTTGCACTCCTTTCTAGATTCTTTAAAATGTTGAGTGCAATCTTCTAGCATAGTGATTAGTTCATCTTTAGTGAATTCTTCTTCATCACTATCACTATCACTAGCATTATCATGATCACTCTCATCGTCAGATGATACCTTAGCGGCCTTAGCCATGAAGCACGATGGAGTGTCGAAGAGGGAGACCTTCTCTTGGATGGCAATGCTAGCATGTCCCTTCTTCTTGCTCTTGTTGTCATTCTCCTCATCACTTGAGGAATCATCACTATCCCATGTAGCAACATGAGAGTCATTCTTCTTTTTATGAGAGCTCTCCTTCTTTTCTTGCTTCTTCTTTTGCTTCTTCCTCTCCTTCTTGATAGCATCTTCATCATCACTATCATAAGGACACTTTGCAATGAGATGGTCCTTGCTATGGCATCTAAAACATCTCATGGTATGCTCATTCTTCTTGGATGTGTTCTTCCTCCTTGCATGAAAGCCCTTCTTCTTCATAAATTTCCCAAATTGCTTGACAAAAAGAGCCATCTTCTCATCAATGTCATCACTATCACAAGAGCTTGAGTCTTTATCACTTGATGATTCAATTTTGGATTTGCCCTTGGATGTGGTGGCTTTGAATGCCACACCCTTCTTCTTCTCATCATCCTTCTTCTCACTTTCCTTCTTCTTATTTTTGACTAACTCCACTTTCTCATCATCTTCTCTATATGAATCATCGCTCAAAGGATGTCTCTAGGTCTCAAAATGTGCAAGAGTTGCCCTCAAACCTTGGACAGCTTCTATTTATAATGAAGGGGTACGCAGCTAGCCGTTACCGGACGACACAATTCAAAACGTGCTGACTGGACGCACCAGTCAGGGTCACTACAGGACAAGCGTGAACAGTGCGCATTAGAAGTTACCATTACCGTGACCAGACATGATCTAGCGTTTGACCGGACGCGCTACATCTGGCGTCCGGTCGGAGTCTAGTAAGCTCCCACCATGACCGGACACGTCTGATTGCACGTGACCGGCCGCGCCGCGCGTCCGATCGTGTCGCGTTACTAACCGGAGGCTCCGATCCCGAGGACCAACGGACGCACCGGTCACGTGTTCTGCGTTTCATTTTCTTCTGCACCTAGGTGAGCTGACCGGACGCGCTGGTCAGGCCAGACCAGCGTGTGGTCACAAACCCTAGGCGCGCTAACCGGACGCGCAGGTCCATCCTGGACCGTGTCCGGTCCAGCGTCTGATTGATGTTTTTTAGTGAAAAACACTCCGAACTTTCGCCTCTGTTTCTTTGCCTCTAGTGCAGTAGAAAATAGGCGTTTCACTTCCCCAAAAGCGCCAAATGATGTGAACTAGGGTTCCCGATCTTTTGAGTGTGTCCCATTGAGGCAACGGAGGATGCACTCTTTGAAGGTTTCTGCACAGAATTTTTACCTGAACCGGAAGGTCGTGGAGAAGATGAATTGACTAGACTTATCCTTGCTCGCTGGTGGGGGCACCCGATAGGAAGATGCCTTGGGAAGCCCCGAAGATTGTGGTGTCTATGTGGTACCAACCTTGTTCTTTCCCTACAAATCACGCCCCTGCAACTCCTTCTCTGCAAGCATAGCAAACTGAAACAACCGGTTGATAGTGTTAAATTCCTTATAATCAACTATGTCCTGAATTTCACGCCTCAAACCTAAATAAAAATGAACAATAGAATCCTCGGGCCTCTCCACTATGCCACAACACATCAATCATTTCTGAAGGTCACCATAGTAATCCTGCACAACTTTATCTCCCTGTTGTAAGCGCATCAGTTTCTTACGGAGGTCTCTATGATATCATGGTGGCACAAATCTATCATGATAGCAACCTTAAGCTCTTCCCAGGTACTAGGTGTCGCATTCTCTGCAGCTAAACCAGTCCACCAAATGATAGCAAAATCTTTAAACTCACTAGTGGCTTGTCTAACCCTATGTTCCTCAGGCACTAGGTGGGAACTAAATTTCTACTCGACTATCATCTCCAAATCAAGGTATCCCTCAGCATCATAATGGCCCAAAAAGGAGGGTATTTTAAATTTAACCTTAGCATAAGGATCATCGGAAGCACGATTACGATTACCTTGGTGGCGGTTGAAGTGTTGAGCACCACCCATACCTGTGGCGTTTGTGCGTAGACGATGGCGTAATCTATTTTGTCTTGTTGCTGCTTGATCAACATTACCATCGGTGTCATATACTGCATCCTCGAGTCCTCCGGTGTTGCTGCCATCATGGACTTCTTGGTCGGGTGGTGGCTGCACTTCCAAGGCAGCTACCCTATCGGTTAGTGCGGACAAACGTTTGTCCAATCTCTCAAGGGTGTTGCCGAGCTTGAGGTCAATGAGTGCATCGGTGATAGCCTTGGCTATTTCCTTAGTCATCTCCTTCTAAGCATTATCTACAACATATTGTAGTTGGTCTTGGCTGACGCACTCCGACCAGTCTTTGGGTGCCGTATCCTCACCATCACCTGGCATTGTAGACACAAAATAGGAACAAACAGTGAAAGTTATCCCTAATAATCTACTACGTAGGTGGAGTAGTGCCTCTCAAGATCACAGCAAAAGGAGACCCCTTCTCAAGCTCTTACAAGGTTCTTACCAGCAAGGTCAAGGATACCTGGAAGACGTAGCACTGTGATTACAGGGGTCAAAACTTATACTGACCAGAAGAAGTATGTGGAGTTAAGGCAAGCAGGCCAAATATGTGAGTGGAACACAATTCAAAAACAGAAAGTAATGCTGAATTATAGTCCCAAATACTTGCTCTCGTTGCTAGTCTAATGTGTTCCAAGTACCAGATGTGTGATAACAAAATGGAGAAACAAGTATGATGGATAGCAAGAGTTATAGGAAACAAACACAAGATAGTACACGCCCACAATATAACAAACAGTCTCCTCTATGTGCTCCTCTAAATATTGTTCCTCTTTTGCCCCTCTCAATTTTTCTATTTTTTGGGCTATCGTTGTTTTTTTGGGAACTTTTGACTTTTTAAAAAAAAAATTGATATTTTTTCTTGACTTAGGAGCACACAAGAAGTAACCACAAAACATTTGAGCTTAAACCAGTAAAAGCCATGGCCTATGAAAATTTTAGAAGATAGGTCCAAAATTGAGAAAAAGCTTATGACCAGGAAAAGAGGATCTTGTGACCAGTTTTTGGCCAAAATAAATTTTTTGAACCCCAACAAGGCGGGGGATGGACAGATCTGAATTTTTTTTCTGATTGATTTTGATATCTGGAACGTTGAAATCCAAGTTCATACGTGAAAACTGGACCAATTTCAAGTTTGGACTCCGAATTAGAGGACAAAACAGGAACAATACGCACAAAAGTGGTCACAACGGCTAGAGTTTGATGGAAACGATGGGGAAAACACACAAACTGGACTCTAACACAACCTAACCAGCAACAAGCCCTTGATCAGGACACAAACTCAACACGACGGAATCTGAAAAGAATTATGCAAAAGGCTAAACGTGGTTTCTGGGATAGGGAAAAAACCTAACACTAATTTTTTTGGCTTTTCTATGGACTCTAGGATGAAGGCAAAATCAAACTAAACTAGGGTAAAATTGAACCTGACGGTATACCTAAAGCTCTGATTACCAATTGATGTGAACTAGGGTTCCCGATCTTCCGAAAGGTTCTGATAACTCTCGATTTGGTGGAGTCACGACACAATTCGATCCGGCTTCCGAACAACTCGGCTCTGAACCCCGCAATCGCAGCACCATGACCCCTCTGGTTATCGACTGGCATTGCACAGTCGACCTCACCAAGAAGGCTAAGTCCTTGCCTGCGAATCGAGAACACACGCAAGAACACAAAGGAATGCAACCAAATTGCAGATGAATGATTAATCTCGCAAAGTTGGGGTCTCACAAACCGACGGCGGCGGTGAAACTGTTGTCAACAGAATAATCTAAGCAAAACCCAACCCTAATGTAGGTGGCAACTACTGATTATATAGCCTAAGGGGTGTCCAAGGACCCCTATTCATGTCCCTAGGGAGCGCTGACACGTTACAAGGCCCAAACGGCCCAAAAGACAGCGACACAGTACCCTGATAGATTCTGGATGGTGACTTGTTTTGATGATTTCTGTTGATTCCGAACAGATTTTAATGTGGGACCACTTGGGTTGGCTTCCTTATCAAATAAGATTTCCATCCATATATGGATCATTGAAAACGGAGTCCGGATGCGTCCTGAGTGACCAGTTCAAGGCAGACTAGTCCTGAACTGCGAGGCAGACTCAAACTCAACTTGGATTGGTCCTCCATCTTTATCCGGGCACCCTCGCTGGTCCTCCACACCTCCAAGCCTCCTCCATGTGTCTCCTGGACCTCTCCTTCATTCCTAAGCACAATATAATCATTAGGTAGCAATCTATTCTCAAAATCATATAAAGAGTTACTTAGGAACGAGCTCACCTCTAAATTTAATTGACACGCGCGAGCTCTAGTGATTGGACCTTGAATGTCCAGCAGTGGATCATTGTGTGTATGTGAAGGAGTGATGTCCTCATCACCAAACCCCTCTCTATCGCTCAAACTCCACCGCCTTCGCAAAAGTGCTAACACCACCAAGTGTATGCCACCATGTGCATGTGTGTTAGCATTTCACAAACATTTTTCTAAGGCGTTATGTTAGCTCTCAACTAGATCCTAATGCATATCCTCAAGAATTGATCTAGTGGCACTTGATTCCTGAGCTAACCGTGATTGCCCCTCTTGATAGTCGGCTATGTATCCTAAACTCGGTCAATCACTTCTCTACTCATCTTAGACCGGCAAAAGGAAAACCCTATGGCTATACTTTTGCCTTGCGCTCTTAGATCCTTCTCCTTCACTTGATCATCATGTCCTTCATTTTATGTGCATTACTTCATGCACCATCTCTTTGTGATCCTGTGGCCACCACTCCTTGCCATATACACCTTCATCACATGTGTTGCTTATGCCTAACTCAAAACACTTACCACATGGCATTAGCAACTTGGTGTCATTAATTACCAAAACCAAACTTGGGCTTTCAGCTGGCAGCTAGCTGGACGTGGCTGGGGACTGGCTGTAGCAGCATGCCCTAGGAGGTGTCTCAGCCCCGAAAAAGCACAACAAGGCCATGGCCTTCCCTACAATCAGAGAGAAAAGTGGCTCGATGGCCAGACAGATGGACTCCAGTGAGGTAGGAAGCGATGTCTGGCTTCAATGATCAGCATAGTAGGGTCAATGGACTCCCTGCATCAGTGAAGAGCAACATCACGATGGCCGGCGTCAGACAAGGACTACGGCAAGGTCGACGGACAAGAGGGAGAAGGTGGGATCTTGGGCGCCCAGTGGCTCACCGGGGTGGCCGTTGGTGCTATCAAAAAGGGACAAGGATGCACTGGGCGCTGTTAGAGTGGTGTTGCCTCTAGCGTTGAATGGCATGGCCTCCTAGTAGCTGCAGAGAAGGTCTAGCGAGGCCAATGTCATTCCCAAGCCCTGCTCCTAGTTGTGGGGTTTGAAACAGCGGTGAAGCGAGTTGACGCGGTCAGGCGGTGGTGGTGACCGTTGAGGGGCACAACATCGGTGGCAACCGGCTCGGTGGTGCAGGAAGACGAGACTAGCGCTACAGGCGCCCGGCACCGTAGGGAAGAGCCGGCATGCTCGGCACCTCCGGCATGTCCGCACGGACACCGCTCGTGTGGACCGGAGCTGCCTTGGTGCGAGCAGGCATCTTGGCGTGGACGGCGTTGCAGCGGCAGAGCTCCTGCTCGATGTCGGGGCGCGTTGTCAGGGCCAGAATGGTGGATGCGATGTCATGGCCTTAGCTCGACGTGGTGAGTCTAGGGAGCAGCACAGCGCTGTGGGTAAGCGAGGGGAAAAGGTGAGCTGAGGAGCGGTGGCGGGTTAGGGGAAATGGAAAGGAGAGCGGTGGCTTCGGCCTCTTATAGGCACGTGGCTAGGGTTCCCGAAGAGGCTTCGTTCATCCTTAACGTCCGTGCAACGAGTGGAACACCCGATGAAAATCCTTTTGCTCATGGTACGGATGCCGAGGTGCTAGGGTGCGGCGTGCGACATCAGGCGGTAGCGGTGGCTCGGTCTTAGGAGAATTCACCCTAGGGTTTGGACAGGAGTGCATCGGGCTGAGCTGGTGGGCCCACGAGGGCTATCCACATGGGCCTATGGGGGCCACAGCTAGGTCGGTGGGCTACTGGGCTGAGCAAGCCAGTGGTTGGAGCTGGGTCAGCCTGTTTTGTGAGAAGGAGAGGGGAGGTGACCTGGGTCTCGGCGCAAGGGAGGAAGGGGCCTGATGGGCTAACGGGCCTCTGCGAGAGGAGAGGGGGAGATGGCCGAGTGGGCCAGATGGGCCTTAGATCAGGCCAGTAGAAATGGGGAGGGGGAAAGAGGAGGTTGGGCCCAGTTGACAAGGAAGATAAGGGATTTTTCCATTTCAAATTTAGATATTTTTGATGAGATGGAATTTCCAAAGGGAATTTGAAATGAGTTTCAAGGTGGATTTGGAAAGGATTCAAACGAAGATTGAGATGAATGTAGAGAGTGAAAATGGAAAGATGTTCTGATTTCTTATCAGGTGATAAGATAAGAGAGTTTCACCATCTATAGACGAATGACCTTTAGATGGAAAATAAAAAGGAATCCTAGACAACCTTTCAAAGGGTGAAATGAGAAAAATTCCCAAAGGGGGATTCGAGTTGAAAGCCAAAAGAGGTTAAGATGGCCCATGGTAGATTGAGAGGAGGTTGATACAAGTTGGAGATGAAATAGAAAGGAATACGAGTCGGATTTGAAGAGGGCAAATTTGGGATGAAATTTGAAAGGGGAATTCAGGAATAAATTTGAGAAGGGTTGTCAAGCAAGTTTGAAAAGGGATCGAAAGGAACTCATAGGTGATACGAGAGTTACCCAACGGGGAAGATCAAGAAGGGAGTTTCAATCAAGATTGGAGATAAATTTAGAAAGGATCCGAGAGGATCGTGCTACTAATTTGTGCACTCCGACTCCAAATCCTAAACCAAGGAGAGAACTCCGACACACTCCTACAAACAATTCTATATGTATGCAACGACTTCTTAGTGAGTTAGTCTCGGGTTAGACCTAGAAACTACATGCTTCACACAATTGCAAGAAAATTTTTAAAAAGCTCATATTTTTGGTTGCCTAAAAAACCGAGATGTTACATCTACCCAGCTGGGGCTTCCTAACCACACAATATATGTGAGACTCAAACCCACATATATCAACCTTCACTCGGATCCTCCAAAACGTGACCAGGTCCAGCGCCACCCAAGAGCACAGTACACCTCCAATCCAGCTCCTTGGCTATGAGGGTACACACTACTCTCGTCATCTCTCCACTCCTAGTGCATGGTCGACCGTTCACAGGATAGAATAGCCGAGGTAGGGCTTACCACGGGTATGTGGTTAGTACTATAATGTCTCAACATACATAGTTCAACAACGAACGGTCCTTAACTGACATAGATGGAAACACTACATCAAGACTCCTTTCCCGATGCAAGTTACCCATCTAGTCTCAATTTCATTCTCATACCTCATGATCCAACAGGTTATGCCAACTTCAATCATTTTGAAACCATTTCATTTGAAAGACTATCTTAGTAAGCATGATTAAGCATAACTAAGTATTTTCAAATCAAACAGGTATCAAGGATGATATTGAGTAGTCAAGGTTGATAAGGCATCAATTAGGTTATCACGCAACTCCTAGTCACCTAATGCAACAGTTCATAAGCATAAGTGATATAAAGCTTTGAAAACTCAAGGAGAGGTTTAAATGCATTTGGGGCTTGCCTTAGTCGATGGGAATTTCTAGTTTCGAGTTAGTCCCACAAATATCAAATCCCACATCCACTAACGACTGCTCTTCTTTAGGGACTGGTTCAACCACGTTACCCTCCTCGTTCACGGGGACTATACAAGATAGCATGACATGCTTCAACATGATGAAGTAATAAACATGATGCTTGATGATGGTATGACAAAATTGAGAACTTGAGTACAACTTTACTTCATGGTACAGTTGCAAGCCAACAACCTAACCTAATCCTAGCCTAGGGTTTTATTAGGTTAACTATTTTGTAAATGACTTTCTTTAAGCACATGAAATAATATTAATTAAGCCCTAATAACACGATTAAGAGAGCTCAAACAATTAATTAAAGGTGCCAAAGGTCATTAATAGTTAATGACCTAGGGTCAACACACAATCATAAAATTAAACAAACCTAAAATGATTAAACAAGATTAAGGGTGAATTGATTAATTAATTAAGCATAAAATTAAGTATAAAATTCGAATTTGTCCAATTAAGCTTAGATTTTGATTTTAAGAAGCCCACATCATAACTAAGCAGCAAAACAATTTTCACAATTTTTGGATAATTATTTAAGCCTAGAAAAATTATAGAAAACTCATTTATTAATTAATGGAGCTAATTAATTGACATGCAAAAAGTAATCAAAATTGGCATTTCATATTTTTCCTAGATAGTACACATCACAGAGAGGCTACACAAAAAAAATTTATAATTTTTGGAGTTCCAAACATTTTTCTATGAAATAAACAATATCTGATACTATTTAATATTTTTAGAAAAGAAGAAAATTGAAACTTCATTCATCTAATCTGGCCCAGTCTGGCCCAACCAGCCCGCGATGCACAAGGGCGTGCGCCCCACTCTCCTCTTCCCCCCCGGCCCACTTCTCCCTTGCCTAGCCTAACCGACCGGGCTGGCCCAGCAAGACCACGTCGCTTCCCTGCTTTGGCCGATGGCCAAGGCGGTGGTCGGTCAGTGGTTATCTCGCCGACGGCGAGACTCTGGCGAGACGGACCGCACCAGCATGACCAACACGATCCCATGAAGCTACTTCGACACTTCTAACAGCAGCAAACACAACGGAGGGATCCCCACACCGGCCATGGCAGCCACGGTGGTGATGGCGCATGACACTCGAGCGAGGCAAACCGGTAGAGACAGAATTGAGAGAATAGCGAGCACCAGTGGCTCACCACGATCATGACTGAGCAATCGGTAGATGTGGAGAGGCAGCGGAGACGGTCGACCACGGAGAGGCAAGCACTGTGGCGCTCGGTGGTCGTCGAGAAGGAAGACGACACCCTCCGACCAACCTTGGTGGAGAGACGCAGCACAAGCGGGCTAGGCAGGGGCGTGGGAGCGAGGCGAACACGATGGCACTTGCAGCTTGGCCGGAGATTGCTTGATAGCAATGGCGGCGAGCGGTGGAGCGAGGTGCAGAGGCGGTGACGGAGAGGAAGGAAGAGAAGGCACCGGTGGCCGGTCTTGGGCTTTATAAACGAGGCCGAGCAGCCTGACGGCGACACACGGACAACTGTGCCAGCGTGAATTAGCTACTGGCGGCCATGGCCGCGCCTGGAAGCGGCCAGAAGGACACCAACGGTGAGCTGCCTGCCGCCTTGCTTGATTTGGAAAAATTAATAGAATTGCCACTGACTCTATTTTTTAAATTACTCAAAAATTTTCTAAAGAACTTCAAAATCTCCAAATACAAAAGTTGCTCAACTTTTCAAATTCTATAACTTTCTCAATAAAAACTTTTTCAAATTCAGCTTAGATTTGAAATTTGAATTTGAAATCAAAAGGGGACAATTTTTGGAAATTGGTAAATTCAAAATTACTTTAAATTTTACATTCAAAATTTTAAAAACTCAAAACACCAAAGTAGTACATCTTGACAAGATCTACAACTTTGCTTTTCAAATCATTTTCGAATTATGCCTCCATTTTGAAATTGGAATAGGGAAATGAAAAGGTTCAAATATGGGATTTGAACCTTTTCAAAATTACTCCAAATTTTATACTAAAACTTTGAAAACTCCAGAAACCAAAGTTGTATGACTTGACCAGATCTACAACTTTGCTTTTGGGCTCACCCACAAATTCTTTTTAGATTTTGAATTATACAAAAGGGGTAAAACGGGGTTTTTCGAAAATCAGGGTTTTGAATCAAATTCAAACTTGATTTGGTTTCTACATTAATTGATGATTAATTAGTGATCACAACTATCATCCAAATGTACCATTGGGTCAAATCGCACTTGATCTTCCTAATTCTCCATTTGTTTGAACCAATTTTGAATTATAAATTCATTTTAATAAACCTCCTAATTTGAATTCGAATTTGAATTGGAAAACTTAGGGCAAGTTTTGGAAGTCAAATTCAACCTCAAACTTGGAGTTCATTTTTAAATGTTGCACTTGAGTTTATCCCCTACACCTGACAATAGTGTAGAGCACAGCTTAACACCTCAATTTACATAGGGCATAATCCAAGTATTTGGAATGACATTCAAAACTAGGGTTTTGGATTCAAGTCAAACATCACCAGAACTCAATCAATCTATGAATGTAAATTTGTTTTAGTTGATGCACATCAGAGTTGACTAAAACATGAATGCTTTGCAATGCATATGATGACATGACCAGTTTTAGTTACCATAACACCAGGGGTGTTACAGGTTGGCTCTGCGAGCAGATGGGGATGGTAGCGCGAGGCAATGCGGAGCCGTGGGCATGCTTTGGCTGCTGTGGTGCGGTGGTGTGGGAGTTAGGCATGACCGCCAGGGCAGAGAACAAGAGAGAGAGAGTGAAGGGGAGGGAGAAGCAAATGGAGGCAACATGGCACTCCAGGATGGCTCCTGGCCTTGTTCACGTGAGCGCGGGCGCGCCATTAATGCGTAGCAGCCACATGGCCGCCAAGTCCTATGCGCGGTCGGCCACTAATGTAACACCCTAGGTGTTTGCCTTGCATCTGTGCATCCATATGAGCATGACATGAGCATGTGCACCATCATTTCATGTGCATTGTCATTGAAACATAACATTGAAACATCTGCAACATTCATGTTGAGTGTATGTACTATGTGTATTCTTGCTTGCAGTAATAGCTCATGTATGCCTTAGACTTGTATTATTATGATGGGTGACACAACATCTTTAAACATGATCATGCAACACATGCAACATGCTTAGTTAAAATATGCAACACATACTTGCAACACAATGTTTCAATAGGGTTTTTGTGTAGATGACACTTGTGATGCTCTAACATGATCTCTGGTAGCTTAACTATGCTTAGGACACCTAGTGGAGCACTGTTTATGTGAACCAAAATGACTAATTTGCCCTCTAAAGGGAGGTTTGACTTGGGGCGACCTATAAAGTGACTCTGTTTGACTGATTAGAAAGTCCAACCTAGAGACCTTGCATGGAGGTGCACCCTTTACCAAAGTTGTAGCCAATTTATCAAGGAACAAAAGTCTTAATATGGCCATCTCATTAAAGTGACTATAACATGCTCAAATAGGGCCCACAAGCCAGTTTGAAGTGCTGTTCCAACACTTAGAAAAATTTCCTAAGTCCTAATGTAGTCACAGTTTCATGTACCCCACTTTAGGGCTATGTAGTTCCAAATCCATGCCGAAATAGCTCAAGTCCATATTGACAAAGTTGAAGACCTAACATAGCTCTACAAGTTTGCTATTATCACCTATCGCTAACTCGGTCAGGTTTAAGAGTTATCAAGCACTAAAGTTGCGCTGTCAGGCTTAGTCCGTTACTGAATCGTAGTTCAGTTCATCAGAGCAAATGCAAAGCCAACCTCGATGGTGACTGACTACGCACAGGCCACGGTTGCCGCGTGGTCACGCCGTGGCAAGCCATACACCGTCGTGGGCCCACTGGTCAGGTCATCAAAGCCTGCATTACCACCACAGTACCCCAAGCTCATTCTAGTTCGCCTCCGTTTGCTCTCTCGCGATCGCTGTCGTGGCAAGCCGCTAGCCCGCAAGCCTGCCACCATGGTCAGCCCTACATTGAGCTCCACCGAGGTGCATCCACCTCGTCCTCGCACCGCCGTGACGCGTGGAGCGTGGAGCTCCCATCGGTTCTACCTCTACTGAGGTGAACTCTCCGGAATGGCTTCGTCATGGAGCGCGCTCCGCCATGGCTGGCAAGCTTCATCTCTATGTTCGCTCCTTCCTCCTTCATTCATGGTGTTCTGTGCATTTTAGGGCTAGGGCTAGCTATGTGCATGATGTTACTCCATGCGATGGTCTCACCAGTGTTGAACGCCGCTGTCTCTACCGCTTCGTCTCACCGCCGTCACGTCCTATATGCGGCTGTGCCTTGTCTGCCACTCTAGCATCATGCCTATGGCGCTAGCAGCTCCGCCTCACCTCACCGAGCTCGTAGCTGCCTTCACTGCGCCTTGCCACGCCTTCTACTGGTCGGTACCACCGTATGCAGCGCCGCCACACGCCGTTGCTAGTGGTGAGCCCTCACCCGTGCACCGTATGTGCCCCAAGAACCACCACTGGGTTCGCCTTGGCGCGTAGAGGACGTGGGTGCCATCGCCTTCACCTAGTGCTCGCTGTCGTCGAGTTGCGCCGCCGGACCGCCGTCCCCTGCCTCCGTGCCTATGACGGCCAGGGCCCGCGTGCCAGCGCCCCTCTCCTGCTTGGCTCGATTGGGCCAGTTTCATGGGCCAGGTTGCCCAGCAGCTGGGTTGAGCCCAGCGCAGCGCCGAGGCCCTATGGCCCATCCACCTTGGCCTATAGTTTTAGGTTTTATTTTTTTTCTGAAATTTAGATTTATTTGCTAAACTTTGTTAATTCATACAAATTAGTAGAAAAATCATAAAATAGAAAATAAGGACTTTTTGGAATCCTCATGAAGTGTACTATGCATTAGAGTATTAAAATGTTACATGTTAGTTATGTTTTCTAGAGTTAATAATTACTTTTACTAAGTGCTTTATTTAATTGTGTGAATTTGTTAAATCAATATCTCCCTGTGTGTTAATCCTATTGCCATGAAATTTTTGTGAGATGCTAAGTATGGTATAAAAATGCTCTAGTTAAATTTTCAGACTTTTTGAAGGTCATTTGCTCCAATTATGAAATTCCTTTATTATAGGCTTTATTAGCACTTATCTTTTTGTTATTTTGATATCTGCATATCCGCTTATCAAAATGAGGTGAAATTTTTATGGTAGCCTTCTGGTGACATGTATTTGCCTCTGTAATTTTATTAGAATTTTCTAGGTATATTTTATATGTGATTCCATTTATGCTTACGCACCCAAAATAAATAGAAAAGGGCGATTCGATAAATATTTATGATAGTGTCATGACTTGGTTTTGTGCCCATGATGTTGCAATATCATTATATTCATCTTCACATTATTCATACATGTTCATAAATCATCATGTCATCCTTGGTGCATACATGAAATTCATTGGATGCATATACATGCAATAGTGCATCGAGGATCGTGTAACAAGCGAAGCTTCGCAAGGCGTGAAACCCGAAGTTGTAGTCCGTTTGGGAGCTGGAGGTCTAGTCCGACAAAGCTGGAGAAGGCGTGGGAACCGTTCTTAAAGCCGAACCTTGATCTATCTTCTTTCGGTTAAGGCAATCCCCAGAGCATTATAAGCATCTTACTTTCGAAGCAAATATCTATATATGTGTTATATATGTATTGTTGAATTACGTTATAGGAGTTGGTTGGAAACCCTTGCTGCATTGATAACAATCCTTGTCCAGCAATTTGAACCTTGAACCCTATGTAGACAGGATCGTATCTATGCTTAGCCCTGCTTAATTAGACCGGTAGAAGTCAGGCGATTTCCTGTCACCTGTGAGATATAGGGCTTTATCAGGTCACGGTTGGCTATATTTTGCTATCGTGGAAAAGAACCATGTGTTAATATGAATAAAAGACCGGGCAGGGTCTTACGGCTATAGTGATGCCACCTGTGTCAATTAAGGATCGAGACCTGGAGCCTTCTATGTCATTTTGAACGCATGCCTGACATTTAGCTGGCCGGCCTGAGGTTGCCGGCCGCGAAGCCTAGTAGCTCAACTCAGGCTACGAAGTCAAAAAGTGGAAGTCGCCTCAGAAGGGAACTAGAGGGTCCAAGGGCAGGTGAGTTAAAAGTCCTGAGCATCCTAGCCACTAGTATCCCCGAGAACACGACGCTGTTTGGGCCTACCCTGAGTTGTACCAAAGGTTATCTATGGCTGCCTTTAGCGGGGTTTGCCGAGTGAGTGTCAGGAATACCCCCTCAGCTGAGTTGGAATCGATTCAAGTCGTCGTCTCTCCCGGATAGTGAGAAACTTGACTGGTTATCTCTAGCGTAGATACACTAATTATATTGATGGTTCAGAATTGATGATAAGGATGATGATGACAACCATGATTAAACCGGATATGGTTTTTATTGCTTCCTTAGCTTAATCAAGTGATTGCTATAGTACAGGTGCTAATATAGTAAGCAGGTTAATGATGATCAACTTGATACATAAGCAAATAATGGTTACTTATCTGTATTAAGCATTTCTGCAAATGAGTCAAGCTAGCCCACTTTATAAAGCCTTGCATACTCCTTGGTGTCACTTTATTTCTGGTTTTTGGTGGGTAAGTCTAGCTGAGTACCTTCTCATACTCAGGGTTTATTCCCACCTGTTGTAGGTAGTAGATTCGTACTTGTTGCTGCAAGTATTGTCTTCGCCATGTGGGCGTGAAGACTAGACCATATGGGCATGGTCTTTGTAGTATCTCTTCTGGTATGCTTTTGCAGGACGTGACTCTGTACTTGCAGTATTTGATTTCAAATGTTTTAAGAAATTATGTTGCTTCCGCTAATCCTTACTTTGGTTTTGTAATAAATTATTCGTACTCTGATGTATGAGAGCTACTTATGAACTGTTGTAACAAGTGATGTGTTATGTTGAATCACTACGATCTTGGTTGCTCTCAGTTTGGTTTGAAATCCCTCGTGATTTCGTGGACTACCGGAGTTATATGGGCTCAAGTTTGAGAATTTGATCGCTTCGGCGCTTGTTTTTGGACTTGTGCTCTTATAATTTGGACGGTTTCGTGACAACTGAAGTCGGCTCATTTGAATTGATGATGCTCGATTCAGTTAAGGCAGCGACTGACAGCGCATTTTGATCGGCCAAGATCTCCTAAACCAGATCGAATTAGTGAAAGGCGTAATTAGCAAAAATGCAGAGCTACACTAGCTTTCCAACTTTGTTAATTGAAGCTTGAGCTGGTTTGCCCTGGATTAGAAGATACAGGGTCCCAAAGTGGTGTACTTTGAAACTGGAATGCACCCTGACTTAGGATATTTTCTAAGTGCTGAAACAACATGAAATCCTGGCTTATGGGCCCTATTGAGCATGTTCCAGCCATTTTCATGAGACGGCCATAAGATAACTTTTGTTCCATAACAAATTTAATACAACTTTGTTTAAGGGTGCACCACCATGCATTGACTTTTGGCAACACTTTTTAAATAGTCAAACAAACTAGTTCTAGGGTCAACACACGTCACACCAATACTTAGAAGCTTAATTAGAACTAATGACCTCCATGAACATTGTTCCTAATGACATTCTAAAGGTAGCTAGGGTGTTTTGGTGAGTCACCACATTCATTTGCATGTGATTCATGTACCCTAGCTTCTCAAATCAACTAAAACATAGACTTGAAACATATGAAACATTCCACTGAAACAAACAAAACAATCATTTGAAACATTGAAACAAAGGCATGCAACACTTAAAACATGGCCTATGGGGCATGCCAAACCCCTCTAGTGTACTAGGCATATCATAGAGACATCACATATGATACACACCTACACAAGCACTAATGAAACATCATGTTGCAACATTGAAACATAAGATGTTGCACATGTGATAATGGGATGAATTTGCTCATGTTATGCAATGCACATGCACAAATGCAAGCCAAACACTTCGGGTGTTATAGCCCTCCCCACTTATAAAAGTCTCGTCCTGAGATTTGAAAAGCATACCATTTTTCATAGAAAGCAAAATAGTTGTCCTTTAAATAATCCTCTCTTTCCCATGTTGCGTCATGCTCCCCATGAATACTCCAAACCACCTTGTATAGTTTCACTACTCGACTATGAGTCACCCTTTCTTGAGTATCTAGAACATATACAGGTTTCTCCTCATAAGCGAGATCTGATTTCAGTTTGATGCATCTTACATCTACTCTTTCCTCAAGAAGGCGGAGACATTTCTTTAATTGAGAAACATGGAACACTAGGAAGATAGCTCCTAGCTCACAAGGTAGATTGAGCTTATAAGCTACTCTTCCACTTTGCTCTATAATCTAATAGGGTTCAACATATCGAGGTTCAAGCTTTCTTTTTATTCCAAAACGCTTCACGCCTCTCATAGGTGATACCTTCAGATAGGCATGGTCACCTACTTTGAACTCAATGGGTTTCCTTCTCTTATCTCCATAGCTCTTTTTATCTAGCCTAAGCGGCTACCATATTTTTCTATATAGCACAGACTTGCTTCCTCGGCTTCTTCTACAAAGTCAATCCTGTAGAATCTTCTTTCTCTAGGTTCCACCCAATTCAAAGGAGTTCTACACTTACGCCCATACAAAGCTTCAAACAGAGCCATTTTGATACTATCTTGATAACTGTTATTATAAGAGAATTCAGCGAGGGGCAACCATTTCTCCCAAGAACCTTTGCAAGAGATGAGGCAAGCTCTAAGCATGTCTTCAAGAATTTGATTAACACGCTCAGTCTGCCTAGAAGTTTGTGGATGATATGCAGAACTGTGGATTAAGTTACTACCAAGATTTTGATGTAAACGTTCCTAGAAATGAGCTATGAATTGAGATCCCCTATCAGAAATAATAGACTTAGGAACACCATGAATACATACCACTTGTTGAAAATAAATATCAGCATACACGTGAGGGTGATAGTTAGACTTGACAGGAATAAAATGAGCGGATTTGGTTAGACGATCCACGATAACCGAGATTGAATCAAAACCCTTCTCTGTAGTGGGTAATCCAACAATGAAATCCATAACAATTTCTTCCCACTTCTAGCTAGGAATAGAGAGTGGTTACTAGGCTTCATGTGAATAGCCTTGACTCTACAACAGGTATCACACCTAGCAACATAGTCTGCTATTTCCTTCTTCATCTTGGTCCACCAATAGTAAGGCTTGAGATCTTGATACATTTTACTACTACTAGGATGGATAGATAACTTGGAAGAGTGGGCTTTAGCCATAATTTTGTTTCTAAGTTCCTTGTCTTTGGGTACGACAAGTCTATCGTTGAACCAGAGAATTTCTTTATCATCCACTCTAAAGTGCTTGGTTTCTTGCTCTTTCGTCTTCCGCTTGATGTGAAACACACCCACATCAGTCTTCTGGAGCTCGATAATTCGACTTCTAATAGAGCAATCCACAGTAATATTGTGGAGTACCATAGGATGAAGGAGATGTGACAGATGAAAGTCTTCACTAACCAAAGAATTGTAATGAGATTTTCAGCTTAAGGCATTAGCAACAACATTTGCCTTGCTAGGATGGTAGTGCACTTGGAGATTGTAGTCTTTGACTAACTCTAATCATCGTCGTTGACGCATGTTCAACTCTGACTAAGTAAATATGTACTTGAGACTCTTATGGTCAGTATAAATGTTGCACACATTACCAAGCAAGTAATGTCTCCAAATCTTCAGAGCATGAACAACTATGGCTAGCTCTAGTCATGAGTAGGATAATTGACTTCATGCTTTCGAAGTTGGCATGAGACATAAGCAATGACTCAACCTTCTTGCATAAGGACACACCCTAAACTGGTGCCCGATGCGTCACAATATACATCAAAAGGCTTCTCGATGTCAGGTTGTGCCAAAATAGGAGCAAAAGTTAGCAAAGTCCATAAAGTGTGGAAAGCCTCTTCACACTTCAGAGTCCAAACAAACTTCTCATTCTTTTGAAGTAATCAAGTCATGGGCTTGGCTATTTTAGAGAAATCTAGGATAAAGTGATGGTAATAATCGGCCAAACCGAGGAAACTTCAGACTTCTAAGACCATAGTAGGTCCTTCCAATCCAGCAAGATCGACAGAGATTCCATCTTCAGATAGCACATGACCTAGGAAAGGTACTTTCGTTAACCAGAACTTGCATTTGCTGAACTTGGCATAAAGCTTCTTGCCGCACAATCGAGTTAAGACAATTCTCAGATGCTCAGCATGTTCTTCTTCATTCTGAGAATAGACAAGGATGTCATCGATGAAAACTACCATGAATCAGTCCAATTCCGGCATGAATACCAAATTCATCAGGTACATGAAGTGTGCAGGAGCATTTATCAATCCAAAGGACATGACAAGATACTTGAACAAACCATAGCGAGTAGAGAAAGTCGTCTTAGGTATATCTTTAGGTCGAATTTTGATTTGATGGTAGCTAGACCTCAAATCAATCTTGGAGAATACCTTAGCTTTGGATAGTTGATAAAAAAAGAATATCAATGAGAGGAAGAGGATATTTGTTCTTGATGGTGACAGCATTGAGTGGTTGATAGTCCACACACATGCATAGAGACTCATCCTTCTTCTTCACAAAGATGGTAGGACAACCCCAAGGAGAGGGACAAGGCCGAATCAAACATTTCTTCAATAACTCATTCAACTAAATTTTTAGCTCAGCCAACTCATTGGGTGGCCTTTGATAAGGCCTTCGAGATATAGGAGCTATACCCAGAATGAGTTCTATCTTGAATTCCACTTCATGGTCTAGAGGTAATCCAGGCAAGTCATCAGGGAAGACATCTGGAAACTCATAGACAATAGGTATATCCTCAATGGCCTTGGCTAGAGTAGCATTGGCCGTATTGTGGATAGCGATATCACGAGGGAGTTGAACTAGAAAACCCTTCTTATCTACGGGATCCCTCAACATTACCACATGGGTTGAGGTATCGATCAACACCACATTACCACTCATCCACTTCATTCCTAGGATTACATCGATTCCCAACCCCGGTAGAACTACTAGATCAACTAAAAAATCTCGATCACCAATCTCAATCCTCACATTATTAACTACTTGATTCATCGAGATGTTGTCCCTAGCAGCACTAATACAATAACCACCCTTGGCAATTGTAATCACATTCAGCTTATGCTCAAATACAAAAGTAGAACTCACAAAGGAATGTGAAACACCTGAATCAAAGAGCACAATTGTGGGATGATCATTAGCAAGAAACTTACCAGCAGTGACCACTTCCCTAGCATGAATTTCCTCAACAGTGGTATAGTGTACACGCGCCTAATGGACGTTTCCCTGAGAATTCAGCTTGGGAGGATAAGGACAATTATTAGCCCAGTGACTAGGCTTGTTGCAATTCTAGCACGGCCTATTAGCTGGTGGAACATTGGAACTAACCTGCCCAGAAGTATTCTTTGGGAGAGAAACCGTGTACCCCTTGCGAAAACCAGTCTTAGCCTGATTCTTCTTCTAAGGTGGGCGATACCAGACGTTGGCAGTAGGTGGACGATATTGAGTTTTGGATACTACTGGAGCCTTAGACTAAGAAGCACCTGCCTCAAAATTTCTTTTATAGCTTTTGTAAGCAACATAAATCTTATCATTGTTCTCCTGAGTTAGGGCATCACTGATGAACTCATTAAAAGTTATACACTTGTTGTTGCCCATAGACTTCATCAATTTAGGGGAAATACCCCTCTTGAAGCTAATTATCTTCTTGGCATCAGTATCCACAAATTTAGGGGCATACCTCGCCAGGTTGTTAAACGCCTAGAGGTACTCATTCAGACTTTTGTTGCCTTGAGTCAGCTTCATGAACTCGGTATGCTTGATTGCCATAAGGCCAGGAGGAATAAAATGTCCCTTGAAAGCATCCTTGAACTAGTCCCAAACAACCTCAACATTGGCAGGGAAGGTGGTCCTATGATGGTTCCACTAGATAACTGCAGGTCCTTGTAGCTGATGTCCTACATACGAGGCTTTCATACCTTCAGTCAACCTAAGCAAACAAAACATTTGCTCTATGGTGCTCAACCATTCATCAGCTTGTAGTGGTTCTTCTGCCTCTCTGAAGATAGGAGGCTTTCTGTCCATGAAGTCCTTGAAACTACTATACTGATTCGGTTCGGGTCCCTAGCGCACATGTCGATCATCACAGTTGATCAGCTGATGCATAGCCTCAACCAACAAGTGCTGACTTTTAACAACTGTCTGCATTAGCTCTACCGGTGTGGGCGGTGGTAGAGGAGGTGGCAGTTGTTCCTCATCCCCAATGCCATGACCTCGACCAAGATTGTAAGACATCTACAAAATGCATAGCCAATGAGCATTGATGATGCAGAAAATTTGTAGATGAATTGTGTAATTATGCCAAACTAATTTCATTAGAGGGAATAAATTCATACAATAAACAGAGGCACAATAATACATCACAATCACACAACACCATCAAGTGCATCAATTGATGTAATAGTGCGATGTTCTCAACAAACAACGATGTTTACCGACAACTAAATGGAACTTATTAAAGGCTCACATACATGGAGCACAAGCATGTCTGATAGGTTACATCTAAACCATTGAGATTCCAACCTTACATCAAAGATAACATAGGGTTCGATGTTACATCCCAAAGATCAGCTTACTACAAAGCTACTTGTTCATGCATGAGGGTCAACAAAAGGCTAGCTCTAGTGCATTAGCTAAGTGGTGAGCTAAACTACGCATCATCCTCTCAGTCAGTGTCAAAGATCTCTCCTCTGTCTTCATCACTGGCAGGCTCTAACTCCTCATCTTCCTCTTCTTCAGGCGGAATATCCTCAGGTCCATTTATCTCAATGTCATCATCATCTTCAACCATGATGACACCAGAGCCCATCTCATCATCATCATGGTCATGAGGAAGGATCGAATAGAGCTGATTATGTAGCAAATGAACTTCCTCATGGAGATTGTCGTTGTACTCTTCTGTAGCTGCCAACTGCTGCTCAAGCTCAACCTGCTGAGTCCTCAAGATATTCTCTTTGTGCTAGGCTTCATTCCGCTGAATCATCACATGAACCAACATACGCTCATAGTTGTGGTGAGCAACAGTCAACCTCTGAACCTCAAGCATCTCCTGATCCCTTTCCCATGTAACCTGCTCCAAACGCTGTCGAATGACATTCCTTTCAGCAGTCACCTCGGCTCATGGCCTTATTCACGCGAGTGCGGACACGATGTTGACGCGTAGCAGCCATGTGACCGCCAAGTCCTGCGTGCAGTTGGCCACTGAAGCCGACTCATTTGAATTGATGACGCTCGATTCAATTAAGGCAGCGACTAATAGCGCATTTTGATCGGCCAAGATCCCCTAAACCAGATCAAATTTATGAAAGGCGTAATTAGGAAAAATGCAAAGCTACACTAGCTTTCCAACTTTGTCAATTGAAGCTTGAGCTGGTTCAGACTAGATTAGAAGATACAGGGTCCTAAAGTGGGCTACTTTGAAACTGGAATGCACCCTAACTTAGGATATTTTTCTATGTGCTGAAATAGCATGAAATCCTGGCTTGTAGGCCCTGTTTGAGCATGTTCCAGCCATTTTCATGAGATGACCATAAAATAACTTTTGTTCCATAACAAATTTGCTACAACTTTGTTTAAGGGTGCACCACCATGCATTGACTTTTGGCAGCACTTTTTAAATAGTCAAACAAATTAGTTCCAGGGTCAACACACGTCACACCAATACTTAGAAGCTTAATTAGAACTAATGACCTTCATGAACATTGTTCCTAATGACATTCTAAAGGTAGCTAGGGTGTTTTGGTGAGTCACCACATTTATTTGCATGTGATTCATGTACCCTAGCTTCTCAAATCAACTGAAACATAGACTTAAAACATATGAAACATTCCACTGAAACAAACAAAACAATCATTTGAAACATTGAAACAAAGGCATGCAACACTTAAAACATGGCCTATGGGGCATGCCAAACCCCTCTAGTGTACTAGGCATATCATAGAGACATCACATATGATACACACCTGCACAAAAGCACTAATGAAACATCATGTTGCAACATTGAAACATAAGGTGATACACATGTGATTATGGGATGAATGTGCTCATGTGATGCAATGCACATGCAAAAATGCAAGCCAAACAACTAGGGTGTTATGCAAATGGTGACAGCATGGTCCAAGACATTGGCGGCATAGATGACAGCATCTGAGGTAGGGTGGATCGAGGGGACATGGCTGAGGTGTCCCTAGACATCACGATGACAGAGCAGGGGTCTGCGTCCGTGCTGCCGACCCCCTCTTCCACCGAAGAAACCGTCCGCATGGAGGTGTCACGGTAGGAGGGTCCAGCGATGCCCGGATATGACAAGGAGTCATCCTGAGCCTTGGCCTAAGTAGGTGGCGGCCAGGAGGCATGCGGTGGAACCTGGATCGAGTGGGTGGACCGGCAGAACCTAGGGCCATGCTTGTAATATCCCGCCTCTACGAGGCCAGGCCCGCTTACATCTGGTAGCTTTTCTAGAACATAGACTTCCCTCACAAACCCACACAAGTCTTTTCTACGCACTTTGCCTCACTCATGCGCACTTGGGATGGACTTCCCAGTCGGCCACCCATCTTAAAAATTGCTCTAGGCCAAGCATGCTTAACCTCAGAGTTCTTTGGAGATGGGCTGCCGAAAAAGAAGTTGCAACTTATTGGTATGAGTATCCTATTAATCCTGTTAAGTCGGGCCAAGATGTTACAACGCTCTTCGCCCTTGATGATGCCGCGGAGGAGAAGGAGGGGCACGACTTTCATGCAACACTCGGAGGTGCGGTGCATGCTTTGAACACCACGCTGCGCACACTGAATGACGCTGCCCCAATTGGCCATGTGTGACTCATTCATACTCTTGATCTCCGTTTTATGTTTTGGTGTTTCTAACTTGTCCCCTCCCTGTAGTCCCTCATGGCGCGCAGTCAGGGAAAGTCCAGGTTCCTGCGTCGAGGAGGCACGTGTAAGGTCCAAATAGGCTAGAGGGGGGGTGAATAGTCTAATTAAAACTTCTACAAGAATTACTTAACCACAAGTGTTAGTACAAAAGGTGGCAAAGCAAAATGCACTAGCTCTAACTAAATAAGCAAGCCACCTACACAAGTCTAGTATAAGGCTATCCACTAAACACAACAACTACTACAAGCTAGATAAAACGAGTAACTCGAGAGAAGAGCTTCGAGTGATTATACCGCCATGTAGAGAAGAGAAGAACCAATCAATCAATCATACAAGAGAAATCCTCAGGAAGAGAACGACACAAGAATTTATCCCGAGGTTCACTTCTTTCCCGGCAAGCTACTCCCCGTTGTGGCCATATACCCACTTCTCGGTTCGCGAGCTAATCGACAATCAAGAGTCGAGCCCTCGACGGGCGCCGCACAACCGCACACAAGATGGGGATCCTCCAAGCCACGAGCTCCACTAGAGTATCCAATTTGTGAACTCCCGCGGGGAAGGATCAAGAACCCTTTACAACACTTGGTGAGGGCTCCAACAATCTCCAATTGCAAGCTCAATCACCTTCGCTGCTCCAAGCCGTCTACCACATCGGGAAACACGGAAGAGTAACAAGAAATCCATAGCAACTCAAAGATCAAGTGCCTCTAGAATGTAACTCTCAAGAAATGCAATTGAATCTCACTCAATCTCACTCAAGATGTGCAACCAAGCAAAGAGATGAGTGGAGGGGTTGTTCTCTAGCTCAAAGGATATCTCAAGGTCAGCAAGAATGCAAGAGATCCCCCAAACCCTAGTCATCTTCTATTTATAGCGAAGGGGTACACAGCTAGCCGTTATAAGACATCGCAGTGAAAAACATGATGACCAGACGCACCGGTCAGGGTGACCAGACATGTCTAGTCACTACAGAACAAACAGTAATAGCATGCGTCAGAGAGAGCCATTGTCGTGACCGGACACGCTTCACCGTTTGACCGGACGCGCTGCATCTGACATCCGATCGGAGTCTAGAGAGCCCCCATCGTGACCGGACACGTCTGATCGCATGTGACCGGACGCGCCACGTGTCCGATCAGCCCCTCGCCACACCCTGCTCCTCTGGATGCTCGACTGGACGCTCCGGTTCCGTTAGGGACCGGACGCGCCGATTGCAAACCCTAGTGCCCGAGCCGCGTTGAACTGACCAGACGCGTTCGGTCAAACCAGGACCGTGTCCGGTTGGAGTTTTTCAGAGAGAAACACTTCGGACTATCACCACCTTTTCTTGCCTTCGACACAATGGAGAATAGGCATTTCATTTCCTCTGCCTTCACAAAAGTGCTAACACCACCATGTGTATATCACCATGTGCATGTGTGTTAGCATGTTCACAGTCATTTTCAAGGCGTTATGTTAACTCTCAACTAGATCCTAATGCATATGCTCAAGACATTGATCTAGTGGCACTTGATTCCCGAGCTAACCGTGATTGCCCCTCTTGATAGTCGGCTATGTATCCTAAACCCGGTCAATCACTTCTCTACTCATCTTAGACAGGCAAAAGGAAAACCCTATGGTTATACCTTTGCCTTGTGCTCTTAGATCCTTCTCCTTCACTTGATCATCAAGTCCATCATTTTATGTGCATTACTTCATGATCTTGCTCATCATTTCATGCACCAAATCATGTGGTCTTTTGGCCATCTCTCCATGTCATTTCCACCTCCATCACATGTTGCTTATGCCTTGCTTAATCACACTTGATCACATAACATTAGCAACTTTGGTGTCACTCAATTTCCAAAACCAAACTTGGGCTTTCAATCTTCCCCTTTTTGGTAATTGATGACAATCATCACAAAGATATGAAATGAAATCAGTTTTCAATCTCGATAGTATTAGCTCCCCCTACATATGTGCTTCCATGAGTTTGGTTCAATTGTGCACATATGTATGGATTTGAATTTTGGGAGAGTTACTACTATCAAATTGATGCTAAGGTATATAGAATAGACCTTTGAAGCATGATACCATTCAGAGTTGCCTTTATATACCATCCTTAGCATCAATTTGAAAGTAGTAACTCTCCTGTAAAGATCACAAACACTAAAATACCTCGTGAGATCAACATTATAAGCAAAGGTGTCTAGATACCACTTGCAAAGGTGTCTAGATACCATCCTTAGCATCCTTATACACCACTTATAATACATCACCTGTAAAGATCACAAACACTAAAATACCTCGTGAGATCAACATTATAAGCAAAGGTGTCTAGATACCACTTGTAAAGCTACTCTCAACAAATCATCATTCAAGTTCTATTTCTAGCATTCACCACAAAAGCATGAATATCGAATTTAAATTTGCAATGCAACACATCATCATGTTAATGCACATATAAATGCAACAAATGATTCATGAGCTTGCTCCCCCTACTCGTGTGCTCAATTTTAATTGATCCCTTTCCAATGTCATATCTTTTGTTTTCTCTCCCCCTTACTATATCTTTCTCCCCCTTACTATACCTTTGTGACTTACTTATCCCCCTTTGCGACTTAACTTTTTATCTTTGTGACTTTTCTCTCCACCTTTATCAATAATCACCAAAAAGGTACCAATTTTAGTGAGAGTTAAGTCAATCAATATGAGGGAGTCCAAAATGGTTCAATCTAGATCACTTGCCTAGAATATGTAATTTGGTTTGATCAAGGACAAGCTTTTTCACACCTCATAAAGTATAAGGGTTATCTTGGCCATGTTGAATTACACATCATGAGCTCATTTTCTAGATTCAACACTAGGTTTGCAAGCC
This sequence comes from Saccharum hybrid cultivar R570, assembly GCA_038087645.1. Lineage (NCBI taxonomy): Eukaryota > Viridiplantae > Streptophyta > Magnoliopsida > Poales > Poaceae > Saccharum > Saccharum hybrid cultivar. The sequence goes on from JAQSUU010000038.1 coordinate 6,416,499, forward strand.
CACAAACATGTTATATGCTACCACTAGATCAAACAAACATAGAAGCAATAGTGGTACCATATATACATCAAAATCATTTGATTTTCATGAATGAGCCTATTTGTCATGCAAATATGTCTATATGTTCTAACCATGTTCTTAGCAAAGTTTGAATGGTATGCTAAACAACTTTACCTTGCATTGTCGAAGGGGAGGCATGTCATATAAGAATGTAGGGGTGCACTCATTTCAAGTTGGAGAAGTCAAGTATGTTCAATTCATTCTTCAACTTGTAAATCTTTTCTCATCAAGTGGCTTTGTGAATATGTCGGCTAATTGATCTTCGGTGCCAATGCTTTCAATGCTAATATCACCCTTTTGTTGATGGTCTCTTATGAAGTGATGCCTTATGTCAATGTGCTTTGTTCTTGAATGTTGAACCGGATTTTGAGTCATCTTGATAGCACTTTCATTATCACAAAACAATGGCACATTCTTGAATTTGATTCCAAAGTCATTCAAGGTGGCCTTCATCCAAAGCAATTGTGCACAACAACTACTGGCACTAATATATTTGGCCTCAGCGGTAGATAGTGTGACACTATTTTGTTTTTTTGATGACCATGAAACAAGAGACCTTCCTAGTAATTGAAAAGTGCCACTTGTGCTCATTCTATCAATCTTGCATCCACCATAGTCAGAGTCCAAATATCCAATCAACTCAAAGTTTGATCCCTTGGGATACCATAGTCCAACATCATGAGTGCCCTTAAGATATCTCAATATTCTCTTAGTTGCTTTCAAGTGACTTTCTCTAGGTGAAGCTTGATTCTTGCACACTTGCACACACTAAACACCACATCCAGCCTAGAAGCGGTGACATAGAGTAAACATCCAATCATAGACCAGTATTGCTTTTGATCTACCATGTTGCCACTAGCATCAACACCCAATTGATTATTTGTGCCCATTGGTGTACTCATTGACTTAGCATCTTGCAATCCAAACTTCTTGATCATGTCCTTGATGTACTTGCCTTGACTTACAAAAGTGTCATTCTTCATTTGCTTGATTTGAAGTCCAAGGAAGTAACTAAGCTCTCCAATCATAGACATTTGAAACTCATTTGCCATCATTTTTCCAAACTCTTCACAAAAGTCTTGATTTGTTGATCCAAAAATAATATCATCAACATAGATTTGTAACAGAAATAAGTCATTTCCAAGCTTCTTGGTGAAGAGAGTGGTGTCAACATTTCCCATCTTGAACCTGTAACAGAACCGACCAAATTATAAGAGCACAAGTACCAAAACAAGCACCGAAACGCTCAAATTTTTGAACTTGAGCCCATATAATCCCGGTAGTCAATCGAAACCATGAAGAATTTCAAACCAACTCTTTTACAACCAAGATCGCATCATTCAACATACACATCACACGTTACATTTCGCAAGTAGAGCGGAAGTTCTCTTACAACACACGAAGTCGCAAATTATTACAAACCAAGTTCATAAAGTAGCGGAAGCATAACACACGCATTAGTTCACATACTACTGCCAGTATTACAGATCACCATCCCACAAAAGCATTAAGGAAAGGAACTAACAGACGATCACGCCTGAGTGATCCTCGTCACCCGCGGGGTGGAGGCAGGTCTTGCAGAAGCCCTGATAAAGCATGTCATCTGCAACAGGAGGAAATAAACCCTGAGTACGGGAATGTACTCAGCTAGACTTACCAGTCGAAACAGAAAATAAGAGACACCAAAGATCATGCAAGGCTTTAATAAGTGGAGCTGTCTGACATTACCTTTGCGGAAAAGCAAAAGTAATTTAAACTCTTTTGACCTGTACTAGCATTTATTTTTATCATTAACCTGTCATCTATCTTAGCACCTGTACAAAACATTCACTTGAGTATAAACAAACAACAGTATTATTATATCCGTAGCGGGTATAAATTTGCGGCAACGTTATAGCATTTGCTTAACCATCTGTTCACTTTAATGAGATCTACGTTGCCGCTGCTCAAGTCAAGTGCTCACTAACTGGGAGTGACGGCGATTCGAATCGAATTCCTATCTAGCTAGAGGGGTATTTCTAACACTCACCGCGCAGGCCCCTGCCAGGGTCGCACAAGCCACCTTTTGTATGATTCAGGAGTCACGGGTTCAAATGATGCCACATCCCCAAGGGTGACACTTTGCCAGGTGCTAGGGACTCTAACCCCCCTTGGTCCCATGCCAATGTCCCCAAGCACAACGTTTCTCTCCTCCAAGATGCGACCTACCATTCGACTCCTAGCCTGAACCGAATTACTTGACTTCACGGTCGGAACGACTTATTCGGCCAACTAAGTGTTAGACTGTGTTCAACATGACTCAAGGACGTACAACGAATCGGTCCTTAAATGACTCAAACGGGCATAGCTCCGCACCCAAGACGTGAAGTGTCTTGCGGCTGCACTATCGAACTCCTGCCAGGTCTCAAATTCATTTTTAGGCACGGTTCCATCCATGATAGCCAACATAGCCACTCGTGACCCATTCCTATATCTCGCGGATGACCGGAAATCACCCAACTTCTACCGGACTAAGTAGGGCTAAGCATTAACACGGGCCTAAACCTAATTTAGGGTTTAAGTATGATATCTGGACAAGGACAGGTGTAATGCAACAAGTGTTTCCATACAACTCCTACAACTTAATGCAGTAAACAAATAAAGGTACTCAAGATTTATATTTAAAACAATTAGGTCAGCATGCACCGGGGCTTGCCTTTCAGAAAAGAGGACGGGCAGTGATCCGGGCACTCAGGTAGGTCGTCTGCGGGCACTCCTTCGCCGGCTGGATCCTCTGGCTCCCTCGGCTGCTCCTGGTCCTCCTCCGGAACCGTTCCCTCGAACTCAAGGAGTGTGACCTCCTCCGGTACACCTATTGCATGAATGCACAATAAATCTCATGGATACATAATGAATGCAATATGCTCGGAATGGAATGCATTGCAGCAATTTAATTATTCTATTCAAGTTACTTCAATATTACGTGCAAATCTCTTCTCCGGTGGAGAAGTACTTACCTAATCTACACAACCTAATGTACAAATGTTCCTCTTCAGTTAATGGCCTAACACCTAGAAATCACAAGAACAATATCACTTAGGTTACCAACAACAACTCATCAAATATCGTAACAACATAATCTGGACAGCAGCTACGTATTCTTATTACAACTGGAGATTCCCAAATCCTAAAGGCATGATACAAGACAATATGGAAAGCTTATAAAATACCCTACAATTCATTTTCAGACCTCCACACTTAATTCCAAAGTTTACCTAGTCTAAATTCCAAAGTTCCAGAAATCTGTCTTCTCCAAACAGAGAGCAGTCATTTCTGGATAGCCACTTTAAACAGCTATAACTCCTAGACTACAAGGCCAAATGCCATCAAATTTTGACACAAGCTAATTTAACCAGTTTACTACCACTTTGGTATTCACAAGTTTCCCAGCAAACAATTTTATCAAAGTTCAAATCCAAAATTGCTACCAGCTGTCCAGAAAACCTAGAAATGTGAAATTTAAATATTTATTCATGTGTCAAACTTCCCCTATGACCAAACCAATAATACCACTAGTTCACTCATGTCATGAAAACACCAGAAATTAAAGTGTGTCAACCCAGAACATTTATTTTAACCCCTTTTCTTAATTTACTTAAATAATTAAGTGAGAAATTAAACTTATATTCAGACTACTTAGAAAATTTTATAAAAATTACAGGAGGCTCTCTAGCCTACTAAGAGGCTACTGTAAAAATTTGAACTAACGTTATTCACAGAAACTCCCTACACAAAATTCACAAGCCAAAAAGGCTGATTTTTGCAAAAATAGGAAACCCTATTGAAAAGTGTCAAACAACAGATTTCATATTTTTCATAGTATCATTCTACCCTAAGAACAACACTCCCAAAATTTTACCTTTATTGGCACTATAGAAAAATTATGAAAATTCATTCAAGTATCTCTTAATATAAAATGATAACATCATAACTTGAAAACTACTCAAGCACTAGGATCCAAACTTTTACCAGAGCTAGTATATATATATAAGATAACATACTCGCGAAATTTCATAATTTTTGGAACACAGAAGCTCAAGATATGATTTAAACAAGTTTGCATGCAATTAAAAACACATTTCAAAACCCTAATTAATTATTCTAGAAATTAAACATCACATAAGAATTTGATATTTTTCCTAGATCCTACACTTTATTTGGAGCCCAACAAAATTTGGATCACATTTTTTGGATCTACCAAACCCTAAATATGAAAATCACAACATTATTCAAATCTGTGGAATAATAAAGAAACTGAAATTTCAAACAAATAAAAAAGGAACCACTGGGCCGACCGACCCGCCAGCGCGGCCCAAGACTCGCGCAGCATGCCTGAGCGACGTGGCCCACAACGCGCGCGGCCCACGATGGCCTCACGCCCCCGCGCGCGCTCTGATGAGTGGGTCCCACTGGTCAGCGAGACGAAGGCGGGAGAGAAAATGGTCGACGGTGAACTCGCCGCCAGCGGCAGCTCTAGCGAGACCAAGGGCACAGGCACGTTCGCCTCTTCCTTGCGCACCTAGAGGTGCCACTAATTAGAGCAATTGCTGCGGCTATGGGGGATGATGGTGGGCATGGCGGACCAGCGGAGCGGTGGTGGTGCTCCTCGCAAGCGATGACCTCGGGACCCTTTTCTAGACCCACCGTGAACATCCCCGCACTACCCCGGTCCTAATGCACCTACTAGCGCTCGCCGTGGAAGCACTGAAGACCCTAGCCATGGTGAGCCGTTGCGCGGAAGAACACCAACGAGGTCTGGCGGTGGCGGAACTGGTGATTCGTCCTTACCGAGGTGCGTCGGAGGGCAGGGACGGGACGAGTGGGTAGAGGGGCTCAAGGTGTAGCTGTTGGCCGGACTTGAGGTGCGGTGGTGTGGTGGAAAATGCACGCGAGCTCGTCGGAGCAACAGCAGCAATGGCGGCTCGGTTCTCTCCGCTTGAGCATGGAGAGAGCGAGAGAGGAGACAGAGGCGCGAGTGAGGTGGAGTGCGGCGTCGTGGCGCCCTGGAAGCCCTCGCGGCCTGATGGGTGGGCCCCCAACAAGCGTACGGTCGCCACCGCGCGCCCACACGGCAGCATGGCCCTGCGGCCGGTCGGCCACGATGTTCACTGAACATCACCCGTTTGACTGAATCGGTGTCCGGAATGGTGACTGACAGAGCAAGTTTAACACCGATTATCTCCTAAACCAGCTTGATTTAGCCGAAGCTGATATTACCAAAATGGTAGAGCTACATGAGGACTACAACTTTGGTCAATTGGCTCAAGGACTGGTTCGGCCTAGTTTGTGAGTTACAAGTTGTCAAAGTGAGGTACAGTGAAACTAAAAAGTCCAATTTCCAGACTTAGAATTTTTCTAAGTGTTGATCACCACTCAAGCTGAATTGTGGGCCATTTTTGAGCATGTTCTGGTCATTTTCATGAGATGGGCCATATTAGAACTTTTGTCCTCATGAAATTCTCTACAACTTTGCTTAAGGTTTCTCCTCCATGCAAGATTTCTAAGCTAGACTTTTTAATTGGTCAAACCAGATCACTCTAGGGGGTCCAAACTTAGTCAACAACATTTGGAAGGGCAATTTGTAATTTTGGTCAACATGAACATTGCTCCACTACTTACCCTGAATGTAATTAAGGTGTTATAAGACCTAATTAGCCACTCTACACATTGGTTGCACAAAATTCCTAGTGTCACATACTTTGAAACAAACAAATCAACATTTCACCTAAATGTTGCAAGCTCATGTTGCACATGTTGCATGAGTGTGTTGCATAGCACTTTCTCATTATGTTACACTAAAGTAGTTGGCATGTCTCAAAAGGCAGTTGCACATGTGGCACTTGTGTGTTGCACTACTCACTTCATAATTCACATGAAATATAAACACATGTTGTAATGTTTCAAAAGCATGTTTCACATATTATAAGCTCATGCATGAAATGAATGATGCTCACACTCTGGAATTAGATGATTAATGTTAATGCTTATGAAATGCAATGCACTTAAGGAAGCCAAACACCTGGGGTGTTACAGCCCTCTCCCCTTATAAAATCTCGTCCCGAGATTTGGAAAGCGTACCATTATTGATAGAATTCCTTATAACCATCACGTAAATAGTCTTCTCGCTCCAACGTAGCATCACTTTCACTACCCTGATTACTCCACATTACTTTATACCACTTAACCACTCGACTTCTAGTTACCTGCTCTTGGGTGTCAATCACACGGACTGGCTTTTCTTCATAAGTTAAATCGGATTCTAGCCTGATATCTCCTAATGGAACTCTTTCTTCCGGAACTCGAAGACACTTCTTTAACTGGGATACATGGAAAACATTGAAAATGACGCTCATTTCAGGGGGTAACTAGATCTTATATGCGACAGCACCACTCTTTCCTATGATCTGAAAAGGACCCACATATCTTAGTGCAAGCTTCCGCTTCACACCAAAACATTGTACACTCTTCATCGGGGAAACTTTCATATATATGAAGTCTCCAACTTCAAACTCAATCGGTATTCTACGGTGATCAGCGTAACTTTTCTATCTAGCTTGAGCTGCAGCCATATGGATTTTGATGGTATGAACTTGTTCCTCAGCTTCCTTGACAAAATCAATACCGTAATACCTTCTCTCACCAGCTTCTATCTAATTTAGTGGGGTTCTACACTTATGACCGTATAATGCTTCGAATGGGGCCATCTTAATGCTCTCTTGATAACTATTATTATATGAAAACTTAGCTAGAGGCAACCATTTCTCCCATGAACCCTTGGATGAAATAACACAAGCCCGTAACAAGTCTTCCAAGATTTGGTTAACTCGTTCAGTCTGACCTGATGTCTGGGGGTGATAAGCAGAGCTTCTCACTAACTTGGTTCCCAGAAGATGGTGCAAGTGCTCCCAAAAATGAGCAGTGAACTATGGACCACGGTCAGAAATGATAGTACGAGGTATCCCATGGAGCTGAACTATCTGATTGAAGTACAACTCAGCATAATCAGTAGGACGATAGTCTACTCGAACTGGAATGAAGTGAGCCAACTTGGTTAGGCGATCTACAATTACCCAAATAGAGTTATGGTTCTTGACAGTAGGAGGAAGTCCAATAATGAAATCCATGCTTATCTCTTCCCATTTCCAACCTGGGATAGAAAGTGGTTGAAGCAATCCAGCTTTCATGTGCACAGCCTTAACCCTACAGCAGGTGTCACACCTGGCAACATATGCAGCTATTTCTTTCCACATTTTGGTCCACCAATAGTATGGCTTCAAATCATAATACATCTTATTGCTACCAGGATGGATGGACAACTTAGAGGAGTGTGCTTCAGACAAGATCTGATTTCTAAGCTCTCGGTCCTTAGGCACAACTAACCTATCTTTGAACCATAGTACACCCTCTTCATCTACCCTGAACTGTGTAGTTTCTTGCTCTTTCATCTTAGGCTTGATGTGGAATATACCAGTGTCAGTCTTTTGAAGCTCAATAATTCTACTCTTGAGAGTGCAACTGACAGTGACGTTGTATAGAATTGCTGGGTGTAGAAGGTGAGACAGATGAAAATCACTTTCCACTAAGGAGTGACAATGATACTTACGGCTTAAAGCATTGGCAACCACATTTGCCTTGCCAGGATGATAGTGCACTTGGAGATTATAATCTTTAATCAACTCAAGCCATCTTCTTTGACGCATATTCAACTCGGGTTGGGTGAAGATATATTTGAGGCTTTTATGGCTAGTATAGATATTGCAAACATTGCCCAACAGGTAGTGCCGCCAAGCTTTCAAAGCATGAACAACTACAGCGAGTTCTAAGTCATGCGTTGGATAATTCACTTCATGCTTCCGAAGTTGTCGAGAGGTATATGCAATTACTCGGCCTTCCTGCATCAGAACACCTCCCAAACCTATGCTTGAGGCATCACAATACACATCAAATGGTTTCTTGATATCCGGTTGCGCCAAAACCAGAGCCGAGGTTAGGAGAGTTCGCAGTTTGTGAAAAGCCACATCACATTCAGGAGTCTAGACAAACCTGGTGTCTTTTTGTAGCAGCCGAGTCATTGGCTTGGCTATTTTTGAGAAATCTAGGATGAAGCGACGATAATAGCTAGCCAAACCAAGAAAACTCCGAACCTTGTGAACCGAGATAGGAGCCTTCCAGTTCAGTACTTCTTGTACCTTAGCGGGATCCACCATAATTCCTCCATCGGACAACACATGCCCAAGGAAAGGTACTTCTCGAAGCTAGAATTCACACTTACTGAACTTTGCATATAGTTGATGTTCCCGCAGTCTCGTGAGGACTATACGCAGATGTTCAGCATGATCTTCCTCATTCTCAGAATATACCAGGATGTCATCAATAAATACCACCACAAACTTGTCCAATTCGGGCATAAAATACCGAATTCATCAAGTACATGAAGTGTGCGGGGGCGTTGGTCAAGCCGAAGGACATAACGAGATACTCATAAAGCCCGTATCTGGTAGAGAAGGCTATTTTTGGAACATCTTCTGGACGGATTTTAATTTGATGATAGCCAGATCTTAGATCAATCTTGGAGAAGACTTTAGCTTTAGACAACTGATCGAATAAAGATGTCGATGTGCGATAGAGGATACTTATTTTTGACAGTGACTGCATTTAGAGGTCTATAATCTACGCACATCCGCAACGACTGATCCTTCTTCGTTACAAAGATAGCAGGACATCCCCACGGAGATGAACTAGGACGAATCAGTCCCTTCTTCAAAAGTTTATTCAACTGCACCTTAAGTTCAGCTAGTTCATTTGGAGGCATCCTATAGAGTCTCCTAGAGATAGGTGCCGTGCCAGGCAACAACTCGATTTTAAACTCCACATCCTGATCTGGAGGTAGTCCTGGCAAATCATCGGGAAAACATTAGGAAACTCACTCACTACGGGAATATCAGTTAATACCTTCGCTTGCACCGCATGAACCTCACTAGAAAGGTCAAGCTGTCTGGGAAGTTGCACTAGAAAACCCTTCTGATCAGTAGGATCTCTCAACATAACTACACGGGTGGATGTATCAATGAGCACCCCATTCTGACTCATCTAATTCATGCCCAAAATAACATCAATACCTAATCCAGGCAAAACCACTAAGGTAAGCGAGTACTTTCGCCCTTCTATTTCAAACTCTAGATCTCTTACTACTTGATTTGTGGAAATATTCCCACTCGCCACTCTAATGCAATAACCCCCATCTTCAACAGTATGCAATTTGTGTGCAAACTTCAATGCAAACATATGACTGATAAAGGAATGCAAAACACCTGAATCAAATAGCACCACTACATAATATTGGTCAACTAGGAACTTACCAGCAGTGACTACCTCACCATATGGAATTTCTTCAATACTATTATAATGAACATTCCCCTAACGACCACCTTGATTGGTATTCTTCTTAGGATATGGACAACTCCTAGACCAATGACCTGGTTTGTTGCAATTCCAGCAAGGCATGTTGCTGGGAGGGACACTGGAGCTGCCTTGGCCAGAATTACCCTTTGGCAGAGCCACTGTATATGCCTTGCGAAACCCAGTCTTCACTGGCGCCTTCTTTTGCGGGGGACAAAACTTAGCACTTGTGGCAGGAGGGCAAGGAGGAGCCCTCGGAGCAGCTGGAGCTCAGGACTATGAAGCACCTACCTCAAGTGCCCTCTTGCGGCTCTTAGAAGCAGCATAGATAGAGTTATTGTTCTGTTGAGTCAGAGCATCACTGATAAAATCATTGAAAGTAGCACATTTGCTAGTGCCCATGGTTTTCATCAGCTTTAGACCGAGGCCACACTTGAAGCTAGCAATCTTCTTATCATCAGTATCCACAAACTCAGTTGTATACCTTGCAAGATTGTTAAAGGCTTGCAGGTAGTCCGTCAAACTCTTATTGCCTTGGGTTAACCTCATGAACTCAGTGTGCTTTATAGCCATCAAACCAGGAGGAATGTAGTTCCCACGGAAAGCCATTTTAAACTGGACCCAAGTGATCGGGACATTAGGAGGCAACGTGGAGTGGTAGTGACTCCACCAGATACCAGCCGGGCCATGCAGTTGGTGAGAAGCATATTCAGTCTTTAGCTCCTTAGTCAGACAAAGCAGACGAAACTTCTGCTCAATGGTATTCAACCACTCATTAGCATGTAGAGGTTCCTCCGCCTCCTTAAAGAGCGGGGGCTTGGTGTCCAGAAACTCCTTGAAGTCACTATGCTAGTTTGGTGTCAGTCCCTGACGACCCTGGCGAGCATCCCGGTCGACTAGCTGGTGCATAGCTTCAGCTAACATGCGCTGACCTTCAACCACCGTTTGCATCAATTCTGCCGGAGTGGGTGGTGGAGGAGGGGGTGGTTGTTCCTCATCCTCAACGCCATGACCATGACGGAGGTTGTCCGCCATATGCAAAATGCATAGCCAATGAGCACTAACGCTATGGGAAATTTGTAGATGAATGGTGTAAATATGCCAAACTAATTTCATTAAAAATGAATTCGCAAACAATCAAGGCACAATAATTCATCACAACCACACGAACCCATCAAGTGCATCAATTGACGCAATTATGCGATGGTCATAACAACAAGATATCTTCAGATGAAAAGATGGAATTTATTAAAGGCTCGCATGTAGGGAGCACAAACGTGGCTAGACAGGTTACATCGATATAAACAGAATTTCAACCTTACATAATGGGTGTCCGGATTCATTCTAAGCTTCTAGCCAACTAGGAAGGCTAACCAAGAATTGACCACAAGAAGACATCCCATGGGTAGAGTTCCATGGTGGATCATGACTAGCCACCTCGATACCAGCGCGTGCCAAGCAGCACAGCCTTATGTCGCGCACCACAGGAGGCCCTCGGTTTTGTTGCGGCACCGAAGGGTGCTAATCGTGACACCATCACCGAACACAACACAATACGACATCTAATTGTGACCGAAATTTAACACGTTTAAACTAACATCTAGGATAACATAGGATTCGATATTACATCCCAAAAGCTAAGTTATTACAAAGCCTCACTCCCACACCTAGAGGGCACAAAAGATAACTCTAGGGTCATAGCTACGCGATGACTACTCTAAGCATCGTCCTTGGAGTCTGTGTCGAAGATCTCCCCGCCATCCTTGTCACTAACAGGCTCTAACTCCTCATCTTCTTCTTCTTCTGGTGGAACATCCTGTGGCCCATTGACCTCCACGCCATCATCATCTTCAGCCATTAAGACTCCAGAGCCCATCTCCTCATCCTCGTTATTGTCATGAGGAAGCAGAGGATTGAGCTGGTTGTTGAGGCGGTGCACTTCCTCATGAAGATTGTCATTGTATCCTTCTGCAGCTTCAATCCGTTGCTCAAGCTCCACCTGACGAGCTCTCAAGACGTTCTCTTCATGCCAGGCTTCATCCCACTGGTTCATCATGTGGGCCAGCATGCACTGACAGTTGCGATTTGCCACAGTCAACCTCTAGACCGCAAGTGTCTCCTGATCTCTATCATGTATCACTTGCTCCAGCTGCTGTTGAGCCGCATTTCTCGCGGCAGTCATCTCAGCCAACTCGGCCCTCAACCTTTCCGCCTCGGTGGGCTTAGGGCGGGGCTCATGGGGAGCGAGCTGGTGACGAGGTGCCCTGCCTCCAGTGGACTTGTGAGCGGTCCTCTTGGTGCGAGCCATCTGTAGTAACAAGATATGACTTACAGTGAGGATAATTTAGGGATACGAAATTTAATTTAGTCGGGACCATCAAAATTTTTAAGGAGGGAGTAAAATGCAATGTATGACATGAATTAAACATGATGCATGCACGTTCCGTACGCCCTCTCACCCTAGTAGAATCATAAACTTCTAACGCTAGGCGGGCATACATACGTTCTCTCATATAGGCTAAACTATCAGTCTACTCGTTTGCGTTGTTAGTGTACCTGCAGAAAATCTCATTTCAGCCCAACAGTTTCCCAATATAAGCACACAAGTAAGCAGTAAACTAAATACTTTCCATATACACATCCCTGATGTATATACTTCAGTATCACCACTACCCGACATATATATCCCTAATTAAGTACTTTCATAATTACATGGTTTGAACATGTAAGTATGCAAGTAACCACAACTACTCTCCCCTAGACCGCCGGTTGGACGATCATGCTCTCACAGCTCACACTTACCAGAGCGTTGAGGTGTTTGATCCATACATTACCACCCAAAAAGGATGGCATCCATACAATATCACGCCGTATGGACGACAAAACAAAAACAAACAAGACCTCCCAAGTTAGTCTTTTAATAAGCCACCTAAGAGTCCTTATTTGGGCTAAGGGATGTGATCACTGGCATACTTATAGAAATAATTTTCAGATTTTTAACACTTTTCGCAAACAAACCCCTTTTGTTTTCAAATACAAATATGATGTGTTTAATATTGAATTCTGCTCTGATACCAGCTGTAACAGAACCAACCAAATATAAGAGCACAAGTACAAAACAAGTACCAAAACGCTCAAATTTTTGAACTTGAGCCCATATAATCCCGGTAGTCAATCGAAACCATGAAGGATTTCAAACCAACTCTTTTACAACCAAGATCGCATCATTCAACATACACATCACACGTTACATTTCACAAGTAGAGCGGAAGTTCTCTTACAACACACGGAGTCACAAATTATTACAAACCAAGTTCATAAAGTAGTGGAAGCATAACACACGCATTAGTTCACATACTACTACTAGTATTACAGATCACCATCCCACAAAAGCATTAAGGAAAGGAACTAACAGACGATCACGCCCGAGTGATCTAGTCCTCGTCACCCGTGGGGTGGAGGCAGGTCTTGCAGAAGCCCTGATAAAGCATGTCATCTGCAACAGAAGGGAATAAACCCTGAGTACGGGAATGTACTCAGCTAGACTTACCCATCGAAACAGAAAATAAGAGACACCAAGGATCATGCAAGGCTTTCATAAGTGGAGCTGGCTGACATTACCTTTGCGGAATAGCATAAGTAATTTAAACTCTTTTAACCTGTACTAGCATTTATTTTTATCATTCACCTATCACCTATCTCAGCACCTGTACTAAACATTCACTTGAGTATAAACAAACAACAGTATTATTATATCCGTAGCGGGTATAAATTTGTGGCAACATTATATCATTTGCTTAACCATCTATTCACTTTAATGAGATCTATGTTGCCGCTGCTCAAGTCAAGTGCTCACTAACTAGGAGCGACGGCGATTCGAATCGAATTCATATCCAGCTGGAGGGGTATTTCTAACACTCACCGCGCAGGCCCCTGCCAGGGTCGCACAAGCCACCTTTTGTACGATTCAGGAGTCACGGGTTCGAATGATGCCGCATCCCCAAGGGTGACACTCTGCCAGGTGCTAGGGACTCCAACCCCCCCTTGGTCTCACGCCAATGTCCCCAAGCACAACGTTTCTCTCCTCCAAGATGCGACCTACCATTCGACTCCTGGCCTGAACCGAATTACTCGGCTTCGCGGTCAGAACGACTTATCCGGCCAACTAAGTGTTAGACTACGTTCAACATGACTCAAGGACGTACAACGAATCGGTCCTTAAATGACTCAGACGGGCATAGCTCCGCACCCAAGACGTGAAGTGTCTTGCGGCTGCACTATCGAACTCCCGCTCGGTCTCAAATTCATTTTTAGGCATGGTTCCATCCACGATAGCCAACATAGCCACTCGTGACCCATTCCTATATCTCACGGATGACCAGAAATCACCCGACTTCTACCGGACTAAGCAGGGCTAAGCATTAACATGGGCCTAAACCTAATTTAGGGTTTAAGTATGATATCTGGACAAGGACAGGTGTAATGCAATAAGTGTTTCCATACAACTCCTACAACTTAATGCAGTAAACAAGTAAATGTACTCAAGATTTATATTTAAAACAATTAGGTCAGCATGCACCGGGGCTTGCCTTTCAGAAAAGAGGATGTGCGGTGATCCGGGCACTCAGGTAGGTCGTCTGCGGGCACTCCTTCGCTCGCTGGATCCTCGGGCTCCCTCGGCTGCTCCTGGTCCTCCTCCAGAACCATTCCCTCAAACTCGAGGAGTGTGAACCCCTCTTGTACACCTATTGCATGAATGCACAATAAATCTCATGGATGCATAATGAATGCAATATGCTCGGAATGGAATGCATTGCAGCAATTTAATTATTCTATTCAAGTTACTTCAATATTACGTGTAAATCTCTTCTCCGGTGGAGAAGTACTTATCTAATCTACACAACCTAATGTACAAATGTTCCTCTTCAGTTAATGGCCTAACACCTAGAAATCACAAGAACAATATCACTTAGGTTACCAACAACAACTCATCAGATATCGTAACAACATAATCTGGACAGCAGCTACGTATTCTTATTACAACTGGAGATTCCCAAATCCTAAAGGCATGATACAAGACAATCTGGAAAGCTTATAAAATACCCTACAATTAATTTTCAGACCTCCACACTTAATTCCAAAGTTTACCTAGTCTAAATTCCAAAGTTCCAGAAATCTGTCTTCTCCAAACCGAGAGCAGTCATTTCTGGATAGCCACTTTAAACAGCTATAACTCCTAGACTACTAGGCCAAATGCCATCAAATTTTGACACAAGCTAATTTAACCAGTTTACTACCACTTTGGTATTCACAAGTTTCCCAGCAAACAATTTTATCAAAGTTCAAATCCAAAATTGCTACCAGCTGTCCAGAAAACCTAGAAATGTGAAATTTAAATATTTATTCATGTGTCAAACTTCCCCTATGACCAAACCAATGATACCACTAGTTCACTCATGTCATGAAAACACCAGAAAGTAAAGTGTGTCAACCCAGAACATTTATTTTAACCCCTTTTCTTAATTTACTTAATTAATTAAGTGGGAAATTAAACTTATATTCAAACTACTTAGAAAATTCTATAAAAATTACAGGAGGCTCCCTGGCCTACTAGGAGGCTACTATAAAAAATTGAACTAACGTTATTCACAGAAACTCCCTACATAAAATTCACAAGCCAAAAAGGCTAATTTTTGCAAAAAATAGGAAACCCTATTGAAAAGTGTCAAACAACAGATTCATATTTTTCGTAGTATCATTCTACCCTAATAACAACACTCCCAAAATTTTACCTTTACTGGCACTATAGAAAAATTATTAAAATTCATTCAAGTATCTCTTAATATAAAATGATAACATCATAACTTCAAACTACTCAAGCAATAGGATCCAAACTTTTACCAGAGCTAGTATATATATAAGATAACATACTCACCAAATTTCATAATTTTTAGAACACAGAAGCTCAAGATATGATTTAAATAATTTTGCATGCAATTAAAAACACATTTCAAAACCCTAATTAATTATTCTAGAAATTAAACATCACATAAGCATTTGATATTTTTCCTAGATCCTACACTTTATTTGGAGCCCAACAAAATTTGGATCACTATTTTTGGATCTACCAAACCCTAAATATGAAAATCACAACATTATTCAAATATGTGGAATAATAAAGAAACTAAAATTTCAAACAAATCAAAAAGGAACCACTGGGTCGGCCGACCCGCCAGCGCAACCCAAGACTCGTGCAGCACGCCTGAGCAACGTGGCCCACAACACGCGTGGCCCACGACGGCCTCCCGCGCGCGCGCGCTCTGACGAGCGGGTCCCACTAGTCAGCGAGACGAAGGCGGGGGAGAAAATGGTCGACGGTGAACTCGCCGCCGGTGGCAGCTCCGGCGAGACCAAGGGCACAGGCACGTTCGCCTCTTCCTTGCGCACCTAGGGGTGCCACTAATTGGAGCAATTGCTGCGGCATGGGGGATGGTGGCGGGCATGGCGGACCGGCGGAGCGGTGGTGGTGCTCCTCACCGACGATGACCTCAGGACCCTTTTCTAGACCCGCGGTGAGCATCCCCACACTACCCCGGTCCTAATGCACCCACTAGCGCTCGCCGTGGAAGCACTGTAGACCCCAGCCACAGTGAGCCGCCGCGTGGAAGAACGCCGACGAGGTCTGGCGATGGCGAAACTAGCGATTCGTCCTTACCGAGGTGCGTCGGAGGGCAGGGACGGGATGAGTGGGTAGAGGGGCTCAAGGTGTAGCTGTTGGCCAGACTTGAGGCACGGTGGTGCGGTGGAAAATGCGTGTGAGCTCGTCGGAGCAAGAGCGGCAATGGCGGCTCGGTTCTCTTCGCTTGAGCATGGAGAGAGCGAGAGAGGAGACAGAGGTGCGAGTGAGGTGGAGTGCGGCGTCGTGGCGCCCTTGAAGCCCTCGCGGCCTGATAGGTGGGGCCCCGACCGGCGTACGGTCGCCACCGCGCGCCCACGCGGCAGCACGGCCCTGTGGCCGGTCGACCACGATGTTCACTGAACATCGCCCGTTTGACTGAATCGGCGTCCGGAATGGTGACTAACAGAGCAAGTTTAACACCGATTATCTCCTAAAACAACTTGATTTAGCCGAAGCTGATAGTACCAAAATGGTAGAGCTACATGAGGAGTACAACTTTGTCAATTGTCTCAAGGACTGGTTCGGCCTAGTTTCTGAGTTACAAGTTGTCAAAGTGAGGTACAGTGAAACTGAAAAGTCCAATTTCCAGACTTAGAATTTTTCTAAGTGTTGATCACCACTCAAGCTGACTTGTGGGCCATTTTTGAGCATGTTCTGGTCATTTTCATGAGGTGTCCATATTAGAACTTTTGTTCCTCATGAAATTCTCTACAACTTTGCTTAAGGTTGCTCCTCTATGCAAGATTTCTAAGCTAGACTTTTTAATTGGTCAAACTAGATCACTCTAGGGGTCCAAACTTAGTCAACAACATTTGGAAGGGCAATTTGGTAATTTTGGTCAACATGAACATTGCTCCACTACTTACCCTAAATGTAATTAAGGTGTTATAAGACCTAATTAGCCACTCTACACATTGGTTGCACAAAATTCCTAGTGTCACATACTTTGAAACAAACAAATCAACATTTCACCCAAATGTTGCAAGCTCATGTTGCACATGTTGCATGAGTGTGTTGCATAGCACTTGCTCATTATGTTACACTAAAGTGGTTGGCATGTCTCAAAAGTAAGTTGCACATGTGGCACTTGGGTGTTGCACTACTCACTTCATAATTCACATGAAATATAAACACATGTTGCAATGTTTCAAAAGCATGTTTCACAATTATAAGCTCATGCATGAAATGAATGATGCTCACACTCTAGAATTAGATGATTAATGTTAATGCTTATGAAATGCAATGCACTCAAGGAAGCCAAACACCTGGAGTGTTACAGAACCCTTTAGAGAGAAGAAAGTCCCTCAATCTCTCATACCATGCTCTAGGTGCTTGCTTCAAACCATACAATGCCTTCTTTAGCTTGTACACATCGTCGAGTTTCTTGTCATCTTCAAAACCGGGAGGTTGTTCAACATAAACTTCTTCATTGATGTAGCCATTGAGAAATGCACTTTTGATATCCATTTGATAGAGCTTGATGTTGTGTGCACAAGCATATGCTAATAAGATTCTAATTACCTCCAATCTTGCAACCGGTGCATAAGTCTCACCAAAGTTAAGACCTTCAACTTGTGTGTAACCTTGTGCTACCAATCTTGCTTTGTTTCTCACAACTACACCATCTTGATCTTGCTTGTTTCTAAAGACCCACTTAGTACTAATCACATTGTAGTTCTTCGGCCTTTCAATAAGTTCCCAAACTTGATTTCTAGTGAAGTTGTTTAGCTCTTCATGCATGGCATTTACCCAATCGGAATCTTTCAATGCATCTTCTATTTTCTTAGGTTCTTCAAGAGACACAAATGAGTAATGCTCACAAAAGGATGCTAATCTTGATCTAGTTTGAACACCACTTTGAATTCCACCAATGATTTGGTCCAATGGATGATCTCTTGCAATGCTAGTAGGTTGGAGTATTAGGAGTTGATTGCTTCCACTTGTTTGACCTTGAACTTGAGCTTCATCATGAGTACCACTTGAGCTTGCTTGATTAGTATCAATTTGCACATCTTGATTAATCATATGTATGTCACCATCATCATCATCTTGCCTCAGCCTTATATCACCAATGTCCATGTTCTTCATTGCATTTGACAATTGATCTCCTCTTACATCATCAAGGTTTTGATCTTCATTTTGAGATCCTTGGGTTTCATCAAACTCAACATCATGAACTTCTTCTAAGGTGCCATTTGTGAGATTCCAAACTCTATATGCTTTGCTTGTGGTAGAATAACCAAGTAAGAACCCTTCATCACATTTCTTTTCAAACTTGCTCAATCTAGTGCCTTTCTTGAGAATATAGCATTTACAACCAAACACTCTAAAGTATGCAATATTGGGATTTCTTCCATTCAATAGCTCATATGGTGTCTTCCCAAGCTTTCCGTGGCAATAGAGACGGTTGCTACAATAGCATGTCGTGTTGATGGCTTCACTCCAAAATGAATGACTAACATTGTATTCACTTAGCATTGATCTAGCCATATCAATCAAGGTTCTATTTTTCCTTTCAACTACACCATTGGATTGAGGTGTGTATGTTAGAGAGAATTGATGTCCAATACCAAGATCATCATTCAAATCCTCAATTCTTGTGTTCTTGAACTCACTACCATTATCACTTCTAATCTTCTTGATAGTTGTCTCAAACTCATTTTGCACTCTCTTGATAAAAGACTTGAATAGATCATAAACATCACTCTTGTCATAGAGAAAGAACACCCAAGTGTATCTAGTGTAGTCATCAACAATCACAAAACCATACTTGTTGCCACCAATGCTAGTTTATGTTGTTGGCCCAAACAAGTCCATGTGTAATAACTCAAATGCCTTTGATGTGCTCATTTCACTCTTGCTAGGATGTGCATTTCCAATTTGTTTACCAGCTTGACAAGCACTACAAGGTTTATCTTTCTCAAAGGTGACATCCTTCAAGCCTCTAACTAAGTCATGCTTGAAAAGTTTGTTCAATTGTTTCATTCCAACATGACCAAGCCTTCTATGCCACAACCATCCCATACTAGATTTACTAAGCAAGCATGATGTTAATTGTGTCTTACTATCATTGAGGTCAACCAAGTGTAAGCTACCATGTCTAAATCCTTTGAATATCAAATTTGATCCATCAACACTAATGACTTCAACATCATCACTACCAAATATGCTCTTGAAGCCAAGATCACAAAGTTGTGCCACCGACAAAAGATTGAAATCCAAGTTCTCAACTAGCAATACATTTGATATGCTCATGTCATTTGAGATAGCAATTTTACCAAGCCCCTTGACCTTGCCTTTCTTATTGTTGCCGAAAGTGATAGCATCAAAACCACCATTTTGACTTGTATCAATTTATTTGAACTTACATGAATCCCCGGTCATATGTTGAGTGCACCCACTATCAAGCATCCAATGTCTTCCTCCGGCTTTGTGATTAACCTACAAGACAAGATCAATTCTTTTTAGGTACCCAAACTTGTTTGGGTCCTCCAAGGTTAGTGACCAAGCTCTTTGGTACCCAAATGGCTTTCTTCTTTGAGCCCATCCATGGTGTACCAATGAACTTAGCATGAACACCATTAGTACCCTTGGTAAGCATATAGAAAGAATCAAACTTAATTGAGGATACATTAGCATTGCATTTCTTGTTCATGCAATGTTACTCTATGTGACCAACTTGCTTGTAACTTTTGCAATAGCTACCATTGTTTTTCATAAAACGAGTCTTGTGAGGAGCAAAAGTAGCCTTGCCTTTCTTGGGGTTATAGCCCAATCCCTCTTTATAGAGAGAAGCTCTTCGGCTACCCAAGCACATAAGCAAGCAGTCCTCACCACCATAAGCCTTAGCTAAGGTGTGATTGAGCTCTTTTACCTCCTTGAGATTTTCATTCTCAACTATAAGTGTGGAGTCACAAGTGAAACCATCACTACTAGATGAGGATGATGTGGATATGCTACATGAAGGGTTAGTAGGAGCAACAATAATAGACTTATGAAAAGATTCATCAATTATATCACATGATATGCCTATGTTACAAGTTTTAGTTTTCTCAACATTAGTTGGCATGTTTTCACATTTTCAACTAGAGAGGAGTGAGCTTCTTCAATCTTAGAGTGAGACTTTTGAAGCTATTATGGTCTACCTTTATACTCTCATAAGATGCCCTAAGCTCATCAAGTTCTTGCATAAGGTTTTTCTTATCCTTAAGCAAGCCCTTGCACTCTTTTCTAGATTCTTTAAAATGTTGAGTGCAATCTTCTAGCATAGTGATTAGTTCATCTTTAGTTAGATCATCATCATCACTATCACTATCACTAGCACTATCATGATCACTCTCATTGTTGGATGATACCTTAGTGGCCTTAGCCATGAAGCATGATGGAGTGTCAAATATGGAGCTCTTCTCTTGAATAGCAATGCTAGCATGCCCCTTCTTCTTGTAGTTCTCATCATCACTTGAGGAATCATCACTATCCCATGTAGCAACATGAGAATCATTCTTCTTCTTATGAGAGCTCTCCTTTTCTTGCTTCTTCTTTTGCTTCTTCCTCTCCTTCTTGATAGCATCTTTATCATCACTATCATAAGGACATTTGATGATGAGATGGTCCTTGCTATGACATCTAAAGCATATCATAGTTTGCTCATTCTTCTTGGATGAGTTCTTCCTCCTCCTTGCATGATAACCTTTCTTCTTCATGAATTTGCCAAATTGCTTGACAAAGAGAGCCATCTTCTCATCAATGTCATCACTATCACAAGAGCTTAAGTTTCATCACTTGATGATTCAATCTTGGACTTGCCCTTGGATGTGGTGGCTTTGAATGCCACACTCTTCTTCTTCTCATCATCCTTCTTCTCACTTTCTTTTTTCTTCTTCTTGACCAACTCCTCCTTCTCATCATATTTTCTATATGAGTCATCGGTCATCACTTCTTGGAATACTTGTTGAGGTGTTCAATCTTTCAAGGTTGTCCTCACAAGCACGGTCATCAACGTGTCAAATCTCTTAGGTAGGCTTCTCAAGAACTTCATAGAGAATTGATTGTCTTTCACTTCTTCTCCAAGTGCCTTGAGCTCATTTACAATGACTTGCAACCTATGAAACATCTCTAGTACACTCTCATCTTCTTGCATCTTGAAGCTAGAGAACTTTTCTTGGAGAATGTAAGCTTTGGCAGTCTTGGTGCCTTTAGTGCCTTCAAATGTTTCTTCAAGCTTTGCCCAAGCATCATGTGCAACTTCTATGTTTTTCACTTGCTCAAATGTTTTGTCATCAAGCACTTCATGAAGAGCACTAATAGCAATGTCAATGCATTGAAGCTTCTTCTCTTCAACTGGTGTTGGTGCTTCTAGATTAGCAACCTCAAATTTGGTTTCGGTGACCTTCCACACTTCTCTATTGATGGACTTGAGGTGTGCGGTCATCTTAACCTTCTAATGAGCATAATTTATGCCATCAAAGTGAGGTGCCTTCTTGGTGTTGTTGATGTGTAAACTTAATTGAGCCATTTCTTCTTCACCGTAGGTTGTTAAGCCTTAAATAAACGGTGCCTAGGCTCTGATACCACTTGTAAGGTCCAAATAGGCTAGAGAGGGGTGAATAGCCTAATTAAAACTTCTACAATAATTACTTAACCACAAGTGTTAGTACAAAAGGTGGCGAAGCAAAATGCACTAGCTCTAACTAAATAAGCAAGCCACCTACACGAGTCTAGTATAAGGCTATCCACTAAACACAACAACAACTACAAGCTAGATAAAAGGAGTAACGCGAGAGAAGAGCTTCGAGTGATTATACCTCCATGTAGAGAAGAGAAGAACCAATCAATCAATCAATCACATAAGAGAAATCCTTGAGAAGAGAATGACACAAGAATTTATCCTAAGGTTCACTTGCTTCCCGGCAAGCTACTCCCCGTTATGGCGATACACCCACTTGTCGGTTCGCGAGCTAATCGACTATCAAGAGTCGAGCCCTCGGCAGGTGCCACACAACCGCACACAAGATGGGATCCTCCAAGCCATGAGCTCCACTAGAGTATCTAATTTGTGAACTCCTGCAGGGAAGGATCAAGAACCCTTTACAACACTTGGTGATGGCTCCAACAATCTCCAATTGTGAGCTCAATCACCTCTGCTGCTCCAAGCCATCTACCGCATCGGGAAACACAGAAGAGTAACAAGAAATCCGCAACAACTCGAAGATCAAGTGCCTCTAGAATGCAACTCTCAAGAGATGCACTTGAATCTCACTCAATCTCACTCAAGATGTGCAACAAAGCAAAGAGATGAGTAGTGGGGTTGTTCTCTAGCTCAAATGATATCTCAAGGTCAGCAAGAATGCTAGAGATCCCCCAAACCCTGGGCATCTTCTATTTATAGCGAAGGGTACGCAGCTAGCCGTTACAAGACGTCGCAGTGAAAAACGTGATGATCGGACGCACCGGTTAGGGTGACCGGACGCGTCCGGTCACTACAGGACAAACAGTAATAGCATGCGTCAGAGAGAGCCGTTACTGTGACCAGACGCGCTTCACCGTTTGACCGGACGCGCTGCACCTGGCGTCCGGTTGGAGTCCAGAGAGCTCCCACCATGACCGGACGCGTCCGATCGCATGTGACCGAATGCGCCACGCGTCCGATCAGCCCCTCGCCACGCCTTGCTCCTCTGGGTGCCTGACCAGACCCTAGTGCTCGAGCCGCATTGAACTGACTGGACGCGTCCGGTCAAACTGGGACCGCGTCCGATTAAGCGTTCGGTTGGAGTTTTTCAGAGAGAAACACTTCGGACTATCGCCACCTTTTCTTGCCTCCGGCGTAATGGAAAATAGGCATTTCATTTCCTCAAAAGCTCGGTGGGATTCAGGCATTATGATAACACCACCATGTGTATATCCACCGCCTTTGCAAAAGTGCTAACACCACCATGTGTATATCATCATGTGCATGTGTGTTAGCATTTTCACAGTCATTTTTCAAGGCGTTATGTTAACTCTCAACTAGATCCTAATGCATATGCTCAAGACATTAATCTAGTGGCACTTGATTTCCGAGCTAACCGTGATTGCCCCTCTTGATAGTTGGCTATGTATCCTAAACCCAGTCAATCACTTCTCTACTCATCTTAGACCTACAAAAGGAAAACCCTATGGTTATACCTTTGCCTTGCGCTCTTAAATCCTTCTCCTCCACTTGATCATCAAGTCCATCATTTTATGTGCATTACTTCATGATCTTGCTCATCATTTCATGCACCAAATCATGTGGTCTTTTGTCCATCTCTCCATGCCATTTCCATCTCCATCACATGTTGCTTATGCCTTGCTTAATCACACTTGATCACATAACATTAGCAACTTTGGTGTCACTCAATTTCCAAAACCAAACTTGGGCTTTCAGCGCGGCTACTGGGGAGGTGATCACGCAGCTTACCGCTACCCAATAGAGGGTGGCCGAGCAGACTCCCCTTGCCGAGGAGGCAGCTAACCTTTGGATCTAAGAGCCAGAGGCCTGTCGACATGCCGATGAGGCTGAGAAGATGTTCACGGATCTATTGGAGAGGTCGCGCAAATACGATGAGGAAGCTACGCGGGTCAAGAAGGAGTGGGATGAGCTGCTTAAGAGGGATGCTGAAGACCGCCAGTGGATCCTCGACCTCCTAGGCGAGCTTGAGAAGGAGAGGGACCTAAAGCTAGCGGTTGAAGGGAGGCTCGCGGCCTTAGAGATGAGGATGCGCTAGGATGTCGCAATGATCGAGCAGCTATGCTAGGAGCGGGATGGGTTGCTCCAGACCATGGAGAGGCTCCGCTCTTAGCGCAACACGGCTCGCGAGGAGCATGGTGCAGCCTACCGGGAGCGCGATGATGCCCAGTAGTGGGTTAGCTCCCTTGAAGCTGAGCTTAGAAGGGAGAGGACCCATAAGTTGGAAGCCAAGAACGTCTTCATCGGGCTTGCTGTAGACCTGTCTTGTGTAGGGCAAAGATGCGGGGCCTAGAGACGAAGCTCGCCGAGACAAAGAAGAATCTCCAAACAGAGAACGATGAGCATGGTATGCTGCGTGTTGCCATCGGGGTCGTTTGTGATGACCTCGAGGTGGTGCAGACGGAGGGGACCAGTTCGCTGGCAGCTTGTATCATTGAGATCATGGCTCGGGCGCCTGCGCTCGAGAGGAACACTCTCCATGCTGGCATCCTCTAGTCCTTAATGATTGCTCGGCCACATTATAGGGACATCATCGACCTAGGTACGATGTGTAACAGAACCGTCCAAATTATAAGAGCACAAGTCCAAAAACAAGCACCGAAGCACTCAAATTTTCGAACTTGAGCCCATATAATCCCGGTAGTCAATCAAAATCACGAAGGATTTCAAACCAACCTGATTACAACCAAGATTGCATCATTCAACATAAACGCATCACATGTTACATTTCACAAGTAGTTCAGAGATAAGCTTACAACACCATGGAGTTGCAATTATTACAAACCAAGTTCAAAAAGTAGCGAAAGCATAATTTAAACACACACTTAGTCCAAATATGATTGCCAGTCTTACAGATCACCATCCCGCAAAAGCATTAAGGAAAGTAGACTAAAAGACGATCACGCCCAAGTGATCTAGTCCTCATCACCCGCCGGGTGGAGGCAGCTCTTGCAGAAGCCCTGATAAAGTATGTCATCTGCAATAGGAGAGAATGAACCTTAAGTACGGGAATGTACTTAGCTAGACATACCCATCGAACCATAAATAAAAAGACACCAAGGATCATGCAAGGCTTTTCTCAAGTGGAGCTGGCTGACAGTTTATTTGCAGAAATGCATAAGTAAAAGTAACTCTTTTAACCTATGCTAGCAGTGACTTTTAGCATTAACCTGTCATCAATCTTAGCACCTGTTCTAAACAATCATCTGATTATTAAGCAAATAATAATAACCATAGCAGGTATAAATTGAGGCAACACTTAAATCATCATCCAATTAACCATCTGTTCAATTAATTGAATCTATGTTGCCGCTGCTCAAGTCAAGTGCTCATTAATCAGGAGCAACGACAATTCGAATTGAGTTCCTATCCAGCTGGAGGGTATTTCTAACACTCACTGCACAGGCCCTATGCTAGGATCGCACAAGTCACCTTTGGTACAGTTCAGGAAAGCACAGGTTCGACTGATGCCGCATCACCAAGTGCAACACTCTGCCAGAAGTGTCCCCAAGCACATCCTTACTTCACGGTCAGAACGGCTTATCTGGCCAACTAAGAGCTAGACTGCGTTCAATATGACTCAAGGACATACAACGAATCGGTCCTTAAATGACTTAGACGGGCATAGCTTTGGACCCAAGACGTAAAGTGTCTTGCGGCTACACTATCAAACTTCCGTCCAGTCTCAGTTTATTTTTCAGCATGGTTCTTTTCCTCGATAGAAAATATAGCCAATCGTGACCCACTTCATCATAAAGCTCACGGATAACCGGAAATCACTCGACTTCTACCGCATTAAGCATGGCTAAGCAATAACACGTGCCTAAACTTAAATATGGATTCAAGTTCAACATCTAAACAAGGATAGATATAATGCAGCAAGTGTTTTCACTCAACTCCTAAAACTTAATGCAATAAACAAGTAAAAGTACTCAAAGATAGATTTACAAAAGTTAGGTCAGCATGCACTGGGGCTTGCCTTTCAGAAAGGACGAAGGGCGATGGTGAGGGCACTTAGGTAGCTCTTCTTCGGGAGCTCCTTCGCCGGCTGGATCTTCAGGCTCCCTCGGCTGCTCCTGCTCCTCCTCCTGAGGTGCTTCCTTGAACTCCAGAAGCGTCACCCCCTCTGGCACACCTATTGCATGGATGCATAGATAAATCTCATGGATGCATAAGAATAAATGCATCATGCTCGGTGAATGCAAATGTGAACTGTATCACATTTAACGCTCTAATCAAATTACTTTAACAACACGTGTAAAACTCTTCTCCGGTAGAGAAGTACTTACTAAGCCTACACAACCTAATGTATAGCTGCTCTTCCTCAGTTAAGGCCCTAACACCTAAACAATCAACAAGAGCAACATTACTTAAGCTTACCAAAATCCGACCCTAGTTTAGCAACACAGAAATCTGGACAGCAGCTTGGTTTTTCATCAATAAATGGAGATCTACAATTCCAAATGATATGATACAAGATAATCTGGGAAGCTTATAAAATTCTCTACAATTCATTTTCAAACATCAAGACTTGATTCCCAAGTTTACCTAGTCGAAATCTTAATGTTCCAGAAATCTGTCCTCTCCAAACAGAGAGCAGCCATTTCTAGACAGCAAATTCAAACAGCTATAAATCCTAAACTACTAGGCCGAATACCACCAAATTTTGACAAAAGCTAGTTTAAGAAGCTTACTACAACTTTGGTATGCATAAGATTCCCAGCAAACACCTTTATCAAGGCCTAATCCTAGAAATGCTACCAGCTGTCCAGATAACCTAGAAATGTGAAAATTAAATATTTACTCATGTGTCAAACTGCCCTTATACCCAAACTAATGGCACTACTAGTTCACACATGACATAAAACCACCAGTAAGTAAGGTATGCAAACCCAAGTCATTTATTTTAATCCCTTTCTTAATTAAATTAATTAATTAAGTGGAAAATTAAACCTATATATAAACTATTAAAAAAATTCTACGAAAATTATAGTCGACCTTATGCACTATCAGTAGACTACTGTAAAAATTTCAGACTATGTTGCCAAGAGGAACTCCCTACACAAAATTATCAAGCCAGCAGGGCTGATTCTAGCATAAATAATAAATCCTATTGAAAAGTATGAAACAATAGAAATAATATTTTTCGTAGTAATCCTAAAGTACCAGGACACTCTCCACAAAATTTCATAATTATTTGACATATAGAAAAATTAAGAAAATTCATTCAAGTATCTCCTATTATAAATTGACAAAGGCATAACTTGAAAACTACTCAAGAAAAAGCATTTAAATTTTTACCAGAGCTAGAATACACCTAGAACAGCACACTCACCAAATTTTATAATTTTTGGAGCACTAGAACTCAAGTTATCAAATTAAAAAGTTTGCATCTATTTTAAAACACCTTTTAAGTTTCTATTTAATTCTTCTAGAATTTGAATAACACATATACATTTTATATTTTTCCTAAATACTACACTTTACACAGATCCTAAGAAACTTGGAACCACCTCAAATGGATCTACCAATTTGGAGATATGGAATTTACAAAATGGCATCAGATCTGTGAAAATAATACCAGAAAAACAAAAAATGAAAACCCTAACTCGATACTAGGCCAGCCTGCTACTCCGGCGCGGCCCACTTTCACGTGCGGCTCGCCCGGCCAACACGGCCCACTCGGCCCGCGCGGCTCGTGGTGGCCTCCCGCTCGTGCGCGCCTGACGAGCAGGGCCCGCAGGCCAGATAGAGAGGAGATAGGGGAGGCGAAGGCGACAGCGAAGCTCGCCGCCGGTGGCGATTCCGGCAAAGCCGAGTGCACCGGTGCATTCATCCTGACCATGCAAACATAGGGGTGTAGCCTAAGGGCACTATTGTGGCAGCCATGGCGGGTGGCGACGGTAATGGCGGCCCACGGGCGCGGCTTGCCGGCTCCGGTGAGCTAGACAGCGGCATGACCCTATCGGCCGGCCCCAGAAGCATCAGTGGCTCAAGGTGGACTTGAAACACCAAAGAAGGGAGGCGGTGAGACCCTAGAGAAGCACGACCACGACGATGGTGGCACTTTGGCGAGAAACGTCCGAGGGAGATGGTGGTGGATGCGGCAATGCGCCCTTACCTCTACGCAATTGGCCCAACTAAGAGGTGCAGGAGGTAGAGGGGTCCAAGGTGGAGCGATGGGCGAGATTTGGTGGACGGTGGTGCGGTGGTGAGTGCGCGTGAGCTCGCCGGAGCAAGGGCAGCAATGGTGGCTCGGTTTTCCGCCTGGAGGGAGAGCGAAGAGGGAGGAAGGAATGAGGGCAACAGTAGCGTACCGTGGCGGCTTGAGGGGCGTCGCGGACTGACCAGTGGGGCCGCGGTCGGCGTACGACCACCACAATGCGTCCATGCGGCGGCAATGGCCTAAGGCCAGTCAGCCACTGAAGTTGGCTCCTCTAAATCAATAGTGCCCTATTCAGTTAAGGTAGTGACTGACAGCCGATTTTCATGAACCTTAACCTCCCAAACTAGCTCGATTCATGTCAAGATGTTATTGGAAAAGTTGGAGAGCTATATGAGTACTACAAATTTGTCAATTAGATCTAGAGCTAGGTCGGCCAGGTTTGAGAGTTACAAGTCCCAAAGATGGGTACCTTGAAATTGTTACTGCATTTCACTTAGCCAAATTTGCTAAGTCCCAAAATAGCCCCTTGACTGACTTGTGGGCCACTTTTGAGGGTGTTCTGGTCATTTTAATGAGATGGCCATATTGAAACTTTTGTTCCCTATACATTTCTCTACAACTTTGTTTAAGGGTGCACCTCCATGCAAGATATCTAAGCTGGACTTTTTAAACAGTCAAATGAAAGCACTCTAGAGGTCAAAACTTGGTCAACAACACTTAGGAGGGCAATTTGGTCATTTTGGTCAACATGAACATTGTTCCACTAATGATCCTAAGTGTGACTAAGGTGTTATAGGACATAATTAACCACTCTACGCATTGGTTACACACAATTCCAAATGTCACATAAGTTGAAACCAGCAAAACAAACATTTCCAACAAAATGTTGCACTACCTTGTTGCATATGTTTCAAGCCCTTGTTGCAGCAATTACACTTATCATGGTATACTAACAACATTTCCATGTTTCAAAGTATGATACACCCATGTTGCATCTACATGTTGCACCAGTCACATTTCGTAAGCTAATCAATTATGAAACAAGCATATTGGAGTATGTTGCATACTCATGTTGCAAGCAAAACAAAGACATAAATGAGATGAATGATGCTCATGCTTATGGAATGCAATGCAAATATGGGAGCCAAACACCTAGGGTGTTACACGATGAGCCTTCGCTACGTGCTCGGCAATGAAGGTAGGGAGCTGGAAGAGATAGAGACGACGGTGGTTCCCCTTGCGTAGGACCCATCAAGCTCGATAGAAGACATAGTTCTCCCCTGGAGGGTTAGCTTAGTTAGATGAACTCGGCCCGTGGTGCCATAAACTTGTAAAGATTCAAACAAGTTTTCTACTTTTGTTATTTAAATGTTAATCCTTTTTAACGTAGAAAAGGTGTGATGCGATCCTGATCCCTTGCAACATTAAGTCTGCAAAACCCAAGGTGCGGATGACAAACACCGATTACAATGGAGAGCAAACATGGCATAGCTACGAGGACATGGGCTTTTTGCAGTCCGCCCAGCTTTACTCAGCATTGGTTTCCACAACCCTTGCTTTTGTTCTCAACACAGGAAGAGGTTGGATAAGAAAAGTGTTTCTAAATATACTTATACCCCTATCAGCCTCTGAGTGATGTCCGACCCTCGGCCATTGCTGGGGTCAGTTGTCATGAAAAATGGTGGGGTCATTGCAAAACCGATAGAGGAAATTGATTTTATTTTAGAAACATGATTTTACATGGATATGCCAACAACTTGAAAAAAATTAGGGGTAAAAGTGACGTAGCTACTCAATATTCCAAGCGTTGGTGAGGACTTGGCCATCGGCGATCTTGAGCTTGAAGGTGCCTGACCTGAGGACATTGACAATGATGTATGGCCCCACCCATGGTGGAGTGAATTTTTGATGACCCTTGTTGCTCTAGACAAGGTAGAGAACAAGGTCACCGACATTGAAGGCTTGTCCCTTGACCCGATGACTGTGGTATTGGAGCAATGCTTGCTGGTACTTGGCCAAGTGCAGGAGAGCAATGTCGTGGGCTTTGTAACACCCTAGGTGTTTGTCACTCATTAAGTAGTGGGTTTGAGCTTAAACATGACAGATTAAGTGGAGATGACAATGTCAAGGTCAACCTACGGAGATAAGCCTAATCTAAACTTGGATGTTACTCCTTTGTTTTACATATAGGACATTTTCAAATTATATGCTTGGGTAGTGTTATTACCATATATTCATGTGTCTCACCTTAGTACCTATCTATATTGATCCCTGGAAAAGTTTCATGAAGTTTGGAATCAAAAAGTCACATGAAATGATAAGTTATATGCTTGTTTGGATTATAACTGGAACATGCCTTACGTCCCATGGGAACTAGTGTTTATGCAAAATACAAATGCAACATGTGCAACAAACCTTTGCAACATGTGGAACAACCTAGGGAAACATGGGTAGCATGTATCTTGAAACAACCACATGAAACAACTATAGCATTTCACTGAATTCTATGTTTCAAGGCATGTGAGGCCTACACTTTTGTGCAACCTATGGCATGGTGTGTATGTTTGGCCTCTACAACACCTTAACTACACTTAGGACACTTAATGGAACAATGTTCATATTGATCATTTTGCCTAAATGTGTTTCTAAGTGACGGTTGACCATGTATGGACCCTAGAACCCTTTCATTTGACCATTTCAAAAGTCTGACCTAGAAGCTTTGCATGACTGTGCAGCCTTTTATAAAGTTGTAGAGAATTTTATAAGGAACAAACTTTGTTTAAGAGTCAAGTCATGAAAATGTGTGGAACGTGCTCAAAAAGGGCCCACAAGGCAATTTAGAGCTGATTCCCAACACTTAGCATATTCTAAGTCCCTAATCGGCAGCATCAAGTCAACATGTTCATGACATTTTATCTTCCAATTTCATATGGTAGCTCAATTAGGTTCCTTAATATGAGTTGTAGTACTTTTCATGATGGAAACAATGGATCAAGTGTCACTCAAAATGGAGCTTAGTTGGACCTTCAATAAGAGCTTCCAAAACAGCAAAAAGTTGTTTTTATCACTGATCGGCCTTGACATGTTGACATGCCGCGTTCTCGAAATTTTGTTAAATAACTTAACATGGTCCCAAAACAAAAGTTGGAGTGTATGTGGTGTAGTAGATCATGCAAAAAGTTGGCTTAAGTTTGACCTCATTTTGATCAGCAAAATTGAGTTTCCTTATTGGTTAGTGATGTGTTGACAATGTTAACTTAGATGCTAATTATCTCCTAATCTACAGCACTAATGATCTTGCACCCTAAATGAAAGTTGTGGAGCATTAGGAGAACAACAAAATTTGTTTATGGAGTTGGAGCCGAATCTTCATGGAATATGCTCAAAAACGGCAACCGAGGTGCTCAATCCTTCGCCTGCCACCAGTTCGAGAGAATGCCACGCGCCCTGGACGTGGCGACCATGCTCACCTCGTGTACCCACCGTGACGACGCGTGTCCGCGCCGATGCCTCGTGCCCTGCCCTTCCTCGTGCAAGGAACGGAGGAGCTGAGCTCATCCTCACTCTCGCGTGCCCTCACTGCCTAGCTCCCACTCGCAGCACGTGCACGCGCGGGCACAAACGCCGCCGTGGCCACCATTGCCGGCCGAGTAGAGCTCAATGGCCGCCAACCAATCCGTTTCTCCATGCCTTCCCTGTCCTATCCTAGTACCGCTGCACCTTCACCACCATCCGCCGCCCTCGACGCGCCCTTCCTCTGGCCTTTTCTGCCGCATGCCGCCACCCGCTTCCATGGCTAGCCGGTCATGGGTGACCTCGGCCCACGCCGCTTGCGCGTACGAACGCGCCTCGCAGCCACAAAGCCGGTCGACCCTCCCACCGCCGTCGTCCGCCGTTGATAGCCCGCCGGAGCGCCGCCGCTGTCGGAGCAGTGCCCCGGCATGTCACCACGCACGCGGTCAGGAGGCCATGGGCCACCTCACGCCGAGCCATGACCACCTTTGGGTGCGCCTCGACGCCGCGACCCTCACCGGCCGTTTCCTCGCCGCCGGCGCCACCCTCTGCCGGCCGGCCGAGCCAGACCATCGCCTCCCCTGGTTCCCGGTGCCGAAGGAAAGAGGCCTCCTGTGTCTCTGTCTCTCTCTAGGAATGACAGGTGGGGCCATCTAGGCAGTGGGTCCCGCATGTCGGTTAAGTGGTGACAGGATTTGGGTGCTTGTTCGGGTGCGTTTAGCGAGTTAAGTTAGGGTTGAGTAAGTCTGTTTTTGAATTTCAGAAATTTGTAAATCTTCTAAATTCCATAGTTCATGCTAGGTAATTCTAAAAATAGCAAATGTGGACTTTTTGGAAACCTTGAGAAGAGATCTTTGCAGTGGAGTCATAAAGTGTTAGGTGTTTGTAGATGTTTTCTGATGTCTTTATTTAAGCTTTAAAAATGCTCCAAAAATGCTTATAAACTTGACCAGAGCCATATCTTGAGTTTTAGAACTCCAAAAATAGTGAGTCTTGTTTTGTTAATTTTGTGATGACATGTGCTTGCTAGGAAAAAATATTAAACACACTATTTGTTCACTGTTTTCTTAAGGTTTTGTTTTGACATTGATAAATAAGGAAATCTACATTAGATTGCTTGTCATTTTTATATCTTGAGTTGTGTTGCTTCAAATGATGAGAAATTTTTATGGTAGTCTTTCCGTGCTATGAATGTAATGTGAGATGAATTTCATGGTCATTGCTTACTATATGATCAAGTCATTGGTTTAACTTGTTTATGTCTTGATAACTAGCTTATAAATAATATATAAATGTAAAAATGGAAAATGTTATTCCCTTAGCTTAGTATGATGTTTCTCTATCATATTGATTCATAATATGGCCTTGTGTTCACAGAAAATATTGAGTTTTAGGTTTAATTTGCTCTTACATGAATTATTGCAATAGCTATTGGTCTTTTTCATAGAGGTTGATATACTTGTCTAAATGGCTTGAAAATTGGACAGTAGACTTTTGAGAGCATTTGTAGACCCCTGTAATTTTGGTATAATTTATTGAGTATCTTTATTATGTGGTCATAATTCCACCTAATGATCTAAATAAATTAAGAAAATGTATTAAAAGAATTTATTTAGTAATTCACATTATGTTTTCTGATGTTCATTAGTCATGTATGAAATGTTGGTAAAGTTGGTTTTGTCCAATTATATGTTTGCAACATAAGTTAATAATTATTGCTTGCAAGTGAGGTTTCTAGACAGATCTGGGAACTTAGCAAAGTTCTTCATGATAATGTGCTTTGTTGTGAAACTTATTTATACAAAAGTTGTAGATAATTTATGTATCTAGCTTCTGTTAAAATTTGGTGGCATTTGGCCATGTGGTTTAGGAGTTATAGCTGTTTAAAGTTAGGTTACAGAATTGCTTGCTCTCTGTCTTGTTAGACCAGTTTCTGTATTTGTGTAAATTCGACATGTTAAACTTTGGAATCATGCTGTGATGATATTAAATTAAATATAGAGAATTTCATAAGCTTTCTGTAATGTCTTATTTCATATCATTTGGATTTGTATATCTCCAGATATGATTGATTTGTGAAGCTACTGTTTGCTTGTCCAGAAATTGATAAATTCCAATTATAGTTGCTTGCTTGTGTATTGAAGTGTGACACCTATATTTGTTGGTACTTGGTTTGGTACCCTAGGATCTTATAAGACTTGTGTCTTGATTGATGTATTTGCAATCTTCTATGTTATGCCTTAGTGAGGATTAAGTTAATTAGCTCTAGGTGTTTATGAGAACTTTGGTATGCTTGTTTGATTTCTTTGTTTATTACCCTTCTATGCATTCATACATATGCATTGTTGCATCTCATATAGGTACGCTAGCAGAAACATGTGAAGGATGTGGCGTTGGAGCCAAACCCGAAGACGATGTTTGGTGGATCCATCCCGAAGATAGAAGGATCGGACAAGTGCTAGATGGGAGGATGCTCGCCAAGTGAATTCATCTGACATACTCTAACTTGAGTCGGATCCCAGGCAAGCCCCGACGCATTATAAGCCTCCTATCTTCAAAGCAATTAATTATAAATATATATATATATATATATATATATATATATATATATATATATATATATATGTGTGTGTGTGTGTGTGTGTGTGTGTGTGTGTGTGTTATAAGTATTGTTGCATTAAGTGGTAGGAGTTGGTTGGAAACCCTTGCTGCATTATATCATTCCTTGTCCAGATATATGAATCCTTGAATCCTACATAGACTAGGATCGAGTAGATGCTTAGCCCTGCTTTAAGCGGTAGAAGTCAGGTGATTTCCTGTCACCTGCGAGATATAGGGATATTCATATACGGCACGGTTGGCTATATGTGCTATCGTGGAATGGAACCATGTGTTAATAAAATGAAATGAGACCGGGCAGGATGATGATAGTGAAGCGACAAGACATGGAGGTCTTGGGTGTGAATCTTTCCCGTCTGAGTCGTTTAAGGACCGATTCACTATACGTCCTTGAGTCATGTTGAACGCAGTCTAACACTTAGTTGGCTGGATAAGTCGTTCCGACCGCGAAGCCGAGTAATGTGATTCAGGCCGAGAATCGAATGGTAGGTTGCTTCTTGGAGGAGAGAAAGGATGTGCTTGGGGACATTGGCGTGAGACCAAGGGGGGTTAGAGTCCCTATCACCTGGCAGAGTGTCGCCCTTGGGGTCGTGACATCATTCGGACCCACGATTCCTGAATCATATGAAAAGGTGGCTTGTGCGACCCTGGCAGGGGCCTGCGCGGTGAGTGTTAGAAATACCCCTCCAGCTGGATAGGAATTCGATTCGAATCGTCGTCGCTCCCGGTTAGTGAGCACTTGACTTGAGCAGCGGCAACGTAGATTCCATTAAATTGAACGGATAGTTAATTGGATCATGATGGAAAGGTTGCCTCAATTTATACCTGCTATGGTTAATATTGTTTGCTCCTAATAAAGTGAGTGCTCTAGTATAGGTTCTAAAATAGATGATAGGTTAATGATAATTAACTTGATGCTTAAGCATTAATGATTGATCACCTATATTAAGCTTTTATGCAAAATGTTGTCAAGCTAGCCCCACTTCATATCATCCTTGCATGATCCTTGGTGTCACCTTATTTCTGGTTTCTGATGGGTAAGTCTAGCTGAGTACTTTGTCGTACTCAGGGTTTTATCCCCACTTGTTGCAGGTTGTAATGTATCATGGCGACTACAAGAGTTGGTTTGCACCTGCCGTAGAGGCAGAGTGTGATCATGGGCATGATCCTTCTTATTCACCTTATTTCTAATGCTTTTGTTGGAAGTCAACTATTGTACTGGCATGTATTTGAAATAAGATTTATGTTAGTTTTAAATTACTTTGCTTCCGCTACTTTTGAACTTAAGTTGTAATAACTATGTTGAACTCCGATGTATATTGAACTACTTATGAAATGGATGTAACATGTGACTTGTTATGTTGAATCAATACGATCTTGGCTTGTATGTTGGTTGGCTTGAAATCCCTCGTGATTTCATTGGACTACCGAAGTTATATGGGCTCAAGTGCGAGAATTTGATCACTTCGGTGATTGTTTTTGTACTTGTGCTCTTATAATTTGGACGGTTCTGTTACAGCTGGCATCAGAGCAAGATTCAACATTAAACTTGTCATATGTGTATTTAAAACAAATGTTTTGTTTTATAAAATCAGTTTTATCAACTTATAGCTATATATAGGTTTGTGAAATCTAAATTCTAAACCTAAGTATGCCAGTGGCCAATTTCCTTATGCCCATATAAGGATTATTAGGTGGCTTATACAAGTACTAACTTGGGGGTTTTTCATTTATGCATCTACGCCCAGGCCAAGGTATGTATGTGTGATGACTCTCCCACACTATGCTACCCGGTGTGTTAGATTAGAGGTAGCCTTCATATATGAAATAGCTATATATGTCGCTAGTTTACTTTTATGCAACATCACACCTACGCTCAGGTAAGTGTGAGTTGTGAGAGCATGACCGAACATCTATCGGTCTAGGGGAGAGCTAGTTTTGGTTACTGGATTATTTACATGTTACACACATGTATATCTGAAGGTACTTAATTGTGGGTGATCTCTGATTCGGGTAGTTTTGGTGCTACATGTATATATACGGGGGTATATGTATATGGTAGTACTTAGAATTTTACTTTTCTGCTTTCATTGTGTGCTATATTGGGAAATTGTTGGGCTGCAATGAAACTTTTCTGTAGGTACGCTAACCACGAATGCGTAAGTCGAATGTAGCTGTCGACTAGCTATATATCGAGAGAGTGCGTGTTATGCCACCGACATAGAATGTGATCGCCACCTTAGGTTGGCAATCTTGTGAGGACGAATAGGGCGAAGCATGCATCTTCATGATTGTTGCTTTATGCATAGCTATGCTCCTCTCACCCTTGTTCAAATGATAAGTAGCTTGTGATCAATGTAGTACACTATCTTTCTTGTGTGAAGCTAAACAAGAATGTCTTACTCTATGTTGCTCACCCAAGCATTTGCCAATGCTTTAGATCTCACTTAAGTAATTATGGGTTCTCATGAATGAATTAAATTCGTGTTGGTCTAAGGTAACAAATTTAGAGCTACTAGAATAACATGTTTGTGCGCTCTCTTGTTAAGTAGAACAAAGGCAAGCTTTGTTTTGCTTGTTGAATATTGGCTGCTAGAACGTTTTCTGTTGCAGTGATTCTTTCATGGTCATAATGGTGTTTTCTGTAGTTATGGAGAATACCAAAATTGTAGCTAACTTACTTATCTAGCTTGTCCTAAAATTTTATGACCCTAGATCTTATGGTTTGAGAGTTATAAATTTTAGTAGTTTGTTGTCAAAATCTGCTCATGTTCAGAACAGATCTGAATGTTTAGTTTGTTTGACCTATGTGCATAAGGAATCATGTCTTGGAGATACTAGAAGAAGTGTAGTACTTTTTCTAAGCTTTCCAAAATGTCCTATACCACTAATTGTGGTGGTATAAATCTCTAGTTATGAGCTTGCAAAATGGAATGACAGAATCTGTCCAAATCGGAGCAGAGATGTCTTCTTTGTTTGTTTGGCCTTGTTGGCTATAGAATCATCTTAATATGATAATGAGAAAGTTATAGACAACTTAATAAGCTTTACATAACGTAAGGCTCAGCCTTGTTGTGTCCCTAGAACTCCAGTTTTGCATTTTTGAAGTTCTTGTTAGTTTTCTGTCCATATTGGTACAGATCTGAAACATTAGCATTTTTGGTCATGTTAATCTATGAATTTGCTTTTGGTATGAATAACTAAAGTGTAGTCATCTTCCTAATCTTTCTAGAAAGTCTAGGATCACCTTTGTGGGATGTCTACAACCTTAGTTATGGTTGAAACAAGTAACTACTATGCTGCTGTCCAGATTCTATGCACATGCTAAGTTGGCTCCCTTAGCTAGCGTTTGTTTAGAGCTAAACTTGTAGTTAGTTCATGCTTGAGACAAATGCTTATTTTGGGTGAGCCATGTGCCTTGTATTGGTTGCTTAAGCCCATTCGTTTGAATTTTCTCAAATGTCTGCTTTACTGTGATGTTGTATGTATGCTTGTTGTCTAGGTAGTGCCCTAGTTGTCACCTCGTTTGTCCTCGGTGAGCATACGAGGGTCACATAGTTTTATCCTAGAACAACGTTCACATACATAATTGTATGGTTGTTGTCTTCCATTAGGTTCTCTATCTTAGGAGCCTGAGCCTGTAGACTTGATGGTTAGCCCTTGAATGTTTGTATCCATGCCTTTGTTTGACCAAAAGCCCAAAGTTGAGTTCTCCTATATGTTTGTATAAGCCATGGATGTTTTCCAACCCTTTTTGTGAAGACCCTTATCGACTGACCAACCAAGTTAACTTTCATCAATGCTAGCCTTTGACCATGGTTCGTACGTTGCCAATTGTGGAGACCGTACCCAAATCCATGTTGGACCTTCCGGTTACCTCTCCCAATGGTTAGCTAGTGTGATGCAACGTCTCTCTGCTATGGCCTCTAAATCGTGTGCTTGCAAATTCATTCATCTACCTTGACAACCCAATCTATGCCATTTGAAATTCCTCATCGGGTGCATGTTCAGTAATGGTGTTGTGAGTAGCAACTAATGGTGCTGCGACGAAACCGAGAGCCTCCTGTGGGTGCACACACAAGGTTGTGCTGCTCGACACGCGCTGGTATCATGGTTTCTAATCATAATCCATTGCAGAACAACACTGATGTGATTTTCACATGACCTTCTTACTTGATTATTTTTCCATATCTTATCAAAAGACCCTTATATTGAACCAAAAGTAGTAAAACTTCCTCCTGAAGTTACTAAGAGGATAACCTTTGAAGAACAGGTCACCGACATAAACATTAACAGACTGCAATAGGTGGTAGACAAGTGACTCTACGTAGTTATCCTAGTATTGACGAATATCATCTAGTAAGCAAGTATCTCGTCTCTATTGGATAAAAAGGACACACAACACTTAATGTTGGACAAGTTATCTGTGAGATGAGAATCCATTGTCGCATTGTGCATATGACCAGAGCTATCCAAGTCGCAATCTTGGGTGCATAATGACCATACAATCGAAATCAACCATCTCTAGAATAACTTCCTATTTGCTAACTTCGATGGCAACCATCTGTTCTGCATCAACTACAGTTGTTGTGGTCAAGAGGGAAGATTTGGAACTTTTTAGTGTTGAGAGACAACTGATTAGTTACCAATAGGAACGTTAACCTCCGACTAGGTAATGACCCCTTGGTAGCTACGAAGGCTATGTCTTATAGAGCAATAACCAACAAGAAGTTAATTAACTAGCCAACAACTTGCATGGTATTCTATCTTCTAGAGCTATTGTGATCAAGTCAATTCCGTCTTGGACAATCACACAGATAGTGTAAGATGTTCAATCAGCTGTGATGAAGAATTAGAGAAATGCATGCCCTAGTTTCGATCAACATCCTTGTGCCCTTAGGTGCCACAAACGGTTTGTTCATAACTTTGTTGGACAAAGTGTTGAGGAATATTCGAAAGCAATTTGAAAAAGTGTCAAACAACAGATTTCCCATCTTCGAGCTGCTTTTTGATCCTAAAAAGGAAGCCTCAAGGTGAAAGTTGGCCTGACAAAGTTGTTATGCTGCAAGTCAACTCAACTTACAATACAACTATGTCACCAAGGAAAATTTTACTCAATCGCTTGGTGGTAGACTACTCCCCGCGATTTAGTAAATATTACAACTTTTGTTGTCCTTAAGGCCTCGTTACATCTTTCTTTGGGAATTATTTTCCAATGATGACATACTTTGGTACCTTTATACATGTTTTTGCCAAGAGGTTGCATCTGATTCAACCCAGATAACTGTTGTCTTTGGATAAAAGAATCTTATTAGGTAGCTGTTGGCAGGAATACGAAGCCAACAGAGTCAGCTATCACATTCACTAACCCATCGATAGACTCAGA
Source organism: Saccharum hybrid cultivar R570 (assembly GCA_038087645.1). Taxonomy (NCBI): domain Eukaryota; kingdom Viridiplantae; phylum Streptophyta; class Magnoliopsida; order Poales; family Poaceae; genus Saccharum; species Saccharum hybrid cultivar. The sequence continues at coordinate 6,456,067 of JAQSUU010000038.1, forward strand.
TAATACAGTGTTGTCATCAGAGAAAGAGAACTGCACGCATGGAATAGTAAGTAGCTTTCCATTAGTTGATATATGAATGTTTGAATATTTCCGACCAACATAGACCTTGTCTATTGGTTAGTCAGTATTCTATAGCCTCAGAGTATGTTTGTCGTCTATGATCTCACCATTTTGGAAGGTTGTACTCAAGCCATTTTGGTAGAGAACTGCTTTTCAAAACCGCATGAACATAGAGTCATTTCAACGAGCATACTTCTGAATATTTTGGTCTAGTGTCAAGTTCATACGGACTATGTTGTGTTCACTAAAGAATCAGATACTTGTTAGTGGTTCACTCATGGACCAAATGATCTCCATACATTGAGAATGCAGTACTGTGCTATCTAGGATTCCTCCCAAAGTAACAATGCTTCATGGAAGTCAACGAAGGAAATTCTTCAGACAAATTTTACCATAAAGAGTAAGTATCAGAAAGTTCTTTTGACCAAATTGTTCTCTGATGCTGAAGCTTTGTAGCTGAATGTTATAGTAGATGTCGGGAACTAGATAACATGTCTCTCTTCCTTAAAAAGGTCTTCCATTCCGAATCTCGGGACGCAATTCTTTTAAGGGGGGAGGGTTGTAACACCCCAGGTGTTTGTCACTCATTAAGCAGTGGGTTTGAGCTTAAACATGACAGATTAAGTGGAGATGACAATGTCAAGGTCAACCTACGGAGATAAGCCTAATCTAAACTTAGATGTTACTCCTTTGTTTTACATATAGGACATTTTCAAATTATATGCTTGGGTAGTGTTATTACCATATATTCATGTGTCTCACCTTAGTACCTATCTATATTGATCCCTGGAAAAGTTTCATGAAGTTTGGAATCAAAAAGTCACATGAAATGATAAGTTATATGCTTGTTTGGATTATAACTGGAACATGCCTTACGTCCCATGGGAACTAGTGTTTATGCAAAATACAAATGCAACATGTGCAACAAACCTTTGCAACATGTGGAACAACCTAGGGAAACATGGGTAGCATGTATCTTGAAACAACCACATGAAACAACTATAGCATTTCACTGAATTCTATGTTTCAAGGCATGTGAGGCCTACACTTTTGTGCAACCTATGGCATGGTATGTATGTTTGGCCTCTACAACACCTTAACTACACTTAGGACACTTAATGGAACAATGTTCATATTGATCATTTTGCCTAAATGTGTTTCTAAGTGACGGTTGACCATGTATGGACCCTAGAACCCTTTCATTTGACCATTTCAAAAGTCTGACCTAGAAGCTTTGCATGACTATGCACCCTTTTACAAAGTTGTAGAGGATTTTATAAGGAACAAACGTTGTTTAAGAGTCAAGTCATGAAAATGTGTGGAACATGCTAAAAAAGGGCCCACAAGGCAATTTAGAGCTGATTCCCAACACTTAGCATATTCTAAGTCCCTAATCGGCAGCATCAAGTCAACATGGTCGTGACTTTTTATCTTCCAATTTCATATGGTAGCTCAATTAGGTTCCTTAATATGAGTTGTAGTACTTTTCATGATGGAAACAATGGATCAAGTGTCACTCAAAATGGAGCTTAGTTGGACCTTCAATAAGAGCTTCCAAAACAGCAAAAAGTTGTTTTTATCACTGATCGGCCTTGACATGTTGACATGCCGCGTTCTCGAAATTTGTTAAATAACTTAACATGGTCCCAAAACAAAAGTTGGAGTGTATGTGGTGTAGTAGATCATGCAAAAAGTTGGCTTAAGTTTGACCTCATTTTGATCAGCAAAATTGAGTTTCCTTATTGGTTAGTGATGTGTTGACAATGTTAACTTAGATGCTAATTATCTCCTAATCTACAGCACTAATGATCTTGCACCCTAAATGAAAGTTGTGGAGCATTAGGAGAACAACAAAATTTGTTTAAGGAGTCAGAGCCGAATTGTAACAGAACCGACCAAATTATAAGAGCACAAGTACAAAAACAAGCACCGAAGCGCTCAAATTTTCGAACTTGAGCCCATATAATCCCGGTAGTCAATCGAAACCACGAAGGATTTCAAACCAACCTGCTTACAACCAGGATCGCATCATTCAACATACAACATCATACGTTACATTTCACAAGTAGTTCCGAAATTAGTTTACACACACGGAGTCGCAATTATTACAAACCAAGTTTATAAAGTAGCGGAAGCATAACACACACCAGATGTTAACTACTGCCAGTCTGGATGATCAACAACCCGCAAAAGCATGAGGAAAGTACATAAAAGATGATCACGCCCAAGTGATCTAGTCTTCTTCACCCGTAGGGTGGAGACAAGTTTTGCAGAAGCCTTGATAGAGCATATCATCTGCAACAGGAGGGAATAAACCCTGAGTACTGGAATGTACTCAGCTAGACTTACCCGTCGAAAACCAGAAATAAGATGACACCAAGGATTATGCAAGGCTTTCACAAGAGGCTAGCTGACATAACATTTTGCATAAAGGCATAAGTAGTTGAAACTCTTATAACCTGTACTAGCAGTTATTTTTAGCATTTACCTGTCATCTATCTTAGCACCTGTACTAAACATGCACTTGATTATAATCAAACAATTATCATCATTATATCCAGAGCAGGTATGAATTGTGGCAACATTGTATCATTCCCTTAACCACCGGTTCATTTAATGAGATCTACGTTGCCGCTGTTCAAGTCAAGTGCTCACTAACCGGGAGCGACGGCGATTCGAATCGAATTCCTATCCAGCTGGAGGGGTATTTCTAACACTCACCGAGTCACGCCTGGCGAAGGCTGCTCAGGTCATCTTTTGTACAGTTCAGGAATCGCGGGCCCGAATAATGTCGCGTCCCCAAGGGCGACACTCTGCCAGGTGATAGGGACTCTAACCCCCCCTTGGTCTCACGCCAATGTCCCCAAGCACATCCTTTCTCTCCTCCAAGATGCAACCTACCATTCGATTCCCGGCCTGAACCATACTACTCGACTTCGCGGTCGGAACGGCTTATCCGGCCAACTAAGTGTTAGACTGCGTTCAACATGACTCAAGGACGTACAGCGAATCGGTCCTTAAACGACTCAGACGGGCATAGCTCCACACCCAATACGTGAAGTGTCTTGCGGCTGTACTATCGAACTCCCGCCCGGTCTCAATTTCATTTTAAGGCATGGTTCCGTCCACGATAGCCATAAAGCCACTCGTGACTCCTTCCTACATCTCGCGGATGACCGGAAATCACCCGACTTCTACCGAACTAAGCAGGGCTAAGCATTGACACGCGCCTAAACCTAATATAGGATTAAGTACGATATCTGGACAAGGACAGGTATAATGCAACAAGTGTTTTCATATAACTCCTACAACTTAATGCAGTAAACAATTAAAAGTACTCAAGATTAATTTATAAAACAGTAGGTTCAGCATGCACCGGGGCTTGCCTTTCAGAAAAGTTGAAGGCCGGTGGTCAGGGCACTCCGGCAAGTCTTCAGCGGCGTCTCCTTCGCCTGCTGGATCCTCGGGCTCCTGCTGCTCCTGGTTCTCCTCTGGAATTACAGGCTCGAATTCGAGGAGAGTTACTCCCTCCAGTACACCTATTGCATGAATGCACAATAAATACCATGGATGCATAAATGGGTGCAACATGCTCGGAATGAAATGCATTTCAGAAATAAAATACTCTATTCAAGTTATTTTATTAGTACGTGCAAATCTCTTCTCCGGTGGAGAAGTACTTACCTAATCTACCCAACCTAAGATATAGTTGTTCCTCTTCAGTTAAGGCCCTAACACCTAATAAACACAAGAGTAACATTATTTAGGTTACCACAGTAAGTTATTCTGGAGAGCAGCTCAAAGATCCTAACATAACTGGAGAATCCCAACTCCAAAAGATATGATCTAAGACAATCTGGAAAGCTTATGAAATGCACCACAAAATGTTTTCAGATCACAACACTAAATTCCAAAGTGTACCTAATCAAAATTCTGAAGTTCCAGAATCTGTTCTCTCTAAACAGAGAGCAGTCAATTCTGGACTGGCACTTTAAACAGCAATAACTCCCAAACTACTAAGCCAAATGCTCCCAAATTTTGACACAAGCTCATTTACAAATTTTACTACAACTTTGGTATTTACAAATTTTCCAGCAACCACCTTTATCCAAGGTCAAACCTAGAAATACTATCAGCTGTCCAGAAAACCTAAAATTGCAAAGATTAAATATTTATTGATGTGGCACATATTCTCTAAGACCAAACTAATACTACTACAAGTTCACAAATGTCACAAAAACACCAGAAAGTAAGGTGTGCCCACATAGAATTTTTATTTAAACCCATTTCTTAATTTACTTAAGTAATTAAGTGGAATTTTAAACATATATGTAAACTACTCCTAAATTTCTACAAAAATTACAGCGGACTCTCTGACCCAAGAAGAGGCTACTGTAAAAATTTGAATTAAATTTATTCACAGGAGCTTCCTACACAAAATTCCCAAGCCAAAAAGGCTGATTTTTGTATAAATAACAACGCACAGTAAAATGTGTCAAACAATAGATTTCTTAATTTTCTTAGACACTCTAGGGAACCAAGACATTCTCCAAAAACTTATAAGAACATTTCACATGTAGAAAAATTACTAAAATTCATTTAATTATTTCCTAGAATAACAAGATAACATTATAACTTGAAAAGTACTTAAGCACTGCTGCCCAAATTTTTACCAGAGCTAAAGCAAGTATAAAACAGTCTACCCACCAAATTTCATAATTTTTTGAATAATACAGCTCAAGTTATATATTTAACAAATTTGTATTCATTTCAAAACACACTTGAAAGATTTATTTAATTCTCCTAGAAATTAAACATCACATTCCAGATTTATATTTTTGTAAAATACTACACATCCTGTAGATCCCAACAAAATTTATCTCATAATTGTTGGGCAAGTAAAACCCTAGATCTACATTTTCCAAACTTAACCACATTTCTGTAGCAATATAAATAAAAATGAAAAAGATCTCATTTATACTGGGCCGGCCCGGAAGACGCGGCCCACGACTCGCGCGCGCGGCCCGCTCGGCCTCCCGCCCGCGCGTGCGCGTCTGCCAGGGTGGGGGCCGCTGTCAGCGAGAGGGGGACAGGGGGCCGACGGCCCGAGAGCTCCGGCGAGCGGATTCACGCCGCCGGCGGCTCCCCTGGCCAAGCCGAGCATACCACCGTGCTCTCCACTCCAAACCGCATCTAGGCATGTACTTTTTCCCAACTCTACCGTGCCGGAGCACCCTTGCCGACGGTGAGAGCGGACGGCAGCGAACGCGTGGCGGTACGCCGGCGTGCTCCGGCCGCTAGATGGCCGGCAGAGGGGTGCGCCCGCTTCCTGGAACCCTGGCGGACTTCCCGAGGTTACCCAAACGGATTAGGATGGGGTGGAGCAGCTTGGTCGCGTGAGCACCTGGCCGTCGGCCATGGCGGCGGTGCGTGGCCGTGTTCCGGCTTGACCGGACCGAGACTGGTGGTAGCGTCAACACTCGAGCATCTAGGTGTGCAGGGGAAGAGGGACCGTGAGCGAGGGAAGACGGAGGAGTGCGGTGCGGTGCTGGCCACGGTGACTCTCAACCACGGCGGAGCTCCGGTGACATTTGGAATGGGCGGACGCGACAATGCAGCTCACCTTGGGCTCGATTGATGTCACGGGTTGGTCGAGGAGGTGCAGGGCAGTGTGGTGGTGTGAGGGGTGTTGATTTGGCCGGTAGGAGTATGGCAGCGAGCTCTCACGGCCGCGACAAGGCATGCGGCGGCGATGCGGCTCGGGGCGTCCGCCTGAGCTCGGGAGGAGCAAGAGAGAGGGCAGAGGCGCGAATGAGGTTGGGGGCGGCATCGTGGCGCCCTTGAAGCCCTCGCGGTCGGACTGGTGGGGCCACGGCCGGCACATGGCCGCCACTGAGCCCCCACGTGTCGCCGCGGTCCTGCCTCCGGTCGGCCACGATAGGCAACGAAGTCGGGTTTAACTGAATGAAGGTGTCATTCGATGACTGACAGCGTGATTTCAACGAAGAATATCTCCTAAACCAGCTCGAGTTAGTCAAAGATGATTACACCAATTTTGTAGAGCTACATGAGGGCTACAAGTTTGTCAATTAGAGTTTGGACTGGTTCGGCCTGGATTTGAAACTACAAGGCTCCAAAGTGGTGACCCTTGAAACTGAAACTTAGTTTCAGTCACTAAGCCGACTGAAACCCGATTTTCTAGACACCATATCTCCTAAACCATTTAGAACTAGGTGATGGTGATATTGACAATGTTGTAGAGCTATGTGTGGTCAACAACTTTGTCAATTGGCTCAAAGACTGGTTCGGCCTGGTTTGTGAGTTACAAGTTGCTAAAGTGAGGTACTGTGAAACGGTTTTCAGCTCAACACTTAGCAAAATTTGCTAAGTCCCAAAACAGCCCTTAATACTGACTTGTGGGACATTTTTGAGCATGTTCTGGTCATTGTCATGAGATGGCCATATTAGAACTTTTGTTCCTTATGAAATTCTCTACAACTTTGCTTAAGGTTGTTCCTCCATGCAAGATTTCTAAGCTGGACTTTTTATTTGGTCAAACCAGATCACTCTAGGGTTCCACACTTGGTCAACAACATTTGGAAGGGCAATTTGGTAATTTTGGTCAACATGAACATTGCTCCACTACTTACCCTAAATGTAATTAAGGTGTTATAAGACCTAATTAGCCACTCTACACATTGGTTGCACAAAATTCCTAGTGTCACATACTTTGGCACAAGTAATTCAACACTTTTACCCAAATGTTGCAAACTCATGTTGCACATGTTGCATGAGTGTGTTGCACAACATTTGCTAATTATGTTACACTAAAGTGGTTGACATATCTCACAAAGGAAATTGCGCATAAGGTACCTGTGTGTTGCACACTACTCATTTTTTCTTCACATGAAATATAAACATATTATAAGCTTATGCATGAAATGAATGATGCTTGCTTATGCTCATGCAAATGCAATGCAATTAAGGAGCTAAACACCTGGGGTGTTACAACCCTCCCCCCTTATAAAAATCTCGTCCCGAGATTTGGAAAGCGTACCATTTTTCATAGAATTCCTTATAACCATCCCGCAAATAGTCCTCCCGTTCCCATGTAGCGTCACTTTCACTACCCTGATTACTCCACATTACTTTATACCACTTAACCACTTTGCTTCTAGTCACTCGTTCCTGAGTATCGATCACTCGGACTGGCTTTTCTTCGTAAGTTAGATCAGATTCCAGCCTGATATCTCCTAAAGGGACTCTTTCCTCAGGAACTCGAAGACACTTTTTGAGCTGAGATACATGGAAGACGTTGAATATGGCACTCATTTCTGGAGGTAACTGGATTTTATACGCAACAGCTCCACTCTTGCCTATGATCCGGAAAGGACCCACGTATCTTGGCGCAAGCTTCCGCTTAACACCAAAGCGTTGGACACTTTTCATTGGAGAAACTTTCAGATACACGAAGTCTCCAACTTCAAACTCGAGTGGTTTTCTACGACGATCAGCATAACTTTTCTGTCTAGCTTGGGCTGCAGCCATATGTTTTTGGATGGTACGGACTTGTTCCTCAGCTTCCTCAACAAAAGAAATACCATAAAATCTCCTTTCACCAGCTTCTACCCAGTTTAGTGGAGCTCTACACTTACGACCGTACAAAGCTTCGAATGGAGCCATCTTAATACTCTCTTGATAACTATTATTGTACGAAAACTCGGCTAGAGGTAACCATTTTTCCCAAGAACCCTTGGATGAAATGACACATGCCCGCAACAGATCTTCCAAGATTTGGTTAACCCGTTCCGTCTGACCAGACGTCTGGGGGTGATAAGCAAAGCTTCTCACTAACTTGGTTCCCAGAAGGTGATGCAAGTGCTCCCAAAAGCGAGCGGTGAACTGGGGACCACGGTCAGATATGATAGTACGAGGTATCCCATGAAGCCGGACTATCTGATTGAAGTACAACTCAGCATAGTCAGTGGGACGATAGTCCACTCTAACTGGAATGAAATGAGCTGATTTGGTCAAACGATCCACAATCACCCAGATGGAGTTATGATTTTTGACAGTAGGAGGAAGACCGACAATGAAATCCATACTTATCTCTTCCCATTTCCAACCTGGGATAGAAAGTGGTTGAAGTAACCTAGCTTTCATATGCACAGCCTTAACTCTACAGCAGGTGTCACACCTAGCCACATATGCAGCTATCTCTTTCCGCATCTTGGTCCACCAATAGTATGGCTTCAAATCATAATACATCTTATTGCTACCAGGATGGATGGACAACTTAGAGGAGTGTGCTTCAGACATAATATCATTTCAAAGCTCCAGGTCCTTAGGCACAACTAACCTATCCTTGAACCATAGTACACCCTCTTCATCTACCCTGAACTGTGTAGTTTCTTGCTCTTTCATCTTACGCTTGATGTGGAATATACCAGTGTCAGTCTTTTGGAGCTCAATAATTCTACTTTTGAGAGTACAACTGACCGTGATGTTGTACAAGATTGCTGGATGTAGAAGGCGAGATCGATGAAAATCAGTTTCAACTAGGGAATGGCAATGAGACTTACGGCTTAAAGCATCCACAACCACATTTGCCTTGCCAGGATGATAGTGCACTTGAAGGTTATAATCCTTAATCAACTCGAGCCATCTTCTTTGACGCATATTTAACTCGGGTTGGGTGAAGATGTATTTGAGGCTTTTGTGGTCTGTGTAGATATTGCAAACATTGCCCAACAGATAGTGTCGCCAGGCTTTCAAAGCATGAACAACTGCGGCGAGTTCTAAGTCATGCGTTGGATAATTCGCCTCATGCTTCCGAAGTTGTCGAGAGGTATATGCAATTACTCGGCCTTCCTGCATTAACACACCTCCCAAACCTATGCCTGAGGCATTACAATAAACATCAAATGGTTTCTCGATATCCGGTTGTGCCAAAACCGGAGCTGAGGTTAGGAGGGTTCGCAGTTGGTGAAAAGCCGCATCACACTCAGGAGTCCAGACAAACCTGGTGTCTTTCTGCAGCAACCGAGTCATTGGCTTGGCTATTTTGGAGAAATCCGGGATGAAGCGACGATAATAGCCAGCCAAACCAAGAAAACTTCGGACCTCGTGAACCGAGATAGGAGCCTTCCAGTTCAGTACTTCCTGTACCTTGGCGGGGTCCACCATAATTCCTCCATCGGACAACACATGCCCAAGGAAAGGTACTTCACGAAGCCAGAATTCGCATTTACTAAACTTCGCATAAAGTTGATGTTCACGCAGTCTTGTGAGGACTATACGCAGATGTTCAGCGTGATCCTCCTCATTCACAGAATATACCAGGATGTCATCAATAAATACCACCACAAACTTGTCCAATTCAGGCATAAACACCGAATTCATCAAGTACATGAAGTGTGCGGGGGCATTTGTCAAGCCGAAAGACATAACAAGATCTCATAAAAGACCGTATCTGGTAGAAAAGGCTGTCTTTGGAACATCTTCCGGGCGGATTTTAATTTGATGGTAGCCAGATCTTAGATCGATCTTGGAGAAAACTTTAGCTTTAGACAACTGATCGAACAAGATGTCGATACGTGGTAGAGGGTACTTATTTTTGACAGTGACTGCATTGAGAGGTCTATAATCTACGCACATCCGCAACGACTGATCCTTCTTCTTTACAAAGATAGCAGGACATCCCCACGGCGATGAACTAGGACGAATCAACCCCTTCTTCAAAAGTTCATTCAATTGCACCTTAAGTTCAGCGAGCTCATTTGGAGGCATCCTATAGGGTCTCCTAGAGATGGGAGCCGTGCCAGGCAATAACTCAATTTTAAACTCTACATCCCGGTCCGGAGGGAGTCCCGGCAAATCATCGGGAAAAACGTCTGGAAACTCATTTACTACTGGAATTTCGGTCAACACCTTTGCTTGCACAGCATGAACTTCCCCAGACAAATCAATTTTTCTGGGAAGTTGCACCAGAAAACCCTTTTGATCTGTAGGGTCTCTGAGCATAACTACCCGAGTGGATGTATCAATGAGTACCCCATTCTGACTCATCCAATTCATGCCCAAAATAACATCGATACCTAAGCCCGGCAAAACCACTAAGGCAAGCGAGTACTTTCGCCCTTCTATCTCAAGCTCAAGATTCCCCACTACTTTATTTGTGGAAATATTCCCACTTGCTGCGCTAATACAATAACCCCCACCTTCAACAGTATGCAATTTGTGTGCAAACTCTGATGCAAACTTAGGACTGATAAAGGAATGCGAAGCACCCGAATCAAAAAGTACCACTGCAGGATGTTGGTCAACTAGGAACTTACCAGCAGTGACAACCTCACCAGATGGGATTTCCTCAATACTGTTATAATGAGCGTGCCCTTGACGGCCACCTGGGTTGACATTCTTCTTGGGGTAAGGACAGTTCCTGGACCAATGGCCTGGCTTGTTGCAGTTCCAGCAAGGCATGTTGCTAGGGGGGACACTGGAGTTGCCTTGGCCCGAAGTACTCTTTGGCAGAGCCACTGTATATGCCTTACGAAACCCAGTCTTCATTGGCACCTTCTTTTGTGGAGGACGGAACTTAGCATTTGTGGCAGGAGGGCGAGGAGGAGCCCTCGGGGCAGCTAGAGCTCGAGACTGTGAAGCACTCGCCTCAATGGCCCTTTTGCGGCTCTTAGAGGCAGAATAGATAGCATTGTTGTTCTCTTGAGTCAGAGCATCGCTGATAAATTCATTGAAAGTAGTGCACTTGCTAGTGCCCATAGTCTTCATCAGCTTCGGGCCTAGGCCTCTTTTAAAGCTAGCAATTTTCTTGGAATCGGTATCCACAAACTCAGTGGCATACCTTGCTAGGTTGTTGAAAGATTGCAGGTATTCAGTCAAGCTTTTATTGCCCTGCGACAGCCTCATGAATTCTGTGTGTTTGATAGCCATGAGACCTGGAGGAATATAATTCCCACGGAATGCAGCCTTGAACTGGTCCCAAGCAATCGGAACATTTACAGGCAGTGTGGAACGATAGTGGCTCCACCAAATACCCGCTGGACCATGCAACTGGTGAGAAGCATATTCAGTCTTTAGCTCATCAGTCAGGCGAAGCAGACGAAACTTTTGCTCAATAGTATTCAACCACTCATCAGCTTGCAGTGGTTCCTCCGCCTCCTTAAAGAGCGGGGGCTTAGTATCAAGAAAGTCCTTGAAATCACTGTATTGATTGGGTTCTGGGCCTTGGCGGCCAGGACGAGCCTCCCGGTTGGCAAGCTAGCGCATAACATCTGCCAGCATGCGCTGCCCTTCAACCACGGTCTGCATTAACTCAGCCGGGGTAGGTGGTGGCGGAGGGGGTGGCTGTTCCTCATCCTCATTGCCATGACCCCGACGAAGATTGTACGACATCTGCAAAATGCATAGCCAATGAGCACTGACGATGTGGGAAATTTGTAGATGAATTATTGTAAATATGTCAAACTGACTTCATGAAATAGACTTCTCAAAATACTCATGACACAATACTTCATCACAACCGCACAATCTCTTCAAGTGAATCAAATGGTGCAATCATGCGAGAGAATCCAACAAGATGTACTTTGATACAGGCTCACACACAAGGAGCACAGCAGTTACTGAACCGTTTACGTTAAAAATCTACGGGATTTTTGATCTTTTGCCCGGTACTTGGATTCAGTTTTAAAGTGTTTAGTTGACTGAGAAAGGCTACTTCAAACTGATCACAAAGAGACTTCTCAACGGTAGAGTTCCATGGTGGATCATGACTAGCCACCTCGATACCAGCGCGTGCCAAGCAGCACAACCTTATGCCGCACGCCATAGGAGGCTCTCGGTTTCGTCGCGGCACCGAAGGGTGCTAATCGTGACACCATCATCGAACGCCACACAATAAGACATCCAATTGCGATCGAAATTAACAGGCTCCAACTAACATCCAGGAACATAGGGTTCGACCTTACATCCCAAAAGTCAAGTTATTACAAAGCCTCACTCCATCACAGGGAGGGCACAAAGGACGATCCTAACACCATAGCTACGTGATAACTACTCTAAGCATCGTCCTCAGAGTCGGCGTCATGGATCTCCCCGCCATCCTCATCACTAACAGGCTCTAACTCCTCATCTTCTTCTTCTTCTGGTTCTTCTTCTGGTTCGGCATCTTGGGGTCCGTTGACCTCCACTTCATCATCATTTTCAGCCATGAAGATTCCCGAACCCATGTCCTCATCTGCATTGATATTTCTAGGCAGCAGAGGATTTAGCTGGTTGTTCAGGCGGTGCACTTCTTCATGAAGATTGTCATTGTATTCTTTAGCATTCTCCAATTGCTGTTCGAGCTCAAACTGACGAGCTCTCAGAACGTTCTCCTCGTGCCAGGCTTCATCCCTCTGGTTCATGACACGAACCAACATGCGTTGACAGTTGCGGTTTGCTACTGTCAACCTCTGGACTGCAAGGGTTTCCTAGTCACGATCACGAATCACTTGTTCCAGTTGCTGACGCGCTGCATTCCTGGCAGCCGTCACTTCAGCCAACTCTGCCCTCAGCCTTTCCACCTCAGTAGGCTCAGGGCGGGGCTCACGTGGAGCGAGCTGGTGTCGCGGTGCCCTGCCTCCAGTGGACTTACGAGCGGTCCTCTTGGTACGTGCCATCTGTAGCAACAGATAAGATACGACTTAAAGTGAGGATCATTTAGGGGATACGAAATTTACTTTAGTCGGGAGTACTGAAATTTTTAAGGAGGGAGTAAATGATATGTATGATATAATTAAACATGATGCATGCACGTTCCGTACGCCCTCTCACCTTAGTAGAAACCTAAAGTTCTAACGCTAGGCGGTGGCATACATACGTTCTCTCATATAAGCGAAACTATCGGTCTACTCGTTACGCTGTTAGTGTACCTGCAGAAAACCTCATTTCAGCCCAACAGTTTCCCAATATATGCACACAAGAAAGCAGTAATTTAAATACTTTCCATATACACATCCCCTGATGTATATACTTCAGTATCAAAGCTACCCGATATAAAGGTTCCCACAATTAAGTGCTTACGTAATTACATGGTTTAAACATGTAAGTATGCAAGTCACCAAAACTACTCTCCCCTAGATCGCCGGTTGGACGATCATGCTCTCACAACTCACACTTACCAGAGCGTCGAGGCAATTGATCCATACATTACCACCCAAGTGGATGGCATCCATACAATATCACGCCGTATGGACGACGAAACAAAAACAAACAAGGCCCCCAAGTTAGTCTTTATAATAAGCCACCTAAGAGTCCTTATTTGGGCTAAGGGATGTGATCACTGGCACACCTAAAAAATATTTTTTTTGTATTTTAACCCTTTTTCATAATCAAATATTTTTTTGTTTTTAAATACTCGTATGATGTTTTTAATGTTGAATTATGCTCCGGTACCAGCTGTAACAGAACCGACCAAATTATAAGAGCACAAGTACAAAAACAAGCACCGAAGCGCTCAAATTTTCGAACTTGAGCCCATATAATCCCGGTAGTCAATCGAAACCACGAAGGATTTCAAACCAACCTGCTTACAACCAGGATCGCATCATTCAACATACAACATCATACGTTACATTTCACAAGTAGTTCCAAAATAAGTTTACACATATGGAGTCGCAATTATTACAAACCAAGTTTATAAAGTAGCGGAAGCATAACACACACCAGATGTTAACTACTGCCAGTCTGGATGATCAACAACCCGCAAAAGCATGAGGAAAGTACATAAAAGATGATCACGCCCAAGTGATCTAGTCTTCTTCACCCGCAGGGTGGAGACAAGTTTTGCAGAAGCCTTGATAGAGCATATCATCTGCAACAGGAGGGAATAAACCCTGAGTACTGGAATGTACTCAGCTAGACTTACCCGTCGAAAACCAGAAATAAGATGACACCAAGGATTATGCAAGGCTTTCACAAGAGGCTAGCTGACATAACATTTTGCATAAAGGCATAAGTAGTTGAAACTCTTATAACCTGTACTAGCAGTTATTTTTAGCATTTACCTGTCATCTATCTTAGCACCTGTACTAAACATGCAATTGATTATAATCAAACAATTATCATCATTATATCCAGAGCAGGTATGAATTGTGGCAACATTGTATCATTCCCTTAACCACCGGTTCATTTAATGAGATCTACGTTGCCGCTGCTCAAGTCAAGTGCTCACTAACCGGGAGCGACGGCGATTCGAATCGAATTCCTATCCAGCTGGAGAGGTATTTCTAACACTCACCGAGTCACGCCTGGCGAAGGCTGCTCAGGTCATCTTTTGTACAGTTCAGGAATCGCGGGCCCGAATAATGTCGCGTCCCCAAGGGCGACACTCTGCCAGGTGATAGGGACTCTAACCCCCCCTTGGTCTCACGCCAATGTCCCCAAGCACATCCTTTCTCTCCTCCAAGATGCAACCTACCATTCGATTCCCGACCTGAACCATACTACTCGACTTCGCGGTCAGAACGGCTTATCCGGCCAACTAAGTGTTAGACTGCGTTCAACATGACTCAAGGACGTACAGCGAATCGGTCCTTAAACGACTCAGACGGGCATAGCTCCACACCCAAGACGTGAAGTGTCTTGCGGCTGTACTATCGAACTCCCGCCCGGTCTCAATTTCATTTTAAGGCATGGTTCCGTCCACGATAGCCATAAAGCCACTCGTGACTCCTTCCTACATCTCGCGGATGACCGGAAATCACCCGACTTCTACCGAACTAAGCAGGGCTAAGCATTGACACGCGCCTAAACCTAATATAGGATTAAGTACGATATCTGGACAAGGACAGGTATAATGCAACAAGTGTTTTCATATAACTCCTACAACTTAATGCAGTAAACAATTAAAAGTACTCAAGATTAATTTATAAAATAGTAGGTTCAGCATGCACCGGGGCTTGCCTTTCAGAAAAGTTGAAGGCCGGTGGTCAGGGCACTCCGGCAAGTCTTCAGCGGCGTCTCCTTCGCCTGCTGGATCCTCGGGCTCCTGCTACTCCTGGTTCTCCTCCGGAATTACAGGCTCGAATTCGAGGAGAGTTACTCCCTCCGGTACACCTATTGCATGAATGCACAATAAATACCATGGATGCATAAATGGGTGCAACATGCTCGGAATGAAATGCATTTTAGAAATAAAATACTCTATTCAAGTTATTTTATTAGTACGTGCAAATCTCTTCTCCGGTGGAGAAGTACTTACCTAATCTACCCAACCTAAGATATAGTTGTTCCTCTTCGGTTAAGGCCCTAACACCTAATAAACACAAGAGTAACATTATTTAGGTTACCACAGTAAGTTATTCTGGACAGCAGCTCAAAGATCCTGACATAACTGGAGAATCCCAACTCCAAAAGATATGATCTAAGACAATCTGGAAAGCTTATGAAATGCACCACAAAATGTTTTCAGATCACAACACTAAATTCCAAAGTGTACCTAATCGAAATTCCGAAGTTCCAGAATCTGTTCTCTCTAAACAGAGAGCAGTCAATTCTGGACTGGCACTTTAAACAGCAATAACTCCCAAACTACTAAGCCAAATGCTCCCAAATTTTGACACAAGCTCATTTACAAATTTTACTACAACTTTGGTATTTACAAATTTTCCAGCAACCACCTTTATCCAAGGTCAAACCTAGAAATACTATCAGCTGTCCAGAAAACCTAAAATTGCAAAGATTAAATATTTATTGATGTGGCAAATATTCTCTAAGACAAAACTAATACTACTACAAGTTCACAAATGTCACAAAAACACCAGAAAGTAAGGTGTGCCCACCTAGAATTTTTATTTAAACCCATTTCTTAATTTACTTAAGTAATTAAGTGGAATTTTAAACATATATGTAAACGGCTCCTAAATTTCTACAAAAATTACAGGGGACTCTCTGACCCAAGAAGAGGCTACTGTAAAAATTTGAATTAAATTTATTCACAGGAGCTTCCTACACAAAATTCCCAAGCCAAAAAGGCTGATTTTTGTATAAATAACAAAGCACAGTAAAAAGTGTCAAACAACATATTTCTTAATTTTGCTTAGACACTCTAGGGTACCAAGACATTCTCCAAAAATTTATAAGAACATTTCACATGTAGAAAAATTACTAAAATTCATTTAAGTATTTCCTAGAATAACAAGATAACATTATAACTTGAAAAGTACTTAAGCACTGCTGCCCAAATTTTTACCAGAGCTAAAGCAAGTATAAAACAGTCCACCCACCAAATTTCATAATTTTTTGAATACTACAGCTCAAGTTATATATTTAACAAATTTGTATTCATTTCAAAACACACTTGAAAGATTTATTTAATTCTCCTAGAAATTAAACATCACATTCTAGATTTATATTTTTCTAAAATACTACACATCCTGTAGATCCCAAAAAAATTTATCTTATAATTTTTGGGCAAGTAAAACCCTAGATCTACATTTTCCAAACTTAACCACATTTCTGTAGCAATATAAATAAAAATGAAAAAGATCTCATTTATACTGGGCCGGCCCGGAAGACGCGGCCCACGACTCGCGCGCGCGGCCCGCTCGGCCTCCCGCCCGCGCGTGCGCGTCTGCCAGGGTGGGGGCCGCTGTCAGCGAGAGGGGGACAGGGGGGCGACGGGCCGAGAGCTCCGGCGAGCGGATTCACGCCGCCGGCGGCTCCCCTGGCCAAGCCTACCACCGTGCTCTCCACTCCAAACCGCATCTAGGCATGTACTTTTTCCCAACTCTACCGTGCCGGAGCACCCTTGCCGACGGTGAGAGCGGACGGCAGCGAACGCGTGGCGGTACGCCGGCGTGCTCCGGCCGCTAGATGGCCGGCAGAGGGGTGCGCCCACTTCCTGGAACCCTGGCGGACTTCCCGAGGTTACCCAAACGGATTGGGATGGGGTGGAGCAGCTTGGCCGTGTGAGCACCTGGCCGTCGGCCATGGCGGCGGTGCGTGGCCGTGTTTCGGCTTGACCGGACCGAGACTAGCGGTAGCGTCAACACTCGAGCATCTAGGTGTGCAGGGGAAGAGGGACCGTGAGCGAGGGAAGACGGAGGAGTGCGGTGCGGTGCTGGCCACAGTGACTCTCAACCACGGCGGAGCTCCGGTGACATTTGGAATGGGCGGACGCGACAATGCGGCTCACCTTGGGCTCGATTGATGTCACGGGTTGGTCGAGGAGGTGCAGGGCAGTGTGGTGGTGTGAGGGGTGTTGATTTGGCCGGTAGGAGTATGGCAGCGAGCTCTCACGGCCGCGACAAGGCATGCGGCGGCGATGCGGCTCGGGGCGTCCGCCTGAGCTCGGGAGGAGCAAGAGAGAGGGCAGAGGCGCGAATGAGGTTGGGGGCGGCATCGTGGCGCCCTTGAAGCCCTCGCGGTCGGACTGGTAGGGCCACGGCCGGCGCATGGCCGCCACCGAGCCCCCACGCGTCGCCGCGGTCCTGCCTTCGGTCGGCCACGACAGGCAACGAAGTCGGGTTTGACTGAATGAAGGTGTCATTCGATGACTGACAGCGTGATTTCAACGAAGAATATCTCCTAAACCAGCTCGAGTTAGTCGAAGATGATTACACCAATTTTGTAGAGCTACATGAGGGCTACAAGTTTGTCAATTAGAGTTTGGACTGGTTCGGCCTGGATTTGAAACTACAAGGCTCCAAAGTGGTGACCCTTGAAACTGAAACTTAGTTTCAGTCACTAAGCCGACTGAAACCCGATTTTCTAGACACCATATCTCCTAAACCATTTAGAACTAGGTGATGGTGATATTGACAATGTTGTAGAGCTATGTGTGGTCAACAACTTTGTCAATTGGCTCAAAGACTGGTTCGGCCTGGTTTGTGAGTTACAAGTTGCTAAAGTGAGGTACTGTGAAACGGTTTTCAGCTCAACACTTAGCAAAATTTGCTAAGTCCCAAAACAGCCCTTAATACTGACTTGTGGGCCATTTTTGAGCATGTTCTGGTCATTTTCATGAGATGGCCATATTAGAACTTTTGTTCCTTATGAAATTCTCTACAACTTTGCTTAAGGTTGTTCCTCCATGCAAGATTTCTAAGCTGGACTTTTTATTTGGTCAAACCAGATCACTCTAGGGTTCCACACTTGGTCAACAACATTTGGAAGGGCAATTTGGTAATTTTGGTCAACATGAACATTGCTCCACTACTTACCCTAAATGTAATTAAGGTGTTATAAGACCTAATTAGCCACTCTACACATTGGTTGCACAAAATTCCTAGTGTCACATACTTTGGCACAAGTAATTCAACACTTTTACCCAAATGTTGCAAACTCATGTTGCACATGTTGCATGAGTGTGTTGCACAACATTTGCTAATTATGTTACACTAAAGTGGTTGACATATCTCACAAAGGAAATTGCACATAAGGTACTTGTGTGTTGCACACTACTCACTTTTTCTTCACATGAAATATAAACATATTATAAGCTTATGCATGAAATGAATGATGCTTGCTTATGCTCATGCAAATGCAATGCAATTAAGGAGCTAAACACTTGGGGTGTTACACGAATCTTCATGGAATATGCTCAAAAATGGCAACCGAGGTGCTCAATCCTTCGCTCGCCACCTGTTCGGGAGAATGCCACGCGCCCTGGATGTGGCGACTATGCTCACCTCGTGTCCCCACCATGACGACGCGTGTCCACGCCGATGCCTCATGCCCTGCCCTTCCTCGTCAAGGAACAGAGGAGCTGAGCTCATCCTCACTCTCGCGTGCCCTCACTGCCTAGCTCCTGCTCGCTCGCAGTCGCTTCGCTCGCAGCACGCGCACGCGCGGGCACAGACGCCGCCGTGGCCGCCATTGCCAGCCGAGTAGAGCTCAATGGCTGCCAACCAATCCGTTTCTCCATGCCTTCCCTGTCCTATCCTTGTACCGCTACACCTTCACCACCATCCGCCGCCCTCGACGTGCCCTTCCTCTGGCATTTTCTGCCGCTGCCGACGGCCGCCTCCGGAGCGGCTCGCACGCCGCCACCCGCTTATATGGCTAGCCGGTCATGGGTGACCTTGGCCCACGCCGCTTGCGCGTACGAACGCGCCTCGCAGCCACAAAGCCGGTCGGACCTCCCACCGCCGTCGTCCGCCGTTGATAGCCCGCCGGAGCGCCGCCGCTGTCGGAGCAGTGCCCCGGCATGTAACCGCGCACGTGGTCAGGAGGCCATGGGCCACCTCACGCCGAGCCATGACCACCTTTGGGTGTGCCTCGACACCGCGACCCTCACCGGCCGTTTCCTCGCCGCCGGCGCCGCCCTCTGCCGGCCGGCCGAGCCGGACCATCGCCTCCCCTGGTTCCCGGTGCCGGAGGAAAGAGGCCTCCTGTGTCTCTGTCTCTCTCTAGGAATGATAGGTGGGGCCATCTAGGCAGCGGGTCCCGCATGTCGATTAAGTGGTGACAGGATTTGGGTGCTTGTTCGGGTGCGTTTAGCGAGTTAAGTTAGGGTTGAGTAAGTCTGTTTTTGAATTTCAGAAATTTGTAAATCTTCTAAATTCCATAGTTCATGCTAGGTAATTCCAAAAATAGCAAATGTGGACTTTTTGGAAACCTTGAGAAGAGATCTTTGCAGTGGAGTCATACAGTGTTAGGTGTTTGTAGATGTTTTCTGATGTCTTTATTTAAGCTTTAAAAATGCTCCAAAAATGCTTATAAACTTGACCAGAGCCATATCTTGAGTTTTAGAACTCCAAAAATAGTGAGTCTTGTTTTGTTAATTTTGTGATGACATGTACTTGCTAGGAAAAATATTAAACACACTATTTGTTCACTGTTTTCGTAAGGTTTTGTTTTGACATTGATAAATAAGGAAATCTACATTAGATTGCTTGTCATTTTTATATCTTGAGTTGTGTTGCTTCAAATGATGTGAAATTTTTATGGTAGTCTTTCCATGCTATGAATGTAATGTGAGATGAATTTCATGGTCATTGCTTACTATATGATCAAGTCATTGGTTTAACTTGTTTATGTCTTGATAACTAGCTTATAAATAATATATAAATGTTAAAATGGAAAATGTTATTCCCTTAGCTTAGTATGATGTTTCTCTATCATATTAATTCATAATATGGCCTTGTGTTCACAGAAAATATTGAGTTTTAGGTTTAATTTGCTCTTACATGAATTATTGCAATAGCTATTGGTCTTTTTCATAGAGGTTGATATACTTGTCTAAATGGCTTGAAAATTGTACAGTAGACTTTTGAGAGCATTTGTAGACCCCTGTAATTTTGGTAGAATTTATTGAGTATCTTTATTATGTGGTCATAATTCCACCTAATGATCTAAATAAATTAAGAAAATGTATTAAAGGAATTTATTTAGTAATTCACACTACGTTTTCTGATGTTCATTAGTCATGTATGAAATGTTGGTAAAGTTGGTTTTATCCAATTATATGTTTGCAACATAAGTTAATAATTATTGCTTGCAAGTGAGGTTTCTAGACAGATCTGGGAACTTAGCAAAGTTCTTCATGATAATGTGCTTTGTTGTGAAACTTATTTATACAAAAGTTGTAGATAATTCATGTATCTAGCTTCTGTTAAAATTTGGTGGCATTTGGCCATGTGGTTTAGGAGTTATAGCTGTTTAAAGTTAGGTTACAGAATTGCTTGCTCTCTGTCTTGTTGGACCAGTTTCTGTATTTGTGTAAATTCGACATGTTAAACTTTGGAATCATGCTGTGATGATATTAAATGAAATATAGAGAATTTCATAAGCTTTCTGTAATGTCTTATTTCATATCATTTGGATTTGTATATCTCCAGATATAATTGATTTGTGAAGCTACTGTTTGCTTGTCCAGAAATTGATAAATTCCAATTTGCTTGCTTGTGTATTGAAGTGTGACACCTATATTTGTTGGTACTTGGTTTGGTACCCTAGGATCTTATAAGACTTGTGTCTTGATTGATGTATTTGCAATCTTCTATGTTATGCCTTAGTGAGGATTAAGTTAATTAGCTCTAGGTGTTTATGAGAACTTTGGTATGCTTGTTTGATTTCTTTGTTTATTACCCTTCTATGCATTCATACATATGCATTGTTGCATCTCATATAGGTACGCTAGAAGAAACGTGTGAAGGATGTGGCGTTGGAGCCAAACCCAAAGACGATGTTTGGTGGATCCATCCCGAAGATAGAAGGATCGGACAAGTGCTAGATCGGAGGATGCTCGCCAAGTGAATTCATCTGACATACTCTAACTTGAGTCGGATCCCAGGCAAGCCCCGGAGCATTATAAGCCTCCTATCTTCAAAGAAATTATATATATATATATATATATATATATATATATATATATATATATATATATATATATATATATATATATATATATATATATATATATATATATATATATATATATATATATATATATATATATATTAAGTATTGTTGCATTAAGTGGTAGGAGTTGGTTGGAAACCCTTGCTGCTCATTCCTTGTCCAGATATATGAATCCTTGAATCCTACATAGACTAGGATCGAGTAGATGCTTAGCCCTGCTTTAAGCGGTAGAAGTCAGGTGATTTCCTGTCACCTACGAGATATAGGGATATTCATATACGGCACGGTTGGCTATATGTGCTATCGTGGAATGGAACCATGTGTTAATAAAATGAAATGAGACCGGGCGGGATGATGATAGTGAAGCGACAAGACATGGAGGTCTTGGGTGTGAATCTATTCCCGTCTGAGTCGTTTAAGGACTGATTCGCTGTACGTCCTTGAGTCATGTTGAACGTAGTCTAACACTTAGTTGGCCGGATAAGTCGTTCCGACCGCGAAGCCGAGTAATGTGATTCAGGCCAGGAATCGAATGGTAGGTTGCTTCTTGGAGGAGAGAAAGGATGTGCTTGGGGACATTGGCGTGGGACCAAGGGGGGTTAGAGTCCCTATCACCTGGCAGAGTGTCGCCCTTGGGGTCGTGACATCATTCGGACCCACGATTCCTGAATCATATGAAAAGGTGGCTTGTGCGACCCTGGCAGGGGCCTGCGCGGTGAGTGTTAGAAATACCCCTCCAGCTGGATAGGAATTCGATTCGAATCGTCGTCGCTCCCGGTTAGTGAGCACTTGACTTGAGCAGCGGCAACGTAGATTCCATTAAATTGAACGGATAGTTAATTGGATCATGATGGAAAGGTTGTCTCAATTTATACCTGCTATGGTTAATATTGTTTGCTCCTAATAAAGTGAGTGCTCTAGTATAGGTTCTAAAATAGATGATAGGTTAATGATAATTAACTTGATGCTTAAGCATTAATGATTGATCACCTATATTAAGCTTTTATGCAAAATGTTGTCAAGCTAGCCCCACTTCATATCAGCCTTGCATGATCCTTGGTGTCACCTTATTTCTGGTTTCTGACGGGTAAGTCTAGCTGAGTACTTTGTCGTACTCAGGGTTTTATCCCTACTTGTTGCTGGTTGTGATGTATCATGGCGACTGCAAGAGTTGGTTGGCTCCTGCCGTAGAGGCGGAGTGTGATCATGGGCATGATCCTTCTTATTCACCTTATCTCTAATGCTTTTGTTGGAAGTCGACCATTGTACTGGCATGTATTTGAAATAAGATTTATGTTAGTTTTAAATTACTTTGCTTCTGCTACTTTTGAACTTAAGTTGTAATAACTATATTGAACTCCGATGTATATTGAACTACTTATGAAATGGATGTAACATGTGACTTGTTATGTTGAATCACTATGATCTTGGCTTGTATGTTGGTTGGCTTGAAATCCCTCGTGATTTCATTGGACTACCGTAGTTATATGGGCTCAAGTGCGAGAATTTGATCACTTCGGTGATTGTTTTTATACTTGTGCTCTTATAATTTGGATGGTTCTGTTATAGGCTTCATCGAGTTAGTCCAAGGCATCATCGAGGAACTTCTTAACCTCCATCTCCTTATACATCATGACCCTTGGCACCCCTTAGTAGAGATCGGTCGAAAGGACTGCCTTGGAGCAATAGACCATGAAGAAAGGTGTGTGGCCGGTTGCCTGGCTGGCGGTCATCCTTAGGCTCCACAGTACCACGGGAAGCTCCGCAACCCATCACCCACCAAACTTGTTGAGCTTGTTGAAGATCCTAGGCTTGATCATTTGCAAAACCATGTCGTTTGTGCGCTCGACCTGCCCATTCATGCGGGGGTGCACCATAGCGCCCCAATCGATGTGAATGTGGTACTTGTCGCCGAACCTAAGGAATTTCTTCCCCATGAACTGTGTGCCATTATCGGTGATGATGGAGTTTGACATCCCAAATCGATGGATGATGTCACAGAAGAAGAGCACGGCTTACTCGAATTCGATCTTGGTGATCAGCCACACTTCTATCCACTTTGAGAACTTGTCAATGGTGACAAGCAGATGTGTGTAGCCCTCAGGCGCCTTCTTGAGGGGCCTGACCAGATCAAGCCCACAGACCATGAATGGCCACGTGATGGAGATCATCCGGAGCGCTTGGGCTGGCAAATGGGTTTGCTGAGCATAGTACTGGCACCCTTCATAGGTGCATATGATCTTCTTAGCCTCAGCCATGGCGGTTGGCCAATAGAAGCCCTGCCATAACATGTTTTCGATGAGGGTCCTTGGCGCGGCGTGGTGTCCATAGGTCCCACCATGGATATCCTCTAGCAGTCGCCTCCCTTGTTCGATAGGGATGCAGCGCTGCAAGACCTTGGTGTGACTCTTCTTGTAAAGCTCTCCCTCGATGGTGAAGAAGGACTTAGCATGGCGCGCGAGCCATCGAGCTTCTGTCTTATCCGTTGGGAGCACCTCACAGACGAGGCAATTGAGGTAAGGGGTCCTCCAATCAGGTGAGGGGTTAGACCCTACCACTGGGTCCTCATCGAACTCCCCTACTAGATCTTTGTCAATCTCCATGACCTTGGGGTCAAATGGAGATGGAGGGGGGCTAGCCCCCAAGCCTAGAGTGGGCACTACGTTGCTGGCCCCAACCCTTGATCCTAGGCCGAAGGGGTTAGAAGGAGCTGACGATCGCCCATCCCTCGAGCCCAAGGCAAGCGACTCATCGCTAGCCTGTCCTGATTCTTTGTAGTAAACTGAGGGCTTGTGCTGATCACTGGCAAAGATGCCAATTGGGACCGACTCTTGGCCAGATGCCATCTTTGCTAGCTCGTCGGCTGCCTTGTTGAGCCATCGGGGATGTGGTTGAGCACGAGGCCATCAAACTTGTCCTCCAGCTTGCGAACTTCTTAGCAGTACGTGGCCATCCTAGGGTTGTGGTAGCTTGACTCCTTCATGACTTGGTCAATGACAAGCTTTGAGTCACCCCTGATGTCATGCCGCTAGATCCCCAGCTCAATGGCGATGCACAATCCATTGATGAGCGCCTCATACTCGGCCACACTATTAGAGGCCGGGAAATGAAGGCAAACCATGTACTTCATGCGCACTCTATGGGGGGGGACAAAGACCAGTCTCACACCAGCTCCTTTCTTCATTAGCGACCCATCAAAGTGCATCGTCCAATACTCTAGATCGATGGGCATCGGCGACATCTGGATCTTGGTCCATTCCATGATGAAAATCGGCTAGTGCATGGGACTTGATGGCATTCTATGGGGCGTACGTGATGCCTTCACCCATTAGCTCAAGCACCCACTTGGAGATTCTCCCCGTGGAATCATGGTTCTAAACCACCTCACTGAGAGGAAATGATGTTACCACCGTCACAGGGTGTGACTCAAAGTGGTGGTGTAGCTTTCTCTTAGCAACTAGGACTACGTACAAGAGCTTCTGGATTTGTGGATAGCGAGTCTTGGAATTGGCTAAGACTTCACTGATAAAGTAAATAGGGCGTTGCACCTTAAGAGTGTGCCCCGCTTCTTCTCGCTCCACAACTAGAGCAGCGCTGACCACCTGCGTGGTGGCTGCAATATAGAGCAGGAGCAGCTCCTTTTTGGCTGGTGGGACTAGGATCGTGGCCTTTGTCAAGAGCTCCTTGACCATGTCAAGCGCCTCCTGAGCCTCGGCCATCCACATGAACTAGTTGGTTTTCTTCAAAAGATGATAGAGAGGGAGGCCTTGTTTGCCGAGGCACGATATGAAGCGATTGAGAGCTATGAGGCATCTCATGATTTGCTGCACCCCTTTTATGTTCTGAATCAGGCCCATCTAAGTGATGGCGGTAATCTTCTCTGAGTTGGCTTCGATGTCGCGCTCAGAGACGATGAACCCAAGCAACATGCCCCTCGAGACCCCGAAAACACACTTTTCGAGGTTGAGTTTGATGCCATTCTCTCAAAGTTTCATGAAGGTTTTTATGAGGCCAGCCATGAGCTAGTTGACCTTTTGGACTTGACTATGATGTCATCCACGTAAGCCTCGATGGTCTCTCTGATGAGATCACCAAAACATTTGAGCATGCATCACTAATATGTTGCTTTTGTGTTTTTCAAACCGAACAACATGCTAATGTAGCAAAATGATCTGAACGGGGTGATGAAAGAGGTCATGAGATAGTTAGACTCTTTCATCATGATCTGATGGTATCCAAAGTATGCATCAAAGAAGCAGAGGGTTTCGCACCCCGAGGTTGAGGCGACTACTTGGTCTATACGTGGCAAAGGAAATAGATCATTTGAAGATGCCTTATTGAGACCAGTATAATCAATACATAGTCTCCATTTCTCACTCTTATTTTTTACAAGAACAAGATTGGCTGACCACTTAGGATGATACACTTCCTTGATGAATCCGGCTACCAAAAGCTTCGTAATCTCCTCATCGATGGCCCTGTGCTTCTCCTCGTCGAAAAGGTAGAGATGTTGTTGTATCGGCTTGGAGCCTGGCCTGATCCTCAAGGCATGCTCAGTGACTTCCCTTGGAATTCTTAGCATATCCAAGGGTTTTGATGCAAAAACATCACTATTCGCACAAAGGAAGTCCACGAGCACACTTTCCTATTTGGTGGAGAGGTCAGCGCCGATGCGCAGCACCTTGCCGTTAGGGTTGCTGGGGTTGACAGGGACCTCCTTGGTGCCCTCCATAGGCTCAAAAGACCTGGTGGGTCGCTTGGAGTAAGGTGCTTCATCAGTGGTCTTCTTCCTGATGGCCGCAAGCTCCTCAGAGGCGATGGTCGCCGTGGCAAGCTTGCAACACTCCACCTCGCATTCGTAAGTGCGCTAGAAGGAGGTGTCAATGGTGATGATCCCACATGGGCCCGACATCTTAATCTTGAGGTATGTGTAGTTGGGGATGGCCATGAACTTCGCATAGCATGGGCATCCTAGGATGGCGTGGTAGGTTCCATGGAACCTAACCACCTCAAAGGTGAGGACCTCTGTCCTAAAGTTGGATGGATTTCTGAAGGTGACGGGCAGGTCGATCTGCTCGAGGGGTTTGGCCTGCTTTCCTAGCACGATGTCGTGGTAGGGCGCTCTAGTCAGTAGGATGCGCGTCCCGTCGATGCCCATGGCATCAAGCATCTTGGTGTACATGATGTTAAGGCCACTAACTCTGTCCATTAGCACTTTGGTGAGCCGCTTTGTGCCAACGATCAGATCAACCACGAGTGAATACCTCTCCGAATGTGGGACGTTCTCTGGGTGGTCAAATTGGTTGAAGGTGATGGGGGACCATGATCATCGGAGGAAAACGGGCGTGGCCAGCTTGGCCACGTAAACCTCACGGTGCATAAGCTTTTGGCGGCGCTTGGAGTCATAAGTCACCATTCCTTTGAAGATCATGAGGCAACATGTTGTCTTCAAGAAGGCACCCTCCTTCCCCTCGGCGTCATCTATTGAGGGGTCACGCTTCTTCTTTGGATCACCTTGTTGGAACCCCTAGAGAGGAACCACCTCATGAGGGAATAGTCCTTGTATGCGTGCTTGATAGGGTAAGTGTGGTTCGGGCACAGTCCCTCGAGTAGCTTCTCAAAGTGATCTGGGGTGCCCTTGGTAGGTGCCTTTTTGCCCTTGCACTCGACAGCGGCCACGAGCGAGTCCCCATGTCGCTACTTATTCCTGTTCTTCTTGGAGCAGTTGAAGGCACCTCTGTCGGCGTCCTTATCCCGCTTCGCCTTGCCTTGGGGGTGGTCAAAAATTGCTCCGACCGCTCCTCACCTGAGGCATGGCTGGTGGCGATGTCGAGGAGTTCCTTGGTGGTCCTCGGGCGCTTATGCCTCAGCTTGTGGACCAGCAACTAGCAGGTGGTCCCTGATAGGAAATCCCCGATGACATCGGTGTCGGCGACATCGGGCAGCTCATTGCATTGCCTAGAGAAGCGATGAATGTACTCATGGAGAGTTTCACCCGACTTTTGTTGGTAGTTTTTGAATCCTAGGAGTTCCTAGGGCATGCGTAGGTGCCCTAGAAGTTGCCCACAAAGACCTCTTTCAAATCCGCCCAACTTTGAATCTGGTTGGGCAAAAGATGCTCTAGCCACCTTCGTGCCGAATTGGCTAGGAACAAGGGGATATTGCAGATAATGAAATAATCACTATCCGTGCTGCCGGCCTGACAAGCGAGTTGGTAATCCTCAAGCCATAGTCTGGGGTTTGCTTCCCTAGAGTATTTTGGGATGTTGGTCGGTGGTCGGTACCATGACGAGAAAGGTGCGTTCAGGATGTGGCAGCCGAAGACCTAAGGACCCGACGAGATGGGGCTTGGGCTCTAGTCTTCGGCGCTATCGTAGCACCGACGTGCGATGAGGGTGGTAGCCACGGACAACCTCCTCCCTCTCATCCCCCACCCATGCCTATGGTCATTTAGGGTGTTTCATGAGTCACGGATAGGGCCGATACGCTCTTGTGAAGAATCAAAGCTTGATCCTTAAAGCAAAGTTGGAGTTTATACTAAGATGAGTAAGATTGGTTTTAAGAGATTCTTGAGTTGTCACTAAAAATTTGGAGAAAAGAGGAGGAGAAGAATGTGGTTCAGATTGCTATTGTCATCTTAACTGAAACTTTCTATAGTACAGTTTTTATGTAACCCTTTTCTTTGATCTTGATCTTCCAAACCATGAAGAATCAGAGCTTAGTCCTGTAAGTAAAGTTGAAGAGCATACTAAGAGGAACAACTTCTATGTGTAGAGTTCAACAAGTTGAAATGTGGAATTGAGAGAACAAGAGCTTGGAAGATGGTGGTGCAGGCGTTATTGTAGCACGTCCAGAGCTTGCCGCGCAGGTGCTTGCCGCCATGGTCATCGATCTCATTCGCGTGGTTTTTGGATCGAGGCACGCAACTGCTTTCATGGCGGTAGCCAAGAAGCTGCTTTTGAGCTCCCCTACCTTGCCCTTCTCCTCTTAAATGTGATGAAGCCGGTCATTCTCTCCCTTTCTTCTCCCCTATTCACCACTGGCCGCCGTGATGCCTCGTCAAAATTCATCGTCTCTCCTATAGCTTGCTCCAATTGCTCGTGCACACCATATCTCCACATCCTCATGCTTCTCCTTGTCCCTCTCATAGCGCCTCGCCTTGCCAAAGATGTCCGCACCACTATTTCTCACCGTGGTGGATCGCCATCGCTGTCGTGCTTCCCCTCACCGTGGCCACACTGCTTTGGTTGCCTCTTGCTTGGCTATCACTTGTTCCACATTTGCTGTGAGGTCCTGATGCTCACCTATGTGACTGTTATGCGATTTGTCCATAGGTTTCATTGGAACCTTGCTCCGCCACCAGTCTGCTTTGCTGCAGCCTCCTAAAGCAATGGTGACCCATCTCTGCCAGAGTTCTGTGTCAGCCGAGTATGCTGTTGTGCTCGTGGTATGCCCCTGTAGCCGTTCATGCCCACCGTTTTACTTCTACTGTTCTGTTTTGGTCGGTGTGAGATCACCGGAGCACCACTGGTCGCCATGCGCACCGCCGTGGGCACTCTAATGTAGTAGTGCTTCACCTGAAGCCGTCAGCATGTGCGGGAGAGGTAGGGGAGTAGGCTAGAGTACTTAGCGCCGCCAGAGACCTCGCCACCATTGGGGAGATCACTGGAGTTGGTCAGGCTCGTCGTGGTTCTCACGGAGATCCTGTGGGCTGAGCAGGGAGCAGCCGCTGGGCCGGCCCAGTTCGGAAGAGAAGAGAGTGGGCCGGGTGAATGGGTTGGACCAGAGAGAGAGAGAGAATGTTTTTTCTTTTTTTCAGAAATGCTTAAACTATGTTCTTCTTGTTTCATTCATAGAAATGAATATAAGTGTGCTAAAATCATGAAATATTTTGTGTATGCTTATTCTTATGCTCTGTCCAGGAAAATTATTAGATGTTGAAAATTAATAGTTTTTGCATGATTTTAAATTAACTCATTTAAATAATAAATGTAACTTCCATGAATTTTGTAGACTAAAACAATTATCCAAAAATTATGAAACTTTGTTAGTATGATTATTATGCTTAGATGTACCTTCACAAAAATTATGGTACTGTTTTGATAAATTTCAATTATATGCTTAATAATATGCCTTGTTTAAATTAGTTAATAAATGATAAAAGTAATTAGGATAATTCCTAAATTGAATTAGGTGCATTTTTTGATTGAGTGCAGACCAGGGGACATGTTGACCATTGATGTTCCTTGGCAAGTTAATTATTGGTTGTGTTACTCACAATTGGCTTATTATTATTAACAACAACTAATATTGCTTTGTGAAGTTGTTAACCAACTTAAATGCGAAGAAAAGTTGTACTCAAGTTAGTTAAGCTTTAATTGACATTATAAATCATGTTTAGTACATCATAATCCTAAGCATGCATAATTTCTTATGTTTAGTGATCGCAAGTGGGATTCCATTGTGGAGCTAGTCCCAAAGTGGAATTATAGTCAGTCACTGTGGTTATCTAGTTGTAGTTTTCTAGAGTTTCTGACAACCTCGACATCACAAGCAAGCCCTAGAGCATAAATCATGTCCTTGTATTTTTATAAAAGTTATTCACATAAGTCTATGCTTGCTGCATTAAGTTATTAGGAGTTGAGTGATATACCATTGCTGCATATCTTCCTTGACTACAAATTACTTATCCCATGTCACACAGTTTTATATAATAGTAGTTAAATGCTTAGCCTTTCTTAGATGAAAAGTTTAAGTTATCCTAAAACTTTGATAAACCTAGTATATGAGAATGATCATGTTTTTAATACAAGACCGGGCAGAATCTTGGCTTGCGTCATGGTTTGAGGCCTGACGTAGTGACCCTGCCTATGTCGATTAAGGACGGATCGTTGTAGAGCTATCTGTGATCGTGACTTGTAGTACTAGCCACATACTCCGGTAAGCCTTTGCCCCGATTTATCCTTAACTTGAAAAGACAACTGCTCACTAGGCGAATGGAGATGGTGGGAGTACCGTGTAACACACTTCTGTGAATTTGTCATGGATGAACGACAAAGTGTAGTTGGTACTGTGCTCCCGGGTAGCACAGACCGGTTTAGGTTTTGGGGGATATGGGTATGGGTTGATATATGTAGGTTTGGGTCTGTAGACCTAGACTTGCATATGTCGTGTGGTAAGGAAACCCCAACTAGGCCAAACCGATTCGAATCACAGTTGCTTCTCGGTGAAGAAGACTCGATCAACTATGTTGCATCGTAGTTAATAACTGTAACTGGATGCTCATGATCACATGATGAGATGGTTTTAAAAAGTGATTGGTTTAGATCTGGTGCTAATATGATACTTATGTTTATAAAGCTTATGCTATAACATTGAAAGTAAGGATCAACTGTTAGTAAAGCTGTTCTGCAAAAGTTATCTTGATTCTTGCTATAGACTTATCGTGATTCCCCTTTGACCCGCATATCCTTGGAGTCTTTCCTTTTCATTGGTTAAGTCTTGTTGAGTACTTTTGTACTCCAGGTGTGTTAAACCCTTGTTGCAGGTGAGAGCAGCAGTAGAAGAGTTTGTTGTGCACCCTTGGGCATGGTGAATTCTCTCTTGTGTGTTACTAGTGGTACCTATCATGCTACCCTACGGCCTTGTTGGCTAAAGTTTAACTTTGTAATAACTTAAAAAATAGTTGTAAACTTATGGTTATAAGTCTTTCGTTGTTTACTCTGATGTAATCTATTGTATAATTGTACAACTGTTATAATACTACAATGTTTCTGTAATTGGATCATGCACGAAAGTAACCGTGGATGATTCAGGGTTCCCCGAGGACACCCAATAGACTACTGGAGTTGTCTGACTTGCATGTGCCGCTATCAGAAGTCTGGAAAACAATGATAGGCACATGTGGGCCATATTACTCAGGTAGTTCTACCACAGCTAGCGAGCTAACTGTCGATGTTTTGAACCACCGACTAGTAAATTTGTATTGCACGTTTGGCCCGGATGGTGAGCGCGGAGGACACAAGGAATTATACTGGTTCGGGTAGAATGTCCTTACATCTAGTTTGTGGCTGCTCGTGTTGCCGGCTCTAAAGTTTGTAGTAGGGGTTACAAACGAGCAAGAGAGGGAAGGGGTCCCAAGTCTCTGGTGAAGGTAAAGTGGAGTTGAAGTGCTTCAAATTGTTAGAAGTCTTCTCTGAAGCTTGCCCAAGTCGGGTGCCTAGTATTTCCTTTTATAGATCAAGGGAAGGACCTAGGGTACATGACAGAGAGAGAGAAAAAAAAGAGAAAAAGAAGAAAGACAAAAATCAAGAGGAAGAGAGCCCTGGGGCTACACTGCCCTTCTCCTCCGCGGGCAGGTCCTGCAGGCGACAATGAAGGTGTGTGCACATCATGACCTCATCCGTTTCTAGTGCTATAGACAAGTGCAACTATCTTAGTTTTGGTGCCCCTATTTGTCACTATCGCTACAGGCAGGCTCCACCGCTCGGCCACAGCACCTCGTCCTTCCTTGGCATGTAGTATGGTCAATAGATCCCCTTATCTGGAGTCACACGGGGATAGAGCAGCACAGTGCTGGTCCGCCCTGCACTATTGGAGACATGAGTGCCTAGATATAGCCTGTGGCGGCCGCCGGTCACATCGAGACATATCCGCCCCATCACTAGCGTTAGGGGCATGGTCCTAGGCCCACACCCAACATTCGTAGTGGTTGGGGGAGACGGGGGCCCTCACGGGAGCCCGTCTCCTGTCCGAGGCCAACTCCGCAAACCCCGGGTTGGGCGAGGCAGAATATAGGGGGTCGGGCAGGATAGATCCCACACCTCTAGGGTTGGACGAGGCAAAGCCTTTCCCTAGGGGGTCGGACGTGGCCGGGCCCGCACCCAAGAGGTCGGGCAAGGCGGAGCCCATGCCTAAGGGCTCGAGTGTTGGTATTTATTAATGCTCATAAAAAAGATCCGCAAGCGCACGAATACCATTGTAGCTTTCACATAGAGGTTTTAAATATCATATCCATAGGGAAATGTGTGAGTGCAACTAAGTGTATGCTTAACCTTTGAGAAGCTTCAAGGACGGAGATGATAGGGACATAGAGAAGATCACTAAGGTCTTCTAGTTCTAACCCTTGCAAGCTATGTCTAGTATTGTTCAACTGGGGACGTTACTTAAGAAAAGACACCAGTAGAGGATGCTTTCCTTCGCAACCAGGTCCTACTAGTCCTACAAACGAGAGGTGGACTATAGAAGATTCAACGAGGTAAAGTCACCCTCATGAGCTGCCATCGATCCAAAAAGTAGGGTGCATCTATGAGTAACCCGAGTCTAAGCGCCACGCTTATACTAGAATTATACCTTAAACTATGGCCGTAGGTTAAAGCACTCAAAAGAGACTCGCAAACCTGAAGAACAATATAAACAATGTTACTTACTTGAGTTAGAAGTTGATTACCAGAGGAATCTCAGAAGCAAGCGCTGGAGGAACTTGATCCCGAAGGTACAAGCCGTAGAGGGAGCACCAACAGGCCAGCACTTCATCCAATCTCTTCCCTCACACTCTATCTCTCTATATCTAAAAGACTAGTAGAATCTCTAGAGGACTACATGACTAATCTTCTCTTGATGGCTATCTCTGAGAGGTAGATCCTTTCATGGGACCCCTCTCAATTGATCCTCACTGGAAAATATGAATTAGGGTTTTAGGGATGCCTTTAGCTCAGGGGGTATAGGGCTGCTTATATAGGCTAGTGGGATGAACCAGAGCCCTCGGATCAAACTGACTTTGATCTACGGCAAAGATTGGACCTCAATGGCAATGGGGAACTAACGTTCGAAGCGGGCTGTGAATGGGCTTTGGCCTAGGTCAGCTGACCAAGGCCTAGGTCAGCTGACCCCCTTCTGTGGCCCTTCAGGCCAAGTTTCGGTGGATCGCCTTCTTGTGTTCTCTAGAATCTCTCAAGTTGGTTCCATGGTGGAATATGCTTTTTAGCCTGACATCCTAGATATCTTGCCTCACTTTCTTGATAAACCCTGCAGAAACACAGATTCACCAAAACCTGTGGAATTCTATCAGTTTAATCCCTAATTCTATGTTAGAGATTGATTTATGCCCTTATTCATGTTTCATTGATGGTTTATAATTGATGTTAGTGACCGTCAACAACTCCCTTAAGCTTAACCTTTGCTAGTCCCTTAGCAAAGCTAAACTCAGTGATGGATCAGGAATTGCTACAATGCTTTCACGCCTCAAAAGTACATATGCATTCAAACAAGAATTTTCCTTTGAATTAGAATAAACTATTCTAACTTTCAAACTTACCCATATTACCTTCAACTATGGGCTTCTTAGCCTTCACTTGGGTCTTGAGCAATTGAAAGATAGAACGGTCATGTCAAGACTATGTCTCAAGCTCTTTGTTCAACCATTGTTCCAGAGTTTTTAGAAATTTTCAAAATAAAACTCAGAGATTCCATTGTATGACACTCTCATGTCTCTCAACATATAGTATTTGTGGATCCTCTCCAAGGCAATAAATATGTTATGCCTTTTTCTTCCTACTGCTAAGGCTTATGTGGAGTTCAGAGGTAGGGAGAAAGCTAGAGTCTACTTGCAGTGCATATATTGTAAAGTCAAACAATGGATCCAAAGAGAGTTAAGTCATACAATCAAATCAAGATGTGCATGTGTGTGGATATTTGGTGGATGTATGGTGGCTAATCCTAATTCTACTTTGCTCCTTGAAAACATATCTCTCTTTTAAAACTTAGAAACATTTTGCAAGAAAACATGGGCTATCATATTCATCACTCTTTTTTTCTCTTTTTTAGGCAGGCATCGGAGTACCCATTATTTTAGATATCTCGGACACTTGTCCATTTTTTCTAATACTTTTTCTTTCTTTTCATGAATAACTTTTGCATAACCCCATGTCTCTTGGCAACAAAACTTTGAAAGAGATAGCAACAAGAACTTGGAGCATTTATTGAGGGATATCCTATGAGGTATTGTAAGGTCCAAATGGCTAGAGGGGGGTGAATAGCCTATTTAAAAATCTACAACAACACTTAGAAACAATTGGTTAGTACTTAAGATGGCGAAGCTAGTTTTGCGCTACCACTACAATAAGGTCAGAAGCCACCTACCCTTTCTAGTTTCTATGATATCTAATGTAGCACACAATGCTATGTCACTAGTTACTCCTAGGTGATAAGCTAAAGATAAGCAAGAGGGCTACACAAGAACAACTAAATAACGTTAAGTAAAGGATATGATGGAAGATTATACCGTTGTGTAGAGGATTGAGCCAATCACAAATGAAGTCACCCAATCACAAGAGAGAATACCAATAGAGACCAATCACCTTGGAATCAAAGATGACACAATGATTTTTTACTGAGGTTCACTTGCTTGCCGGCAAGCTAGTCCTCGTTGTGACGATGCACTCACTTGGAGGTTCACGCGCTAATTGGCATCACACACCAAACCCTCAATAGGGTGCCGCACAACTAACACAAGAGAGGATCACACAAGCCACGCGCATTCCACTAGAGTACCTTTTGGCTCTCCACCAGGGAATTGTCAAGAATCCCTCACAATCACCATGATCAGAGCTGGAGACAAGCATCTTCCTCTACTTGATGATCCTCGCTACTCCAAGCCGTCTAGGTGGCGACAACCAACAAGAGTAACAAGGGAATCCCGCAATGAAACACAATCACCAAGTGCCTTTAGATGCAATCACTCAAGCAATGCACTTGGATTCTCTCCCAATCTCACAAAGATGAAGAATCTATGATGGAGATGAGTGGGAGAGGTTTGGCTATGTTCACAAGGTTGCTATGTCAATGCAAATGGCCAAGAGAGTGAGCAAGAGCCGGCCAACAAGCTTATATAGGAGCCCTCTATGAATAGAGCCATTGGGCTCACTGCACAGCACAAATCAGGGTGACCGAACGTGACAGTAGAGCCCAATAGCACGCTCACGCGCACAGCCATGCATCGTGGTTGACCGGACATGCCGGTCCCGTGACTGACCGGACACGCAGGTCAGACGAAAGCGTGCACCATAGTGCCAAGATCGGACATGCCATCACCTCGATCAGACGTGACAGTGCCAGCATCCGGTCACGGTTCAGAGAGGTTCCTGAGCATGAAATTCATGACCTAACGCATTCGGTCGCACTTGCCCTTACGTCCTCAGCGTCCGGTCAGTGCACCAGACCATTTGCTCCTCAGCGTGCGCCACCAGAACTGACTAGACGTGTTCAGTCATCCGAGGACCGCGTCCAGTCAGTGAAAAAATAGTCGTTTCACTTCTTGAAAAGCGTCGAATCCCGCCTCGCAAGCTTAGCAGGAGGGAGAGAGGATCCCAAACCCTTCTCCACCACTCAAACTTCACCTCCTTTGTCAATGTGCCAACACCAACAAGTGTTCACCACCCTGTGCACGTGTGTTAGCATTTTCACAATCATTTTCTCAAAGAAGTTAGCACCACACTAGATCCTAATGCATATGCAATGAGTTAGAGCATCTAGTGGCACTTTGACAACTGCATTTCACAACAAGTTTCACCTCTCTTAATAGTACGGCTTTCAATTCTAAAAGTGATCACACTCGCTAAGTGTCTTGATCACCAAAGCAAAATGGCCCTATGGTTATCACCTTTGCCTTGAGTCCATTTTGCTTTTCCTTCATTTCCAAGTCCAAAACACCTTGATCACTTGAGCCATCATGATCATCACATCTTGCTTCACCATGTGGAATTGTGCTACCTATCTCATTCACAATTGATCAAATAGGTTAGCACATAGGGTTTCATCAATTCTCCAAAACCAAACTAGGACTTTCAGGTATATATTTTTTGTGTTCACTCCTAGTGTAGCAGTGAAACATTTTTGGGTAGATCTAGGTGGAATGGCATGTTTCTGCGCTTACCCCTAGTGTAGGAGTAGTGCATATGTGGGTGGTGTGTATGTGATCTTGATTTTAAGAGCATGACAAACCTCTCATAAGGCATCAACAAAGCTTGACAAGACTCATTGCAAAAGCAAGCAGCATATATGTGGAAGTTTTCCTAGCCTAAATAACATATATGGCTCTAGTGGGAATTCAAACTTTGTCACACAGGAAGTCATCATGTAATATTTTTATTTTTTAAAAAAATAAATCTCGAGAACACTAGTGTCACTTGGAACAAGATAAACAGCAGCTCAGACCTTCTCATATCATATCCGTCAATTACCTAGACTTAGATCAAGCATTCACTACCCATGAGTTTTAAGTTTAGAGTAAATTCTTATATCAAAACGACTTTATCCAAAACTCAGGAGAATTTAAGGTTGAAAACTAGGCACTTGAGAGGAATTACGACAGAGCAACTATTCATCATTTCCATTTTAGAGATTAGTCTAAGTCCTCTTATTTACTCAACTCCTAAAAACAAATTAAGCAGACTAGACACACTTTTTATTTTATTTGCAGAGTTTTAAGATCACACCTTACTAATATATATAACTAGCTAAGATAAACTTTTTATTTTGTTTTGTTTGTTATGCATATTTTTATTTTATTAGAAAATATATAGCAAAATAAAACTGAAAGGGAAAGGAATACTTAGCTAGATACACGGGGGATGCTCCACCCCCAAGTTGGATGTTGTCATGGTCGTTTGATCTTGCGGTGTAGCAGACTAGCAGTGGAGATGTACTTCCTCTATCTGAGCATTGATTGATGTTGATGACTATTGAGATAGTACTCCAATAGTAGGTAGAATATTCACTTTCTTGTCAGCTCTTCTTGGTCCTTCAAATTCGGTGAAACTCAAAATAGACAACAAAACTTGTGGAACAGATTAAGCGTTAGTGGTTGGCCACTTAAGCCTCAGTTGTCTAGAGCTTTTGAGATTGTTTCTTATTTTTCTTCTCAGTAGAGTTTTAGCAGGATCTCTTTCTCAATGTTTTTATATTTTTGTATTTTCTATGATGTAAGGAAAATGCAACAAGATGAATGCATATTTATTTTTATTTTTATGCCACCACAATGAATATTCATGCGGGTTTTTACACACCACAAAATTGTTCACATGGGGCTTAGGATTTATGATGCAGTGCATCAAGTAAATATATTTTTTTTTTCTAATGTAATGCTAATGCAAAAAAGTATGCTAAAGGAAAAATAATTCATGCAATGTGAAAGAGTAAATATGGATAACTACTGATTTTACCTCCCGGCGAGAGTTCTGATTTTAAGTCCTCCAAATAGGACTTACCATGTTCATTCCTTAGGTGCATCATTTGATCCCAAAGGTGGAGACCTTGATAATTGCACGTCTTGAGATGGTGATTATGAGGATGGCATCATCCATATTCTTTGCTCGTCCAGCAATTTGAAGTGAAGCATTAATAGTGGAAGCTGGCAGCATCTTGCTTAGTGTGCATGTTCACGGGTTTTGAACGTTCACATGTAGAATTTTGGGGAATTGACAAACTTCTCCACATCTTGCTCGAAGTGTGTTCTGCTTGCAAAGACAAGGTAGAGATCAAGTGCATGGGCTCTATTGGTGGGAAAACACCAATAGAACCAAACTTTTATTTATTCTTCTCTAACCTTGAGCACATGGAGCAAGATAAGGTTAATGTTATGCGTTTTGTTCCATTGTGACATGGGTGGTAAGATCAAAAAAATGAATATGAATGTAGCATTTAAACACATTTGGCAACAGGGTTGATGGGATCAAGAAAGTGATGCTAGTAACAAGTTTAAAGAACTAAACATGTTGAGTTAATCGGGTTGGATCAGGTAAGGTTGTAACTCAAACATGTTTCGCTCTTCATTTATGTGCATACCGGAATCAGGAAAAACTTTTAAATTAAGACCATTTACCTTAGGATGTTACCTTTGTCATTGGAGTGTGAAGACACCATATGAGAAGGGTATATGACGCTTGATGGTCCTTCCCTTTTGCTTGAAGTTTTCCTTGTATCTTGAGTTGTTCATGAACATCTTGTCTCCTATGTTGCACTCCTTCTTTCTTACCCTTTTGTCATGCCATCTTTTTGCTCTTTGATCTTTTAACACCTTGTTAAACCTTCCACCTCACTCATTCTTATGCCTGCAATGAATTAGTAGACAACACATACCCTAAGGAATATACAATTTTAAAACACATGTTGTTTGTCCAAAATTTTGTTATGTTCCTTCTATGCTAATGGAAGGATGATGTTGAAATTATTTTATCATAGATTTTGTTTATCATGTTCTTATACAAGCATGGCTCAAGGCAGATGGTAATTTGCAGTGGAAGACAGAGTGAATGAACATTGATACTTATAGTTCTTCCATCCATGTTGAATGAGGTATATAGTTCTTGCATCTATGATGAATGAGCTATGTCTTCTTATGCAATTGTTAGAGTTCATCATGTTCCTTGCTTCATCTCCTATTTGAATTCATCTCTTGACTTACTCAGATTGAATTGAGAATTTCCTATAGGAGTCAGTCTAGCAAAATATCCAATATCTACTATAATGAGTTTTAGTTCAATAAACAAACTAGACTCCATGTCTAATTTGATTAAGGAAGGCATTTTAACCTAAGCACCTCGCTTAATTTAAAAACCTTTGGAAGTATGTCGAGTACATCCAAACCAAAACTTACTATGGCAGGTAAAGGTAACATAAAAGCTCTATAGAGATTTATTCAATTAGAATTGAAAAAGCATGATTGTAGTTTAACAAATCGAGCATGGCTTAAAGATAGGGACAACCAAAATTTGCATCCAGGCATAAAGTATTTTTTCAAAGAAGCCCGTCCCCCAAGGTTGAATTTTGCAAAGTAAAGTCAAGTTTGGATAGATATGATTCAATGTTGCACGATGATTGGTTTGACATACCTTGTGTCATCCTCCTTCATCCTTTTTGCTTTAAACCTGGAATGGTTAGTGACAAAAATACTTGAAGGAATATTTTTGCAACTATATTTCTATACTCACAAGGACAAAAAGGTGAAAGCTCATGCTTGCTTTAGGACAAGAACTTGTCCTTGGGAAACCTTTGAATTGGTTTTGAATTGGTGAAGTGTTTTCCCTTCCAACACCAATCTTCGTGTACTTATCTCAAGATTCACAACGAGATCTGCAGTATTTATGATAAACACATGCATCTACAACCACCCTTTCAAAGTCTTTATGAATAGGAAGCATGAGGGGGTTAAAGATCTAGTGTGTGGCAATGTTAGAGAGACCAATTGATTCGGAAGATTTCTCATATGAGCATTGATTCAATGAGATGTTAATGAAGTAACTTCCATGTTCATCAATGTCATCTTCCTTTTCTAGCCCTAAGGGTGTTTCTTCATAAATGTCTATAGGCAGAATCATTGTCATCATCCCATGCCTATGACATTCATTAGACATTTTATTGTCCAAGATTTCCTATGGATTCGTGTCTCTTAGGTTGGTCTCGTCTAAGGCTTCCTCCCAACTTGGATGAGTCATGTTTATTGAGGAGATTGATTTAAGCTCACCATTTGGATCTAAACCAAGTTTGGATCCTAACCATAAGGCTTCGTCCTTGTCCATCTATTCTTTGACAATAGCATATGTGTTTTTCTTATGTTCCAGGCAATTTTTAATATATTCCTGCCATTATCGTTGCTCTTCTTGGTCATCCTTGTGGTCTTCATGACTCCTATGCTTTGGGTGTCTTAATGGATTCCTAGGGATATCATGAAACTTAGGGGAAAAAGCATAAGAGAGATCATCAGGGTTAAGGATGGGTTGAGAGATGGGTTTAGATAAAAAATCTAATATGGGCATAGAAGAGGAGAAGATAGGATTGGCTTCTAAATGGCTCAGCTCTCCTTCTATGGCATCACTAGACATGTCATCCTTGAATTCTTCCTGATGTCCTATATGGGAATAAGGATGCTTTTTAAGAGATCCCTTCTTTAGAGGATTTGAATTATATTAACTCGAAGGTCTCTTATGGGACTGGAAGTTTAAATTATTCCCAAAATTAGCATCAAACAGATCACCCGCATAAGAAATTTCAAAAGATTGATTTTCTTCTTCTCTTGGAGAATTTGGATTTTGGGATATTGGTGGATTGGGATTGATAGCTAAACCTTGGGATTGGAGTGATTATGATTTGGCTATCAAAACTTCCTTTTCTTGTTCGGGAGATGATTCATTCTCTTTCGCGAGGAGCTCATAATGAATGCTAGTGCAATGAGTCTTTTCACTAATCTTATTAAGTATAGACCTTGCTTCACTAGCGGACAAATAAAGGAACGCTCCTCTAGAGATTAAATCAAGGGGTTCCCTAAAATCCTAGCTAAGACCCACATAAAAATGTTGAAGGAGTATGGGGTCTTATAAGGCTAAGTCTGGTCCAGAGTCTATAAGAGAGTTAAAACGTTCCTAGGATGTGGCCAGAGATTCATTATCTTCTTGTTTGAAAGATAGGACCTTGGTTCTAAGGTTGACTACTTTAGAGATGGGAAAGAAGTCCAAGCAAAAGCTAGAACGCAAAGTTCCCCAATCTCCCTGCTTCTTCTCTACGGTTCGATTATGCCATTTTTTAGCTCTTCCCTTCAAAGAGAAAGGAAAAGGCTTCCATCTTAAGGTCTCATCGTACATGCCCTCTATGTGGAGGCAGTCATAGGTCTATTCAAACTCTTGTAGGTGAAGGTAAGGATTTTTGTCTACCTTTCCTAAAAGGGATTGGTTCTAGACCATTGCAACCAAACATAGGCGTAGCTCATAGGCAGGTGTTAGGATAGGCTTTGATGATTCTTTTGGCCTATAACTGGTGCTCGTGGGTGCAGCATATTGGTAAATGGGAGTGGAATCTATGGCATCCATATGGCATCCATAAGGATGAAAACAAAAGGAAAAATCTAAAATGAAAAAGATAAAATTATAATACAAGGTTAAGATAGGTTCAAAGTTAACTCAGCAACTGTTTCCCCCGCAATAGCGCCAGAAAGCTTGTTGGTATTTATTAACGCTCATAGAAAAGATCTGCAAGTGCATGAATACCACTGTAGCTTTCATCCGGAGGTTTTAAATATCGTATCCATAGGGAAATGTGTGAGTGCAACTAACTCTATGCTTAACCCATGAGAAGCATCAAGGACGAAGATGATAGGGACATAGATAAGATCACTAAGGTCTTCTAGTTCTAACCCTCGCAAGCTATGTCTAGTATTGTTCAACTAGGGATGTTACTTAAGAAAAGACACCAGCAGAGGATGCTTTTCTTAGCAACCAAGTCCTACTAGTCCTACAAACGGGAGGTGGACTATAGAATATTTAACGAGGTAAAGTCACCCTCGCGAGCTACCACCGATCCAAAAAGTAGGGTGCATCTACGAGTAACCCGAGTCTAAGTGCCATGCTTACACTAGAATTATACCTTAAACTACGGCCGTAGGTTAAAGCATTCAAAAGAGACTTGCAAACCTAAAGAACAGTATAAACAATGTTACTTGAGTTAGAAGTTGATTACCAGAGGAATCTCAGAAGCAAGCGCTGGAGGAACTTGATCCCGAAGGTATAAGCCGTAGAGCGAGCACCGATAGGCTGGCACTTCCTCCAAACTCATCCCTCACACTCCATCTCTCTATATCTAAAAGACTAGTCGAATCTCTGGTAGACTACATGACTAATCTTCTCTTAGTGACTATCTCTGAGAGGTAGATCCTTTCATGGGACCCCTCTCAATTGATCCTCACTAGAAAATATGAATTAGGGTTTTAGGGATGCCTTTAGCTCAGGGGGTACAGGGCTGCTGATATAGGCCGGTGGGATGAACTAGAGTCCTCAGATCAAACCGACTTTGATCTACGGTGAAGATTGGACCTCAATGGCGGTGGGGAACCGACGTTCGAAGCGAGCCGTGTCGTGCTTTGGCCTAGGTCGGCTGACCTAGGCCCAGGTCGGCCAACCCCCTTCTATGGCCCTTTGGCCCAAGTTTTGGCGGATCACCTTCTCATGGTCTCTAGAATCTTCTCAAGTTGGTTCTGTGGTGGAATATGCTTTTTAGCCCGACGTCCTTGATATCTTGCCTCATTTTCTTGATAAACCCTGTAGAAACACAGATTCACCAAAACTTGTGGAATTCAGTCAGTTTAATCCCTAATTCTATGTTGGAGATTGATTTATGCCCTTATTCATGTTTTATTGATGGTTTATAATTTATGTTAGTGACCGTCAACATCGAGCGAGACGGAGCCCATGCCCTTGGGTCGGGCAAGATAGGAGCTGCGCTCCTAGGGTCGGACGAAGCCATGGTCACGCCTCTGATCGTTTGGGCATGTTCATGTTGGTAACCATTAGCTCTTCTCTCTGGGTACCCTAGTATTGGTACCCGACAATTTTTTACTTTTCACTATGGATTCCACTCCTATCTATTAATATGCTAAACCTACAAGCTCACGCCTATAGCCACTAAAATCTTCAGAGCCTATCCTAGCACCTGGCTATGAGTTGTGCCCGTGTTTTATAAAAATGATTCAGGAACAATCCTTCTTAGGAGTAGGCAACAAAAACCCATACTCACACCTACGAGAGTTTGGACAGACCTGTGCATGCTTGCATATCGCTGGCATGTCTGACGAGACCTTAAGATGGAAGTTGTTTCCATTCTCTTTAATGGGAAGAGCTGAAACATGGTATAGTTGAACCATAGGAAGTATGCAAGGAGATTGGAAAACATTATGCTCTAATTTTTGTTTAGGTTTCTTTCCCATCTATAGTGTGATTAGCCTTTGGAAAGAGGTTCTAAATTTTAGACAACTAGAAGAAGAATCTCTTGTCGTGTCATGGGATCATTTTAATGACCTCATTATCACTGGCCTGGACCTTGCCATCCAAGACCCAGTACTTCTTCAATATTTTTATATGGGTCTTAATAAGGATTCCATGCAATCCCTTGATCAAGCCTTTAGAGGAGCTTTCCTTCATTTGTTTGCTAGTGAAGCAAGGTCTATGCTTGATAGAATTAGTAGAAAGACTTCTTGCACTAGCATTCATAATGAACTCCCTGAGGAAGAGAAGAAATCATCTCCTGAACAAGAAGTTTTGATAGCCAAATCAGAACCACTCCAATCCCAAGATTTAGCTATCAACCCCGAACCATCAATAACCCAGAATCCAAATCCTCCAAAAGAAGAAATTCAACCTTTTGAAATTTCTTATGATGATGATCTTTTTTATGTTAATTTTGGGAAAAGCTTAAACTTCCAGTTCCACAAGAGACCTTTGAGTGAATATAATTCAAATCCTCTCAAGAAGGGATCTCTTAGAAAGCATCATTTTCCCATGTAGGACATTGGGAAGAATTCAAGGATGGCAGTCTAGTAAACCCATAGAAGGAGAGCCAAGCCATTTAGAAGCTATTCCTATCCTCTCCCCTTCTGTGCCCATATTAGATGTCTTATTCAAACCCATCCTTGACCCCAATGACTCCTGTTATGCTCTTTTCCTGAGACTCATGATGATCCTAGAAATCTACAAGGCACTAAAAGCATAGGAGTCATGAAGGCCACAAGAAAGACCAAGACTAGCAACAACAATGGCTAGAGGATATTAAGAACTTATGTGCCATTGCCATTGAATGGATGGACGAGGCCATAGACAAGATCATCCTAAGAGTCACCAATCTAAGGGAAATCTTGGATAATAAAATGACCAATGAATGTCATAGGTATGAAATGATGGAGACAATGTTTCCGCCTATAGACATTCATAAAGAAACAACCTTGGAGCTTGAAGAGGAAGATGACATAGACGAGCATGGAAGTTA
Organism: Saccharum hybrid cultivar R570; assembly: GCA_038087645.1. NCBI lineage: Eukaryota > Viridiplantae > Streptophyta > Magnoliopsida > Poales > Poaceae > Saccharum > Saccharum hybrid cultivar. The sequence continues at coordinate 6,500,293 of JAQSUU010000038.1, forward strand.
TTTCATGAACACCTCATCAAATCCATGCTCACATGACAAATCTCCTGAATCAATTGGTCTCTCCAACATTGCCACACACTAGATCTTCAACCCCCTCATACTCCCTATTCATAAAGACTTTGAAAGGGTGGTTGTAGATGCTTTCATTTTATCATAAATATTGCAAATCTCGTTGACATGAATCTTGAGATAGGCACCCAAAGGTTGGTGCTGGAGGGGAAACCACTTCATCAATTAGAAACACAATTCAAAGGTTTCCCAAGGATGAGGTTTTGTCCTAAAACAAGCACTTTTGGGAGATAACATGAGCTTTCACCTTTTGCTATAATGCCTTTGTAAAATGAGCATAGAAATATAATTGTGAAAATATTCGTTCGGGTATTTTTGTCACTAGCCATTCTAGGTTTGAAGCCAAAAGAATGAAGGATGACGACGTGTAAATATGCTAAACAGATTTTATTAGAAATGAATACACAAACAACCAAGGCACAATAATTCATCACAACCACACAACCTCATCAAGCGCATCAATTGACGCAATTATGCGATGGACATAACAAACAAGATACCTTTCGATGAAAATATGGAATTTATTAAAGGCTCACATATAGGGAGCACAAATGTGACTGAACAGGTTACATCCAGATCAATGGAATTTCAACCTTACATAATGGGGTGTCCGGATTCGATCTAAACTTCTAGCCAAATAAGAAAGGCTAACCAAGAAATGACCACGAGGAGACATCCCATTGGTAGAGTTCTGTGGTGGATCATGACTAGCTACCTCGATACCAGCGCGTGCCAAGCAGCACAGCCTTATGTCGCGTGCCACAGGACGCCCTCAGTTTTGTCGCGGCATCGGAGGGTGCTAATCGTGACACCATCATCGAACACAACACAATGAGACATCCATTTGTGACCAAAATTTAACATGTTCAAACTAACATCCAGGATAACATAGGGTTCGATGTTACATCCCAAAAGCTAAGTTAATACAAAGCCCCACTCCCACACATGGAGGGCACAAAAGATAACTCTAGCGCCATAGCTATGTGATGACTACTCTAAGCATCATCCTCGGAGTCAGTGTCGAAGATCTCCCCGCCATCCTCATCACTAGCAGGCCCTAGCTCCTCATCTTCTTCTTCTTCTTCTTCTGGTGGGGCATCCTGTGGCCCATTGACCTCCATGTCATCATCACCTTCAGCCATGAAGACTCCAGAGCCCATCTCCTCATCCTCGTCATTGTCACAAGGAAGCAGAGGATTGAGCTGGTTGTTTAGGCGGTGCACTTCCTCATGAAGATTTTCATTGTATTCTTTTGCAGCTTCTAACTGTTGCTCAAGCTCCACCTGACGAGCTCTTAGGACGTTCTCTTCGTGCCAGGCTTCATCCCGCTGGTTCATCATGTGGACCAGCATGCGCTGACAGTTGCGATGAGCCATAGTCAACCTCTAGACCGCAAGTGTCTCCTGATCTCTATCATGTATCACTTGCTCCAGCTGTTGCTGAGCCGCATTTCTAGCAGCAGTCACCTCAGCCAACTCGACCCTCAACCTTTCCACCTCGGTGGGCTCAGGGCGGGGCTCACGTGGAGCGAGCTAGTGTTGAGGAACCCTGCCTCTAGTGGACTTGTGAGCGGTCCTCTTGGTGCGAGCCATCTGTATCAACAAGATATGACTTAAAGTGAGGACAATTTAGGGGATATGAAATTTAATTTAGTTGGGACCATCGAAATTTTAAGGAGGGAGCAAAATAAAATGTATGACATGAATTAAACATGATGCATGCACATTCCGTACGCCCTCTCACCCTAGTAGAATCATAAACTTCTAATGCTACGTGGTGGCATACATACGCTCTCTCATATAGGTGAAACTATCGGTCTACTCGTTTGCACTATTAGTGTACCTACTGAAAATTTCATTTTAGCCCAACAATTTCCCAATATAAGCACACAAGTAAGCAGTAAACTAAATACTTTTCATATACACATCTCCGATGTATATACTTCAGTATCACAACTACCCGACAGATATACCCACAATTAAGTACTTTCATAATTACATGGTTTGAACATGTAAGTATGCAAGTAACCACAACTACTCTCCCCTAGATCGCCGGTTGGATGATCATGCTCTCACAACTCACACTTACCAAAGCATCGAGGTGTTTGATCCATACATTACCACCCAAGTGGATGGCATCCATACAATATCACGCCATATGGACGATGAAACAAAAACAAACAAGACCCCCAAGTTAGTCTTTTAATAAGCCACCTAAGAGTCCATATTTGGGCTAAGGGATGTGATCACTAGCATACTTATAGAAATAAATTTCAGATTTTTTAACACTTTTTGCAAACAAACACTTTTGTTTTCAAATACTCGTATGATGTGTTTAATGTTGAATTATGCTCTGATACCAGCTGTAACAGAACCGACCAAATTATTAGAGCACAAGTATAAAAACAAGCACCAAAACGCTCAAATTTTCGAACTTGAGCCCATATAATCCCGTTAGTCAATTGAAACCACGAAGGATTTCAAACCAACTTGTTTACAACCAAGATCGCATCATTCAACATAACACATCACACGTTACATTTCACAAGTAGTTCGGAAATTCACTTACAACACACGGAGTCGCAAATTATTACAAACCGAGTTCATAAAGTAGCGGAAGCATAACACACGCACACTTAGTTCAAATACCACTGCCAGTCTTACAGATCAACATCCCACAAAAGCATTTAGGAAACTAAACTAACAGACGATCACGCCCGAGTGATCTAGTCCTCATCACCCGCGGGGTGGAGGCAGTTCTTGCAGAAGCCCTGATAAAGCATGTCATCTGTAACAGGAGGGAATAAACCCTGAGTACTAGAATGTACTCAGCTACACTTACCCATCAAAATGGAAAATAAGAGACACCAAGGATCATGTAAGGCTTGCATAAGTGGAGCTGGCTGACATCACCTTTGCGGAAAAGCATAAGTAATTGAAACTCTTTTAACCTGTACTAGCAGTTATTTTAGCATTAACCTATCATCTATCTTAGCACCTCTACTAAACATTCACTTGATTATAATCAAACAATAATATCAGTAGCAGATATAAATTGCGGCATCATTATATCATTCGCTTAACCATCTGTTTAATTTAATGAGATCTACGTTGCCGCTGCTCAAGTCAAGTGCTCACTAACCGGGAGCGACGATGATTCGAATAGAATTCCTATCCAGCTGGAGGGGTATTTCTAACACTCACCGAGTCACGCCTGGCGAGGGTTGCTCAGGTCACCTTTGGTACAGTTCAGGAGCCGCAGGTTCGATTGATGCCACATCCCCAAGGGCAACACTCTGCCAGGTGCTAGGGACTCTAACCCCACCTTGGTCTCATGCCAATGTCCCCAAGCACATCCTTACTACCTCCAAGATGCGACCTACCATTCGATTCCCGGCCTAAATTGTATTACTCGGATTCGCGGTCGGAACGACTTATCTGGCCAACTAAGTGTTAGACTGCGTCCAACATGACTCAAGGACATACAGCGAATCGGTCCTTAAACGACTCAGACGGGCATAGCTTCGCACCCAAGATGTGGAGTGTCTTGTGGCTGCACTATCGAACTCCTGTCCGGTCTCAATTTCATTTTAAGGCAGAAGGTAGGTCCTACTAGAGTAGAGTCATCACCATGGTACTGGTGCTGTGGGTGCAAGTGAGTCTCGCAGAAGCACTTCTACGAGGTGTTGCCTTCTTCCTCTGCAAATCAAAGACAAACGAATCCACCGCATACAAACCGAGGTTTCGGTCTGGTAATGGAATCTCGGTTATATAATCCACATACATCATGACAAGTTTCCCATCTTTTTTCCTCTTTAACATGTGAGCATGGTTAAAATATTCATAATCGATATGCCGACGGGGAATGTCATCAATGTAAGCAACAGAAGCATTTTTCAGAAGACCCAAATTTTTAGCTATGCTGGTGACCAAAGAAGTACACTCAACATCTCCCTTAAGTTCATGGATTTCTTTCCATTGTTTCATCATAAATTGGATAGAAACCTTTCTTCTCTTAACCATGGCATAGAGCAGCTTAAGTTCATCATTCCTCACAGTGCGAAAATCATTTCTAGGAAATAAAGAAAATCCTAGCCATTTATGTATGAATCACAAAGTAGGGTGATGAATTTCATTTGTATGGGGACAGTAGCAAGGAAGTTTTTTAGATATTTTCCTGCAAAATTTCGTCCTATCAAAGTCTTGTATAGCAGTGTCTACATCAATCACACATTCTGCATGAAATCCTAGAAGCTCACTAAACTGTGTCCATGGGATAGAAAAAACTTTTCCAAAAAGTCTAAATGAAACTTCAGAATCGGTAGGTTGTAAGGTGCATAAAAATTCAGCTGTTAAAAGCTTAGACCCCGGTTCATCAATTTCCCAAACATTCTCCCATCCTATAGCCTTAAAAATAGTTTCAAATTCAATGATCATACTTGTGAGAATGAACCTCCGGGTCTTCAGCTGCTTGTAGATGTTCTTCTCTGTCTCGTCCTAGAGCTCAATCTACTTCTCTTGCAAAATAATGTTTCTCTCAGCAGGGATTGACTAGGACGATGCTCCGACAGTGGGAGATGGAGCGTCAATCTCAATGTCGGTGCTTGCTCGGGAAGACGAGCTTCTTGACGAACGAAATGATGCCACCTGCTTGAGCTTGCCCAAATACTTGCTCATCTTCCTACAAAATAAACACAAGATAACACAACTCGTGGAATGGATTAGGTAAATAAAAATTTTAGCGGTCAGCCGTCCAGAAGTCAGTCATCTAGTAGTTAATCGCTTGAGGTTGCCTAATCAATTTCTAATCAAGATTTTGGCATGACTTCTACCCTAATTCTTTATGATTTTCTCTCTTGATTTGGATAACACTACCACTCTAAAATTCTCTCACTCTTGCTCAAATTTTAACATCATTTTCACTCTTAAACTCTTTCACTCTCTCTAATTCCAACAACTCCTCTACTAAGAGAGTTTTCAAACTACGAAAGTGGATTTCAAAATTTCAAACTTGGATGCTAGAATTGTAGTGTGTGTGAGGCCGAGAGCAAGGAGGAGTGGTATTTATAGCCAGTGCAACAGTAGGCTGACCAGCCTAGTGGTGGGGCTGGCCGTCCCACATCGTGGCCAAATGGCCTCTCCTCTCTCCAGATATTTTATTGCTTCATGCTTAAACAAGGATGAGTGATCGTCGGTGGAATTTCGTGCAGACATGACCAGAGTGGAGATGGAGGTGGTGGTGGAGGTAGAAGTGATGGGTGGTGGTTGAGTGGATCCCATGTGTCTCCTATGGGTCCTAGTTGTATGTATTTCTACCAGATATTTGCGTATATATATGTAATTCAAAAATATTTTATGATACTACGAAATATAGGAAGATGAATGATGGTATTTAAAATTTTGATGCCTCCACGGTAAATATTTCTTACGAGTTTTTATGCTCCGTAAAAATTATTCACATGGGGCTTGAATTTTTTTTATAATGCCATGATGAGGATTTTTATTTTAATGCAAGTGTTGAAATTAAATATGCAAAATTAAAATAATTGATGCAATGTGAACAAGTAAAGATGGATAACTACCGATTTACCTCCCGGTGAGGGTTCAGAATTTTGAGTCCACCGAACCGGACTTCTCTAGTTGTATTTATTCTTTGGGTATATCCTTAGGTCCCAGATATGGGACCTTGACGGTTGTACTTGCTTCTCACACCATTCCAAATTGGAGCATTATTCTGGTCTTGGCTTGAAGGCGAATCGCTCTTCCTTGCCATTGATATGATTTTGATTTCTTCAGCTCCAACATCAATGTGCGCATTTGTAGTGCTCAGGAAGGGTCTCCCAAGGATGGGGGTGTCTTCATGTCCTCCTACATGTCAAGTACTACAAAATCCATGGGAACAAAGAAGTTTCATACTTTTACCAGAATATTTTTCAGTGATTCCTTTAGGGTAGCGGACCGATTGGTTAGCTAGTTGTAGGCACATCGATGTTGGCGTGAGTGTTGAATAGTTGAGCTTGTCAAAAACCTTTTTGGGCATGACACTGACACTTGCTCCAAGATCACATAGCGCATTCTCAAAGTTCTAGTTTTCGATCGAACAATCGATAGTGGGACATCCTAGATCCTTCTTCTTGATAGGTGATGTATTCAGGATGGTCGCACTAAACTCTTCCGTTAACTTGATTAGCTTAGTGGTGGGAAGTGGTCTTTTGTTGTTGAGGACGTCTCAGAGGTGCTTTGCATATGTAGGAACCTATATGACATCTAGCAAAGGAATATTGATATATAACTTTTGAATTACCTCTACAAACTAATCGAACTGCTCATCCATTTTGGCTTTTTGATTTCTATGCGAAAACGGTAGGAAGGTGGTGTCATGAAAATCTTGCATCATTTCTTGTGCTTGTGGCTAAACTTCTTCAACTTCATCATCCTTCTTCTCCTCTTCCTGCACTACCACTGGTGTTTTACCTGTCCTTGTCGGATATGGCAAATCACGAGTAAGACTTGCCACCTCATGTGGTTATGGCATTGACCTTTTCAAGGTTAGTGGCAAAAAGGCATAGCAGCAGCCAACTGGGCTAATTATGATTCTATTTTTTTATTATAGCTAAGTTGGTCTTTTGTGGTAGTAGAAAATTTATACATTTTAGTATTTATGTTTTCTAGGACCTTATCATTAAAAGCAAGCTTCTTAGAAATATTCTCGTTAATCCTGGCTTGTTCTAAGATGAAGTCTCTCAAGGATGGTTGCTTAGGTTTAGAAGAATTATTACCTAGGTACTTACCTTGGTAAGTTCACCATTATTGTTGTCACCATCCTTGATTCTGTTGTTGAGCAGAATTATTGATGATAATGTTTGCATCTTCTTGATATTGAGGGAATTCAACCCCCAAATATTCTCCACATACATTCTAGGAATTAAAAGCATCTTGAATGGCCTGACGATCTTTCTTGTAATTGGCTCGTTGTTCAAGCCAATTTAATAGTATGTCCATCTTGGTTGACAGTGAATACACATCTTCTGGTACTTCTTCTCTATTATTGCATGATTAGATGTTGCATTGGGACTAGCCTTGATTAGAGGCTATCTTCTTGTTGACGGTAGTTATCGTTCATCACAAACCGTTAATTTAACTTGAAGAAATGCTTGACATGGATCACCAATAGAAACTTAGGGGTTTAAACTGACAATTTCCATGAGTTTTGGTGAATCTATATTTTCAACAAGGTTATTCCAGAAAATAGAAAAGGGGGATCAAAACATCAAAAAGAACCAAACTTAACCATGATAAAAACTACTGTAGAAGGTTCCAGAGGACACCAGAAGACACGGCACCACAATGGACCCCGAGAGGCTACCAGGTGGGGCTAGCCGGCCCCACCATGATGCCACCCAGTCCCCCACAATGGCCCCTGCCTGTCAGCTCCCTGAAGCTTCCTCCACTACCTCCTAGGGTTGCATCTACGCCATCCTTCAAGTCAGTTTGATCCAAGGGCTCATGATGCACTCCTAGGGCTATATAACTAGGCCCTACCCTCTAGAGAGACATCTACATCTGCCATAAGTCAAGATTAGACCAGAAATTAGGGTTTCTAGAGATTAGAGAGAGAGCTCTAGTTCTTCAAGTTATTAGTGTAGGCTTTCTAGCAAGGTTCAAGTAGAGTTTCGGATACTACTTAGGATTCTAGATCTACCATCTGGAGACTGGTATTAGACATTGTATCTCTTTATTTTTATGACTTTGTGCTACTTCAATATTATGTTGCTATTTATTATGATCCTAGTTTGCTCTAGTTTATTGCTTGATATAGTTATGATTGATGATGAATATATGCATATGTTCGTAGAGCACTTAATTTAGTGCTCGAGTGAGTTAAGTGGTCAACACTATGTAAGCGTGGTGCTTAAATATTGTTTGCCTGCGGATGCACTCTACATGCCGGGTCATGTGGTAGATCGCGGATGTGACACTACCGTTGAGTCCAGACGCACTTGATCACCCGACCCACGGTAAGCATAGAACTAAAATGAGGGTGCTTCTAGGCCCAAGGTCGGTGACTCCTAGACGAGTCCGTTAAGCCCTCGCTCAGGCCACATACTCATGCAACATGGGTCAAAAAAGGGGGGTCAGCACCACCATCGCTTGGCCCCGATAGCTGAGCGCTCCCATTACACTTGGGAAGGAACCCACGAAGGGCATCACACTCTTGTCAGCGAAAGTCATCCCCCCCATGACTAGTTTAGTCACTAGAACCTGGCCAAGTGAGGCCACGAAGGGCTCAGGGGCTCCTGACGAGATCCTAAAAATGGGTATGTTAAGCCTCGAGATCAAAGGTTCCTGACCGAGAGACCCCCCGACTGACCCCTCTAGGATTGCCTAGGGGCTCATGGGCTATACCTATCATGTACGCTCATGCGCACCCTTAGTCCAAGGTATCAGGCCAAGCCAGAGCACGTGCACTACCTCTGCTCATGGCTTGGGGGCTCGCCTGAGCCCCAGGCTCCCGATCGATGAGAGCCTGAATTCGATCCTTGGCTCCCTCTCAGCCTTCGGTGCCAGCCAAGGCCAAGGCATGACAAAGAACACCCTAAGCCATCGAGGCTCGGGGGCTCCCCGAGCGCTACCCCTTAGGCGTGGCTCTATGAACCGCTCCCCAAATAGGGTCATGCATGGGATGTGACACTACTACACTCGCACCTTTTATAGTTGTGTCGTAACCCACATCGTAGTCCAATTTTGTCCTCGGCAGTAAGCTATCAGCAGTGATGGTCATAGCCTTCACTGTTAGCATCTAGGATCGACTGTGGTGTACACTAACACCACCGATTGGCTTATGATCCGTCCGTGATTAGGTCCTTACTTCAGTCGCATTGGAGCATGACCCAGCTATGGATGTACACTAACACCGTCGCATTGGCAAATGATACAACTGTGTTGAGGCTATCAAAACTATCGTGTGGGCACATCAACCGCCTGTGTTGTGATCACTAGCAACGTCGCCTTGTACTTTCATCTGACTGTCAGTGGTGCGGGTTCACTATTGGTTCGACGGCCGAGATGCCTGTGTAGAGGTTAACACCACCATCGCTTCAGCATATGATCCGCTAGTACAAAGGTCATGGTCACCGTCACCTTGCACCATGATCCACCTTTGATGATCGTTTAGTCGGTGTCAGGTTACTAAATGATTCGGGGGTCATACACTTTTATCCTACCACATAATAGGTATAGCGATGGTGTTGGACGTTTGCACCACCAATGTCGGTGGTGATAACAAAACAATAAATGGCCCTTAGTAGCTTACTGAACACAAAGCATACAGATATAATATTGCATCCATAAACCATGTTCTTACAATAACAATGGACGCTTACCATAATATCTTTCTCAACTGATGTCCTAACACGTGGTACATATATTGCAGACTAAAGGTACTGATCTCTACAGGCTTACATAATGAAATGATGTAGTTGTGGTCCTCCTATGTGGCACTCCTGCTTGCTAGGAAAAAATAAATATAATTAGTGGATCCTTCTAATTGTTAGGCAATGCACCATGGAACCCCTCTTCTTCCTCCTAGCCAATGCAGAAAAATTATTCAAAAGCACTCAGACTCCACCTGCACAAAGTAGCATAATTAATAATATTCAACACACCATTCCTTTAGTTACGAAGCCCAAATTGGCCTATATAGAATCAAAACAACTACCTACCTAAACAAAGGCATGACATAATTACAACAAAATACAGCATATGCACCTTTACTGCTCTACTAATGACTCCATGAACAAGGGAACATAAGGAAGATAGTAAGGTCTATCGCTTGTACTTAATATGTTCTAGGTACTTCTAGGATAGCTGATGGCTCGGGCAACGAGGACATGAACTTTACTGCGGTTCATGTCATATGCAAGCAGTGATTTCTTCTCCCCAACAAGGAAAATCAAATTCCATTCAGGATGAACTACAATCACTCTGTAAGCCAAATCACAAACCTCGGTACCAATTCCAATATTCTTCTTTTCAATTAGCTCCAATGTGGTCACCTTATGCTTCAATGTCCATTTACTAGTACCATAGTCTTCAAGGATCTAGATTGAAAGCTCATACCTATTCAAAGTATCAGCAGTATAGAAACACAACTGACCCTGAGCTTCATGGATGGAGATTGCATCACCAGTTGGCCCATAAATTTTCCTCCATGTCTTTCCCTCCATATCAATAGCAACTATCTGGGTGAACTCCAGCATGTGCATAAAACCATTAATAAACACACCTTTTCCATATGTGGATAGTACAATACCCTCGCCCCATTCAGATTCCTTAAAGATCCATGCCCCAGTTTTAGATGAGTAGATGTTGACACCTAAGGAGTCATCATCATTGATCCCATATTCAAATACATGGAGGTGTGAGGAGACTGTCGGATCAAACCCCAAGCGAGCTGAACCATAAGAATGGTTGCTACACGGCAGTAGCAACCATTTCTTAGTCACCGGATTGCAGACAACATAGCGAAACCCAGATTACCAGAAGAGGATGAGGCCCTGGGAGCAATCTGAGATCATGACATCCTAAATGGGGAATGACAAGAAGGACAAGGAGGGGTATTCACCATTAACACTGGTGAAGTTGCATTTGCATTTCTAGCTGCGGTAGAAGAATCCGGCGAGAATCTAGGACAGCTCCTTATGATACTTGGATCCCGAGATGAGGCCATTCCAAGAGTGACGACACACTTGCAGCTACACAAGGAGCGGGTGGTGAAGCGGCTGAGGATGAGGAACAAGACATGGTCTGAGAGGATGGCCACTTTGTTCCTCTTGTTGAGGGCCTCCTCCTCCATCTTGACAAGGATTTGGTGGAGCAGGGACGGCGATGGAAGTGGCGGCGTTGTTGCCTGAATCAGAGAAAGAGAAACTATGGAGATGTGTTCATGAGCTCATTAATAATTAGATGGAAGCTTCATTCATACTCAGATGAGTGAAGAAGGGATTAAAAATCCAAGAACAATGCATAAGGGAAGTGCGAAAGCATTACCATTGCCTTTGGATCTTGTGGCATTAAGCTCGAGCGGCTATGGCGGTGATGAGTACCAGCCTGGTCACCGGTGGATCTGTGTTGTCTACCTACCGGTGAGGCGTACCGGCGCAGAGCACTAGCTTGTTGGCAGTGACTGGCAGCTTACATGCTACTGAGTAGGAGCAGTTGCGCAGTTTAGCACTAGAGACCAGGGGAGGTGATGAGGAATAGAAGCACTAAAGTTTGAGGAGGAGAAAGATACAGTGGGGAGTGTCCTTTATAAGCAACTATATCAGACAAGGGAACACAAATTTCTGCCAAACTTTGTAAATACACATGGGCTTGGAAATTGACGAAAGCAGCGGTGAAGGCTACTGGCGGTGATGATCGAAAGATGTTAGCACCTACTAACGACGGACGTGTCATATGGTCTGCGAACTCTAAGGCGCACAAATGGAACGTTCAAGTCACAGCAAACAGAGATGAACTCAAAGTAATAACTACTAAATATTATGAACATTTTTATTCAGAATGTAGAGGCATGTCACAATCGAACTACTCACGGGGAGCATTATGAATGATGTCCTCTACATCCACTATGGCCAAGATGCCATCACCCACGGTGGAGAACTCGTTGATCAGGTACTGGCGCTGCCGATAGCTTGTCTCTCTTGGGAACCTCGGCTACACCACGGTCAGGTCTTCACCCTGTTGAAGCTGGGCGGTGGCCATGGCCAAAGTAGCCCCTAGGCGAATGCAGTATGTGGCCACCTCCATGACCCATGGTAACACAGTGTTCTCTGGTCCGCCAAGGTCACCCCCGCAGAAGTAGGAGGCGAAAGCGCGCGGACGACATTATCTGCTACCGCGTGGAGGTCCTGGTAGCGCCAGTTGCTCTCGGCTGCCATCTGGGAGGAGAAACAGGCGTTGTCCTCGGCTACCTAGGAAAGGCAAAGGCTCGACATGCTTGAGCACTCCGCTATGGCAGGCCATGTTGTTGCTGCATTTGTTCTCTCCCTTATGCTCCACATGTCCAATAGCAGTGCCAGTAATGACAACATTGCCCAGTGGTGGTTGAGGAAGGTCGAAGGTGATGAAGCGGGCCCAGTGGCGAATGTGACGTGGAGGAATGAGATATGTACACGAGGCCTCCAACAAGTCATGTTCATGTTGGAGGACTTCGATGGGCGGCCAACACCGGGTCAGTCTAGTCCTCTGCCTCCTCTAGCCATGCCGGTGCATCGCTAGGACCGACATCAGTGCGAAGGCGGAGGCTACGGCGTCAACGCAGGATGGGAAGGTTAGGAGGAGTGGGCTATGTTCTGCAGCAAGGATTGTAGGATTCGCTATGAGTGTGACAGGTTCTTTAGATCAATGTGGTAGATTCTGTGCCGATCAATGTTGATATGTATATATCTGGATGATGGGGATTTGTATAACAAACTCCTTTTTTGTATGATAAACTCTTCATTCTCCTTAATACAATGATACACAAGTACGATTCCTTTCTAAACTCGTTACAGTTACCTTTCTTCTCATATGATGTGATTCAGATTCCCTTGCACATGTTTCCAATTTCTTAATACAAGTTATTCAAGTCATCTCCACTAATAAACACGAGCAAGGAAGGCAATAGTCAAGGTCAGTGACATCCATGGCCACCCACGCGAATCGTGGGCGATGGAGCAGGGAAGACGACATAGGCCATTTGATTCCCTACACTTTGTGATCTAACACTAACGCTGAATCACCATATGAAACGGCGATGGGAGCTACAATAATGACAATTTGCAAACACAACAAACCAATTTGCAAATTAACCAAGGCAAATACTTCCACCCCAGCACCATCTCAGTGAGGTGCTTTAACTCACACCTGTGTAGCCAAGGCAAATACTATGACACTTAAAAAAATAGAGTAACAAGCATTGTCATTCAATTATCAATTGTTTTTAAGGCAAAAACTATATATAAATGACATAGTAACAATCATCACACCAACTTCATTCATAACTTCAGTTATTCAATAGTTGTACAATAACAAAGATCTATCAAATACTACTAGGTGTACAATAATAAAGACCAATCGAGTACTGGTACATCCCATAGTCAAGTCTGGAGACATGCAGTGCAAGCTAAGGACGAGGCAGCACCTCACCAAACTTCCACTAGCATCTGCACCTCTCATTGTCGAGAGAGAGAGCAAGAAGAGGAGCATCTCAGTGAGGTGATTTACCTTCCCTGCTGCACCTCTCACGGTCGAGAGAGAGAGAGCAACAGGAGCATCTCCACCTCTCATGGTTGCGAGCATGTGCATTCCTGCATAGGATGACTAATTGTCAACATGTAAGTTTAGCAGTAGGAAAAAATGAAGGAAACCATTTTTGTCCACCTTTCTTGTGTAGTAACTTCCTTGTCAATTAGGATATGGTGGTGCTCACGTCTCATGGTCATGAGGAGGGCGTGGAAGAGAAGCGCCGCTGTCGTCGCTGCTGCTCTAGAGGAAGGAGGATCGCCAGGGCGCCGGGTGGTGAATCAGCACAAGAAATGCGCAAGGCAAACTAAGGATACCAAAGTGCATTGATGTAACACCCTCGGTGTTAAGCACTAGTTAAAATGCTTAATCATGTTATGAGCATCATAATTATCCTTCATTGCATGTTTGGTGTGTTGCTTAATCTTGTTATTTCTGTAAAAATGATAGGTCAAATCTTTAGGAAATACAAGATTATTGATATGTCTTTAATAATTAGTGTCGTGATGAGGCTTTTTTATTAAATACATGTATATAAAGCACACATAATCACAAGCACACAGATGAACGCATGCATAAGAAGTGGAGAGGAGGAGAGGCTAATGCTATTCATAATCTCACAAGTAATTTCTTGGAAGCATATCCCTCTCATAAATTGGCCACCATCAAAGTCTCATGTTCATACTGAATGTTGACTTTGATTTCACAATAGTTGCTTCTAGTTATGAAAATGTCATCATAGTGTTCTAGTAAGTGAGCAGGATCCTAGAACCATTAGAATATTTTGTGGCTTGCAAAAACAAAATTTAGAATTTAATCCAATCTCATGTGGAAGACAATCCTAAGTATAGAAGACTTAACTCAGTCACGGTTGTGCATGTGGTCACCCTGCTCGCTTCGATCGTCGTGGTCGCTGCCCTATTGTGCCAGGGCCAGGTGACCCGCTGCCATGACCGTGCCTACCGTGTCCTGACCATGTCATCGCCGGTGCACCGCATGCTGTGGCCATCATTTACGCGGCCGTGTGGGCTGGGAGCTGCCACACGCTGCGTGTCGCCGCTACCGCTCCCAGCATGTGTGCCACGCCCACGCCGCTGTAACACCCCGGTGTTACGTAGGCATTTAGCATTGCAAATCATACGCATGATGCATCATTGCATTTATAATCACATATGAAATAGAGTGCATTTTTAGTTAAAGCACTTCTATGAACACATGATTGTTGCATATAATTGTCTAAGAATTACTCCACCTTGATTATACTTGTTAGGCTACTAAAACATATGTGGCTATAATTTTAAATCACCTAGAACTAGTTAGTACAATTTTTGGAGCAACTTTGGTAACCAAAGTTTTGTCAAAATTTGCTTTTAAAAATATTATTGGAAAATGGTCAAAAACCCTCTCTATTTAGCTTTTATTCTCCAATTCAAATTCTGTTAGGAATTTGGAGTTGGCCCCTTAATAAAAGTTGTAGAGAATTAAATTCTAAGCATCTTTTATTCTTGGGCCATTTTCAGAAAAAGTCATCTTCTTGCTCAAAATGGGATTTTAAAACTGTTAATTGAATTTATTTGAAAAATTTCTAGAAAATAAAAATGGAAAATCGTTTCCTCACCTTTTGGGCCGCCGCCTCCCTTCTCGGCCTGCTCGCGAATCGGCCCAGCAAAGCTCCGCGCGTCGCGTCTGCCTCACCCCGCCCGCGCGCCCGCGCCACGTCCCGGCCGTGGCAGGAGCTGCCCGCCCCGTGGCCGGCATGCGCCGCTCGCCGGTGACACCTGGCCGACCGTGGTCCCCACGAGCGCGTGCCTCGCCATTTCAAGCCGCAGGCGCTCCACTTCCCTCTCTGTCCTCTCCATTTCCTTTCTCCCGCGCGGCAGTTCTCCGCCCCACACTGAGCACCGCTCGAGCTGGCCTCGCACCGCCACCTCCGCCGGCAAAATTGGCCTCCGGTGGTCCACCGCCGTCCTCCATCGCGTGCACATCGCTCCGCCTCCATCTCTGACACGCCGTGCTCGCCTTGATTCCACCATTCGAGCTAGGTAGGTTCGATTTGAGCCGTTCTGCCGCCGTCGGTCATGGCGCCACCGCGGTCGACCTCACCGTGGGAAGGGTGTCCCTGTTGTTTCTTGTTCCCTCGGAGTCACCTTGCCGCGTTCGCCTTCCTCTCGCGGACCCAGCGCGCACCTCGCCGTGCCCGATCATGGCTGGCAATGGCCGTCGGCCTGCTGCCCACGCGGCCGTGGCGCCATGGTCGCTGTCGTGACCACACCCCCCTTGGCCTCGCGGACCGAACGACCTTGGGTCGTAGGCCCAACCGGGCTGGCTCATTTTTCTCCCGCGCGCGCCTAGGCCGAAAGCCAATTTAGGCCGGTTGGTTTCACTGGGCCGGCCCGTTAGCAATAAGAAAAATTGTTTTTCGTTTTTCTTTTATTATTTTGGGAAGAGAAATGTTTTAGAAAATGTTTGTGTAATCATTTTGGCTCCAAAAAATTTGAAATAAATTTTGGTAGACTTCTTAGAACCAGGTCTATGATCTAAAAATGTTGCATGTCAAGTTTAAAATACTTTTCTGTAGGGTTTTTATTTAATCATTAAAATTGTTTTTTTCTTCATAAATATGTAATAAATCATATAAAGCTCAGAAAAATATGATTTCGATTTTGTTAATCTTTTTGTATAATGTACTTTCTAGGAAAAATATGTGCCAAGCATGTTCGGCAGAAAAATTTTGATCTGTAGTACAAGTGCTTATTATTGTTGATAATTGTTATTTTTGACAGAGAGGAAAATATGAATAAAACATGCATATAATAATTTTTATATAGTGATTGTTTATTGTGTAGAATGTAGGAAAAATGCTAAATCTGTTGTTTGATACTTTTCATAGTATAAAGTATTTTATGCTCATTTTTAGGCCTAAGATTGTTATTTTTGTGTAGGTAGTTCTATTACTCCAAATGTAATGAAATTTTTGTGGCATGCTAGATTAGATGATAGTAAGCCACTGTAATTTTATCAGATTTTTTTATGCTACCAAAAGAAGTGTTGCTATTCAAACATAGTGTCAACTAGGGTTTAATTAACCTTGTTAATGCAAGATTAGTTGATAAGATTTGCTTTGGTGTATCTTTGAAGCATCTTAGATTTCTGGGGTGATTTGGCATGGTAGAGAATGTTTCAGTAGTATACTAGTACATGTTCTTGGATGATGTGGACTACCTTGTAGAAGAGTCATATTCCCACTTTATGCAATAAAGTAAACCTGTTCATCTACATCTCATTCATCATGATCATTACATGTCATCTCTGCAATGCACCTAGGCATGAGCACTTATATAATTGCATCATACAGGATCACAAGAAGTAACTTCGGTAGCAGTTCCCGAGGAGCCAGAAGAGCAGCCCGAGGTGCATGAGCAGGTGGTGCCCGAAGCCGACGAGGAGGTTGATGAGGATCTTCCGGAGTGCCCCGACCACCACCCGAGCTCTTTCAAAAGA
Source organism: Saccharum hybrid cultivar R570 (assembly GCA_038087645.1). Taxonomy (NCBI): domain Eukaryota; kingdom Viridiplantae; phylum Streptophyta; class Magnoliopsida; order Poales; family Poaceae; genus Saccharum; species Saccharum hybrid cultivar. The sequence goes on from JAQSUU010000038.1 coordinate 6,517,146, forward strand.
GGCAAGCCCCGGAGCATTTCTCTCCCGGTTTGCAAATATTTTATTAATGCTTTACTTTAATTGATGCATTACGTTTAGGGGTTGTTTGCAACCGTTGCTGCATTATACCTTGTTTACCCTTGTTCTACCATATCCTTGTTACCTTAGTATTCGCAGTCAAGAAATGCTTAGCTTGCTTAGACCGGTAGAAGTCGGGTGATTTCCTGTCACCTGCGAGCTATAGGTGGTTACCTGGATCTGCTTGAAAAAGTATGTCATCTTAGAATAACTAAGTGTTAATGTGAAATTAAGACCGAACGGAGACTTGCAGGGTTTTGGACTGTAGTGTTTTCCATCTGTGTCGATTAAGGACTGACCATTGTTAGGCCTCGAGTCATGTTGAACGCATGCCTTACATTTAGCTGGTCGAATAATGTACCTTTCGACCGCGAAGCTGGGAGATTATTTGGGCCGAGTGGATTGCCCGCAACGCACTGTACCGGAGTAGGTGTGGTAGGACACGGGGGCACGATGATAAGGCAAAAGAGCAGTCGGGCGGCCCCCGGGTACATGTGGTTCTTGGCAAACTCGAGACTTTACCTGAATAGTTGACTCGGTGACCAATATCTCACTTTAGCGGGTGAGTGAGATTTGTGTGAGGAATAAATTACCAGCTGGTTAATAATCGATTCGAATCGCCATCGTTCACTGGATAGTGAACACTTGACTTGAGTTACTTCATCGTAGTAATATTGATGGAAGACTTGGACAATTATATGGAATATGACATGCTGGAAGTTGTTAATGATCATTGGTTATCCTTACTTGTTTAATTATATGTTTACTCTAGTACAGGTGAAAATGTAGTTGGCAGGTTAAGAAAGATTTAACTTGTTATAAAAGCTTCTGGAAAAGATTCTTTAATTGCTAAAAATGCCTTTTTGCAAATGAGTCAGCTACCCTACCATAAAGCCTGTCATGATCCTTGGTGTCAATTTATTTTTGGTTATGTCAGGTAAGTCTAGTTGAGTACCTTCTCGTACTCAGAGCTTTGTTCCCACTTGTTGCAGATGAGCAGATGTATTTCGGCTACTGTATCAACAGCCTTTATCCTGTGATGGGTGAAGCTTAGGACCATGGGCAGTGGTCATTCCCTATGTCTCGTCTGATGCTTTTATTGGAGATGATCATCAGCTGGCACTTTATTTCGAACTCTGTGTGAGTGTGTGGTTTGAACTAAATGCTTCCGCTACTTTTATTCGAACTTGGGTTGTAATAACTATGTTTAAACTCTGATGTATCTGCGATGTGAACTTTTATGTAATTTGTGATGGTAACCGCTAAACTTATTATGATCTTGGCTGGTATGTAAGTTGGTTTAAAATCCGTCGTGATTTCACGGACTACCGGGTTATACGGGCTTAAGTTTGCTAAATCGTCTGCTTGATGAATGATTTTCTTACTTAATTTCATATAATTGGTCGGTTCTGTTACAGCCGCTGCCGCGATCATGCAGATCACTAGTAGTGGCGCGTTGACTTGGTTTGGAATCGTGAACATTGAAGGCCAGCTAGGCCTATATCCTCCGTATGCTCCACGTGAGAAAAAGGAATCATATCTTTGAAGAAATAAATTAATATCATTTTATTAATAATGATTCATTTACAAATTAACATCACATATATAGCTATAGCTGTCAGTTATGTTGAGTTCATGTGGTGGCCTCGTTTCAGCGGCACAAGAAAGTTGGTGTAATTAAGAACAATGGCATGCAGATGAGTGGTAGAGCGAGGTAATTATTATGCTTTTCTAAAACGGAGAGATGAGTAGTTAAATGCTTAAAACTGCTTATATTATTACTACAAGATAATTGACCTGATTTGATAGCTAATAGAGATTCGATCACTAAAGTAGTTATTGACCCTTAATATGTACCTAGCTGTCACACATGCTTGCTTGATCTGTTTTTTCATGTGGAATAGGTCAGCACCACAGGCATAATGGTCTGAGCTTGACCGATTGACTAGGGCCTGTGGCAGCACGCGCCAGCGCCCTTGGTCTCTCTCTGCAGGCATGAGGTTCCTAGACGCCCAGGCCATTATTCCATCTCGAGTTAATACGATGTCCATTAGTCAAAGAGAGGGAGAGGAGATTGTGCAGGTTTGGTGTGGGTGCATACATGATAGCCAGCAGGCGAGCAACCAGTGCACCTTTTATAGCACCAGCAGCCGAGCAATCCAACTACAATAGACCCTTTCTTCTTCGCCTCCAACCCCGCATGGCACCACGCTGTTAGCGCCCTACATCCTCGCGTGGGCACGCTCCTATGCTGCCCCTCTACCGACCTTGACCAAGCCACCACCACCATCGCCATGAGCGCCGCTGTCTCGCCACGCACTCGTAGCCAGCCACCCTTGACCCTCCTTCGCCTCAACCATCATCGTATCTATGTCTGTGGTAGGTCTCTGGTATTCACACGGCAGCCGGTTTCCATCTCTGGGGATCTCTTTTGCCGGCCGAGTCGCGGCCACCGCGTGCTCTGTGTCCATGAGCAGGAGCTCCCCTTGTTCCGTACGTAAGATTTACAGGGAGGGAGTATGGGTGAAAAAGGAGAGAAACTCAAGAGGTTATGTGTGAATTGTATGAGGGGCATGAATAGTAAGAGGGCTAAAGAGATTTTGAGAGAAACTCGGGGTTCCCAGCGTGATATGTGTCTGTTAGCTTTCTATTTTTCTCAAAAAGTCACCAAACTCACTAATCTTGTAAATTCATTAGAAAATGTTGTAGTTGTCCAAAATTTGTGAAACCAATTTTATTAGACTCCTGGTAATGTGTACTCTGTGGAAATTAATTTATTTGTTACTTATTATTTTTAGGTCTTGCATAGATAAATAAATATGCTAGTAGAATTATTGTGCCATTTTTAGTGAGCACTTAGTAATTACGTTCAACCTCAAAATTTTACAGCATGTTAGTTAGAGTGTTAGGCACCTCCTGTAATTTTTGTAGCCCCGGAATAGGTCCTATGAATAAATATTAAGCTGGTCTTGCTCTCAGCCAATTATTAGCATAAATATAAGATTATAGCTTTTTGAAAATTAGTTTCTCACATGTTCGTGGTAATAGCCTGCTAGTTAGTATATTGCATGCATATATAGCGCGAGCCGATCGAGCAGGTGATCACCGACGAGCCCGAGTATGAGGAGATCGTCGAGGAGTACGATGAGGAGGTCCTTGTGTAGGAGGAGACCCAGGAGCCGCTGACTAACTTTGCTGACACCGTGCCTACCCAAAGCAAGCCCCGGTGCATGACCCTTATGTTTTATAATCACCGTATATATATATATATATATATATATATATATATATATATATATATATATATATATATATATATATATATATATATATATATATATATATATATATATATATATATATATATATATATATATATATGTTGTGCATTTATGTTGTAGAAGTTTTATGGAAACCACATGCATATAAATATATCTATCCTAAGAGTCTTACTAGTAAAGGATCGAGTAGCTGCTATGCTTAGGTTTAATGATAGCGTGGGTAACCTGTCGTTACTCACAAATAGGTGAACATTATTATCACTCTTATAATAAAAAGATGGAAAGAAAATGGTGACCGGGCAGGGATAAGGAATGGGTTATTGGTGGGTGTAACAAGTTGTGTCCCACGGCCATGGGGCTTAGCTTGGTTGCCCTATTTCCCTGTCTATATCGATTGAGGACCGTCCGTTGATGTGGATGGTAGTCAAGTCACAGACTTATTATCCTGAGCACATACTTGCTTATGGGAGGGGAAGGCTTGTTACTCTCTTGTCGTGTGTTTTGGCTCTTTTCGGACCGACTGATTAGAGACAGGGAAAGATGGAGGTCTAAGCACCACACTGAGACCGGGTCTCAAGTGTGGGGGCTTGAAGTCTAAGTTTGGATGGGGACCTCCCTCGACAGGAGTGGAAAAGATTGGTCTTACTTGTGTCTAGGGTACAAGCGAGACATGTGTTTCGAGGTACTAGCTAGGATATATTGATTCACAAATCACTATTTCTACATGACGGTACGACTTGGCTATGGTCTAGCACTGTAGTAAGAACTGGAATATGAAAGATGGTAAAATGGTTCTAATTGCTTAACCCTTGCTTGAAAGTAGAACAGGTGCTTACCTAGAATGGTTAGCTAATGAAGTAAAATTGACTGCTAATAAAACTTGATCTTAAGGACGAACTTTTAATAATGCTTTCCACAAAACAAAAGAAGCACACAAGCCATATAGCCTATCATATCCTTGAGAGTCGGGAAATATATTCCTACTAATTGGGTAAATCTTGCGAGCACATTGTGTACTCAGGGTTTATTTACCCTTGTTGTAGGTGTAGCTTGAGGAGTAGCTTTTGTATGGAGGATTCTTCTGGTGGGCACAAACGGATCCTTATATTGTTACCGCTAGATGTTTATTTCTATTCTACTGTTTAATTATCGCACTCTGAACCACTCTGATCCAAGACTCATGTTGTATGAAATAGACTAAGTATTATAAGCTCGTACTCATTATTGGATTCTGGATGTAAAATGTGGATTGTTTCGAGTTCTCTCTTGGGGTGTGCTCGACAGAACTGTTTGATTTAGCTCACTTTCGGGGTACTTAGTGTCTAATGAAAGACATGTGCCTCCAAGGACGAGTTATTTCAAGCAGTTCTGCCACAATTGAGTACCCCTTGGCTTGCCCAAATAAGCAAACTCCCTTAATCGCAAAACTTCCACTAGCACCTAGATCGAGTAACCCCTGCTATGCCTAGATGCCAGTAGTACCCAATCTTGAAGGGCTTCTCCCAACGCTGTTACTACCACCAGAGGAGTTGGAGGAGCGCCATGGCGATGAAGAAAATATAGATGATTGGCTCAAGAGCTTTGTCTATATCTATTTGTATCTGAGGAGGAAGAAGTGTGTGGATTGCCAAGAAGTGCATCCAGCCCCGGCTTAAATAGGCATACTCTGTAGGAAAGTAAAGGTGATGCAACTGTGTTGTGGGTAGCTAGGAAATGAGTAAATAACTCACGCTGAATTTACTATCGTTGGTACACCAAACGGTCATGTAGGGCTAGTGGCCATAACACCTATACCAATCGGCTTGGCGTTCCAAACGACGATGGAATTCAAGCTCACTACCACCGCCGCATTGATGGTTTTCAACTACCGGTTTCATTCCTTGTGAGGCCTCTTTATCGGCCCAATGGACAGTGGAAGTATCACACGGACACTTATATCGCTATGGTAGTGAAAGTGTTGCAGTGAAAAGTCAATCTATAGTGTGACACAAGAAGACAAGCTCCCCCATGAACTCTAGGGGCTCAGGGGCTCCCGGGCCTACACATCAACCCCTCGAGCCGACCTCCTTTGCCACAAAGAAGCCTTCAGAAGGCGCACCTACGGGAGGCCGATCCAAGCCAACACATCCTGACACTCAACGTGTCAGAACCGAGTAGCCAGATGATGCTCAGAGCTTCTTCGACTCTACGACATCACCATGATCCACAGAACTCCGCAACAAGACCCTCCTGGACTCCGGCGCATGTAGACCTTAGGCTCAACTCCCCCAAACCACCATGTACCTGACCTACCTCAGAATATAAGGGATAGGTCAGATCCTAAGAGGGGGGAGGATGATTCCAAGACAGATCATTTGAGTCCTCATGGTTCCACTCGAGCTCTGCACTGAGAGAGAGCAACCTAGAGAGGGGCACTGAGAGATCCTCCACCGCACCCATCGTCTTCCTCCTCTCTAGTGAGAGGGAAGGCTCCACCGACGGTGAGGCATCCCTAGGATCAGCACTGAGCAATCCCCTACCAAATCTTTCTTTTTCTCCAATACACTCTATTGTAACCCTACAGATTTTGGGTGCTCTTGAGTATAAGGATCATCGGCTGCCAGACGTAGGGTACCGATTGGCCCAAACCAAGATAAATCGTTGCGTCCCCTCTGTGATTCTTGTGTTCATCCACCGAAGCCACCGAGAGACACGCACTCTGACACTATCACAAACAACAATGCTTGCTACGGTTTTGACCCCACGATAATGTGAGAGGCATTCAATTGGTAAATGCTATAAAGAACATGGATGTTGGTGATATAAGGCCTAGAGAAGTCATAGATGTGCAAGATGACAAAGATCAAGTGATCTCTGAATGTGCAAGATGATACAAATCAAGCTAGTACTAGTGGTGCTCAAGTGCAAGATCAACAAGCTAGTTCATCTCAAGTGAATCAACCAAATGACCAATCAAGTGCAAGCAATCAAGTTCAAATCCTCTAACCAACCAATGTTGCAACAGATCATCCACTTGATCATATCATTGGAGATATTATAAGTGGTGTGCAAACTAGATCAATATTGGCTTCATTTTGTGAGCATTTCTCATTTGTGTCATCATTTGAACCAACCAAGATTGAGGAAGCTTTGAATGATGTTGATTGGGTCAATGCCATGCATGAAGAATTGAATAACTTCACAAGGAATTAAGTATGAGAATTAGTAGAGAGGCCTAAGAATCATAATGTGATTAGAACCAAGTGGATCTTTTGGAACAAGCAGGATCAAGATGGGATAGTGATAAGGAACAAAGCAAGATTGGTAGCACAAGGCTACATTGAAGTTGAAGGTCTTGACTTTGGAGAAACATATGCCCTGATTGCTAGATTGGAAGCAATTAGGATTTTGCTAGCCTATGCTTGTGCCTACAACATCAAGCTATATCAAATGGATGTGAAGAGTGCATTCTTGAATGAGTACATCAATGAGTTGGTATATGTTGAGCAACCACCCAATTTTGAAGATGATAAAAATCCCAACCATGTTTACAAGTTGAAGAAGGCATTGTTTGGTTTGAAGCAACCAGAGCATGGTACGTGAGGTTGAGAGATTTTCTACTCTCTAAGGGATTTAAGATGGGTAGGGTTGACACCACTCTCTTTACTAAGAAGATTGGCAAGGACTTGATTGTGTTGCAAATATATGTGGATGATATCATCTTTGGATCAACCAATCAAGATTTTTGTGAGGAGTTTAGAAACATGATAGCTAATGAGTTTGAGATGTCCATGATTGGAGAGCTTAGTTACTTCATTGGTCTTCAAATCAAGCAAATGAAGAATGGTACGTTTGTGAGTCAAGGCAAGTACATCAAAGCCATTCTTAAGAAGTTTGGAATGGATGATGCCAAAGCTATTCTACACCTATGGGGACTAATGGAAACTTAGATAGTGATGCTAGTGGCAACATGGTGGATCAAAAGTTATATCAATTAATGATTGAAAGCCTACTTTATGTGACCGCATCAAGACTGGATGTCATGTTTAGTGTATGCATGTGTGCAAGGTTTCAAGCCTCACCAAGAGAAAGTCATTTGAAGGCAACAAAGAGAATATTGAGGTATTTGAAGCATACACACAAAATGTTGGTTTATTGCATCCCAAGGGGTCAAGATTTGAGCTAGTTAGATATTCAAACTCTGATTATGTGGGAAGCAAGGTGGATAGGAAGAGCACATCGGGCACATGTCAATTATTAGAAAGATTACTTGTGTCTTGGTCACCAAAGAAGCAAAATACTATTGCACTTTCAACCACCGAAGCAGAGTACATTTCAGCCGATAGTTGTTGTGCATAATTACTTTGGATGATGGCCACTTTAGATGATTTTGGAATCAAGTTCAAACAAGTGTCATTGCTATGTGACAATAAGAGTGTCGTGAAGCTCACTAACAACCCGATCAACATGCTAGAACAAAGCAAATTGATGTCTGCCATCATTTCATAAGAGATCATCAATAAAAAGGGGACATTTCAATTGAAAGTGTGGGCACCAAAGATCAACTTGCCAATATATTCACTAAGCCACTTGATGAGAAAAGGTTTTACAAGCTAAGGAATGAATTGAACATACTTGACTTCTCAAATATGTGTTGATGCACCCCCATTATATGACACGCCTCTCCTCCAACAAAGCAAGGTAAAGTTGTTTGGCGTGGCATACATCCTTTGCTAAGGACATGTTTAGTGCATCTAGTCATTCCTCATGTTATCAGGCTCATTCACGAAAATCAAATAAATTTGATGCTTATATGATGCCACTATTTCTTCTATGTTTTGATATGATCTAGTGGTAACATATAACATGTTTGTGGGCTTGTGAACCTAGTTATTAATCTAGAAAATAAGCTAAAAGTGTTTAACTCAACATGGGCAAGATAACCATGGTAAGATGTGTGAAGAAGCTTGTCCTTAGATCAAACCGAGTTAAATTTCTTTGGTAAATGATCTAGATTGAACCAAAGTGAATTATTGACCCTCACATCACCCCCATTGATTTCAAGTCAGCTAACTTAACCTTCTAAAATTTGAGCTCACCTTTTGTATTTATTAATGATAAAGGGGGAGAAGTAATTCACAAAGAAGGGGGAGGTCATACTAAAGGGGATATGAAAATAGAAGGGGATCAATTAAAATTTGAAGCACACAAGTATGGGGAGCAAGCTCATGAACTTGTTTGATGCATTTGAATGTGCATTTACATATGTTTGCTTGCATAGCATAAGTTTTTTTCAATTGAATATCCATGCTTGTGTGTTGTATGCTAGTTATAGAAAATGGTTGATAAAATGAAAACTAGCATGCATAGGATGATAGCTAGATATATGTGTAGTTTTTCAAGTGGTACTAGAGCCTTGCTTCTAATGTTGATCTCATGAGGTATCTAATCTTTGTTTTGCCAATCAAGACACCATAGAGGGTGTGACTGGGTTTAGGATAGATAGCCATACTATTAAGAGGGGTGATCTCAAAGTGATTATGGTTATCTAAGTGCCACTAGGTGAATTAACTCTATGCATTTGCATTAGGACCTAGTGAGTGCTAACATCCCTTGAAAAACATGTTTATGAAATGCTAACTCATGTACACAAGTGTTTGAAACTTGGTGGAGTTAACACATTTGCACAAGGGATGAAAAAGGAGAAGAGAAAGGGGTTCACTAGGTGATCGGATGCTGGCTCCGGACTAACCGGACATGTCCGGTACTTAACCCTAAGCGGGGGCCAGCAGCACTAGTTGGAACGGATGCTGGCGAAGTGGGGACTAGATACACCTTTGACACTATTCACAATCAGGCACGCTGGTGGCAGAGCGACTAGATGCTAAGGCGAGTCTAGTCAGGGGTGACCAGACAAGTTCGGTCAAGAAAATGCCGCTTTAGAGCTCTTTGTAGTGAACCAGACGCTAGGCTCAGGAGAGTCTATTCAATCGACCCGATGTAGTGTACGATCACGTGCGCAGGAGCCGTTGGGCGGCAATGGCTATATTCAAATGGCTAGGACACGTGGCACATGGAGGTGGACCGAACGCAATGACCGAACGCGTCCGATCAGGGCCTGCGAGTCCGGTCAGTAAGCAATCAACTCAACAAAAGGGCCAACGGGTATGTAGAGTTTGGGACTTCTATAAATAGGTGTTGGTCGGCTCTAGCTCACCCTCTTAGACATTTTGATCATTGATACATCTGTCGGTGTTTGATGACTAGCAACTCGTCATGGGGTTACCTAGGACGATTGTTCGAGGGACCGACGAACCTAGAAACTCGACGGTAACACAAGGGACAAGCAATTTATACTGGTTCAGGCCCTCATGATCGAGTAAAAGCCTTACGTCTAGTCAGCGTTAGCCTTTGCGTTGTATTGATTGCATGATTGTGTGCACTAGGGGTACCCCTAGCCTCTCTTTATATATGGAGAGAAGGTTGAGGTATAATTCTAGTCCTAGTAAGATACAATCGAGGAGTTCTAGATCTATTACAGAGTCTAACTTTCCTAATATTCTGAGTAGGTCGGTCTTTACACCTTGAAGTCCACACCACCTTGGTCCATGTCCTTTGATCTTGATTGTGGGCCTGGGATGGGCCCCTGGATAGAAGTCGACTTGATACAAAACCCTATAGGTCACATATGGACAATATCCTTGTAAGCTAAGCCAAACACCTCCCACTTATCTTCTTTATTGATTCATCATCCAAGTGAGATTGGGAGTGATTCTAGTGCATTTGCCTAGAGTTTGAGAATCTAGTGGCACTAGTGATCGAGTGAGCTATGGGATTACTGGTTACTCTTGGTGGTTGCCGCCACTTAGATGGCTTAGAGCAGCGGAGGAGCTTTGGCATGAGTTGGTTATTGTTCATGGCCATCTCCCGCTGATTTGTGAGGGGTTCTTGGGCTTATTAACCGGCGGAGCGCCAAAATCCACTCTAGTAAATTGCTCGTGAAGTTGAGTGCCCTCATCTTGTGTAGGTTCTTGCGGTGCCTTTGTGTAAGGCTAGGCTTGTGACGCCTATTAGCTCATGAACCACCAAGTGAACTGGCCTTCACAACACGGACTAGCTTGCTAGCAAGCAAGTGAACCTTGGGAGAAAAATTTTGTGTCAATTGGCTCTTTGATCTTCACTTGGTATTCATATATTGTCACTTGCCACGTTTGGTATAACACTCTCTACCTCACCTAGTATTTACATTCTTTTATCTTGTGTAGAGGTAGCTTGTTAGAGTAGCTAGTGTAATTGTAGTTAGTTAATTAGTTGCTTAGCTAGCTCACTAGCTTAGTCAAGTAGTGACATAGCATTTGTGTGCCTTAGTGATCATAATAACTAGAATTGTGGTTAGGTGGCTTGCAACCTGATTACAGCTACAACAAAACACATTATTGCCATTTAGTTGTCTAACCAGTTGCTCTAGTATTTTGTAGAGAATTTTTATAGGCTATTCACCCCCTCTAGCCATTTAAGACCTTTCAGTGGGCACATGGCAAGGGCCAGAGGCGGTCGAGGGAGGTGCCAACCAGGGAGGCACTGCCCGGGCGCGCGAGCCAGGGCATGCGCAGCACAAGGTGATGTCGATACGGTATCCACGGCCGCGTGGCGTCGTTGCGGTGCATGGCGCGGCAAGGCTAGCTGTTCATGATGCGATTGGGCTAGCAGGACAGGGTGGAGCGTGGGCAACAAGGCAGAAGGCACGACGCTGGGACAGGGCCAAGGGCACGAGGGCTCGTGGCATGGACGCACGTCACGGTGGTGACTGCAACTGGCGCTGCCCCTCCCAAATTAGAAATTGGGTTTAGGGTTCTGGGTTAGTCCATTAACTCATTTCTAATTGGTTTGGCCCATGATCTAATAAGAAAAAATGCTATACACGTGACATACTACAAAGTTGGTTACAGGATTAAGCTGAAACGAGATTTGGTTTGGGAGATAGAGAGGGCTCTAATGGGGTCTGTCAGGCTGCTATTGGATAGGAAGAACAGAGCCGAGATAATCTATTTTAAGTATTTTTTGGTGCATGTTTGGTTTACCAAAACAATCTCTAATTGGGTTTAAATTGTCCTAGGGATGTTGTACTACGTTTAGTCTATGAAATGGTGGATTAAGTTGTCATGGTTACTTACAATTATTTGATGGAACGGAGCTGCCAATACGGCATTGACAACAAGTTTTTTCTAAGTTTATTGCAATTGTGAATTTGGATTCAAGCTTTGGAGCATTAGTTAATCTATTTAAACACCATGTCATCATCAAGGCTTTGCACTATGTCAAAGTAGATGACTTCAACTATATTTCATATTTTGGTCAAGGTTGAAGTGTTTATAATAAAATAATCATTTTATTTGCCTTCTAAAAGCCTATCAACCTATATATTGAAATTTAGGGTTTTGACTAGTTTAGTCATTTTCTTCACTTAGTTTAGGTTTGACTTCTTAATAGAAGTTGTTCATCAACTTAATTAGAGTGTATTTAGTCACATGGTTGACTTTGGTCATATATTTTATAATGCTAGTTAGAGCTTGTATGTGTTATCATTTCATGTGACTTTAACTTTTATTCTTTTTCCTTCTTTCTTTTATGTGAATGATGACTTGAGGTTTGTATATCATGTATTGGGTGATTTGGATTACATTTACATTCTTGGTCCTTAATAACATTTAATAATTTCTTAATTACCTTTTTCACCAAACAGAGTTTGACTTTGTTTGAAAGAATTTGATTTCTACTAAAGAAGGTTGACCAGTGTTGACTTTATTTGTCTTTGTGAGTTAGGGTTTTCTTTGTGACACCTAGGAACGAGTTGACCAACTCACTTTGCTCTGATTAATAAATTTGTTTGTGCTTCTTCATATTTTTTGAGTTACTTTTACTCTAACCAATCATTAACCTAGTTAATGATTTCATGTTTAATGTTAACAATCTTACTAACACCTAGGGTGTGACACTCAAGGATGATGTCGCCAGCTCCGGTTGCCAAGCGGGTGGTTCTGACACTCAAGGATCATGGGTTCAGAACCGCGGCAAGCATCGGAATTGTTCATGAGAGGTCGATGTGTAGGTCTCAGGTGACTCGAACACTCAAAACATGCCAGGGACACAATCGATTTATCCTGGTTCGGGCTTTTGAACCCTACATGCAACAGTATGGTGTTCGTCGTGTTAAGAATGCCCAATCGGGAGTTTAAAACAAAGGAATTGAGAGAGAATTTGGTAGGGGATTACGCGGTGCTATCCTAGGGTTCTTGGTTTCTTCCTCGGGGCCGGTCTCCGCCTAGATGGGCTGACGAGCGAGACCGAAGCCCTCTGCACTTGGAGCTTGGGGAGTTCCTTGTCCAAATGCGTCCTACCCGTTGCGTGACCCTGCCAAGTGAGTGACCAACAGTGCCTCACAGTTGTGGAACGGGCGAACGGTGCATCAGCTCTGCATCTATCAGGTTCTAGGTGCCTAATAGATTCCTAAGCCGGCTCCTGGTCATGGCTCGGGACATCGGTTGCTGTGCGGGCAAAGGGCCAAACTGTTGCCAGTGCCAGGGTTAGGTCCGGCTCTTGTCGTTTGGGAGTCCGGAGCTAGGGCCGAGCCCCCGAGCCCCATGCGACGGCAGGCGTGCTTTGGCTCGTCCTGACTCCTGCAGTCGGGGTCGAGGGCTCTGTCGATCCACTATCTCCTTTTCTGAGACTTTACATAACCTGTGTTAAAGACTCTCGTCAGTCGGGCTTGCTGCCTGCAATTGGCCGAGGTTCCCAAGCTAATGATCCTAAGCAAACATGACTGAACCTACAAATGCCGTCAGAACCAAGCTTATCTCTACGCTGCTATCGTTCATGTCTTGGCTGCCGTCTGTAGTACATGAGCCCCGCATGATAAGCCCAGGTTTCTTGTGCAAAATTTCGAGTAAATTTCAGAAGAAAACCCTACGAAATCAGTTGGAATTCTCATATGGTAACCTGATGGCAAGTATTCTCAATTCTGTGGTCACAAGACACAGGTCATTATTATTTCCAATGTTCCAAGAAAACTCATGTATTGAGCAGGTGATACACCATAAAAGGTACTACAAAAATGTTGCCAGGTTAGGTCTTGCCGTGCACAGAAAACTGGTGCGCTTCTATTACAATGACCAGCAACGAGCCAACAACACATTGATAGGCTAAACATGTATGAATACTGGTCAACAAAAATCCTAAGATGTACATCCTCACAAATGGAGCTTACAGTGATTGTAAAATGAAACTGCTCCAGATAAACTAGCAGGCAAATAACAGATCCGTGTGTGCACTAAATCAAGCTATTATTGACCTGTAGTATCAGTTTGTATGCCTCATGACGATCTGCCTTGGTGTCAGTTTAGGCCATATGGGCCTACCATGTAATGATCTGCACACTTATGATCGATCTTCGTCATGTGTATGATTTGGGACCTCTCCTTGATTGTCTAGTGGCATATACTGTGCCATGATAGCTCTAATCTCAGAGTCCATGTATGACTGAAACAAAAATAGGGAAATGTAATTCAGTTGATATTAGTGAACAAAAACTAGCAAAAAGTTGAAATGTGTTTGAAGAAAATTTACAATATCATGTATCCGTCATCAGCAGTAAAATGTTTGATCTACATGCAAACTACAGCTGACAAAATATTTGAGCATATCAACTACCAAAAACACAAGCTACTGCTAAAATCTATTCATGACATTTCTATTGCAAACTAAACAGCACAATATCAGCGCAGAAAGCTGCCACAATTCATATCTATGTTAAACAAGTCACTCCTTTGCAACAGGTGCTGTTAGAATGAGAACCTAAATTATGGTTTCCAATGTGTAGCAGATATAATGCCACCATTCCATAGTACTAAAACATGAAGCATTTACCCAGGTAAATCAATATATGATTATGATGTAATGGGTACACAGCATTTCTGCCTTCTTTTCAGTAGAATGTATAAACTGACGGAGAACTCAATCTTCCATGTTTAGCAAGCCACATGGAGGTGGAAAATAGGTAAAATGTACTTGACGTCACAAACATGTACCAACAAGAATGAGACGGACAAGTTATGTGTACACATAGCAAAATAAAAGTGACAAAAATTAATGTACACTAAGTATGAGTAAGTGAAACACAAGCTGTAAAATGCAACATCTGGTTTACGGCTACATGTTATTATGGATGCAAGTTTGTTCTCTAGGTAAGAAGGGCAGGCCTGGTGCAATGGTGAGAGCTGTCTCACTGAGTCACCAGGTCGTGGGATCGAAGCAACCTCTCCGCAGATTTTGCGGGGGGAAGGCTTGCCTCAGTTTTTCCCTTCTCTAGACCCCACTCATGTGGGAGCCTCTAGCAATGGGTCTACCCTTTTTTAAGATTGTTCTCTAGGTCATTGGATCAACCCAAAACTCATCCAAATGAACAAAAAAGTTAAAATGTACAGAAGACAACTAAAGTGACCTAACTACCCACTGGTTACCTACTTGCATCCCTACATCCTAGTATGTTTTACTTCCATCACTATGTTTTGGATGCATCATTAGTCAAATGTTAATTACTTAAGTGACAGTACAACAGCATCAATTTCTATATCAAGTTGATCATACACTTGCTTTTTTCATGCAAATTAGACTAGTTGGATATGTCTGCACATGACGGCACAAATCCAGCTATCTGCTTAGTATAAAAGGGATAATACAAAAACCTCAAAGGGTAAGTCTTTAGGAAATGGAATCTATTTAACAAAAATAGATACTCCTACATTAGGAATAGGCTCAGAGATAGAAAATCACTCTTCGTGAAACATGGTCAAACAACGAAAGAACAAAAGTAAGGGTGTGCATGTGCTAGCTTACCCTTAGTCTGTATTTGTATACAACATAACTTCCCGCTGCCACAACAGCAACAACTATCAAGATACCCCACACTGCAGCCCATGCTGCTTTAGCCTGAACTGCTGTCTTGCCTGCAGATTAACCATTCACATATACACAATTGATACACTAAGGATAAGCAAAAGCTATCAGTTCAGTTCAAAAATTACTTATGCAGGTGTCATGCTCTCTGATGTACAAAAGGTCACCACTGCAAGTGCAGTCATAGCCACCCCATGTATCTCTGCAGTTGCATTCAGGACACTGACAAGCTTTTCTCTCCTTGCACTCATCAATGTCTGCAAAAGTGAATTAAAAGAAATATGGTTTAAGGCATGCTGTATCTGATAGTTAAGCCTAGTGGTATGTATCTTACTTTACTGTTTCCTAGTGTTTTGAAAGTTGACGATTAGGATGCGCCTAGGCGCGACTAGTCGCTAGGCTATGGCTTGGCGCCTGGACTAGGGGGGTAGTCGGCCCTCTAGGCGGGCAGATCGCCTAGGCGGCGACTTGCTCCGATTCGGCGGTGCCCAGGTGCCCTAGGCGTCGCGGAGGCGAGCTAGGCGGGCAGAGCGTGTGAAATTGTATTGATGCCCAATTGTATCTAAAAGTGCTGCACACTTCTCTATTGCAGTTGGAGCATTGCTGCAGGAGTAGGAACATCACTTTTGTATCAAACTACAACTAAGGACTAAGAACCTAAGGTATGTCTATCTAAATTATTCATGATTTCTGCTATATATGTATATATTATACTAAATTGGCAAAACGCCTAGAAAAACGCCTAGCATCGCCTAGGCTAGCCTAGGCTGGACTAGTCGCTAGACTAAGGGTCATCGCCTAGATTTCGCCTAGCGCCTAGCAAAACTTTGTTGTTTCCTGTCATTTACTTTTCAGGCTACTAAGGGCCTGTTTGGTTTGAGTGTTAAAGTTTAACAAACACTGTAGCACTTTCGTCTTATTTGATAAAAAGTTTCCAATCTTGGACTAATTAGGCTTAATAGATTCGTCTCGTAAATTACTCCTAATCTATGCCGACATGCATGCAATTAGTCTACATTTAGTACTCCATGCATTTGAGGGAACATTGATGTGACGGGAGTTAAACTTTAACTGCTTGAAACCAAACAGGCCCTAAGCCTTGTATTAGGAAGATGCTCAGCATCCACTTTAGTGGTTACAATATGCTAGAGCAGGTAGATCATTTTGCTCTATAAGTAGCAGTGGTGAGGACCTTCTTGTATCCCAAGTATTGCACTTCAATTCAATCCAAGCGGCCTAGTACCAAGCTGCCCTCTGGCAGCCCCAAATCTGAGATCCATTTGTGGTGTTGTGGCCAACAGTATCTGATAGAGTACATAGGAATAATAACACATTGTCTAGCCACATGGGGTCTTAGTCCTATGCAATACAACGATTATCCCACCAATTCTATTCTCCTACATGTTATCACAAGTCTAGATTTAGATCCTAACCCTAGCCGTCACAGCTTCCGCACTACGTGCCCCCGTGGAAAGTTCGATCTCTGCCGGGAGCAGCGCCACCGTTTAGGTGCCGGTTCCTATTGAACCAGCTGCCATCGTCGTCGCGCAGCAGATCAGATCCACCTCTTCGCACTCGTCATCTCGCCGCCTCGATCCAGATCTCCCCCGTGTGGAGGCAGCTGGGTCATACGATGTCCACATGGTGGTGGCAGGCTGCGATGTGTCGCTGCCGGCCGAGCGGCCCTCCGCCCCATCGATCTGCACGGGTGCTCCTCGCCTGAGCCACGGCGTTGGGCCACGCTGCCACCAGCCAGGGCTTGCCTGCCTCACCGCACCAGCCTCCCCGTGAGGCTCGGAGGCCCCTGCCTCTCCTCCCTCTCTCTGGTCACCCCACTCTCTTCTCCATGTATTGTTTGCCCACGGGAGAGGCAAAGCTAGGAGACAAGGATGGAGGACATTGCTAGGTGCACCTGATGAGTTGCACAGAGGATCCCACTGCTGCTGTTGTATCTTTTTTTTCGGTCACTGATTGGGGTCGAGTCACCCATCACCTGTCAGACCTCGCGTGATACTCTGACATCGGCGTCGACTACACCAGCCTCTACTTCTTCAACCAAGCGGCCAGGTTAGGAACGCTTGCCTGAGGGACGCCTTCACGTGGCATTTTCTGACGATCCATCCGCAAGTCTTCATCGTCGGTTCATCATTGTCTCTACAGATCAGGACACTTCCGTCGGCTTCTTCCATCGTCGCTTCGCCTCACGCATACTCAGTCCGTACAATCGACTACATGTGATCCACCAGACTCCCGTGACATCTGTCGCCGAGTACTACACACATCTTCTTCCAGCCCGGATTGCTGCTATGTCACTTGATCGGGCTGCAGCATCACTGCCTGTGTCCCTAGCTGTTGCATATATATCACTGTCCCCTGTGCATCAACGATTGTGTTGTGCACTCTCTGCTGCGCCATCGTCTGCACATGGTCTTTGTCACGTTCAAGTCTTCTTCGCTGACATCGATCCGCGGCACTGCTGCTGTACTTTGTGTATGCCTTTGGGTTGGAGGTGTCTATTCCCACATTACTTTTTCTTCGTCCAGCACAACCACTCCTGGTTGGTGCCCCTCTCCCTTGTCTGTCCAATATTGGCAACGCTGGAGCGTGCTTTCGTCCCCAACCAATTGATGGGTCTAGCAAACCCAGCCCATGTCTCGGTTAAGGCGGCTTGACAGCTTCGACCCTACCGTCCCCGTCTACCTCGATTGCATCGTTGACTTTCTTCTACGACCATGATGGCCTTGATTGCATCGACCTTGGCATCGCCCCCTCCCACGACGACTGCCTCGGCACGCTTCCATCATCACCATGGCCCTCTTTGCATCTTTGGCTCCACCACCTTGACATCAGTTACCATCGGCACAAAGGGCTACCGCCTTGCATGAGGACTCATTGGCTTCTTCTCAAGCCACAGCTTACGCGATTATGTGAGAACTTTGAACATCATATAAATAATTATTTCTAATTAGAACCATAAGGGAGGAAAATGTTTTACCAATTGCAGGCATGCAAACACAGCCTACTGATTCTAACTTAATTGCTTGGTGGTGCCACGTTCTGCTGTAACTAGATAAACACCACCAAAAAGGGTTTTAATTATTTAGTTGTGCTGATCCTTGGTGGATTTGGAAGCATAGGAATAGATGTGTTTTTTAGGGGCTTCTCCTAATTCTAGCCCCTTAGTACAAGAGAATAGAGGTGAGCCAAAAATGTTGTGTGTGACAGGGGCCAAAGGACTTGGGCACATTTGGCCACAGTCTGGTCGTATGGGTGGTCTGATAGTCGCCTTTAGTATTCTTCGGCGAGTGAAGCTTGCAAACCCTTTAGGGCTTGTATGAGTCTCTCCTTTGACTCCTTTTTTTCTTCTTAATATAATAATACACAGCTCTCCTATGTGTTTGAGAAGAAATGGTTATGCTGAGGCAACTTATATTAGTAAACACAACACCTTCACACTTTTTAACACCATCCCCTCGGAAACCAGCTGGGCACTGGCATTTCCCATCTCCAGATTCCTGGAAAGGACAAAAAAAGGGTTATGAAGCAACAGACCGATATTCAGTAATAAAGCCATATATCATGTAACAAGCCCTAAACCTCCTGGCAAGCAGAGAATGTTTTTCCATTACGAGTTTCATGCCAACATCCCCCATGGTTTATCAAACATTTTCCTGGTCCAGCAGCTGCAAATAACATAGGTGACTATTATAAACTTCTTTATTACCTTAATAAATTGTTTAAACAAACTGTGCATGTTTCAATGCATGGCAAAAAGGGATGCATAATCCACAATTTAAGGCAAATTCATACCAAGGTGTGCAAGTTTACAATACTACAACATAATTCAATTCCAGAACAATGGTAAAAACTGTCACTGCTCAATAGCTCAATAGATCACTCGTACAAAACAAATAAAATATTTTATGAACTTAATCCATAGTGCACTAAAAGTTTTATTATCAGTGTTTACTGGACCCCATTTGACTTGTTTATAAGCGCATCTTTTGATTTGTATGGAATATCTGGATTTTGAGCACACTGAAGAAAATGAAGATGACAAGCTGAATAGACACTTTCAAGTGAAAACAGCTCTGCTAGCTTCACTCTTTCTTGTCGCTTCTCCTTACATCTCTACTATATGAAGTACGAAGTGTCTGTGTCATCAGTGCACAAAGTTTCGTCCGTCGTCCGTCTCCTCCACCTCCCCTGTGCGGTCTCCGCGAGATATGATGATTGATGATCTCCTAAACTGTTCCGGAGCTCCCACGTGGCAACGTCTCTGGAAAAACGCCTCCCTGAATCGCTCGTGCCTCTGCTCCAATGCGTCCAAAGAAGAGCAGTCCGCCGCCACAATATCGGAGGGGAGGATCCAGAGCCGTCACCTGTCGTGTCCAATCACGGGCCACTCCTCCCTAAATCGCGCCCCTCTGTGCGCTAAGGAAGCAGCTCGATTAGGGCGAAGGACGTGGCGGCACGGGAATCCCGACGATGAGGGAGGCAACCGTAAGTAGCGGGCACACAGGGATAGTCAGACGAATCAGGCGGTGGCGAGTTGTCCACCTCACGCACGCGGCGTGCATATCTTCCTGGTCGGTGGATGGATCACCAGCAACCCATCGCGCTCTTGCCTTCCCATTGACGGCCATGACACAAAAAGCCCAATTTGCCTATGGCAGCAGCAAGCATGCCGGGCCGTCTGTTGACTGTTCGTGGCTGCTCACTGCACCTCCTGCCAAAACCTCCACGCTGTTGGAATATGAGTGTATTAGGCCCATAAGGCTAGGCCCATGTGGCCCATGTATGGTTACCTATATAGCTACCCTTCTGGGGTTAGCCCAGAATAATAGAATCTCATTCCCTAACATGGTATCAGCAGCCTAGAGTTAGTTTTCTCCCACCTCTCCTCCCAGCCGCCGCCGCCGGTGGGCTTCCCGCCGCCGGCGCCATGGCCGGCACCCCACCTCCTCCTCCCTCCTTCAGCTACTTCCCTCCCCTCTCCTCATCTTCCTGGGCCCAAGTGGTGGCCTCTCCACCCGCCGCCCCTCCTGCTGCACATCCTCCAGGCGCCGCGCCTTCTCCAGGTGCCGCGGTCCACCCTCCAGGCGCCGCCGCCCTGGGCGCTGGAGCCGCTCGTGCCCTGGCCGCCACCCCTGGCCTTGGCGCAGTGGGGGAGGCTGCGGAGGGCGCGATTGCGGTTGCGGCGGCCCTCCAGCAGCCGGCGGGCATACATCAGCCGCTGCCTGAGGGCTTCCATCCGCTGCACAACGGCACCTCTGCTGCAGGGCTCCAGCCGCCGCTGCCTGGGAACCTCCCTCCGCTGCACGACGCACGTCTGCTGCTACTGCCGGCCTCCAGCCGCCGCCGCCTGGAGGTCTCCCTCTCCTGCACGCCACTGCTGGGGGCCTGACTGGACCGGTCCACCCACGCCACCATGCTCCTCCGCCGCCCCACCAGAGTACGGGTCTGGACTCCGCCCTCGCCGCAGCCCTCGTCGCTGCCCGGGCTGCCGCCGCGGAGGGGCAGGCTCGTGTGCGCGCGGCTGCCCTCGTGTGGGAGCGTGAGCGTGACGCGGCCGACGCCCTGGCCCGCCAGATCACCGAGGCGGAGCAGCTCCTTGCCTCTCCCGCCTCCAAGGACGTTGAGGCCACCTCCTTCGACTCGTCAGGACGCCGCGTGTCCCACACCGCCGTCCTCTGGCACGACCCGGCTGACCCGCTCGTGACTCAGCTGCACTACCAGACCGGGGGGTCCAGAACATTCGCCTCCTCGTTCCGGTTGTCCTCGAGCCGGAGTCGCCCTCCTACGCCCGCTGGCGGGATCTGGTGCTTCTCACTCTACGCCGCTACGCCCTCGACGACCACGTCCTTGTTGACGAGAAGGTCGCCGTCCAGACACCGTCATGGCTCCGTCTCGACAGCATCATCCTCTCCTGGATCCTAGGGGACGATCTCCGTGGACCTCCACGACCTCGTCCACAACTCCCCTGACGCGCGCCGGGCGTGGCTTGCCCTTGAGGGCTAGTTCCTGGGCAACGCCGAGGCTCGGGCTCTGCGACTCGACGCGAGCTTCCGCACCTTCGTCCAGGGTGACCTCTCTGTTGGCGAGTTCTATCGTCGGATGAAGGGCATGGCAGACTCCCTTGGCGACCTCGGCTGGCCCGTGGAGGATCGCATCTTGGTCCTCAACGTCCTCCGCGGGCTCAGTGACCGCTACGCCCACCTCAGGACGTGAATCACCCGTCAGCGGCCCTTCCCCACCTTCCTGCAGGTCCGTGATGACCTTGTCATGGAGCTCACTCAGGGCATCCAGCCGGGGTCTGCCACTTCTCCGGGGTCCTCGTCTTCTTCGACGGCTCTGGCTGCTACTCCGCCGCGTCCGTCTGCAACACCGTCGTCGTCTCTTCTGGGTACCCCACCTGGGGTTGCTAGCTGGGACTAGGCGGCCTTGGCTCGCTCGTTCAGCACCATGGGCCTGACACCTCCTGTCGGACCGGAGTGGATCGCCGACTCGGGTGCCACCTACCACACCACCCCTGACCCTGGTATACTTTCATCTGTCCATTCTCCCTCTTCTTCTCTCCCTTCGTCCGTTATGGTCGCAAATGGTTCGTGTCTTCCTGTCACGTCTGTGGGTACCGCCGGTGCTCATGGCTCCTTTTGTCTTCCTGATGTTCTTGTTGCTCCTTCTATGGTTCACAACCTTCTTTCTATTCGTCGTTTTACAGCTGACAATTCTTGTTCTGTCGAGTTTGACTCTTCTGGTCTTACTATAAAGGATTTGGCTTCCCGGCGTCCTCTGCTCCGATGTGACAGCTCCGGGCCCCTTTACACTCTTCGCTTCCCGGCGCCTACTTCCTCTACTTCACCGTCCGTTTTGTCAGCTGCTTTCGCCGCCTCTACTTCCCCTACCACTTGGCACCGACGCCTCGGCCATCCTGGACGTGATGCCCTGATGCAGCTCAGTCGTAGCTCCGGTCTTCCGTGTACTCGGGCTCATGATGAGCATTTGTGTCATGCGTGCCAATTGGGCCGACATGTTCGTCTTCCTTTTCATAGTTCTACTTCACATGCGGCCCGCATTTTTGATCTTGTACATTGCGACCTATGGACTTCTCCTGTTATCAGTATTTCTGGTTACAAGTACTATCTTGTGGTGGTCGATGATTTTTCGCATTATTCGTGGACTTTTCCCCTGCGTGCGAAGTCTGACACGTTCCCCACGCTCCTTCACTTCTTCACTTGGGTGTCCACACAGTTCGGCCTCACCATCAAGGCCGTCCAGTGTGACATGGTCGTGAGTTTGATAACTCAACCTCCCGTGCCTTCTTTCTCACGGTGTTCAGTTGCACATGTCTTGCTCATATACCTCTTCCCAGAATGGCAAGGCTGAACGGATGATTCGCACCACCAACGACACCATGCGCACTCTTCTGTTTCAGGCCTCTCTTCCTGCTCGCTTCTGGGCTGAGGGCTTGCACACCTCCACCTACCTCCTCAACCATCTTCCTTCCGCTGTCTGTCCTGCTCCTACGCCACACCAAGCCCTCTTCGGTACCCCTCCTCGGTACGATCACCTTCGCGTCTTTGGGTGTGCGTGTTACCCCAACACCACTGCCACTTCTTCCCACAAGCTGGACCCCCGCTCCACTCTCTGTCTTCCTCGGGTACTCCCCGGATCACAAGGGGTACCGGTGCTTTGACCTTACCTCCCGACGGGTCCTCATCTCTCGCCATGTGGTGTTCGATGAGTCCATCTTTTCCTTCTCCAGCACACCCACCACCCCTCCTATTCCTGATCCCTCCTCCCTCTTTCCCGCTGACACGGTGGTCCAGCCACCTTTTCCGTGGTCTCCTGCAGGTACTGCTTCGCCGCGCTCCTTGTCGGGCACCTGTCCCGGCTCCCCTTCGCGGTGCTGCCCTGACACCTGCCCCAGCACCTCCTTCGCGGTTCGCTGCGCCGGTACGGGTGTACCAGCGCAAGCCGCGGCCGCCGCCACTCGCGGTCCCTTCTCCGCCGGGGACACCGACACCACCGCCACTGTCCCCGCCGGCCCGTGACGTACCGCCGGTCTACCACCCGCCGCTTCTTCACCGACACCTGCGACATGTTCACCCGATGATGACACGGCACGCGGCTGGCACACTGCCACCCTGGGCCCTTGCGGCATCGACCAGCGATGCGCCAGTCTCCCCGGTACCCACTTCCGTCCGTGACGCCTTGCTGAATCCTCACTGGCGCCGCGCGATGGAAGAGTACGCCGCGCTTCTCGCCAACCAGACGTGGGAGTTGGTGCCTCGGCCACCGGGCTCCAACGTCATCACCGGCAAGTGGATCTGGACCCACAAGCGCCGGGCTAATGGCACTCTCGAGCGCTACAAGGCTCACTGGGTTCTCCGGGGCTTCACTCAGCGCCCTGGGGTCGACTATGATGAGACCTTCAGCCCGGTGGTCAAGCCGGCCACCGTCCGCACCGTGCTCTCGTTGGCGCTTGCTCGGTCATGGCCCGTCCATCAGCTGGACGTCAAGAATGCTTTTCTGTACGGCCTTCTCACTAAGACAGTGTACTGCAGTCAGCCGACGGGGTTCGTTGATTCCTCCCGTCCTGACATGGTCTGCCGGCTCAACAGGTCTCTCTACAGCCTCAAGCAGGCACCCCGGGCGTGTAACCATCGGTTTGCTGCTTTCCTGTTGACACTGGGGTTTGTGGAGGCCAAGTCTGATACATCTCTGTTTATCTATAACCATGGAGTTGACACTGCGTACTTGCTGCTCTATGTTGATGACATTGTCCTCACAGCCTCCAGTGAACTCCTTCTCCGCCGGATCATTGCCGCTCTTCAGCAGGAGTTTGCTATGAAGGATCTGGGTGTGCTCCACCATTTCCTCAGGGTCACTGTTGAGCCTCGTCCTGTTGGGTTACTGCTTCACCAGCGGCAGTACACTCGGGATATCCTGGAGCGGGCTGGGATGACTGATTGCAACCCCTGCTCCACTCCGGTTGATACTCAGGGCAAGCTGTCAGAGGCTGAGGGCCCCCCAATGTCAGATCTCACTGCATACAGGAGTCTTGCTGGTGCTCTTCAGTACCTCACCTTCACCCGGACGGACATCAACTATGCAGTTCAGCAGATCTGTCTTCACATGCATGATCCCCGGGAGCCTTACCTCACGGCTCTCAAGCGCCTCCTCCGCTACCTCCGGGGCACGATCGACTATGGCCTCCTACTTCACCGGTCCTCCTCCGCCGACCTTATCGTCTACACTGACGCTGACTGGGCGGGGTGTCCGAACACTCGGCGCTCCACCTCCGGCTACGCTGTCTTCTTAGGCGGCAACCTGGTGTCCTGGTCGTCTAAGCGCCAGCCTGTGGTCTCCCGGTCCAGTGCTGAGGCCGAGTACCGCGCTGTCGCTAACAGCGTGGCTGAGGTCTCCTGGCTCCGGCAGCTTCTCGCTGAGCGGCACACTCCGCCCTCCCGGAGCACACTCATCTACTGCGACAATGTCAGTGCGGCCTACCTCTCCACCAACCTCATCCAACACTAGCGGACGAAGCATGTGGAGATCGATCTACACTTTGTACGTGATCGGGTGGCCATGGGCAAGGTGCGGGTCCTTCATGTTCCGACCACCTCTCAGTTCGCGGACATCTTCACCAAAGGCCTCCCGTCCTCGACCTTCACCGAGTTTCGCTCCAGCCTCAACATCACACGTGGCTAGTTGCGTCTGTGGGGGGCCGTGTGTGTGTGGTCTTTCTTCTTTCTTGTTCAGCCTGGAACTCCGCTGCGCCGGTAGTTCAGACTGCGGGGGGGTGTTGGAATATGAGTGTATTAGGCCCATGAGGCTAGGCCCATGTGGCCCATGTATGGTTACCTATATAGCTACCCTTCTAGGGTTAGCCCAGAATAATAGAATCTCATTCCCTAACACACGCCGCCACATCCATCTCTCCTGCCAGGTAAACGTAGGGTTCATATTTATGCACAAGCACACTACCAAGATTTGTTCCTTTTGGTCTACTTTGATCATTACTTGCAATTTGTGGGGTTATATTTATATGCATGGCTGAGGCACAAACGCATTAATTTAATTTACGGTACAGCCCCTGATCAATTAAATATTATTAGACATTTAACAAACCTTCAACGATATTCTGTAAAAAGATTTAGGGGGTGTTTGGTGCCCAGCCTTGGATTGCACGCCACGGATGCGGCTCGCCACAGAAAATCGGATGCTGTTTGGTTTGTGCGTAGAGCAGGGATGAAAACGGATCGGATACGGACGGATATCACTGATATCATATTTGTTTTCATATTTATGTCCGGATTCGGATTCGAATACGGATAGTATAAAAAATGCCGGATAGGATATGATTGGATATCGACATCATAAATATGTGATTTAAATATTCGGATACGAATACGGTATCGGATGTTAAATATCCGGACTCGGATACGGACGGTTAAAACCCCTCTAAACGGATTCGGTCTCGAATACGGTCGGAAAATATCCGTACCGTTTTCATCCCTAGCGTAGAGTGAGCCTAGCCACAGGTTCATTTGCGCCAGCTTTTTCACCACAGGTGCGGCGAGCTTTTTCTTCACCATAAGACTGCGGCGCGCCACAGCCTGGCGTGGGTTCCAACTGCGGGCATCCAAACAGCCGCTTACTACAGGCTCAAAATTAATAATAAGGCTTGAAATAGTTCAGACTTTCCTATATATGGTCTCTGCCATTTTTTTTCCATTGGCTCATTGTATACATGAAGAAATGATCATAACAGTTCATAGCATCCTGCAGTTGCTTCTGACAAGGACATAGCAAAATTACCATGATATCCACATGGCTAAATAACTACACTAACCTCCATAATATTCATCCATCAGCCGTTCAGTATTGCCATCTTCTGAATATGTTAAAGCTAACATCACACTTCCTAAATGTTTGAATCCACAAGATTTGTATCGCCATGTTAGGCTTCACCAATCGAATGGTTGACCATCTAATGCCTACATATCTCAAAATTTTCATTGGTCTTTATAGATTATCAGTTTATTAGTTTCAAATCTAATGCCTTTTTGAAGACGGCCTCACTAACAAAAAAAACTCTAATGTTCAAAATTTAGCGCAAGGGTGAGGGGGAAGAGCTGTCCATAATCCTCATATGATCAAGATGACCGTCATGTCGTCTTCGAGAGTTTCCATTGAATGATCAAGATAATCATCATGTCTGGAGATTTGATGCTTCTGGGGTTTTTTTCTTCCAAGTCTGCGTACAGAGCTTATTTCTATGGATCAGTAACCTTTGAACCTTGGCGTCGGTTGTGGAAGTCTTGGGCCCCGACAAAATGCAAAATTTCTCTGGTTAGCGATCCGCGATAATGTTGGACAGTGGACAGGCTTGCTAAGAGGGGACTCTCTCATCCAGATAAGTGTCCTCTTTGCGATCAAGAAGATGAGTCAATACAGCATCTCCTAACAATGTGTGTAGTGGCAAGAGAGTTCTGGTTCAGATTGTTTGCTCCAGTTGGTCTAGCTGGTTCTGTTCCTAGACAGAATGAAGGTAACTTTGCCAACTGGTGGCGCAAGACAATGAAAAGGGTGGAGAAAGAGCATAGAAGTGAATTCTCTAATAATCATGGGTGCTTGGATTATCTGGAAGCATAGAAATGCATGTGTGTTCGAGGGTGCCGCACCTTCGGTAACATCAATTATAAGGGAATTCAAAGATGAACATAGTCTCTGGTGCCTAGCCGGAGCTAAGAAGCTGCAGGGTTTAGAGCTTGGTGGTAGAATCTAGTTTTCTTTGTAGCTTTGGTCGGGTCATGTTGTTTTTTGGCTCAAGTTTTTCATCTTTATTTTGATGCTCAAACCACCTCTCATATTTGGTCTCCGTATGAGATCAGTGGGTTGTATGTGCACCATTTTCTTCTTCTAATACAATGAAGCGCAGCTCCTACGTTTCCAAAAAAAAAATCCTCATAAGGTTCTTTTTCAAGTGACAAGCTGAAAAAATAATTATTTTATATTCAAGGGTGTACGGAATGCTATTCTGATTGTCAAATTCTTCATGCCCAAGTTCAAAGTTTTTTCATTTGATAAAGTTCGGAAAATCTTAGATGCAAAACTGATTCTATGCATGCCCATGCTGATCTGGGGCGTGCCGCCAGTGGGCGACGTGAGCACATGGACACGGTGCAGCTCAAGTTCATGCATGTGCGACAGTTAAAGGTGAAGGATGTTAGTCGCTGGATTCTCACTCTTGGTAGCAGTAGAATCCTTACTCTCATCGAGAGAGGATGACACTAGGAGTTGGGACAATTTTCTGGTTTATTTCTCACACAAACTCATACAATGTCATACCAACCTGAGGGGTTGGGGTTACATACTTATAGGCTGCTAGCCAGCCAAGCATATGCCAAGATGCTAGTCTAAGATGCTGTCCTAGATGCCAACTGCTGTCCTAAAAGCAGATGCTGTCTTAGATGCTGTCCTAGATGCTAACTGCTGTCCTAAAAGCAGATGTTGTCCTAGATGCTAACTGCTGTCCTAACAACAGTCAAAAGATGTTGGACACAAAGATCATGTGTTGCGTACTGCAGCAGCCCCACACCCACCAGCCAACACAGAGACTTATCCATCACTCTCCCCCTAAGTCTTGTGTGGCTCCTTGTGAGATATCTGAGCCATCCCGATCCTGGTGCGAAGTTCCTGTAACTTGACCCGCCCGAGGGACTTGGTCAGGAAGTCGGCGAGCTGGTCTTGGGTGTTGATGTAGTTGGCCCGGACACTCCCTCCAGGCAGCTTCTGATGAAGTGGTACCTCACCCGGATGTGCTTGCTGCGCTCGTGGAAGACAGGATTCTTTGCCAAGGCCAAGGCGGACTTGCTGTCCACCCTGAGCTCCACTGCCTCTGCATCTCTGCCAAGGAGATCGCCAAGCAGCCGAGCCAGCCACAAAGCCTGAGTAGCAGCAGTAGTGGCTACGATGTACTCTGCATCGCAGCTGGACAGAGCCACCACCTGCTGCTTGACCGACTGCTAGCTAATCGGACACTTGCCGAGGAAGAACAGAGTCCCGCTGGTGCTCTTGCTTGTGTCGATGTCGCCGGCATGGTCGCTGTCGCTGTACCCGATGAAATGCGCCGCACCGAGGCACCTCGGGTAGTGCAAGCCGTAGTCACGGGCCTGCGACGTAGCGGAGGATCCTCTTCACGGCCTGCTGGTGCTCCGCCGTCGGTCGCTGCATGAACCGGCTGACGTAGCCGACGGCGAACGCCAAGTCCGGTCACGTGTGGACGAGGTAGCGAAGGCTCCCCACAAGACGCCGGTACTGCGTAGCGTCCACCTCCTCCGTCGTGCTGTCGCGGCTCAGCTTCAGCCTCTCCTCCATCGGAGTGAGGGCTGGGTTGCAGTCGGTGAGCCCAGCTAGCTCAACGATGCGCTTGGCGTAGGCGGTCTGACGAAGCGTGATCCCGGAGTCATCTTGGTGCACCTCGATTCCCAGGTAGAAGGAGAGACCCCAGATCACTCATCTGGAAGGTGGCCTTCATCTCTTCCTTGAATGCCGCCACCTCCGCATCCTTGGTGCCGGTGATCACCAAGTCGTCGACGTAGACACCCACTAGCAGGGCCTTTCCTCTGCTGCCCCGCCGGTAGATGGCCGCCTCGTGCGGGCTTTGCTCGAAACCCATCCCCTTCAGCGTGGAATCCAGCTTGGCATTCCACGCCCTCGGTGCCTGCCACAAGCCATAGAGGGCCTTGCGCAGACGAAGCACCTTGCCCTCGCCGGGAATCGCAAATCCCGGCGGCTGATGCACGTAGACCTCCTCCTTCAAGTCGCCGTTAAGGAACGCCGACTTGACATCCATGTGATGGACGCGCCAGCCCTCCTGGGCAGCTAGCGCAAGGAGGAGTCGCACGGACTCTATCCGTGCAACGGGCGCGAAGGCGTCGTCAAAGTCGATTCCTTCTTGCTGGACGAAGCCGCACTCCACCAGACGCGCCTTGTGCTTGATCACCTCTCCAGTCTTGTCCCTCTTGAGCTTGAAGACCCACTTAAGAGAGATGGCGTGGTGGCCGGCTGGAAGATCGGCCAGCTCCCACGTCTTGTTCCGCTCGACGGCGTCCATATCCATCTGCATCGCGGCACGCCATGTCGCGTCCCTCTCCGCCTCGGCGAAGGAACGAGGCTCTTCATCGTCCTGTGCGAGGTGCAGCTCCGCCTCAAAGTCGTGCTGCGCCAGTCCAAGGACCGGCTGCTCGCCGAGGAGGTTGTCCACGGTACAGTAGCGGAGAGGCTCGCCGCCGTGGTAGGCGCCGATGCGATCCTCGTCGTTGGACAGCGGAGTGGCGAACTCCACTGTGCGCTGCTCGTCGTGAGCCGAAGTTGCCGGTGCCGAGCCTGAAGGGGTAGGGTCCGGTGTAGGAGAGCGAGGCGTGACCGGCGGTGCTGGAGGTGGACTCGCCGGAGCCTGTGGACTTGCCGGACCTGGTGGTGGCGGTGGTGAAGGACTCGCCGGAGGTGGTGGCGAACGAGGTGGTGGGGTAGGCGAGCTCGGTGAGGACGAGCTGCTAGCTCCCCCCGCCTCCTTGAAGTGGACGTAGTCGACGACGAAATCGCTGGTCATTGGAGTCGAGCCGTCATCCACCAGCTTGCCCCACGTCCAGCTTCGCCCCTCGTCGAACACGACGTCACGCGTGATGCGCACGCGCCGTGTCGCAGGGTCGAGGATGCGGTAGGCCTTGGCGCCCTCCGCGTAGCCGATGAAGACCCCTGGCGTGCTCCGGTCGTCGAGCTTGCCGACGTGGTTGAGCTCCTTGACGAAGGTCAGGCAGCCGAAGACGCGAAGGTGGCTCACCACGGGCTTGCGCCCGTGCCAGGCCTCGTATGGCGTCTTGCTGTCGAGGGCCTTGGTGGGGGAGCGGTTGAACAAGTGGACGGCAGTCATCACCGCCTCACCCCAGTAGATCGCCGGCATCCCTCTCTGCTTGAGGAGGGCATGGGCGGTGGCCACCACCGTCTGGTTGCGGCGCTCGACGACGCCGTTCTGCTGCGGAGTGTACGGCGCGGAGAAGTGGCGGTGGATCCCCTCATCGGCGCAGTACGCCGCGAACTCGGCCGCCGTGAACTCGCCGCCGTTGTCCGTGCGTAGGACCCGAAGCTTGCGGCCGCACTCCGCCTCCGCAGCAGCTTGAAGACACTTGATGGCGTCCGCCGCGGCTGCCTTGGCGTCGAGCAGGACAGCCCACATGTAGCGGGACATGTCATCGACGAGGAGAAGGAAGTAGCGCCGGCCTCCAGGTGTAGCCGGTGTCACGGGGCCACAGAGGTCACCGTGTACGAGCTCCAGCTTCTCCTTGGCGCGGAAGCTTGCCTGACGAGGAAAAGGAAGCCGCCGCAGCTTGGTGGACGCAGGTGTCGCAGAACTGCTCCACGTGGTCGACGTGCGGCATGCCCCGCACCATCTCCTTGCTGCCGAGCTGCCTTAGGGCCCCAAAGTTGAGGTGCCCAAAGCGCTCGTGCCACCTCCAAGCGTCGTCGTCGCGGCGGGCTGCAAGACAAAGAGGTTGCGCCACCTGTGCGTGAAGGACGTAGAGGCGGTTGCTCCTGTTGACCTTGACCAGGAGCCGGTGTCGATGATCCCAGATGCGCAGCACCCCGTGCTTGATCTCCACGCGCGATCCGCTCTCATCCAGCTGTCCCAAGCTAATGATGGAGTTCCTCAACGCGGGGATGTAGTAGACACTGGTGAGCAGCCTGTGCTCGCCAGTCTTGGCGACGAAGACGACAGAGCCGACGCCCTTGATCTCCACAGCGGAGGCGTCGCCGAACTTGACGGTGCCTCGAACGCCTGAGTCGAGCTCGGAGAAGAACTCCCGCCGCCCGGTCATATGGTGGGTGGCGCCGGTGTCAAGGCACCACCCGTCGGTCTTGTTGTTGCCGGAGCTGTCGTCGAGGAGGGCGTGTGCTTTTGGCTCGTCAAGGTGGAGGAGAGCCGTTGCGGCCGGTGCCGCTGGAGGTAGTTCGATGCTCGCATGACCAATGAACAGAGCCGGCTGCTCCTCCGCCTGCGCGACGTGGGCCTGGCCGCGTCGTGGCTGTCGACAATCCTTGGCCCAATGACCAAGCTTGCCGCAGTTGTAGCAAGGTTCGTCTCGTGCTGGCTTTTGCTTGCCAGCGGCGCCGCCCTGGGCGCCTCCACGATCATCACCCTCGGCACGTCTTCGCGCCCCTGCATGGGCGTCTTTGCGTGGCTTGTCACGCTTGCGGCCGCCTATCGTGGAAGAAGGCTCCCCCTTCTTCCTGTCACCTTGGCCGGCAGCCCACTGCTCCCGAGTGAGGAGGAGCTTCCCGCCAATGGTGACGGGTCCCGAGAGGCGCTGTGGCTCATCGCTGTCAACGACCTTAAGGCGGCCCAACGCCTCCTCGATCGTCATCGTGGAGAGGTCTAGCAGAGACTCGATTGAGCGACCATCTACTTGTACTTCTCGGGGACGCAGCGGAAGAGCTTCTCAACAGCTCTCTCCTCGCCATAGGTGTCGTCGCCGAACTGCACCAACTTTTACAACAGAGTGTTGAGACGGAGAGCAAAGTCATCAACGTCCTCACCTGGCTTGAAGGCCAGGTTCTCCCACTCCTTGCGAAGTGCCTGCAGTGTGGACTTGCGGGCGCGGTCGCTGCCGATGCGTGCCGCAGCGATGGCGTCCCAGGCCTCCTTGGCAGTCCGCTTGCTGGTAAGCGAAAACTGCATCTCGGGCGGGACTGCAGCAATGAGAGCATCCAGCGCCCGTCGATCTTGGTCGTAGTCGACGTCGCCGTACCGGACTGCATCCCATATATGCCGCACCTGGAGCCTCACCCTCATCACCGCAGCCCACTCAACATAGTTGGTCTTGGTGAGGGTAGGCCACCCGCCACCGGGGCCGACGTCCCTGACGACAGCCTGGTACTCGTGGTGACCACGGTACCGAACCGGGGAGAGAGAGCCGCGCTGCCTGTGAAGGCCGCGCTCTCCGTCGACCCGTCCGCCGACAGCATGGTACTCGTGGTGACCACGATACCGAACCGGGGAGAGAGCCGCGCTGCCTGTGAAGGCCGCGCTCTCCGTCGACCCGTCCGCCGCCGCCATGCGCGCCTCCTCCAGGAGCGCCACCGCCGTGCGCGCCTCCTTCAGGAGCGCCGCCGGCGTGTCTGCGCCTGTCTGGGCTGCCGCCGCGCTCGTGGGCGTGCACGGCTGCCCACTGCGCCGCTCGCCCTCGCGATGCCTCCCTCTCCAGCAACTCGAGGTCCGCGTCAGCGCTGTCATCAGCAGCGATGGAGCTGCTGTTGTTGCCGCGTAGAACCTCGACCTCCGCTGCTGCTGCACGCGCTGCATCCGCCGCCGCCGTCGCTTCCACCTCCGCTCTAACTGCTGCTAGCTCCGCTGCTGCCAGCCTCGACGCCCTTGCCGCCGCTGCTGCGGCGTCTGCTGCTGCTCGCTCGCGCTTCTCTGCCGCGGCGAGGTCGGCCTCCTGCCGACGCCGCGTGCTCGAGGCGACCGAGCCCTGAAACTGTCCTGCGGACATGGCGCGCTATCGAGGAGGCTGTTGTGTGGAGAGCAGGGGCAGCCGGAGCTGCTGCTGCTACCGGCTGCGGTTGGGGCTGCTGCGAGACCGGAGAAGGAGATGAGCAGGAGATGCTCAGGCTACAGGATAATACGGCTCTGATACCACTTGTTAGTCGCTGGATTCTCACTCTTGGTAGCAGTAGAATCCTTACTCTCATCGAGAGAGGATGACACTAGGAGTTGGGGCAATTTTCTGGTTTATTTCTCACACAAACTCATACAATGCCATACCAACCTGAGGGGTTGGGGTTACATACTTATAGGCTGCTAGCCAGCCAAGCATATGCAAAGATGCTAGTCTAAGATGCTAGTCTAAGATGCTGTCCTAGATGCCAACTGCTGTCCTAAAAGCAGATGTTGTCCTAGATGCTGTCCTAGATGCTAACTGCTGTCCTAAAAGCAGATGTTGTCCTAGATGCTGTCCTAGATGCTAACTGCTGTCCTAACAACAGTCAAAAGATGTTGGACACAAAGATCATGTGCTGTGTACTGCAGCAGCCCCACACCCACCAGCCAACACAGAGACTTATCCATCAAAGGAGGCCATGGCAATTAGTGGTCATACGTTTTAACTGTATATATGTCTGTAGTTCAATCAGTGGATGATGTTTGTGACATGTTTTATAAAACTTGGATGCAGCAGTTAGCAAGCTGGCCTCTGTTCAATTTCCTCTATCTCAATTGTATTTCAATGCTATGCATGTCACCTTGGATGACTAGAATCTTTGTATTTTCATGTTGATCATGTGTGCTCTCAAATTCACAAACACAGATAGATGATCTATTCATATGAAGCATCATTTAAATGAATTGTGTTGTTTTATGGGTGGGTCGGGGGGGTGGGGGGCGTGAATTGTGTTTTTATTGAGTTGATTCTTCATATTTGTCAATCATACATGATTGTTGTCCCGTTGCAACGCACGGGAACTCACCTAAGTATATATACATACATAAAAAAGGGGTTATGTTATTGAGCAAATCTGCTGCATCCTTGATTGATTTTTCTGCAGTAGGGGCATGGCATTTGGTCAGCTACCATCCTTGTTGTGGCACACCTCAGCCATGTAGTAGTAGATGGGATGAGATCAGCCATGTAGTAGTAGATGGGATGAGATCAGCCATGTAGTAGTAGATGGGA
Organism: Saccharum hybrid cultivar R570; assembly: GCA_038087645.1. Lineage (NCBI taxonomy): Eukaryota > Viridiplantae > Streptophyta > Magnoliopsida > Poales > Poaceae > Saccharum > Saccharum hybrid cultivar. Next base: position 6,551,158 of record JAQSUU010000038.1, read on the forward strand.
TGAGATCAGCCATGTAGTATTAGTACAAGTAGTTGGCGTACTCACCATGTACTAGTGTACCTTGTAGTTGGTACTAGACTTGTATATATACCAAGGCAAAGGAACGAAGCAAATCAGATCAGTTTGCCACACATTCCGAGCCTCAGACTTGTGTTGTGTGTTGTGTGCGTACTCTGTTCTCACCCCTTCTTCTACCTCTAGTCGTGGGTGAGTGAGGGTGCTGGTCAGCTAATTGCTCACCTGTGCAGGGAGATCGAGGACCAACAAGTGGTATCGGAGCCCTCGTGATCACCAGCGATGACCCAGGACAACGCTGGCACTTCAGGCAGAATGCCAGGAAGAAGTCATGCAGAGGACCGTGAAAGTGGTTGGCAGGGCCAACTGGCCGGTCCTCACCTATACAAACTATGGTGAGTGGGCGGTGCTCATGAAAGTTGTGGAGCGCCATCGAGACTGGCACTGAAGATGAAGAAGACTGCACGGCGATAGAGGCGATACTATCCGTCGTGCCTCACGAGTACGTGGAGTCGCTGGGGAGCAAGGATTCCGCCAAGGCTGCTTGGGACGCCCTCAAGGCCATGCGTGTCGGCTCAAACCACGCAAAGAAGGCGAAGGCGCAGCAACTACGGCGGGAGTATGAGGCAATGGCGTTCCGCGATGATGAGTGGGTGCTCAGGCTGCAATCGCTCGCTCGTCAGTCAGCTGGCGACGCTTGGTGTCACCATCACCGACGAGGAAGCGGTCGCCATGTACCTACGGATAGTGCCCGCCATGTACACGCAAATCACGCTCTCCATCGAGATGTTGATTGACCTGTCGCCCTTCATTCTAGAGGACAGGGCAGGCGGTTGAAGACCATGCATAAACGGCGACGATGTCGACCGGCGGCAAGCTGCAGCTGACGGAGGAGTGGGCAGCTCGTATGCGCGAGCGACGGTCCGAGGAAGGCTCCGGCGGCAAGGGAAACGCCGTAGCAAGACCCGCAGAAGAAGGACAGCAATGTCGCATCATGTCCGATCGACAAGGATACTTGTCGACGATGCGGGAAGATACAGCATTGGGCCCGGGATTGCAAGAACCCCAAGGAGGAGGAGAAGGAGCAAGCGCACCTTGCCATAGTTTGTGCAGGTGAGGAGCATGGGAAGCCGAAGCAAAGCGTCTCCCTCGATGAGTCGCACGCCCAAGTTCATCTCGGATGTGAGGGAAGCGGCGTGGAGCAGAGGTGATACCTGGACTCTAGAGCCAGCAACCACATGACCGGCGACAAGGGCACGTTCGCGGAGTTGGACGGCGGCATGATCGGCTTCGTGAAGTTCGGTGACAGCTCGTCGGTGGACATCCGCAGCCGAGGCACCATCATCTTCAGGTGCTAGAACAGGAAGCATCGTGCGTTGACAAATGTTTACTACATCCCAAAGCTCCGGTCGAGCATTGTCAACATTGGACAGTTGGACAATGGCGGGTGTGAGGTCCTCATCAACAGCGGCGTTATGCGCATCATGGATCGCGAACGGCGACTTCTCGCCAAGGTACAACGCTCCCGTAGCCACCTCTACATGCTTGACTTGAAGGTTGTGCAGCTGGTGTGCCTCACGGCTCGCTTCGGGCATCTGAGCTTCAACGCGCTCAAGCGGATGGTGAAGGAGCAGATGGTGCGCAGGCTACCGCACATCAAGCATGCCAGCGAGGTACCACAGCTGCCTAGCGGGCAAGCAAAGGAGGCTGCCCTTCCCGAAGGCAGCCAAGTACTGTGCCAGCGACGTGCTAGAACTCGTCCACGATGACCTCTACATGCCAATTACTCTAGCAATGCACGGAGGGCTGCGGTACTTCCTACTCCTAGTCGACGACTGCAGCCACTACATGTGCTTGCAGCTCCTCGCGAGCAAGGACAAGGCGGCGGCAGCATCAAGACCTTCCAAGCTCAAGCAGAGGTGGAGTCGGGGAGGAGGCTTCAAGTGCTGAGGACGGACCGTGGTGGCGAGTTCACCTCAGTGGAGTTCACGGAGTATTGCGCTAATCGTGGCGTGGCACGCCACTTGACCACGCCATACTCACCGTAGCAAAACGGCGTCATGGAGCAGCGGAACCAGACCGTCGTCGGCATGGCACGCAGCATGATGAAGGCGAAGCGAATGCCGGCAGAATTCTAGGAGGAGGCGGTGAGCACGGCGATGTTCATCCTCAACCGTGTGCCGAAGAGCCTAAAGGGCACCCTTCGAAGCATGGCACGGGAGGAAGCTCGACATCTCATTTCTGAGAATGTTCGGGTGTGTTGGCCACGTCAAGGCGATGAAGCCAAAGAGCATGCCGATGGTGCCCCTAGGGTACAAGGCCAGCGGCAAGGCGTACTAGTTGTTTGACCCACACGGAGGCAAGGTCATCATCTCGTGCAACGTCGTGTTCGACGAGGAAGCGGCCTAGGATTGGGAGGATCCGGGCATAGGGGAAGCTAGCAGGGTCAAGGGCACCTTCATCATCGAGCACTTGGTCATTCACAGTGATGGAGATGCAGGAGGAGAGGAGTCGGCTGCAGACGCGACGAGTACATTAGCAGCGGCAGCTCTAGATGGGCCACCCAGTCCAACCATGGCGGGCGCAGGCAAACAGACTCCTCCAACGGAGGAGCAAACGCCTCTACCACCATCCCCTACTCTGGCAAGCCAAGGGACTCCTCCACCGACGCCGGTCAAGTTCGCGACTCCACCTAGCAACCAGGACACGCACGTCAACGCGCATCATCAAGGTGAGGTGTGTTTCTGCACCATGGACAACCTCGTCAGTGGCTCTGCTGCTCCGGGATTGGCAAGCAGAGTGCTCGATGACGAGGAGCTACTATTGATGAGCACAGAGGAGCCGCCCACGTTCATTGACGACAAGCGCAATCAGAACTAGCGATAGGCCATAATCAAGGAGTTGAAGGCAATCGAAGACAACGGAACATGGGAGCTCGTTGATCCGCCTCTCGGGTGTCGTCCAATTGGGCTCAAATGGGTCTAGAAGGTCAAGCACGGCACCATTGCCAAGCACAAGGCACAGCTCAACGCTAGGGATTTCATCCAACAGGAGGGCATCGACTTCGAGGAAGTCTTCACACGGGTGGTGCGGATGGAGTCCATCCACCTCCTGCTGGCGCTGGCGACGGCGAATGATTGACATGTCCATCACATGGACGTGAAGTCCGCCTTCCTTAACAGCGAGTTCTAAGAGACGGTCTCCGTCAAGCTAGCTCCAGGCTTCGCTGTCGAGGGGCAAGAGCACAAGGTGCTCCGACCGCGCAAGGCCCTCTACGAGCGGAGGCAGGCCCCGCAAGCATGGAATGCCACGCCAGCTAGGCGAGCTCCACTACGCCAAATACGCCACCTACACACTCTACATGTGACAACGGGGGAAGGAGCAGATCATTGTCGATGTGTACGTGGATGATTTGATCATCACTGGTGGACGGGAGATCACTCGCTTCAAGTGTGTGATGGCAGCTCGATTTCATATATGCGATCTCGGCTTGCTCGTGATGGCGATTTCGTATATGCGATCTCGGCTTGCTCCCCTACCTCGGCATCGAGGTGAAACAGGGGAGGAGCGTAGTCACCGTGTGCCAGTGAGCATACGCTGAGAAGCTGGTGGAGCGGAGTGGCATGGCGAACTGCCAGCCATGCGCAACTCCGACGGAGGAGCAGCTGAAAGCAACGCGGTGAAGGTGGACACAACGAACTACCGGAGCATCATCAGCAGACTACGCTACATGACTCACACGGCCAGACATTTCGTTCATCGTGGGCTACGTGAGCAGAATCATGGAGGATCTAAGGGAGTATCACTGGGCTGCGGTAAAGTGGCTCCGGCGCAACGTCAAGGGGATGATTTCTCACCCACGGTTTTCAGTTTTGGTTTCGGGTTCGGTTTCGGGTTTGGTTTTCCACCTGTGGATATCCAATAGATATCCGAAATAAATCATTTAGAATTAAAACTCATGTTTTATAATATGCTAATAATAACTTGTTTACTTAGATTCTTAAATCTATTGAAAATTGACTCATGAAAATATTTATTATTTGTTGCCTCTTATTTATACATGTGAATATGTGTATATTTATCCGCGGGTTTCGGGTATCCGTTCGGGTTTCGGGTATCCGCGGGTTTGGTTTTGGTGATGGATTTCCACCCGAATCGATTTTCGGTTCGGGTTCGGGTTTCGACTTCGGGTTTCGGTTTTGGGTGCATGGAGACTCCACCCGATCCGAACCCGACTCGTTGCCATCTCTAGATGACTGACTAGGGTGTGGTCTTCCCCAAGACCGGCGAAATTGGGCTACGGCTCAAATGTTTCAGCGATGCGGACATGGCAGACGACGTTGATGAAGAGCACCTCCGGCGTGCTCGTCTTCCTTTATTCGTCTCTGATCGCCTGGTCACGGAAGCAGAAGGTGCTAGCACTATCGACATGCGAGTCAGAGTACATCGCGACAGCCACGGCGATGTGCTAGGGCTTGTGGCTACACCGGTTGCTGGGCGAGCTCATCGGGGAAGAAGTTCGCCCGCCGACTCTGATGGTGGACAATCAGCCCACCATCGCCCTTGCCAAGAATCCAGTCCTCCACGACCGGAGCAAACACATCGACATCAAGTTTCTATTTCCTTCAGGATTGCATCGATGGAGGACAAATCGTCCTAGAGTTCGTCGAGACCGGTCGGCAACTCGCGGACATCATCACCAAGCCACTTGGGTGTCTTCAGCTTTTAGAGTTGAAGAACGAGATTGACATGGTGGATCTCAAGTCTAAGGCTTAGCAGCAGGATTAGGGGAAGAATTGTGTGATAATATGCTGCTCTCGATCTTTGTTTTGCTGCACCAGGGGTTAGACCTTTGGTTAGCTCTTGTTGTCCTTGTATTGCATTGTATAGGTATGGCAATAGGCCATCCTTGTAGTGGCATACGTCAGCCATGTATTAGTAGGTGGCTGAGATCAGCCATGTAGTATTAGTACAAGTAGTTGGTGTACTCACCATATACTAGAGTACCATATAAAGGTACAAGACTTATGTATGTAAACTAGGCAATGCAATAGAGCATAGGATGTTCAGTTGCTACACATATTCAGAGTTTCAAACTTGCAGTCTGTGTGTGAGCTCTGTTCTCATCCTCCTACCTCTAGCTGTGAGTGCGTGTGAGGGTGTTGGTGAGCTAGCTGCTCACCTGTGCAGGGAGATCGAGGGCCAACAGTACTCACCATGTACTAGTGTACCTTGTAGTTGGTACTAGACTTGTATATATACCAAGGCAAAGGAATGAAGCAAATCAGTTCAGTTTGCCACACATTCAGAGTTTCAGACTTGTGTTGTGTGTTGTGTGTGTACTCTGTTCTCACCCCTTCTTCTATCTCTAGCTGTGGGTGAGTGCGAGCGTGTTGGTGAGCTGATTGCTCACCTGTGCAGGGAGATCGAGGACCAACAAGGATGAAACCAGATCGGATACAATCCCATATTTTTTTCGGTTCTAGGAACCGGATACAGATCATGCCGAATATGTCATATATTGATATCTATGCCATATACATATCAGAAATGGATACGGTACGAATATTAAATGTTCGGATTCACATATGGACTATCCACGTAGGGCTTTGACTCTTTCGGGACGGACGGATATCAGGAAAATATCCATCACGTTTTCATCCCTATGTATAGTTGAATGATTCTTGATTAGTTGACTATCGGTCTCCATCTTTTCTGGATTAATATCTTCCTTAGTTATCTTCATCTGTCATCTCTTTGATCAAATTTTTACAAAGTGTTCTATATTTAAACGGAACTTATGCGTGCTAGTAATTCTCTCCAAGTGCGGTGTCTCACACACTCCTTTTCAACCATTGACATCTTGCTTCCCTCCAATGGTATTTACCCTATTATCATCTATAGTAATAAAGGTTGGTTGTAACATTTTCTCAGTACTATTTAGCAGATTTAAAATGTCCTCTTTGATGATGGTTTAAATACCAAAGAAAACAATTCCTAAATGCCAAATTGAAATATCCTCTAGCTGCCATGTATCATATTTAAATAGCGCATTCTATCATATTTAACATCCTCTTTGTTTAACAAGCTTTTTGTTTCAAAATGCCCCTTCCAAAATGTAACTTGTTAATATAGCTGACACCAATGTTAACCATTTTAGAATGTGAGAAAATAGAACAAAAGACATTACGTTCACAATTGCTATAGCCATCGCCTTTGAACTGTACGCCATTGAAAGTGGGGCATTCACACACTCTGCCACGGAAGGTGTCCTGAGTAAAAGAATGTTTAAATGACATTGATGTGAGAAAATAGAAAAATTATTCAGACATACACATCAATGAATATATTGTACCTATCTACACATACCCTACATGCTGTTACATTAGCAGATTTGTCTTGCCAGCAACCCCCATTGTCATTCAGACACTCATTAGTCTCTATATCTGTTTCGAAACAGCTCAACAATTAGTAGCCTGCATATAATAAATTACTGCTTACTGTGCATTAGGTGTTAAACAGTTTTATCTGTGCTTACCATCACTCAGGCAAACATTTGGTTCAGTAGTTTCCTCAAAACCAGCACAAATAGCTTTGAGGACAGCTTTCCTCTCAAGCTTCCCTGTATTCCTATTCCAGGTTAAAGTCGTACAGAGTGGATGTAAGTTTGTATACCTGTGGAATATTTACCTCGATATTGCCGGTTGTTCACAACAAGAGTAGGCAATATAGTAACATCTCCTCTTGAACCTTTCCCAATCTATACAATATAACAGCATAAATTAACCCATAAATAATCAATGACAGTAAATGTTCAATGAAATAGTCTGCATGACTGTTAATTTTTTAAAAAAAATCTATGGTGCTTTATTTTACTAATAAAAGCTCCACAACAAACTACGTAATACTAGGTCACTTCACCTGAGCATCTTGTTCCATTTTAAGCAACAGGTGGTCAGAATCAGCATTTGGGTCTCCCATGCATTTATCGACCTTCTTCACATCCAGACCTATTTCAAGTGTAAAAACATTACAGCTGTTACATCACTTACATGTATGTATACTGAAGTGATAAGCCATTATATCTGCAAGTTGCATGTCTGATTACATGTCATGTTATAAACTGTGAACATCTGAACACTAATTCAAGTGAGAGTAAACAGAGATTAGCAAGTGGATGACAAGCATGTTAAAAGCTTACAAACATACTTACAAAAAATATATACAATGCGGATTGTTCAGTAAGGGAGAAAATAACAGAGCCAACCTAGTGATTTGATGACAGTTTCTGCACATTTTTTGTTGTACTTCTTCTCCTTCATTGGACACCTTATGTGAAAATCAGTCACATAATCCCACCAGACCCATGGTCTCTTATTTTCATTTGCAACTTTAAACACACATAACTGTCTGAGGTTCTCTACCACCACATCCTTTCCTTCATAGCCTGTGCTAAAATCTTGCTCTGGATCAGGTGCACAGTACCTCCCATGGTTTATGCATTGGGACTTGCACTGTTTACTGATGACAAATGCTTGAGGGCAGTACCAAGTAATGTAATGGGGCGTGAATTGACTATAGCCACCTTTCTCAAGTAGTTGGGCAGCTCCTTTAAATTCCTTGAGAAAATCCATCAACATATCGCATTTAGGCCCGCATTCATCATTGCTGTTTGTCCATAACTCATACTCAACACGGTCATCTGGATGTGGAACAGCCTCCCTCCAATCAAGATTCACATTAACCATTTCCCCATCTTTAACAGCCTTTTTCAACTGGTCACCAAATTTTTTATCTATAAGTGCAGAAGGAATGGTTATGTTTTGTATATACTTTGCAGCCTCATCATCTTCACGAGGTAAATCCATTGTTATCAATGGTTCATCCTTGTCATCAACTACAAGTACTGCAGAGGCACCAGCATTTTGCGCATTCCAAACCTTCTTGGCAAATAGGCAGTCTAGAAAACACATATGGAGGAGGAAAACTAGATTACCATGAAGCTTGAGGAAATAAAACAGTGATGATGAAGGTTAAAAGGAAATAAAGGATATATTTCAGAAGTTACTAGGGGCGATAAGAAAAAACAGCTAATCTATATACTCTCATAAAGCTAAACCCCACTAGATGTTCTATCTCTTCATGCAAGGTGTCCACATCATTCCCCCTCTAAGTGCCCCACTAACTTGCAATTCTTTCATGCAAGCTATCCATGTCATCTCTTATTAATTACAAAAGTTGTCCATGTCATCTCATTATGTGCAATACTTTTAATCTTTTAATCTATCAACATATAAGTCATCTACATATGTTATTTATTTTATCATCCTATCGTTCTAAAACATGATCTAATATTCTATTAACTTTTTTCTTCTTTAGCTTACCGATTTTTACCAGATCCAATGCAATAAAATAGCATGCAAACCAAGGTCATATATATACAGAGTAGCCATGGTACCAATATAGTAATGCTATATATACAATAAATTTATTCCTAAGAAAGTCTCGCAGCAACGCGCAGGGTATTCTTCTAGTATAGCAGAAAGTCATGTGAGATCAGAGTCAAATTTTTGGCACAAAGAGAAACTAATGCAAAAATAAGCCAGAGAATCAATAATTTCCTAGTAAGATATTTTTCTCAATTGACTCAATGCACAGCTAAGGTCAGATGGCAATGTAAAGCAATCAATGCAGCATTAGAAGACCAATTCATCAAAATGGTCTGCAGCACTCTTCACTCGTCCTCACTGCTTAGTACTACAACAAAATCTCTTGCATCACCATTCTGCAAGTCTATTCAGTAGCAGCATAAGCCTCTCGATGAACAGACCCAATTATCTGAAACCACCAATTTTGGCGTGTATGCCTACAGGAGCCCGTATTCAGCATCCAATGTATGGATCCACCAATTTATTTTCTTAATAATGAAATGGAGACAATAAAAAACCTAATTCATTGTTACAATTTATAGTGGTGTTAACTTCCTCGCCAGAGAACTTACAACATGCTAAGCTAGCACCACCTTTTTGTAGTATGCTACAACCGACAAAACCAACCAGTAATAATTAACCAATTAGTTTGCAGAAAAGGGCATGGCCCAAATCAGCCGCGCAAAGACAGAGATCGGGGGCACTTACCCCCACGGTCGACGAGGAGGAAAGTGGGCATCGCGCCAGGCTTAGCACGGAAGGGGTGCCTGCCGTCGAAATCGTCGCAAGCGTTGGCATTGTCTTTAGGGTACACGACGGCGCCCGCCATGCTCCCGCCGTACTGCGGGATTCCGAAGTTTCCTATAGCGCTGTCGCGCCGTCCCCGCAGCGAAGTCGGCGACGTCACCATCAGGCTGTTCTTCTCCACCACGAAGCGCGCCTCCACCGCCGCTGCCGACGCGAGCAGCGCCAGCAGCAGAAGCAGCATCCGCCGAAACCCTAGCGCGCCCATCGCGTGCGAGCTCCGGCGGCGGCAAGCGCTTACTAGATCAGAAGAGAGGCTCAACGGAATCGATGCGGATGCAGATTTTCTATATTTCTTTTTATTTTCCCACCGATATCTGCCCTCTCTCTCCCTATCGCACTCGCTCAGCTCGTAGTTCGCGTGGTCAGCGCGAGTGGTGTGAATGTTGGGACTTGTTGAGATCCCAAATTTGCGATCCAAACTTTGCATATTTGGTAATAATTGTCTAAATATTGATTAATTAGGCTTAAAATATTCGTCTCGCAAAGTACAACAAAACTGTGCAATTAGTTTTTGATTTCATCTACATTTAGTACTCCATATATGTACCGACATTTTGATGTGATGGAGAATCTTCTTTTTGCATAGTGAAATTTAGGAGTGAATTTGGTATCTAAACAGGGCTTAGCCGTAGTCACCGACTCACCGTGGACAAGTGTCGGATTGGTTGGCCACTAATTTTTGCCCAATTAAAATTATAGTAAGCTATAACTTAGGCTAGATAAAATTAAGTCATATCAAAGTTAGGGCAAAATATAAGTGTGCATTTACTGAACTATCCTAACAATAATAGGAAGCACTTTTTCTCTCTTACGCAGTTTACTAGTCCGTGCGTTGCAACGGGATTTAGGATCTATAAATGAATTGCTCGTGGCTCGAAAATCTATTGATACATTAGACACGAGAGGATTTGAGATTAATTATTATGTTGTGTTTCTCAATGGATCTTAAGATTTTATTTCAGTCACACTACTACTTGAACTCGTATAGGATTAGAAAAAAAGATCATGGAAACGATTTGTACTTTAATATTAGAAGAAAAAAACTAGATGGCATAAGTGTGTTATGGATTTTAATTCTATAAGAAAAAGTCACACTACTTGAACTCGTATAGGATTGGGAAAAAACCATGGAAACGATTCGTACTTTAATATTAGAAAAAAAATAGATGATATAAGTGTGCGTTGTTAGAGATTTTAATTCTATAAGAAAATACTCAATTAAAGTAAAGTGATGAATTTAATTAGTTTAGGTCTACTTGTTTTTCTCATAACTTGTTTTACGCGTAGAGAGTTGGTTTTTGGTTTTAAGCTTCAGAAAATATATATAGGAATACATAGTGGTTGTAATTGTAATGGGATGTATAGATTTTTAAAGTGACCTAATAGATCATATGACATATATAGACAAACCGCTCTAATTTTTATGAGTACCGAAAAGAGTAATGTACCATAGAAATGTTTTATATTCTATTCAAACTTTGTACTTATCTAAACACGCTGCTCCAGCCTATATATAGTATTTTAGAGAATGAATGATCATTATTATTTATTTAAATAGTAGGCTAACATAGTTGCCGTGAGCGGTCTATAAATATGCACCTCCTGCCTTTGCCTTGGAGCTGGAGGTGACATATCTGATTTGGACTCAGGCAAGCGACTCGGAACGGAGATCAGGACTCAGACATTAAAATAAAAAAACAAAAACTAAAATAGAGTCGTTGTCTTAGTTGGAAGAAAGATTTTATTGGGAATAAATTTTGCATCTTTAGTATTACGAATCTATTTAGATTAGGATTCGTACTCCATATTCGTCTAGACGCGAGCTATTCTAATTTATTCGTAAATAAAGAAAGTGGTGCAAAATAAAGAATGTAATTCTTATCATTTTTTATTTATTATTAAAAGTTCTATTTAGAGTACTCAGCTAAGGAATCTATTTAGATTAGGATTCCTACTCCATATTGGTCTACACGTGAGCTATTCTAACTCGTATAGGTACAGGTTATATATATAAGTCCGGACAAAAGAAACTCACTATTGTTCGATAGTTAGAGAAAGACAGACAAAAAATGAATGGACGAAAAAAAAACCTGAAATTTTACCTCTTTATTATTAGGTATAGAATAATTTTATAGAGACTTGCCAAAATTTTGGCCATAAGTATTGGCGTGCCAATGCTTTGGCAGTGAATAAATTGATGACTATAAATTTTAGCATCCTATGGTTTTGGTGGAGCAAAAATTAGTAGCCAACCAATCAGATCCTAGAGGCATGCCATGCAATTAACTCTATGACTAATGCACAACGTGCTTATGTTTGCGATTCAATTTTGGCTCAGCAAAGTAGGGAATATCGCAGGATCCAAAATGTCGCGAGACAAGCTTTTCAAGCTTCCATCGAAAGGACCATAGTCAGGACCTAAGAAGCTGGTTGCCTGGAGCATCCACACCTCAGATAATATTGAGGGTGAAATTATGTGACACGCCGAAGCTCTGGCCAAATGCACGAGTATCAAGAGTTCATAAAAAAGACTCAAGGCGAGGGAGATATGTAAAGCAAGCTACCAATGTACGTGCAAGGTGTGCTAGCTTAAAGCAAAGGGAGATGGCAATACCAAGTGACTCCACGTCTAGTAGGGTACGAGGGAATGCATCATCACGCCATGTTGGTGGCACCCAAAAAGAAATAAAATCAGTCACTCCAAGAATAGAAAATACAACAACGCTAGCTTATCGGCCTCCTCATAAAAGAGCCTCGAACAACCGTTTTGAGGTATTCTCTCGATGCCGGTGAGTGTTGAGGAAGCAGCCTGCAACATAAAATGATGCTTCCTCTGCTTCTACATATTTCAAAAGAAGAAGCCCACAAACAAATTCTGCTAGGTCATCGTCTAGTGACTTGAAGCCTAACAAACTCTGGTCATTCAAAAAAATCACGCGATGTATGTAGGGTCTTATAATTCCCTATTTGAATTCTCATTTTGAAAATGAATTATTAGATACTGTAGGCTCGGCTGATCCAAACCCACTAAATGGTGAACATCCACATGCCCCAAGTGATGATGACTCACAATCTTCGTACAATGAGAGTGAGCCTGCCAATGATGACTCATAATCTCTGCATAGTGATAGTGAGCCTAGAAATGCTGAACAAGTGCTTGCCACAAATCAAGGTCAATCCATTGAAGAGCAGATGAACCAAATGATGGCAGCCTTACAACAGAAGAAGAGTTGGCAGCGCTCCGTGACTAGGTGGCCAACACCAAAAAAACGTACAAATGATGTGAATGCTTCGACTAGTCATAATAGTCCCCATCCCCAACCTGAAATCACACTCAAAGCCATACAGAGGATGATTTCCAAAGGTGTAAGGGCTCAGTATATGCAAATATATCACTCCATGTGTACGGGCTATGTGAAACCATATCCGCCGGAGGTGGACATGGTACCATTTCCGAACAACTATCATTAGCCTCAATTTAGTAAATTCAATGGGACTGGGTCACCACATAAACATGTGGCCAATTTCCTTGTTGCGTGTCAAGATACAGCACAATGGAGCTCTTCTCCTCCGTCAATTTGTACAAACATTATCAGGTCTAGCTTTCACATGGTACATCAAGTTGGCACCTCCATCCGTACATGGGAACAAATGTAGGATGCCTTCCTAGAGCGCTTTTATAGCACTCAAAGGACGGTGGGGATAACTGTGTTGACTCAAACCTTATAAAGGCCAAATGAGAAGGCTGCAGATTTCATCAATAGGTGGAGGAATTTAAGCCTCCACTACCCATAGCCAATCACCGAACCAAAAGCGGTTCGTATGTGTATGAATAACTTGAGCCCGGACATGGCCATTCACCTAGGGTGTGAGGCCAATAACTTTCGAAGAATTATCCTCAAAGGCTACAGACATAGAGAATTATATGCATCACATGTCTCGTCCACCAAGGACATTCAACAAGGCACCATTGGAAAAAAAAACAACCAGCGAGATAAGCCAACATCTTCTAAGCCAAAGCAAATACAGGCCATGGAGACAACGGTGATCGCCCAAAAGTCCCAAACTGGGGGCACCATCATAAGATTACCAAACAAAGGGGGTGCACCAACTCCTAGGAGGCCAACTCTCGGCGAGCGTCAAAATCAGAAGTACTCCTTCCAGTTCGAAGAAGTGGAGGATCTATTCATGGGCTATGGGAGTTAAAACTCATTGAGCTCCCTAAACCAAAAAGACCAGAAGAAGCTTCTAAATTCAATGAGCCAAATTTCTATCACTTTCATCGCATCCTAGGTCATATGCTCAAGGATTGTTTTGTAGCTAAAAATATTATACAAAAGCTCATAGATGAAGGCACCATAGATGCTGATTTACTCAAAAGCATGAAGAGTGGAAAGAAAACGGCTATGTCAAATGTCGCCACCTTTCAAAATGATCCGATGAGTTGTGCAACTCCAAAAATGTGGCCAATTTATGATCAATGTATAATATCAAAACCTGAGCATGTTAATATGTCTTTCTCAAGACATCCGCAACAGCAAGCTAAGCACCGACATGAAGGCAAAGGCTTTCCTTCGATGGATCCACACCCCAAAACATGGACCACCAAGTTCCTAAAGATCAGGAGAGAGTCGACAACAACTCTCAAGATGACTTGCTCTTCGATGAATGATGGATAAGGGCAAATGCCTGCGCTTCTACCAAAATATAAAGAAGCATGAGGATGCTTCCCTCAAAGAGTATGCTACTTGTAACACTCTAGGTGTTTATCACCAGTTAAGCAGTGGGTTTGAGCTCAAACATGACATGTTAAGTGGTGATGAAGGCGTCAAGGTCAAATCTATGAGAGTGAGCCCCAACTTAAACTTGGACAACACACCTCTGCTACTTGTTGACCCTTTTCAAATATATGCCTGAGTATTGTTGAAGGTGCCCCTTTCATGTGCCTCACATCAATTTCCACCCACATTGATGATTAGAAAAGTTTCATGAAGTTTAGAGCCAAAAAGTCACATGAAATGATAAGTTACATTTTTACTTAAATTGCTTCCTAGGATGTCAACCAAACCTTGCAACCTTGCTCAAATAGCTCCAATTCAACTCATGAACAAAAGTCATGAAGGGTTCGTGTTGAGCAAATGTCAAGAAAATGCCTCAATTGGTCGAAAACCCTAATTATAGGGTTTATCATGATGCTGCTTTGACCAAGGTAAAACCTTGACTTCTGTACCAGTGGTGAAAGTTTGACCTTTAATAAAAGTTGAAGTTTGAGTGGAGTAAAACTAACTTTGTTTTTGGATCAAGCCTTGATTTGACTTCTAAGTGTCTCAAACAGTGGATTCAAGATAGGAAGTGATGTTGTTCTGTTAATAAATCAAGTCTCATCAAATTCATATGGTAGCTCAATTGGATTCCTTAATATGAGTTGAAGTACCTTTCATGGTGGAAACAATAAATCAAGTCTCATCAAATTTGGAGTTCATTTGGATCTTCAAAAATACTTTCCAAAACAGCAGATGTTTACTTTGTCACTACACTTAACTGACCTTGACATGTTGGCATTCCGCGTTCTCTAATTTTTGTTAAGCAACTCGAGTTGAGCCAAACATAAAAGTTGCACTGAATGTTTTGGAGAGGAGCATATAAAAAGTTGGAATTCGTTTGACCTTGTTTTGACTCCTAACTTCGGTTTTCTTAATTGCTGGCAATACACTGACACTGTCAAGTTCGGGTGCAATTAACCGCTAATCTACTGCCCTAATGATCGTGGCCCCTAAATAAACCTTGTAGAGCATCATGCCGGCTCCAACTTTTCTTTAGGCACCTTGGCCAGGATATGCATGGAATATGACGAAAAATGGCCTCCAAGACGAGCTGGGCTGTACCCGCCACCTGTTCGCTAAAATGGGCATGTGGCTGCCATGCAGGGTAGTGTGCCCCACCATGACCGACACGCATCCCCTACCTTTCTACTCACATTGGGATTATGCTGAGTTACCCCTAGATGCTCTCCACTCACTCACTCGCTCCCTCTGCCTCTCCCTTTGCCTCTCTCGCGCTGCTGCTGCTCATGGACGCGCACCACCATGGTCGCGAGCTTAGAGCCAAGCTCTCATTGTTGTTCATCGCTATGCCCACTGCCACCGCGTCTGCCTCCCCCTCCTCTACCCCACGCACGTGCCCTCCGTGGCTAACGCCACCTGGAGCGCCGCCGCCATGATCTGTCGCCACCGCTGTTGCTAGCGTTGCCAACCGCTGAGCGCACGTGGCCATAGCCGGCCACGGGCCATCCTCGCCCTGGACACGACCCCCATAGCCACGTGCTAGTCCTATGACCCCACAGCGTCCCTCCCCCGCCTCGGGCGACCATCCTCACAGCCGAAGTCGGACCGGCAGCGGCCATCCTCTGCTCTATGTACGTGAGGAAGAAGGGAAGGACATCACACATGAATAGGAACAAGTCCAGGAGGTTTTCTACAGAAGTCATGACTCATGTGAATAGTGCCTAGAAGGACCGGTTCGCTGGAATTTGTTTTCATGAAAGTTCAGGATCCTTTGTGCAAATGTGTTTTTCCTTTATTCCTTTTATTTGGATGAATCTTTGGAAAATCATAGTAAATCGTAGAAAAATATAAACATAGCAAATGAAGACCTTTTGGAATCCTTGTGAGTAGATCTACACAATAGAGTCATAATATGATATGTGTTAGTAGAAGGTTTTTGTGGTTTTTATTTATCTATGTTAATTAGGGTTTTCTAGGAATAAATTCATATCTAACGTTGTGGTGCTCCAATTGCTATGAAATTTTTATGGTAGGCTACTGATGTCATATGTGTGCTGTGGTAAAAATTTCAAGCTTATTGGATGACATATGAATGAGTTATTGATTTAATTTACTTAATACTTGATAAATAGTTTAAATGGTTTATAAATAATTTATATATGCAAAAATATGAAATATGGTTCTTTTGCCTTTGCATGGTGATATTGTGGCCTGAGAAGCCCTAACATGGCTATGTGTTTATAAAAAATGATGATTTTTAGATTTATCTTGCTGTCATAAGTTTTCTTGCAATAGCAATTTGTTGTTTTCATAATAATTAAATTATAAAACCTGAACATATGAAATTTGTGCAGTAGCCATGTTTTGATAACATCTACCACTCAAAAATCTCATCCCCAAACTAGTTGTTCTCATATAGTACTAAAAGTAGTATATATGTTGCATTATTTAAATAGAGGATGAAAGTTTGTTAATAAATATATGTAAATATTGTCATATGATGCTTCTAATAGCTATTACTATGTATTATGATTGTTGAATATGATTACAAGCTGTTTAGAGTAGCATGTATGTCAAGGACATGTTAATTTGTAGCAACAAAATGATAGGTAAATGTAATATGCCTCTGTTGTTGGGCTGCATGTACAATTTTGGTTATGCAATTGTTTTCATGATGCAAATGATGTTTTCTATGAATGTGGTAAATACAAAAGTTGTAGATAATCTCCTTATATTGATTGTCCTAAAATTTCATGACCATTGGCCTAATGGTTTAGGAGTTATAGATTTTAGAAGTTTATTGTTAGGTTTTGCTTATCCTTTGTGCAGCTTTGAATGACTGTATTGTTTGACTTGTTTAAACATGGAATCATATTTTGGTGATAATATAAAAGTTGTATTGCTTTTCATGAGCTTTCTAAATTGTTAAATATCACACCTTTTGGTGATCTAAATCTCCTGTTATAGCTATTCAAAGTGGAAGGATAGATTTTGTCTAAATCTAGACAGAGATGCCTTCTTTATGTTGTTCAACCCTTTTTGCTATGAAATCACCCTTAGATGATAATAACAAAGTTGTAGCTAACTTAATAAGATTTATAAAAAGTTTAGAACCATATTTTTTGAATGGATAGAACTCTAGATATGCATCTCTGAAATTCATATCAGTTTTCTGTCCATTGTTTGTGTAGACCTGCTTCTTAGCGTGTTTTGACTTGGTTAGCTTTAGAATTAGCTCTGAGTGTAAATAAAAGAGTCATGGGTAATTTCATTAGCTTTTTAGAAAGTTTAGGTCACCTTTATTGGATGTCGAGATCTCTGTTTATGACTGAAACAAGTGACTGTTGTGCTACTGTCCAGAAACTACATGTATAGGTTGATTGCTTTAGCTTACTCTTGTTAGTTAAACATGTTAAATTGACATTGATTGATGAATACTTGCCATGGCTACACTCAAGTAATTTGGATGCCATGCTTGATGTGCTTGCCATCTCCTATGTTATGCTTGAGTGATGATTAAGTTAAATAGCTCTAGGTGCTTATATTAGTTTGGTGCACTTTTATGAATGCTTTGCATGTTGCACTTCCATGCATTCATACATATGCATTGTTATACCTCATTTATCTATGCTAGATGAACCACACAATAGTTGATGGATGTGATGTTAGAGCCAAACTTGAAGATGGTGTTTGGTGGATCTAGCCCGAACATGGAAGGACCCCTAGAGTGCATGCCTAAAGTGGAGATGTCACCAAGATGATGCAAGCTGACTGAACTGACTTTGTGTCAGATCCTAGGCATGCCCCGAAGCATTCTGAGTCTCTTATCCTCTCTTTTATAAATGCACATGAGTCTAACTTTTATATGATGCATTAGGTAATAGAAGTTGGATGAAATCGTTGGTGCATATTCCCTACCTTGTCCAATATATATCAATACTTGTACTCTTACTAGATGAATAGGCCAATCTATGCTTAGCCATGCTTAGACCCATAGAAGTCAGGTGATTTCTTGTCGCCTGTGAGATATAGGTGGATACTTGAGCACAATTGGCTATATTTGCTATTGTGGAAAATAACCATGTGATGATGAATAAATGGAGACCGGGCGGAATCTTATATGTTGGTGGAGTTATGACTTATAGTGATTCCGTCTGTGTTGGTTAAGGACCAGATCGTTGAAGGCCCTCTCGTCATATTAAACGCATGCCTATCACTTAGCTTGTCAGATAAGTCATTCCGATCGCGAAGCCGAGTAGCTCAACTCAGGCCAGGACTCATTAAGTGGAAGTGCACACACTAGAAGTAGTAAGGATGTGTGGGGAGTCAATGTGAGGCCAAGGGCAGGTTAGAGTCCTGATCGACCTGACATCCGATAGTATCCCTGAGGGTGTGGCGCTGATCGAACCTGCGAATGGACCTGAGTTGTACCAAAGGTGACCTAAGGTGACTGTTGATCTGGTCTGCCTGGGTTTATGTTAGGAATAAATTCCCAGCTGGTTGAAATTGATTCGAATCACTGTCTCGCCCAGATAGTGAAACTTGACAGAGCTTCTTTCATCGTAGTGAAACTAGATGGAACATGATGGTTATGATGAATATATGATAAATCGGATATGTTTACTAATGTGATGCTTATTAATCAAGTGATTGCTATAGAATAGGTGCAAAATTTTAGCTATGATAGCTTCACTGAACTTGATGATAAAACTTGACTAAAAGATTGAAAGTAAGGACTCATGATAGTAATGCTCTTTTGCAAAGTTATGCTATCTAGCTAGCTCCACTTATAAAGCCTTGCATACTTCTTGGTGTCATATTATTTTTGGTTTATGACGGGTAAGTCTAGCTGAGTACCCCTTGTACTTAGGGTTTATCCCACCATGTTGTATGTGAAAGTTCTCGGCCTGCTGAAGATGGTGGCTAACCTCTGGTGGGCTCGGTGACTCTATATAATGTTCCCATCTATATGCTTTTGTCAGAGGATGTCACTTATGCTAGCAATGTATTTGGAACTTATATTGTTGTAATCATTTGAAAGCTATGTTGTTTTCACTAATCAGTTTTGAAACCCAAATTTGTACTAGTTATTTATGAACTCTTTTGTAATATTATTTTCGCTACAACTCTGTGTATGTGATGGTATTTGCTTAATCATGCGATCTTAGTTATGAAGTTGATTTACCGAGGTCCTTCGTGACACTCGGCGGACTACCAGGTTTATATAAGTGAAAGTATGCGCGCGTCAACGTGTTTAAAAGGGACCGTCATGCTTGATCTTGTATAAATTAGGTGGTTCTATCACACTACTTTCCTCATCGAAGTTTGTGAGGATGATGAGGAGTCTCTTCATCACTTCCTTGAAGAAGAGGCACCTGAAGTTGATGAAATTCAGCTTAGATCAGGCCGTCAACTACCTAGGCCATCTCCTCAACAAAAAAAATCCCCCAAATGTAACTCCTAATGATGTGACTAACTGTACTCCTAATGTGTCGGTGAAGTATGATGTAATCTCACACTTGAAGAAAATACTAGCTATGCTTTCTATGTATGATGCTTTGTGTCTCTCTTCTGATTTGCGAAATGCATTTATTACTGCACTTTCCTTCCCTGAAGATTATAGGGCTGAGGTTTCACAAGCAGAAGTAAAATTACCCCAAACTCAAGGTATTACATTCAACGATGAGGATCTATTGTTAGGAAATAAAAGGCATAACATACCCCTTCTTATGTTCGGTGAGATTGATGATCTCCCCATTAATCGAATAATGATTGATGGTGGTTCAGCCATAAACTTGTTACCCTTGCGCACTCTTAAAAAGATTGGGTATTCTAAAGGAGACCTATTGTTGGTGTTTCTTAGCATAAGCAGAAGGAATCCGGAAGCGCATGGATACACCATTGTAGCACTTCACCTAGAAGTATTTAGGGTATCGTATTTTCCCAAACGAATGGATGTGGAAGTCTCTTGGCTAGTTCACCTAACAAAAATAAGAAGGATAACTTGGGTAGTGAGGTTCTCCTAAGGATAGAGATCCTAAATGAAGATAGCCTTTTCACTATAGACTTGCTTTGGGCACCAGTGAACATTTGGTCTGCCAA
Source organism: Saccharum hybrid cultivar R570 (assembly GCA_038087645.1). NCBI lineage: Eukaryota > Viridiplantae > Streptophyta > Magnoliopsida > Poales > Poaceae > Saccharum > Saccharum hybrid cultivar. The sequence goes on from JAQSUU010000038.1 coordinate 6,571,295, forward strand.
GCATTGCCGGCCTATATCTCTAAGTCGAACCCGAACGTGGGAGATTACAAAGGATGGACATGGCTATCACCACCTGCCGCCTACCCCTCAACCATGAGGAATGAGGCAAATGAAGGTGACTTCTAGCTTAGACACCACGTCTATGCTATCAGTCACTACTCTAGCGTTGGCTAGGAACTTCTGTCTTTATCAGGAGTCCTCTACTAGAGCACCTGCCATGGGGACGGACGACGAACCTGCAAGTTTATAACAATGATAACTTTACTTAAGAAATCAATTCCAAAGTTGAACACGAACTTCTTACTTCAAGTAGTAAGACGATCGTAGAGGTACAAGTGTGGAGGAGTCGTTAGCTCCGGCACTCCTTCTGCTAAGTGTACCAAGCACACTAGTGGAGGTAGCTGATAACTCTGGTACTTCTCCAACTTTTCTCTCTCACTCCCTATACTACTCTAGCTAGAAGCTAAAGATATGAGTGGAGCTCTTCTTCTTCTTCTTCTCTTGTGTATGAATGTCTTTGAGGGGGATGGTTTTCTCCTTTTATAGCTCTAGTAGGATGGTTTTCTTTGTTATTTTAGGCAACCCCCACCACAATCGACCTCAGGAGCATTTAATGTACCACCATAAGGATGATGGGCCTAGGCTGAGGCGTCAAGGGTGCGGGTGCATCCCTAGTGCAGCCATACCTAGGCCTATGCGCCTGGGCACCTTCTTTGTCAGGTGGGCTTCTAGTTGGGCCTAAGCCACTCCCCATTTGTTTTGTGCCAAGTTGATCAGGTAGGTGGGTTTTTCTCTCTTTCTTCTTTGTTTTGATTGGGTCAAATTGTATGATGAGTGTTTTCTTTTATATTTCTTCTCCTTTTGACCCATTTTGATGTGTTTTCATGCTTGTCCTGCAAAACATGGGTAATTCACCAAACTATGGAAATGGTTAGTTAAAAGTCCTATTTCTAAGTTTGGTTGTTTGTTTATGATGAATTTTATACAAGTGTTGGCGGTAAAAATTATGAGTTAAGCACCGCCGACACCTATGTCACTTAAATGTTGTCATTCATGGCTTTAACCGAGCTGGTCAGGAAGCATTGGGCACCATATCTCTATTTCAAAAGTTCAAAAATCTCATGACATATGTAAACTTCCATGTGATTGATGCGGCTGCCTCATATAATGCTTTCATCGATCGCCCATGGTTGCATGAAAATGGAGTTGTACCATCTACACTCCATCAATGCATCAAATATAAAGATATGTTAGGAGATATAATAACGATTTTTGCTCACAAAAAACCATTCACTATAGCAGAGTCCTTCTATGCTGATGTAAAATTCTATTTTGAGCCTATTGATAAAGTCTCAAAACCAAAATCAACATTGCCTCTAGAACAAAACATCCCAAAGATAGAAGATGGTGAGTCTTGATCAAGCCGAAAGATATATCAATATGTACCAAGCGATCAAAGGAAGGAAGGAGATCAATATTTCACATCATAAACAAACCCTCTCAAAATAGAGGTATTTCATTTCCAACTCCCTTACCTCCTTTGGTGCAATATAAAATAAAACAAGCCAAAATTGAGATGGACAATAAAAGCAAAATGGTTGCACAAGTTACTTTGTTAAATAGAGATGATAAAACATTACCCATCTCTTTATATGATAACAAAGTTCTTTACATTATGCAACATATGGGCTATGATATATCTACTGGTCACTCTTTATGCAATGGCTGGGGTAGCTTGCACCATTCGAAAAGCTAATGTCCTAGTCTCAACTTGAAGCTCTACATCAAGATCAAGCGTTAAAAGAAGAAAAATATGGGCTAGGTTACAAAGTTAACATGACTTCTACCGAGCCCCTCGACTCCACACAAGCATCTCCACAAATGGAAGATGGAAATCAACCTACTATTGATGAGTTCGAATATTTGCCTTCTTTTGATCATCCTACTTCTAAAAGCTTATACGGAGCTTGGGTAGGAATGGAATTTGAAGCACACTTACCTTGAGTATGTTGTAAAGTCAAATTCTGGATCCACCGGAGAGAAGTGTCATACTCTTAGATTAAAACTATGCAAGTGTGTGAAATTGGTGGAAATATACTCCTCTATTTGATATGATCTCTTTCTCTAGCTTTTATTTTGAGACATGACTAGCTTATTTTCTTATGAGCCTTCTTGTGCTCATCATTTTTTAAATACTTTGGGACCTTCATGTGTCCCATTCTTTCTTTTTTAATAGTTTTTTGCATAGACTTGTTGTCTCTTTCTAGAAATATGCTAGGGAGATCGATCATATTTTAGAGCATGGAGTATTTATTTGATGGTGATGGAAACATGTTTTAGCATATTCCTAGTGTAGGAATAGCTGTTTATTTGTGGTGTGTACATGAGTTTTGATCTTGGGAGCATGAAAAATCTCTCAATAGGGGTCACAAAACTTAACAAAACTTGACACAAAGTAAGAGGCATATGTAGAAGGGTTTTTGTAATGTATGAACATATATGGCTCTGGTGGGTATTTGCATATCATTCAAGGAACATGCTATTTTGAAATTTAGTTTTTCAAAGATAAACCCAAGTACTTTGCTAGAAAGAGTAAGTTTCATGTCATCCTATTAGATTTGGGGTCCCTGTGATAAATGTTCACAAATTTTAGGAATGTTAGCAAGGAATAAAGAGTATTTAAACTTTTAATCATCAAAAGATATGTTGATGGAGCATTTATTTTTAAATTGGTTTAGTTTTAAACTTTTATTGTTTTAAATATGGAGTGAGAGAGTGAGTTGCACAAACCAAAGTTTTGAACATGGAGATCTTTTTGTGCAACTTTGTTGGAGGTGAATGTGGTGCCTCACCCACACTTGTTTTCATACCTGTTTTTATTTTGATGCAAAGGAAAACAAGAAAACAAATGCAACAAATATTTCTATTAATAATAAAATCTTTATTCAATTATCAAATGATGCGCATTACATGATTGAAACTCAAAAATGATTGTAATGACAAACTAAGAATAATAAAATGTGCCTAATTATTTAGCGGGAGTGACCTAGAAAGATTGATTAAGAGCATCCGCCACTCCCGCTACCCTCGCTAGCTTAGCTATTTTGTGGTCCATCTTTGAAAGCATCTAGGCCCCTAGAGTGGGTTTCGATGATTGATGACAACAATTAAGTATCATGACTAACGTGTGTTTTACAGAAACAATAGAGTGTTAGGTCATGGTAATGGCAATCGTGGGCAATATGGTGATCATGCCCCTTATCGATGGAAATCGTTTTCGGTTTTCAAAGGATGATCGACAAGGTTAAGGACGGTTAGTTCCAGACGTCGATTGAGTTACATTTGGAATAGTCGTTAGGACTTTCGTTTTTCTCCTTTGGCCATACTATTAAGGGGGGCATGGATGAGTAGCTTGACCTAGGTAAGTCTAGTGGTTAGGTGTGGTGCACACTTGTCAAACTTAGCACTAGGTGGCTCCAAGGTGGCCCTGAGATTATTTGGAACAAAAGTCGTTCAAGAAGCGTTTGAATCAGAAGTCATTTTGGCCCTTAAACGGGCGATAGACGCTGAGGACGAAGGGCGACAGACGCTGATGTCAGCGTCTGTTGTGTGGTTTCTTACTGTAGAAAAGCATCAGACGCGAGGATGAAAGGCGACAGATGAGCCCCACGTGCTTACGAGCGACAGCCGCTGTAAGGGTTGAGCGTCAGACACGTCTGGTGGTCAACAGACGCGGTCCAGAATGCTCTAAAGTTCTTCGATAGCGTCAGACACGTCCATTGCTAGGGCGATAGATGCTGGCTAGCATCTGTCGAGCCCTAACGGCTAGTGAACCAGTTTGATTCGATTACATGCAACAGACGCGTTCCTCAGAGGCGTCAGATGCGTCCCTCCAGAGCGACAAACGCGTCTATCGGTGGGCGTCATCGCGTCTGTCGGTCATGAAAGTTGCTGATTTCGAAGATAACGGTTGGGTGAGTTGAGTGGGAGTATAAATACTTCCTCTACCCCTCCATTTGAGGCACTCTTGCTCATTTGATCAGTTGAGAAACTCCTTTCATGTGCAAGGAAGTGCAAGAGCCCTAGTGAGATTTGAGTCTTGAGAATTCAAGTGTTAGAGTCCTCACTAGTGTCTAGAGAGTAGCAAGTGTGCATCCACCTTCTCATTAGGCTTGTTGTGGTCAAGTGAGAGTTCTTGCTTGTTACTCTTGGTGATCGCCATCACCTAGACGGCTTGGTGGTGATCGGGAGCTTGATGATCATCTAGCAGAGCTTGTGGATGACCCAACTCATCTTGTGAGCGGTTGTGGGCGATTCACCGCGATGAAGTGTCAAAGAATCAGCCCGTAGAGAGCACTTGATCCTCACGTGGATCAAGGGGGAGCTACACCCTTGCGCGGGTGCTCCAACGAGGACTAGTGGGGAGTGGCGACTCTCTGATACCTTAGGAAAACATCGTTATATTCCTAACCATTTACATTCAAGCAATTTACTTGCTCACATTACTCTTGTTGCTTGGTTTACTTTCCTAAAATTGCCATGCTAGACTAGGATTGTAACTTAGGGTGCAAAACTTTTATCGGTAGAATCACTAGGAACACTTGTAGGCACTAGGGGTGAATTATGACTTAGTAGGTTTTAATTCTTGAAATAAAATTTAGAGAAGCCCAATTCACCCCCCTCTTGGGCACCTTGATCCTTTCAATTGGTATCGGAGCCGAGTTGCTCCTAAATTAGGCTTTACTGCCTAGAGCAAGATGTCTAATGGGGAAGGACCACCTTCCATCTTTGAGCGAGATGATTTGCCATATTGGAAAATCTGCATGGAGGCGTACCTTGAAGCCATAGATGTTGGGTGTCTTAGAGCCGCCACCGAAGGGCTTCCAGAAGTCAAGGATCCGGCTAACCCCATTGGTGACGAGGAGAAGTACGACCGGTGGAATGCAAAGGCAAGAAATGCACTCTACCGGGGCCTTGGCAAGGATATCTTCAATCATGTGCGTAATGCAAAAAACGCTCATGAATTGTGGGAAAACATTTGTGCTCTCCATGAGGGAACTAAGAGTGAGGGTGAGAAACGCTACCATATTGCTTTAAAGAAGATTAATTCATTTGAGATGCTTCCCAAAGACAGTGCTAATAACATGTACACTCGCTTGAATGTTCTTGTAGAGGATCTCAATGCTCTCGGGCTCACTCAAATGAGTCCATCAGATGTTGCAAGGAAGATCTTGAGTGTTCTTCCTATTGAGAAGTATGGCCACATTGTTATCGTCCTTCACCAAAGCTATCTCTCCACCGTGACACCGACACAAGTATTGGGAAAGATCATTGCTCATGAGATGTACATGCATATCACTCTGGAAGAGGGTTCATCATCTTCCAAGAAGGACTTGGCTTTCAAAGCTAGCCATGACAAGAAAAAGAAGAAGAGCCAAGCCATGATTGTGCATGAAACCTCAAGTGAGAGTGACATTTATGATGAATCACTTGCTCTCATGATGAAAAAGACCACCAAGATGCTAAAGAAGCTTAATAAGAGTGACATCAAGTTCGATGGCAAGAAGAAGTTCTTCACAAGTAGCAAAAGAAAGCCTATATCCGAAATGGAATGCTACAATTGTGGTGAACTTGGTCATCTAGCTCATCATTGCCCTAAGCCTCCAAAAGACAAATACAAGAACAAGAACAAGGGCAAGAAAGATGAATCTAGTGATGAAGAAGATGAAAAGAAGAAGAACAAGCCATACAAGAAGAAGGATGGCAAGAAGAAAGAATATCACAAAAAGAAGAAGGGAGGCAAAGCTTACATTGTTGGTGATTGGCTCACCGACATTGAGTCATCATGTGAGTCCTCCGGCGATGAGAGCGATGACGAGAAAGAGAAGGTCACCACATTTGTGATTGGGCCATCATTATCTTCATCAATATCTTCACCACCACCTTCACCGCCATCTTCACCGTCATCATCCACTGCTCACCTATGCCTCATGGCCAAGGGTGAACGAAAGGTACAAAATAATGAAAGTGATGATGATGATAGTAATAGTGATGATGAATTTGATGCACCTTCTTATGATGAACTTGTAAAATTGCTCAATAAATACTCTAAAGTCATAAGAAAGACTAGAAATGAAAATGATGAGCTTCAAAATGAGAATGAATCACTTTCATCAAAGCTTGAGATTGCACAAAAGACTAGTGATGAGCTTAAAGATCAAAATGAAATTGTGACTTCTACTCTCAAGGAGCTCAAAACCTTCAACAAAGAGCTTAGAGATGAACATGATAAACTTGATAAGAAGCATGATGAGCTCAACACTAGGTACAACTTACTAAAAGATAACTATACTTCATTGAAAATTAATTATGATAGTCTTGTTGTTGCTAATGAGTTTTCTCTTGAGACATATGATGCTACTAACCAAGTTGTTAAGATTGATATAGCCACATCATGTGATGACTTGATTATTGAGAGCATTGAGCAAGGCTCTAGTGGCAAAGGCAAGAAAGTGGTTGAGTCCGACAATTATGATGATTATGTCAAGCTCAAGAGTGAAAATGAAATGCTTAGAGATGAGAACAAGAAGCTAAAAGGGTTGATGGCTTTTGAAAAGCAAACATCAAATGAGTCACTCATTGAGGAGAACAAAAAGCTAAAGCAAGAGAAAGAGCATCTCAAGACCGGTTTGAGCAAGTTTACAAGAGGTCAATACTTGCAAAGTGAGCTACTCATGAACACTATCATGAAGATGGATAGAAGTGGTATTGGTTACTTGGCAAATCAAGAGAAGAAGGCCAAAACTCAACAACAACAAAACAAATCAAAGCCCAAGCCTAAGAGATGTGTTGAGTGTGGACAAGAGGGCCACTTTGCTCATGAGTGTGAAACTCCACCTCCACAACCCTTGCCTAAGCATGCTAGACCCTTTGCTTTCAATGCTCACTATATGCTAAGAAAAGATTCTAGTGGAAAGATGAAAGTCATGTTCTTGGGTCTCCCAAACAAGAATAGGCCTAAGAAAAATTTAGGTTGCCATGTCTCTAGTTGAGAAAGTCAAGGGTCCCTCTCAAGTTTGGGTCCCTAAACAAAAAGCTTGATCTCTTGTGTGTAGGTGAACTACAAGACCGGTGGAACTCATTGGGTTATTGATAGTGGTTGCACTCAACATATGACCGGTGATCCTCGTATGTTCATCTCACTTGAAGAAAATGGGGAATGTCAAGAGAAGATCACATTTGGGGACAATTCAAAGAGCAAAGTCAAGGGTATAGGCAAGATTGCAATATCAAATGATCACTCTCTTTCAAATGTGCTCTATGTTGCTTCCTTGAGTTTCAATCTACTATCCGTTGGGCAACTTTGTGATCTTGGCTATCAATGTTCATTCATTCCAAATGAAGTGGTAGTATCAAAGATAGATGACAAGCAAGTGATCTTCAAAGGCTTTAGATACAACAATCTCTATCTTGTTGATTTCACCTCCGAAGATGCAAATTTGATGACATGCTTGTTCACCAAGACTTCACTTGGGTGGCTTTTGCATAGGAGGCTTGCTCATGTTGGAATGAACACTCTCAACAAGTTATTGAAGAAAGAGTTAGTGAGAGGCTTGAAAGATGTCAAGTTTGAGAAGGACAAACCTTGTAGTGCATGCCAAGCCAGTAAACAAGTTGCAAATACTCATCCAACAAAAGCTTACATGTCAACATCAAGAGTGTTAGAGCTTCTACACATGGATTTGTTTGGCCCTACAACTTACAAGAGCTTGGGTGGAAATCTCTATTGTCTTGTGATTGTTGATGATTACTCAAGATATACTTGGATATTCTTTCTTCATGACAAATCTAAAGTGGCCACTTGTTTCAAGAAGTTTGCCAAGAGAGCTCAAAATTAATTTGAAGTCAAGATCAAGAAGATAAGAAGTGACAATAGCAAAGAATTTGACAACACAAACATTGAAGCTTATTGTGATGAGATTGGGATCAAGCATGAAGTTTCATCAACCTACACTACTCAACAAAATGGTGTAGTTGAGAGAAAGAACTGGACCTTGATCACTCTTGCAAGAACAATGCTAGATGAGTACAACACACCAGAAAAGTTGTGGGCCGAGGGAATTAACACCGCATGCTATGCATCAAATTGACTTTTCCTACAAAAGTTTCTTGGTAAGACCCCCTATGAGTTGCTAAATGGGAAGAAGTTGGACGTCTCATTCTTCCGGGTGTTTGGTTGCAAATGCTACATCTACAAGAAGTGGCAACACCTAGGGAAGTTCCAAAGACGTTGTGATATTGGTTTTCTTATTGGCTACTCATCAAAGTCCAAAGCATATAGAGTATTTAACCATGCCATTGGTTTGGTTGAAGAAACATATGATGTGGAATTTGATGAATCTAACGGCTCCCAAGGAGTAATTGAGAATTGTGATGATGTAGGTGATGAACCATTGAGGGAGGCAATGAAGAACATGCCAGTGGGAGACATCAAGCCTAAAGATGATGAAGACGATACTTAAATGATCAATCCACCATCTTCATCATATGTGCCTCAAGATGATGACAAAAATGAGAGAGTTGAAAATGAAGACACTCATGTCTCTCATAAACAAGCTAAGGCACAAGCTCAAGATGTTGATGCTCCCCAACCTCCTCCTCAAATGGTTGATAGAAGACACTCACCTCTACTTCAAGCACATCCACAAGATCTCATCATAGGGAGTCCTACAAAGGGTGTAATGACTTGATCTCAAAAGCTTGCTTCTTTTGTTGAACATCACTCTTTTGTCTCTTGTCTTGAGCCTAAGAATGTAGATGAAGCTCTTTAAGATCTGGATTGGGTGAATGCAATGCACGAAGAATTGAACAACTTCACCCGCAATCAAGTTTGGACACTTGAGGAGCATCCAAAGGTGCAAGGCTCATTGGAACCAAGTGGGTGTTCCGCAACAAGCAAGATGACCAAGGCATAGTTGTGAGGAACATGGCAAGACTAGTTGCAAAGGGGTTCTCTAAAGTTGAAGGCCTTGACTTTGGAGAGACCTTTGCACCCGTTGCAAGACTTGAAGCCATCCGTATCCTTCTTGCATATGTATCGCATCATGAAATGAAATTATATCAAATGGATGTTAAAAGTGCATTCTTAAATGGCTTCATAAATGAACTAGTCTATGTTGATCAACCTCCCGGGTTTGAAGACCCTAGATATCCTAATCATGTTTATAGGTTGTCCAAGGCGCTATATGGGCTCAAGCAAGCCCCTAGACCGTGGTATGAGCGCCTCCGGGACTTCCTCATTGAGAAGGGCTTTACTATTGGGAAGGTCGACACCACACTATTCACCAAGAAGCTTAATGGGGAGATCTTCATTTTTCAAGTCTATGTTGATGATATTATCTTCGGCTCAACAAATGAAGATTATTGCAAGGAATTTGGTGAATTGATGTCGAAGGAGTTCGAGATGTCTATGATTGGTGAACTTACATTCTTCCTTGGTTTTCAAGTCAAGCAAATGAGAGAAGGGATTTTTATCTCTCAAGAGAAGTATACCAAGGATCTTCTCAAGAAATTCAAGATGGATGATTGTAAGCCAATCAAGACCCCAATGCCATCAAATGGACATCTCGACCTAGATGAGAGAGGTAAACCGGTTGATCAAACTCTCTACCGTTCTATGATTAGTAGCTTGTTGTACCTTACCACATCTAGGCCCGATATCATGTTTAGTGTGTGCATGTGTGCTCGCTTTCAAGCTTGTCCTAAAGAACCATACCTAAGTGTCGTGAAAAGAATTTTAAGATATCTTAAGCACACCCCAAGCACTGGCCTTTGGTATCCCAAAGGAGCGATTCCAACTAGTTGGCTATTCCGACTCAGATTATGCCAGTTGCAAAATTGATAGAAAAAGCACATTCGGAGGGTGCCATCTGCTTGGGAGGTCACTTGTATCTTGGTCATCTAAAAAGAAAAATGGTGTGGCTTTGTCCACCGCCGAGGCGGAATACATTGTCGTGGGGGCTTGTTGTGCACAAATATTATATATGAAGCAAACCCTTCTAGACTATGGTGTTGTTCTTGATAAGGTGTCACTTTTATGTGATAATGAAAGTGCCATTAAAATTGCCAATAATCTGGTACAACACTCACGCACCCAAGCACATTGATATCCGTCATCACTTTCTAAGGGATCATGTTGCTAAAAATGATATATCACTAGAAGGTGTAAGAAGTGAAAATCAATTGGCGGATATCTTCACTAAACCTTTGGATGAGGCTACCTTTTGTAGGTTGAGAAGTGAGCTCAATGTGCTTGATTCAAGTAACATTAAGAAATGAACTTGTGTTGTCTCTTGCATTGCATTGTAATATATGTCATGTTTAAATTTCTATAATGCATCTAGGACTTGTCTAACACGGTTATGATAACCCTTTTTGGAGGAGTGAAGAAGCCTAATCATGGATCAAACTTGACAAGCAACCTAGTTTTACTTTCTTGCTTTGCATTGCATATGCATGTTTGTTGTTTTTGTCATTTCTTTTTGGTTAAGCTTTGAGCAATCGCTGTGTTCGTCCATGAATGGATAGATCATTTGATGCTCCCAAGGGTTTACAAACTCTATTGCATGGCCTTACGTTGCTCCTCGGGTGTTTATCGCTTATTTTCTTAAAAAAATAATACTAGCCCAAGGCAAATTAATTTGAAAATTCAAGAGTTTGAGAGAGGTCACTCATATCAGGTTCCATTTGGTGTTTATTTGGTTTTTATTTGGCTTGGAACCTGGTTGGGAGAAAGCGTCATGAAAAAGTTGATTGAAAACATGTTTTCAGGGCATCAGACACTGTGACAAACGTTGGTTTTTGGCGTTAGACGCATCTGTCGCATGCAAATGGAGGAGTTTGCCATGGGCGACCGATAGACACTGCAACAGTATCATCGGACGCATCTGTCACGAAAGCGTCATCGCGTCTATCGACCGTGGAGGAGCTATTGACTGCGAGCGACAGACGCTGACCAGCGTACGATGGTAGAACAACGGGCACGTCTGTCGGGTCTTTGGAGAAATCATGCTTTATGTGGAGCATCTGCTGCTCCTGTGCTGCGCCCGACGCCCTCCTTTAGTGCGTCTGTCGCTTGGATCCGAGGTGGTTTTGATCCAAAAATCTGTTTGATATGTAGAGCACCTCCTTCCTCCTTCTTTATCCTCGCATGACTGTGTTCATCTTTCGCACACCGCCGACTCCCCATGCCCTAACCCTAGAAGTGTGCTGCGCCGCCCTCTCCACTTCACCATCGTGGATCGCGCGCCTGTGCTTTTCTCTCTGTGCCACCTCTTCCTTGCACGCACTCCACCGCACTCCTAGCGCCACCACCGCCCTGCTCTAGCGCCGCCACTGCCTTGCCCTAGCGTTGCCACCATCTTGCCCCTAGCACTGCTTGGGATTATCGCTGTCAAGCACCACCTCACCATCCTTTGCAGCCCTCCTTCATGATCTGGTCGTCGGCCTCAGGGTGAGCTCTCCCTCCTCTGATCTTGCCCCTGTGTTCTTCAGGTGCTCGATGAAATGCCTCTGAGCTCATCTCATTGATCGCGTATGTCTTCAAGCCTCAATTCTTAGGTGTGGTGCTCTACATCGTTGACTTTCTTCTCTAATTCATAGGACTTCCTTTGATTTAAGGTAGAAAATGTTTCGCCTCACTCTAATCGTACCTAAAATTGCTTGCTTCTGATAGGATCTTGTAACCCTAGAAATTATATTGCTTATTGTAACACTCTCTATTCTATCTAGTGCAGTGAGTCGGTTCTCTGTGTTGTGTGGTTTGGCACCATTGTTAGTGTTGAATCTGGGGCCAAGCCTACGGATATGGATTAAGGCCAAGCCTCACAAGACATTAGTACACCATCTCTCAGAGTGTCAGTTGTTTCTTCAGAGATTGGTAGTCAGATCTGACAGTGCCAGAGAGATAGGGGGAGTTTCACTTGTGTGACAGTGTATCTCTATTCTTGTCACCATGGCTAGGTGCAAGAATGTCGGAGGCTCTCCTCTTGGAGGTGATGGAGGTGACGAGGGTGACAGTCCTCCTCGTATTACAGAGGTGGCTCGAGGAAAGCGTAAGCTTATCAGCACGAAGAAGCACACCAGAAAAGACAGAGAGGCAGAGGAAGCCCTAGCAGTAGCTCAAGCGGCAAAAAGAGCAGAAAGTGGTGGTAGAGGCAGTGGTATTCTTATCGGTGAGTCTCATGCATGAGTCCCACTCTCTGGACGTGTACTTGGTACCGAGGCCACAGAGGCGACAAAGGACCAACCTGAGGAGCCAGCAGAGCAGGAGCAACAAACACCACCCAGACATCGTTCTGGACACACCACGCGTTCTCAAACGACACCAGCAGCTCCTCCAGAGAGACCGAGACACGAAGGTCGTCCAGCTCATAGGTCTGAGGTCATTCACTATGACCTACGAAAGGCTTCAGCTCGTCAGATTTAGACTTTCCGCAAAGTTCAGCTTCACAAGTGGTTCCCACTTCAGAGGCAGCCAGGAGGTGATCACTTCTACATAGCTCTCTAGGAGGATTTTCACATGGCGTATGTAAACGCCAACATATCAATCATAGCTCATAGAGTTATTCCACTTCAGAGTATAGTTGACTTGGTTGGAGAAGAGGTTCGCACATACCTTTAGACAGTGCCTGGCTTGACTGACCTAGTTCAGTGGAGTGGCTCGTATGTGTTGTCCTGGGTGAGAGAGTTCTTTGCTACACTTTGGATCCACCCAGATCACACTGGGATTTCCTTCAATTTCTTGGGTGAGCAGCGAGAGCTTTCCAGTGCTAGAGCTAGATAGCTACTGAGGATTCCACTCCAGACTGTACGTCTCCATCAGCTATGCTATCCAGGAGTTGACCCCCTAGGCGCTCTCACGGTGGGATTGTGCCACCTGTCGACACTGCTAGGTGCTTGTTTGGCAGTGACTTCATGGAGGGTTCTAGAAGGAGACCTGTTGACATGCTGCCACCAGTTCGCTTGCTTGATGCTATCATCAGGCAGACGATCCTTCCTCGTCTGAAGTTTAGGGACGGGACCACTCGACTGTAGCAGTGGCTCTTATCACACCTTGTGAGGGGGATCACATTTGACATATGGGACTTGATGCTATGGGAGCTGGAAGATACTATATATGAGAGCTTCAGTGCAAAGAGGCACATGAACTATGCCCATTGGATCTCTTTTCTTATCTACATGGGAGTTGAGCCTATGCTGGCATCCAGTGTTCAGGAGTGGAGCTCCACTACCTTCGAGTACCCTACCTATGACTTCTCATAGCTTGTCCGCACAGTCACAGCTACACCAGTGAGAGCGAGCCATAGGCAAGTGGTTCCAGAGATAGCTGCATAGCAGGATGCTACTATGTAGGGCCTAGCAGAGGCTGAGTTAGAGCAGCTGGAGACTCAGGGAGCAGGGACAACACAGGTTGAGCTAGACTCAGACCCCACAGACAGCTCGGACGATGACTACCAGTCGTTGCCTACGTATCGTTCTTTTCGCCCGCACGACAGGGAGGCTAGCGGCTCAGGGTCAGCCACCGATCCCGCTCTGGTTTCCATTCTCTCTAGACTGATAGAGAACCAGGAGTGGGCAGAGTGACACCGTCAGCAAGACCAATAGGAGACTGCCGCTGCTCTTGCACTAGTGTAGGCTCGCCAGGATGAGTTCCAAAGGCAGGTTCTTGAGCTTTAGAGACAACAGCAGCAGAGCCAGCAGCAGTACTTTGGTTTGATCACCTAGTTGGTTCAGGCTGCAGGCATTCAGCTACCTCAGAGCCTTCTTTAGATGACTCCAACATCACAGCCTAGCGGGCTTCAGAGTCAGTCTCAGCTTGGCAGTCAGGCATAGTTGTTCACTTCTCCTGTTCACCAGGTGCCTCAGTTGTTTGTGTCCCTAGGATTCACTCCTATTCAGACATGGTTCACACCTTTGACACAATCACAGCTGCTTATGCCCAATTCTAGTCAGTTCCATGCCACTTATAGTCAGATCACCAGGCAACCAACACCGACATACTCTACAGCAGACACCTCAGTGTCAGACGTGTCAACACCACAGCCAGCTCTAGTTCTAGCTTCAGCCCCTGAGGGAGTGATAGGGACAGACACTATTGAGTTGATCCCATCGTCTGTTGCTTCGACGGATCCACTTCTGGTCCCTATCACACAGACCGAGCCCCTAGTGACCACTACTTAGATTCCTACTCCTTCAGGGTCACAGGGACAGCCTATCGGTCCTCTACCCCATTCACAGTCAGATACCGCAACAGCTGAGCAGACTCGGACCGCTTCACCTACACTTCTAGCTTCTGAGGGTCTGATAGGCTCCGTAGCTCAGCCACAACCTTCTCCTGAAAGTAGTCCAGATGATGCCCCAGATCAGTTTACTATTGCTCACCGCACTCCTGTGGCTAGCTCGTCTGCTTCTCCTTCCTCCGACTCGTAGTTTTTTTGGTCCTTGATGCCAAAGAGGGAGAGAGAGTATGTAGATAGGGGGAGCTTTGTGAGAGGGTTTTGATTCTTGTGTGTGTGTGCTACTTTCATGCATCTTCATGCATCGTCATGTCTCTTTTCCGTACTTCTTGCATTATGTGACTATGTGCTTGCGAGTTATTTTAGTGATGTTGGTTATCTTGTCTCTATTATATCATGTCACTTGATTGTTTCTAGCTCATAATGTCTTTCTTCCACGTTGTTACTCCGATCTCTTATGAGCTATATCATTGTGTTCTAACATTTCATGTCTAATCTTATGAGTTTGCCATGTTGGCTTGGAGCACATAAGCAATCCTAATCTCTTGTTATCTTTGAAAGTTGTTTATGTGAAACAAGCATGTTTGAAAACCTCAAATCTTATCTTCATACTCAGGGGTTGTCATCAATCACCAAAAGGGGGAGATTGAAAGCATCTAGGCCCCTAGAGTGGGTTTTGATGATTGATGACAACAGTTAAGTATCATGACTAACGTGTGTTTTGCAGAAACAATAGAGTGTTAGGTCATGGTAATGGCAATCATGGGAAATATGGTGATCATGCCCCTTATTAATGGAAATCATTTTTGGTTTTCAAAGGATGATTGACAAGGTTAAGGACGGTTAGTTCCGGACATCGATTGAGTTACGTTCAAAATAGTTGTTAGGACTTTCGTTTTTATCCTTTGGCCATACTATTAAGGGGGCATGGATGAGTAGCTTGACCTAGGTAAGTCTAGTGGTTAGGTGTGGTGCACACTTGTCAAACTTAGCACTAGGTGGCTCCAAGGTGGCCGTAAGATTGTTTGGAACAAAAGTCATTCAAGAAGCGTTTGAATCAGAAGCCGTTTCGGCCCTTAAATGGGTGACATACGCTGAGGACGAAGGGTGACTGACGCTGACGTCAGCGTCTGTTGTGTGGTTTCTTACTACAGAAAAGCATCAGACGCGAGGATAAAAGGTGATAGATGCGCCCCACGTGCTTACGAGCGACAGACATAGTAAGGGTTGAGTGTCAGACATGTCTGGTGGTCAACAGACGTGGTCTAGAATGCTCTAAAGTTCTTCGATAGCGTCAGACATGTCCATTGCTAGGGCGATAGACGCTGGCTAGCGTCTATCGAGCCCTAACGGCTAGTGAACCAGTTTGATTCGATTACATGCAACAGACGCATTCCTCAGAGGCGTCAGACGCGTCCCTCTAGAGCGACAAACACGTCTATCGGTGGGCATCATCACGTTTGTCGGTCACAAAAGTTGCAGATTTCGAAGGTAATGGTTGGGGGACTTGAGTGGGAGTATAAATACTTCCTCTACCCCCTCCATTTGAGGCACTCTTGCTCATTTGATTAGCTAAGAAACTCCTTTCATATGCAAGGAAGTGCAAGAGCCCTAGTGAGATTTGAGTCTTTAGAATTCAAGTGTGAGAGTCCTCACTAGTGTCTAGAGAGTAGCAATTGTGCATCCACCTTCTCATTAGGCTTGTTGTGGTCAAGTGAGAGTTCTTGTTTGTTACTCTTGGTGATCGCCATCACCTAGACGGCTTGGTGGTGATCGGGAGCTTGGTGATCATCCGACGGAGCTTGTGGATGACCCAACTCATCTTATGAGCGATTGTGGGCGATTCACCATGATGGAGTGTCAAAGAATCTGCCTGTAGAGAGCACTTGATCCTCGCGTGGATCAAGGGGGAGATACACCCTTACGCGGGTGCTCCAACGAGGACTAGTGAGGAGTGGCGACTCTCCGATACCTTAGGAAAATATCGCCGTGTTCCTAACCTTTTACATTCAAGCAATTTACTTTCTCGCATTACTCTTGTTGCTTGGTTTACTTTCCTAAAATTGCCATGCTAGACTAAGATTGAAACTTTGGGTGCAAAACTTTTATCGGTAGAATCACTAGAAACACTTGTAGGCACTAATGGTGAATTATGGCTTAGTAGGTTTTAATTATTGCAATAAAATTTAGAGAAGCCCAATTCACCCCCCCTCTTGGGCATCTTGATCCTTTCAATCTTGAAGCACAAACTATTGATGTCATTGACCAGATCTCTGATTTTGATGAGGTTTTTAGCTAAGCGATTATTTAAGCCCCAAAGGAGATCTCGTAGGATTGTGTTTTCAGAGCTAAGAGAGGAGATAGGAGGACCCTTAGGTGGTGCGTCCTCCTCATCACTACTCTCATATTGTCTAGCAGGCCGCTTAATTGGAGGAAGCTACCTAAACCTTTTGATTCTAAGGGGTTGAGAAGATGACTTGGCCTACTCCTTAGGTGGTGGCTTAGGCTTAGCCATGAGGGCCTTGCCGTACCCTCCATCAGGCTTGCACATGCCCATTGCAGTGTAGGAAGGGCTAGGACAAGCGGAGGGTAGGAATGAGCTAGCATGAGAGGCCGAATTGCCCGAGGGCATTACAACAGAGCGCTTCTTCGGCCCGCTGTCCTTAGGTGCCTTCCTCATGAGCTTGATGGTACTGGTGGTTGCCCTCGTTGGGGGTGCCTTCTTCACCTTGGTGTTG
Organism: Saccharum hybrid cultivar R570; assembly: GCA_038087645.1. Lineage (NCBI taxonomy): Eukaryota > Viridiplantae > Streptophyta > Magnoliopsida > Poales > Poaceae > Saccharum > Saccharum hybrid cultivar. The sequence continues at coordinate 6,588,330 of JAQSUU010000038.1, forward strand.
CTAAGGGGCGCCTTGGTACATGTCATAGACTTCAAGCTTGTGCCACTACTCATCACAACTAGGCGGTGGCATGATAGCTAGTGGTGCCTCGGTGATCATCTTGCTTCTTCTCTCACAAAGGTGCTCTTGGGCATTAGATCTATTGAAGTCGGCACTCCATCAAGATTGTAGGTTGAGCAGGAGGCTGTGTGCAAAGCAAGAGCATGGCTGGCCATTCTTGAGCTTAGAGTGTTTTGGAGAGGGTGAGTGTTGGTATTTATTAACACACATAGAGAAATCCGTAAGCACACGGATACCGATGTAGCTTTCACCCAAGAGTATTCCAGGGTATCGTATTTATCCGCAGGGAATGTAACACCTCTAGTGTTAAACATCACTAAAACATGATCATGTCATCATCAAGCACTTTAAGCATCCATAGTAGCTAACCATGCCTTTCATCCACTAAAAACAAGGTTAATCGATAGGTTATGCAATGCATGTGTGATGTAATGTGTTCCAAACCAAAAATCCTTTGAAGGCACTTTGGGACCTTCTATTTTTAGAATTTCACTAAATACTTGAATTTTTGCCCTAATAAACTTTGAGCTATAAAGTACGTACTTTATACTAGTGTCAAGTATGGGGTATGATTGCAAGTCCAACTCATTAAAAATTGAGCTTCAAATTTGAACTCAGTCTTGAAATTCACCAGTTAGGCATATTTGGTTGTCCTGATTTTTAGTATTGAATTCAATTTTGGGGTATTTATTAAAATGAATTTCTCAAATAAATTTGTCCAACCAATAGCATCATTGGGTAGTACAAAGTTTATACTATGTAATTGTGATGATGGTTGAGAGGTTTGTTAATAAAGCAGCCACTAATCAATTCACTAAAGTAGCTAAGTAATGAGTTTGCAAAACCCTAATATGTCATAACTGAATGAACTCTATTTCAGTTTCATCTTACCCATGTTCTTAACCTTGGATCTCTCAAACCAGTCGGAATCAAGACTTGATCCTTAAAGCAAAGTTGGAGAGCAACTCAATATGAACAACTTTAGTTTTGGAGTTTTTCAAGTTTCTATATGGAATCAAGAGAAAATAGAAGGGGAAGGAGGACTATCAGGTGCTACAGTGTCACCAATGAGCTGCCTGCTTGCTCAACGTTGGTGGATGCCTTACCGACCGTTTTCTACCGCTCGTGCATGCGTTGGCACGCAATTGCTTTTGTGGACACGTCCTCAGCAGGAGGTGGACGCCCTGAAGCCTCCGTGACACCCTTATCTCATCAGGACAGTCATCACCTCTCCTTTCTCCCTCTCTAGCACCGCTGCCGAGCTCTAATTGTGTGGGCAAATTCATTGTCTTCACTCCAACCTCACCCAATTGCTCTCGCAACCAGCACCGCAACTCCTTTGCACATCGCCTGAGCCACCCAGTGCCTTCTCTCCTCGCCGGAGCCGCCCAATCGCCATCGTTTTCCTCACGGCTGCTCTCAGTGTCGCTGTGGTCATCTCCACCGTGGATCGCCCGTCTTGGTGAGCCTCACATCATGCCATCTTGTATGTTGGCTCAACCTTGATGTTGTGATCATCATCGGCTCCCTAGTTTTTGCAGTGGAGGCTGAGACACGCCAGAATGCCACCGTGACCTTGGGTTCATGCGACCAATCCGCCACCACTGACTGCAGCATCAACCACCTCATCTCTAACTCGACCATTGTGCGCATCATCTTCGTGGTGAGCCCCTGATGCCATAAAGGTAGATAGTTAGGCTGTTTTAGGCCTAGGTTTGGCCAAAGCGCTGTTGCGCCAGCATGCTCTGCTCACCGTGCTGCCTTGGCCGTGGGTGAGCTCGTCCTAGACCCTTAGCTGCCCGACTGACCCCTCGAGCAGGCGCACGAGAGCAATAGGAGCATGTAGGAGCCAGTTCCGTCACTAGAGCCACCGTCGTTGATCGTCCTTGACTCGCTAGAGATCCGCCGTACTGCCATGTGCGCCGCCGTGGGTTGTGCTGTGCTCTGGAGCTTCACTTGTCTACACCAGTGGATGCGAGAGAGAGAGAGAAAAGCTTGTCGTGATAGGTCTCGTCGCCGGCGAGCTCACCATCGGCGAGTACCCGCCGGGTCAACGGCCGCCACACCGTGGTCAGCACGGGCGTGACCCCTGGCCTAATCTTCATAGAGAGAGAGAGAGAGAGAGTGGGTAGAGGGAGAGTGGGTGAGAAAAGGGATTTGGTCCTTTTTCTTTTTCTAGAAAATGATTTAAAGTACTAAAACTTGATTAATTCATAACTAATTAATTAGAAGTGATAAAATTATGAAATTAATTGTGTGAGCTTGTTAAGTTATGCTTAATCATGGAAAATATGATTTTGTCAAAATTAACAGTTTTGCTATGTCTAAAATTACCTCTTTTAATTAATAAATGCATCTTCCATGATTTTTCTAGAATAAAATAATTATCCAAAAATTATGAAATTTTATATATGTGCTTTTTATGCTTAAATCAACCTTCACAAAAAGTTTGTACTGTCAGATAAAAATAAAATCATTACTTAATTTAAACGCCTTTTATGGATTAATAAAAATACCAAAATGATTCTTATAAATCATTTAAATAAGTTGAGTGTAATTTGGGGTTGATTGAGGACCTTAAAACATGAAAACCTTGCTGTTCCTTGGCAATACTTTACATGGTTGTGTATTCATGGTTAACTTGTTAATAATAAATAACAACATTGCTTTGTGAATAATTAACCCAGTTAATTAGCGAAGGAAAGTTGTACTCAAGTTAATTAATCTTGTTAATCACTTTAATCCATGTTTAGCACATCATCATTCTAAAGCATGTATCCTTACTTACGTATAGTGATTCGAGAGTGGATCTCTGTTGTTGAGCTAGTCCTGGAGTGGAGTTCTTGTCAGTGGAAGTTGGTTATCTTGTTGTGGTTTTCTGAAGTGACTAACAACCTTGACACCAAAGGCAAGCCACAAAGCATAAACCATTCCCTTGTATTTTATAAATGTTATTCACATAAGTCTTATGCCTATTGCATTTAAGTAAGTAGGAGTTGATTGATATACCATTGCTGCATGCCTTCCTTATTTATCAAATACTTATCCTTGTCACCCTATTTTGTTATGATTAGTTTAATGATGCCTAGCCATGCTTAGTTGTTAAAAGTTGAGCTACAAGATGTTGATTCTGTTCTCAGGGTTGACCCTGAGAATTAATAGTGATCATAAAATTAATTGGAGACCAGGCGGACCCTTTGCTTACGTTAAGAATGGAGTCTTGATGTAGTGCTTCGCTTGTGTCGATTAAGGACCGATTGTTGTAGGGCCGCTTGTGATCATGACCTGTAGTACTGGCCTCATACTCCGGTAAGCACGATACCTCGGTTATTCTATCACTTGAAAAAGACAGAACTACACATTGGGATTATGGAGATGGTGAGAGTAGCATGTACCCATCCTATGAATCCGTCATGGACGAACGACATAGAGAGGTGGAGTACTGTGCTCTTAGGTAGCGCAGATTAGTTTAGGTTTTGGAGGATTTGAGTGAGGGTTGATATATGTAGGTCTGAGACCGGGAACTGCATATGTCGTGTGGTAAGGAAACCCCAGCTAGGCCAAACTGATTCGAATCGCCGCAACTACTTGGTGACGAAGACTCAGTCAACTGAACTGCATCGTAGTTAATACACTAGAACCATAGTTGTATGATCATGAGGTGATGTGGTTAATGAAGTGGTTGAATTAGAGCAGGTGCAAATGAGAGACTCGTAATTATTTGACTTGAGCTAAAACATTGAAAGTAAGGATCCACCTGTAGTAAGTTTTTCTACAAAAGTTAATCTTGATTCTTGCTACAGACTTACCTTGATTCCCCTTAAGCCTGCATACCCTTGGAGTCTTTTCTTTTCATCGGTTAAGTCTTGTTGAGTATTTTTATACTCAAGTTTTGTTAAACCCTTGTTGTAGGAAGAGAGCCAGCAGTAGAAGAGTTCATTGTGCACCCTTGGGCAGGGTGAATCTCTCTTGTGTGTTATTAGTAGGACCTATCATGCTACCCTACTGCCTGATTTGGCTAAAGTTTATATGTTGTAATCAATGTATGGATTAATTGTAAACTTATGGTTATAAGACTTCTGCTATTTACTTTGATGTAATAGTGTTTTATTATACAACTGTTGTAATACTGCAATGTCTTCTATAATGGATCCTGCTTGAAAGAAGAAAGTAGATGATTTGTGTTTTCCTCAAGGATACCCGACAAACTACCGAAGTTGTCTGATTTGCTTGTGTAGCTATCAGAAATCTAGGAGACAATGATAGGCACATGTGGGCCATATGATTCAGGTAGTTCTGCCATAGAGAAGCAATGGTAAAGAATGTGATGGTTAACCATCATGTATCTACTAACTAGTATATCGACTAGATTAAAGTGGGGGTAAGTGATATATGATAAGAATATGGATAATGACACACACAGGAGAATTCAATGGTGAGAGGATAGAGGGGGAGTACAAGGTTCCTATGCACTTCTCTATGATTATGGTTCTATTCTAGTACACATCATAGGGGATAATTGAGGAATGGGTAAAACATAGTGATCACACAATAGCATTTTGGAGCAACAGTACCTTTCGGACCCTCGAATGAGGTGAGAAAGAGTGGTCAGGGCAAGGCTGCTAAAAAGCTCTATGACAACACCAATCCGGTGCAAAGGCCTTATAGAGTTGTCACCTCTAGGGCTATCACAACTATTCTTGGGATTGGGCACAAACTCAGGTAAACACTAGCCTAGACACCAAGTCTATGCTAATGATTACTACTCTAGTCATGATCTATAACTAGAGCACTCAATACGAGCAGAGATCCTATGCTAAGGTGAGATACAACTATGCTAACTACACTTAGCTAAACAACTAAGGCATGAACTAGATAAACATGAAAGGCATACAAGTAAATAGAGAAAGATAACTATATTAAAGCATGAATCTTACAAAGGAAAGATACAAGAGCATACCAGACCTCTGAGGACTCCTTCGAAACTCAAGCATAGCCATCCTCCAGAACCTGAGCATAGCCCAACTCTCCCCAGCTCCCAACTCACTATTCTACTTCTACATCTTGAGAGAGTAGAGAGAGGTTCTCTTATGGTGTGTATTACAAGTGAGGGGTGAGGGTCCTATTTATAGCCTAAGGTAGAGTAGGGGCTACTCCAACACCATATCATCGATTCAGGTGACACCTTCTCTTTGCCCTTGGATGAAATCGATCTTGAACTGCCTTAAACTGATGCATAGGATTGCTCCCAAGTGTGTTTCCTTGCATGTGTCCAAAGAAGAGGCAGTGGAGTGAAAGTGGGGTGCCGGGCGGCGAGGCACTATTGAGGTGTGGGGCCCCTAGAGGTGTAGTAGAGTGTGTGTATGAATGTGTTTTGTCCATTTGAGCACCTGACATACTGGATGGTGAGTCGACAATCCGTGTGATGCCTCTTTTCTACACTTGATCGTGCACCGACTTGGAATCAACGGTGGAGGAAGCTTGGGAGTGTGTTTCTTGCACTTGGGGTGAATCAGTGACATGGCAAGAAGCCAAGGGGTGCTGGGCAACACCAAGTCGAGCCGGCCGGTGCCACCAAGTGGGCCCAGACCCCCCTGCCACGTCCACTTGCCTTCTATTGCTTGATATTTGACAATTTTGTATAGTTTTCCTGCGTGAGCAAAGATCTCCATGTACAAGTGGAAATAGGTGAGTTATAAACATAAATCATTACTTAAGTTTTTGTTTCCTCCCATGTTTGGTGCAATGTTGATGGTCAAAATAGGCATTTAGTGACCATCAATAGAGAGAAGAAAGCTTTGTGCTTAGTGTGAAGAGAGGGAGAGGCTTAGGGTGGTTTATATAGGTGTCTAGGCCTCTACCATGAAGGAAACAACATCACCGTACTGCCATACCATCGGATTTGCTTGATACATAGCATCAGAGAAGGATGCGCGAAGGATGGGGGACAGTAGAGCCAGGGGTATGGTAGTACGGTGATGCTGTGTATTAGTGAGTGATAGAACAGGATATACACATGATTATGATGAATCAAGGGATATTCTCAAGTGTTATTCACATGATTTATGTTCATGAATGGAGATGCCATGTGATCAGCAGGAATAAAGTGAAATAAGCAAGAATCCTAAGCTATCTTAGTGAGGGTATAAAAGTAATTAAAATAATAATGTTTAAATTTTTAATTAAATGTAAAGAATATGTTAGAAGCATTTTTGAATTTTCATAAATTTTGAATGAATTTATCAAAAGCAATTAATTATATGCTATATATTTCTTGGTTAGTGATATGGGAAGGCTCTAGGAAAACTTTTAAGTGTTGACCATTGACTTTAAAAATGTTACCGTCATCATCTTGGATGGTGATCACGCCATGTGGCGATGTGTTGATCACGGTGTATGATCCTTGCTAATTGCTGCGTAGTTTTCCTTCACCGAAGATCTTGACTCGGGAGTTGAATAGCAGAACCTTGTCTCCCTCCTTGAACTCTTTTTGTTGGATTCGATGATCGTGCCATCTCTTGGTTCTTTCTTTGTAGAGCTTGGCACTATGATGAGCCTTCTCTCACCATTCTTCTAGCTTGACAATTTGTTTTTGTCTATTTTTTCTAGCTAGCTTCACATCCATGTTCCAGCTCTTTATAGCCTAGTGAGCTTTATGCTCAAGCTCAACTAGTAAATGGCAACTTTTTCATAAACGAGCTAGAATGGCAATATGCCGATGAGTGTTTTACAAGCTGTCCTATATGCCCAAAGTGCATCAGGTAGCTTGTCTTTCCATCCCTTCTCCATTGTATTGACTGTCTTCTGCAGGATATTTTAGATTTGTTTATTGGAAGTCTCTACCTAACCACTTGTTTGAGGATGGTAGGGGTTGCAATGTTGTGCTTTGCTCTAAGCTCTTTTACGAAGGTTCTGAATGTTTTGTCAGTGAAGTGAGATTCCCCATCACTTATCACCATCCTTGGTGTTCCAAAGCAAGGGAAAATCACTTCATGAAACATCTTCCTTGCGTGCTTAGCGTCAGTAGCTCTGCATGGCAGTGCTTCCACCCATTTGGATAAGTAGTTGATGGCAATAAGGATATACTCGCTATCATGGGACTTTTGGAATGGCCCCAGGAAGTCAATGCCCCAAACATCGAATATCTCCACTTGTAAGTTGTAGTGGAGGGGCATGACTTTGCAAGCAGTGATGCCACCTTGTAGCTAACACTTTCAACACCTTCGAATGAATTCGTTAGTGTCTTTGTACATCGTCGCCCAGAAGAATCTGCACCGCCAGATTTTGGCTTGTGTGCGGAATACTCCGTAATGGCCTCCATACGGTGTTGCATGGCATTTCTCGATGATTTACAAGCCTTTGACCATTGGTATGCATCTCCTCAATAGGCTGTTAGAGCATACCCTGTACTGGTATGGGTCATCCTAAAGGTGACGTCAGCTCTTAGCTTGTAGCTTTCTCTTATTTTTGCCTGGTGGTATGTATCCTGCGACCATGAAGTTCACGATGTTTGCGTACCACGTGTTTGAATCTGTCTCCTTTAGTAGCATGTCATTGGTAGTTTCTGCATGCTAGTGACTTGCATACGTGATAGATGATCGACAACAGTGTTCTCTACTCCCTTTTTATCTTTTGTTTCAAGGTCAAATTCTTGGAGTAAGAGAATCCATCTTATTAGTCTAGGTTTAGCATCTTTCTTAGTGAGCAAGTATTTGAGTGTAGCGTTATCAGTGTAAACAATGACTTTTGCACCCACCAAGTAAGACCTGAACTTGTCGATAGCAAAAATGACTTCTAAGAGCTCTTTTTATGTGGTAGCATAGTTAAGTTGGGCTCCTATCAGCATTTTGCTAGCGTAAGCGATTGCGTGATCCTTCTTATCTTTGGTTTGGCCAAGGACCACACTATTGGTATTTATTAACTTGTCACTTGTTTTAGTAGCCACCTATTGTATACCTATATCTCCTAACATTACCATACTAGGTTGTCATCCCCAGTGACGATGCTAGAGATGCTTGTTGGTACTACCTAGCATTACAACTAGAATAACACTAAGAAGTTCTTTATTATTTCATGAGCATCATTTCATTCTTTATTCAATTGTTTGGCTTGTAACAAGGGTGTGCAACATACTTTACAAAGTTTGTTTCAAAGGTGGTAGCTTATGAAATATGAGTAGTGCAACATATATATGCAACATGGTGTGGCAACATTTAGTTAAAATGCTTGTTTTGTTTGTTCCAAGTTATGTGATAATTGGAAGTGGGTGTAACCAAAGTGTACAGTGGTCAATTATGTCCTATAGTACCTTAATCACACTTATGATCATTAGTGGAACAATGTTCATGTTGACCAAAATGACCAAAATGCCCTCCTATGTGATGTTGACCCAGTCTTGACCACTAGGATGATCTAGTTTGACTGTTTAGAAAGTCTAGCTTAGAGATCTTGCATGGAGGAGCACCCATTATCAAAGTTGTAGAGAATTTCATAAGGAACAAAAGTTCTAATATGGACATCTCATGAAAATGACCAGAACATGCTTAAAAGAGGCCCACAAGTTAGTTTGAGGGGCTGCCCAACACTTAGAAAATTTCTAAGTTTGAAATTGAAGTTTACAGTTTCGGTGTACCCTACTTTAGAGCCATGCAACTCGTAAACCATGCTGAATCAGACCAAGCTCCAATTGACAAAGTTGGAGTACTTCTGTAGCTCTACAAATCTTCTGTTATCACCTACCACTAAATCGAGCTAGTTTAGGAGATAATCAACAACGAAATTGCCCTGTCAGTCACCGTTTTCGGCTTCAATTCAGACATTCAGAGCACTGTGTGGCTGAAAGCTTCAGGACATCGCCGCCGTGTGTCCTCCACGCACCACGCGTGACCTAGCATCTTGGCTAGCTGCTCAACACGTAGAGTGTCCCTGCTACCGTCCAGACCTTGCCCTTCCATTCCCTTCCTTCCTCGCGCGCGCTTGAGGCGGAAAATGCCGTCCCCCTCCCTATCGTGACACTCTGGCGAGCTCATCCGACTGTGTTGTTGTGGCATTGCCCAGTCTCCTCTGTCCGGAGCTTTAACACGCTGCCCTATACCTCCTCCACCCCTTACTTGAGCCAATTGCGTGGAGGTAAGGGCACATTGCCGACTTTTCCCCACTCAGAGCTCACCGGGGCACCGCCGCTCTTGCGGTCCTCCGTGGCTAGTGCTGCCTAGCGCTCTTCCCTCTCATTTGACCCTTGTCCCACATTCCCCTTCTCGCCTTGCTGCTCACATGATGACGTTACTGGGCCTGGTGCTTTCGTCACGCCGGAACACGGCTGTGCACCACCGTGACATGGCCACCGCTGATGCTCGCACGTGGCCACACTCCTCCACTTCACCCCGGTCCTCATTAGTAGCCTCGTTAGGTCCGCCAAGGCTCTAGGGAGCTGATGCACCCCTCAGCTGGCCATCTAGTGGTCGGAGCTCGCCGGTGCACCACCGTGCGCCACCACCGAGCCGCCGTCGCCATGGCCATCGCCGCTAGGGCCTTGTAGTGTTCACAAGTTGAGGGTCAGTGGATGCGGGAGGTCAAGGAGCACGTGTCGATACACTTCGTTTCACCAGCGAAGCCATCGCCGATGAGCTTAAGCTCGCCGGAGTTCGACGGCCTCGCTCCCCTGTCACCGTGTCCCTGACGCGTGGGACCTGGCTGTCGGCGCACTCGCGCGGGCGGGATTCACCGCGGGCCGGGCAGGCCTAGCTGGCTAGCCCGGTGGTCGGTTTTGGTTTCCATTTTTGTTTTTCCTTTTATTCTTTTCACAGATTTTTATGCTGTTTTAAAAATTTCATATCTCAAGCAATATAGATCCAAATGAGGCGATTCCAATTCTGTTTAGTTTTAGATAAAGTGTAGTATTTAGGAAAAATATCAAATGTATATGTGTTGTTTATTTTCTAGAAGATAAAAATAGATGTTTGAAATGTGTTTTAAAATAGATGCAACCTTGTTAATTTGATAACATGAGTTCTAGTGCTCCAAAAATTATTAAATTTGGTGAGTGTGCTATTTCATGTCTATGCTAGCTCTGGTAAAAATTTGGATGCTATTGCTTGAGTAGTTTTCAAGTTATGATGTTGTCATTTTTATATTAGGAGATACTTGAATGAATTTTCATAATTTGTTTTGTATGTGCAATGCTCATGAAATTTTATGTAGAGTGTCCTGGTACCCTAAGGTTGCTAAGAAAAATATTATTTCTGTTGTTTGACACTTTTCTTTATGATTTGTTAATTATGCAAACAAATCAGCCTTTCTGGCTTGTGAATTTTGTGTAGGGAGTTTCTTTGAATAAATTTGGCTCACATTTTTACCGTAGCCTCTTGATAAGGTATAGAGTTCCCTATAATTTTTGTAGAATTTGCTTAGCAGTTTGCATATAATTTTAATTTCCCACTTAATTAATTAATTAAATTAAGAAAGGGATTACAATAAATGACTTAGGTGAACATACCTTACTTTCCGGTGGTTTCATGTCATGTGTGACCTAGTAGTGACATTAGTTTGGTCATAGGGGTAGTTTGACATATGAGTAAATATTTAATTTTTACATTTCTAGGTTTTCTGGACAACTGGTAGCATTTTTGGGCTTAGGCCTTGAAAAAGGTGTTTGCTGGAATCTTGTGAATACCAAAGTGGTAGTAAACTTGTTAAACTAGCTTGTGTCAAAAATTGGTGGCATTTGGCCTAGTAGTTTAGGAGTTATAGTGGTTTGAAGTAACTGTCCAGAAATGGCTGTTCTATGTTTGGATAGGGCAAAGTTCTAGAACTTTAGGAATTCGGACTACGTAAACTTAGGAATCAAGTCTTGAGGTTTGAAAATGAATTGTAGAGCATGTTATAAGCTTTCCAGATTATGTTGTATCATATCGTTTGGATTTTTGGATCTCTAATTATGGTTAAAGTACTTATCTGCTGTCCATATTTATGTTGTGCTGTATTATGCTTAGGTTTGTGATAAGCTTAAGTAATGTTGTTCTTGTTGATTGTTAGGTGTTAGGCCCCTAGCTGAGGAAGAACAATTGTACATTAGGTTGTGTATATTAGGCAAGTACTTCTCCACCGGAGAAGAAATATGCACATGTGTAAAGTGATTTGAGTAGAGCACTAGTGTTGTTGTAGTTACATTTCATTCCGAGCATGTTGCATTCCTTCTTATGTATCCACGAGATTTATTGTGCATTCATGAAATAGGTGTACCAGAGGGAGTGATGCTTCTGGAATTTGAGGGAGCACTTCCAGAGGAGCAGGAGCAGCCGGAGGAGGCCGAGGTGCCAATCGGCGAAGGAGTTCCCAAAGACGAGCTACCTGAGTGCTCGGACCACCGCCCTTCCTCTTTCCTAAAAGGCAAGCCCTGGTGCTTGCTAACCCATCTTTTGTATACACATATAATTGAATACTTTTACTTGTTTACTTCATTAAGTTGTAGGAGTTGAGTGAACACACTAGTTGCATTATATCTACCTTGTCTAGATATAGAACTTGAATCCCAATTTAAGTTTAGGCATGTGTCAATGCTTAGCCCTGCTTAGTGCGGTAGAAGTCGGATGATTTCTGGTCATCCGTGAGATTTAGGTGAGGTGGGTCATGAGTGGCTATGTTGGCTATCATGGATGGAACCATGCTTAAAAATGAAATTTAGACCGGGCGGGAGTTCGATAGTGCAGCCGCAAGATACTTCACGTCTTGGGTGCGAAGCTATGCCCATCTGAGTCGTTTAAGGACCGATTCGCTATACGTCCTTGAGTCATGTTGAACGTAGTCTAACACTTAGTTGGCCGGATAAGCCGTTCTGACCGCGAAGCCGAGTAATACAGTTCAGGCTAGGAATCGAAGGGTAGGTCACATCTTGGAGGAAGTAAGAATGTGCTTGGGGACATTAGCGTGAGACTAAGGAGGGGTTAGAGTCTCTATCACCTAGCAGAGTGTCACCCTTGGGGATGCGGCATCAGTCGGACCCACAACTCCTGAATTGTACCAAAAGGTGGCTTGTGCGACCCTAGCAAGGGCCTGTGCGGTGAGTGTTAGAAATACCCCTCCAGCTGATAGGAACTCGATTCGAATCGCCGTCGCTCCCGGTTAGTGAGCACTTGACTTGAGCAGCGGCAACGTAGATCTCATTAATTGAACAGATGGTTAATTGGATGATAAAGTACATGTTGCCTCAATTTATACCTGCTATACTTATTATGGTTTGCTTAATAATCACATGATTGTTTAGTATAGGTGCTAAGATAGCTGATAGGTAAATGCTGAAAATAACTGCTAGTACAGGTTAAAAGAGTTATCAATACTTATGCTTTTCCGCAAAACATGATGTCAGCTAGCTCCACTTTAAGAAAGCCTTGCATAATCCTTGGTGTCTTTTATTTTCTGTTTCAGTGGGGTCTAGCTGAGTATATTCCCGTACTCAAGGTTTATTCCCTCCTGTTGTAGATGACATGCTTTATCAGGACTTCTGCAAGAACTGCCTCCACCCGGTGGGTGATGAGGACTAGATCACTCGGGCATCATCGTCTATTAGTTACTTACCTTAATGCTTTTGTGGGATGGTGATCTGTAAGACTGGCAATCGTACTTGAACTAAGGGTGTGTGTGTTTATGATTTCGCTACTTTATAAACTTGGTTTGTATTAATTTGTGACTCTATGGTGTTGTAAGTTTATTTTCGAACTGTTTGTGAAATGTAACGTGTCATGTGTTATGTTGAATGATGTGATCTTGGTTGTAAGCGAGTAGGTTTGAAATCCTTCGTGGTTTTGATTGACTACCGGGATTATATGGGCTCAAGTTCGAAAATTTGAGCATTTTGGCGCTTGTTTTTGTACTTGTGCTCTTATAATTTGGTCGGTTCTATTACATAGGCATGAATGAAAAGGAATCTGCATGCGCACAGATAATATACCATTGTGGCACTTTACTCGAGAGTATTCCAGGTATCGTTATTTATATTTTTACCACAGGGAAGGTCTAGCATAGACATGTATTGATAACTTATACAATTGATGGAGAAGTAAACAATAACCAATGTTCTACTCATAACAGGGGTATATATATATATATATATATATATATATATATATATATATATATATATATATATATATATATAAGTATTGATCAATAATATCGATAAATCACTCAGAGTACTCCTTTCTATGGCATTAGCATGGTTAGGTAGAATATTAGAGGAATAATTCCTAAGTCATTCTTAATTACAAGTCAAAGCATACATTGATTAGTGCAAGTATACCTTGTCATCATTGCTAAGATCATCTTCATATCTACACATAAGGGATATTACTAAGGAAGACTAAGAACAGAGCCTGTCTTCTGTCATAACCGCATCCTACTTGCAAACCTATATTTGGGGAATGGACTACAAAAGGACTCAATGGGAGTGTCACATCCGCGATTTACCACATGACCCGGAATATAGGGTATATCCACAGGTAAACAATGTATAAGCACCACACTTACACAATGTCAACCACCCACCCATGGATGCTTAGAGTGAGCGCTATACGAACTTATGCATGAACATGATGATAATTCAACTATACTAAGCATAAAATCAAAGTAGACGATGAACATTATAACTAGGAACATAAACGATAAGAATAATAATGTCATAACAATTGTAGCTAACATATAAAACTAATGAGAGATACAAAAGAGAGGGGGTACAAAGATTATATCAAACCACGCTCTTGACACGATAGGGAATCCAAGCGAAGCTTGCTTGCCTCCCTCTAGACCTAGCCTAACTAGCTATGCGCTAGAATATGATGAAGCTCTGAGGATGATTAGGGTTTCTGTCTTCTCAAATGACTTAATGACTGGGGATGCCCTAGGGGGGTGGTAGGGGCAGGTATATATAGGCCGGAGCGTCAATCCTGAGCCCTCAGATCAAACTGACTTGAAAGAACTGTGCAGATGCAAACAAGAAGGCAGTGGAGAACCAATATTACAACAGAGACCGACATGTGGGCCCTTGGGGGGCCAGGCGACCTACAAGTTGGGCCGGTCAGCCCCACCTGGCAGCCACTCATGATCTACCTTGGCACGGTGTTCTCTAGTGTCCTTTGGACCTTCTAGTGTCCATTTCGTGGTGGATAAGCATAATTAACTCTAACATCTAGGTCCACCTTGATGGTTTTCTGGATAAACCCTGCAGAAATTAGAGATTCACCAAAACTCATGGAATTTGTTAGTTTATACCCCTAGACCTTTGTTGGTGATCTTATTTATGCCCTTATACATGTTATGTTGATGGTTTATAAAGATTGTTAACTACCATCAACAAACTCCCTCTAGCTTAACCTTTGCTAGTCCCTTAGCAAAGCTAAACTTAGAAAAATGGATCAGAAGTTGCGTCGATGCTTTCACTCCTCAAAAGTACACATGCGTTCAAACAAGAATTCTCCTCCGGATTAGAATAAATCGATCTGACTTTCAAACTTACCCATATTACCTTCAACTATGAGGCTTTAGCCTTCACTTGAATCTTGAGCAATTGAAATACAGAGCAATCAAGTCAAGCACTATGTCTCAAGTGCTTTGCTCAACCATTATTCTGGAGTTTTTATGGGTTTTCAAAATAAAACTCAGAGCTTCCATTGTATGACACTCTCAAGTCTCTCGATATATGTGGTATTTGTGGATCCTCACCAAGGCAATAATGATGTTATGCCTTTCTCTTCCTACAACTAAGGCTTATGTGGAGCTTATAGGAATGGAGAAAATATGAAAGAGCATACTTGCAATACATATATTGTAAAGTCAAACCTCAGATCCAAAGAGAGTTAAGTCATACAATCAAATCAAGATGTGCATTTGTGTGGATATATGGTGGATATATATGGTGGATAACCTAATTCTACTATGCTCCTTAAAAACATATCTCTCTTTTTGGAACATGGAAACATTTTTGTGAGAGAACAGGGGCTATGTTATTCATCTCTTTCTCTCTTTTTTTAGGCAGGCATATGAGTACCCATTGTTTTAGATATCTTGGACACTTATCTATTTTTTAATTCTTTTTTTTTCTCTTCTTTTTCTCTTTTTTATGAATAACTTTTACATAGCCCCATGTCTCTTTTCTACAACCAAACTTTTGAGAGATAGCAACAAGAACTTGGAGCATTTATTTAGTGGAAATCCTATTAAACATACTTTTGGTGTTTATTCCTAATGTAGGAGTAAAACATTTTTTGGGTGGATCTAGATGGAATGGCATATTTTTGCACCTACCCCCAGTGTAGGAGTAGTGCATATGTGGGTGGTGTGTACGTGATCTTGATTTTAAGAGCATGACAAACCTCTCATAAGGGTCAACAAAGCTTGACTGACCTCAATGAAAAAGCAAGCAGCATATATGTGGAAGTTTTCCTAATCTAAAAATCATATATTGCTTTGGTAGGAATTCAAGCTTTGTCATACAAGGAACTCATCATGTAAAATTTTATGTTTTCAAAAGATAAATCTCTAGAACTCTAGTGTCACTTAGAACAAGATAAACAACAACTCAGACCTTCTCATATCATATTCGTCAATTACCTAGACTTATATCAAGCATATGCTACCCATGAATTTCAAGTTCAGAGTAAATCCTTATATCAAAACAGTCGTATCCAAAACTCGTGAGAATTCAAGGCTGAAAACTAGGTACTTGAAAGGAATTACAACAGAGCAACTATTCATCATTTCCATTATAAGAGATTATCTTCAGCGTCCTTTTTATTTATTCATTCAGCTCTTAAAAATAGAAAACTAGACACTTTTTATTTTGTTTTCAAGATTTAAGATCCACCTTACCAAAAAATATATATAACTAGCTAAAATAAGTTTTTATTTTGTTTTAGATTGTTATGCATCTTTTTAGGAAGCAAACTCACTAATAGTAAACAAAAGGGGAAAGAAATACTTATCTAGATACACGGGTGATACTCCTCTCCCAAGCTAGATGTCATCGTGGCCGAATGTTGAAGTTGATTGATCTTTTTTAGAGTGGGTTTGCCGGTAGATGTCCTTCTCATCCATGGGTGGAGCGAGATGACTATAGCCGAGTGAACTTTCTCTTCATCTCATGCACCATCCTGCAAAATATTCCAATAAGAACACCAAAACTCGTGGAATGGATTAGGATAAGCGGTCAGCCATTGGGAGTTTAGTTGCTCTTGTGAGTTTAGATAGATTTTCTATTAGCAAAATTTTAGCAAGATGTCTATTTAATATTTTTGGATTTTCTAGGTTTTATAATGCAGAAAAGAAAACATGCATGCACGGCATGTTTTATATATTTATCTATATTTTTTATGCCACCACAGTGAATATTCCCATGGGTGTTTACACACCATAGATTTATTCACATCAGGCTTAGGATGATAATATGTAGTAATGAAACTTTTTATTTTTCTTTTATTAATGCAATGCAAATGCAGAAAAGTAAATATGCTAAAGTAAAAAATAATTTATGCAATGCTTAGAAAGTAAATATGGATAACTACCGATGTTACCTCACGGCGAGGGTCCGGATTTTTTAAGTCCTCTAGACAGGACTTGGCTGGAGAAAAGTCCTTTATTCTTTGGGTGCATCATCCGGTCTTAGTGACGGAGACCCTAATGGTTGCACCTCTTGTGATGGTGACTCTGATGATGTTACCTTCTTTTTCTATACCTACTTGGACTGTGGGCTTGACTTATGCAGAGTAAGTTCATCTTTCATAGGTTCTTCAGGTTCTTTAGCTTCCTCCTATTCATTCTATAGGGGTTGGTTCCTTTAACTATAGGATGATTGACATCTTGTCCTGGAGCGGCTCTTCTTCGGCTATTCATAAGTAGTGTAACTATTGAAATTATAGCATACCTTTTCTATAGGGAATTAGAAGTGGATTTATCTAGATCCGACGTAGATGATCGCATTGGTAGTGTTGACGAACAGTCTTCCTAGGATAATGGGTGTATCATCTTCATCTTCTCCCATGTCTAGAACCATGAAATTGGTAGGGGCAAACTGGTCGTGTATTCTTACCATAACATCTTTAGTTGTCCCCTCCAAAAATTGGATTGATTGATCCGCCATCTACAATTGCATATATGTAGGGAACAAAGGTTCATCACCAAATAAATATTCATACGTTACCTTGGACATTATATTAACACCTGATCCAATGTTGCAGAAGGTGTTGTGGAAGATTCTTTGTCCAATGGTACACTCGATCGTTGGTACACCAGGATCATCCCTCTTGGCAAGGTATGGTGAAGCGAGGAAGTGGTCATACTCAGATCATAGTGTGTTGATCATATTGACTGCTTCTTCTTGTGACTGCCTGGCCTTATTCTCTCTCCTTCTCTAGTTGTTCTTCTTCTTGGTCACTGCTATCTCTTTGGGCAGGTACGCCTTTTGTGGATGACTAGGAGATTGCAAAATATGGTTCTTGAAAGAGAACTTCTCCTTTTTATCCTTGATTGTGAAGCAGATCTTAGCACTGTCCACGTAGATGACAGCTTTTGTGGTGCTCAGGAAAGGTCGGCTCAAGATGATGGGTGCCCTTTCATCTACACCTATTTCCAAAACCACAAAGTCTACGGGAATATATGATTGTCCCACTCGAACAATGGCGTCTTCAAGAACTCACTTAGGGTAGTAGAGTGACTGATCTGCAAGCTATAAATGCATATTTGTGTACAACAAAGGATCTCCTAAAATTTTCTCATAAATTACCTTAGGCATGATGTTGACACTTGTGCCAAAGTCATAGACAACTTCTTGGAAAATGTGAGGTCCAATAGCTATGGGGGTGATAAGTCTCCTTGGATCATCTTTCTTGTTAGGTAGTGAATAATCTATCCACCTTCCCTCTGATGGCTCTATGTAGTAGTAAGCTGCATTGTGACTATTGATAAGATTTACAGTTTTAAGATCTTCCGGTTGCCCAGAATCTTACATTTGTCGGTCGGAGGAGCAGTAGCCACCAGCTGAGCTATTTGCGGTTCTATCATTTTATTAAAGCTGTGCAGGTTCTTAATGCAGAGGAGAGGTTATCCATTCTATTATTTATATTTTATAAGATCCTATCATTAGAAGCTGACTTCTTAGATAAACCCTCCATCAATTTAGCTTGGCCAGAAATCAGTTCTCTCAAGGGTGGTTGATTGAAATTATTATAACTATTACCTTGAGGATTACCTTGGTAGCTTGGCCTCTATTGCTGGTTCCATCTTTGATTCTGTTGAGGGTGAAAGTAGTTGTTATTGACAAAGTTCACATCTTCTTGGGCTTTAGGACAGTTGTTCCCTAAATGCCCAGTATTTCCACATACTTCACATGTCATACGAGAATCATGAATGTGCATGACTTCTTGCTTCTCATTAGGTCGATCTTCGAGCTTCTTCATTAGCAGGTCCATTTTGGCAGACAACATGTCTACCTCCTTGAGTTGATGCATACCTCCATCTCTCTTGTAGGTCTGAACATGTTCTTCATTCCAACCTTGGTTGGAGGCCATCTTCTCTACGAGAGCAGTTGCGGCTAGAAGTGTAAGTGACAAGAATGCACCTCCAGCAGCAGCATCCATAGTCTCATGGGGTACTATTGTTCAACCCATGGTAGAATGTCAGCATGAGTAGCCAATTCTCCATCCCATGATAAGGACATTCTGATATGTAGTCTTGAAAGTGTTCCCATGCCTCAGGGACAAATTCATCATGTTGCTGCTGAAAACTTGAAATTCTCCTACACAGAGCATTAGTCTTGCCTGTGGAAAAGAACTTTGCTAGGAAGACAATAGAGTAGTTATCCCATGTAGCGTTTCAATCTTTGTTGGCGTAGAACCATTGCTTCGCCTTCCCCAAGAGTGAGAATTCAAAAAGGCGGAGTAGTATGGCATCATTGGTAACTCCTTTGATGGTGAAAGTGCTACAAATCTCTAGGAAGTGTTGGAGATGAGCACTTGCATCTTCATGTGCCTTTCCACAAAACTGGATAGCTTGCACCATGTTGATAAGAGCCAACTTGAGCTTGAATCCATTGTCCCCAACATTGACTGTTGGTCCAGTATGAATGTTGGCGGTAGTTGAGCAGAGAATTCACGGAGAGTCTTGTCAGCCATGGCTTTAAATTCTGGTGTTAAGCTTTGCCTTATCTGTTTGTCTTCTGACTCTAAAGCTGAAACTTTCTTAAGTTTAGCCTTAGTTATCTTAAGTAATGCTTCTGGATCGTCAATGTAATTTTTAGAAGATCAAAACCGGTCATACATTACCCTGCATAAAATACACAAGTAGACAAAACAAGGGTAAGCCTGTTTGACTTGAGGTCAATGGTTATTTCAATCACATCATTGTTGACGGTAGATAAGTATCATTTTTAACCGTTAACATAGCATGAAAAAGGACCTAAAACATAATTACTATCTAGATATAGGGGTTACACTAGTAGAATTCCATGAGTTTTGGTGAATGTCTATTTCTGCAGGGGGTTATCAGGAAACAACCAAAGGAGGCCCACACGAAGCCCCAGAGCCATCATCTCAATTAGATCTCTATAGTTTAGCATAGCCACATAGAATTAGACTAGAAGGAGGCAAGCATCGCTTGGTTTCTGAATCTGTCAAGAGAAATACTTGGTAATTCTCTCCTACTTTTATATTCGTTCTTGTATTATTTATCTAGTTCATCATTTGTATGAATATGATTTTAGTCTATTCTATCATATTGGATATGACTTTGCTCTATTTTATTATGTTCTCAATTATATTATTCTTAGTCTACTTTGATTATATGCTTGGCATAGTTAGATTAGAATTATATTTAAGTATAGGATCATATAGCACTTGCTCATTGGTACCATGGGTGAGTGGTCAATATTGTGTAGGCATGGTGCCTATACCGTATTTTCCTACGATTGCACCCTATATTCTAGACCGTGTGGTAGATCGCGGAAGTGACAGTCCTATTGAGTCATTCGTAGTCCACCTCCCGAGTATAGGGCAGGCATAACATAACTATTACAGGGAAGTGATTGCTATGTTCTTCATCTTCCTTCGTAATATCACTATGCGTAGATATAACCTTTTCTTGCTATGATTGCCAAGTGTAATTGCACTAATCATTGTATGCTTTGACCTTATAGTTAGAATAACTTAGGATTTATCCTTGTAGTTCATCCTAATCCATGCTAGTGCTATAAGCTTAGAGTAATCTATTGAGATGTTATCGTTTATTATGTGGTTGTGTGCTTATCAGTTATTCTTTATCATTTATATATACTATTATCTTGTGACACTTACCCCATATGAGAAGATCGATAAAGACATGGTTATACTCTCCATTACCACATGCAGTGATGCTCATTGCTCATTATCCTTAGCATTTCCTTCCTAGTGGTAAAAATATAAATAACAATACCTAGATTACTCCTGGTTAAAATGCTACATTGGTATTATCTGTGCGCTTGCGGATTTCATATTTATTCTAGAGGAGCATTTGCATTTGTTAATACTAGCACCTCTGGTGCCATGCTGGGGATGACAGCCTAGCTTAGGTGGCGTTAGAGGTGTCAACAAGCATTTTTGGCGCCGTTGCTGGGGAAGGTTGATTAGCTATTAAAATGATAATGAGCTATCACTTGCATCCACTAATGAGATTGAGAAACCATCATCCTTCTCTACTCATATAGCCTTACCCTTGTCTCCTATCTATTTATATATCATATACACGGTAATCTATGAACAGGTTTGACCTTCCAAATAATTTCATCGATAATCTAGAAGCATTAATCAGAATGACGAGAGCCAAGCTAAAGAAAGTTCGAGCCGCAACAACAACATCATCTTCATCTCAGCTTGAGGTTCTACCTTCTGAGTCGGAAGATCAACCAAGCATATTTTGAAGCTTAACACCAGAGTTCGACGCCATGGCCAACAAGTCACTCCGTGAGTTCTCAGCTCCCCTATAGACAACATCCGTACTGGACCTGCTGCAGACATTGAGAAGTCATTCGAGCTCAAGCCAGCGCTGATCAACATGGTGCAAGCTAGCCAGTTTTGTGGGAAGGCACACGAAGATGCTAGTGCTCATCTCCAACACTTCTTGGATATCTGTAGCACTTTCACCATCAAGGATGTCCCCAGAGATGACATACTACTTCGCCTCTTCCCATTCTCACTCTTGGGGAGAGCAAAGCAGTGGTTCTATGCAACTAAAGAGAAGAATACAACGTGGGCACTCTGCTCCACCAATTTCCTAGCGAAGTTCTTTCTCATGTGAAAGACCAATGCTCTTCGTGGGAAGATATCAAGTTTTCAACAGCAACATGATGAGTCAATCCTAGAAGCATGGGAGCGCTTTCAAGACTACATCCTAGAATGTCCTCATCATGGAATGGAGAATTGACTACTCATGCAGACCTTCTATCACGGGCTCACCAATAGCACCCGTGAGACTATGGATGCTGCCGCTGGAGGAGCATTCTTATCACTTACAATTGCTCAAGCCACAACTCTTGTAGAAAAGATGGCATCCAACTAGGGTTGGAGCAAAAAAAGAACTCAAACCCACAAGGGAGGTGGAGGTATGCACCAGCTGAAGGAGGTAGACATGCTGTCTGCCAAGATGGATTTACTTATGAAGAGGCTCGATGAGAGAAATGGCGAGAAGAATGAAGTCATGCACATCCATGATTCTCGCATGACTTGTGAAGAGTGTGGAGACACTGGACATTCAGGAAGTAATTGCCCAAAGCTACAAGAGGATGTGAACTACCTCAACAACTACTACTACTACTATCGTCCTCAACAGAATCAAGGTTGGAACCAACAGCAAAGGCCTAACAACTCAGGTAACTACTCAGGTAATTATCAAGGTAATAACTCTTACAATAATTTCAATCAGCCACCTTTGAGAGAGTTAGTGCTTAATAAAGGCAAGTTAATGGACAACCTGTCTAAGAAGTTAGCATCCGTGATAAAGTGCTAGAAACAATTAATAATAGGATGCATAAGTTCTCTACTTCTATTAAGAATCAGCTTAGCTTTAATAAGATGCTAGAGTCTCACTTGCAATAGCTTGCAAATGTTGTCCCTCCTGCTAACCAAGGTAAGATTCCGAGACAACCGGAAGATCTAGAAACTGCAAATCTTTTAGACATATTCAATGCAAGAAGCTACTGGAGTGATCCTATATCCAAAGGATGGAACGATGAGACTCTACCAATCAAGAAGGGTGACCCAAGAAGACCGGTCATCCTGATCTCCATCAGAAGCATAAACTTCAACGAGGCTATCTGTGACTTCGGTGCAAGCGTCAACATCATGCCTAAGGTGATCTATGACAAAATGTTCAATTATCCTTTATTGTATATAACCATGTGCTTGCAGCTTGCAGATCAGTCATTATGCTACACAAAAGAAATCCTAGAAGACATATGTGTATGAGTTGACGGCTCATATGTCCCTACAAACTTCGTGGTAATAAAGACAGGTGGTGATGAGAAGTCACCCATTATTTTGGGACGACCATTCTTGAACACCGCTGGAGCTATCATGTATGCCAACACTGCCAAGATCTGCTTTAACATCAAAGGTAAAAGAGAGACCTTCTTCAAGAATAGGGTGCTACAATTCCCTGCACACCCCCAATATCCGTATGAGCCAAAGAAGAAGAACAATCGAAAGAACAAGAATAAGAAACCACAACAAATGGAGTTAGTAAGGATGATCAATGCAGTCTATAGAGAGGATGATCATTAGCTCAAGTCCCCCTACCTGATCAAGAAGGACGACCTAGGTGTCCCAACCATAGAGTGCACAATCAACAGAAGCTCCTTTCAGAAAGCTGTCTGTGACACTGGATTGGGCGTCAACATAATGGACAAGGTAACTTATGAATATTTATATAATACTATGCCCTTGGAACTACCTATGCGTAGCTACTGATGGTGGACCAAATATTTCGCTTTGTGGAAGGACTAGTAAAAGACATCCCGATTCAGATCGATGACCACTTCATCCCGACTGACTTCCTAGTCGTTGACATGGGAGAGGATGAGTATGATCCACCCATCATCCTAGGAAGACCATTTCTGAGCACCACCAAGGCCATCATCTACATTGTAATAGGAGAAGTTCATTTCCAATTTCCCTCAGAGAAGGTACTCCGCCATTTCAATAATAATTATATAGTTGATGAAGAACCTAAGAAGAACAGATCAAGAAGAAGGCGTCACACCCATAACCAGAAGAGGCAGCCAGCTATGGATGGCTAGGCTAATTATGAAGGAGAAGTAATGGGACATGAAGATATATTCCCTAAAGACAATGCATCTCCTGAGGAGGAAGCTATACCACCAAGAGAAAGTGACCCAGTCACTGATGATCACACAGAAAACAAGACAGAAGAGCAAGCTTCTCCCTCAGAGTCAACCTCACCAACAAAACAGGTATGGAAAGTAAAGGTAAAATGAATTTCAGATTCAACACAAGAAGAGGTTCAGCTAGTGGCACCACTCGAGCCATCCGAGGTGCCCTAGAAGGATTGAGCAGACAAGAGGTCCTGTTCGGAGGACTTAAATCACAGAACACCGTGCCAAGAGGTAACTTGGTAGTTATCAATATTTTCCTTTTTCAATTTTGCATTTAACTTTTCCTCATCATATTTACTTTCCCCAATTGCATGTTTAGTTACAGTTTATTTCTGCATAGAAAAAGAAGATAAATATCTCTTGCATTGCATCCTAAAACTGCTAAGCCCCATGCAAATAAATTTGTGGCATAAAACCCATAAGTCTAGTTGCTATGGTGGCATAAAAATAAATAAAGATGCATTCATCATTCTTTATAAATTCCTTGCATAGTATAAAATATAAAAGTATAAAAACATACAAGAGATCCTGCTAGAAAGATACTTATAAGGTTCTAGATGTTCAAGGCTTGGAGGTTAATCACTAACGCTTAATCAAGTTCCACAAGCTTTATTGTCTATTTAAGCCCCACAGAATTTGAAGGATCGAGGAAAGCAAATAGACAGAAGGACGATATGTCCCCTATCGGAGTGCTGTCTCAACAGTCATGATCATAAGCACTCCGATGAGAGGAGTACACCTTCATTGTCTGTCAACTTCATCAAGCAAGACTATGTCAACATCTAGCTTGGGGGAGAGCATCCCCCGTGTATCCAGCTAAGTATTTTATCTATCTATTTACTTGTATATTTCTGCTTTGATTTATGAGATAAAAAGATGCACAACCTTTAGAAACCCAACTAAATGTTTTTATATTTTTATATATGATCTTTAAGTTTGTTAAATATATAAAGGAGAGTGTGCTAAGTTTCATCTTGCTAAAAGGAACCCCTAAAAAACTCTCATATGGAAATGATGAATAGTTGCTCTACCGTAATTCCTTTCAAGTACCTAGTTTTCAACCTCGAGTTCTCCTGAGTTTTGGATACAATGGTTTGGATTTATGATTTGCTCTAAACCTGATCTTGTGGGTAGCGAATACTTGATCTAAGTCTAGGTAGTTGACGGATATGATATGGGAAGGTTTTAAGCTGCTGTTTATCATGTTCCTAGAGATACTAGAGTTCTAGAGAATTTATCTTTTGAAAATTAACTTACTATATCATGAGTTCCTGTATGATGAGAGTTTAAATTCCTACCACAACCATATACATGCTTGTTAGATTAAGAAACCTTACATTCATATTTACTGCTTGTGAGCATTGAGTGTGGTCAAGCTGTGTAGACCCTTAGGAACGGGTCATGCGGTTAAAATCAAGATTCACATACACACTCCTCCTATACGTGCTACTTCTACCCTGGAAGTACGCATCCATATCCATCCATATACATCCACCTGTATATTCTGCTTCTATCCTGGAATTACGAATCCACATATATATCCCATTCAGATCCACCTAGAAAATAGTTCTACTCCTACACTAGGAGTGAACTATCCAAAAATACTCCTACCATCCATGATTATCTCTTGCTAGCCAATAAAGCTCCAAATATCCATTATGCTACCTCTTGTTGTTATATCCCTAGAAAGAGGCTTGGTGCTCTAAAAAAGAAGAAAGAGAAGAAGAAAAGGAAAAATAAAAGAAAGAGGACAAATGTCCCACTCAAAAAAAATTCATTGAGCAGCCCAAGTTCTCCCCAAAGTCTTTAAGTTTTCGAGAGAGGTATGAGAAAAATTCTCAAAGGAGCTAAGTATTCACCATCACTATTTCTTTACCCCTACATATACCACTTACTATCTATCCACCACCTACCATATAGCCTATACACATGCATATCTTGATTTGACTGTATGACTTATTTCTCTGGATCCATGGTTTGACTGTGCAATAAATGTTTGCAAGTATGTATTCGCTGTCTCCCCACCTATGAGCTCCATATAAGCCTATTAGAAGTAGGGTGAGAGAGAGAAGGCAGTGCTACTATGCCTAATACCATAAATACCACATATCTTGAGATGAGAGAAAAGGCATACACCATAAAATGCCTTGGAGAGGATCAAGAAATATCACAAAGGAGAGAATTGAAACGGTCATACAAAGGAATCTTTGAGTTTTATTTTGAAAATCTTACAAAACTTCGGAACAATAGTTGATCAAAGAGCTTGAGACATGGTGCTTGACTTGACCGTTCTATCTTTCAACTGCTCAAGACCTAAGTGACAGCTACATGCCCCATGGTGGAAGGTAATATAAGTTTTTCATCAGAATAATTCATTATAATCTGGAGGAGAATTCTTGTTTTAACGCATGTGTACCTGTAAGGCGTGAAAGCATTGTAGCAACTCCTGATCCATCACTAAGTCTATCTTTGCTCAAGAACGAGCGAAAGGTAAGCTTGGGGAGTTTGTTGATGGTAGATAAGTATCATTTTTAACCATCAACATAGCATGAAAAAGGATCTAAAACATAATTACTATCTAGATATAGGGGTTACACTAACAGAATTCCACGAGTTTTGATGAATGTCTATTTCCGCAGGGGGTTATTAGGAAACAACCAAAGGAGCCCCACACATCATATTTACATAGAGAGAAAAGGGCCACGTATATAAAAAGAATAATCTAGAAGACTCGAGAAGCCACCCCATGGGCGGCCGCCCCACCTAGGTGGCCAATCAGGGTCAAGCTCGTGGATCGTGCCTCCACCGCCTTTGAGGATCAATAATAATCGTTCATCAAGGTGGGTTTGATCCGAGGGTTGTGGTGCTTTCTAGAGGGCTATATAAGTAAGGCCCCTGGCCCTAGGAGAAACCCTAATTCATTAGCAATCTCATTCCAAGATATAGAGCTTTCATCTGAGAAGCCCCAGAGCCATCATCTCAATTAGATCTCTATAGTGTAGCATAGCTACATAGGATTAGAACTAGAAGGAGACAAGCATCGCTTGGTTTTTGGATTTGTCAAGAGAAATACTTGGTAATTCTCTCCTACTTTTATATTCATTCTTGTGTTATTTATCTAGTTCATCATTTGTATGAATATGACTTTAGTCTATTCTATCATATTGGATATGACTTTGCTCTATTTGATTATGTTCTCAATTATATTGTTCTTAGTCTACTTTGATTATATGCTAGGCATAGTTCGTATAGAATTATATTTTAGTATAGGATCATATAGCGCTTGCTCATTGTTACCATGGGTGAGTGGTCAATATTGTGTAGGTGTGGTGCCTATATCGTATTTTCCTGCGATTGCACCCTATATTCCATACCATGTGGTAGATCGCGGGAGTGACAGTCCTGTTGAGTCATTCGTAGTCCACCTCCCGAGTATAGGGTAGGTAGAACACAACTATTATAGGGAAGTGAATGCTATGTTCTTCATCTTCCTTCGTAATATCACTATGCGTAGATATAACCTTTTCTTGCTATGATTGCCAAGTGTAATTGCACTAATCATTGTATGCTTTGACCTTATAGTTAGAATAACTTAGGATTTATCCTTGTAGTTCGTCCTAATCCATGCTAGTGCTATAAGCTTAGAGTAATCTATTGAGATATTTATCATTTATTATGTGGCTAAGTGCTTATCAGTTATTCTTTATCATCTATATATACTATTATCTTTTGACCTTACCCTGTATGAGAAGATCGATAAAGACATGGTTATACTCTCCATTACCACATGTAGTGACGCTCATTACTCATTATCCTTAGCATTCCCATCCTAGTGGTAAAAATATAAATAACGATACCTGGATTACTCCTGGTTTAAATGCTACATCAGTATTATCTGTGTGCTTGCGGATTTTATATTTATTCTAGAGGAGCATTTGCATTTATTAATACCAGCACCGGGCGCCATGCTGGGGATGACAACCTAGCTTAGGTGTCATTTGAGGTGTTAACAAGCATTTTTGGAGCCGTTGCCGGGGAGGTTGATTAGCTATTCAAAGGATAATGAGCCATCACTTGCATCCACTAATGAGATTGTGAAACCATCATCCTTCTCTACTCATACAGCCTTACCCTTGTCTCCTGTCTATTTATATATCATATACAGGGTAATGTATGAACAAGTTTGACCTTCTAGATAATTTCATCGACAATCTAGAAACATTAATCAGAAGGACGAGAGCTAAGCTAAAGAAAGTTCGAGCCACAAGAGCAACATCATCATCATCTCAGCTTGAGGCTCTACTGTAACATCCTAATTTTCTAAGAAGCCAAAAACATGAACTTTTAAAAATTTTTCCTGCAATTGCATGAAACATGTAGTCTCTAGGCCCAACCCGGGTCTAACCTGCTAACAATCATTGCACCCATGTAGATTTGTTTGTAGGAGCATGCCCGAGTTCTTTCGCCAGATTAGGGTTTTATGTCTGAGTGCATGAATCCATAGCAAGTTCCCTTCGCTAAATCTCTTTTGAATTCCATTCGAATCCCTTCCCAAACTCTCCTCAAAGTTTCTCCCAAATCTCCTTTAAACTATTCTCTGATCTCTTTCCAGAATTTCCCCAAACTCTGTTGGATATATCTCCTCTCCACCTTCCCACAGCAGCCCAACTGCCGCATGGACTTTGGCCTCGCCCGGCCTCCTCTTCTAGCCTAGCTCGCAGCTGTCCCAAGCCCGGCCTAAGCAGAAATGCCACATGGGCCTCAACCCCATCCGAGCGGCCCACTCGCGCCTCTCCTCCTCTCCACAGGCCTACTCGCATCTTGCGCCTTGGCCCAAGATACGGCCTGGTGGCCCAACAGACAGCGCCCTAGCTCCAAACCCTAGGAGTGTCGCTCCTAGAGCTAGCCGCCGCTACCAACAGGATGGAGGAGTTGGCGCCAGCACCGCGGACCGACCCCTAGCTGTCTACGCTTACGACTGAGCCTGAGAACATAATTCCCTTTTTGCATGCTCCTATGCCTTAGCCATGCCGGCCCTACGTTAGTGTGGTAGTGCCTCATTGGCTAGTCGACCTCACCTGCTCTCGTCCTAGCCAACGCGAGCGCAGGGCGAAAAGATGAGACTCCATCGCTACCTGCTGTACCATCCCAGCGTCTCGGCATCCGTACCACGCCCCACAGGATGCGCGCCGTGTGTCCGCGCCCTCGCACGAATGACTGAGAATGCCGGCACCTCCTAGAGCCCTAGCCCACGTGCCTATAAGAGGCCGCAGCCGCTGCCCTGTTCCTCTAGTCCCGAATCCACCGCCGCGAACTTCGCTGCCTTCACCCTCTTCTTCACCGCGACTCGGTGAGCCACTGTTTTTCCCCGTCTCCTCGTCGTTCCTACCGCAATGTCAGGCCACCACGTCCTCGCGTAGGAGCCACACCACTTGCCTCCAGCAGGTGTGCCGCGTTGGGTTCCTCTGCACCGTCCCACTCGCCACTATGATGGCTTCGATAGGGGCACGACGCGGTGTCGAGCCAGAGCCACGGCTCCGACCACGGCAATCAAGAGCGCCTCCACGCCGTTGAAGCTGGCACCCCCTCGAGCTCATGCCGTCCTGCTTTCTGGCCTCACAGTGGCGTGACCTCGAGCCACCACCGTCCACATCCACCACGAGCCTCTGCTCTGTCCTCATCACGTCTTCATCTAGGCAATCACTGTCATCTCCTCATGTGTTGGTTAGTCACCAGAGCCCAAAAGCTCCTTCCTTTCCCTTCCTAGCCTCTAATCTCGCCTGAGATCAGCCCTTGCGCCACTGCCCTTCTCTGTTGCAGGGAGGGCACACCTTCGCTCCTCGACCACAGCAAGCTCCACTCCATCCTCGTTGGCTAGCAGCACCCCGACGCGCTCTACTTTGTCTCCATCACTAGCCAGGGGCGCTGCACCACCAATCGGCGTTCGCTACCGGCTCTACTGCCTCGTCCGAGTTGCGGCCGTGGACACAGTAGCCGATCACTGCCACATCGGACGGCGCTAATCAGCCATAAATGCGCCATAGCAGCTCCCCGCTCTGCCTCGTCCTCAAGTCGTTGCGATTGAGCCACCTCGTTGCCGTGATCTAGAGCTGCGATGTCGCTCTCACCACTGCGGTGACCGCGAACTCCATCCGCCACGAGCCGCCGACCTCCACCATCCTCACTGTGTTCCTGCGCCTACACCGACTATGGGCAGTAGCAGCACCGCCTCCTGGCCCTGTGCCGAGCTGCGACACCGGGCCGCGACCTTCTCCACAGCGTGCAGCAGTAGGCTGCAGTAGGCCAGCAGCGAGCCGCAGCTTGCCAGAGCATGCCACAGCAGCCCTTCCACATCAAGGTCAAATCTTTAACCCTATCGATGCCATCCATGACGTCAGCAAGCCCTTGAATCTCCATTACTTCGTTCCTTCATACTTGATCACACATCGTGCTATCATTGTCATCTATACACGTTCATACATGATCTGTCTTGATACATGTGATCTATATATATCTTGTTCCTGTGCCGTACCTTTGTGCCGGTCTATCTCTTATGATATGATGTCTCTCTTATGCTACGGAATTGTGTTACTCCAGTCATCGTTTGTGTTTGTGTTGCCCTTTTTGTGGACCGTGCCTTTGACCCGGTTGGGTAAGTGACGTGCTCGTTCATTACGATCGCGGGTTTGCCTCGCCATGGCCATAATGCCGAGCATGGTCCCTTCCTTCTTGTCTGGTTGACTTCATCCGATTACGAGCGTTAGCTCCTATCTACATCCCTAGAATACGGTCATCGTGGGCTCTATGTCGCGATCGACGCAATTCTTACCCGCACACTCTGAGCCCTCTGTGACCTACTCTAGTGGGGTTGGATTAGGGGGACAACCTTTGTATACCGCCGAAAGCCAAGTCATGTAGGTTGAGCTCATGGCCGTGGGCCACCTTGCCATGACCATCGGGCTCTACCTCTTTTGACCCTTGCTCTCTTGTGCTCTTTTGTTCGCTTGTTTATCCTAGCCATCTCGTACATTTGTACCACCTTGACCATAGTGTTCCTTCAGATCTAGCAGTGATAACCGCACCACTATGAGCCATCAGAACTGCAAAGTGCTAATCCGGTTGCACATAGGTCGTGGTACCCTACGAGTGAGTTTGGATTGTGGGATCATGTTCTCTTTCTTTCCAACCTTCATTTGTTCCATGATGAGTTGGTCGAAGGGGTGCAGATTCTGTTCTTCCTTTTTTCTCCCTTGTTCTCAATCCTCGTCGATCCAGTAAGAGGTGGGTTGAGCCCTTTGCTTGTTGGTGCTTATTGCTTCTTGATTCCATTCCCTGATTCCCGTCGTCGCTATGGCATGAGGATCAAAGGAAGGGGAGTCCCACGTTTCTTTTGTCCTTTGCTCTTCATGCTCAAGCCCTCATATGCTTGTACCTTAGTTGACCGTAGAATTTCTATGGTTCTCGTGGTGACAACCGCACCGCCTCAGACCATAGAGATGTCTTAGTGCATTTAGTGCACCTAGGTTGTGGTACCCTACGGGTAGCGTGAGTGTTTGTGTTCTTTTGCGTGTTGCTCCTCTCTGATGCCTCACCATTTTGCCATGGCATGTGTGTTGGAAGAAGTAGACCGCCTCTCTCTTCTTTCTCTTCTTCTCTCCCCGTTCCACCCTCTCTCGGTTCTCATCAATTACAATGGCGTACGGATTGAGAAAAATGGAACTTTTCCTGCTTGTTGTCTTCTCGGTTCTCGTCACTCTCTATGATGCTCGTATCGAAAGCCATGAGCCGTGGTACTTGCTTAGGATAAGCTAGGGCCTATGCCATTTTAATTAAGCCATATATGTCACGGAACCGATCAAATTATAAGAGCACAAGTATAAAAATAATCACCGAAGTGATCAAATTCTCACACTTGAGCCCATATAACTCCGGTAGTCCAATGAAATCATGAGGGATTTCAAACCAACCAACATACAAGCCAAGATTATAGTGATTCAACATAACAAGTCACATGTTACATCCATTTCACAAGTAATTCAATATACATCGGAGTTCAACATAGTTATTACAACTTAAATTGAAAAGTAGTGGAAGCAAAGTAATTTGAAACTAACATTAATCTTATTTCAAATACATGCCAGTACCAAGGTCGACTTCCAACAAAATCATTAGAGATAAGGTAAATAAGAAGGATCATGCCCATTATCACACTCCGCCACTATGGTAGGAGCCAACCAACTCTTGTAGTCGCCATGATACATCACAACCTGCAACAAGTGGGGATAAACCCTGAGTACGAGAAGGTACTTAGCTAGACTTACCCATCAAAAACCAAAAATAAAGTGACACCAAGGATGATGCAAGGCTTATATAAAGTGGGGCTAGCTTGACAATATTTTGCGTAAAAGCTTAATACAGATAAGTAATCATTAATGCTTAAGCATCAAGTTAATCATCATTAACATGTCATCTATATTAGCACCTGTACTAGAGAACTCACTTGATTAGGAGCAAACAATATTAACCATAGCAGGTATAAAATTGAGGCAACATTTACATCATCATCCAATTAACCATACATTCAATTTAATGGAATCTACGTTGCCGCTGCTCAAGTCAAGTGTTCACTAACCGGGAGCGACAGCGATTCGAATCGAGTTCCTATCCAGTTAGAGGGGTATTTCTAACACTCACCGCGCAGGCCCCTGCCAGGGTCACACAAGCCACCTTTTGTACAATTCAGGAGTCGTGGGTTCGACTGATGTCGCATCCCCAAGGGCAACACTCTGCCATGTGATAGGGATTGTAACCCCTTCTTGGTCTCATGCCAATGTCCCCAAACACATCCTTACTACCTCCAAGATGCGACCTACCATTCGATTCCCGGCCTGAACTGTATTACTCGGCTTCGCGATCGAAACGACTTATCCGGCCAACTAAGTGTTAGACTGCGTTCAACATGACTCAAGGACGTACAGCGAATCGGTCCTTAAATGACTCAGACGGGGATAGATCCACACCCAAGACCTTCATGCCTTGTTGCTTCACAATCATCATCCCGTCTAGTCTCATTTCATTTTATTAACACATGGTTCTTTTCCACGATATAGCAAATATAGCCAACCATGTCATATATGAATATTCCTACATCTCGATGGTGACAGGAAATCACCTGACTTCTACCGCTTAAAGTAGGGCTAAGCATCTACTCGATCCTAGTCTATGTAGGATTCAAGGATTCATATATCTGGACAAGAAATGATATAACGCAGCAAGGGTTTCCAACCAACTCCTACCACTTAATGCAACAATACTTATAACATATATATAATTAATTGCTTTGAAGGTAGGAGGCTTATAATGCTCCGGGGCTTGCCTAGGATCTGACTCAAGTCAGTGTTTATCAGATGAAACTCGCTTGGCAAGCATCCCCCATTCTGGCACCTGTCCAGTCCTTCCATCTTCTAGACTTGTCCACCATACATCGTCTTTTGGTTCGGCCCGACATCACGTGCTTCACCTTCTCATGCCCATCATCTAGTGCACCTATACGATATGCTATAATGCAATGCCTGAATTTATAGAAAGAGCAACAAATGGTGCATTACAAAAGAAAGGAAAACAAGACAGCAT
Organism: Saccharum hybrid cultivar R570; assembly: GCA_038087645.1. Classification (NCBI taxonomy): domain Eukaryota; kingdom Viridiplantae; phylum Streptophyta; class Magnoliopsida; order Poales; family Poaceae; genus Saccharum; species Saccharum hybrid cultivar. The sequence goes on from JAQSUU010000038.1 coordinate 6,621,424, forward strand.
ACGCTTGCAGCAACATTATTTAGCAACATAGCTGAAACAAGGTTTAACTACGTTAAGCTATTAACAACAAGTTGGAGGTCATGCAACAAGTTATCCGAGCACAAGTTTAACATTAATTAAATCATCACAAGGCATCCCTTTTCACTGAAACAGGCTACACTTAACATTATAGGAAAAACAATGATATTGGTCAAGCTCAACTTAGTTTGTAGTGCCCAACAGGTCACACCTAGCACAACTGCAAGCTACTAGTTTAGTTATTTTGATTATCATGACTGGAGAAGCATACAGGAACAACATATGAAAAGGTGATTATCACAGTTTGTATAGGACATACACCACTTCATCATACCAAACAAATCAAAGGTGATTTACTACTTAACTGTAATCAGGCAATTCAATCGCGCTTAAGCTACTAAACAAGAGAATTACAGGCTGCACCAAGAGCCAAAGGTACACCGTTGAAATTAAGTAAATTTGAAGTGCTTTATCAACTTGATGTGAATATGCAGTAGAGCAAGCTATGGTAGTTACACCAAGTACAGTCCCAGCAAGCAACAAGGCAATACTATAAGCAAGCATGTTCCAGCTTCACAAGAACATAGTTGGCCTCAGCAAGATCAACAAACCATAAATAAAAGCCTTGACAAGATTAAATTTGCATGTGACCACTTAATAGTTTTTTATAAGCTGAACCTCTACACAACATGTTAAGTGTATTGAGTTAGCTCTATGCTAACCATTAAAATATTTGGATGGACCTAACACAACAAGGATCCACAGAAGTAGAAACGAGCAAAGTTAACTTGGTCTAGCATTAGCAACAATTTGAAAACAGCCGTGTAAAAGAAGGACAATTGCTCCACCCTACAGTTTAATTAAGTCAACTTCTTAAACAGCAAAGCAGAGTCTGTCTAAACCCAGAGAGAGCAATCTTAGCTGGAGTTTGAAAACTATAAATCATCTACATACCTACAGTAACCATGCTCTATTGAAGCTATACAAATAGGCAAATCATGCAATTACAAGATACGAAATTCAGGACAGCAGCAGTACAGTCAAAAGAATAAATCATAGCTAGAGTTCTAGATCATGGAAAACTATGTTCTTTAATAATTTGGAAAGCTTATGAAAAACACTACAACTTCTTAGTTATCAACAGGAGCTAGTTTTTAAAGCTAACATGGTCGAATTACACAAAAGCTCAGAACTGTACAGCACACAGCAAAATCCTGACAGCAGATTTCAAAATTTCATAGCTCCCAAACCAGATACAATAAAATCATGAAATTTTAGGACAACAATGATACTTAAATTATCTACAACTTTTATATTGTCAAGTTCCACACAAAATGTCATTCAAGTACACGAATTATTATCACAAGCAGAACTGTTCAAACTGAATTTTTTTAGCACACACTGCAAAAGTGATTTATGCATCCCTTTACTTGTCCCCAAACCAAGCAGCACCTATTCAACTTATTTGCACTGCCAAAACCACTCCTATCCACAAGTTAGTCATGTCCTCTAGCAAGCATGAAGAATTAGTTTTGTTCATCAACAAATAGGTTCAGAAAGGTATACATCGTAGCAACAAGGCAACCGACGTGCTAGGTGACATTAACAAAGAGCTGCTAAAGTTCATCTTTCTTCACTGACTTTTTATGGATTAGCCATGGATCAATATTGCACACATAAATAAATATTTCTGCACTTAAGGATTAACATGTATATTCCCCAAATTACAGTAATAACAAGACATGCACATATACATCTGGGTAGGCAGCAGCTCACTATGGACATGCATGTCTGATTGTAGACCACAATCAGAGGAGGAGCAGCTAGGAATATCGGAGGGGCGATGTGTTGCAGGTGCAGAGGCACCGATTTGAAGAAGGAACAGAGAGGCAAGGGTGTCCCTTGGGGTGCTGCTGCCGAGGATGCCATAGGGGACACCAGCACCTGCTGCTTGTGGAAAAAGGCAGGGAAAAGGGGTGGCTCCTTGAGTCCTTGATGTTGCTATTGGAAGAGAAGGGGGAGGAGAAGAGGCGTCACACCAGCAGGAACAAGAGGGGCGGCGCACTGCTTGGGAAGGAGCAAGAGAGGTCTGCTGCATTTGCTACTTACTGCTACAAGTGAGGATATGGCGCCGGCAACAGGAAGGAGAGGGAGTAGGGCAGCTCCATGCTACTATACATGAGAAGAAGAGCAGGGCATCTGCTGCCAAATCCTTCAACCATCTCGATCTCCCTCAGAAAGCTGTGCATGAGTGGATGATTTGGATGGATTGGAAGCTAGGATCTCGAGCAAGGCCATGGCGTAACATGCATGGCTTGATTCAGGAGTTTCTGGCTGGGATTTTGGAGAAGAAGAGGAGGCTGCTGGTTCATGTGGGAGAGAAAATGAAGTGAGAGTAGAGAGAGTGGTGTGCGTGTGTTTTATGTTCTCCATTTTCTTTTATTTTGTTTCTTCTCTTTTTTTAGCAAAAGCACAAATAAATAAATCATCTATTTATAAGCATATATGTTATTAACTCTTTTTGTCTAAAAGCTACAACAAGCACAAAAACATTGCACAGGCATAGTTCCATATGTTTCACTAGTGCATCACATATGTTCCATGATCATATATGAACAAATGATGCTTAGGCTCATGCAATGCAAGTGCCAAAATGCAAGCTTAACACCTGGGGTGTTACAATATAGGTCGACCCGATCGACCCGGGAAGTATTGGCTAGGCTAAGGCTTAAGTTTGTACTTAGCAAGGACCACCCCTATTCTTTTGGCCCAAGGATCGGATATCTGCCGAGAGGGTCAAGTTGTCTTCTGGTGTTCTTTCAGTGTTGCCTCTTTTGAGTCTTGGTCTTTTCGAGAGTATTGATTGTTCTCTTGCCTTGTGTGACACTCTCGCGAGGTAACGTTGTTCGGACCGGAACCCGTTGGAGGAAAGGAAAGCCAAGGATAGCGGAACTTGTGGAGTGGGGCTGACCTGGGAGGTGGAGACGCGTACCGATCGACTGCACCAACTAACAGAGACTTGTACCTCTACTACCTCGACATCGCAGGTGTCATGGCAACACCTTACTTTAGAGAATCCTATTAGGCATGCAATAATATGGATGCTAGTGCTTTACTTTATGCAAATGAACTATGATAGGTTGCATGGTAGATTGCTTGTGAGCCATTACCTTGTCACAGCCTATTCCCCTACACACCCGCTGTTAGGCTAGACGCTTGCTTACTATGTACTGTTATACTCTTACTCGCATTATATCTGTGGTGTGATGCTGGTGAGTGAGAGGCATAATGAGATAAGGCACGAGGTGCCAATAATATGATAATAACCTGATAATGAACATAGGGAGATCTTGGCATGCGTCTTGGGTGTGTGGTGAGGGTCGAGTCGACCGAGCAGGATCTACGACGAGTCATGAGGACAAGTCTTGTCGGAGGGTGCTACCTGGGCATTCACCATGAGAGATGCCTGTGGCGGGCAATGTGACAGGGAGAGGTCCTAGGGTGGAGTGTCTTCGTGGGATGAAGCCCCAGGATGGGATGTGCTGCGATGGCACGGGGTGCCGGGTGTCTCGTCGAGCGGGAAACAGTTACCCCTTGTGAAGATATCCTGCTTAGTCACCTAAGGACTGATATGTCCTGTGGACTGGGTCTTAGGAAGCCTTACACTCCCATTCGCTCTAATGGGTATGAGGCGGATGTTCAACTTTCTAGTTGTAAGGTCCAAATAGGCTAGAGGGGGGGGGGTGAATAGCCTAATTAAAACTTCTACAAGAATTACTTAACCACGAGTTAGTACGAAAGGTGGCGAAGCAAAAGCACTAGCTCTAACTAATTAAGCAAGCCACCTACACAAGTCTAGTACAAGGCTATTCACTAAACACAACAACAACTACAAGCTAGAAACAAGAAGTAATACGAGAGAAGAGCTTTGATTGATTATACCGCCGTGTAGAGATGAGATGTACCAATCAATCAATTACACAAGAGAAATCCTCGGGAAGAGAATGACACAAGAATTTATCCCGAGGTTCACTTGCTTCCCGGCAAGCTACTCCCCGTTGTGGCAATACACCCACTTATCGGTTCGCGAGCTAATCGACTATCAAGAGTCGAGCCCTCGGCGGGCGCCGCACAACCACACATAAGATGGGGATCCTCCAAGCCACGAGCTCCACTAGAGTATCCAATTCACGAACTCCCGCGGGGAAGGATCAAGAACCCCTTACAACACTTGGTGAAGGCTCCAACAATCTCCAATTGCGAGCTCAATCACCTCCGCTGCTCCAAGCCGTCTACCGTGTCGGGAAACACGGAAGAGTAACAAGAAATCCGCAGCAACTCGAAGATCAAGTGCCTCTAGAATGCAACTCTCAAGCAATGCACTTGAATCTCACTCAATCTCACTCAAGATATGCAACTAATCAAAGAGATGAGTGGAGGGGTTGTTCTCTAGCTCAAAGTATGTCTCTATATCTCAAAATGTGCAAGAGTTACCCTCAAACCCCGGTCAACGCCTATTTATAACGAAGGGGTACGCAGCTAGCCGTTACAGACGACGCAGCGAAAAACGCGCTGACCGGACGCTCCGGTCAGGGTGACCGGACGCGTCCGGTCACTACACGACAAACGTGAACAGTGCGCGTCAGAACTAGCCGTTGCCCTGACCGGACGCGCTGAACCGATTGACCGGACGCGACAGTGCCCGCGTCCGGTCACGTTCCAGTATGCTCCCGTTGAGACCGGACACGTCCGATCGCATGTGACCGGACGCGCCGCGCGTCCGATCGTCACTCCGCTTCGCTCTGCCCCTCTGGACGCCTGACCGGACGCTCCGGCTACGTGAGGGACCAGACGCGCCGGTCGCGCGCTCTGGTTCGCTCAGGAGAACTAACCGGACGCACTGTTGAACTGACCGGACGCCACAGTGCCAGCGTCTGATTAGAGTCCAGTAAGCTCCCTGGATGACCGGATGCGTCCGGTCGTCAGTGACCGGACGTGCCGGTTGCAAACCCTAGCACCCGCGCCTGCGCTGTACTGACCGAACGCGTCCGGTCATACCATGACCGCGTCCGGTGCAGCGTCCGGTCACCTCTGTGACCTCCGTTCACCTCCGTTTCTTTTCCGACTTCCGGCGTAGTGGAAAATAGGCATTTCAACTTCACAAAAACGCCTGAATCCCGCGCTCGCAAAGCTCGGCGGGAGGGAGAGAGGAACCCAAACCCCTCTCTACCACTTGAACTCCACCGCCTTCGCAAATGTGCTAACACCACCAAGTGTACACCACCATGTGCATGTGTGTTAGCATTTCACAATCATTTTCAAGGCGTTATGTTAGCTCTTTACTAGATCCTAATGCATATGCTCAAGACATTGATCTAGTGGCACTTGATTTCCGAGCTAACCGTGATTGCCCCTCTTGATAGTCGGCTATGTATCCTAAACCCGGTCAATCACTTCTCTACTCATCTTAGACCGGCAAAAGGAAAACCCTATGGTTATACCTTTGCCTTGCGCTCTTAGATCCTTCTCTTTCACTTGATCATCATGTCCTTCATTTTATGTGCATCTCCACCATGATCATCATTTCATGTCCATGCACCATCTCTTTGTGATCTTGTGGCCACCACTCCTTGCCACATTCACCTTCATCACATGTGTTGCTTATGCCTAACTCAAAACACTTAACACATGGCATTAGCAACTTGGTGTCATTGATTACCAAAACCAAACTTGGGCTTTCAATCTCCCCCTTTTTGGTAATTGATGACAACCATCACAAAGATATGAAATGAAATCAATTTTCAATTTCGATAGTATTAGCTCCCCCTACATATGTGCTTCTATGAGTTTGGTTCAATTGTACACATATGTATGGATTTGAATTTTGGGAAAGTTACTACTATCAAATTGATGCTAAGGTATATAGAATGGACCTTTGAAGCGTGATACCAATCGGAGTTGCCTTTATATACCATCCTTAGCATTGAAGTAGCTAGACACCACTTGTAATACATCACTTGTAAAGATCACAAACACTAAAGTACTTTGTGAGATCAACATTAAAAGCAAAGGTGTCTAGATACCACATGTAAAGCTACTCTTAACAAAACATCATTCAAGTTCTATATCTAGCATACACCATTCAATCATGAATATCGAAATTAAACTTTGCAATGCAACATTTCATCATGTTAATGCACATACAAATGCAACAAATAATCCATGAGCTTGCTCCCCCTACTTATGTGCTCCTCACTATATCTTTTCTCTCTCTTTGTGACTTTTCTATCTTTGTGCTTTCTCTCTCTCTTTTTATATCTTTCTTGCTCTTTGTAATATCTTTGTGACTTTTCTCTCCCCCTTTGTCAACAATCACCAAAAAGGTGCCAATTTTAGTGAGAGATAAGTCAATCAATTATGAGGGAGTCCAAATTATGGTTCAATCTAGATTACTTGCCTAGAATATGTAATTCGGTTTGATCCAAGGACAAGCTTTTTCACACCTCATAAAGTATAAGGGTTATCTTGACCATGTTGAATTACACATCATGAGCTCATTTTCTAGATTCAACACTAGGTTTGCAAGCCCATAAACATGTCATATGCTACCACTAGATCAATCAAACATAGAAGCAATAGTGGTACCATATGTACATCAAAATCATTTGATTTTCATGAATGAGCCTATTTGTCATGCAAATATGTCTATATGTTCTAACCATGTCCTTAGCAAAGTATGAATGATATGCCAAACAACTTTACCTTGCTATGTTGGAGGAGAGGCATGTCATATAAGAATGTGGGGGTACACTCATTTCAAGTTGGAGAAGTCAAGTATGTTCAATTCATTCTTCAACTTGTAAAATCTCTTTTCATCAAGTGGCTTTGTAAAAATGTCGGCTAGTTGATCTTCGGTGCCAATGCTCTCAATGCTAATATCACCCTTTTGTTGATGGTCTCTTATGAAGTGATGCCTTATGTCAATGTGCTTGGTTCTTGAATGTTGTACCGGATTTTGTGTCATCTTGATAGCACTTTCATTATCATAAAACAAAGGCACATTCTTGAATTTAATTCCAAAGTCATTCAAAGTGGCCTTCATCCAAAGCAATTGTGCACAACAACTACCGGCACTAATGTATTCGGCCTCGGCGGTAGATAGTGCAACACTATTTTGTTTCTTTGATGACCATGAAACAAGAGACCTTCCAAGTAATTGACAAGTGCCACTTGTGCTCATTCTATCAATCTTGCAACCACCATAGTCGGAATCCGAATATCCAATCAACTCAAAGTTAGATCCCTTAGGATACCATAATCCAACATCATGAGTGCCCTTAAGATATCTCAATATCCTCTTGGTTGCTTTCAAGTGACTTTCTCTAGGTGAAGCTTGATATCTTGCACACTTGCACACACTAAACATCACATCCGGCCTAGAAGCGGTGACATAGAGCAAACTTCCAATCATGGACCGGTATTGCTTTTGATCTACCATATTTCCACTATTATCAATACCCAATTGATCATTAGAGCCCATTGGTGTGCTCATTGGCTTAGCATCTTGCAATCCAAACTTCTTGATCATGTCCTTGATGTACTTGCCTTGACTTACAAAAGTGCCATTCTTCATTTGCTTGATTTGAAGTCCAAGGAAGTAACTAAGCTCTCCAATCATAGACATCTCAAACTCATTAGCCATCATATTTCCAAATTCTTCACAAAAGTCTTGGTTAGTTGATCCAAAGATAATGTCATCCACATAGATTTGTAATACAAACAAGTCATTTCCAAGCTTCTTGGTGAAGAGAGTGGTGTCAACCTTTCCCATTTTGAACCCTTTAGAGTGAAGAAAGTCCCTCAACCTCTCATACCATGCTCTAGGTGCTTGCTTCAAACCATACAATGCCTTCTTTAGCTTGTAAACATGGTTGGGCTTCTTATCATCTTCAAAACCGGGAGGTTGCTCAACATAAACTTCTTCATTGATGTAGCCATTGAGAAATGCACTCTTGACATCCATTTGATAGAGCTTGATGTTGTGTGCACAAGCATATGCTAATAAGATTCTAATTGCTTCCAATCTTGCAACCGGTGCATATGTCTCTCCAAAGTCAAGACCCTCAACTTGAGTGTATCCTTGTGCTACTAATCTTGCTTTGTTCCTCACAACCATGCCATCTTGATCTTGCTTGTTTCTAAAGACCCACTTAGTGCCAATCACATTGTAGTTCTTTGGCCTCTCAACAAGTTTCCAAACTTGATTTCTAGCAAAGTTGTTTAGTTCTTCATGCATGGCATTTACCCACTCGGAATCTTTCAATGCATCTTCTATTTTCTTTGGTTCTTCTAATGAGACAAATGAGTAATGCTCACAAAATGATGCTAATCTTGATCTAGTTTGAACACCACTTTGAATTCCACCAATGATTTGGTCCAATGGATGATCTCTTGCAATACTAGTAGGTTGGAGTATTGGGAGTTGATTGCTTCCACTTGTTTGACCTTGAACTCGAGCTTCATCATGAGAACCACTAGAGCTTGCTTGATTTGCATCAATTTGCACACTTTGGTTGATCACATGAATATCATCATCATCAGCTTGCATCGGCCTTATATCACCAATGTCCATGTTCTTCATTGCATTTGACAATTGATCCCCTCTTACATCATCAAGGTTTTGAGCTTCATTTTGAGACCCTTGGGTTTCATCAAACTCAACATCATGAACTTCTTCTAAGGTGCCATTTGTGAGATTCCAAACTCTATATGATTTGCTTGTGGTAGAATAACCAAGTAAGAACCCTTCATCACATTTCTTTTCAAACTTGCTCAACCTAGTTCCTTTCTTGAGAATATAACATTTGCAACCAAACACTCTAAAGTATGCAATGTTGGGCTTTCTTCCATTCAATAGTTCATATGGTGTCTTTCCAAGCTTCTTATGGCAATAGAGACGGTTGCTACAATAGCAAGCCGTGTTGATAGCTTCACTCCAAAATGAATGACTCACATTGTATTCACTAAGCATTGATCTAGCCATATCAATCAAAGTTCTATTTTTCCTTTCAACTACACCATTTGATTGAGGAGTGTATGTTGGTGAGAATTGATGCCCAATACCATAATCATCACACAAATCTTCAATTCTTGTGTTCTTGAACTCACTACCATTGTCACTTCTAATCTTCTTGATGGTAGTCTCAAACTCATTTTGCACCCTCTTGACAAAAGACTTGAATAGATCATAAACATCACTCTTGTCATAGAGAAAGAGCACCCAAGTGTATCTAGTGTAGTCATCCACAATCACAAAACCATACTTGTTGCCACCAATGCTAGTGTATGTTGTTGGCCCAAACAAGTCCATGTGCAATAGCTCAAATGCTTTTGATGTGCTCATTTTACTTTTACTAGGATGTGAATTTCCAACTTGTTTGCCGGCTTGACAAGCACTACATAGTTTATCCTTCTCAAAGGTGACATCCTTTAATCCTTTAACTAAGTCATGCTTCAAAAGTTTGTTCAATTGTTTCATTCCAACATGACCAAGCCTTCTATGCCATAACCAACCCATACTAGATTTACTAAGCAAGCATGATGTCAATTGTGTCTCACTATCATTGAAGTCAACCAAGTATAAGCTACCATGTCTAAATCCTTTGAATATCAAGTTTGATCCATCAACACTTATGACTTCAACATCATCACTACCAAAAATGCACTTGAAGCCAAGATCACAAAGTTGTGCCACCGATAAAAGATTGAAATCTAAGCTCTCAACTAGCAACACATTAGATATGCTCATGTCATTTGAGATAGCAATTTTATCAAGCCCCTTGACCTTGCCTTTCTTGTTGTTGCCGAAAGTGATAGCATCAAAACCACCATTTTGACTTCTATCAATAGATTTGAACATACAAGAATCCCCGGTCATATGTTGAGTGCACCCACTATCAAGCACCCAATGCCTTCCTCCGGCTTTGTAATTGACCTACAAGACAAGATCAATTCTTTTTAGGTACCCAAACTTGTTTGGGTCCTCCAAGGTTAGAGACTAAGCTCTTTGGTACCCAAATGGCTTTCTTCTTTGAGCCCATCCATGGTGTACCAATAAACTTAGCATGAACACCATTTGTACCCTTGGTAAGCATATAGAAAGAATTAAACTTGATTGAGGATACATTTGCATTGGATTTCTTGTTCATGCAATGTTGCTCTATGTGACCAACTTGCTTGCAACTTTTGCAATAGCTACCATTGTTCTTCACAAAACGAGTCTTGTGAGGAGCAAAAGCGGCCTTGCCTTTCTTGGGGTTATAGCCCAATCCCTCTTTATAGAGAGAAGCTCTTTGGCTACCCAAGCACATAAGCAAGCGGTCCTCACCACCATAAGCCTTAGCTAATGTGTGATTGAGCTCTTTTACCTCCTTCTTGAGATTTTCATTCTCAACTATAAGTGTGGAGTCACAAGTGAAACCATCACTACTAGATGAGGATGATGTAGATGAGCTACATGAAGGGTTAGTAGGAGCAACAACAATAGGCTTATGAAAAGTTTCATCAATTATATCACATGATATGCCTATGTTACAAGTTTTAGCTTTCTCAACATTAGTTGGCATGTTTTCACATTTTTCAACTAGAGAGGAATGAGCTTCTTCAAGCTTAGTGTGAGACTTTTGAAGCTTCTTATGGTCTACCTTTAGACTCTCATAAGATGCCCTAAGCTCATCAAGTTCTTGCATAAGGTTTTTCTTTTCCTTAAGCAAGCCCTTGCACTCCTTTCTAGATTCTTTAAAATGTTGAGTGCAATCTTCTAGCATAGTGATTAGTTCATCTTTAGTGAATTCTTCTTCATCACTATCACTATCGCTAGCATTATCATGATCACTCTCATCATCGGATGATACCTTAGTGGCCTTAGCCATGAAGCACGATGGAGTGTCGAAGAGAGAGACCTTCTCTTGGATGGCAATGCTAGCATGTCCCTTCTTGCTCTTGTTGTCATCCTCATCATCACTTGAGGAGTCATCACTATCCCATGTAGCAACATGAGAATCATTCTTCTTCTTATAAGAGCTCTCTTTCTTTTCTTGCTTCTTCTTTTGCTTCTTCCTTTCCTTCTTGATAGCATCTTCATCATCACTATCATAAGGACACTTTGCAATGAGATGGTCCTTGCTATGGCATCTAAAGCATCTCATGGTATGCTCATTCTTCTTGTAAGAGTTCTTCCTCCTTCTTGCATGAAAGCCCTTCTTCTTCATGAATTTGCCAAATTGTTTGACAAAGAGAGCCATCTTCTCATCAATGTCATCACTATCACAAGAGCTTGAGTCTTCATCACTTGATGATTCAATCTTGGATTTTCTCTTGGATGTGGTGGCTTTGAATGCCACACTCTTCTTCTTCTCATCATCCTTCTTCTCATTTTCCTTCTTCTTCTTTTTTACCAACTCATCCTTCTCATCATCTTCTCTATATGAATCATCGGTCATCACTTCTTGAAATATTTGTTGAGGAGTTGAATCCTTCAATGTAGTCCTCACTAGCACGGTGATCAATGTATCAAATCTCTTGGGCAAGCTTCTCAAGAACTTCATAGAGAATTGGTTGTCCTTGACCTCCTCACCAAGTGCCTTGAGCTCATTGACAATGACTTGCAACCTATGAAACATCTCCGGTACACTTTCATTATCTTGCATCTTGAAGCTTGAAAATTTTTCTTGCAAGATGTATGCTTTAGCGGTCTTTGTACCCTCGGTGCCCTCAAAAGTTTCTTCTAGCTTGGCCCAAGCATCATGAGCAATCTCAATGTTCTTCACTTGCTCAAAGGTCTTGTCATCTAGTGCCTCATGAAGAGCACTAATGGCAATATCATTGCATTGGAGCTTCTTCTCTTCTACCGGTGTAGGTGCTTCCGGATTAGCAACCTCAAATTTTGTTTCGGTGACCTTCCATACTTCTCTATTGATTGACTTTAGGTGTGCGGTCATCTTAACCTTCCAATAAGCATAATTTGTGCCATCAAAGTGAGGTGCCTTCTTGGTGTTGTTGATGTGCAAGCTTAATTGAGCCATTTCTTTTTCACCGTAGGTTGTTAAGCCTCAAATAAACGGTGCCTCGGCTCTGATACCACTTGTAAGGTCCAAATAGGCTAGAGGGGGGGTGAATAGCCTAATTAAAACTTCTACAAGAATTACTTAACCACGAGTTAGTACGAAAGGTGGCGAAGCAAAAGCACTAGCTCTAACTAATTAAGCAAGCCACCTACACAAGTCTAGTACAAGGCTATTCACTAAACACAACAACAACTACAAGCTAGAAACAAGAAGTAATACGAGAGAAGAGCTTTGATTGATTATACCGCCGTGTAGAGATGAGATGTACCAATCAATCAATTACACAAGAGAAATCCTCGGGAAGAGAATGACACAAGAATTTATCCCGAGGTTCACTTGCTTCCCGGCAAGCTACTCCCCGTTGTGGCGATACACCCACTTGTCGGTTCGCGAGCTAATCGACTATCAAGAGTCGAGCCCTCGGCGGGCGCCGCACAACCACACACAAGATGGGGATCCTCCAAGCCACGAGCTCCACTAGAGTATCCAATTCACGAACTCCCGCGGGGAAGGATCAAGAACCCCTTACAACACTTGGTGAAGGCTCCAACAATCTCCAATTGCGAGCTCAATCACCTCCGCTGCTCCAAGCCGTCTACCGTGTCGGGAAACACGGAAGAGTAACAAGAAATCCGCAGCAACTCGAAGATCAAGTGCCTCTAGAATGCAACTCTCAAGCAATGCACTTGAATCTCACTCAATCTCACTCAAGATATGCAACTAATCAAAGAGATGAGTGGAGGGGTTGTTCTCTAGCTCAAAGTATGTCTCTATATCTCAAAATGTGCAAGAGTTACCCTCAAACCCCGGCCAATGTCTATTTATAACGAAGGGGTACGCAGCTAGCCGTTACAGACGACGCAGCGAAAAACGCGCTGACCGGACGCTCCGGTCAGGGTGACCGGACGCGTCCGGTCACTACACGACAAATGTGAACAGTGCGCGTTAGAACTAGCCGTTGCCCTGACCGGACGCGCTGAACCGATTGACCGGACGCGACAGTGCCCGCGTCCGGTCACGTTCCAGTATGCTCCCGTTGAGACCGGACGCGTCCGATCGCATGTGACCGGACGCGCCGCGCGTCCGATCGTCACTCCGCTTCGCTCTGCCCCTCTGGACGCCTGACCGGACGCTCCGGCTACGTGAGGGACCGGACGCGCCGGTCGCGCGCTCTGGTTCGCTCAGGAGAACTGACCGGACGCGTTGTTGAACAGACCGGACGCCACAGTGCCAGCGTCTGATTAGAGTCCAGTAAGCTCCCTGGATGACCGGACGTGTCCGGTCGTCAGTGACCGGACGCGCCGGTTGCAAACCCTAGCACCCGCGCCTACGCTGTACTGACCGAACGTGTCCGGTCACACCATGACCGCGTCCGGTGCAGCGTCCGGTCACCTCTGTGACCTCCGTTCACCTCCGTTTCTTTTCCGACTTCCGGCGTAGTGGAAAATAGGCATTTCAACTTCCCAAAAACGCCTGAATCCCGCGCTCGCAAAGCTTGCGAGGCCAGAGGGAGTGAGGAACCCAAACCCCTCTCTACCACTTGAACTCCACCGCCTTCGCAAATGTGCTAACACCACCAAGTGTACACCACCATGTGCATGTGTGTTAGCATTTCACAATCATTTTCAAGGCGTTATGTTAGCTCTTTACTAGATCCTAATGCATATGCTCAAGACATTGATCTAGTGGCACTTGATTTCCGAGCTAACCGTGATTGCCCCTCTTGATAGTCGGCTATGTATCCTAAACCCGGTCAATCACTTCTCTACTCATCTTAGACCGGAAAAAGGAAAACCCTATGGTTATACCTTTGCCTTGCGCTCTTAGATCCTTCTCTTTCACTTGATCATCATGTCCTTCATTTTATGTGCATCTCCACCATGATCATCATTTCATGTCCATGCACCATCTCTTTGTGATCTTGTGGCCACCACTCCTTGCCACATTCACCTTCATCACATGTGTTGCTTATGCCTAACTCAAAACACTTAACACATGGCATTAGCAACTTGGTGTCATTGATTACCAAAACCAAACTTGGGCTTTCACTAGTGCGGTGCCACTACTATTGGGAGGTTAGCGGATAGTGTAGGGAGGTACGGGCGTCAAGCGCCCACACCCTCCTAAGACAGCGTAGTACCCGAGGGGCCAAGTACTACATCTCACAGTCTCAGCGTGCCGGTGTACGAGGTACTCCGACATGGCCCTAGTTTTGAGTGATAGGGTGGCATCGTGTCTAGTTGGAAGGTGGCCCGTTATCAGCCTAGACGGCCCAGATCATCGATGATGGTGATCTTGTGGGTAGTGTAAACCTCTGCAGAGTTTCTGGTTGATCGATCAATACATATGCCGACTTGTCAGCTATGGACCTTTCCTAAGTACAGCTTCACTTGACTAGCGAGAGGAGTCCTTCTACCTTCCATGGTTTTAGTGTGTGATCCGGCCTTGGCCGTTGAGACATGGACGAGAGGGAGTCGTCCATGCCGATGAGAGAGTGAGATGAGATGTGGTGAGGTGATGAGATGTGATGGAATGGGAGAACATGTGTGTGAGATGGGTTAAAACTTGATGAACTTATATTATTATTAAAATATTGATACATGCATTATAGGAAACCCACAGCCAAATATTTTAGGATCGCCAGATCCCTTTTTCTCTTTTCCATTAAAGCTTATCGGTGCTGACCATGGCCTGCACACATCTGGCGGTGTGTAGTTTTCCTGACTTGCAGTAATAACGAAGTTAGAAGGATTAGGTGGTCTCGTTCCTATGCTCAAGTTTGGTTTTGAAGATGGAGTCTATGCCCGCTGTCTTTCTATGCCAACTCTGATGATTGTCATGGAGGAGGAGCCTTCACCTACTGACGCGCTACAACAATTCTAATGAAGACACCTGAGTTTCCACTGGATTATGATGTAATAGGTGTGTTAACAAGTGTTGTAAAACTTTGTAACTTGTAATTCTGCGATGTAAGACTATGATATCATCTGCTAATTGATAATGTGATGGGTTCCTTTCATGGGCTATCATATTATAATTCGTATCTGTAGATTTTCCCTTTGAGGAAAATCGAGATTGTTTCATCTACCTTCTGAGTTGGAAGATCAACCAAGCATATTTCGAAGCTTAACACCAGAGTTCAACGCCATGGCCAACAAGTCACTCCGTGAGTTCTCAGCTCCCAATACAGACAACATCCGTACTGGACCTGCTGTAGACTTTGAGAAGTCATTCGAGCTCAAGCCGGCACTGATCAACATGGCGCAAGCTAGCCAGTTTTATGGGAAGGCACATGAAGATGCTAGTGCTCATCTCCAACACTTCCTAGAGATCTACAACACTTTCACCATCAAGGATGTCCCCACTCCACAGAGATGCCATCCTACTTCGCCTCTTCCCATTCTCACTCTTAGGGAGAGTGAAGCAGTGGTTCTATGCAACTAAAGAGAAGAATACTACATGGGCACTCTGCTCCACCAATTTCCTGGCAAAGTTCTTTCCCATGGACAAGACCAATGCTCTTCGTGGGAAGATATCAAGTTTCCAATAGCAACATGATGAGTCAATCCCAGAAGCATGGGAGCGCTTTCAAGACTACATCCTAGAATGTCCTCATCATGGAATGGAGAATTGGCTACTCATGCAGACCTTCTATCACGGGCTCACCAATAACACCCGTGAGACTATGGATGCAACCGCTGGAGGAGCATTCTTATCACTTACAATTGCTCAAGCCACACTCTTGTGGAAAAGATGGCATCCAACTAGGGTTGGAGCGAAAAAAGAACTCAAACCCGCAAGAGAGGTGGAGGTATGCACCAACTAAAGGAGGTAGACATGCTGTCTGCCAAGATGGATTTACTTATGAAGAGGCTCAATGAGAGAGCCGATGAGAAGAATGAAGTCATGCACATCCATGATTCTCGCATGACTTGTGAAGAGTGTGGAGACACTGGGCATTCAGACAGTAATTGCCCAGAGCTGCACGAGGATGTGAACTACCTCAACAACAACTACTACTATTGTCCTCAATAGAATCAAGGCTAGAACCAACAACAAAGGCCTAACTACTCAGGTAACTACTTAGGTAACTATCAAGGTAATAACTCTTACAACAATTTCAATCAGCCACCTTTGGGAGAGTTAGCGCTTAATCAAGGCAAGTTAATGGACAACCTGTCTAAAAAGTTAGCATCCAATGATAAAGTACTAGAAATAATTAATAATAGGATGGATAACTTCTCTACTATAATTAAGAATCAGCTTAGCTTTAATAAGATGCTAGAGTCTCAGTTGCAACAACTTGCAAATGATGTCCCACCTGCTAACTAAGGTAAGATTCTGGGACAACCGGAAGATCTAGAAACTACAAATCTTGTAGACATATTCAATGCAGGAAGCTACTAGAGTGATCCTATATCCAAAGGATGGAACGACGAGACTCTACCAATCAAGAAGGGTGACCCAGGAAGACTAGTCATCCCAATCTCCATTGGAAGCATAAACTTCAACGAGGCTATCTGTGACTTCGGTGCAAGCGTCAACATCATGCCTAAGGTGATCTATGACAAAATGTTCAATTATCCTTTATTGTATACAACCATATGCTTGCAGCTTGTAGATCAGTCATTATGCTACACAAAATAAATCCTAGAAGACATCTGTGTAGGAGTTGACAGCTCGTATGTCCCTACAGACTTCATGGTAATAGAGACAGGTGGTGATGAGAGGTCACCCATCATTTTGGGAGGACCATTCTTGAACACCGCCGGAGCTATCATGTACGTTAACACTACCAAGATCTGCTTTAACATCAAAGGTAAAAGAGAGACCTTCTTCTTCAAGAACAAGGTGCTATAGTTCCCTGCACACCCCCAAAATCCGTACGAGCCAAAGAAGAACAATTGGAAGAACAAGAACAAGAAGCCACAACAAATGGAGTTAGTAAGGATGATCAATGCAGTCCATAGAGAGCATGATCATCAGCTCAAGTCACCCTACCTGATCAAGAAGGATGACCCAGGTGTCCCAACCATAGAGTGCACAATCAACAGAAGCTCCTTTCAGAAAGCTATCTGTGACACTGGATCGGGCGTCAACATAATGGCCAAGGTAACTTATGAATATTTATATAGTACTATGCCCTTTGAACCTACCTATGTGCAGCTGCAGATGGTGGACCAAATTTTTCGCTTCGTGGAAGGGCTAGTAAAAGACGTCCTGATTCAGATCGACGACCACTTCATCCCGACTGACTTCCTAGTCATCGACATGGGAGAGGATGAGTATGATCTGTAACACCCCAGGTGTTTGCCTTGCATCTGTGCATCATATGAGCATGACATGAGCATGTGCACCATCATTTCATGTGCATTGTCATTGAAACATAACATTGAAACATCTGCAACATGCATGTTGAGTGTATGTACTATGTGTATTCTTGCTTGCAGTAATAGCTCATGTATGCCTTAGACTTGTATTATTATGATGGGTGACACAACATCTTGAAACATGATCATGCCACACATGCAACATGCTTAGTTAAACTATGCAACACATACTTGCAATACAATGTTTCAATAGGGTTTTTGTGTAGATGACACTTGTGATGCTATAACATGCTCTCTAGTAGCTTAATTTTGCTAAGGACACCTAATGGATCAATGTTCATGTTGACCATCTCATCCAATTAAGCCTCTAACTCATAGTTGACCTAGTTTGACCCACAAACCTCTTTTGCTTCGTACTTTCAAAAGTGTTACCAAATGTTGTTTAAAGGTTGGGCAAGCTTTAACAAAGTTGTAGCAAACTTGATAAGGAACAAAAGTTGTAATATGGACATCTCATGAAAATGCCTAGAACCTGCTCAAATAGGGCCCACAAGTCAGTTAGAGGGCTGCCCAACACTTAGGATTATTTCTGTCTGAAATATGACATTGCAGTTTCATGTGCCCACCTTTGGAGCATTGTAGCTCTCAAACTGTGCCGAACCAGCTCCAGATCCAATTGATAAAATTGAAGTCCACACGTAGCTCTACAATTTTCCTAATTACACCTTTCACTAATTCAAGCTCTAACCCTCTCAAACAGTAGCTTTAAAATTGAATGTTGTACTGTTTTGGAGCTCTACGACAATGTGCAACTCGTTTGGTTTTTCGTTGCTTGGTTTGAGAGTTAGAGAGGGGAGGAGATAGGAGATTCAGTCAAGCAATGGCACCATCAGGTTCAGTTTTGTTTTGAATCGCAACTTGAACTGCAGTGGCCGACCGGTTCAGTTTTCGATCGCCGCGTGGCGTCCACGCCGCGTTGGTGTTTGCCACCGGGACTGCATGCACGAAGGGGAGGATGAATGCAGTGTGCTGCCCTGCTCTCCCTCTCTCACTTGCTACTCTTTTTCTCCCTCGCTGCTCCCTCTTCTCTCTCGGCGCAAACATCGGCAGCAGCATGGAGTAGTCGCCGCCGCCGCAAAATACATAGCAGCCGCAGCACCATCCTCCGTTTCCTCGCAGCCGGAGTTTCTCCGTGGTCTCCTCTAGCTTCCCCACCTAGCTGCGTCTTCCATCATCGCAAGGTGAAGGCCTATGGGCCACAGCTGCCACCATGGCCGCCATTACAGTTACTAAGCTCAAGCTCGACGTGGCCTGGCCATCTTGGCCTGTCTCTCTTTCTTCTTGTGCTTATTGTGAGTCTGCGGTAGTATGTAGAAGCTCCACTGAGGCCTCTTCCACGCCGTCATGGTTGACTCCCACGAGCCCATGGCTATAGACTGCCGCCGTAGATGCGTACAGGGCTGCCAGAGCCGCCCCTTCCGCCGTCATGGGCACGGAAGTTGAGAAATTCATTCGCTAACCTATCCCGATAGATGCGTCTCGGAGAGAGGAGTCCGTTGGTGGTGGTCCCGTCGTCGGAAAGTTCGCCGCCGGTGAGCTATGGCCGGTCAAATTGGTGCCCTGTTTCTGTGCTTGTGACAGGCGGGTCCGCGTTGACCTCGGGTCCCAGCCGTCAGCCCCTGTGGGTGCATAGCGCTGGGTGCGCATAGTTATTTCTAGGGTCTGGTGTTTTCGTTTTAATCTTTTCCAGATTTGAGATCCAACTTTGGAAATTCATATAAAATTGTATAAAAATCATAAAAAGGTAAATGAGGACTTTTTGGAATCCTCATGATGTGCACTATGCAGTTGTGTATTAAAATGTTACATATTAGTTGATTTTATCTGGAGTTTGAAATTACTTTTGTTAGGCACTTTATTTAATTGTGTGATTTTGGTAATTTGATATCTCGCTGTACATTGGTCCTTTTACTATGAGAATTTTGTGGGGTGCTAATCATGATATGTAGATGCTACTGTTAAATTTTCGTCATTTTGGATGACATATGCTTCAATTATAAGTACTTCTTTGTATATGCCTTATATTGATTATCCATTTGTTTATTATGATATCTCTTAAAGTAATTGTCAAATTGAGATGAAATTTTTATGGTAGCCTACTGGTACCTTGAGCATACTCCTGTAATTTTATTAGATTTTTATGGACACATTTTATAATTATTAACTTCTATGCCTATGCATTTAAATAAATAGAAAAGTCCAAGTAAATAAATGTTTACATAAGTAACATGATATGATCTGGTGTTCTTTTAACATGTTCTAAATGTTGGTCAAGTTGGTTTGGCCATTTGCAATGTTTTAAGGATATGTCATCATATAATTTTATAATTTGTTGATTTCTGGATAGTTTTAAAAGAATTACAATTTGAGCAATGCTATGATGGTTTTCATGCTCTAAGTTGTATACAAGAGTTGTAGTAAACTTCTTGAAGTTGTTGCTGTTCAAATTTGGTGGCAATTGGCCCCATGGTTTAGGAACTATGCATGCTTTAAGAAGTGTCCAGTTGAAATTTGCTCTCTGTTTGTGTAGAACAGATTCTGTGTTTGCTTTAATTTGACTTGGTTAACTTAAGAATCATGCTTTGATGTTTATAAATGATTTGTAGAGAATTTCTTAAGCTTTCCATAATGTCCTCTTGCAAGTCATTTGGATTTGTAGAACTCTAGCTATGAAGTTTCTTAGCTGCTGCTCTTAATATGTTGGAAATACTAAATTTCTGGAATCTTGTTATGTATGTGTTTAGACTTAACTTTGTGGCACTTAGTGGTTTCTTAGGGATGTTTAAACATGTTAATACCAGAGAGGAGATTTGCACCTAAGCTTAAAGTTATTTGAATAGAGCACCACATGACTTGGTTTTGTGCTCATGATGTTGCAAAATCATTACATTCATCTTCACATCATTCATGCATGTTCATAAATCATCATGTCATCCTTGGTGCATACATGAAATTCATTGGATGCATATACATGCAATAGGTGTGCCGAGGATCGTGTCTCGAGCGAAGTCTCGCTGGGCGTGGAACCCGAAGTTGAAGTCCGTTCAGGAGCCGGAGGTCCAGTCCGACGAAGCCGGAGAAGACGTGGGAACCGTTCTTGAAGCCGAACCTTGATACCTCTTCTTTCGGTTAAGGAAAGCCCTGGAGCATTATAAGCCTCCTACTTTTAAAGCAATTATCTATATATACATGTTATATGTATTGTTGCATTACGTGATAGGAGTTGGTTGGAAACCCTTGCTGCATTGGTAACACTCCTTGTCCAGCAATTCGAACCTTGAATCCTATGTAGACAGGATCGTATCTATGCTTAGCCCTGCTAAATTAGACCGGTAGAAGTCGGGTGATTTCCTGTCACCTGCGAGATATAGGGCTTTGTCAGGTCACGGTTGGCTATATTCGCTATCATAGAAGTGAACCATGTGTAATAAAATGAAATGAGACCGGGCGGGATGATGATAGTGAAACAGCAAGGCATGGAGGTCTTGGGTGTGGATCTATCCCCATCTGTGTCGATTAAGGACCGAGACCTAGAGCCTTCTATGTCATTTTGAACACATGCCTGACATTTAGTTGGCTGGCCTGAGGTTGCCAACCGCGAAGCCTAGTAGCTCAACTCAGGCTGCGAAGTCGAAAAGTGAAAGTCGCCTCGGAAGGGAGCCAGAGGGTTCAAGGGCAGGTGAGTTAAAAGTCCTGAGCATCCTGGCCACTGGTATCCCCGAAAACGTGGCGCTGTTCGGGCCCACCCTGAGTTATACCCAAGGTTATCTATGGCTGCCTTTAGCGCGGTTTGCCGGGTGAGTGTCAGGAATACCCCCCTCAGCTGAGTTGGAATCGATTCGAGTCACCGTCTCTCCCGGATAGTGAGAAACTTGACTGGTTATCTCTAGTGTAGATTCACTAATTATTAATGATGGTTCGGAATTGATGATAATGATGATGATGGCCTTATTATACCTGCTATGGTTAATATTGTTTGCTCCTAATAAAGTGATTGCTCTAGTACAAGTGCTAATCTAGATGACAGGTTAATGATTATTAACTTGATGCTTAAGCATTAATGATTACCTATCTGTAATAAGCTTTTCTGCAAGTGAGTCAAGCTAGCCCACCTTATAAAGCCTTGCACACTCCTCGGTGTCATTGTTGTTTCTGGTTTTTGTCGGGTAAGTCTAGCTGAGTACCTTCTCGTACTCAGGGTTTATTCCCACCTGTTGTAGGTAGCAGATTCGTACTTGTTGCTGCAGGTATTGTCTTCATCATGTGGGTGTGAAGACTAGACCATATGGGCATGGTCTCTGTAGTATCTCTTCTAGTATGCTTTTGCAGGATGTGACTATGTACTGGCAGTATTTGATTTCAAATGATTTCAAAAATTATGTTGATTCCGCTAAATTATTTGTACTCCGATGTATGAGAGCTACTTATGAACTATTGTAAGAAGTGTCGTCTTATGTTGAATCACTATGATCTTGGTTGCTCTTGGTTTGTTTTGAAATCCCTCGTGATTTCATGGACTACCGGAGTTATATGGGCTCAAGTTTGAGAATTTGATCATTTCGGCGATTGTTTTTGAACTTGTGCTCTTATAATTTGGACGGTTCCATTACAGCTAGTATCGGAGCAAGATTCAATAGTTAAACACGTCATTTGTGTATTTAAATAAAAGCTTTTGTGAAAAATCTTAATTCTAATCTAAAGAGTGCCAGTGGTCATATCCTATATGCCCAAATAAGAAATATTAGGTGGCTTACTAAGGTACTAACTTGGGGGTTCTTGCTTGCTTTCTGTTTCGTTGTCCATACGGCGTGCTATTGTATGGATGCCATCCGTTTGGGTGGTAATGTATGGATCAAAATACCTCTACGCCCTGGTAAATGGGAGTTGTGAGAGCATGACCGTCCAACCGTCGGTCTAGGGGAGAGTAGTTGTGGATACTCGCATACTTACATGTCCAACCATGTATCTATGAGGGTACTTAATTGTGGGTGAATCTGTCAGTTAGCTTTGATACTGAAGTATATACATTGGGGGATGTATGTATGGAAAGTATTTAGTTTACTGCTTTCTTGTGTGCTATATTGGGAATTGTTGGGCTGAAATGCAATTTTCTGTAGGTACACTAACAACGTTTCCTGTAGAGCGGCTAGTTATCGTTATTGAGAGAACTTGTGTATGCCACCGAACTATATGCTAGAAATTTCAAATTCTTCCTAGGTTTGTGAGGACGTACGGTTCGTGCATGCACCATGTTTGCATCATACATTGCATTCTGCATTACTCCCTCCCTTATAAATTGCTTATTCCGTTCTTTAAAAATTTTCTTTCCTCCAAATAGTTGTCCCATAAATAGTTGCATTTCTTTCGTGAAGAATTGTGGTAGTCAACCAACCCACTGGAGTGGTCAGTAGTGTCAGTCTTGAAGCCCAATTCATACCTGGCCCGTGAAAGAAAGCAAGACACAATTTCAAGATGTATCTCCTCGAGTGGGGATGTGTTTTGATCTGCAACTCGCCTCTCCATTGCTTCTACCCTTGTATCCATCCTTGTTTGATACCCCTTCTTTGGATGATACTGTTCCTACATGCCTAATTCCTAACATGTGAGGATTCCTCATGGGTGTGTGTTTGGTAATGGTGTTGCGATTAGTACTCCATGGTGCCGCGACGAAACCGGGAGCCTCCTGTGGCGCGCAACACAAGGTTGTGCTGCTCAGCATGCGTAGGTATCAAGGATTGCTAGTCATGATCCATTATAGAGCTACACCAATGTGTTATCTTCTCGTGAACCTTTTTCCTTGGATGTCATTCCCTATCTTGTCAGAAGATCCGTACCTCAAACCAAGAAATTCCCCTCTTTTGAGATTGGAAATTGGATAGTTGGATACAATCTCTTCCGCATGCTTATATAATTCGTCAGCAGCCTTCTGACGTCATTAATGCTTACTAGTTTCACCTACTTATAGATGTCTTGTCAACTTCGCTCTAGCAGTCAGAGTCGTGGCAATACAGAACCACCATCGTCTCCTCCGCAACATACCTCTGCTGAGTTGCTGCAAATGCTTGCCGAAAGTCAGCGTGCCTTGGATGAGAGTGTCAGAAACCATGTCCATCAGGAACCTGAGCCTGCCCAGTACAACAACTATAAGGATTTCTTGGATACTGAGCCTCCTATTTTTCGAGAAGCAGAAGAACCACTTCAAGCAGACGAATGGTTGAACACTATCGAACAGAAGTTCCGTGTGCTCAAGGTGGCAGATGATATGAAAATAGAATATGCTTCGCAACAGTTGCAAGGACCTACAGGTGTTTGGTGGTGTCACCATCGGAATACCCTGCCTGAGAATATGGAAGTAGTTTGGGATCAGTTCAAGGAAGCATTTTAGGGACATTACGTTCCTGCTGGCCTCATGGCAATCAAGCACACCGAGTTTATGAAGCTCACCCAAAGAGACAAAAGCGTAACAAAATATCTACATGCTTTCATCAACTTGTCAAGATATGCTCCAGAATTTGTTAATACGGAGGTTAAGAAGATTGCAAGTTTTAAAAGAGGGTTGTGTCCCAAATTGATGAAGGACATGTGCAATAGCAAATGTGCAACTTTCAACGAGTTTGTCAGTGATACTATCCTTCAAGAGAACTGTAATGCTATGTACGCTGCTTCTAAGAGCCATGAGAAATCTCATGAATCTAATGCACCAACGACCAATACTCTGGTGGTGATTACACCTCAGTATTATTCGCCTGGCATATCTACTAGATATCACCCATATCATAAACAAGATCCGGTCAAGAGGAGCAGTATTAAGAAAGGAAAGCCTAAGGCACCGCCAAGTAACCGGGCCATGTTGGAATTGCAAGAGGTTAGGTCATTGGGCCAAAGATTGTCCTCTCCCGCAGAAGAAATCAAATGATAATAAGGTAGATGTGTGTAAAGGATGGGTTCGATACACCATGGTGGAATCCATTCCTACGGGTGAGATTATCACTACTGGTGCATTTTTAGTGAACCAACATCCTGCAATCGTGCTGTTTGATTCAGGTGCTTCCCACACTTTTATCAGTTCAATGTTTGCAGCCAAGCATGGTATGAAGGTCGTTACTTTAGACAAAAGTGGTTATAATATTAGTGCTTCCGAAAATAATATTTCAACCAACCAGTTGGTCTTAGGAGCAAAGATCGAGATAGAATGACGTCTATATGATCTAGATCTCATGGTATTACCAGGATTGGGCCTAGATGTAATCTTAGGTATGAAGTGGATGAGTGGAAACAGTGTTCTGATTGATACCTCTACAATAGTGGTTATGTTGAGGGATCCAAAAGATCAACAAGCTTTTCTAGTGCAACTTCCTCGAGATGTTAGTCCTTAGACTACAGTTAACGCTATGATAGCAAAAGCAAAAGAGATTACAAAAGTTCCTGTAGTGTGTGAATTTCCAGATGTTTTTCCTGATGATTTGTCAGGATTACCTCTAGATCGTGATGTAGAGTTTAAGATTGAGTTAATTCTGGGTACCGCACCAATATCTGAAAGACCGTATAGAATGCTGCCGAATGAGTTAGCTGAACTCAAGACACAACTTAGTGAACTTTTACAGAAAGGGCTGATCCGTCCTAGTTCTTCTCCGTGGGGTTGTCCTGCTATCTTTGTGAAGAAGAAGGACCAGTCTCTGTGTATGTGTGTAGACTATCGACCACTCAATGCAGTCACTATCAAGAACAAGTATCCGTTGCCTCGTATTGATATCCTG
This sequence comes from Saccharum hybrid cultivar R570, assembly GCA_038087645.1. NCBI lineage: Eukaryota > Viridiplantae > Streptophyta > Magnoliopsida > Poales > Poaceae > Saccharum > Saccharum hybrid cultivar. The sequence goes on from JAQSUU010000038.1 coordinate 6,646,714, forward strand.
TTTGATCAGTTATCTAAAGCAAAGGTATTCTCAAAGATTGATCTGAGATCTGGTTATCACCAAATTAAAATCCGTCCTGAAGACATACCAAAGACAGCGTTCTCTACCAGATATGGGTTATATGAATATCTTGTCATGTCTTTTGGTCTGACCAATGCTCCTGCACATTTTATGTACCTAATGAATTCAGTATTCATGCGAGAGCTGGACAAGTTTGTGGTGATATTCATTGATGATATCCTCATCTATTCTGAAAATGAAGAAGAACATGTTGAGCATCTGAGAATTGTTTTATCCAGATTACGTGAACATAAGCTTTACACCAAGTTCAGCAAATGTGAATTCTGGTTAAAGAAGGTACCTTTCCTCGGTCATGTATTGTCTGGTGAGGGAATTTCTGTAACAGAACCGTCCAAATTATAAGAGCACAAGTACAAAAACAATCACCGAAGTGATCAAATTCTCACACTTGAGCCCATATAACTCCGGTAGTCTAGTGAAATCATGAGGGATTTCAAACCAACTAACATACAAGCCAAGATCGTAGTGATTCAACATAACAAGTCACATGTTACAACCATTTCACAAGTAATTCAATATACATCGGAGTTAAACATAGTTATTACAACTTAAGTTCAAAAGTAGCTGAAGCAAAGTAATTTGAAACTAACGTTAATCTTATTTCAAGTACGTGCCAGTACCACGGTCGACTTCCAACAAAAGCATTAGAGAGAAGATAACTTAGAAGGATCATGCCCGTGATCACACTCTGCCTCTAAGGCAGGAGCCAACCAACTCTTGCAGTAGCCATGATACTTCACAACCAGCAACAAGTGGGGATAAAACCCTGAGTACAAGAAGGTACTCAGCTAGACTTACCCGTCAGAAACCAGAAATAAGGTGACACCAAGGATCATGCAAGGCTGATATAAAGTGGGGCTAGCTTAACAACATTTTGCATAAAAGCTTAATACAGATAAGTAATCATTAATGCTTAAGCATCAAGTTAATCATCATTAGCCTGTCATCTATATTAGCACCTGTACTAGAGCACTCACTTTATTAGGAGCAAACAATATTAACCATAGCAGGTATAAATTGAGGCAACCTTTCCATCGTGATCCAATTAACCATCAGTTCAATTTAATTGAATCTACGTTGCCGCTGCTCAAGTCAAGTGCTCACTAACCGGGAGCGACGGCGATTCGAATCGAATTCCTATCCAGCTGGAGGGGTATTTCTAACACTCACCATGCAGACCCCTGCCAGGGTCACATAGGCCACCTTTTCATATGATTCAGGAATCACGGGTCCGAATGATGTCGCGACCCCAAGGGCGACACTCTGCCAGGTGATAGGGACTCTAACCCCCCTTGGTCTCACGCCAATGTCCCCAAGCACATCCTTTCTCTCCTCCAAGAAGCAACCTACCATTCGATTCTCGGCCTGAACCATATTACTCAGCTTCGCGGTTGGAACGGCTTATCCGGCCAACTAAGTGTTAGACTGCGTTCAACATGACTCAAGGACGTACATCGAATCGGTCCTTAAACGACTCAAACGGGGATAGATTCACACCCAAGACCTCCATGCCTTGTTGCTTCACTATCGTCATCCCGCCCGGTCTCATTTCATTTTATTAACACATGGTTCCATTTCACGATAGCAAATATAGCCAACTGTGCTATATATGAATATCTCTATATCTCGCAGGTGACAGGAAATCACCTGACTTCTACCGCTTAAAGCATGGCTAAGCATCTACTCGATCCTAGTCTATGTAGGATTCAAGGATTCATATATCTGGACAAGGAATGATATAATGCAGCAATATTTTCAACCAACTCCTACCACTTAATGCAACAATATTTATAACATATATATATATATATATATATATATATATATATATATATATATATATATATATATATATATATATATATATATATATATATATATATATATATATAATTAATTGCTTTGAAGATAGGAGGCTTATAATGCTCCGGGGCTTGCCTGGGATCCGACTCAAGTTAGTGTTGGTCAGATGAAACTCGCTGAGTACTTCCATCTTCGGGATAGTTCCACCAAACACCGTCTTCGGGTTTGGCTCCAACATCACATCTTTCATGCGTTTTAGCTAGCGTACCTAAATGAAATGCAAGATGCAAGTGCATGAATATAGGGAAATGCAATAGATGATGCATCCCACGTTAATCAAGGCAAGTATAAGGTTATAGTAAAGACACGTAAGCACATCACATTACTTAAGTAATCTAACACAAACAAACATGCTAAAATAGCAAAGAAAGCAATACCAAGCACGACATAAGATTTACAAAGTCTCAGGTGTAGTAGCTTAATCACCAAAGACATTAATCACACTTAGCAATAAGCAAGCAAAGTAACCAAGCAATCATGTATTTTCAACAACTCTGGACATACATGCAGTAGCTGAGTAAATCAATCATATCTGAAGTTATACAAATCCAAATGACTTGAAAGAAGACATTATGGAAAGCTTATAAAATTATCTACATTTCATATAATATCATCACAGCATTATTCATAATTTAAACAAGTCAAAAATATAAAGTTCCAGAATCTGTTCCTGACAAACAGAGAGCAAGCAATTCTGTACCCTAACTTTAAACAGCTATAACTCCTAAACCACATTGTTAAATGCCACCAAATTTTAATAGAAGCTAGATACATAAATTATCTACAACTTTTATATAAATAAGTTTCACAACAAAGCACATTATCATGAAGAACTTTGCTAAGTTCCCAGATCTGTCCAGAAACCTCATTTGCAAGAAATAATTATTAACTTATGTTGCAAACATATAATTAGACAAAACCAACTTTACCAACATATCACACATGACTAGTGAACACCAGAAAACATAGTGTCCATTCCTAAATAAATTCTTTTAATGCATTTTCTTAATTTATTTAGATAATTAGGTGACTTAATGAACATATACCAAAAGTATACAATAAATTCTACAAAAATTACAGTGGCCTAAACATGCTACCAAAAGTCTACTATCCAAATTTCAAACCATTTGGAGATATATATCAACCCCTATGAAAAAGACAAATAGCTATTGCAATAAATCATGTGAGAGCAAGTTAAACCTAAAACTCCATATTTTCTGTGAACACATGGCCATAGAATGAACTAACATCAAAGAGCAACATTATAATAAGGTTATGGAACAACATTTTCTATTTTATCATTTATATATTATTTATAAGCTATTTATTAAGCCATAAACAAGTTAACTCAATAACTTGAGCATACAGAAAGCAATGACCATGAAATTTATACCATAGTACTTCCATAGCATGACAATCCTACCATAAAAAATTCACATCAATTGGAGCATCACAACTCAAGATATAAAAAGAACAAGGAAAACAAGCATTTATTTTCCATTTAACAAGCTCTAGGTAAAACATCATGAAACCCGGAAACAACCTATAAGTTTTATATTTTTCTTAGCAAGTACATGTCATCACAAAATTAACAAAACAAGAATCACTATTTTTGGAGTTCTAAAACTCAAGATATGGCTCTGGTCAAGTTTATAAGTATTTTAGAGCATTTTGAAAGCTTAAATAAAAACATCAGAAAATATTTACAAACATGTAACATATTATGACTCCACTGCATAGATCTCTTCTTAAGGTTTCCAAAAAGTCCACTTTTGCTATTTTTGGACTTTTCTATCATGAGATAAAGATTTTCAAAGATTAACAAGAAATTGAAATTCAAAATCGGAATTAAAACCACCCTAACATAATTCGCTAGGCACACCCGAATACACACCCAGGACGGCCACTTCCTTAAACCGACAAGTGGGACCTGTTACCCAGCCGGGCCTGCCGTCATACAAAGAAAAGGACACACAGAGAGGGAGCCGGAGGCTTTCTTCTACCTCCCGCCGGAGAACAGAGGAATGGGGGGGCGGCTCTGGCTCGGCCGGTCTCCGGCGAGGAGGTCGCCGGCGGTGAGCGGAGGCAGAGGAGCAAGCTCAAACTCCGGCGCATCCGATGAGGGGCTTGGTGCGGCTAGCGGCAGTCCGTGGTGGCGTGGCCACGGGAGCGGACGGCTCGCCGGCGGGTGCTCCGGCCGCGGTTCGCTGCAGGGGCGAAGACGGCGAGGCGAGGAGCTCCAGAGAGGCGGCGTGGTATGGGAAACATGATGGCATGGTCGGTTCGGGTGGAGGAAGGCTGGAGGCAATGGAATGACGGTGACCTTGGAGCTTGGCCGGGCGGCCATGGCGAACGTCGTGGCAGCACGCTCCGGTGGTCTGTGGCTTGGCTGAGGTGCGCCGGGCAAAGGGGAGGAAGAGGCGGAGACGGTGGTGTACGCGGCCGCAGTCGCGGTGGCTTGGAGCGGTGGAACGGCTGTGGCCACGGAGCTTGACTTGCCGGCAATGGCAACCATGGCGGAGCGCGCTCTTCCGCGGTGAGCTGAGCGAGCGAGAAGGCCAAGCGAGTGGAGAGGGATGGGGAGGGCACTCTGGTGCTTCTCCTCTTTGGCTCAGAGGCGCGGACACACGGAGGAGCACGCGGAAAGAGGAGGAAGCGCGAGCTAGGCATGGCTGCCACGCGCTCTGGCACGCGTTGCCCATTGGGGCATTTTACCGAGCACGTGGCGGGCAACGAAGCAATCAGCGTGGGACACGATTTTAGACCGGTTGTAGGACGAATTTGGACATGGACCCAAAAGCAAAGTTGCAGCCTGCATAATGCTCTACATTTCTTATTTAGGGTGCCATGCCATTAGAGCAACAGATTAGAGTCTAATCAAACCCCAAGATGGCAATGTCAACATATTGACAAAGGTCACGGAAACTCGCCTTTGGAGGTCAAAACTCGATCAAACTAAACCCAGCTTTTTTTGCATGTTGTTCTCCAAAGAATTGTTTCCAACTTTCATTTTTGGGTCAACTTGAGTTATTCAACAAAATTCGGAGAACGCGAGACGCCAACGTCGATGTTACTGGAATTAGGGCCTAAAAATGGCAAGTGCTGAAATCAGCCCTAAAACTGACTTGTGGGCCCTGTTTGAGCATGTTCCTCACATTTTCATGACTTGACTCTTAAACAAAGTTTGTTCCTTATAAAATTCCCTACAACTTTGTTAAAGGGTGCACAGTCATGCAAAGCTTCTAGGTCACACTTTTGAAATGGTCAAACAAAAGGGTTCTATGGTCCATACATGGTCAACCATCACTTAGAAGCACATTTAGGCAAAATGATCAACATGAACATTGTTCCATTAAGTGTCCTAAGTATAGTTAAGGTGTTGTAGAGTTCATCTAGAGTCATTTGGGCAAGTTTGCATGGTTTGGCTGATGATCTACAATTCCATTCACTTAATGATGCAAGTTCCAATAGGAATGGAACTTATCATTTCAAGTGACTTTTTGATTCCAAACTCCATGAAACTTTTCTAGAGCTAAATATAGATAGTTATTGAGATGAGACATGTGAAGATACTTTTATAGCAACACCCAAGCATATATCTTTTAATTGAGCCTATATGTAAGCGAGGGTGCAACATCCAACTTTAGGTCAGGCTCATCTCCATAGGTTGACCTTGACATTGTCATCTCCACTTAATCTATCATGTTTGATCTTAAACCCACCACTTAATTGGTGATAAACACCTGGGGTGTTACAATTTCAGTAGACCCGACTAAAGTACAGGAAGTTTTGGATTGGAAGGCACCAACTACAGTCCATGAAGTTCGGAGTTTTCTTGGATTGGCTGGCTACTATCGTCGTTTTATCTAGGATTTCTCTAAGATAGCTAAGCCTATGACTCGACTACTTGAGAAGGATAGAAAGTTTGATTGGACTCCGGAGTGTGAGCAAGCTTTCCACACTCTACGGACCTTGTTGACATTAGCTCCTGTATTAGCGCAACCTGATATTGAGAAACCGTTTGATGTGTATTGTGATGCATCGGGTACTGGTTTAGGTGGCGTACTTATGCAAGAAGGCCGAGTTATTGCGTATGCTTCACGTCAGTTAAGAAAACATGAAGTTAACTATCTGACTCATGACTTGGAGTTAGCTGCTGTCGTCTATGCTTTGAAAATTTGGAGACACTATTTGCTTATACAGATCATAAGAGTCTTAAGTACATATTTACTCAACCTGAGTTAAATATGCGCCAGAGAAGATGGTTAGAGTTGATTAAGGATTATAACCTCCAAGTGCATTACCATCCTGGTAAAGTAAATGTGGTTGCTGATGCCTTGAGTAGAAAATCTCATTACAACTCTCTAATAGAAGAAGATTTTCATTTGTCTCATCTCTTACATCCTGTTGTACTCCATCATATCACTGTAGATTGTTCTTTGAGAAGTAGAATCATTGAGTTACAAAAGACTGATACTGGTGTATTTCACATCAAGAGAAAGATGAAAGAGCAAGAAACTAAGCATTTTCGAATCGATGAGAAGGGAATTCTCTGGTTCAAGGATAGACTCATTGTACCAAAAGATAGAGAGCTCAGAAATCAAATCTTATCTGAAGCCCATTCTTCTAAGTTGTCCATCCATCCTGGCAGCAGTAAGATGTATCAGGATCTCAAGCCGTATTATTGGTGGACCAAGATGAAGAAGGAAATTGCAGCCTACGTCGCTAGGTGTGATAATTGTTGTAGAGTTAAGGCCGTTCACATGAAGCCTAGTTTACTCTAGCCTTTGTCTGTTCCAGGTTTGAAATGGGACGACATTGTTATGGACTTTATCGTCGGATTACCGACCACCCAAAGGGGTTTTGACTCTATTTGGGTTATAGTAGATCGCTTGACAAAGTCTGCTCACTTTATCCCTGTGAAGAGTAACTATCACCCACACCAATATGCTGATATTTACTTTCAAGAAGTTATACGTCTTCATGGAGTGTCTAAGTCTATTGTCTCTGATAGAGGGCCACAATTTACTGCTTGTTTCTAGGAGCGCCTACATCATAATCTTGGAACTATTTTGGTCCATAGTTTTGCTTATCATCCATAGACGTCAGGACAGACTGAGCGTGTGAATTAGATTCTGGAAGACATGCTTAGAGCTTGCATCATCTCTTGTAATGGCGCCTAGGAGAAATGGTTGCCTCTCGCTGAATTCTCTTACAACAACAGTTATCAAGAGAGCATCAATATGGCTCCATTTGAAGCTTTATATGGTCGCAAGTATAGAACTCCTTTGAATTGGGTGGAACCTAGAGAAAGAAGGTGTAACAGAACCGTCCAAATTATAAGAGCACAAGTACAAAAACAATCACCGGAGTGATCAAATTCTCGCACTTGAGCCCATATAACTCCGGTAGTCCAATGAAATCACGAGGGATTTCAAACCAACCAACATACAAGCCAAGATCGTAGTGATTCAACATAACAAGTCACATGTTACATCCATTTCATAAGTAGTTCAATATACATCGGAGTTCAACATAGTTATTACAACTTAAGTTCAAAAGTAGCGGAAGCAAAGTAATTTATTCTTATTTCAAATACATGCCCGTGATCACACTCCGCCACTACGGCAGGAGTCAACCAACTCTTGCAGCCGCCATGATACATCACAACCTGCAACAAGTGGGGATAAAACCCTGAGTACGACAAAGTACTCAGCTAGACTTACCCGTCAGAAACTAGAAATAAGGTGACACCAAGGATCATGCAAGGCTGATATAAAGTGGGGCAAGCTTGACAACATTTTGCATAAAAGCTTAATATAAATGATCAATCATTAATGCTTAAGCATCAAGTTAATTATCATTAACCTATCATCTATATTAGAACCTATACTAGAGCACTCACTTTATTAGGAGCAAACAATATTAACCATAGCAGGTATAAATTGAGGCAACCTTTCCATCATGATCCAATTAACCATCCGTTCAATTTAATGGAATCTACGTTGCCGCTGCTCAAGTCAAGTGCTCACTAACCAGGAGCGATGGTGATTCGAATCAAATTCCTATCCAGCTAGAGGGGTATTTCTAACACTCACCGTGCAGACCCCTGCCAGGGTCGCACATGCCACCTTTTTATATGATTCAGGAATCGCGGGTCCGAATGATGTCGTGACCCCAAGGGCGACACTCTACCAGGTGATAGGGACTCTAACCCCCCCTTGGTCTCACGCTAATGTCCCCAAGCACATCCTTTCTCTCCTCCAAGAAGCAACCTACCATTCGATTCCTGGCCTGAACCATATTACTCGGCTTCGCGGTCGGAACGGCTGATCCGACCAACTAAGTGTTAGACTGCATTCAACATGACTCAAGGACGTACAGCGAATCGGTCCTTAAACGACTCAGACGGGGATAGATCCACACCCAAGACCTCCATGCCTTGTTGCTTCACTATCGTCATCCTGCCCGGTCTCATTTCATTTTATTAACACATGGTTCCATCTCACGATAGCAAATATAGCCAACCGTGCCATATATGAATATCCCTATATCTCACAGGTGACAGGAAATCACCTGACTTCTACCGCTTAAAGTAGGGCTAATCATCTACTCGATCCTAGTCTATGTTGGACTCAAGGATTCATATATCTGGACAAGGAATGATATAATGCAGCAAGGGTTTCCAACCAACTCCTACCACTTAATGCAACAATACTTATAACATATATAGAATTAATTGCTTTGAAGATAGGAGGCTTATAATGCTCCGGGGCTTGCCTAGGATCCGACTCAAGTTAGAGTATGTCAGAAGAACTCGCTTGGCGAGCATTTCCCTTCGGGATGGATCCACCAACTCTATCTTCGGGTTTGGCTCCACAACACGTCCTTCACGTGGTGCATCTAGCGTACCTAAATGGGATGCAAGATGCAAGTGTAAGAATATATATAGGAATGCAATAGATGATGCATCACACACTAAACAAGGCAAGTACAAGGTTACGCTAAATACACATATGCACTTCACATCGCTCAAATAAACATCACATCACCTATTATGCTAAGATAGCAAGGGAAGCAATACCAAACATAACTCAAGATTTACAAAGCCTCAGGTGTACTAACTTCATCACCAAGGACATGAATCACACTTAACAACAAGCAAGCAAAGTAACCAAACATCCATGTATTTTCAACAATTCTGGACATACATGTAGTAGCTGAGTAAATCAATTATATCTAGAGTTCTACAAATCCAAATGACTTGCAAGAAGACATTATGGAAATCTTATGAAATTGTCTACAATTCATTTAATATCACATAAGGCTGATTCCCAAGTTTAATAGGTCTAAAAGATAAAACTATAGAATCTGGTCTGCTCCAAACAGAGAGCAACCAAATCTGGGACCTGACTTTAAACATCTATAACTCAAAAACTACTTGACCAAATGATACCAAATTTTAACAGAAGCTAGATACATGAATTATCTACAACTTTTGTATAAACAAGTTTCACAATGAAGCACATTATCATAAAGAACTTTGTTAAGTTCCTAGATCTGTCCAGAAACCTCATTTGCAAGAAATAATTATTAACTTATGTTGCAAACATATAATAGGACAAAACCAACGTTACCAACATGTCAGACATGAAAAATGAACACCAGAAAACATAGTGTCCATTCTTAATTAAATTCTTTTAATGCATTTTCTTGATTTATTTAGATAATTAGGTGGAATTATGAACACCTACCAAAAGTGCACAATAAATTCTACCAAAATTAAAGTGGCCTACATATTCTCCCAATAACCTACTGTCCAAATTTCAAGCCATTTGGACATGCATATCAACCTCTATGAAAACGACAAATGGCTATTACAAGAATTCATGTGAGGGCAAGATGAATCAATAACTCACTCCTACTACCACCAAAATTCATGAACTTTTTTACCAAACATTAAAAATCATAGGAGTAGCATGCCACAAAATTTTCACTTCAATTGGAGCCATACAACTGCAGTTATGAAAAAGACAAATGCGACTAGCATTGAAAACCTAATCTAAAAAATCTATTTTTACAGCAACAACATTAAACTAACACATGACATATTATTGATCCAATGCATAGAGAATTTCACAAAGATTCCAAAAAGTCATCATTTGTTATTTTAGGAATTTTCTATGATTTGCTATGCATTTTCAAAGTTCCTGCAAAATCATCACAAAACAATCCTTACGGCACTATTCATCTAAGTCAATGACATTGCAGTTAGGCCCCTGCGTTTCTTCAAATTGTTGCTTGAAGTCCTTGACGCGAATCAAAGCAGGGAGGTCGTCGGAGGCTTGCGGTGCCGACCGGAGGGCACTCGCCGGCGACGGCTGAGGGGCGGGGGAGCACCGGCGACGGCTCGGCCCGAGACGAACTGCAGCCTGCTGGCCACGGAAGCAGCCGGCGCGGCGGCGGCCGAGACGACGGAGGCGCGGCTCCGGCGGTCCGCACCGACAACGAAGAGGTGTGGAAGCACCAGGAGGCTCCCGCGGACTGAAAGGCGGCTTCAGTTCGACCATCAATGGCCCATGGCATCATGCCCACGTGCATCGGCAGCTCGATGGTGGTTGTGCCGGCGGCGGCGGTCCTCCCGCGGTCTGTGGCTCGGCTTGACGACATAGCAGCACCAAACAAGGGACAACGAGGTTGGTTGGGAAAGGTGCAGCACGATGGCGAATTCGACCGGAGGAGCGAGGAGGAAGAACCGGCGGTGGAGGAGAATGTAGCGGCTGTGGCGCTCTCTGCTTGGTCGGGCGACCATGGCGACATGAGAGAGCAGGGCAGAGAGCGAGATGGAGGGAGAGTGGAGAGGGCAGGGCCGCAGGAGCAGGGCTCGGCCTCGGTCTTTCCTAAGCGACGAGCCAGGGCGAGGTGGCGGTCATGCAACCAGCGAGGCGAGTGAGTGCAACACGCGGCCTACAGCTCTGTGCATGGTGTCGGCACTGTTCGTAAATTTCAAATTTCTAATTCTACCTCAAACATACCACTGAAACCCATACTTCGTGCCTCTGTAACTCCTAAACTACGACGACTTAGCACAAACTCTATTAATAAGAGTTGTAGATCTACATACCAGCTCCAACTTTTATTAAATCTTCAAAGTCTAATTAGGCCTAGTTAGAGAGATAGACGGACCTAAAGTGGGGTACACGAAACTGAAAATTCAGATTTCAGTTAACTCAGACTTAGAATATTTTTGGACTCTGAAAACAGCAGTAGATTCCAAGTTTGAGCCTCGGTTTGACTTAGTTCCAAGTTGATCTTGCTCTCGGTCCAAAAACAAAGTTTGTTCTACTCCACTCAAACTTCAACTTTTATTTAAGGTGCAACTCCATGCAAGCACTGTAAGACACAGTTCAAACCAAGTCAAAGTAGCGTCATGATAAAGCTTAAATTACACTTTTTGATCTATTGGAGCATTTTCTAGCCACTTGCTCAACATGAACCCTTCATGACTTTTGTTCATGAGTGTAAGTAGAGTTGTTTGATTAAGGTTGCAATGTTTGTTTGTCATCACATGTTCTCATTCACCTAATAAAGCAATTTAGGTGAGAACATAACTTGTCATTTCATGTGACTTCTTGATTCCAAACTTCACGAAACTTTTCCAATCATCCATGTGGGTGGAAATTGATATGAGGAACATGAAAGAAGCACATCCAACATTACTCAAGCATACTTTTTGGAAAGGGCAACATGTAAGTAATGGTGCATGGTCCAAGTTTAAGTGGTGGCTTATTTTTGGAGATTTGATCTGTCACCGCTCAACATGTCATGGTTGAGCTCAACTGGTAACAAACACCTGGGGTGTTACAGCCCTCCCCCCTTAAAGGAATCACGTCCCGAGATTTAGGATGAAAGACTTTTATAGAAGAGAGACATGTTACCAGTTTCCAATATCAGCGATAGCTTTAGGCTACATAGCATTCAAGCATCAGAGGGACCAAAATGGTCGAGATAACTTTCTATACTTGTTGAAATGTCTCTAGGTTCACAATGTTTGACCAGCAGTCCTCTACCAAAATGGCTTGAGTACAACCTTCCAAAGGGTGAGATCATGGACGACAAACATTCTATGAGGCCATAGGATACTGACTAACCAATAGACAAGGTCTATGTTGGTCGTAAATGTTCATTCATTTAGACACCAACTAATGGAAAACTACTTGAGGTTCCATGTGTGCAGTTCTCGTTCTTTGATGACAACACTATATTATCTGAGTTTGTCGAGGGGTTAGTGAATGTGATAGCTAACGCTGTCGGCTTCGTATTTCTGCCAAATGTTATCTAAGAAGATTCTCTTATCCAATGGCAATAATTATCTGGGTTGAATCAGATGCAACCTCTTGGGTAAGAACACTTTAAGATACCAAAGATCCATGAGTATTAGCAATTATTGCCAAAAAAAGGATATAACGAGGTCTGGCAGATAGCAAAAATTGCAAGTATTTACCAACTTCGGTAAATAGCTCACTACCGAGCAAGCTGAGTACAATCCCCGTCGTGAGGCAGTTGCATAGTAAGTTGAGTTGGACTTGCAACGTAGTGAAACTAGCTTTTTTAGGCTAACTTTTCACCTTGAGTCTTCCTCTTTAGGATCAAATAGCAGTTCTAAGATGGGAAATCTATTGTTTGACACTTTTCAAATTGCTTTCGATTTGCGATGGTATAATTTGATTTGTAGAAACCAAGGCTGCTCGTACATTGGGGATACGAGAAAGCAAAAGCAAATAAAAGAGTGTAAACTAGTATCTGTGGGACCTCAAAAGGGCCATCCAACGGCATATCTCGACCATTAATTTATATATCAATCTGATGATGCACACGCTTTGAACTGGTGGCTGCTTTTGCAAGGCAAAATGCAAACTCCACCTGAAGGACATTCCTACAAAGGTAATGAACCATTTTCGAATATTTCTCAACACTTCATCCAATAGTGTCCTGAACAAAACCGTTTATGGCACCTAGGGGCACAGGAATGCGGATCGGAACTAGGGCATACTTTCTCTAATTCTTTACCTCAGCTGATTGAACACCTTGCACTATTTGTGTGATTGTCCAAGACGGAATTTCCTTGATCACAATGGCTCTGGAAGATAGAGTATCGCTCAAGTTGTTGGCTAGTTGATCAACTTCTTGTTGGTTATTGCTCTGTAAAACATAGCCTTTGTAGCTACCAAGGAGTCATTACCTAGTTGGAGATTAACGTTCCTATTGGTAACTAATCAGTTGTCCCTCAACACTAAAAATTACAAATCTTCACTCTTGACCACAATAATCGTGGTTGACGCAGAACGAATGGTTGCCATCGAGGTCAGCAGATAAGGAGTCACACCAGAGATGGTTGATTTCAATTGTATGGTTATTATGCACCCAAGATTGAGACTTGGATAGCTCGGGTCATATGCACAATGCAATAATCGATTCTCATCCCATAGATAACTTGTCCAACATTAAGTGTTGTGCGTCCTTTTTATCCAATAGAGAGGAGAAACGTTGCTCCCTAGATGGTGGTCATCAATACTTGGGACAACTAAGTAGAGTCACATGTCTACCACTTCTTGCGGTCTGTTAATGTTTATGTCGGTGACCTGTTCTTCAAAGGTTATCCTCTTAGCAACTTTAGGAGGAAGCTCTACTACTTTTGGTTCGATATAAGGGTCTTTTGATAAGATATGGGAAAACAACCAAGGAAGAAGGTCACGTGAACATCACATCAGTATTGTTCTGCAATGGATTATGATTAGAAACCATGATACCTGCGCGTGCCGAGCAGCACAACCTTGTGTGTGCACCCACAGGAGGCTCTCGGTTTCGTCGCGGCACCATTAGTTGCTACTCACAACACCATTACTAAACATGCACCCGATGAGGAATTTCAAATGGCATAGATTGGGTTGTCAAGGTAGATGAATGAATTTGCAAGCACACGATTTAGAGGCCATAGCAGAGAGACATTGCGTCACACTAGCTAACCTTTGTGAGAGGTAACCGGAAGGTCCAACATGGATTTGGGTACGGTCTCCACAATTGGCAACATACGAACCATGGTCAAAGGCTAGCGTTGATGAGAGTTAACTTGGTAGGTCAGTCGACAAGGGTCTTCACAAAAAGGGTTGCAAAACATCCATGACTTATGCAAGCATATAGGAGAACTAAACTTTGGGCTTTCGATCAAGCAAAGGCATGGATACAAACATTCAAGGGCTAACCACCAAGTCTACAGGCTCAGGCTCCTAAGATAGAGAACTTAATGGAAGACAACAACCATACAATTACGTACGTGAACATTGTTCTAGGATAAGGCTAGGTGGCCCTTGTATGCTCACCGAGGACAAACAAGGTGACAACTAGAGCACTACCTAGGTAACAATCATACATACAACATCACCATCTAGCAGACAATTGAGAAATTTCAACGAATGCGCTTAAGCAATCAATACAAGGCACAAGGCTCACCCAAAAATAAGCATTCATCTCAAGCATGAACTAACTACAAGTTTAGCTCTAAACAAACACTAGCTAAGGGAGCCAACTTAGCATGTGCACAGAATCTAGAGAGCAGCATAGTAACTACTTGTTTCAACCATAACTGAGGTTGTAGACCTTCCACAAAGGTGATCCTAGACTTTCTAGAAAGCTTAGGAAGATGACTACACTTTAGTTATTCACACTAAAAGCTAATTCATAGATTAGCATGACCAACAATGCTAATATTTCATATCTGTACCAATATGAAAACTGATAAGAACTTCAAAAATGCATAATTAGAGTTCTAGGGACACAAAAAGGCTGAGCCTTAAATTTATCTAAATCTTATTAAGTTGTCTATAACTTTCTTATTATCATATTAAGATGATTCTATAGCTAACAAGGCCAAACAAAACAAAGAAGATATCTCTGCCCAGATGTGGACAGATTATGTCATTCCACTTGGCAAGCTCATAACTAGAAATTTTGACCACCAAAATTAGTGCTATAGGACACTTTGGAAAGCTTAGAAAAAGTACTACACTTCTTCTATTATCTCCAAGACATGATTACATATGCACATAGGTCAAACAAACCAAACATTTAGATCTATTCAGAGCATAAGCAAAACTTGACAGTAAACTTCTAAAAGTCATAACTCCCAAACCATAAGGCTTAGTGTCATGAAATTTTAGGACAAGCTAGACAAGTAAGTTAGCTACAACTTTGGTATTCTCCATAACTATATAAAACACCATTATGACTATGAAAGCATCACTACAATGGAAACCATTCTAGCAGCCAATGTGCAACAAGCAAAACAAAGCTTGCCTTTGTTCTACTTAACAAGAGAGCACACAAACATGTTATTCTAGCAGCTCAAAACATTATTACCTTACACCAACACCAATTTAATTCATTTATGAGAATCACAATTACTGAAATGAGGTCTAAAGCACTTGCAATTGCTTATATGAACAACATATCCACCACGCGGCTAAACTAAAGGTCAACTATAGTTTCAAGCATGTACCCACACTTATTTCTAACAAGGCTAAGCATACACTATCTTCAAGCACTCCCTAATCAAGCAACATGGAACAAGGCATTCATGTTAAACTCCACACAAGGAAGATAGTACATAATATCAATTACAAGTTACTTAATATCGAACAAAGGTGAGAGGAGCACAGCTATGCACAAAGCAACAATCATGAAGATGCATGCTTCGTCCTATTCGTCCTCACAAGATTGCCAACCTAAGGTGGCAATCACGTTCTATATCGGTGGCATAACACGCACTCTCTCTATATATAGCTAGTCGTCAGCTACATTTGACTTACGCATTTGTGGTTAGCGTACCTGCAGAAAAGTTTCATTGCAGCCCAACATTTCCCAATATAGCACACAATGAAAGTAGAGAAGTAAAATTCTAAGTACTCCCATGTACATATACCCCTGTATATATACATGTAGCACCAAAACTAGCCGAATCATTCGATCACCCACAATTAAGTACCTTCATATATACATGTGTGTAACATGTAAATAATCCAGTAACCAAAACTAGCTCTCCCCTAGACCGAGGGTTAGACGGTCATGCTCTCACAACTCACACTTACCTAAGTGTAGGTGCGATGTTGCATAAAAGTAAACTAGCAACATATATGGCTATTTCATATATGAAGGCTACCTCCAATCTGACACACCGGGTAGCATAGTGTGGGAGA
The DNA here is from genome assembly GCA_038087645.1 of Saccharum hybrid cultivar R570. Classification (NCBI taxonomy): domain Eukaryota; kingdom Viridiplantae; phylum Streptophyta; class Magnoliopsida; order Poales; family Poaceae; genus Saccharum; species Saccharum hybrid cultivar. The sequence goes on from JAQSUU010000038.1 coordinate 6,662,910, forward strand.
GTTATCACACATACATACCTTGGCCTGGGCGTAGATGCATAAATGAAAACCCCCAAGTTAGTACTTATATAAGCCACCTAATAATCCTTATATGGGCATAAGGAAATTGACCACTGGCATACTTAGGTTTAGAATTCAGATTTCACAAACCTATATATAGCTATAAGTTGATAAAACTGATTTTATAAAATAAAACCTTTGTTTTAAATACACATACGACATGTTTAATATTGAATCTTGCTCCGATACCAGCTGTAACAGAACCATCCAAATTATAAGAGCACAAGTACAAAAACAATCACCGGAGTGATCAAATTCTCGCACTTGAGCCCATATAACTCCGGTAGTCCAATGAAATCACGAGGGATTTCAAACCAACCAACATACAAGCCAAGATCGAGTGATTCAACATAACAAGTCACATGTTACATCCATTTCATAAGTAGTTCAATATACATCGGAGTTCAACATAGTTATTATAACTTAAGTTCAAAAGTAGAAGAAGCAAAGTAATTTATTCTTATTTCAAATACATGCCAGTACCACGATCGACTTCCAACAAAAGCATTAGAGATAAGGTAAATAAGAAGGATCATGCCCGTGAAAACACTCTGCCACTACGGCAGGAGTCAACCAACTCTTGCAGCCGCCATGATACATCACAACCTACAACAAGTGGGGATAAAACCCTGAGTACGACAAAGTACTCAGCTAGACTTACCCGTCAGAAACCAGAAATAAGGTGACACCAAGGATCATTCAAGGCTGATATAAAGTGGGGCTAGCTTGACAACATTTTGCATAAAAGCTTAATATAAATGATCAATCATTAATGCTTAAGCATCAAGTTAATTATCATTAACCTATCATCTATATTAGAACCTGTACTAGAGCACTCACTTTATTAGGAGCAAATAATATTAACCATAGCAGGTATAAATTGAGGCAACCTTTCCATCGTGATCCAATTAACCATCCATTCAATTTAATGGAATCTACGTTGCCGCTACTCAAGTCAAGTGCTCACTAACCGGGAGCGACGGCGATTCGAATCGAATTCCTATCCAGCTGGAGGGGTATTTCTAACACTCACCATGCAGACCCCTGCCACGGTCGCACAGGCCACCTTTTCATATGATTCAGGAATCGCGGGTCCAAATGATGTCGTGACCCCAAGGGCGACACTCTGCCAGGTGATAGGGACTCTAACCCCCACTTGGTCTCACACCAATGTCCCCAAGCACATCCTTTCTCTCCTCCAAGAAGCAACCTACCATTCGATTCCCGCCCTGAACCATATTACTCGGCTTCGTGGTCGGAACGGCTTATCCGGCCAACTAAGTGTTAGACTGCGTTCAACATGACTCAAGGACGTACAGCGAATCGGTCCTTAAACGACTCAGATGGGGATAGATCCACACCCAAGACCTCCATGACTTGTTGCTTCACTATCGTCATCCCGCCCGGTCTCATTTCATTTTATTAACACATGGTTCCATCCCACGATAGCAAATATAGCCAATCGTGCCATATATGAATTTCCCTATATCTCGCAGGTGACAAGAAATCATCTGACTTCTACCGCTTAAAGCAGGGCTAAGCATCTACTCGATCCTAGTCTATGTAGGATTCAAGGATTCATATATCTGGACAAGGAATGATATAATGCAGCAAGGGTTTCCAACCAACTCCTACCACTTAATGCAACAATACTTATAACATATATAGAATTAATTGCTTTGAAGATAGGAGGCTTATAATGCTCCAAGGCTTGCCTGGGATCCGACTCAAGTTAGAGTATGTCAGAAGAACTCGCTTGGCGAGCATTTCCCTTCGGGAAGGATCCACCAACTCCATCTTCGGGTTTGGCTCCACATCACGTCCTTCTCATGGTGCATCTAGCGTACCTAAATGAGATGCAAGATACAAGTGTAAGAATATATATAGGAATGCAATAGATGATGCATCACACACTAAACAAGGCAAGTACAAGGTTACGCTAAATACACATATGCACTTCACATCGCTCAAATAAACATCACATCACCTATTATGCTAAGATAGCAAGGGAAGCAATACCAAACATAACTCAAGATTTACAAAGCCTCAGGTGTACTAACTTCATCACCAAGGACATGAATCACACTTAACAACAAGCAAGCAAAGTAACCAAACATCCATGTATTTTCAACAATTCTGGACATACATGTAGTAGCTGAGTAAATCAATTATATCTGGAGTTCTACAAATCCAAATGACTTGCAAGAAGACATTATGGAAATCTTATGAAATTTTCTACAATTCATTTAATATCACATAAGGCTGATTCCCAAGTTTAATAGGTCTAAAAGATAAAACTATAGAATCTGGTCTGCTCCAAACAGAGAGCAACCAAATCTGGGACCTGACTTTAAACAACTATAACTCAAAAACTACTTGACCAAATGATACCAAATTTTAACAGAAGCTAGATACATGAATTATCTACAACTTTTGTATAAAAAAGTTTCACAATGAAGCAAATTATCATAAAGAACTTTGTTAAGTTCCCAGATCTCTCCAGAAACCTCATTTGCAAGAAATAATTATTAACTTATGTTGCAAACATATAATAGGACAAAACCAACTTCACCAACATGTCACACATGATAAATGAACACCAGAAAACATAGTGTCCATTCTTAATTAAATTCTTTTAATGCATTTTCTTAATTTATTTAGATAATTAGGTGGAATTATGAACACCTACCAAAAGTGCACAATAAATTCTACCAAAATTAAAGTGGCCTACATATTCTCCCAATAGCCCACTGTCCAAATTTCAAGCCATTTGGACATGCATATCAACCTCTATGAAAACGACAAATGGCTATTATAAGAATTCATGTGAGAGCAAGATGAATCAATAACTCACTCCTACTACCACCAAAATTCATGAAATTTTTACCAAACATTAAACATCATAGGAGTAGCATGCCACAAAATTTTCACTTCATTTGGAGCCATACAACTGCAGTTATGAAAAAGACAAATGCGACTAGCATTGAAAACCTAATCTGAAAAATCTATTTTTACAGCGACAACATTAAACTAACACATGACATATTATTGATCCAATGCATAGAGAATTTCACAAAGATTCCAAAAAGTCATCATTTGTTATTTTACGAATTTTCTATGATTTGCTATGCATTTTCAAAGTTCCTGCAAAATCATCACAAAACAATCCTTGTGACACTATTCATCTGAGTCAATGACATTGCAGTTAGGCCCCTGCGTTTCTTCAAATTGTTGCCTGAAGTCCTTGACGCGAATCAAAGCAGGGAGGTCGTCAGAGGCTTGCGGTGCCGGCCGGAGGGCGCTCGCCGGCGACGGCTGAGGGGCGGGGGAGCACCGGGGAACCCACGCGCACTCATGGGGCCACTCGGCTCGGCCCGAGACGAACTGCAGCCTGCTGGCCACAGAAGCAGCCGGCGCGGCGGCGGCCGAGACGACGGAGGCGCGGCTCTGGCGGTCCGCACCGACAACGAAGAGGTGTGGAAGCACCAGGAGGCTCCCGCGGACTGAAAGGCGGCTTCAGTTCGACCATCAATGGTCCATGGCATCATGCCCACGTGCACCGGCAGCTCGATGGTGGCTGTGCCGGCGGCGACGGTCCTCCCGCGGTCTGTGGCTCGGCTTGACGACACAGCAGCACCAAACAAGGAAAGGGACAGTGAGGTTGGTTGGGAAAGGTGCAACACGATGGTGAATTCGACCGGAGGAGCGAGGAGGAAGAACCGGCAGTGGAGGAGAATGTAGCGGCTGTGGCGCTCTCTGCTTGGTCGGGCGACCATGGCGACATGAGAGAGCAGGGCAGAGAGCGAGATGGAGGGAGAGTGGAGAGGGCAGGGCCACAGGAGCAGGGCTCTGCCTCGGTCTTTCCTAAGCGACGAGCCGAGGCGAGGTGGCGGTCATGTAACCAGCGAGGCGAGCGAGTGCAACACGCGGCCTGCAGCTCTGTGCATGGTGTCGGCACTGTTCGTAAATTTCAAATTTCCAATTCTACCTCAAACATACCACTGAAACCCATACTTCGTGCCTCTATAACTCCTAAACTACGATGACTTAGCACAAACTCTATTAATAAAAGTTGTAGATCTACATACCAGCTCCAACTTTTATTAAATCTTCAAAGTCTAATTAGGCTTAGTTAGAGAGATAGAAGGACCTAAAGTGGGGTACACGAAACTGAAAATTCAGATTTCAGTTAACTCAGACATAGAATATTTTTGGACTCTGAAAACAGCAGTAGATTCCAAGTTTGAGCCTCGGTTTGACTTAGTTCCAAGTTGATCTGGCTCTCGGTCCAAAAACAAAGTTTGTTCTACTCCACTAAAACTTCAAATTTTATTTAAGGTGCAACTCCATGCAAGCACTGTAAGACACAGTTCAAACCAAGTAAAAGTTGTAACACCTCAGGTGTTTAGCTCCATAATTGCATTGCATTGCATGAGCATAAGCATGCATCATTTCATGTTATTTGATGTGGTTGCAACTAATGTGGTTGTTTTTAGAATTTTGTTTGGCTCACATCATGTGACACTAGGTAGTTGATGTAACAAAAGGGGAGAGTAGCTAATTATATCTCACAACACCTTAGTTATACTTAGGGTCACTAATGGAGCAAGGTTCATGTTGACCAAAATCACCAAAATGCCCTCCAAGGTGTAGTTGACCACCATTTAGCCCTAGGATGCTCTAGTTTGACCAATTAAAAAGTCTAGCTTAGAGACCTTGCATGGAGGAGCACCCTTAAGCAATGTTGTAGGGAATTTTATGGGGAACAAAAGTCTCCATATGACCATCTCATTAAACTGGCCAGAACATGCTAAAAAATGGCCCACAAGTCAGCTAGAGGGGCTGTCTCAACACTTAGAATTTTTCTAAGTCTCAAAAGTGTCCCTCCAGTTTTACAGTGACCTACTTTGGAAGCTTGTAGTTTGCAAACCAGACCAAACCAGCTCCAACTCATGTTGACACTTTTGTAGTACTCACTTAGCTCTACAACATTGTCAACATCACCATCACCTAGTTCTAAATGGTTTAGGAGATATGGTGTCTAGAAAATTGGGTTTCAGTCAGCTTAATGGCTGAAACTACGTTTCAGTTTCGAAGTGCACCACTTTAGAGCTCTGCGGTTTCAAATCCAGGCCGAACCAGTCCTAGTCTCAATTGGCAATTTTGTAGCCCTCATGTAGCTCTACATAATTGTTGTAATCACCTTCGACTAAATCAAGTTGGTTTAGGAGATTTTCTTCGACAAATTCGCGCTGTCAGTCGAACGATGACGGCCTCCATTCAGTCAACAGCGTCGCCATTCAGTCGGACAGCCGACCGCGTCGTGGTGCTCGGGCAGAGCCCGGTGGCCGCGTGGCGTGCGTGTCCTGCCATCGCCTCCACTTCGCAAGCTCACGCGCGGGAGTGAAGTGGGAGTCGACACCTCAATCCCCATCACTCACGCCGCTCCCTCCTCCATTCCATTGTCCTCTGGTCCGACGAGCAGCACCACCCCGACCTCGCCATGGCCGGGCGAGCTCACCACCACACCGCAGCCCACCAAAACTCATTCACTACTCCGCCAACATCCCCTCCACCTCCTTCACCCGTTGCTTGACCCAATTATGCAGAGGTGAGGGCGAATTTTGGTTTCCGCCACCGCGAGTCCTCGCCGACGTGCTGTCCGCGTAGCGGCTCACCGTGGCCAGCTCCCTACGGTCTCCCTCCAGTCTCCCCGCTACGTGTTCTGGGTTCCGGGGTGGGTAGAGCAGCCTAGGTGATGACGCTACCGGATGGGATGGCCGGTACACGTCGGAACACCGTCGTGCGCTGCCATGTCATGGCCGCCGGTGCGGTGCTCACACGGCCAGCGGCACTCGCTCCACCTCCGTCCTCTTCCTTGGCATAGAGAGGTCCGCCATGTCCTCAGGAAGCCGTAGCACACCTCACTTAGGTCCCTGGCCCCCGGAGCTCACCAGACCGCCACCGGGTGCCGCCTCCGAGCCGCGGTCGCCATGGCCGTCGTAGCTAGGGAGGGATAGGGTCAGCAAATATAGGTTTGGTCGATGCGGGAAGTCACGGGGAAGCCGTTGGTGCTCTTCCCGTCGCCGAAGGCGCCGTCGTCGGCGAGCTAGAGCTCGCTGGAGTCACGGCCGCCTTCCCCCTCCGCTCTTCTCTCTCTAGCCTGCGGGCCCACGCTGTCAGCGCCACGCGCACGGGCGGGAGTACGGGATGGGCCGCGCGCGTCATGGGCCGTGTCTGTTCCCGGGCCGCCCAGTTTCAAATGAGATTTATTTCATTTTCTTTATTCTGTCACACCTTTAAGTAAGATTTGGGAAAATGTATATCTAGGGTTTTACTTGTTCAAAAATTGTGAAGTAAATTTTGTTAGACCCTGCATGATGTGTAGTATTTTAGAAAAAATATAAATTGGATATGGGATGTTTAGTTTCAGGGAGATTTAAATAGGTCTTTGAAATGTGTTTTAAAATGAAGGCAAAGTTGTTAAATGCATAACTTGAGTTGTAGTATTCCAAAAATTATGAAATTTGGTGGGTAGGCTAATTTATACTTTCTCTAGCTTTGGTAAAAATTTGGGCATTAGTGCTTAAGTACTTTTCAAGTTATAATGCTATCTTGTTATTTTAGGAAATACTTAAATGAATTTTAGTAATTTTTCTACATGTGCAATGTTCTTATAACTTTTTGGAAAATGTCTTGGTACCCTAAAGTGTCCAAGAAAATTATGAAATTTGTTGTTTGATACATTGTAATATGATTTGTTAATTATACAAAAATAAGCCTTTTGGGCTTGTGAATTTTGTTTAGGGAGTTTCTGTAAATAATTTTAGTTCATATTTTTACAGTTGTCTCTTTTTGGTTCATAGAGTCTCCTGTAATTTTTATAGAATTTTAGGAGCAGTTTACTTATATGTTTAAAATTCCACTTAATTACTTAAGTAAATTAAGAAATGAGTATAAATAAATATTCTAGGTGGGCACACCTTACTTTCTGGTGTTTTTGTGACCTATGTGAACTTGTGGTAACATTAGTTTGGTCTTAAGGGATGTTTGCCACATAAATAAATATTTAATCTTTGCAATTCTAGGTTTTCTGGACAGCTGGTAGTATTTCTAGGTTTGACCTTTGATAAAGGTGGTTGCTGGAAAACTTGTAAATACCAAAGTTGTAGTAAGCTTGATAATCTAGCTTGTATCAAAATTTGGGAGTATTTGGCTTAGTAGTTTGGGAGTTATTGCTGTTTAAATTGACAGTCCAGAATTTGCTACTCTCTGTTTAGAGAGGACAGATTCTGGAACTTATGAAATTCGACATGGAAAACTTAAGAATTTAGGGTTGCGATCTGAAAATGAATTGAAGTGCATTTCTTAAGCTTTCCAGATTGTCTTAGATCATATCTTTTGGAGTTAGGAATCTTCAGTTATGTTAGAATCTTTGAGCTGCTGTCCAGAATGTCTTACTGTTTTATTTTGGTGTTGGATGTGGTAACCTAAGTAATGCTACTCTTGTAATTGTTAGGTGCTAGGACCTTAACCGAAGAAGAATAGCTATATCTTAGGTTGGGTAGATTAGGTAAGTACTTCTCCACCGGAGAAGAGATTTGCACGTATTGATGAAGTGACTTGAATAGAGTACTTTTATTGCTGAAATGCATTTCATTTCGAGCATGTTGCACCCATTATGCATCCATGATATTTATTGTGCACTCATGCAATAGGTGTTTCGGAGGGGGTAACGCTCCTCGAATTCGAGTAAGTGATTCCGGAGGAAGTCCAGGAGCAGCCGGGAGAACCCGACGAAGCAGCCATCGAAGGGCACGCCGTTGATGATCTACCCGAGTGTCCTGACCACTGGCCCTCGACCTTTCTAAAAGGCAAGCCCCGGTGCATGCTGACCCAATCATTTGAAATATAATTCTTGAGTACTTTTACTTGTTTATTGCATTAAGTTATAGGAGTTGTATGGAACCATGCCTAAAAATGAATTTGAGATTGGGCGAGAGTTCGATAGTGTAGCCGCAAGACACTTTCACGTCTTGGGTGCGGAGCTATGCCCGTCTGAGTCGTTTAAGGACCGATTCGCTATATGTCCTTGAGTCATGTTGAACGCAGTCTAACACTTAGTTGGCCGGATAAGTCGTTCTGACCATGAATCCGAGTAATACAGTTCAGGCCGGGAATCGAATGGTAGGTTGCTTCTTGGAGGAGAGAAAGGATGTGCTTGGGGACATTGGCGTGAGACCAAGGGGGGTTAGAGTCCCTATCACCTGGCAGAGTGTCGCCCTTGGGGATGCGACATCAGGCGAACCCGCGGCTCCTAAACTGTACCAAAGGTGACCTGAGCAGCCCTCGCCAGGCGTGACTCGGTGAGTGTTAGAAATACCCCTCCAGCTGGATAGGAATTTGATTCGAATCGCCGTCGCTCCCGGTTAGTGAGCACTTGACTTGAGCAGCGGCAACGTATATCTCATTAAATGAACAGATGGTTAAGTGAATGATATAATGTTGCCACAATGTTATACCTGCTATGGATATAATAATAATGTTGTTTGATTATACTCAAGTGAATGTTTAGTACAGGTGCTAAGATAGATGACAGGTTAATGCTAAAAATAACTGCTAGTACAGGTTAAAAGAGTTTAAATTACTTATGCTTTTCCGCAAAAGGTAATGTCTGTCAGCTCCACTTATGAAAGCCTTGCATGATCCTTGGTGTCATCTTATTACTGGTTTTTGACGGGTTAGTCTAGCTGAGTACATTCCAGTACTCAGGGTTTATTCCCTCCTGTTGCAGATGATATGCTCTATCAAGGCTTCTGCAAAACTTGTCTCCACCCGGCGGGTGACGAAGACTAGATCACTAGGGCGTGATCATCTTTTATGTACTTTCCTGATGCTTTTGCGGGTTGTTGATCATTAAGACTGGCAGTAGTATGTGAACTAATGCGTGTGTTATGCTTCCGCTACTTTATAAACTTGGTTTGTAATAATTGCGACTCCGTGTTTGTGAACTTATTTTGGAACTATTTGTGAAATGTAACGTATGATGTTGTATGTTGAATGATGCGATCTTGGTTGTAAGCAAGTTGGTTTGAAATCCTTCATGGTTTCGATTGACTACCGGGATTATATGGGCTCAAGTTCAAAAATTTCAGCGCTTCGGTGCTTATTTTTGTACTTGTGCTCTTATAATTTGGTCGGTTCTATTACAGCTGGCATCGGAGCATAATTCAACATTAAACACATCGTACGAGTATTTAAAAACAAAAGTATTTGATTATGAAAAGGGGTTAAAACTCTAAAAATTATTTTCATAGGTATGCCAGTGATCACATCCCTTAGCCCAAATAAGGACTCTTAGGTGGCTTATTATAAAAACTAACTTGGGGGCCTTGTTTGTTTTTGTTTCGTCGTCCATACAGCGTGATATTGTATGGATGCCATCCACTTGGGTGGTAATGTATGGATCAATTGCCTCGACGCTCTGGTAAGTGTGAGATGTGAGAGCATGATCGTCCAACCGGCAATCTAGGGGAGAGTAGTTTTGGTGACTTGCATACTTACATGTTTAAACCGTGTAATTATATAAGCACTTAATTGTGGGGACCTTTATATCAGGTAGCTTTGATACTGAAGTATATACATCAGGGGATGTGTATATGGAAAGTATTTAAATTACTGCTTTCTTGTGTGCTTATATTGGGAAACTGTTGGGCTGAAATGAGATTTTCTGCAGGTACACTAACAGCGTAACGAGTAGACCGATAGTTTCGCTTATATGAGAGAACGTATATATGCCACCGCCTAGCATTAGAACTTTAGGTTTCTACTAAGATGGCACGTACCAAGAGGACCGCTCGTAAGTCGACTGGAGGCAGGGCACCTCGACACCAGCTCGCTCCACGTGAGCCCTGCCCTGAGCCCACTGAGGTGGAAAGGCTGAGGGCTGAGTTGGCCGAAGTGACTGCTGCCAGGAATGCAGCGCGTCAGCAACTGGAGCAAGTGATCCGTGATCGTGACTAGGAAACCCTTGCAGTCTAGAGATTGACAGTAGCAGATCGCAACTGTCAACGCATGCTGGTCCGTGTCATGAATCAGAGGGATGAAGCCTGGCACGAGGAGAACGTTCTAAGAGCTCATCAGTTTGAGCTCGAGCAACAGTTGGAGAATGCTGAAGAATACAATGACAATCTTCATGAAGAAGTGCACCGCCTGAACAACCAGCTAAATCCTCTGCTGCCTCGAAACAACAACGCAGATGAGGACATGGGTTTAGGAATCATCATGGCTGAAGATGATGATGAAGTGGAGGTCAATGGGCCCCAAGATGCCGCACCAGAAGAAGAGCCAGAAGAAGAAGAAGAAGACGAGGAGTTAGAGCCTGTTAGCGACGAGGATGGCGGGGAGATCCTTGACACCGACTCTGAGGACGATGCTTAGAGTAGTCATCGCGTAGCTACGATGTTAGAATCGTCTTTTGTGCCTCCTGGGGTTGGAGTGAGGCTTTGTAATAACTTGACTTCTGGGATGTAAGGTCGCACCCTATGTGTCCTAGATGTTTATTTGAACCTATTAATTTCAATCACAATTGGATGTCTTATTGCGTGCGTTCGATGATGGTGTCACGATTAGCACCCTTCGGTGCCACGATGAAACCGAGGGCCTCCTATGGCGCGCGACATAAGGTTGTGCTACTTGGCACGCGCTGGTATCGAGGTGGCTAGTCATTATCCACCATGGAACTCTACCATTGAGAAGTCTCTTTGTGGTCAGTTTGAAGTAGCCTTTCTCAGTCAACTAAAAATTTTGAGATCGAATCCAAGTACCGGGCGAAAGGTCAAAAATCACATAGATATTAACGTAAACGGTTCAGTAACTACTGTGCTCCTTGTGAGTAAGCCTTTATCAAAGTACATCTTGTTGGATTCCCTCACATGATTGCTTCAATTGATGCGCTTGAATGGATTGTGCGGTTGTGATGAATTATTGTGCCATGAATATTTTGAGAAGTCCATTTCATGAAGTCAGTTTGACATATTTACAATAATTCATCTACAAATTTCCCACATCGTCAGTGCTCATTGGCTATGCATTTTGCTGATGTCGTACAATCTCCGTCGGGGTCGTGGCAATGAGGATAAGGAACAACCACCCCCTCCACCACCACCTACCCCGGCTGAGCTGATGCAGACCGTGGTCGAAGGGCAGCGCATGCTGGCAGATGCTATGCGCCAGCTTGCCAACCAGGAGGCTCGTCATGGTCGCCAGGGCCTAGAACCCAATCAGTACAGTGATTTCAAGGACTTTCTTGATACTAAGCCCCCGCTCTTTAAGGAGGCGGAGGAACCACTACAAGCCGATGAGTGGTTGAACACTATTGAACAAAAGTTTCGTCTGCTTCGCTTGACCGATGAGCTAAAAACTGAATATGCTTCTCACCAACTGCATGGCCCAACGGGTATTTGGTGGAGCCACTATCATTCCACACTGCCTGTAAATGTCCCGATTGCTTGGGACCAGTTCAAGGCCGCATTCCGTGGGAACTATATTCCTCCAGGTCTTATGGCAATCAAGCACACAGAATTCATGAGGCTGTCGTAGGGAAATAAAAGCTTGACTAAATATCTGCAATCTTTCAACAACCTAGCAAGGTATGCCACAGAGTTTGTGGATACCGATGCCAAGAAAATTGCTAGCTTTAAAAGAGGCCTCGGCCCAAAGCTGATGAAGACTATGGGCACTAGCAAGTGTATTACCTTCAATGATTTTATCAGGGATGCTCTGACTCAAGAGAACAATAACTCTATCTATGCTGCTTCTAAGAGCCGCAAGAGGGCACTTGAGGCAGGTGCTTCACAGTCTCGAGCTCCAGCTGCCCCGAGGGCTCCTCCTCGCTCTCCTGCCACAAATGCTAAGTTCCGTCCTCCGCGAAAGAAGGCGCCAGTGAAGACTGGGTTTCGCAAGGCTTATACAGTCGCTCTGCCAAAGGGAAATTATGGACAGAGTAGTTCTAGTGTTCCTCCCAGCAACATGCCTTGCTGGAACTGCAACAAGCCAGGCCATTGGTCCAGGAACTATCCTTACCCTAAGAAGAATGTCAACCAAGGTGGCCGTCAAGGGCACACTCATTATAACAGTATTGAGGAAATCCCATCTGGTGAGGTTGTCACTGCTGGTAAGTTCCTAGTTGACCAACATCCTGCAGTGGTACTTTTTGATTCAGGTGCTTCGCATTCCTTTATCAGTCCTAAGTTTGCATCAAAGTTTGCACACAAATTGCATACTGTTGAAGGTGGAGGTTATTGCATTAGCGCAGCAAGTGGGAATATTTCCACAAATAAAGTAGTGGGGAATCTTGAGATTGAGATAGAAGGGCGAAAGTACTCGCTTGCCTTAGTGGTTTTGCCGGGATTAGGCATAGATGTTATTCTGGGCATGAATTGGATGAGTCAGAATGGGGTACTCATTGATACATCCACTCGGGGAGTTATGCTCAGAGATCCTACAGATCAAAAGGGTTTTCTGGTACAACTTTCTAGAAAAGTTGATTTGTCTAGGGAAGTTCATGCTGTGCAAGAAAAAGCGTTGGCCGAAATTCCCGTAGTAAATGAGTTTTCGGACGTTTTTCCCGATAATTTGCCGGGACTCCCTCTGGATCGGGATGTGGAATTTAGAATTGAATTGTTGCCTGGCACGGCTCCCATCTCTAGGAGACCTTATAGGATGCCTCCGAATGAGCTAGCTGAACTTAAGGTGCAGTTGAATGAACTTTTGAAGAAGGGGCTGATTCATCCTAGTTCGTCTCCATGGGGATGTCTTGCTATCTTTGTGAAGAAGAAGGATCAGACCTTGCGGATGTGTGTAGATTATAGACCTCTGAATGCAGTCACTGTCAAAAATAAGTATCCTCTGCCACGTATCGATATCCTGTTCGATCAGTTGTCCAAAGCTAAAGTCTTTTCCAAGATTGATCTGAGGTCTGGTTACCATCAGATTAAAATCCATCCCGAAGATATTCCAAAAACAGCTTTCTCGACAAGATACGACCTTTATGAGTATCTTGTTATGTCTTTCGGCCTGACAAATGCCCCCGCACACTTCATGTGCTTGATGAATTCGGTGTTTATGCCCGAATTGGACAAATTTGTGGTGGTGTTTATTGATGACATCTTGATATATTCTGAAAATAAGGAAGAACACACTGAACATCTACGTATAGTCCTCACCAGACTGCGCGAACATCAATTATATGCAAAGTTCAGTAAGTGCGAATTCTGGTTTCGAGAAGTACCTTTCCTTGGACATGTGTTGTCCGATGGAGGAATTATGGTGGACCCTGCCAAGGTACAAGAAGTACTAAACTGGAAGGCTCCTACTTCGGTTCATGAGGTCCAGAGTTTTCTTAGGTTGGCTGGCTATTATCGTCGCTTCATCCCGGATTTCTCAAAAATAGCCAAACCCATGACTCGGTTGCTGCAAAAAGACACCAGATTTGTCTCGACTCCTGAGTGCGATGCGGCTTTTCACCAACTGCGCACCCTCCTAACCTCAGCTCCGATTTTGGCATAACCGGATATCGAGAAACCATTTGATATTTATTGTGATGCCTCAGGCATAGGTTTGGGAGGTGTGTTGATGCAGGAAGGCCGAGTAATTGCATATACCTCTTGACAACTTCGGAAACATGAGGTGAATTATCCAACGCATGACTTAGAACTGGCCGCAGTTGTTCATGCTTTGAAAGTATGGCGGCATTATTTGCTGGGCAATGTCTGCAATATCTACATAGACCACAAAAGCCTCAAATACATCTTCACCCAACCTGAGTTAAATATGCGTCAAAGAAGATGGCTCGAGTTGATTAAGGATTATAACCTTCAAGTGCACTATCATCCTGACAAAGCAAATGTGGTTGCCGATGCCTTAAGCCGTAAGTCTCATTGCCATTCCCTAGTTGAAACTGATTTTCATCGATCTCGCCTTCTACATCTAGCAGTCTTGTACAACATCACTGTCAGTTGTACTCTCAAAAGCAGAATTATTGAGCTTCAAAAGACTGATCCTGGTGTATTCCACATAAAACGCAAGATGAAAGAGGAAGAAACTAAGCATTTCAGGGTAGATGAAGAAGGTGTGCTGTGGTTTAAGGATAGATTAGTGGTACCTAAGGACCGAGGGCTTAGAGATCAGATCCTGTCCGAAGCACATTCGTCCAAGTTGTCCATCCATCCTGGTAGTAATAAGATGTATTATGATTTGAAGCCACTTTATTGGTGGACCAAGATGCGGAAAGAGATAGCTGCATATGTTGCTAGGTGTGACACCTGCTGTAGAGTTAAAGCTATGCATATGAAAGCTGGGTTGCTTCAACCACTTTCTATCCCAGGTTGGAAATGGGAAGAGATAAGTATGGATTTCATTGTCGGACTTCCTCCTACTATCAAAAATCATAACTCCATCTGGGTAATTGTGGATCATTTAACCAAATCAGCTCACTTCATTCCTGTTAGAGTGGACTATCGTCCCACAGACTATGTTGAGTTGTACTTCAATCAGATAGTCCAGCTCCATGGGGTACCTCGTACTATCATTTCTGACCGTGGTCCCCAGTTCACTGCTCGCTTTTGGGAGCACTTGCATCACCTTCTGGGAACCAAGTTAGTGAGAAGCTCTGCTTATCACCCCTAGACATCAGGTCAGACGGAACGGGTTAACCAAATCTTGGAAGATCTATTGCGAGCATGTGTCATTTCATCCAAGGGTTCTTGGGAAAAATGGTTTTCTCTAGCCGAATTCTCATACAATAATAGTTACTAAGAGAGTATTAAGATGGCCCCATTCGAAGCTTTGTACGGTCGTAAGTGTAGAACTCCACTAAACTGGGTAGAAGCTAGTGAAAGAAGGTATTATGGTATTGATTTTGTTTAGGAAGCTGAGGAACAAGTCCGTACCATCCAAAAACATATGGCTGCAGCCCAAGCTAGATAGAAAAGTTATGCTGATTGTCGTAGAAAACCGCTCGAGTTTGAAGTTGGAGACTTCGTTTACCTGAAAGTTTCTCCAATGAAGAGTGTCCAACGTTTTGGTGTTAAGCGGAAACTTGCGCCAAGATACGTGGGTCCTTTCCAGATCATAGGCAAGAGTGGAGCTGTTGCGTACAAAATCCAGTTACCTCCTGAAATGAGTGCCATATTCAACGTCTTCCATGTATCTCAGCTCAAAAAGTGTCTTCGAGTTCCTAAGGAAAGAGTCCCTTTAGGAGATATCAGGCTGGAATCCGATCTAACTTACGAAGAAAAGCCCGTCTGAGTGATCGATACTCAAGAACGAGTAACTAGAAGCAAAGTGGTTAAGTGGTATAAAGTAATGTGGAGTAATCAGGGTAGTGAAAGTGACGCTACATGGGAACGGGAGGACTATTTGCGGGATGGTTATAAGGAATTCTATGAAAAATAGTACGCTTTCCAAATCTTGGGACGAGATTTTTATAAGGGGGGAGGGCTATAACACCTTAGGTGTTTAGCTCTATAATTGCATTGCATTGCATGAGCATAAGCATGCATCATTTTATGTTATTTGATGTGGTTGCAACTAATGTGGTTGTTTTTAGAATTTTGTTTGGCCCACATCATGTGACACTAGGTAGTTGGTGTAACAAAAGGGGAGAGTAGCTAATTATATCTCACAACACCTTAGTTATACTTAGGGTCACTAATGGAGCAAGGTTCATGTTGACCAAAATCACCAAAATGCCCTCCAAGGTGTAGTTGACCACCATTTAGCCCTAGGATGCTCTAGTTTGACCAATTAAAAAGTCTAGCTTAGAGACCTTGCATGGAGGAGCACCCGTAAGCAAAGTTGTAGGGAATTTTATGGGGAACAAAAGTCTCAATATGACCATCTCATGAAACTAGCCAGAACATGCTCAAAAATAGCCCACAGGTCAGCTAGAGGGGCTGTCTCAACACTTAGAATTTTTCTAAGTCTCAAAAGTGTCCCTCCAGTTTTACAGTGACCTACTTTGGAAGCTTGTAGTTTTCAAACCAGACCAAACCAGCTCCAACTCATGTTGACACTTTTGTAGTACTCACTTAGCTCTACAACATTGTCAACATCACCATCACCTAGTTCTAAATGGTTTAGGAGATATGGTGTCTAGAAAAATCGGGTTTCAGTCGGCTTAATGACTGAAACTACGTTTCAGTTTCGAAGTGCACCACTTTGGAGCTCTGCGGTTTCAAATCTAGGCCGAACCAGTCCTAGTCTCAATTGGCAATTTTGTAGCCCTCATGTAGCTCTACATAATTGTTGTAATCACCTTCGACTAAATCAAGCTGGTTTAGGAGATTTTCTTCGACGAATTCGCGCTGTCAGTCGAACGATGACAGCCTCCATTCAGTCAACAGCGTTGCCATTCAGTCGAACAGCCGACCGCGTCGTGACGCTCGGGCAGAGCCCGGTGGCCACGTGGCGTGCACATCTTGCCATCGCCTCCACGTCGCAAGCTCACGCGCGAGAGTGAAGTGGGAGTCGACACCTCAATCCCCATCACTCACGCCGCTCCCTCCTCCATTCCATCGCCCTCTGGTCCAACGAGCAGCACCACCCCGACCTCGTCGTGGCCGGGCGAGCTCACCACCGCACCGCAGCCCACCAAAACTCGTTCACTACTCCGCCAACATCCCCTCCACCTCCTTCACCCGTTGCTTGACCCAATTGTGTAGAGGTGAGGGTGAATTTTGGTTTCTGCTACCGCGAGTCCTCGCCAGCGTGCTGTCCGCGCAGTGGCTCACCGTGGCCAGCTCCCTACGGTCTCCCTCCAGTCTCCCCGCTACGTGTTCTAGGTTCCGGGATCGGTAGAGCAGCCTAGGTGATGACACTACCGGATGGGATGGCCGGTACACGTCGGAACACCGTCGTGTGCTACCACGCCATGGCCGCCGGTGCGGTGCTCACGCGGCCAGTGGCACTTGCTCCACCTCTATCCTCTTCCTTGGCATAGAGAGGTCTGCCATGTCCTCAGGAAGCCGTAGCACACCTCACTTAGGTCCCTGGCCCCCGGAGCTCACCGGACCGCCACCGGGTGCCGCCTCCGAGCCGCGGTTGCCATGGCCGTCGTAGCTAGGGAGGGATAGGGTCTGCAAATCTAGGTTTGGTCGATGCGGGAAGTCACGGGGAAGCCGTTGGTGCTCTTCCCATCACCGGAGGCGCCGTCGTCGGCGAGCTAGAGCTCGCTGGAGTCGCGGCCGTCTTCCCCCTCCGCTCTTCTCTTTCTGGCCTGCGAGCCCACGCTGTCAGCACCACGCGTGCGCGGGCGGGAGTCCGAGACGGGCCGCACGCGTCATGGGTCGTGTCTGTTCCCGGGCCGGCCCAGTTTCAAATGAGATTTATTTCATTTTCTTTATTCTATCACAGCTTTAAGTAAGATTTGGGAAAATGTATATCTAGGGTTTTACTTGTTCAAAAATTGTGAAGTAAATTTTTTTTAGACCCTGCATGATGTGTAGTATTTTAGAAAAATATAAATTGGATATGGGATGTTTAGTTTCTGGGAGATTTAAATAGGTCTTTGAAATGTGTTTTAAAATGAAGGAAAAGTTGTTAAATGCATAACTTGAGTTGTAGTATTCCAAAAATTATGAAATTTGGTGGGTAAGCTAATTTATACTTTCTCTAGCTTTGGTAAAAATTTGGGCATTAGTGCTTAAGTACTTTTCAAGTTATAATGCTATTTTATTATTTTAGGAAATAATTAAATGAATTTTAGTAATTTTTATACATGTGCAATGTTCTTATAACTTTTTGGAGAATGTCTTGGTACCCTAAAGTGTCCAAGAAAATTATGAAATCTGTTGTTTGATACTTTTTATATGATTTGTTAATTATACAAAAATCAGCCTTTTGGGCTTGTGAATTTTATTTAGGGAGTATCTGTAAATAATTTTAGTTCAAATTTTTACAGTGGTCTCTTTTTGGTTCATAGAGTCTCCTGTAATTTTTGTATAATTTTAGGAGCAGTTTACTTATATGTTTAAAATTCCACTTAATTACTTAAGTAAATTAAGAAATGAGTATAAATAAATATTCTAGGTGGGCACACCTTACTTTCTGGTGTTTTTGTGACCTATGTGAACTTGTGGTAACATTAGTTTGGTCTTAAGAGATGTTTGCCACATAAATAAATATTTAATCTTTGCAATTCTAGGTTTTCTGGACAGCTGGTAGTATTTCTAGGTTTGACCTTTGATAAAGGTGGTTGCTGGAAAACTTGTAAATACAAAAGTTGTAGTAAGCTTGATAAACTAGCTTGTATCCAAATTTGGGAGCATTTGGCTTAGTAGTTTGGGAGTTATTGCTGTTTAAAGTGACAGTCCAGAATTTGCTACTCTCTGTTTAGAGAGGACAGATTCTGGAACTTATGAAATTCGACATGGAAAACTTAGGAATTTAGGGCTGAGATCTGAAAATGAATTGAAATGCATTTCTTAAGATTTCCAGATTGTCTTAGATCATATCTTTTGGAGTTAGGAATCTTCAGTTATGTTAGAATCTTTGAGCAGCTGTCCAGAATGTCTTACTGTGGTATTTTGGTGTTGGATGTGGTAACCTAAGTAATGCTACTCTTGTAATTGTTAGGTGCTAGGACCTTAACCGAAGAAGAACAGCTATATCTCAGGTTGGGTAGATTAGGTAAGTACTTCTCCACCGGAGAAGAGATTTGCACGTATTGATGAAGTGACTTGAATAGAGTACTTTTATTGCTGAAATGCATTTCATTTCGAGCATGTTGCACCCATTATGCATCCATGATATTTATTGTGCACTCATACAATAGGTGTTCCGAAGGGGGTAACGCTCCTCGAATTCGAGCAAGTGATTTCGGAGGAAGTCCAGGAGCAGCCGGGAGAACCCGACGAAGCAGCCATCGAAGGGCACGCCATTGACGATCTACCCGAGTGTCCTGACCACCGGCCCTCGACCTTTCTAAAAGGCAAGCCCTGGTGCATGCTGACCCAATCATTTGAAATATAATTCTTGAGTACTTTTACTTGTTTACTGCATTAAGTTGTAGGAGTTGTATGGAAACACTTGTTGCATTACACCTGTCCTTGTCCAGATATCATACTTACACCCTAAATTAGGTTTAGGCCGTGTTAATGCTTAGCCCTGCTTAGTCCAGTAGAAGTCGGGTGATTCCGGTCATCTGCGAGATCTAGGAATGGGTCACGAGTGGCTATGATCGCTATCGTGAATGGAACCACGCCTAAAAATGAATTTGAGACCGGGCGGGAGTTCGATAGTGCAGCCGCAAGACACTTCACGTCTTGGGTGCGGAGCTATGCCTGTCTGAGTTGTTTAAGGACCGATTCGCTATACGTCCTTGAGTCATGTTGAACACAGTCTAACACTTAGTTGGCCGGATAAGTCGTTCCGACCACGAATCCAAGTAATACAGTTCAGGCCGGGAATCGAATAGTAGGTTGCTTCTTGGAGGAGAGAAAGGATGTGCTTGGGGACATTGGCGTGAGACCAAGGGGGGTTAGAGTCCCTATCACCTAGTAGAGTGTCGCCCTTGGGGATGCGACATCAGGTGAACCTGCGGCTCCTGAACTGTACCAAAGGTGACCTGAGCAGCCCTCGCCAGGCGTGACTCGGTGAGTGTTAGAAATACCCCTCCAGCTGGATAGGAATTCGATTTGAATCGCTGTCGCTCCCGGTTAGTGAGCACTTGACTTGAGCAGCGGCAACGTAGATCTCATTAAATGAACAGATGGTTAAGTGAATGATATAATGTTGCCACAATGTTATACCTGCTATGGATATAATAGTAATGTTGTTTGATTATACTCAAGTGAATGTTTAGTACAGGTGCTAAGATAGTTGACAGGTTAATGTTGAAAATAAATGCTAGTACAGGTTAAAAGAGTTTAAATTACTTATGCTTTTCCGCAAAAGGTAATGTCAGCCAGCTCCACTTATGAAAGCCTTGCATGATCCTTGGTGTCATCTTATTTCTGGTTTTTGACGGGTAAGTCTAGCTGAGTACATTCTAGTACTCAGGGTTTATTCCCTCCTGTTGCAGATGATATGCTCTATCAAGGCTTCTGCAAAACTTGTCTCCACCCGGCGAGTGACGAAGACTAGATCACTAGGGCGTGATCATCTTTTATGTACTTTCCTAATGCTTTTGCGGGTTGTTGATCATTAAGACTGGCAGTAGTATGTGAACTAATGTGTGTGTTATACTTCCGCTACTTTATAAACTTGGTTTGTAATAATTGCGACTCCGTGTGTGTAAACTTATTTTGGAACTATTTGTGAAATGTAACGTATGATGTTGTATGTTGAATGATGCGATCTTGGTTGTAAGCAAGTTGATTTGAAATCCTTCGTGGTTTCGATTGACTACCGGGATTATATGGGCTCAAGTTCGAAAATTTGAGCGCTTCGTTGGTTGTTTTTGTACTTGTGCTCTTATAATTTGGTCGGTTCTGTTACAAAAGTAGCGTCACGATAAAGCTTAAATTACACTTTTTGATCTATTTGAGCATTTTCTAGCCACTTGCTCAACATGAACCATTCATGACTTTTGTTCATGAGTGTAATTAGAGTTGTTTGATTAAGGTTGCAATGTTTGTTTGTCATCACATGTTCTCATTCACCTAATAAAGCAATTTAGGTGAGAACATAACTTGTCATTTCATGTGACTTCTTGATTCCAAACTTCACGAAACTTTTCCAATCATCCATGTGGGTGGAAATTGATATGAGGAACATGAAAGAAGCACATCCAACATTACTCAAGCATACTTTTTGGAAAGGGCAACATGTAAGTAATGGTGCGTGGCCCAAGTTTAAGTGGTGGCTTATTTTTGGAGATTTGATCTGTCACCACTCAACATGTCATGGTTGAGCTCAACTGGTAACAAACACCTGGGGTGTTACAGAAGGCTCTATGGTATTGACTTTGTAAAAGAAGCCAAGGAGCAAGTTCATGCTATACAGAAAAATATAGCAACTGCTCAGGCTAGACAAAAGAGCTACGCAGATAAGAGGAGAAAACCTATTGAGTTTGAAGTAGGTGACCATGTCTATCTGAAGGTGTCCCCTATGAGAGGAGTAAAGCATTTTGGGATCAAAAGAAAGCTTGAGCCTCGATACGTTGGGCCCTATTGGATCATCGAGAAAAGTGGAAGAGTAGCTTATAAGCTTAGTTTACCTCGTGAGTTAGGAGCTATCTTTCCAGTCTTCCATGTTTCTCAATTGAAGAAATGCCTCTGTCTTCCTGAGGAAAGAGTAGAAGTGAGACACATCAAATTGAAATCTAATCTTTCTTACGAGGAGAAACCGATATATGTTCTGGATACTCTAGAAAGGGTAACTCGAAATTGAGTAGTCAAATTATACAAGGTGGTTTGGAGTAATCACGGTGAACATGATGCAACTTGGGAAAGAGAGAATTATTTAAAGGACAACTATTCCGCTTTCTATGAAAAATGATACGACTTTCAAATCTCGGGACGAGATTTTTATAAGGGGGAGGGCTGTAACACCCCAGGTGTTTGCCTTGCATCTGTGCATCATATGAGCATGACATGAGCATGTGCACCATCATTTCATGTGCATTGTCATTGAAACATAGCATTGAAACATCTGCAACATGCATGTTGAGTGTATGTACTATGTGTATTCTTGCTTGCAGTAATAGCTCATGTATGCCTTAGACTTGTATTATTATGATGGGTGACACAACATCTTGAAACATGATCATGCCACAATGCAACATGCTTAGTTAAACTATGCAACACATACTTGCAATACAATGTTTCAATAGGGTTTTTGTGTAGATGACACATGTGATGCTCTAACATGCTCTATAGTAGCTTAATTTTTCTTATGACACCTAATGGATCAATGTTCATGTTGACCATCTCATCCAATTAAGCCTCTAACTCATAGTTGACCTAGTTTGACCCACAAACCTCTTTTGCTTCCTAGTTTCAAAAGTGTTACCAAATGTTGTTTAAAGGTTGGGCAACCTTTAACAAAGTCGTAGCAAACTTGATAAGGAACAAAAGTTGTAATATGGACATCTCATGAAAATGCCTAGAACCTGCTCAAATAGGGCCCACAAGTCAGTTAGAGGGCTGCCCAACACTTAGGATTATTTCTGTCTGAAATATGACATTGCAGTTTCATGTGCCCACCTTTGGAGCATTGTAGCTCTCAAACTGTGCCGAACCAGCTCCAGCTCTAATTGATAAAATTGAAGTCCACACGTAGCTCTACAATTTTCCTAATTACACCTTTCACTAATTCAAGCTCTAACCCTCTCAAACAGTAGCTTTAAAACTGAATGCTGTGCTGTTTTGGAGCTCGAATTTTGGCCAAGTTTTGTAAACTGAAACTGAACTTTTCAATTTTGTGAACCTCACTTTGGAGCTCTCTATCTTGTGAACAAAGCCAAACCAACTCAGGAGCCTGTAACCTCTTTGATAGTACTCGTGTAGCTCTACGACAATGTGCAACTCGTTTGGTTTTTCGTTGCTTGGTTTGAGAGTTAGAGAGGGGAGGAGATAGGAGATTCAGTCAAGCAATGGCACCATCAGGTTCAGTTTTGTTTTGAATCGCAACTTGAACTGCAGTGGCCGACCGGTTCAGTTTTCGATCGCCACGTGGCGTCCACGTCGCGTTGGTGTTTGCCACCGGGACTGCATGCACGAAGGGGAGGGTGAATGCAGTGTGCTGCCCTGCTCTCCCTCTCTCACTTGCTACTCTTTTTCTCCCTCGCTGCTCCCTCTTCTCTCTCGGTGCGAACATCGGCAGCAGCAGGGAGTAGTCGCCGCCGTCGCAAAATACATAGCAGCCGCAGCACCATCCTTCGTTTCCTCGCAGCCGGAGTTTCTCCATGGTCTCCTCTAGCTTCCCCACCTAGCTGCGTCGTCCATCATCGCAAGGTGAAGGCCTATGGGCCACAGCTGCCGCCATGGCCGCCATTACAGTTACTGAGCTCAAGCTCGACGTGAGCTGGCAATCTTGGCCTGTCTCTCTTTCTTCTTGTGCTTACTGTGAGTCTGCGGTAGTATGTAGAAGCTCCACCGAGGCCTCGTCCGCGCCGTCGTGGTCGACTCCCACGAGCCCATGGTTACAGACTGTCGCCGTACATGCGTACAGGGCTGCCGGAGCCGGCCCTTCCGCCGTCGTGGGCACGGAAGTTGAGAAATTCGTTCGCTAACCTATCCCGATAGATGCGTCTCGGAGAGAGGAGTCCATTGGTGGTGGTCCCGTCGTCGGAAAGTTCGCCGCCGGTGAGCTATGGCCGGTCAAATTGGTGCCTTGTTTCTGTGCCTGTGACAGGCGGGTCCTCGTTGACCTCGGGTCCCAGCCGTCAGCCCCTGTGGGTGCATAGCGCTGGGTGCGCATAGTTATTTCTAGGGTTTGGTGTTTTCGTTTTAATCTTTTCCAGATTTGAGATCCAACTTTGGAAATTCATATAAAATTGTAGAAAAATCATAAAAAGGTAAATAAGGACTTTTTGGAATCCTCATGATGTGTACTATGCAGTTGTGTATTAAAATGTTACATATTAGTTGATTTTTTCTGGAGTTTGAAATTACTTTTGTTAGGCACTTTATTTAATTGTGTGATTTTGGTAATTCGATATCTCGCTGTACATTGGTCCTTTTACTATGAGAATTTTGTGGGGGTGCTAATCATGATATGTAGATGCTACTGTTAAATTTTCGTCATTTTGGATGACATATGCTTCAATTATAAGTACTTCTTTATATATGCCTTATATTGATTATCCATTTGTTTATTATGATATCTCTTAAAGTACTTGTCAAATTGAGATGAAATTTTTATGGTAGCCTACTGGTACCTTGAGCATACTCCTGTAATTTTATTAGATTTTTATGGACACATTTTATAATTATTAACTTCTATGCCTATGCATTTAAATAAATAGAAAAGTCCAAGTAAATAAATGTTAACATAAGTAACATGATATGATCTGGTGTTCTTTTAACATGTTCTAAATGTTGGTCAAGTTGGTTTGGCCATTTGCAATGTTTTAAGGATATGTCATCATATAATTTTATAATTCGTTGATTTCTGGATAGTTTTAAAAGAATTACAATTTGAGCAATGCTATGATGGTTTTCATGCTCTAAGTTGTATACAAGAGTTGTAGTAAACTTCTTGAAGTTGTTGCTGTTCAAATTTGGTGGCAATTGGCCCCATGGTTTAGGAACTATGCATGCTTTAAGAAGTGTCCAGTTGAAGTTTGCTCTCTGTTTGTGTAGAACAGATTCTGTGTTTGCTTTAATTTGACTTGGTTAACTTAAGAATCATGCTTTTATGTTTATAAATGATTTGTAGAGAATTTCTTAAGCTTTCCATAATGTCCTCTTGCAAGTCATTTGGATTTGTAGAACTCTAGCTATGAAGTTTCTTAGCTTCTGCTCTTAATATGTTGGAAATACTAAATTTCTGGAATCTTGTTATGTATGTGTTTAGACTTAACTTTGTGGCACTTAGTGGTTTCTTAGGGATGTTTAAACATGTTAATACCAGAGAGGAGATTTGCACCTAAGCTTAAAGTGATTTGAATAGAGCACCACATGACTTGGTTTTGTGCTCATGATGTTGCAATATCATTACATTCATCTTCACATCATTCATGATGTTCATAAATCATCATGTCATCCTTGGTGCATACATAAAATTCATTGGATGCATATACATGCAATAGGTGTGCCGAGGATCATGTCTCGAGTGAAGTCTCGCTGGGCGTGGAACCCGAAGTTGAAGTCCATTCAGGAGCCGGAGGTCCAGTCCGACGAAGCCGGAGAAGACATGGGAACCGTTCTTGAAGCCGAACCTTGATACCTATTCTTTCGGTTAAGGCAAGCCCCTGAGCATTGTAAGCCTCCTACTTTTAAAGCAATTATCTATATATACATGTTATATGTATTGTTGCATTACGTGACAGGAGTTGGTTGGAAACCCTTGCTGCATTGGTAACACTCCTTGTCCAGAAATTCGAACCTTGAATCCTATGTAGACAGGATCGTATCTATGCTTAGCCCTGCTAAATTAGACCGGTAGAAGTTGGGTGATTTCCTGTCACCTGCGAGATATAGGGCTTTGTCAGGTCCCGGTTGGCTATATTTGTTATCGTGGAAGTGAACCATGTGTAATAAAATGAAATGAGACCGGGCGGGATAATGATAGTGAAACAGCAAGGCATGGAGGTCTTGGGTGTGGATCTATCCCCGTCTGTGTTCATTAAGGACCGAGACCTGGAGCCTTCTTTATCATTTTGAACGCATGTCTGACATTTAGTTGGCCGGCATGAGGTTGCCGACCGTGAAGCCTAGTAGCTCAACTCAGGCTGCGAAGTCGAAAAGTGAAAGTCGCCTCGGAAGGGAGCCAGAGGGTCCAAGGGCAGGTGAGTTAAAAGTCCTGAGCATCCTGGCCACTGGTATCCCCAAGAACGCGGCGCTGTTCAGGCCCACCCTGAGTTGTACCAAAGGTTATCTATGGCTGCCTTTAGCGGGGTTTGCTGGGTGAGTGTTAGGAATACCCCCCTCAGCTAAGTTGGAATCGATTCGAGTCGCCGTCTCTCCCGGATAGTGAGAAACTTGACTGGTTATCTCCAGCGTAGATTCACTAATTATTAATGATGGTTCGGAATTGATGATAATGATGATGATGGCCTTATTATACCTGCTATGGTTAATATTGTTTGCTCCTAATAAAGTAATTGCTCTAGTACAGGTGCTAATCTAGATGACATGGTAATGATTATTAACTTGATGCTTAAGCATTAATGATTACATATCTGTAATAAGCTTTTCTGCAAGTGAGTCAAGCTAGCCCACCTTATAAAGCCTTGCATACTCCTTGGTGTCACCGTTGTTTCTGGTTTTTGTCGGGTAAGTCTAGCTGAGTACCTTCTCGTACTCAGGGTTTATTCCCACGTGTTGTAGGTAGCAGATTCGTAATTGTTGCTATAGGTATTGTCTTCGCCATGTGGGTGTGAAGACTAGACCATATGGGCATGGTCTCTATAGTATCTCTTATGGTATGCTTTTGCAGGATGTGACTATGTACTGGCAGTATTTGATTTCAAATGATTTCAGAAATTATGTTGATTCCGCTAAATTATTTGTACTCCGATGTATGAGAGCTACTTATGAACTATTGTAACAAGTGTTGTGTTATGTTGAATCACTACGATCTTGGTTGCTCTTGGTTTGTTTTGAAATCCCTCATGATTTCGTGGACTACCGGAGTTATATGGGCTCAAGTTTGAGAATTTGATCGTTTCGACGATTGTTTTTGAACTTGTGCTCTTATAATTTGGACGGTTCTGTTACATGATCCACCCATCATCCTAGGAAGACCATTCCTGAGCACCACCAAGGCCATCATCTACATTGTAATAGGAGAAGTTCATTTCCAATTTCCCTCAGAGAAGGTACTCTGCCATTTCAATAATAATTATATAGTTGATGAAGAACCCAAGAAGAATGGATCAAGAAGAAGGCGTCACACCCGTAACCAGAAGAGGCAGCCAGCTATGGACGGCTGGGCTAATTATGAAGGAGAAGTAATGGGACATGAAGATATATTCCCTGAAGACAATGCATCTCCTAAGGAGGAAGCTATACCACCAAGAGAAAGTGACCCAGTCAATGATGATCACACAGAAAACAAGACAGAAGAGCAAGCTTCTCCCTTAGAGTCAACCTCACCAACAAAACAGGTATGGAAAGTAAAGGTAAAATGAATTTTAGATTCAACACAAGAAGAGGTTCAGCTAGTGGCACCACTCGAGCCATCCGAGGTGCCCTAGAAGGATTGAGCAGACAAGAGGTCCTGTTCGGAGGACTTAAATCACAGAACACCATGCCAAGAGGTAACTTGGTAGTTATCAATATTTTCCTTTTTCAATTTTGCATTTAACTTTTCCTCATCATATTTACTTTCCCCAATTGCATGTTTAGTTACAGTTTATTTCTGCATAGAAAAAGAAGATAAATATGTCTTGCATTGCATCCTAAAACTACTAAGCCCCATGCAAATAAATTTGTGGCATAAAACCCATAAGTCTAGTTGCTGTGGTGGCATAAAAATAAATAAAGATGCATTCATCATTCTTTATAAATTCCTTGCATAGTAGAAAATATAAAATTATAAAAATATAGCTACAAGAGATCCTGCTAGAAAAATACTTATAAGGTTCTAGATGTTCAAGGCTTGGAGGTTCATCACTAACGCTTAATCAAGTTCCACAAGATTTATCATTTATATATACTATTATCTTGTGACACTTACACTGTATGAGAAGATCGATAAAAGACATGGTTATACTCTCCATTACCATATGTAGTGATGCACATTGCTCATTATCCTTAGCATTCCCTTCCCAGTGGTAAAAATATAAATAACAATACCTAGATTACTCCCAGTTAAAATGCTACATCGATATTATCTGTACGCTTGCGGATTTCATATTTATTCTAGAGGAGCATTTGCATTTATTAATACCATCACATCTGGCACCATGCTGGGGATGACAACCTAGCTTAGGTGGTGTTAGAGGTGTCAGCAATCATAAGTATAAGTTTATCAATACTTCCTTTACCTAGCTACCTTCCCCGGCAACGGCACTAGAAATGCTTGTTGGTATTTATTAACTTGTCACTTATTTTAGTAGCCACCCATTGTATACCTATATCTCCTAACATTACCTTATTAGGTTGTCATCCCTTGCGATGATGCCAGAGATGCTTGTTGGTACTACCTAGCATTACTACTAGAATAACACTAAGAAGATCTTTATTATTTCATGTGACTAGAAAGAATATATAGGTATGAATGAAAAGGAATCTGCAAGCGCACAGATAATATACCATTGTAGCACTTCACCCGAGAGTATTCCAGGTATCTTTTTTATATTTTTACCACAAGGAAGGTCCAGCACAGACATGTATTGATAACTTATACAATTGATGGAGAAGTAAACCATAACCAATGTTCTACTCATAAGAGGGGTAAGTCATAGGATAAGATATATATATATATATATATATATATATATATATATATATATATATATATATATATAAGTATTGATAATTAATAATGATAAATTACTCAGAGTACTCCTTTCTATGGCATTAGTATGGTCAGGTAGAATATTAGAGAAATAATTCCTAAGTCATTCTTAGTTACAAGTCAAAGCATACATTGATTAGTGCAATTATTCTTAGTTACAAGTCAAAGCATACATTCTTAGTTACAAGTCAAAGCATACATTGATTAGTGCAATCTTCATACCTACATATAAGGGATATTACTAAGGAAGACTAAGAACAGAGCTTGTCTTCCATCGTAACCGCATCCTACTTGTAAACCTATATTCAGGGAGTAGACTACAAAAGACTCAACGGGAGTATCACATCCGCAATCTACCACATGACCCAGAATATAGGGTGTATCCGCAGGTAAACAACGTATAAGCCCCATGCTCACACAATGTCGACCACCCACCCATGGATCCTTAGAGTGAGTGCTATATGAACTTATGCATGAACATGATGACAATCCAACTATACTAAGCATAAAATCAAAGTAGATGATGAACATTATAACTAGGAACATAAACAAAATGAATAATAATGTCATAACAATTGTAGCAAACATATAAAAGTAATGAGAGATACAAAAGGGAGGGGATACAAAGATTATACCAAACCATGCTCTTGACACGATCGGTAATCCAAGCAAAGCCTGCTTGCCTCCCTCTAGACCTAGCCTAACTAGTTATGCCCTAGAATATGATGGAGCTCTGAGGATGATTAGGGTTTCTATCTTCTCAAATGACTTGATGACTGGGGATGCCCCAAGGGGGATGCCCCAAGGGGATACAAAGATTATACCAAACCATGCTCTTGACATCTAGGTCCACCTTGATGGTTTTCTGGATAAACCCTGCAGAAATCATAGATATCCCAAAACTTATGTAATTTGTTAGTTTATACCCCTAGACCTTTGTTGGTGATCATATTTATGCCCTTGTACATGTTATGTTGATGGTTTATAAAGGTTGTTAACTACCATCAACACGCACCAATAGCATAGTCACTACCATCACACATTATCTCGAATGGTTGTGACCAATCAGGTGGTTGGATGATTGGTGCTGAGATGAGTGCTTTCTTTAGAGTGTGGACAGCATCTAAACACTCATCTATGAACTCGAAAGGTGCATCCTTAGCTAGCAGGTTTATGAGGAGTCTAGATATTTGAGAGAAATCTTTGATAAACCACCTATAGGACCCTGCATGACCTAGGAAGCTATAGATTCCTTTCACATTCATAGGGGGTGGTAGTTGCTTAATGACCTCAATATTAGCTTTTTCTACCTCATTCCCCCTCTCGAACACAAGGTGCCCAAGAACGATGCCTTCACGGACCATGAAATAGCACTTTCCCAGTTGAGTACTAGATCATTTTCTTGGCATCGTTGCAAGACGTTGTCTAGATTCTCTAGACAGTGGTCAAAGGTTTTTCCATAGACCAAAAAGTCATCCATGAAAACATCCATGTTTTCTTCAACCATGTCCGAGAAAATAGACATCATACACCATTGGAATGAAGTGGGTGTATTGCACAACCCAAAAGACATTCGACGATAAGCGTATGTTCCATACGGGCATATGAAAGTCGTCTTTCTTTGATCATTGGGGTGGATAGGAATTTGATGATACCCTGAATACCCATCAAGGAAATAGAAGAAAGAATACTTTGTCAACCGCTCTAACATTTCATCATTGAAAGGCAGTGGGAAGTAGTCTTTCTTTGTTGTCGCGTTGAGTTTTCGGTAATCAATGCACATTCTCCACCCCATGATGGTACGTTGTGGGATCAACTCATTTTTATTGTTTTCAACGACCATCATTCCTCCTTTCTTGGGTACCACTTGGATGGGACTAACCTAATTGTTATGTGGCACGAGATAAATTATCCCGGCGTGAAGAAGTTTGAGGACTTTCTTCTTCACGACTTCCTGTATCACATTACTGAGCCTACGCTTAGGCTCTAAAGATGGTGTACTTGAAGGGTCTATCAGAATGCAATGGGTACAAAGAGTTAGGATAATCCCCTTGAGATCTTGTAACGAATACCCAAAAATTGACCATGTTTTTCTAGGATGGCGATGAGTTTGGTTGTCTCCTCATCAGAAAGCTAATCGCTAATGATTATAGGAGTTTCTTTGTATCCATTTAGGAAAGCATAACATAGGCTAGCAAGTAGGGGTTTTAGCTTAACCGGAGGTCATGCTAGTGCTTCCTCCTAAGGAAGATCAATAGTCTCGCCTAAATTGTCCTCTTCTTCTATGAAGAGTTTTGCATCTTTTCTAAGGACGACTCAGGGGATTCAAAGGGTGAGATCGACATGACTTCCTTGGGTAGGTCAGAATAGGGGAGAGGCTCTGCCACCAAGTTTTTATCTTGAGTGATAGGAATGGAAAATGTGTCTCTCCCCAACTTTACATCTAGATCCCCAGATGAAGGTGGTTCTATGAAGAGTTTTTCTAGGGGATTCCCTATCATGATATCAAAATCCTAAATGTCAAAGACATGGAAGTCCAGGGCTACTTCAACATTATTATGGTATAATGATATGTTGTGAAGAACACTAATCCTTCTAATCTAGTTTGAGGTGCAATTCAGTAGGATTTGTTTGTTAGAGTGAGGATGTCATCACCAAAATAGGTGTGTGCAAATGATGTAGAAATAAGATTTGCTCTGACTATAGGATTGTATAGAACATCCACCAAGGTTCTGCAGCGTTGGCATTGAATGGTTGAAGAAGGGTGCAAATATGAATTTCTTCAGAAGAAAGCTCCGCTTGTTTTAGCCATTCGCTACTCATGATTTCCATCAACTCCTTGATGATTTCTTTAAGAAAGTTTTTTTGTCTAGTGGGTCAAAAGGAGTGACAGGAACCGATGGTTTCTTTTGACAAGTGTATTTCATTCCCAAAATCTTCAATTAAGTCATTCTCAAAATACGGAAGGTTTGAAGGTTTGAAACCTTCCTCCATATCTTTTGATTCAGGTGAGGGCCTCCAGATTAGAGGTGTGGGTTCGGCCTTAGCTGAAGACACTTCCTCGTGGCTTGGCATAGGTTCTACATGGAGGGGTTCTAAGGGAGGAGTGCTCTCTAGAATGCGATCTAAGAGAGCTTCTCCTTCCTCAGTGGTTTTGTGGGTAAACGAACCTCTACGTCAGTTGTAGGGCAGATTCCTTGCTAAGACCTAACTAGAAGTGTTGTAACAATACGTGGTTGGGTATAGACAAGTCTGGGTTAGATCATGTTAAAATTGAGAATCTGTCCCAGGCTGCACCTATGGTTTCCTTCTATTTTTGTTGGAAGTTGAGTATCTCTTGTCATAGGGCAGCGATTCGAGATATAGGGAAGAATGCGAGACAAAATTTGTTCCTCAGTTCTTCCCAATCTCCATTTACCTTCCCTACGTTGTGGGCATACCATTGCACTACTACACTCGCACCTTTCATAGCCATGTCATTGTTGATGGTCATTAATGATCAAATCCAACCGCCAATTACTATCCAAAATAGGATAAATAAACAAACTTTTGACACACATGCATATACTATTGACCTAGTTCCACTTGTATTGGAAGAAATATGTTTTGCAGGACACACATTCGAATACAAGTGGAAAACAAAGCCAAAGGCACAAAGCAGAAAGCATAATGCAAAAATGTGCAAAGAAAATACATGGAGAAGCCCACCTTCATGCCACATTTGGACCGAGCACCAATGTAGACAAGGCCCAGACCCACCTAGGAACCGACCACATGAAGGCAGTTATTATTGATATTTGTTAATGCACACAGAAAAGGGATCCGCAAGCGCATGGATATCGGTGAGCATTTCACTCGGGAGATATTTCCACAGTATCGTATTTGTTTATTCGCAAGGAGAAAGCGTGCGATGACTAACCTAAATCTATACTCAACCCCTAGGCCGCACTACAGGGTAGCGAAGATATAAGCCAGTAGAGAAGACTACGACGATAGTTTGGTTCCAACCTATGGTAAGCTATGAAACTATTGGTCTATAGGGACATACCGATGGAAAAGAGACTCCACAGAGGATGCTTGACCAGGGCACTTAATCCTACCAATCCTTCTAACAGGATGTGGGGTACAAAGGAAGCAACGGGATTGTCACGTCGCGCGCTACTACCATGGATCCGGCCAGATAGGGGATATCTACGAGTATCTCTAGCCTAAGCACCACGCTTATGCTAAAGACGATTATCATACCCTCTACCACGGAAGAGAATAAAGTAAACTCATAAACTATAGAACAATAATAACAACGTACTTACTTAGTATTGGAAGTTGAATTACCAAAGAATCCTAAAACCAAGCCTCGGGTTAGGAGACTTGATCCTGCAGGTTTAAGCCGGAGAGGAGACACCGACATGTCGGGCTTCCTCCAACTCATCCCTCCACTCTAACTCTCTCAATCTAGAAGAAGAACTCTAATCTCACATGGAGACTATAAAGCTAATCTCTCTTATATGTGCCCTAAGAGATAGATCCATTCAAGTGACCCCTCCCTACTGATCCTCACAGGAAATAATGAATTAGGGTTTCATGGGATGCCTCCTCCAGGGGCAGGGGCCTTGCTTATATAGCCCTCTAGGAAGCACCACAGTCCTCGGATCAAATCGACCTTGATCTATGATTATTATTGATCCTCAAAGGCGGTGGAGGCATGATCCAGGAGGTTGCTCCTGATTGGCTCTGCAGGTGGGACGGACGCCCAGGATAGGGGGCGATCGCCCCTCTTTCTGGCCCGTTTCACCTCCGGTTTGTTTCTAGAGTCTTCTCGTATCTTCTAGATTATAGAAAAGTTATGAGTGGCCCTGTTGTCTCTATGTAAACCTGACATGTGGGCCATCCTTGATTCTTTTCAGCTGACCCCCTATAGAAATAGATATTCACCAAAACTCATGGAATTATGTTAGTAAACCCCCTATATCTAAGTGGTAATTATTGTTTAGTAATTTTTCATGCTATGTTGACGGTAAAAAATGATAATTATCTACCATCAACAAACTCCCCCAAGCTTACCCTTTGCTCGTCCCTGAGCAAAGATAAACTCAGTGATGGATCAGGAGTTGCTACAATGCTTTCATGCCTCAAAAGTATACATGCGTTCAAACAAGAACTCTCCTCTGGATTAGAGTGAACTATTCTAACTTCAAACTTACCCATATTACCTTTTACCATTAGGCTTGTAGCCATCACTTGGGTCTTGAGCAGTTGAAAGACAGAACGGTCAAGTCAAGCGCTATGTCTCAAGCTCTTTGATCAACCATTATTCCAGAGTTTTACAGGGTTTTCAAATAAAACTAAGAGATTCCTGTGTATGACCCTTTCACATCTCTCCTTTATGGTATTTCTGGATCCTCACGAAGGCATTTATGGTGTACGCCTTCTCTCTTCTCTCAAAATATGTGGTATTTTTTTGTATAAGGCATAGTAACATTATACCTTCTCTCTCTCTCACCCTACTTCTAATAGGTCTATTTGGAGCTCATAGGTGGGAGACAAGGAATCCATACTTGCAAACATTTATTGCATAGTTAGACACATGGATCCAAACAGACAAGTCCGGCCATACAGTCAAATCAAGATGTGCATGTGTATGATCCTAAATATGGGCTGAGTGGATATGTATATAGTGGTAATAATGGTGGATGTAAGTGAAAATGAAGGGTTAGAGGAAAAATGGTGAATATCTATTTCTACTTTTGCTTCTTTGAAGAAACACATACCTCTTCTTTGAACTTTGAAGACTTTGGGGAGAACTTGGACTGCTCAAAATTCCTCTATGTTGGGACATTTGTCCTCTTACTTTTATTTTTCTTTTCCTCTCTTTCTTCTTCTTCTCTTTTTTTTTTGAACGGAGCACCTAAGTTTCTTTTGGAAATATTGATGGAGGTAATAACAAAGGGATATTTGGACCTTTATTGGATAACAAAAGGGCTAGCAATGAATGAAGGGAATTTTTTGATGCTCACTCCTAGTATAGGAGTAGAACAATTATGGGATGTGTCTAAATGGAAAGTATGTGGGTGTACTTCTAGGGTAGAAGCAACATATATGGGTGGAGTGTACGTGATCTTGATTTTAATCGCATGACTAATCCCCTAGGGTCAACACAGACTGACCACACTCAATGCTTACAAGCAGCTAAGCTAACAAGTGAAAGTCTTTCCTAATCTAGTAAGCATGTATATATGGCTGTGGTAGGAATTAAACTCTTGTCATACAGGAACTCATCCTGTAGGATTTTTAATTTTCAAAGATAAATTCTCTAGAACTCTAGTATGTCTAGGAGCATGATAAATAACAGCTCAAAACCTTCCCATATCATATCCGTCAACTACCTAGACTTAGATCAAGCATTTGCTACCCAAAAGTTTCAGGTTCAGAGCAAATCTTAGATAAAAATAGTCGTGTCTAAAACTCAGGAGAGTTCGAGGTTGAAAACTAGGTACTTGAAAAGAATTACGGCAGAGCAACTATTCATCATTTCCATGCAAGAGATTATTCAAGATTCTTCTTTTATTAACAACTTCTTTAAGAACAAAGGAAAGCAAACTAGACACACCCTTTTTATTTTGTTTCTATTATTTTAGAATATTATTATTGCTAAGTAAGAAAACTCATAAAGAATATGGTAAAACAGAGAGAAGAAAATACTTAGCTGGATACATGGGGGTGCTTTCCCCCAAGCTGGATGTTGACATAGTCGTTCAATCTTATGAAGTAGCAGACTAGTAGCGGGGATGTTCTTCCTCCTCTAGTGGAGCATTAATTGATGTTGATGATTGTTGAGATAGTGCTCCACCAGTGGATAGAATATCCACTTACTTGTTGGCTCTTCTTGGTCCTTTAAATCATGTAGAACTCAAATAGACAACAAAACTTGTGGAATAGATTAAGCGTTAGTGGTTGGCCACTCAAACCTTAATTGTCCAGAGTTTTTAAGATTGTTCTTGATTCTTTTAAGCAGAGTTTCAAAAGGATTTCTCTCAAATACTTTTTATATTTTTATAATGTAGAGAAAGTCTAACAAGATGAATGCATATTTATTTTTATTTTATGCCACCATAGTGAATATTCCTAGGGTCCTTACATGCCACAAAATTATTCACATGGGGCTTATAATTTATGATGTAGCAAAGCAAATATATATTTATTTTATTTTTTAATGCAATGCTAATGTATAAAAGTAAACATGCTAAAAGGAGAATGATTATACAACTGCTGGAAAGTAACTATGTGAAAAGGGAAACTGATGCAATGCTGAAAAAGGATAAATATGGATAACTACCGATTTTACCTTTCGGCAAGGGTTCAATGTTTTTAGGTCCCCTAAACAGGACCTCTTACCATGTTCATTCTGTAGGTGCACCATCTGGTCCCATAGTAGAGACCTTGATAGCTTGCACCTCTTGAGATGGTGCCATCCATGTTCCTTGCTCTTCTAGCAGTTTGAGGTGAAGTACTAGTTGTGGAAACTAGCAGCATTTTGTTTATTGTACATGTTCGTAGGTCTAGAATCTTCACCTGTAGGATTCTTGGGGAGTTGACAAGCTTCTCTACTATTGTGTTCAAAGTGGGTCCTGCTCATAAAGACAAGGTAGAGATCAAGTGCATGGGCTCTGTTGGTGGAAAAACACCAACAGAACCAAAAGTTTATTCTTCTCTAATCTTAGGCATATTGAGCAAGATAAAGTTGATGTTTATGTGTTTTGCTTAAACTTGACATGGGTGATAGGATCATACAATAAGCATGAATGTAGCATTAAATCAATTGGGCAGATCAAATTTCTTAACCTTATGGAAGGTTAGTCTATCTATGCATATTGTGTAATGATTTCATGATTATGACTATCAACTTCCAAAGAAAAGACGTGCAATCATTTCAGATCATTGAGTTAAGATTATAAGATCAAGAAAGTCATGCAAGAACAAAGATTAGAGAACTAAGCATGTTGAGTTAATTAGGTTGGGTCAAATGAGGTTGTAACTCAAACATGGTTGGTTCTCTATTTATGTGTATACCAGCATGAAGGAAAGGATTTTAATGTGATGATCACTAACCTTAGGATGTTACCTTTAATGTTGGAGCGTGCTGGCACTATAACACCTTGTGGAAGCTTTCCTTCATTGGTCATTCTTGTTCCTTTATTCATGTGCCAATGTCTTCTCTGTTGCACTCCTTCTTTCTTACATTTAGTAATGTCATGTTCGTTCTCTCTTTAATTTGTGCTTGGACCATTAGCTCTTCTTATTATTTCATTCCTGCAAATCATTAGTGGACACACATACCTGAATGAGTATACAAGTAATAATAGGGGCATTGTTGTCACAAAGCTAAGGGTCAGTTTCTATGATATAGAAGAATTTATTTGAACATTCACTATTACTTCTTTTCTAGAGGATTGATTTTATCTTATATTTGATTATCATATATAGATATTACTCAAACTTATAGAAATAAAGAAATAGTTAATTGAGAGATTGCAAACCAGTGTATAGAGCGATGATAGCATGATAGGAGGAAGGTCATGGTTGGATCTTCTAAAGGAGTTGGCCTTCCTTCCTGATGCATCAGCTTCTCAATCTAGTGAGGGTGCAGCAAGTTGTATGCTCTCCTCTTGTTAATTTTTCTTGATTCCTGATGATTAATAATTGACAAGAGAATGCAACTGTAACTCGAAATCCTCCATGATGGTCTTTGTCTTCAAGTGGCATGATGGAGATTTGTTCACCTACTTCCATGGAGTGAGTGCTTTGATTGTGGATCTTGTTTTGTGGCACTCTTCTCCTTTCTCTTTGGCTATGAATGAGTTGTGTCTCCCTTGTGCAAGATTATTCTGTCTCTCTTTATCTCTAGTATGAGTTCATCTCAGGACTTTCCCATTTTTAATTTTGGAGTTTCTCTGCAGGGGTTAGTCTAACAAAATATCCAACATCTACTATAGCATACTATCGGCTCAAAAATCAACCTAGACACCATGTCTAATTTGATTTAGGAAGGCATTCTAACCGCGCGCAATTAAAATCCTTTGAAAGTAAGATCACTACCTCCTAAATTAAGCACCATTCCTTATTTAAGAGATGAATGAAACTACTCCAAACCTAAACATATACAATAGTAAATGGAGGCAACATTAAAGCATAATGAGATTTACTCAAAAAGTGATGAAAGAGCATGAATGTTATTTAGCAAATTGAGCATGTCTTAAAGGTAGGGACAACCATGATAATGTAGCAACATGGCAAGAAATGTATTTATGGAAGTCTATCCCCCAAGCTTGAATTTTGCAAAAATTAAGATTGGATGAATGTAATTCAATGTTGCATAATGATTGGTTAGACATACCTTGTATTTGTTGTTCCTTCAATCTTTTTGCTCCAACCTAGAATGGTTTGTGACAAGAATACCTGA
Source organism: Saccharum hybrid cultivar R570 (assembly GCA_038087645.1). Classification (NCBI taxonomy): domain Eukaryota; kingdom Viridiplantae; phylum Streptophyta; class Magnoliopsida; order Poales; family Poaceae; genus Saccharum; species Saccharum hybrid cultivar. The sequence goes on from JAQSUU010000038.1 coordinate 6,700,558, forward strand.
AGGAATATTTTCACAATTATAACTCTATGCTCATTTCACAAGGGCAGCACAGTAGAAAGGTGAATACTCATGTCATGGTCTAAACAGTGCTTGTTTTAGGACACTAAGCTTGTCCTTGGGGAACCTTCAAGATATGAATTGGCAAAGTGGTTTCCCCTCTAGCACTAGTTTATGTGTACTAATCTCAAGATTCAACACAATAAGATCTGTAATGTTTATGATAAACATATGTATCTACAGCCACCCTTTCAAAATATTTAGGAACAAGGAGCATAAAGGGGTTGAAGATCTCGTGTGGGGCAATGTTAGAGAGACTAAGTGAATCAGGAGATTTCTTATACGAGCAAGGACTTGATAGGGTTTTTATAAAGTAGCTTCCTTGTTTATTGAAGTCTCCATCATTTTCAACTTCCAAGGGTGATTCGGCATAAATGTCCAAAGTTTCCCTTGTATTGCCTCTCAAGTAGGTCTCATATAAGGACTCGCCTACACATTCAATGGAAATATCACATAGGTTTTTAATGCTCTTTTGCCATTGATGTTGCTCTTCTCGATCCTCCTTATGGTCTTGATGAATCCTATGCTTTAGATGTCTCAGTGGATTTCTAGGATCGTTCAGGAGAAAGTGCATAGGAATATTCATAGGGATCAAGGATGGGTTTAAAGATGGGTTTGAATTTCATATCTAATGTGGGCATAGAAAGGGAGAAGATAGGAGTAGATTCTAGATGGCTTTGTTTTCCTTCTATGGCATCACTTGACATGCCATCCTTGAGTCTTTCTAAATGTACTTGAAAGGGATTGGATTTGAAAAGCTTCCAAAGAGATCCCTTCTTGAAAAGATTCAAACTATATATACTAAAAGGTCTTTTATGAAGCGGGAAGTTTATGCTCCTCCCAATATCATTAGAAAGGATTTCTAAGGGTAGAATTGCTTCTTCCCTCAAATAATTTTGGAGTACAACTAGTTTGGGATGGATAGCCAAATTGTGGGATTGGAAAGTTCATAATGTGGCTATGAAAACTTCCTCTTCTAGTTTGGGGGATGATTCCTTCTTTTCCTCTAGGAGTTTATCATGAAGGTTAGTGCAAGGAGTGTGTCTACTAATACCACTAATGGATAAAGAAAGGAAAACTCCTCCAAAGGCAGTATTAAGACCCGTATAAAAATATTGAAGAAGAACAGGGTCTTATAAGGCTAGGTCTAAACCTAAATTTATAAGATGCTTAAAAGATTCCCGTAGTGTAGCCAAAAGTTAATTATCTCCTTGATCAAAACATAGGACCTTTGGTTCATTACCTTCTTGATTAGAAGATATGACCTTGGGTTCATTATCTTCTTGATTAGAAGATAGAACCTTGGCTATAGGAAAGGGTTAGTTTTGACCTATTGCAACCAAACATGGGTGTAGCTCATAGCTAGATGCGAGAATCATGGGTTCTGGTGGCTCTAAGCTTTGGTTCATGGGTGCAGGATATTGATAGATAGGTGTGAAATTTGGGTTATCCATAAGGATAGAAAAGAAAAGGAAAAAGGAAAAGAGAAAATATAAAAGTATAATACAAGGTTAAGCAAGACTTGTGGTTAACTCATCTGACGTCTTTCTCCCCGACAATGACGCTAGAAATGCTTGTTGATATTTGTTAACACACACAGAAAAGGGATCCGCAAGCACATGGATATCGGTGAGCATTTCACCTAGGAGATATTTCCAGAGTATCATATTTGTTTATCCGCAAGGAGAAAGCGTGTGATGACTAACCTAAATCTATACTCAACCCCTGGGCCGCACTACAAGGTAGCGAAGATACAAGCGATTAGAGAAGACTACGACGATAGTCTAGTTCCAACCTATGGTAAACTATGAAACTATTGGTCTATGGGGAGATACCGATGGAAAAGAGACACCATAGAGGATGCTTGACCAGGGCACTTAATCCTACCAATCCTTCTAACAGGATGTGGGGTACAAAGGAAGCAACGGGATTATCATGTCCCGCGCTACTACCACGGATTCGGCCAGATAGGAGATATCTACGAGTATCTCTAGCCTAAGCACCACGCTTATGATACAGACGATTACCCTACTCTCTACCATGGAAGAGAATAAAGTAAACTCATAAACCATAGAACAATAATAATAACATACTTACTTAGTATTGGAAGTTGAATTACCAAAGAATCCTAGAATCAAGCCTCGAGTTAGGAGACTTGATCCTGCAGGTTCAAGCCGGAGAGGAGACACCGACATGCCGGGCTTCCTCCAACTCATCCCTCCACTCTAACTCTCTTAATCTAGAAGAAGAACTCTAATCTCACATGGAGACTATAAAGCTAATCTCTCTTATATGTGCCGTAAGAGATAGATCCATTCAAGGGACCCCTCCCTGTTGATTCTCACAAAAAATAATGAATTAGGGTTTCATGGGATGCCTCCTCCAGGGGCCAGGGGCCTTGCTTATATAGCCCTCTAGGAAGCACCACAGCCCTTGGATCAAATCGACCTTATCTATGATTATTATTGATCCTCAAAGGCGGTGCAGGCATGATCCAAGAGGTTGCTCCTGATTGGCTCTGTAGGTGGGGTGGGCGCCCAGGCCAGGGGGCGGCTGCCCCTCTTTCTGGCCTGTTTTGCCTTGGGTTTGGTTCTAGAGTCTTCTCATATCTTCTAGATTACAGAAAAGTTATGCGTGGCCCTGTTGTCTCTATGTAAACCTGACATGTGGGCCATCCTTGATTCTTTTCAGCTGACCCCCTATAGAAATAGACATTCACCAAAACTCATGGAATTATGTTAGTAAACCCCCTATATCTAAGTGGTAATTATTGTTTAGTCCTTTTTCATGCTATGTTGATGGTAAAAAATAATACTTATCTAGCGTTAACAGTCATGAGGTGGCCCCACTAGGGTGTGGGTGCACCAGGGGTGCGGTCGCATCCCTGTGGCTAGTGCCTAGGCCCGGCTCCCACCAACGGTTGCATGGCGGCATGCTGAGGCAGTTTCGGGTGGGTTCCTAATTTATCTATGCTAAACCGACCATCAGCCACTGTAAGAAGAGGGGTGGAGCTCTCCTTCAACACACACCTCATTTGCAGTCGAACATCTCACGCCACTCTTGTACTCTTTTACTTTTTAGTAGTATTTGGAGTTAGGAAAGAAGCTTCATTGGAGGGCTTGTACTTTGGAGGATTCTTGGTATGAATAATACAAAGAGTTCAGTTATGTTCATGCTCTCATACTTTTGATATAGTAGTGCTTATAAACTAGAGTATAGTTTTCATGTTATATTCATGACATATGAGCTAGCATATAGTTTCTATGTTATGAGCTTAACATGTAAAACTTTAAGCTTAATCATTCATATCTCTTATATGAGTAGAATGAGAGCAAAGTTGAGGTGGCGGTTCATCGTGCCTTTGGGTGTGCCCATATCCTATGCTTGTCAATCTATAGGGTCAAAATCTTGGGGGACGTGGGTAGTTTCTGTGTAATCAGACGTGGTGCCCGGGTACATGGGAGCAGGTGAATACATTTCCTACTCTTCGGTTGAGGGGTAGGTAGATGGTGGTGACAGCCGTGTCCGTCTCTTGTAATCCCCCATGTTCAGGTAGGGTGTAGGAGTCTAAATTATCACATGAGGTTGCTAGCAGACTAGTACTCAGTGGCCTCCCGAGCTATCTTGAACTTAGTTCTAGTTCTAACCATGTAACTTGTATGATCATTAACTGTTCTTTGCATGGCTATATTAGAACATGCCTACTCTACTTAGGAATATTCTTTTATTCTTTGTTTTTCTTTTATCCTTGAGGTTGGCCCAGATGTGTGTCCACTATCATTGAAATACCATATTTACCCCTGTCATGAACTATTGGTTTACTAATGCAAGTATGTAATCTTGTTCATATTCATGCTAGACTCTTTATACCTTGCCCTCCTTTGGGAAATATAAATAACAATACCTGTTGATGATAGTTAACAACCATTATAAGCCATCAATATAACTTGTATAAGGACATAAATATGATCACCAACAAAGGTCTAGGAGTTTAAACTAACAAATTCTATGAGTTTTGGTGAATATGTGATTTCTACATGGTTTATCTAGAAAACCGTCAAGGTAGACCTAGATGTCAGACTTAATCATGCTTATCTGCAGGATAAACAACTTTAGAAGGTTTTAGAGTACACTAGAGGACACCACACCAAAGCGAACGGTGAGGCGCCACCAAGTGGGGCCGGCCGGCCACACCTGTAGGCTGCTCGGCCCTTGGGGCCCACATGTCAGTCCCTATCGCTATGCGGTTCTCCACCACCTCCTAGGTTGCATATATGCCATTTATTCAAGTCGATTTGATCCAAGGGCTCAGGATTGACGCTCCAGCCTATATATACCAGCCCCTGGCACCCCCAGGCATAACTCTTATCATTAAGTTAGAAGTAGAAGAGAAACCCTAATCCTTGGAGCTCCTCCATATTCTAGGCATAGCTAGCTAGGTTAGATCTAGAGAGAGGCAAGCAGGCTTTACTTGGATTCCTAATCTTGTCAAAAGCATGGTTTGGTATAATCTTTGTACCCCCTCTCTTTATATCTCTCATTACTTTTATATGTTTGCTACAATTGTTATGACAACATTAATATTCATATCGTTCATGTTCCTAGTTATAATGTTCATCATCTAGTTTGATTATATACTTAGTATAGCTAGATTTATCACTATATTCATGCATAAGTTCTTATAGCGCTCGCTCTGGTGTACATGGGGTGAGTGGTCAACATTGTGTAAGCATGGTGCTTATATGTTGTTTACCTATAGATACACCCTATATTCCGAGTCATGTGGTAGATCACGGATGTGACACTCTCGTTGAGTCCTTTGTAGTCCACTCCTCAAATATAGGTTTGCAAGTAGGATTTGGTTACAAAGGAAGACAAGCTTTGTTCTTAACCTTAGTAATATCCCTTATGTGTAGATATAAAGTTGGTCTTAACCATGATTACTAAGTGTAATTACACTAATCAATGTATGCTTTGACTTGTAATTAAGAATGACTTAGGGATTATTCCTCTAATACTCTACTTGACCAAGCTAATACCATAGAAAGGAGTACTCTGAGTGATCAATGATTAGTTATTATACACCATTCATATATTCATTTATCTCTTGACTTACCCCTGTTATGAGTAGAATGTTGGCTATGATTTACTTCTCCATCAATAGCATAAGTTATCAATATATGTCCTTGCCAGACCTTCCCTGTGGTAAAAAAAATATAAATAACGATACCTAGAATACTCCCAAGTGAAGTGCTACAATGGTATATCTATGCACTTGCATATTCCTTTCATTCACATATATATATTCTTCTGAGTCACATAAAATAATAAAGAACTACTTAGTATTATTCTAGTAGTAATACTAGATAGTACCAACAAGCATCTCTAGCATCATCACTAGGAATGAAAACCTAGAAAAGTAATGTTAAGAGATCTAGGCATACATTAGGTGACTACTAAAACAAGTGACAAGTTAATAAATACCAACAAACATTTCTGGTGCCATTGCCAGGGACTTGATTTAACTCTATTCTTAGTAGCGACGCTAAGGAATGTCAACAAGCATTTCTAGCGCCATCGTCAGAGAAGGTAGCTAGACAAAGGAAGTATTGATAAACTTATACTTATTGATGTGATTGAGATAACCATTAACCTATGCTCAAACAGGCTTACCCTTGTTCTATTTACTTTTGTATCTTATGCAGGGTAATGTATGACCGGTTTTGACCTTTCAACAAACTACGTTGACGATCCAGAAGCATTACTTAAGAGAACTAAGGCTAAACTCAAAAAAGTTTCAGCTTTAGAGTCAGAAGACAACCAGATAAGATGAAGATTAACACCAGATTTGAAGCCATGCCTGACAAGACTCTCCATGAATTCTCTGCTCCAACTATCGCCAACATTTGTACTAGACCTACAGTTAATGTTGGAGACAATGGATTCGAGCTCAAGCCAGCTTTCATCAACATGGTGCAAGCTAGCCAGTTTTGTGGGAAGGCACATGAAGATGCTAGTGCTCATCTCCAACACTTCTTCGAGATATGCAGCACTTTCACCATCAAAGGAGTGACCAAGGATGCCATACTACTTTGCCTCTTCCCATTCTTACTTTTGGGGAAGGTGAAGCGGTGGTTCTACGCCAACAAAGATAGAAACACTACATGGGATAATTGATCCACTGCCTTCCTAGCCAAGTTCTTTCCCACAGGTAAAACCAATGCTTTGCGTGGAAGAATTTCAAGTTTTTAGCAACAACATGACGAATCTATCCCTAAGGCATAGGAATGCTTTCAAGATTACATATCAGAATGTCCTCATCATGGGATGGAAAATTGGCTACTCATGCAGATTTCTACCATGGGTTGACCAACAGTACCCATGAGACTATGGATGCTGCTACTGAAGGTGCTTTCCTATCACTCACACTTCCAGTCGCAACCACTCTCGTGGAGAAGATGGCCTCCAACCAAGGATGGAATGAAGAACGGGTTCAAACCCCCAAGAGAGGTGAAGGTATGCATCAACTCAAGGAGGTAGACATACTATCGGCCAAGATGGACCTGCTGATGAAGAAGCTCGAAGATTGAGCCAATGAGAAGCAAGAAGTCATGCACATTTATGATTCTCGCATGACATGTGAAGAGTGTGGAAACACTGGGCATTCTAGGAACAATTATCCTAAAACCCATGAGGATGTGAACTTTGTCAACAACTACTTTCATCCTCAATAGAATCAAGGATGGAACCAGCAACAGAGGCCGAACTACCAAGGTAACCCTCAAGGTAATAGTTATAGTAATTTCAATCAACCACCCTTGAGAGAATTGATTTTTGGCCAATCTAAAATGATGGAGGGTTTATCTAGAAAGTTAGCTTCTAATGATAGAATCTTAGAAAATATAAATAATAGAATGGATAACCTCTCCTCTGCCATTAAAAACCAGCATAGCTTTAATAAATGATAGAATCACAAATAGCTCAGCTGGCTGCCGTGGTTCCTCCGACTACTTCAGAGCAAGTGTCAACATCATGCCTAAGGTAATTTATGAGAAAATTTTAGGAGAACCTTTGTCGTACACAAATATGTGTTTGCAGCTTACAGATCAGTCACTTTGCTACCCCAAGGGATTTCTTAAAGATACCATTGTTCGAGTGGAACAATCATATGTTCCCATAGACTTTGTGGTTCTGGAAATAGGTGGAGATGAAAGGGCACCTATTATCTTGGGCCGACCTTTCCTAAGCACCGCGAAAGCCATCATCTACGCAGACAGTCCCAAGATCTGCTTCACAATTAAGGATAAGAAGGAGAAGTTCTCTTTCAAGAACCGAATTGCAATCTCCTAGTCATCCACAAAAGGCATCCTGCCTGAAGAGACAACAGTGACCAAGAAGAATAAGAACCGAAGAAGGAGAGAGAACAAGGCCAGGCAGTCATAAGAAGAAGTAGTCAACATGATCAACACACTCCGATATGAGTACGACCACCTCCTCGCTTCACCATACCTTGTTAAGAAGGATGATCCAGACGTACTGACGATCGAGTGTACCATTGAACAAATAATATTCCACAAGACCTTCCACGACATTGGGTTTGGTGTCAATATAATGTCCAATGTAACATATAAATACTTATTTGGTGATGAACCTTTGTTCCCTACATACATGCAACTGTAGGTGGCAGACCAATCAATTCGATTTCTAGAGGGAATAGTGAAAGATGTCATGGTAAGAATACATGATCACTATGCCCCTGCTGACTTCATGGTCCTAGACATGGGAGAAGAAGAAGACGATACACCCATCATCTTGGAAAGACCGTTCCTCAACACTACTAATGCGATCATCTACATCGGATCTGGACAAGTCCACTTTCAATTCCTTAGAGAAAAGGTACGCTGTTATTTCAATAGTTATACCACTTATGAATAGCCGAAAAAGATTCACTCCAGGAGGAGACGTTGATCATCCTAACGACAAAGGAATCAACCACCAATGAATGGATGGGAGGAAGATGAAGAACCTGAGAAACCTACTTTGTCCAAGCTAAGTCCACAGACTAAGCAGGTATGGAAAGAGAAGGTGACATCATTACAGTCACTGTCACAAGAGGTGCGATCATCAAGGTCTCCATCTCTGGGACCGGATGATGCACCTGAAGAATAATGGACTTTTCTCTAGTCAAGTCCTGTCCAGAGGACTTAAAAATCTGAACCCTCGCCGTGAGGTAACATCGGTAATTATCCATATTTACTTTCTTGCATTGCATGAGTTATTTTCACTTTAGCATATTTACTTTACTACATTAGCATTGCATTAATAAAAGAAAAATAAAAAGTTTCATTACTGCATACCATAGTCCTAGGCCCCATGTGAATAAATCTACGGTGTGTAAACACCCACAGGAATATTCACTGTCATGGCATTAAAAATACCATGCATACATATTTCCTTTTTTGTATTATAAAAATAAGAAAATCCAAAAATATTAGATAGACATCCTACTAGAATTCTACCAATAGAAAATCTGACTAAACCCACAAGAACAACTAATCTCCGAATGGCTGACCGCTAACCCCTTATCCTAATATGTTTCACGAGTTTTGGTGTTCTTGTTGGTATTTTGCAGGATGGTATACATAATCAAGAGCAAGTTCACCCGGTTGTTTTCATCCACCCAAATTACATCTTCCTGAACCACTTCTACACCTACTACGAGGAATTCAACTACTATAGCTAAGGTTGAAAACAGAACGGAAATATCCCGAACCGAACCGCATTGTTTTCTAGATTTGACCCAATCGATTTCGTATTTTCGGACAAATTCAAATTCTGTTCGAAATTCGGAACACTAAATTCAAAATCAGAATGGAATCGGTTTGGGTCTTGTCCGACCAATTTCTACATTTCTACATTATATTTGGAATGCAACCGTTTTCTAAATTCGGTTTGAACCGAATTTGGCCCAATCAGCCTAGCTAGGAGCTCTATATAAGTTGCTAAGAGACTGCACCTGGATGTTCTTATATAGGACATTGGCTCCCTTGCTCCCACATATGTAAGTGAGGTGGTACAAAATGAATAGAGAAGGGAGCGCCTGGCTGCTGGCGCTTGCAGCATGCGTTTTTTTTCTCAGCTTGCAGCTTGGGTGCAAGAGGAGAGGTCGCTGCGTGCTGGTGCCAGCCTGCCATGCTGAGCGGCCCATCGGGCAAGTGGTCTGTTGGGCCAAGGGATATTTGAGGGAGTGGAGGGAGGAGAAAGTAGCCCAAATAGATTTTTATTTTTATGACAACTTTTGTAATTCTCAGAAAAATCAAGGAAGATGATTTGAAGTGATTTGATTTAAATTCTAGGAAGTGGTTTGGCATGGGGATTCAAGGTAAATATTTTTGGTGCCACATATAAATTCGAGAAAGCATATCAACACATGAAAATGCATATGGTGAATTTTAGTGCAAGGTTTAAAATAGTTTTGCAGAAAATATGTTTTAAATTATTGTTAAATTTTAAAAATTTTAATTTTTAGTGAACTTTAGCATGAGAAAAAACATAGGGGTCACAACTTGATCCTATGGGTCGTATTCCGTATTGATTTTTCATATACCGACCGTGTTCGATATAATTCCGTCCGATTTAGTTTGTTTTCAAAATTCTGTAAGTTCGTGTTCGTTTTTGTTTCCGACTTTACTGCTTTCGCTTTCATTTTTTAATCCAAATGTAAAAGTAGAAAACGGTTGAGAGGTTTTTCAACCGTTTTCATCCTTAACTACAGCGTAGGGATATAGTAACAACAACTTATGTTACTGTAGGATAAAAAAGTGTTACTAGCTCTCTTAGTAACACATATTTTTTGTATTCCAATTAGCCGTGTTACTGTAGAAACATGTGTAGAAACACATTAAATTATCTACAGAAACATTTGTATAGTATTACAGTGATTTTTGTTGTAACACCTTTTTTTTGCTCTAGTAACACTTCACATTATAGTAGAATGCATAGTTTGTAACACATTTACTAATCTATTAGAACATTTGCCTAGTGTTACAGTGTAACACCTTATTGCCACGCATCAATAACATTGTAATAGATGGACCCTCTATTGCCACGTTATCTCTGTAGTTGCTATAGGTCGAACCCTCTATTGCCATGAAAAATATTTGGTTGCTATAGGTGGCCTCTCTATTGCCACAGTATATTTGTGGTTGCTATAGGTGCAACCCTCTATTGCCACCAAAAAATTTTGGTGGCTAGAGGTAACCTCTTTATGGCCACACTAAATGTTGTTGTTGCTATAAGTGGAACTCTATTGCCATGCTCACTGTTTCATTGGTATGAGGTTTTTATCACATTGTTTGTTTGTTGCTACAATATATATTGTAACACAAAATGATTATGCTGATAATCGATATTGCAACGCTGTTAGGTATCTTCAAACAATAATTGCATGCCGAATAATACATGATGAATGAAGCATTTAAAACATCCATTAAACCAAAATATGCTTTGTTCATACAAATCATTAATGAAACCATCTAATGTCAAACTCAACTTAGACACATGCACAGCTAAAACACATAAGGTATCTAACATAGTTGTTAGAACACAAATGTAATGAGCTATGTCTAGCACTCCAGTAAAGGTTGGCTCGATGTTGACTCATGTGCTCCACTCAAACTCTATCTTGCTCTTGAAAAGAATCATTAACATTGGTCTATGCATCAGGTAAATTAAAATTTGACCTATTGGCTATTAGGAAAATAAATCCTACAAACTGAAGAGCGATTTCCATTGCAACAACCAAGTGCTGCATAAACCAAAGAAGCATAATCAATGTAAATGATGATATATTTGTACAATTGATAGAGACTATGTGAGGGGTGGTTGCACAGATCTATCAAATGAACGAAGACTTGTACAATCAAACAAAAATCTACACTGCAACTTGGGGAAGCTTTCAACCTAATACTGTATAACAAATTAAAGAGTAGTGACTCAGGCCAAGTTTTTACAAAAAGTGCCAGTACAAGGTATAGTGATTCAACAATGGGATCATTTTAGATAACACATGGGCATCTCAACTGCACTAGTGGTTGTAACACCTTGAAATACATGTGTACACTCAACTAAGCAAAAAGGCACATACCTTTACTGGTTATGTAAGTAGAGTTGGTTTCTCAGTTTGTTGTCCTTGGTGCCACTGAACAGTTTTTCAAGATCTGCAACATTGACAAGAAAAGAGGTACTAAATCCAGAGGAAATTTTTTACAGCTGTAATAGAACCGACCAATTATACGAGATTAAGTAAGAAAATCACCCACCAGAGCAGACAATTTAGCAAACTTAAGCCCGTATAACCCGGTAGTCCGTGAAATCACGAAGGATTTCAAACCAACTCGCACACCAGCCAAGATCGTAATAAGTTTAGCGGTCACCATCACATATTACATAAAAGTTCGCATCATAGATACATCAGAGTTTAAACATAGTTATTACAAACCAAGTTCGAATAGAAGGTAGCAGAAGCAAATAGTTCAAATCTGCACACACTCACATGGAGTTCGAAATAAAGTGCTAGCTGATGATCATCTCCAACAAAAGCATTAGTTGAGATGTAAGGAACGACCACTGTCCATGGTCCTAACCATCACCCATCGTAGGATAAAAGCAGTTGATACATTAGCTGTAATACATCTGCCCATCTGCAACAAGTGGAAACAAAACCCTGAGTACGAGAAGGTACTCAGCTAGACTTACCCAATATAACCAAAATAAAGTGACACCAAGGATTATGAAGGGCTTTATAGTAGTGTAGCTGACTCATTTGCAAAAAGGCAATTTTAGCATTTTAGGAATCTTTTCCAAAAGCATTATATCAAGTTAATCATTATTAACCTGTCGGCTACATTTGCACCCATACTAGAGCAAGCATATGATTAAGCAATTAATGATAACCAATGATCATTAGCAACTTCTATAATGTCATATCCATTATAACCATCCAAGTGTTCCATCAACATTACTACGATGGCGATTCGAATTGATTATTAACCAGCTGGTAATTTATTCCTCACACAAACCTCACTCACCCGCTAAAGTAAGATATTGGTCACCGAGTCAACTATCCAGGTAAAGTCTCAAGTTTGCCAAGAACCACATGTACCCGGGGGCCGACCAATTGCCTTTCGGCCTTATCATTGCGCCCCCATGTCCTACCACACCTTTTCCGGTATAATGCGCTACGAGCAATCTACTCATCCTGAATAATCTCCTAGTTTCACGGTCGAAAGGTACTTTATCCGACCAGCTAAATGTGAGGCATGCGTTCAACATGACCCAAGGCCCAACAACGGTCGGTCCTTAATCGACACAGATGGAAATCACTACAGTCCAAAACCCTGTAAGTTTTCATCCGGTCTCAACTTCAAATTAATACTTAATTATCCAAGAATGACATAATTATCCAAGCAGATCCAGGTAACCACCTATAGCTCTCAGGTGATAGGAAATTAATCGACTTCTACCGGTCTAAGCCAGCTAAGCATTGACTCGACTACGAATACCAGGGTAGCAAGGGTAGAGTATAATAAAGGTAGACAAGGTATAATGCAGCAACAGTTGCAAACAACTCCTGAACGTAATGCATCAATTAAAGTAACGCATTAATTAAATATTTGCAAACCGAGGGAGAAATGCTCTAGGGCTTGCCTCTTTCAAAGGAACTCAGGCGATGATCAGGGCACTCCTGAAGCTCCTCAATGTCCTCCTCGTCAGCCTTAGGCACCTCCTGTGGCTGCACCTCGAGCTGCTCTTCCAGCTCCTCGGGTACGATGACTGGAGTCTCCGCTTGTGATCCTGTATGATCCATATGCGTAAGTGCTTATGAAAAAGGTGCATCGAATGAAAGGGCACATAATGATTATGATTGCATGCAAGGTAGATGAACATGATGCTCTTTATTAGGTAGAGGAGAAGTAAAATTCTTCTACAAGGTATTCAACATCATCCAAGAACATGTACTATAAGTACCTGTCATCTACTACATTCTCTTCTACTACTAACTACGATATAGTCACACATAAGTACTGCTACCCTAATACTACAACCACTGTATTAACATGCCAAGTCACCACATCAAGTTAAAATGCTTCAAAGATACACCAAAATTCAACAAATTAACTATTCATGCATAAAGCAAGATTTAATTAAACCCTAATTAACACTAGGTTTGAATAGCAACATCTATTCTGACAGCATAGAAAAATCTAAGAAAATTACAGTAGCTTGCTAGTGCCAAACAAAGCATACCACAAAAATTTCACTGCATTTGGACCACTACAATAACTCACACAAAAAAGACAAAAGATAGGACAGAAATGCACATAAAAATACTTTGTACTACGAAAAGTATCAAACAACAGATTTATCACTTTTCCTATGTTTTACATAGTAAATAAGCACTGTACAAAAATCATCATGCCCATGTTTTATACATATTTTTCTCTCTAGCAAAAATAACAAATATAAGCAAATAAAGGAACTTGAACTAAACATCAAGATTTTTCCACAGAACAAGCATGGTATATATTTTTCATACAAAGTACATCACATAAGAAGACAAACAAAACTAGAACCATATTTTTCTGAGCAACATGTGATTTACTATGCATTTCTGAAGATTAATAGCATTTACAAGAATAAAATAAAACTATACAGAAAAGTACCACAAACTTGACATGTAATATTTTTGTATAGTAGATCTACTCAAAAGAAGTCTGCCAAAATTGGTTTCATCATTTTTGGAGCAATATTTTTCGAGTTATAAATTTCAAAGCATTTACAGAATTTTTGGAAATCAATTTCAAAAACCCTTTTAAAACTGGATCTGCAAAACACTACGTGCACCCAGTGCAGTGCACAAATAGGCACCGACAGCTGGGCCCCGAGGTTAGCTCGGTCCCACCGGTCAGTCGAACCCGAGGTGACCTCGTCGTTGACCGATGGCAACTCACTACCGACGAGGCTGGCGGCCAAACGGTCACCACCTACACACCCTCTGGGATGACCCGCACTCGGTGGGCTAGAGAACGGAGCCATTGGCTCACCGGTGTGAGCTCGCTAGTGGGCATGGCGGGCGGTGGCGCGGGCATGGCGGTGGAGGCACCCTTTTTGGCTACGGCAAGGTGCGTAGAGGTGCATAGCGGCTCCGTGGCATCAAGGCGAACACAAGAGGGGAAAAAGGGGAGGAAAAAGGGGAGCAGAGGAGCTTCGGCCACGCGTGACCATGAATGGCGGCCATGGCACCATGGCGGAGGAGGCGCTCAATTTGAGCCTTACCCTGCCGAAAACGGTGGCGATGGTGCGAGCATGAGAAAGAGGAAGGCAAGGCGGAGCTGCGCGCAAGATGAATCAGAAAATGGCGGCATGGTGAAGGAGTACGATGCCGGTGGGTGATGCGCTGGCAAAAGTGAGGGCATTCTCAGGCTCTGCTGTTGCGGCTCGTTAGGAGGAAATGAGGGGGAGCAGGGTGGAGCGGACGCGCTCGTGGAAATGAAGGCGTGCGTGGAGGGGCGCGGGGGCCACCAGATGGCCAAGTGCTCGTCGGCGCCGGCGCATGGCGGCCACGGGGTGCATGGCTCCTTCCGCGGTCGGGCACGGTGTGCGGGAGCGGGTGCGGGTGAGCGCGTGAGGTGGGCTAGGCCGGCTTCGGCCGTCGACTGAGAAGCGGGGCGGCTATAACACCCCAAGTGTTTGGCTTCCAAAATTGCACCCGCATTTCATAAACATGAGCATCATTTCATTCATTATGCATTTTGTTTGGCTTGTAACAAGGTTGTGCAACATACTTTACAAAGTTTGTTTCAAAAGTGGTAGCTTATGAAATGTGAGTACTACAACATATATATGCAACATAGTGTGGCAACATTTAGTTAAAATGATTGTTTTGTTTGTTCCAACCTATGTGACAATTGGAAGTGGGTGTAACCAAAGTGTATAGTGGTCAATTATGTCCTATATTACCTTAATCACACTTAGGATCATTAGTGGAACAATGTTCATGTCGACTAAAATGACCATAATGCCCTCCTAGGTGATGTTGACCAAGCCGTGAGCCCTAGAATGCTCTAGTTTGACTATTTAAAAAGTTTAGCTTAGATATCTTGCATGGAGGAGCACCCTTAATCAAATTTGTAGAGAATTTCATAAGGAACAAAAGTCTCAATATGGCCATCTTATGAAAATGACCAGAACACCCTCAAAAATGGCCCACAAGTCAGTGGTAGTGGCTGTTTTGGAACTTAGCAATTTTTGGTTAAGTGCAATGCTGTTAACAGTTTGAAGGTACCCACCTTGGGAGCTTTGTAACTCTCAAACCATGGCGAACCAGTCCAATCTCCAATTGACAAAGTTGTAGAACTCATGTAGCTCTACAACTTTGTTGTTACCACCTATCGCTAATTCAGGCCAGATTGGGAGTTATGAGGTCTCAAAATTCGTCTATCAATTGTCTCCATTGATCTCAGATTCAGACTTCAGGGCGCCGTCATCGCCATGTCATGGTCGACCACGTCAGGCCATGGCCACCATGTGTCAACCGTACGTCGGTGGGGACCCTAGCAGTTGGGCCAACATGAGCCGCATGAGCACCACACCACCCCGCACAACTCCCTTTGCCCTCCTATTCCCCTTGCTGAGCTCGCCGAAGTGGAGAGCGAGGCTCTCAGCGCCGCCGAGAGCTCCACCTTCGCCTTGCTTGACCCCCAGCGAGCCCCAGTGCCCCACTGCACCCCCACATCTTCGTCTCCATTCGCTCCACGATGTCCACCCCCTAGCTAAGCCTGAGACGCAAGGTAGAGTCCGCATTTCGCGGTTAAACCTAGCCGGCTCTGAGGTCCGCCATGGCGGTTCTCGCCATCTAACTCGCAGTCGCACTCCTCTATTGCCCTTCTCTCCGCCTCTCTAGTGTCCAGAGTAGGTCAAGGTGTGGCACACCTTAGGGCGTGACCCTACTCGCCATGGTTACCTCGTCGGAGGTGAACGCCACCATGCCGCCACTGTGTTTTCCACTGCCGTGACACCATGCATGTGGCTGGCCCTTCTAGGAGCCTCCCCGGGGACATGGATTGCCTCCTTAGATTCCATAGGTCTTGGTGAAGCTAGCGCTGTCCTCACCCGCATCCTTACCGACCAGAGTACACCGACGTACCGCCACGTGCCACCACCATGCCGCCATCGTCGACAGTAAGCACCCACCCATGCTCCCGCCGCTCTATTTTCACCACTGATCGACGCGGCTGGAGGTTGAGATCACGCTGGTACCCCTAGTTTCACCGATCGACTCACTAGCGACGAGCTCACGCCGCCGCTTTCCCCTCCCCTACCACTGCCTCTCTGACACGCAGGCCCCGGTGGCAGCGCCGTTGGGCGGGAGCCAGTCACGGGCCAGGCAGGCCGAGCGGGCCACCCGTTAAGTGGGCCGCGCTGGCGTACGTGGGCCGGCCCAGTAGTCAGTTAGGATTATGATTTTGTATTTTCTTTATTTTTTTCACAGATTTGGTTGCCATATTGTAAATTTCATATCTCCCATTTGGTAGATCCAATGAAGGTGATTCCAAGTTTGTTAGGATCTGTGTGAAGTGTAGTATTTAGGAAAAATATAAAATGTATATGTGTGATTTCAATTCTAGAAGAATTAAATGGACCTTTGAAATGTGTTTAAAAATAGATGTAAACTTGTTAATTTGATAACTTCAGTTCTAGTGCTCCAAAAATTATGAAATTTGGTGGGTGTGCTATCTCATGTCTAAGCTAGCTCTAGTAAAAATTTGGATGCTATTACTTGAGTAGTTTTCAAGTTATGTTGTTGTCACTTTATATTAGGAGATACTTGAATGAATTTTCATAATTTTTCTGTATGTGCAATGTTCATGAAAAATTATGGAGAGTGTTCTGGTACCCTCAGGTTGCTAAGAAAAATATTTTTCTGTTGTTTGACACATTTCATTGTGATTTGTTAATTATGTAAAAATCAGCCTTTCTGGCTTGTGAATTTTATGTAGGGCGTTTCTGTGAATAACTTTGGCTCAAATTGTTACCGTAGCCTCCTAGTAGGGTATAGAGTCCCCTGTAATTGTTGTAGAATTTTCTGATCATCTTACATATAAGTTTAATTTTCCACTTAATTAATTAATTAAATTAAGAAAGAGATTAAAATAAATGACTTCAGTGAACATACCTTACTTTCTGTTGGTTTCATATCATATGTGACCTAGTAGTGTCATTAGTTTGGTCATAGGGGTAGTTTGACACATGAGTAAATATTTAATTTTTATATTTCTAGGTTTTCTAGACAGCTGGTAGCATTTTTGAATTTAGGCCTTGAAAAGGGTGTTTGCTGGGAATCTTGTGAGTACCGAAGTGGGAGTAAACTTGTTAAACTAGATTGTGTCAAAAATTGGTGGCATTTGGTCTAGTACTTTAGGAGTTACAGTTGTTTGAAGTAACTGTCCAGAAATGGCTGCTCTCTGTTTGGAGAGGGCAGAGTTCTGGAACTTTGGGAATTCGACTAGGTAAACTTAGGAATCAAGTCTTGAGGTCTGAAAATAAATTGTATAGCATGTTATAAGCTTTCCAGATTGTCTTGTATCATGTCATTTGGATTTTTAGATCTCTAGTTATGGTTAAAATACTTATCTTCTGTCCAGATTTCTATTGTGCTGCATTATGCTTAGGTTTCTGATAAGCTTAAGTAATGTTGTTCTTGTTACTTGTTAGGTGTTAGGCCCTTAACTGAGGAAGAACAATTATACATTAGGTTGTGTAGATTAGGTAAGTACTTCTCTACCGGAGAATAAATATGCACATGTTGTAAAGTGATTTGAATAGAGCAATAGTTTTGCTATAGTTTACATTTGCATTCTCCAAGCATATTGCACGCATTATTATGCATCCATGAGATTCAATTGTGCATTCATGCAATAGGTGTACCGGAGGGGGTGACGCTTCTGGAATTCGAGGGAGCACTTCTGGAGGAGCAGGAGCAGCCGGAGGAGGCCAAGGTGCAAATCGGCAAAGGAGTTCCCAAAGAAGAGCTACCCGAGTGCCCTGACTATCGCCCTTCTACTTTCCTGAAAGGCAAGCCCCGGTGCATGCTGACCCATTCTTTATATATATACATATCAATTATTGAGTACTTTTACTTGTTTATTGCATTAAGTTGTAGGAGTTGAGTGAAAACACCTGCTGCATTATATCTATCCTTGTCCAGATATCGCACTTGAATCCCAATTTAAGTTTAGGCACATATTCATGCTTAGCCCTGCTTAGTGCGATAGAAGTCGGATGATTTCTGGTCATTCGTGAGAATTAGGTGAAGTGGGTCACAGTTGGCTATATTTGCTATCATGAGAAATGAACCATGCTAAAAAATGAATTGAGACCGGGCGGGAGTTCGATAGTGTAGCTGCAAGACACTTCACGTCTTGGGTGTGAAGTTATGCCCATCTGAGTCATTTAAGGACTGATCGATGTATGTCCTTGAGTCATATTGAATGCAGTCTAACACTCAGTTGCCCGGATAAGCCGTTCCGACCATGAAGCCGAGTAATACGGTTCAGGCCGGGAATCGAAGGGTAGGTCGCATCTTGGAGGAAGTAAGGATGTGCTTGGGGACATTGGCGTGAGACCAAGGGGGGTTAGAGTCTCTATCACTTGACAGAGTGTTGCCCTTGGGGATGCGGTATCAGTCGAACCCGCGCTTTCCTGAACTATACCAAAGGTGACTTGTGCGACCCTACCGAGAGCTCTGCGTGGTTTGTGTTAGAAATACCCCTCCAGCTAGATAAGAACTCGATTCGAATCGCCGTTGCTCCTAGTTAGTGAGCACTTGACTTGAGTAGCGGCAACGTAGATCTCATTAATTTAACAGATGGTGAAATGGGATGATGAAGTACATGTTGCCTCAAATTTATACCAGCTATGGTTATTATGGCTTGCTTAATCATCACATGATTGTTTAGTACAGATGCTAAGATAGCTGACAGGTTAATGCTAAAAATAACTGCTAGTACAGGTTAAAAGAGTTACCTATACTTATGTTTTTCTGCAAAACATGGTGTCAGCCAGCTCCACTTTAATAAAGTCTTGCATGATCCTTGGTGTCTTTTATTTTCCGTTTCGATGGGTAAGTCTAGCTGAGTACATTCTCATACTCAGGGTTTATTCCCTCCTGTTGCAGATGACATGCTTTATCAAGGCTTCTGCAAGAACTACCTCCACCCGACGGGTGATGAGGACTAGATCATTCAGGCGTGATCGCCTATTAGTTACTTACATTAATGCTTTTATGGGATGACGATATGTAAGACTAGTAATCGTATTTGAACTAAGTGTGTGTGTCTATGCTTTCGCTACTTTATAAACTTGGTTTGTAATAATTGCGACTCCATGGTGTTATAAGTTTTATTTCCAAACTACTTTTGAAATGTAACGTGTGATGTGTTATGTTGAATGATGCGATCTTGGTTGTAAGTGAGTTGGTTTGAAATCCTATGTGGTTTCGATTGACTACCGAGATTATATGGGCTCAAGTTTGAAAATTTGAGCATTTCGGGCGCTTGTTTTTGTACTTGTGCTCTTATAATTTGGTCGGTTTTGTTACAGCTGGTACCGGAGCCGAATTCAAAATTAAACACATCATATGAGTATTTAAAAACAAAAGTTTTTGTTTATGAAGTGTTAAAAATCTAAAATTATTTCTATAGTATGCCAGTGATCACATCCCTTAGCCCAAATAAGGACTCTTAGGTGGCTTAGTAGGATACTAATTTGGGGGTCTTGTTTATTTTTGTTTCATCATCCATATGGCATGATATTGTATGGATGTATGGATCAAACACCTCGACGTTCTGGTAACTGTGAATTGTGAGAGCATGACCGTCCAACCGGCGGTCTAGGGGAGAGTAGCTGTGGTTACTTGCATACTTACATGTTCCATCATGTAATTATGAAAGTACTTAATTGTGGGTATATCTGTCGGGTAGTTGTGATACTAAAGTATATACATCAGGGATGTGTATATGGAAAGTATTTAGTTTACTGCTTACTTGCATGCTTATATTTGGAAACTGTTGGGCTGAAATGACATTTTCTGTAAGTATACTAACAGTGTAAATGAGTAGACCGATAGTTTTGCCTATATGAGAGAGCGTATGTATGCCACCTCCTAGCATTAGAAGTTTATGGTTCTACTAGGGTGAGAGGGCATACGAAACGTGCATGCATCATGTTTAATTCATGTCATACATTTCATATTACTCCCTCCTTAAAATTTTGATTGTCCCAACTAAATTAAATTTCGCATCCCCTAAATCATCCTCACTTTAAGTTATACCTTGTGGCTACAAATGGCTTGCACCAAGAGGACCACTCGCAAGTCCACTGGAGGCAAGGTTTCTCGACACTAGCTTGCTCCATGTGAGCCCCGCCCTGAGCCCACCGAGGCAGAAAGGTTGAGGGCCGAGTTGGCTAAGGTGACTACTGCTAGAGATGTGGCTCAGCAACAGCTGAAGCAAGTGATACATGACAGAGATCAGGAGACACTTGTAGTTTAGAGGTTGACAGTGGCTCATCGCAATTGTCAGCGCATGCTGGTCCACGTGATGAACTAGCGGGATGAAGCCTGGCATGAAAAGAACATCTTGAGAGCTCGCTAGGTGGAGCTTGAGCAACAGTTTGCAACTGCAGAAGAATACAATGATAATTCTTCATGAGGAAGTGCACCTGCTAAACAATCAGCTCAATCCTCTGCTTCCCTATGACAATAACAAAGATGAGGAGATCGGCTTGGGTGTCATCATGGCTGAAGGTGATGATGACATTGAGATCGATGGGCCAGAAGATGTTCCACCAGAAGAAGAAGAAGAAGAAGATGATGATGATGATGACGAGCTAGAGCCTGCTAGTGATGAAGATGGAGGGGAGATCTTCAACACTGACTCGGAGGACGATGCTTAGATTAGTTCATTGCATAGCTACCGTGCTAGAGTATCTTTTGTGCCCTCCATGTGTGAGAGTAGGGCTTTGTAATAACTTGGCTTTTGGGATGTAACATCGAACCCTATATTATCCTGGATGTTGTTTAAACATGCTAAATTTTGGTCACCAGGGATGTCTCATTGTCTTGTGTTCGGTGATAGTGTCACGATTAGTACCCTCCGGTGCTATGATGAAACTGAGGGCCTCCTGTGGCGCGCGACATAAGGTTGTGCTGCTTGGCACACACTTGTATCGAGGTGGCTAGCCATGATCCATCATGGAACTCTACCAATGGGTTGTCTCCTCGTGGTCATGTCCTTGGGTAGCCTTTCCTATTTTGGTTAGAAGTTTAGCTCTAATTAGGACACCCCTGTTATGTAAGGTTGGAACCCCGTTGGTATGGATGTAACCTATCAGACACGTTTGTGCTCCATGGATGTGAGCCTTTAATAGATTTCACCTTTTCATCGGAAGATATTATTGTTGTTAAGTACATCGCATAAATGCATCAATTGATGCGCTTGATGGGTCATGTGGTTGTGATGAATTATTGTGCCTCTGTTGTTATGTGAATTCATTTTCCCAATGAAATCAGTTCAGCATATTTACACAATTCATCTACAAATTTCTCACATCGTTGGTGCTCATTGGTTATGCATTTTGCAGATGGTGTATAACCTCCGTCGTGGTCGTGGCGTTGAGGATGAGGAACAACTGCCACCACCTCCACCACCACCCACCTCGGCAGAATTGATGCAGGCAGTGGTTGAAGGGCAGCGCCTGTTAGCAGACGCTATGCGCCAGTTAGTCAACCAGGATGCTCGACATGGTCGTCCAGGACCGGAACCAAATCAGCACAGTGATTTCATGGACTTCCTCGACATCAAGCCCCCGCTCTTTAAGGAGGCGAAGGAACCTCTGCAAGCTAATGAGTGGCTGGATACCATTGAGTAGAAGTCTCGTCTGCTTCGTCTGACTGATGAGCCGAAGATCGAGTATGCTTCCCACCAATTGCATGGTCCGGATGGTATTTGGCGGAGTCATTACCGCTCTACATTACCCCCTAATGCCCAACTTCCATGGGAATAGTTCAAGGCAGCTTTCCGTGGGAATTATATTCCTCTGGGTTTGATGGCAATAAAGCACACCGAGTTTATCAAGCTAACCCAAGGTAATAAAAGTTTGACTGAATACCTGCAAGCCTTCAATAATCTTGCAAGATATGTAACTGAGTTTGTTGATACAGATGCAAAGAAGATTGCTAGTTTCAAGCGTGGCCTCGGTCCAAAGTTGATGAAGACTATGGGTACTAGCAAGTGTGCCACTTTCAATGAATTTATCAGTGATGCCCTGACCCAAGAGAACAACAATTCTATCTATGCTGCTTCTAAGAGCCGTAAGAGGGCCTTCGAGGTGTGTGCTTCACAGTACCGAGCTCTAGTTGCACTGAGGGCTCCTTCTTGTCCTCCTGCAATGGGTGCTAAGTTCCGTCCCCTATAGAAGAAGGCTCCAGCCAAGACTGGGTTTCGCAAAGCGTATACAGTTTCTCTTCTGAAGGGTAGTTCTGGCCAAGGTAGCTCTAGTGTTCCTCCAAGCAACATGCCTTGCTGGAACTGCAACAAACTAGGTCATTGGTCTAGGAATTGCCCGTATCCTAAGAAGAATGCAAATCAAGGTAGCCATCAGGGGCATGTGCATTACAATAGTATTGAAGAAATTCCATCTAGTGAGGTAGTCACTACCGGTAAGTTCCTAGTTGACCAACATTCTGCAGTGGTGCTATTTGATTTAGGTGCTTCGCATTCCTTTATCAGTCCTATGTTTGCATCAAAGTTTGCACACAAATTACATACTGTTGAAGATGGGGGTTATTGCATTAGAGCTGCAAGTGGTAATATTCCCACAAATCAAGTAGTTAAGGATGTAGAATTTGAAATAGAAGGGCGAAAGTACTTGCTTACCTTAGTGGTTTTGCCTGGACTAGGCATAGATGTTATTTTGGGCATGAATTGGATGAGTCAGAATGGGGTACTCATTGATACATCAACCCGGGTAGTTATGCTCAGAGATCCTACTGATCAAAAAGGTTTTCTAGTGCAACTTCCCCAGAAAATTGATATTTCTGGTGAAGTTCATGTGGTGCAAGCGAAGTCAATAGCAGATATTCCCGTAGTATGTGAGTTTCCTGATGTCTTTCTTGATGATTTGCTGGGATTGCCTCCGGATCGGGATGTGGAGTTTAAAATAGAGTGGTTGCCTAGCACGACACCCATCTCTAGAAGACCCTATAGGAGCCTCTGAATGAACTAGCTGAACTTAAGGTACAGTTGAATGAACTTTTCAAGAAAGGGCTAATTCATCCTAGTTTGTCTCCGTGGGGATGTCCTACTATCTTTGTGAAAAAGACGGACCAGTCATTGCGGATGTGTGTAGATTATAGGCCTCTGAATGCAGTTACTGTCAAGAATAAGTATCCTCTACCGCACATCGACATCTTGTTTGATCAGTTGTCTAAAGCTAAAGTCTTTTCCAAGATTGATCTGAGGTCTGGTTATCATCAAATTAAAATCCGTCCTGATGATGTTCCAAAAACTGCTTTCTCTACAAGATACGGTCTTTATGAGTATCTTGTTATGTCCTTCGGCTTGACCAACGCCCTCGCGCACTTCATGTACTTGATGAATTCGGTGTTTATGCTCGAATTGGACAAGTTCATGGTGGTATTTATAGATGACATCTTGGTGTATTTTGAGAATGAGGAAGATCATGTTGAACATTTGCGTATAGTCCTCACAAGACTACGTGAACATCAACTATATGCAAAATTCAATAAGTGTGAATTCTGGCCGTGAAGTACCTTTCCTTGGGCATGTGTTGTCTGATGGTGGAATTATGGTGGATCCCACCAAGGTACAAAAAGTACTGGACTGGAAAGCTCCTATCTCGGTTCATGAAGTCCAGAGTTTTCTAGGATTAGTCAGCTATTATCGTCGCTTCACCCGGATTTCTCTAAAATAGCCAAGCTAATGACTCGGTTGCTGCAAAAAGACACCAGGTTTGTCTAGACTCCTGAGTGTGATATAGCTTTTCACAAAATGCGAACCCTCCTAACCTCGGCTCTGGTTTTGGCGCAACTAGATATCGAGAAACCATTTGATGTGTATTGTGATGCCTCAGGCATCGGTTTGGGAGGTGTTCTGATACAGGAAGCCGAGTGATTGCATACACCTCTCGTCAACTTCGAAAACATGAGGTGAATTATCCAACGCATGACTTAGAACTCACTGCAGTTGTTCATGCTTTGAAACCCTTGCAAGATCCTTGGTGTATTTTATTTTCCATTTCGACAGGTAAGTCTAGCTGAGTACATTCTCGTACTGAGGGTTTATTCCCTCCTGTTGCAGATGACATGCTTTATCAGGGCTTCTACAAGAACTGCCCCCACCTGACAGGTGATGAGGACTAGATCACTCGGGCATGATCGTCTGTTAGTTACTTACCTTAATGATTTTGTGGGATGACGATCTGTAAGACTGACAATCATATTTGAACTAAGTGTGTGTGTCTATGCTTCCGCTACTTTATAAACTTGGTTTGTAATAATTGTGACTCTGTGGTGTTGTAAGTTTTATTTTCGAACTACTTGTAAAATGTAACGTGTGATGTGTTATGTCGAATGATGTGATCTTGTTAGGTTAATAAACAATTTGAAATTCCAAATAGATTTTGAAATAGGGATTTAAAGTTCATTTTTAAATCAAAATTCCATTTTTCTAAACTATTTTTAAAAGCAAAATTTGAGGAAATTTTGAATACCAAACTTGCTCCAAATTTTATGATAAACATTTCTAAATGATTTGCACTAACAAACAAGCATGTTTATTAACCTAACAAGCATAGTCATGGCATAATTCTTTTTAAACAAACAATGCAACAAGCATGTTTCACTAAGATGTTTCAAGGTCATGTTTCATTCATTATTTCATGTAACGCTAATGAATGCATGACAATGCTTATGCCCATGGTTTACAAGTGCTAAATGCATGCATAACACCGGGGTGTTACAACCCTCCCCCTTATAAAAATCACGTCCTGAGATTTTGAGTTACGAACTATTTGTTATAAAAATCTTCATAAGCTTTTTGTAGATATTCTCCCGTTTCCCAAGTTGCATCACCCTGATCAAGATGACTCCACTATATCTTGTAGGTTTTTACCACATTATTTCGAGTGGCATGTTCTTTAGTGTCCAAAACTCGGACCGGTTGCTCACAGTATACCAAATCTGACTTGAGTTTAATGCCTTGAGGTTCTATTCTTTATTCCGGAACATGCAAACATTTCTTTAACTAGGATACATGGAACACTGGGAATACAACACTCATTGCTTTAGGTAATTCCAACTTGTAGGCTACTGGACCTCTCTTTTCCAAGATCTTGTACGGTCCCACAAATCTGGCAGCAAGCTTTCTTTGGACTCCAAACCATTTTTTCTTCATTGGCATGACTTTCAGATATACTTAGTCACCAACTTCAAATACAAGCGGTCTCCTTCTCTTATCCACATAACTTTTCTGACGTGATTGGGCAGCCTTCATATTTTGTTGAATAATATGAACTTTCTTCTCGGCCTCTTCTACAAAGTCAATACCATAATACCTTCTTTCCCCTAGCTCGATCCAATTCAGTAGTGTTCTGCATTTTTTTGCCATACAAAGCTTCAAATGGGGCCATCTTGATACTTTCTTGATAACTGTTATTGTAAGTAAACTCAGCTAAGGGTAACCATGATTCCCTTGAACCCTTGGAAGATAATACACAGGCTCTTAGTATATCCTCTAAAACAGCATTAACTCGTTTAGTCTGACCATCTGTCTAGGGGTGATAAGCAGTACTACGAATCAAACTAGTTCCCAGACCTTTGTAGAAATGTTCCCAAAAGTGAGCGGTGAACTATGGCCCTCTATCAGACACTATAGTCTTCGGTATGCCATGCAATCTCACAATTTTCTGCAATGTATTTTGTGGCATACTATGGTGGTTGGAAATCGGTCTTGACAGGTATGCAATGTTATTGTAAGCAAACTCAGCTAAGGGTAACCATGATTCCCTTGAACCCTTGGAAGATAATACACAGGCTCTTAGTATATCCTCTAAAATAGCATTAACTCGTTCAGTCTGACCATCTGTCTACGGGTGATAAGCAGTACTACGAATCAAACTAATTCCCAGACCTTTGTAGAAATGTTCCCAAAAGTGAGCGGTGAACTATGGCCCTCTATCAGACACTATAGTCTTCGGTATGCCATGCAATCTCACAATTTCTGCAATGTATTTTGTGGCATACTGTGGTGGTTGGAAATCAGTCTTGATAGGTATGCAATGTTATTGTAAGCAAACTCAACTAAGGGTAACCATGATTCCCTTGAACCCTTGGAAGATAATACACAGGCTCTTAGTATATCCTCTAAAACAACATTAACTCGTTCAGTCTGACCATCTGTCTAGGGGTGATAAGCAGTACTACGAATCAAACTAGTTCCCAGACCTTTGTAGAAATGTTCCCAAAAGTGAGCGGTGAACTATGGCCCTCTATCACACACTATAGTATTCGGTATGCCATGCAATCTCACAATTTCTGCAATGTATTTTGTGGCATACTGTGTGGTTGGAAATCGGTCTTGATAGGTATGAAGTGAGCTGATTTGGTAAGACGATCCACAATTACCCAAATCAAATCATGTCCTTTTCTGAGTAGTGGGCAAACCTGAGATGAAATCCATACTTATGTCATCCCATTTCCAACTAGGTACAGACAAATGTTGCAACAAACCGGCAGGTTTCATATGAATAGCTTTCACTATACAACACGTGTCACATCTAGCAACATAGGCTGCAATCTCTTTCTTCATCTTTGTCCGCCAATAGCGAGGTCTTAGCTCTTGGTACATCTTACTACTTCTAGGATGGATGGATAGCTTAAAATGGTGAGCTTCATCTATGAGTTTATTCTTAAGCTCTCGATCCTTGGGTACATGAAGACAGTCATCAAACCACATCATGCCTTATTCATCCACTCTAAAATGCTTAGAGGGCTCCTCTTTAATTTTCTTTTTGATGTGGAATATCCCTTTGTCTGTTTTCTAGCCTTCTATTATCTTACTCTCCAAAGAGCAACTGTTCTGAATACTATATAACACAGCAGGGTGTATCAGATTGAACCCATCTTCAAGCAATGGTTGCACATTCAGGCAATGTGACTTCCTACTCAAAGCATCTGCCACTACATTGGCTTTTCTAGGATGATACTGCACATTCAAGTGGTAATCTTTGATTAATTCTAACCATCTTCTCTGTCTCATGTTCAGCTCTGGTTGGGTAAAGATATACTTAAGACTCTTGTGATCTATAAAAAATATTGCACACATTACCAAGCAGATAATGTCTCTAAATTTTTAGTGAATGTATAACCACAGCAAGCTCAAGATCATGTGTTGGATAGTTGGCCTCGTGCTTTCTCAACTGACGCGAGGCATAAGCAATGACTCTTCCTTCTTGCATAAGAACACAACCCAATCCAGTTTTCGATGCATCACAAAACACATCAAAAGGTTTCTCTTGGTCCGATTGTGCTAGAACAAGAGCAGTGGTTAATAGTTTCCGTAAGGCATGGAAAGCTGCCTCACAATCCTCTGTCCAAACGAACTTGTGATATTTTTGTAGCAGACTTGTCATTGGCTTGGCAATCTTCAAGAAATCTAGTATGAAACGGTGATAGTAACCAGCTAATCCTAAGAAACTTCTAACTTTAGGAACTATGGTCGGTGCCTTCCAATCCATGACCTCTTGCACCTTACTTGGATCTACTAAAACTCCATTTTCTAACAGAATATGACCAAGAAAAGAAACTTTCTTCAACCAAAATTCACACTTGCTAAACTTGACATACAACTTATGATCTCTACAGTAGGTCAAGATGATTCTCAGTGCTCTTCATGATCCTTCTTGTTCTCTGAGTACACCAGAATATCATCAATGAACACAACCACAAACTTATCCAATTCTAGCATGAAAATCATATTCATCAGAAACATAAAGTATGCAGGAGCATTTGTCAAGCCAAAGGACATGACAAGATACTCATACAACCCGTATCTGGTGGAAAATACAGTTTTCGGTATATCTTGTGGCCTATTCTTGATCTGATGGTAACCGGATCTCAAATCTATCTTGGAGAACACTTTGGCCTTGGCTAACTAGTCAAACAGAACATCGATATGAGACAAGGGATACTTATTCTTGATGGTTACAGCATTAAGTGGCCTATAGTCCATGTACATTCTCAATGTGCCCTCCTTCATAAACAAGGCAGGACATCCCCATTCATACTTGCTTGGTCGGATAAACCCCTTTTTTTAACAATTCCTCTAGTTGTTTCTTCAGTTCAGCTAATTCATCCGGAGGCATCCGATAGGGTCTCCTCAAAAATTAGAGCTGTCCCCAGAACTAAGTCAATTCCAAACTCAATATCCCTATCTAGCGGAAGACCAGGTAACTCATCTGGGAACACATCCGGAAACTCACACACTACTAGAACCTGGTGAATAGGAGTAACTTTTGTAGCACATGTCACACTTATGAGCTCCGTTCTCCAAGGCAATGGTACTTGGAAAGTACCCTCACCCTAGGGATCCTTAAGGGTAAGTACTCGACTCCCTGTATCTATGACTGCTCCCTAATCTTTCATCTAATTCATCCCTATAATGACATCTAAAACTAGTCCAGGCATAACTATCAAGTTCACTCAAAAATTTTTGTTACCTAATTCAAGGGTTGCCCCTTGAACCATCTGATTGGTCAAAACATCAGCCCCCGCTGAACTTATATGGTAACCATAACCTAGTTCTATGCATGGTTGATTATACTTCCGTGCAAATGCTTGACTCATAAAAGAATGCCATGATTCGGAATCAAATAGAACAACTATAGGGTGTTGGTTAACAGGAAACTTACCAATGGTCACGGGCTCTCCCTCAGGAATCTCATCAATAGTCATGCTATGCACTTGAGCAGGATAGGTCAGTTGCTTCTTCCTGGGCGGATAAGGACAGAACCTTGAAAAGTGGTCTGGTTGATCACAATTGTAGCATGGTCCTCTAACTGTACCAGCAGATCCCACAACTCTCTTAGAGCTGCCTCATCCTACAGTTGCGGTTGTCTTGGCTGGCTGCACTGCCATCTTATAAGGCTTTTGTGGTCCCTTGTAGTTCTGAGCTTTCTACTATGGTGGCTTGAACCTTGCACTAGGTGCGGGCGAACGATAAGCAGAACGATTAGCCATGGGGATTCTTGGCTATGATGGACTTGACTCAAAGGCCCTTTTGTGAGTCTTGGATGCAGTATGCACATTGTTATTATTTTCTTGTTTCAAGCAATCACTAATGAAGTCATTGAACCTTGTTCTTGTATTGGTACCCACATGCTTCATCATCTTTGGATTTAGTATTCTCTTGAAACTAGCAATTTTCTTAGCATCTGTGTCAACCATGTTATGAGCATAACGGCACAAGTTATTGAAAGCATGTAAATAATGAGTCGGTTTTGGTGCCTTGATTCAACGCTAAGAACTCTCCTAACTTCATTTTGGTTAGCCTTGGTGGGATATAAACTCCACGAAAGGCAGCAATGAACTCTCTCCATGAAATTTGGGCATTCTAAAGAAAGGTGGTGTGATGATGCTTCCACCACATTCCAGCCGGTCCTTGTAACTGATGTGTAGCATATTCAGTTTTCATTACTTCAGTTAGCCTCAACACACGAAACTTATCTTCCATGGTGTTGATCCATTCTTCAGCATCAAGTGGTTCTGCTGCTTCCTTGAATATTGGTGGCCTGGTGTCCATAAAATCCTTAAAGTTGCTATACTGATTCACCCCATTGCCACCACCCTGGTGGTTACCGCGTTGAACAATGTTGGCAATTGTATGCAGAAAATCCTCCATGTTTTTCTAGGATTGCTCCGTATTACGCTAACTTCCAAGAAACTATACAAAGAACATCTCTAGAGTGAGCGGGGGAGGAGGTGGTAGATGCGGTTCAGGGTGGGGCTCATTGTTGCTAATGTTGTTTCCACCACTACCACCTGCCCCAGCCCCGTTACCACCTATCTCAGCGGCATCATAAGTGGTACGACAAGTGTTCGTCATCTGCATATTTCAGCAACAAGTAATTATTGAGCGGAGCTGTAATAATTGTGAGTGAACAAAAAATTATGTCATACTAAATTCACAGGAGAGAATAAATTCATACAATAAAATAGAGGCACAATAATCTCATCCAATTAAAACAACATTGCTAATTAAATTACTTCAAATGCAAACATCGTGTCCACACAACCAAATCGCTAGCATACATACACTGGACTTTTATGTGTTTGGATATCGCATTACCAACCAAGTTCCAACATCATACCAAGTCTCAGAAGTTTGAATCGGGATACATCAAGTTACATACCGACAAAAGAAATGTCATCGTGACAGGACCTAATCACTAGCGCAAGGCAACTAGCCTACTCCGCGGGGCCGTCGTCGGGGTCGGAGACGTCACCATCGCCACCAGGTGTAGCTGCAGGCTCATCCTCGTCATCATCGGTGTCCATGCCAGCGGTGCCTAGAGGAACATACTGATCATCCCCATAGTAGAGCGCATAAAACTCCTCATGCAAGTTGATGTTGTACTCCTCTAGCTCATGGACCCTCTGCCTCAGAAGATCCCTCTCATCTCAGGCTTCATTCCTCTCCTAAATCAACTACTCAATCATGTGGTCTGCATTATTGTTGGCCTGAGTCAACGTATGCACTCGCTGCATAGCACCATCACCTTTCTCTATAGCCTGGTCCTGCTGCAAGGTCATATCAGCCAACTGCTCCTGCAAACTAGCTATCACACGTGCCTGCTTCTTCTTCTACTTCCTTGCCTTGAGCTTATCATCACCACACAAGCCAGTCAAAGTCCAGTAAGTGCACTCAAGACCCTCAGAAGCTCTGATAGCTACAAACATAGCACTCATGGCATGGTTGTCACTAGCCTGTCCCTCATTTGGACCTCTAACTAGGGCACTTCCCTGAGGCTAAATCCAAATAGCATCACGAGGATCATCTCTAGGAAAAGTACCATCTAGTGCTGCTGCAAGCTCATTGGGAAATCTGCTCATGATGTCTCTAATGACATGGAAAGTCGCTCCCTCTGCACCAACGACAGGAGTGCGACCCTTAAACTCCAAGTGCCAGCCATCCCACTCTAAAGCATCACCAAGAGCATGAACTATGATCTCCACCACTACAATCCCATCCTCTGCCAATTGACTGTCATTCCAAGAGTACACCGGCTCCTAACCCTCTGGGTACCCCACATCATGGAGCACTCTCCAAAGCAAGGTCGGCATGCCAAACTTGCTCAGGAAGGTGTATGTTGTGCGGTGCTCCCTTAGGGCCAACTAGTGTCGAGGTGCTCTTCCTCCGGTGGACTTACAGGTAGTCTGCTTCATGCGGGCCATCTATAGCAAAAGTTTTTATTACCCTGTGAGAACATATTTTAGGTGATACAATTTTATCAAAATGAGATAATCAATTTATAAGGGGAGGAATGAATGACATGAATGAAATGCACAAGCAACATGACGTATGTACGTGTCGTACGTTCTCACAACTTATAAAATAAATAAATTCTAGCGATATATTCGGTGGCATACAATGATCTCTCATATATCTAACTAATATGTTCTACACGATAACACTGTTATGTACCTGCAGAAAATTCATTTTAGCCCAAATCCAATAAATGCATGAAAGCAGTAAATCTATCTACACACTCTACACGCATCCCCAGATACATGTACAATGGTAGTAACTACCCAAACCATCGTCCTATTGATGGCATCGCCTCAACGGATGGAACAACCCACACATGAGATACCTTTGTAAAACATGCGTAGAACATGTAAATACTCTGGCATTATATAAGCATTCTCCCTAAATTGGTGGTGTATCCGATCATGCTCTCACAACACACACTTACCGAGGCGTAGAGGTAATTGATCCATACACTACCACTCAAGCGAATGACACTCATACAATAGCATGCCGTATGAGCAACGAAATAGAAATATGATGCAAGAACCCCAAGTCAGTAATTAATTAAGCCACCTAGAGTCCTTAACTGGGCATAAAGGATATGACCACTGGCACACTCTTTAGTTTTGAAATCATGTTTTTCAAACGTCTTTTTGTTTTAAATACACTTGTGAACAGTAACACGCTAAACCTTGCTCCGATATCAGCTATAATAGAACCGACCAATTATACGAGATTAAGTAAGAAAACCACCCATCGGAGTAGACAATTTAGCAAACTTAAGCCCGTATAACCCGGTAGTCCATGAAATCACGAAGGATTTCAAACCAACTCGCACACCAGCCAAGATCATAATAAGTTTAGCGGTCACCATTGTAACACCTCAGGTGTTTAGCTCCTTAATTGCATTGCATTTGCATAAGCATAAGCAAGCATCATTCATTTCATGCATAATCTTATAATATGTGAACATGCTTTAGAAACATTGCCACATATGTTTATATTTCATGTGAAGTAAGAAGTGAGTAGTGTGCAACACACAAGTACCTTATGTGCAAATTCCTTTGTGAGACATGTCAACCACTTTAGTGTAACATAATTAGCAAGGGTTATGCAACACACTCATGCAACATGTGCAACATGAGTTTGCAACATTTGGGAGAAAGTATTGAATTACTTGTTCCAAAGTAAGTGACACTAGGAATTTTGTGCAACCAATGTGTAGAGTGGCTAATTAGGTCTTATAACACCTTAATTACATTTAGGGTAAGTGGTGGAGCAATGTTCATGTTGACCAAAATTACCAAATTGCCCTTCCAAATGTGGTTGACTAAGTTGGACCCCTAGAGTGATCTGGTTTGACCAATTAAAAAGTCTAGCTTAGAAATCTTGCATGGAGGAGCACCCTTAAGCAAAGTTGTAGAGAATTTCATAAGGAACAAAAGTTCTAATATGGCCATCTCATGAAAATGACCAGAACATGCTCAAAAATGGGCCACAAGTCAGTATTAGGGGCTATTTTGGGACTTGGCAAATTTTGGCTAAGTGTGAAGCTGAAAACCGTTTCACTGTATCTCACTTTGACAACTTGTAACTCACAAACCAGACCAAACCAGCCCTAACTCACATTGGCAAACTTGTAGTTCTTGTGTAGCTCTACAACATTGTCAACATGACCATCACCTAGTTCTAAATGGTTTAGGAGTTATGGTGTCTTGAAAATTGGGTTTCAGTCGGCCTAGTGACTGAAACTAGGTTTCAGTTTCCAAGTACACTACTTTGGAGCCCTGTAGTTTCAAATCCAGGCCAAACCAGTCCAAACTCCAATTAGCAAACTTGTAGCCCTCATGTAGCTCCACAATTTTGGTATTGTCATCTTCTGCTAACTCGAGATGGATTAGGAGATAATCTGCATCAAACTTGCTCTGTCAGTCGCTGAATGCCGGTTTCGTTTCAGTCTGTCAGACCAGCGTGGCCGACCGGCCACAGGCCGTCGTCAACGCGTGGCCACGCGGTGGCAGCCGTACGCCGGCCGTGGCCCCACCAGTCCGACCGCGAGGGCTTCAAGGGCGCCACGATGCCACCCCCAACCTCATTCACGCCTCTGCCCTCTCTCTTGCTCCTCCTGAGCTCAGGCGGACGCCCCAAGCCGCATCGCCGCCGCGTGCCTTGTCGCGGCCGTGAGAGCTCGCTGCCATACTCCTACCGACCAAATCAACACCCCTCACACCACCACACTGCCCTGCACCTCCTCGACCAACCCGTGACATCAATCGAGCCCAAGGTGAGCCGCATTGTCGCGTCCGCCCATTCCAAATGTCACCGGAGCTCCGCCGTGGTTGAGAGTCACCGTGGCCAGCACTGCACCGCACTCCTCCGTCTTCCCTCGCTCACGGTCCCTCTTCCCCTGCACACCTAGATGCTCGAGTGATGACGCTACTGCCAGTCTCGGTCCGGTCAAGCCGGAACACGGCCACGCACTGCCGCCATGGCCGACGGCCAGGTGCTCACGCGGCCAAGCTGCTCCACCCCATCCCAATCCGTTTGGGTAACCTCGGGAAGTCCGCCAGGGTTCCAGGAAGCGGGCGCACCCCTCTGCCGGCCATCTAGCGGCCGGAGCACGCCGGCGTACCGCACGTGTTCGCTGCCGTCCGCTCTCACCGTCGGCAAGGGTGCTCCGGCGTGGTAGAGTTGGGAAAAAGTACATGCCTAGATGCGGTTTGGAGTGGAGAGCATGGTGGTATGCTCGGCTTGGCCAGGGGAGCCGCCGGCGGCGTGAATCCGCTCGCCGGAGCTCTCGGCTCGCCGCTCCCCTGTCCCCCTCTCGCTGACAGTGGCCCCCACCCTGGCAGACACGCACGCGCGGGCGGGAGGCCGAGCGGGCCGCGCCACTCGAGCTGGGCCGCGCTGGCGGGTCGGCCGGCCCAGTGCCTTTTTGATTTTTTTTTGGAAAAATCCAGTTTCTTATTTTTTCACAGATTTGGTTGATGTTTGTGATTTTCTTATCTAGGGTTTTGTAGATCCAAAAATTGTGATCCAAATTTTGTTGGGTTCCAAATAAAGTGTAGGATCTAGGAAAAATATCAAATGCTTATGGGATGTTTAGTTTTCTGGATATTTAAATAGGTCTTTGAAATGTGTTTTAAATCACATGCAAACTTGTTTAAATTATATCTCGAGTTTCAGTGTTCCAAAAATTATGAAATTTGGTGGGTAGACTAATTTATACTTGCTCTAGCTCTGGTAAAAATTTGGGCAGTAATGCTTAAGTACTGTTCAAGTTATAATGCTATCTTGTTATTTTAAGAAATACTTAAATGCATTTTTGTAATTTTTCTACATGTGCAATGTTCATATAACTTTTTGGAGAATGTCTTGGTACCCTAGAGTATCCAATAAAATTAGGAAATCTGTTGTTTGACACTTTTTACTATGCCTTGTTATTTATACAAAAATCAGCCTTTTTGGCTTGGGAATTTTGTGTAGGAAGTTCCTGTTAATAAATTTAGTTCAAATGTTTACAGTAGCCTCTTTTTGGGTCAGAGAGTCTCCTGTAATTTTTGTAGAATTTTAGGAGCAGTTTACATATATGTTTGAAATTCCACTTAATTACTTAAGTAAATTAAGAAATGAATTTAAATAAATATTCTAGGTGGGCACACCTTACTTTCTGGTGTTTTTGTGACCTTTGTGAACTTGTAGTAGTATTAGTTTGGTCCTAGAGAATGTTTGCCACATAAATAATTATTTAATCTTTACAATTCTAGGTTTTCTGGACAGCTGGTAGTATCTTTGGGTTTGACCCTTAATAAAAGTGGTTGCTGGAAAACTTGTAAATACCAAAGTTGTAGTAAAAATTGTAAATTAGCTTGTGTCAAAATTTAGGAGCATTTGGCTTAGTAGTTTGGGAGTTATTGCTGTTTAAAGTGACAGTCCAGGATTGACTGCTCTTTGTTTAGGGAGGACAGATTCTGGAACTTTGGAATTTCGACTAGGTAAACTTTGGAATTTAGTGTTGTGGTCTGAGAACATTTTGTGGTACATTTCTTAAGCTTTCCAGATTATCTTAGATCGTATCTTTTGGATTTGGGAATCTCCAGTTATGTTAGAAATATGTAGCTGCTGTCCAGAATGTCTTACTGTGATAACCTAAGTAATATTACTCTTGTATTGTTAGGTGCTAAGGCCTTAACCGAAGAGGAACAACTATATCTTAGGTTGGGTAGATTAGGTACGTACTTCTCCACCGGAGAAGAGATTTGCACGTACTAATAAAGTAACTTGATTAGATTATTATTTTATTTCTGAAATGCATTCATTCCGAGCATGTGACACCTTTATGCATCCATGATATTTATTGTGCATTCATGCAATAGGTGTACCGGAGGGGGTAACTCTCCTCGAATTCAAGCCTGTAATTCCGGAGGAGGACCAGGAGCAGGAGGAGCCCGAGGATCCAGCAGGCGAAGGAGTGCCCGCAGACGACCTTCCTGAGTGCCCAGACCACCGGCCTTCGACCTTTCTGAAAGGCAAGCCCCGGTGCATGCTGAACCTACTGATTTATAAATGAATCTTGAGTACTTTTAACTGTTTACTGCATTAAGTTGTAGGAGTTATATGAAAACACTTGTTGCATTACACCTGTCCTTGTCCAGATATCGTACTTAATCCTATATTAGGTTTAGGCACGTGTCAATGCTTAGCCCTGCTTAGTACGGTAGAAGTCAGGTGATTTCCGGTCATCCGCGAGATGTAGGAAGGAGTCACGAGTGGCTTTATGGCTATTGTGGATGGAACCATGCTTAAAAATGAAATTGAGACCGGGCGGGAGTTCGATAGTACAGCCGGAAGACACTTCACGTCTTGGGTGTGGAGCTATGCCCGTCTAAGTCGTTTAAGGACCATTTCGCTGTACGTCCTTGAGTCATGTTGAACGCAGTCTAACACTTAGTTGGCCGGATAAGCCGTTCCGACCGCGAAGCCGAGTAATGTGATTTAGGCCGGGAATCGAATGGTAGGTTGCTTCTTGGAGGAGAGAAAGGATGTGCTTGGGGACATTGGCATGAGACCAAGGGGGGTTAGAGTCCCTATCACCTGGCAGAGTGTCGCCCTTGGGGTCGCGACATCATTCGGACCCGCGATTCCTGAATCATATGAAAAGGTGGCTTGTGCGACCCTGGCAGGGGCCTGCGCGGTGAGTGTTAGAAATACCCCTCCAGCTAGATAGGAATTCGATTCGAATTGCCGTCGCTCCCGGTTAGTGAGCACTTGACTTGAGCAGCGGCAACGTAGATCTCATTAAATGAACTGGTGGTTAAAGGAATGATACAATGTTGCCACAATTCATACCTGCTCTGGATACAATGATGATAATTGTTTGATTATAATCAAGTGCATGTTTAGTACAGGTGCTAAGATAGATGACAGGTAAATGCTAAAAATAACTGCTAGTACAGGCTATAAGAGTTTAAATTACTTATGCCTTTATGCAAAATGTTATGTCAGCTAGCCTCTTGTGTAAGCCTTGCATAATCCTTGGTGTCACCTTATTCTGGTTTTCGACGGGTAAGTCTAGCTGAGTACATTCCAGTTCTCAGGGTTTATTCCGTCCTGTTGCAGATGATATGCTCTACCAAGGCTTCTGCAAAACTTGTCTCCACCCTGCGGGTGACGAAGACTAGATCACTAGGGCGTGATCATCTTTTATGTACTTTCCTCATGCTTTTGCGGGTTGTTGATCATCAAGACTAGCAGTAGTTAAACAACTGGTGTGTGTTTGCTTCCGCTACTTTTATAAACTTGGTTTGTAATAATTGCGACTCTATGTGTGTAAACTTATTTCAGAACTACTTGTGAAATGTAACGTATGATGTTGTATGTTGAATGATGCGATCCTGGTTGTAAGCAAGTTGGTTTGAAATCCTTCACGGTTTCGATTGACTACCGGGATTATATGGGCTCAAGTTCGAAAATTTGAGCACTTCGGTGCTTGTTTTTGTACTTGTGCTCTTATAATTTGGTCGGTTCTGTTACAGCTGGTACCGGAGCATAATTCAACATTAAACCCATCGTACGAGTATTTAAAAACAAAAGTATTTGATTATGAAAAAGGGTTAAAACACTAAAAAATTATTTTTTGGTATGCCAGTGATCACATCCCGTAGCCCAAATAAGGACTCTTAGGTGGCTTATTATAAAGACTAACTTGGGGGCCTTGTTTGTTTTTGTTTCGTCGTCCATACGGCGTGATATTGTATGGATGCCATCCACTTGGGTGGTAATGTTTGGATCAATTGCCTCGACGCTCTGGTAAGTGTGAGTTGTGAGAGCATGATCGTTCAACCGGTGATCTAGGGAAGAGTAGTTTTGGTGACTTGCATACTTACATGTTTAAACCATGTAATTACGTAAGCACTTAATTGTGGGAACCTTTATATCGGGTAGCTTTGATACTGAAGTATATACATCAGGGGATGTGTATATGGAAAGTATTTAAATTACTGCTTTCTTGTGTGCTTATATTGGGAAACTTTTGGGCTGAAATGAGGTTTTCTGCAGGTACACTAACAGCGTAACGAGTAGACCGATAGTTTCGCTTATATGAGAGAACGTATGTATGCCACCGCCTAGCGTTAGAACTTTAGGTTGAGACTAAGGTGAGAGGGTGTACGGAACATGCATGCTTCATGTTTAATTATATCATACATATCATTTACTCCCTCCTTAAAAATTTCAGTACTCCCGACTAAATTAAATTTCGTATCCCCTAAATGATCCTCACTTTAAGTCGTATCTTATCTTGTTGCTACAGATGGCACGTACCAAGAGGACCGCTCGTAAGTCCACTAGGGGCAGGGCACCGCGTCACCAGCTCGCTCCACGTGAGCCCCGCCCTGAGCCTACTGAGGTGGAAAGGCTGAGGGCAGAGTTGGCGGAAGTGACTGCTGCCAGGAATGCAGCGCGTCAGCAACTGGAGCAAGTGATTCGTGATCGTGACCAGGAAACCCTTGCAGTCCAAAGGTTGACAGTAGCAAACCGCAATTGTCAATGCATGTTAGTCCGTGTCATGAATCAGAGGGATGAAGCCTGGCACGAGGAGAACATTCTGAGAGCTCGTCAGTTTGAGCTCGAACA
This sequence comes from Saccharum hybrid cultivar R570, assembly GCA_038087645.1. Lineage (NCBI taxonomy): Eukaryota > Viridiplantae > Streptophyta > Magnoliopsida > Poales > Poaceae > Saccharum > Saccharum hybrid cultivar. Next base: position 6,739,416 of record JAQSUU010000038.1, read on the forward strand.
GCAATTGGAGAATGCTGAAGAGTACAATGACAATCTTCATGAAGAAGTGCACCGCCTGAACAACGAGCTTAATCCCCTGCTGCCTCGAAACAACAACGTCGATGAGAACATGGGTTCGGGAATCTTCATAGCTGAAGATGATGATGAAGTGGAGGTCAATGGGCCCCAAGATGCCACACCAGAGGAAGCGCCAGAAGAAGAAGACGAGGAGTTAGAGCCTGTTAGTGATGAGGACGGCGGGGAGATTCTGGACACCGACTCTGAGGACGAGGCTTAGAGTAGTTATCACGCAGCTATGATGTTAGGGTTGTCTTTTGTGCCCTCCCTGTGTTGGAGTGAGGCTTTGTAATAACTTGACTTTTCAGATGTAAGGTTGAACCCTATGTTTCCTAGATGTTTAGTTGGAACCTGTTAATTTCGATCGCAATTGGATGTCTTATTGTATTGCGTTCGATGATGGTGTCACGATTAGTACCCTTCGGTGCCGCGATGAAACCGAGGGCCTCCTATGGCGCGCGACATAAGGCTATGCTGCTTGGCACGCGCTGGTATCAAGGTAGCTAGTCATGATCCACCATGGAACTCTACCGTTGAGAAGTCTCTTTGTGGTCAGTTTGAAGTAGCCTTTCTCAGTCAACTAAAAACTTTGAAATCGAATCCAAGTACCGGACGAAAGATCAAAAATCACGTAGATATTAACGTAAACGGTTCAGTAACTGTTGTGCTCCTTGTGAGTGAGCCTTTATCAAAGTACATCTTGTTGGATTCTCTCGCATGATTGCGCCATTTGATCCGCTTGAATGGATTGTGCGGTTGTGATGAAGTATTGTGTCATGAGATTTTGAGAAGTCTATTTCATGAAGTCAGTTTGACATATTTACAATAATTCATCTACAAATTTCCCACATCGTCAGTGCTCATTGGCTATGAATTTTGCAGATGTCGTACAATCTTCGTCGGGGTCGTGGCAATGAGGATGAGGAACAGCCACCCCCTCCGCCACCACCTACCCCCGCTGAGTTAATGCAGACCGTGGTTGAAGGGCAGCGCATGCTAGCAGATGCTATGCGTCAGCTTGCCCACCGGGAGGCTCGTCCTGGCCGCCAGGGCCCAGCACCCAATCAGTACAGTGATTTCAAAGACTTTCTTGATACTAAGCCCCCGCTCTTTAAGGAGGCGGAGGAACCACTGCAAGTTGATGAGTGGTTGAATACTATTGAACAAAAGTTTCGTCTGCTTCGCCTGACTGATGAGCTAAAGACTGAATATGCTTCTCATCAATTGCATGGTCCAGCAGGTATTTGGGGGAGCCACAATCGTTCCACACTGCCTGCAAATGTCCCGATTGCTTGGGACCAGTTCAAGGCTGCATTCCGTGGGAATTATATTCCTCCAGGTCTTATGGCTATCAAGCACACAGAATTTATGAGACTGTCGTAGGGCAATAAAAGCTTGACTGAATACCTGCAATCTTTCAACAACCTGGCAAGGTATGCCACAGAGTTTGTGGATACCGATTCCAAGAAAATTGCTAGCTTTAAAAGAGGCCTCGGCCTAAAGCTGATGAAGACTATGGGCACTAGCAAGTGCACTACTTTCAACGACTTTATCAGTGATGCTCTGACTCAAGAGAACAACAATGCTATTTATTCTGCCTCTAAGAGCCGCAAAAGGGCCATTGAGGCGAGCGCTTCACAGTCTTGAGCTCGAGCTGCCCCGAGGGCTCCTCCTCGCCCTCCTGCCACAAATGCTAAGTTCCGTCCTCCACAAAAGAAGGCGCCAGTGAAGACTGGGTTTTGTAAGGCATATACAGTGGCTCTGCCAAAGAGTAATTCGGGCCAAGGCAGCTCCAGTGTCCCTCCTAGCAACATGCCTTGCTGGAACTGCAACAAGCCAGGCCATTGGTCCAGGAACTGTCCTTACCCCAAGAAGAATGTCAACCAAGGTGGCCGTCAGGGGCACGCTCATTATAACAGTATTGAGGAAATTCCCTCTGGTGAGGTTGTTACCGCTGGTAAGTTCCTAGTTGACAAACATCCTGCAGTGGTACTTTTTGATTCGGGTGCTTTGCATTCCTTTATCAGTCCTAAGTTTGCATCAGAGTTTGTACACAAATTGTATACTGTTGAAGGTGGGGGTTATTGTATTAGCGCAGCAAGTGGGAATATTTCCACAAATAAAGTAGTGGGGAATCTTGAGCTTGAGATAGAAGGGCAAAAATACTCGCTTGCCTTAGTGGTTTTGCCGGGTTTAAGCATAGATGTTATTCTGGGCATGAATTGGATGAGTCAGAATGGGGTACTCATGGATACATCCACTCGGGTAGTTATGCTCAGAGATCCTATAGATTAAAAAGGTTTTCTGGTACAACTTCCCAGGAAAGTTGATTTGTCTAGGGAAGTTCATGCTGTGCAAGCAAAGGCGTTGGCCGAAATTCCAGTAGTAAATGAGTTTCCGGATGTTTTTCCCGATGATTTGCCGGGGCTCCCTCCGGATCGGGATGTGGAGTTTAAAATTGAGTTGTTGCCTGGCACGGCTCCCATCTCTAGGAGACCCTATAGGATGCCTCCAAATGAACTCGCTGAACTTAAGGTGCAATTGAATGAACTTTTGAAGAAGGGGTTGATTCGTCCTAGTTCATCGCCGTGGGGATGTCCTGCTATCTTTGTAAAGAAGAAGGATCAGTCGTTGCGGATGTGCGTAGATTATAGACCTCTCAATGCAGTCACTGTCAAAAATAAGTACCCTCTACCACGTATCGACATCTTGTTCGATCAGTTGTCTAAAGCTAAAGTTTTCTCCAAGATCAATCTAAGATCTGGCTACCATCAAATTAAAATCCGCCCTGAAGATGTTCCAAAAACTGCTTTCTCTACCAGATACGGTCTTTATGAGTATCTTGTTATGTCCTTCGGCTTGACAAATGCCCCCGCACACTTTATGTACTTGATGAATTCGGTGTTTATGCCCGAATTGGACAAGTTTGTGGTGGTATTTATTGATGACATCCTGATATATTCTGTAAATGAGGAAGATCATGCTGAACATCTGCGGATAGTCCTCACAAGACTGCGTGAACATCAACTATATGCAAAGTTCAGTAAGTGCGAATTTTGGCTTCGAGAAGTACCTTTCCTGGGGCATGTGTTGTCCGATGAGGGAATTATGGTGGACCCCGCCAAGGTACAAGAAGTACTGAACTGGAAGGCTCCTATCTCGGTTCACGAGGTCCGGAGTTTTCTTGGTTTGGTTGGCTATTATCGTCGCTTCATCCCGGATTTCTCCAAAATAGCCAAGCCAATGACTTGGTTGCTGCAAAAAGACACCAGGTTTGTCTGGACTCCTGAGTGTGATGCGGCTTTTCACAAACTGCGAACTCTCCTAACCTCAGCTTCGGTTTTGGCACAACCGGATATCGAGAAACCATTTGATGTTTATTGTGATGCCTCAGGCACAGGTTTGGGAGGTGTTCTGATGCAGGAAGGCCGAGTAATTGCATATACCTCTTGACAACTTCGGAAGCATGAGGCGAATTATCCAACGCATGACTTAGAACTCGCCGCAGTTGTTCATGCTTTGAAAGCCTGGCGACACTATCTGCTGGGCAATGTTTGCAATATCTACATAGACCATAAAAGCCTCAAATACATCTTCACCCAACCCGAGTTAAATATGCGTCAAAGAAGATGGCTCGAGTTGATTAAAGATTATAACCTTCAAGTGCACTATCATCCTGGCAAGGCAAATGTGGTTGCGGATGCTTTAAGCCATAAGTCTCATTGCCATTCCTTAGTTGAAACTGATTTTCATCAATCTCGCCTTCTACATCTAGCAGTCTTGTACAACATCACTGTCAGTTGTACTCTCAAAAACAGAATTATTGAACTCCAAAAGACTGACACTGGTATATTCCACATCAAGCGTAAGATGAAAGAACAAGAAACTACACAGTTCAGGATAGATGAAGAGGGTGTACTATGGTTCAAGGATAGGTTAGTTGTGCCTAAGGACCGGGAGCTTCAAAATGATATTATGTCTGAAGCACACTCCTCTAAGTTGTCCATCCATCCTGGTAGCAATAAGATGTATTATGATTTGAAGCCATACTATTGGTGGACCAAGATGCAGAAAGAGATAGCTGCATATGTGGCCAGGTGTGACACCTGCTGTAGAGTTAAAGCTATGCATATGAAAGCTGGGTTGCTTCAACCACTTTCTATCCCAGGTTGGAAATGGGAAGAGATAAGCATGGATTTCATTGTCGGACTTCCTCCAACTGTCAAAAATCATAACTCCATCTGGGTAATTGTGGATCGTTTGACCAAATCAGCTCACTTCATTTCAGTTAGAGTGGACTATCGTCCCACTGACTATGCTGAGTTGTACTTCAATCCGATAGTCTGGCTCCATGGGATACCTCGTACTATCATATCTGACCGTGGTCCCCAGTTCACTGCTCGCTTTTGGGAGCACTTGCATCACCTTCTGGGAACCAAGTTAGTGAGAAGCTCTGCTTATCACCCCCAGACATCAGGACAGACAGAACGGGTTAACCAAATCTTGGAAGATCTGTTGTGGGCATGTGTCATTTCATCCAAGGGGTCTTGGGAAAAATGGTTACCTCTAGCCGAGTTTTCGTACAATAATAGTTATCAAGAGAGTATTAAGATGGCTCCATTCGAAGCTTTATACGGTCGTAAGTGTAGAACCCCACTAAATTGGATAGAAGCTGGCGAGAGGAGATTTTATGGTATTGCTTTTGTTGAGGAAGCTGAGGAACAAGTCCGTACCATCCAAAAACATATGGCTGCAGCCCAAGCTAGACAGAAAAGTTATGCTGATCGTCGTAGAAAACCACTCGAGTTTGAAGTTGGAGACTTCGTGTATCTGAAGGTTTCTCCAAAGAAGAGTGTCCAACGTTTTGGTATTAAGCGGAAACTTGCGCCGAGATACGTGGGTCCTTTCCAGATCATAGGCAAGAGTGGAGCTGTTGCGTATAAAATCCAGTTACCTCCAGAAATGAGTGCCATATTCAACATCTTCCATGTATCTCAGCTCAAAAAGTGTCTTCGAGTTCCCAAGGAAAGAGTCCCTTTAGGAGACATCAGACTTGAATCTGATTTAACTTACGAAGAAAAGCCAGTTCGAGTGATCGATACTCATGAACGAGTGACTAGAAGCAAAGTGGTTAAATGGTATAAAGTAATGTGGAGTAATCAGGGTAGTGAAAGTGACGCTACATGGGAACGGGAGGACTATTTGCGGGATGGTTATAAGGAATTCTATGAAAAATGGTACGCTTTCCAAATCTCGGGACGAGATTTTTATAAGGGGGGAGGGCTGTAACACCTCAGGTGTTTAGCTCCTTAATTGCATTGCATTTGCATAAGCATAAGCAAGCATCATTCATTTCATGCATAATCTTATAATATGTGAACATGCTTTGGAAACATTGCCACATATGTTTATATTTCATGTGAAGTAAGAAGTGAGTAGTGTGCAACACACAAGTACCTTATGTGCAAATTCCTTTGTGAGACATGTCAACCACTTTAGTGTAACATAATTAGCAAGGGTTATGCAACACACTCATGCAACATGTGCAACATGAGTTTGCAACATTTGGGAGAAAGTATTGAATTACTTGTTCCAAAGTAAGTGACACTAGGAATTTTGTGCAACCAATGTGTAGAGTGGCTAATTAGGTCTTATAACACCTTAATTACATTTAGGGTAAGTCGTGGAGCAATGTTCATGTTGACCAAAATTACCAAATTGCCCTTCCAAATGTGGTTGACTAAGTTGGACCCCTAGAGTGATCTGGTTTGACCAATTAAAAAGTCTAGCTTAGAAATCTTGCATGGAGGAGCACCCTTAAGCAAAGTTGTAGAGAATTTCATAAGGAACAAAAGTTCTAATATGGCCATCTCATGAAAATGACCAGAACATGCTCAAAAATGGGCCACAAGTCAGTATTAGGGGCTGTTTTGGGACTTAGCAAATTTTGGCTAAGTGTGAAGCTGAAAACCGTTTCACTGTACCTCACTTTGACAACTTGTAACTCACAAACCAGACCAAACCAGCCCTAACTCACATTGGCAAACTTGTAGTCCTTGTGTAGCTCTACAACATTGTCAACATGACCATCACCTAGTTCTAAATGGTTTAGGAGTTATGGTGTCTTGAAAATTGGGTTTCAGTCGGCCTAGTGACTGAAACTAGGTTTCAGTTTCCAAGTACACTACTTTGGAGCCCTGTAGTTTCAAATCCAGGCCAAACTAGTCCAAACTCCAATTGGCAAACTTGTAGCCCTCATGTAGCTCCACAATTTTGGTATTGTCATCTTCTGCTAACTCGAGATGGATTAGGAGATAATCTGCATCAAACTTGCTCTGTCAGTCGCTGAATGCCGGTTTCGTTTCAGTCTGTCAGACCAGCGTGGCCGACCGGCCGCAGGCCGTCGTCGACGCGTGGCCGCGCGGTGGCAGCCGTACGCCGGTCGTGGCCCCACCAGTCCGACCGTGAGGGCTTCAAGGGCGCCACGATGCCGCCCCCAACCTCATTCGCGCCTCTGCCCTCTCTCTTGCTCCTCCCGAGCTCAGGCAGACGCCCCGAGCCGCATCGCCGCCGCATGCCTTGTCGCGGCCGTGAGAGCTCGCTGCCATACTCCTACCGGCCAAATCAACACCCCTCACACCACCACATGCCCTGCACCTCCTCGACCAACCCGTGACATCAATCGAGCCCAAGGTGAGCCGCATTGTCGCGTCCACCCATTCCAAATGTCACCGGAGCTCCGCCGTGGTTGAGAGTCACCGTGGCCAGCACCGCACCGCACTCCTCCGTCTTCCCTCGCTCACGGTCCCTCTTCCCCTGCACACCTAGATGCTCGAGTGATGACGCTACCGCCAGTCTCGGTCCGGTCAAGCGGAACACGGCCACGCACTGCCGCCATGGCCGACGGCCAGGTGCTCACGCGGCCAAGCTGCTCCACCCCATCCCAATCCGTTTGGGTAACCTCGGGAAGTCCGCCAGGGTTCCAGGAAGCGGGCGCACCCCTCTGCCGGCCATCTAGCGGCCAGAGCACGCCGGCGTACCGCCATGTGTTCGCTGCCGTCCGCTCTCACCGTCGGCAAGGGTGCTCCGGCGCGGTAGAGTTGGGAAAAAGTACATGCCTAGATGCGGTTTGGAGTGGAGAGCATGGTGGTATGCTTGGCTTGGCCAGGGGAGCCGCCGGCGGCGTGAATCCGCTCGCCGGAGCTCTCGGCTCGCCGCTCCCCTGTCCCCCTCTCGCTGACAGCGGCCCCCACCCTGGCAGACGCGCATGCGCGAGCGGGAGGCCGAGCGGGCCGCGCCACTCGAGCTGGGCCGCGCTGGCGGGTCGGCCGGCCCAGTGCCTTTTTGATTTTTTTTTTGGAAAAATCCAGTTTCTTATTTTTTCATAGATTTGGTTAATGTTTGTGATTTTCTTATCTAGGGTTTTGTAGATCCAAAAATTGTGATCCAAATTTTGTTGGATTCCAAATAAAGTGTAGGATCTAGGAAAAATATCAAATGCTTATGGGATGTTTAGTTTTCTGGATATTTAAATAAGTCTTTGAAATGTGTTTTAAATCACATGCAAACTTGTTTAAATTATATCTCGAGTTTCAGTGTTCCAAAAATTTTGAAATTTGGTGGGTAGACTAATTTATACTTGCTCTAGCTCTGGTAAAAATTTGGTCAGTAATGCTTAAGTACTGTTCAAGTTATAATGCTATCTTGTTATTTTAAGAAATACTTAAATGAATTTTTGTAATTTTTCTACATGTGAAATGTTCATATAACTTTTTGGAGAATGTCTTGGTACCCTAGAGTATCCAAGAAAATTAGGAAATCTGTTGTTTGACACTTTTTACTATGCCTTGTTATTTATACAAAAATCAGCCTTTTTGGCTTGGGAATTTTGTGTAGGAAGTTCCTATTAATAAATTTAGTTCAAATTTTTACAGTAGCCTATTTTTGGATCAGAGAGTCTCCTGTAATTTTTGTAGAAGTTTAGGAGCAGTTTACATATATGTTTGAAATTCCACTTAATTACTTAAGTAAATTAAGAAATGAATTTAAATAAATATTCTAGGTGGGCACACCTTACTTTCTGATGTTTTTGTGACCTTTGTGAACTTGTAGTAGTATTAGTTTGGTCTTAGAGAATGTTTTCCACATAAATAATTATTTAATCTTTACAATTCTAGGTTTTCTGGACAGCTGGTAGTATCTTTGGGTTTGACCCTTAATAAAAGTGGTTGCTGGAAAACTTGTAAATACCAAAGTTGTAGTAAAAATTGTAAATGAGCTTGTGTCAAAATTTAGGAGCATTTGGCTTAGTAGTTTGGGAGTTATTGCTGTTTAAAGTGACAGTCCAGGATTGACTGCTTTCTGTTTAGGGAGGACAGATTCTGGAACTTTGGAATTTCGACTAGGTAAACTTTGGAATTTAGTGTTGTGGTCTGAAAACATTTTGTGGTACATTTCTTAAGCTTTCCAGATTGTCTTAGATCGTATCTTTTGGATTTGGGAATCTCCAGCTATGTTAAAAACAAGTAGCTGCTGTCCAGAATGTCTTACTGTGATAACCTAAGTAATATTACTCTTGTATTGTTAGGTGCTAGGGCCTTAACCGAAGAGGAACAACTATATCTTAGGTTGGGTAGATTAGGTAAGTACTTCTCCACCGGAGAAGAGATTTGCACGTACTAATAAAGTAACTTGATTAGATTATTATTTTATTTCTGAAATGCATTCATTCCGAGCATGTGGCACCTTTATGCATCCATGATATTTATTGTGCATTCATGCAATAGGTGTACCGGAGGGGGTAACTCTCCTCGAATTTGAGCCTGTAATTCCGGAGGAGGACCATGAGCAGCAGGAGCCCGAGGATCCAGCAGGCGAAGGAGTGCCCGCAGATGACCTTCCTGAGTGCCCAGACCACCGGCCTTCGACCTTTCTGAAAGGCAAGCCCCGGTGCATGCTGAACCTACTGATTTATAAATGAATCTTGAGTACTTTTAACTATTTACTGCATTAAGTTGTAGGAGTTATATGAAAACACTTGTTACATTACACCTGTCCTTGTCCAGATATCGTACTTAATCCTATATTAGGTTTAGGCACGTGTCAATGCTTAGCCCTGCTTAGTACTGTAGAAGTCGGGTGATTTCCGGTCATCCGTGAGATGTAGGAAGGAGTCACGAGTGGCTTTATGGCTATCGTGGATGGAACCATGCTTAAAAATGAAATTGAGACCGGGCGGGAGTTCGATAGTACAGCCGCAAGACACTTCACGTCTTGGGTGTGGAGCTATGCCCGTCTGAGTCGTTTAAGGACCGATTCGTTGTACCTCCTTGAGTCATGTTGAACGCAGTCTAACACTTAGTTGGCCAGATAAGCCATTCCGACCGCGAAGCCGAGTAATGTGATTTAGGCCGGGAATCGAATGGTAGGTTGCTTCTTCGAGGAGAGAAAGGATATGCTTGGGGACATTGGCGTGAGACCAAGGGGGGTTAGAGTCCCTATCACCTGGCAGAGTGTCGCCCTTGGGGTCACGACATCATTTGGACCCGCGATTCCTGAATCATATGAAAAGGTGGCTTGTGCGACCCTGGCAGGGGCCTGCGCGGTGAGTGTTAGAAATACCCCTCCAGCTGGATAGGAATTCGATTCGAATCCCCGTCGCTCCCGGTTAGTGAGCACTTGACTTGAGCAGTGGCAACGTAGATCTCATAAAATGAACTGGTGGTTAAAGGAATGATACAATGTTGCCACAATTCATACCTGTTCTGGATATAATGATGATAATTGTTTGATTATAATCAAGTGCATGTTTAGTACAGGTGCTAAGATAGATGACAGGTAAATGCTAAAAATAACTGCTAGTACAGGCTATAAGAGTTTAAATTACTTATGCCTTTGTGCAAAATGTTATGTCAGCTAGCCTCTTGTGTAAGCCTTGCATAATCCTTGGTGTCACCTTATTCTGGTTTTCGATGGGTAAGTCTAGCTGAGTACATTCCAGTACTCAGGGTTTATTCCCTCCTATTGCAGATGATATGCTCTACCAAGGCTTCTGCAAAACTTGTCTCCACCCTGCGGGTGACGAAGACTAGATGACTAGGGCGTGATCATCTTTTATGTACTTTCCTCATGCTTTTGCGGGTTGTTGATCATCAAGACTGGCAGTAGTTAAACAACTGGTGTGCGTTTGCTTCCGCTACTTTTATAAACTTGGTTTGTAATAATTGCGACTCCGTGTGTGTAAACTTATTTCAGAACTACTTGTGAAATGTAACGTATGATGTTGTATGTTGAATGATGCGATCCTGGTTGTAAGCAAGTTGGTTTGAAATCCTTCGCGGTTTCGATTGACTACCGGGATTATATGGGCTCAAGTTCAAAAATTTGAGCACTTCGGTGCTTGTTTTTGTACTTGTGCTCTTATAATTTGGTCGGTTCTGTTACAACCATCACATATTATATAAAAGTTCACGTCAAAAATATATTAGAGTTTAAACATAGTTATTACAAACCGAGTTCGAATAGAAGGTAGCGGAAGCAAATAGTTCAAATCTACACACACTCACACGGAGTTCAAAATAAAGTGCCAGCTAATGATCATCTCCAACAAAAGCATTAGTTGAGACGTAAGAAACGACCACTGCCCTTGGTCCTAAGCATCACCCATCGTAGGATAAAGGTAGTTGATATAGTAGCCGTAATACATCTGCCCATCTGCAATAAGTGGGAACAAAACCCTGAGTATGAGAAGGTACTCAGCTAGACTTACCCGACATAACCAAAAATGATGAGGACATGACACCAACAGATACGACCATTGATTATAAGGTACGCTCATTCCTATATTTGCATAGTAATTTTAGGTACAATTCACTTGGTTCCACATGTACATGTCGTTATTTGAATGTAGGTACAAATATGTCTCAAAGTGCAAGTCCATCAAAGTTGAACTTTCGGTTCGTCGGCAGCCCGATAGTGCTTCATTGGGAAGGCCATAACTCATCCATCCGGAGTGCAATCAAGGTCAATGAGCACTTGATGGAAAGATTATTTGATAAGCTTTCAAATAGATCTGGTCCCACATCAATATCACATTGGTAAGGCCTCCAAATTATTGCGATATTCTACCACTATTTCTATCGGGTGCTATGGCGTCGTCGCAGGCTTGTTATTCACACTTGGGACCCAAGCCCAAGTTGGAGCACGCCCCAAGAAGATGGAGGAAACCTAAGAGATGCCCAAGAACATCCTCCTCCTTGGCCACCATCATAGGAGTCAAACAAGGGCGTCCAAGCCAAGTTGGAGGTCCAATCCACAGCAAGTTCGAGTCCATCTCGGGCTCCAGGACTAGTCTATAGTAAAATGGACGCCCAGGATGCATGCGCACTCCGTTTTCAATGATCCACATATAGATGGAAAGATAATTTCATAAGCTAATCAGTGGATTTGGTTTGAGACCCAAATTTCATTGGATTCAACGGGAATTATCGAAACAAGTTGACGTCCAAAATCTGTCAGGGCACTACATCGCCGTCTTTTGGGCCGTTTTACCTTTGTAACGTGTCGAGACTTCTTAGCGACGTAAGTAGGGATCCTTGGATGTACCTTAGGCTATATAATCAGTAGCTGCCACCTATGTTAGGGTTTGGTTTTGCTTTAGATCAATCTGTCTTTGAACAGTCGCCATTCTCGGTTTGCGAGACCCCAACTTCTAGTGCTCAATCATATATCCGCAATTATCACTTTATTTGAGTTATGTTTTATCGTATTCTTGCTTGTGTTCTTCGATTCACAGCAGGGATTAGCCTTCGTGGTGAGGCCAACTGGATTGTGATATGGTTGATAACCAGAGGAGACGTGGTGATAAGGTTGCAAAGTTTGGGTCTTTGTGATCTGAAGCCGGATCGATGTGTTGCTCTCCGACCAAATCGATAGTTATCTTGAACCTGACAGAAGATCGGGAATCATGTCCCCAACAAGTGGTATTCAGAGCTAAGGTATATCATCAAGTTCATATTTATCCTAGTTTAGTTGATTTTTACCTTCGTCCCATAGTCCACCGCCATATTTGTTTCCTGTCCTACAACCATCCGTGCCATAGCCTTTGCATATTTCAGTTTTAGAGTCCGCGTGTTGAGTTTGTGTCCTAGGTCAAGGTCTTGTTGCTAGGTTAGATTATGTTCTTTTCTAGTTTGTGTTGATCCCTCCATCTGCCATCATCCCGTCTCATCATCAGTTTGCATCTTGTGTCCACATAAAACCCTGATTCGAACAGTTTTCATAAAACTGTCAAAACTTTTGTCTCTGAACTCGAAACGGGGAAAATTTTATATCTATGGAGAATGCCAAAAAATTTTAGATCTGTTTCATCCCACCAAAGCTGGGTTCACAAAATTTAGAATTGCAAAATTCAATTAGGAACATCGAATTTCAGGGCCCACAAGTTTTGGCCAGCTTTTTAGATCACAATCCTGAATTTGTATAGGCCACATCTTTTGTCCAATTGAGCTCAAATTTTTTGGAGTTTATTCTTGTGTGCTCCTTGATGAGAAAAAAATATCAAAATAGCAAAAGTAAGAAAAAAATAGCAAAAGAGAAGAGGTTAAAAAAGTTCACATAAGGAACACCTCAATAACTCTATTATTTGTGGTGCCTTTTTTACCTTGTCCGTATTTCTATCGCTATCTTTCGTACTTGTTTCACTCCCTTGTTTATCACAACGGTGCTAGGAACACGTATAGGCCAGCAACTAGGACAAGTGCTCTGGACATTTGTTCAATATTGCTATCTATTATTGAATTGTGTGCCACATATATATATATATATATATATATATATATATATATATATATATATATATATATATATATATATATATATATATATATATTCTTTATGTGCCTTCCAAGCTCCACATATATACTTCAGATCAGTACAGAAAAAGGTCCTTGCAATCTTAGTGCCACGCCCTCACAGGTATCATGAACCAGCCACCGGTTGTACCGTTCATTGCTTTGCGTTGGTAAGAACACTTGTAAGAGGTTGGTAAGACGTGTGAGAGTGTGATTCCACCGACCCATAAATAGTTGATAGGACATTTGTTTTGATTGTTAATTGAACAATGAGTTTCTATTTAAGTGTTGGTTGCAGGAAATCATGGACTAGATGTTTGCAAGGATGGACTAGATAAAGAAAAATCAACCATCACAAATATATCATAATTATCAAGGTATGAGAGGTAAATTAACCATACCATTCTATTCTGGATTTTATGATGGAGAAAAATATTTTGATTGGGAGATGACTGTAGAACAAGAGTTTAATTCACACCTAGTTCCTGAGAAACATAGAGTTAAATATGCCACTAGGGAATTCAAAGATTTTGCTCAATTCTAGTGGCAAGAACTAGGCAATTTGCATCAACAACCTCAATCATGGGATAGACTTAAAGAAGCAATGCGTGATCATTTTATTCCTACATCTTATAAACGTAAAATGCGATGCTTAGAGCAAGGTAATATGTTTGTCCATGCATATTATATAGAGTTTCAAAAGTGTGCAAGATGTTGTGGGATAGAGGAGGATCTAGAGGATAAAGTTTGTCATTTTTATGGTGGTTTGAGACGTGAAATTCAAGATATTATTTATTATAAAGATTTTAACACTACAAACTAGTTGTTTCAGCTAGCTATGCTTGTAGAAAAAGAATTGTAGGGACATCAACAAAAAGAACTAGACTGACATTGGCGACAACCTCAACCAGGTTTTAGCAAGGGTGGAGCAAGCATTCGTGAAGATCGAGACTACGATAAGTAGACGAGTGGCCGTTTCCACTGCTACAGCAGCATCTTCACCACCACCTCCCACACCCACTTTGGAGCATGGTAAAATTTTAAACTCGACTGAAATTGTACAACTTCATAAAGAGAGTGTTTCTACAAAGAACAAAGAGGTTGATATTAAAAATCAAAATCACCGAGTACCTAAACTAGAAGATCCTTTTATGCTTGCTACAAAATATGATAATGTTTAAATTGGTGATGATATGCTGAATTTGTCCACCATTCATGCTATAATAGAGCAACATTTAGTGGACATAAAGTCTGAATTTCCTTTGTCACAAAATAATTGTTCTGACAGTGCTTGTGATAAAGAAGAGTTGTGTGACAATGCTTTTAATATACATATGCCACAACTAGTGAATGAGTATGATGCTTTTGTTTTGGAACCAAATACTTGTGCTGAAAATAAGAATTTGAATGAGCATGATACTTTTGTTTTGGAACCAAATACTTGTGCTAAAAGTAAGAATTTGCTTCCCATTGCTACTGAAAAAGATAAGCTAAAATTATTGTATTCTTTATATACTTTGGGTTATATTGAGTTTGATACTCTGTGTGCTCTTACTACTTTGGAAGAGAAATTTTAGTTTGCTGATTTGTCATGGTCATCTAGATGTATATTTCACTTTATTGGCAAATATAATAATAAAAGAGAGTATATGGTACATAGAGTTTATATTTGTTCAAATCTGAAACCTCCTTTTGTTGTGCAACAATATGATAATTTCGAGGCCTACAATAGATATAATCATATCATGTCAAGATCTCCAAGTTTTGTTATAAAGCAACAGGTTAAAATTCAAGAAGGAGAGCAATATTGGCTACAACCTACAATCTGTCCTCCAACTAAGCTCAAACCGAGGATGGTTTGTTGTCAAGAAGGGGAGGATGATGAGGACATGACACCAACGGATACGATCATTGATTATAAGTTGCGCTCATTCCTATATTTGCATAGTAATTTTGGGTACAATTCAATTGATTCCACATATACATGTCGTTATTTGAATGTAGGTACAAATGTGTCTCAAAGTGCAAGTCTATCAAAGTTGAACTTTCGATTCGTCGGCAGCCCGATAGTGCTTCATTGGGAAGGCCATAACTCATCCATTCGGAGTGCGATTGAGATCAATGAGCACATGATGGAAAGCTTATTTGATAAGCTTTCAAATAGATCTGGTCCCACCTTATTATCACATTGGCAAGGCCTCCAAATCATTAAGATATTCTGCCGCTATTTTTGTCGGGTGCTACGACATCATCGCGGGCTTGTTATTCACACTTGGGACCCAGGCCCAAGTTGGAGCACGCCCCAAGAAGATGGAGAACACCTAAGAGATGCCCAAGGACATCCTCCTCCTTGGCCACCACCTTAGGAGTCAAGCAATGGCGTCCAAGCCAAGTTGGAGGCCCAATCCATATCAAGTTCGAGTCCATCTCGGGCTCCAAGACCAGTCTATAGTAAAATAGACGCCCAAGACGTATTTGGACTCTGTTTTTGATCCACATATGGATGGAAAGATAATTTCATAAGCTAACCAATGGCTTTGGTTTGAGGCTCAAATTCCATTGAAGTGAATAGGAATCATCAAAATTAATTGATGTCCAAAATTTGTCAGGGCGCTACGTTGTCGTCTTTTAGGCCGTTTGGCCTTTGTAACGTGTCAAGACTTCTTAGCGACGTGAGTAAGGGGTCCTTGGATGTCCCTTAGGCTTTATAATCAGTAGCCACCACCTATGTTAGGGTTTGGGTTTTGCTTTAGATCAATTTGTCTTTGAACAGTCACCGTTATCAGATTGCGAGACCCCAACTTCTAGTGCTCAATCATATATCCACAATTGTCATTTTATTTGAGTTACGTTTTATCATGTTCTTGCTTGTGTTCTTCAATTCGCAGCAGGGATTATTCTTCATGGTGAGGTCAACCGGATTGTGACATGGTTGATAACCAGAGGAGACGTGGTGCTAATGTTGCAGGGTTCGAGTCTTTGTGATCTGAAGCCAGATCAATGTGTCGCTCTCCGACCAAATCAATAGTTATCTTGAACCTGACGGAAGAACCGGAATCACGTCCCCATCAAAAAATAAAGTGACACCAAGGATTATGAAGGGTTTTATAGTAGTGTAGCTCACTCATTTGTAAAAAGGCAATTTTAGCATTTTAGGAATCTTTTCTAAAAGCATTATATCAAGTTAATCATTATTAACCTATTGGCTACATTTGCACCTATACTAGAGCAAGCATATGATTAAGCAATTAATGATAACCAATGATCATTAGCAACTTCCATAATGTCATATCCATTATAATCATCCAAGTGTTCCATCAACATTACTACGATAAAGTAACTCAAGTCAAGTGTTCACTATCTAGTGAACGATGGCGATTCGAATCGATTATTAACCAGCTGGTAATTTATTTCTCATACAAACCTCACTCACCCGCTAAAGTGAGATATTGGTCACCGAGTCAACTATCTAGGTAAAGTCTCGAGTTTGCCAGGAACCACATGTACCCGAGGCCGACCGACTGCCTTTGGTCTTATCATCGCGCCCCCATGTCCTAGCACACCTTCTCCGGTACAATGCGCTACGGGCAATCTACTCGTCCTGAATAATCTCCTAGTTTCGCGATCGAAAGGTACTTTATCCGGCTAGCTAAATGTAAAGCATACGTTCAACATGACCCGAGGTCCAATAACGGTCGGTTCTTAATCGACACAGACGAAAATCACTACAGTCCGAAACCCTGTAAGTTTCCATTCGTCTCAACTTCAAATTAACACTTAATTATCCAAGAATGACATAATTATCCAAGCAGATCTAGGTAACCACCTATAGCTCGCAGGTGACAGGAAATCACTTGACTTCTACCGATCTAAGCCAGCTAAGCATTGACTCGACTGTGAATACCAGGGTAGCAAGGGTAGAGTATAACAAATGTAGACAAGGTATAATGCCGCAACGGTTGCAAACAACTCTTGAACGTAATGCATCAATTAAAGTAACACATTAATTAAATATTTGCAAACCGAGAGAGAAATGCTCTGGGGCTTGCCTCTCTCGAAGGAACTTGGGCGATGATCAGGGCACTCCTGAAGCTCCTCAACGTCCTCCTCATCGGCCTCGGGCACCTCCTGTGGCTACACCTCGAGCTGCTCTTCCAGCTCCTCGGGTACGACGACTGGATTCTCCACTTGCGATCCTGTATGATGCATATGCGTAAGTGCTTATGCAAAAGGTGCATCAGATGAAAGGGCACATAATGATTATGATTGCATGCAAGGTAGATGAATATAATCCGCTTTATTGGGTAGAGGAGAAGTAAAATTCTTCTACAAGGTAGTCAACATTATCCAAGAACATGTACTATAAGTACCTGTCATCTACTGCATTCTCTTCTACTACTAACTACGATATAGTCACACATAAGTACTGCTACCCTAATACTACAACCACTGTATTAACATGCCAAATCACCACATCAAGTTAAAATACTTCAAAGATACACCAAAATTCAACAAATTAACTATTCATGCATAAAGCAAGATTTAATTAAACCCTAATTAACACTAGGTTTGAATAGCAACATCTATTCTGACAGCACATAAAAATCTAAGAAAATTACAGTAGCTTGCTAGTGCCAAACATAGCATACCACAAAAATTTCACTGCATTTGGACCACTATAATAACTTACACAAAAAAAGACAAAAGACAGGACAGAAATGCACATAAAAATACTTTGTACTATGAAAAGTATCAAACAATAGATTTATCACTTTTCCTATGTTCTACACAGTAAATAAGCGCCGTACAAAAATTATCATGCCCATGTTTTATACATATTTTTCTCTCTAGCAAAAATAACAAATATAAGCAAATAAAGGCACTTGAACTAAGCATCAAGATTTTTCCATAGAACAAGCATGGTATATATTTTTCATACAAAGTACATCACATAAGAAGACAAACAAAACTAGAACCATATTTTTGTGAGCAACATGTGATTTACTATGCATTTCCGAAGATTAATAGCATTTATAAGAATAAAATAAAACTATATAGAAAAGTACCACAAACTTGACATGCAATATTTTTTTATTGTAGATCTACTCAAAAGAAGTCTACCAAAATTAGTTTCATCATTTTTGGAGCAATATCTTTCGAGTTATAAATTTTCAAAGCATTTACATAATTTTTGGAAATCAATTTCAAAAACCCTTTTAAAACTAGATCTGCAAAACACTACGTGCACCCGGTGCAGTGCACAAACAGGCTCCGACAACTAGGCCCCGAGGTCAGCTCGGTCCCACTGGTCAGCCGGACCCGAGGCGACCTCGCCGTTGACCGACGGCAACTCGCCGCCGGCGAGGCTGGCGGCCAAATGGTCACCACCTACACACTCTATGTGACGACCTGTACTCGGTGGGCTAGAGAACAGAGCCATTGGCTCACCGGCGCGAGCTCGCCGGCGGCCATGGTGGGTGGTGGCGCTGGCATGGCGGCGGAGGCACCCTTTTTGGCTATGGCAAGGTGCGTAGAGGTGTGTAGTGGCTCTGCGGCATCAAGGCGAACACAAGAGGGGAAAAAAGGGGAGGAAAAAGGAGAGAAGAGGAGCTCTAGCCACGCGTGACCGTGAACGGCGACCATGGCGCCATGGCGGAGGAGGCGCTCAATTTGAGCCTTACCCTGTCGAAAACGGTGGCGATGGTGCGAGCACAAGAAAGAGGAAGGCGAGGCGGAGCTGCGCGCAAGGTGAATCGGAAAATGGCGCCGTGGTGGGGGAGTACAACGCTGGCGGGTGACGCGGTGGTGCGCGGTGGCGGAAGCAAGGGCGTGCTCGGCCTCTGCTACTGCGGCTCGGTAGGAGGAAATGATGGGGAGCAGGGTGGAGCGGACATGCTTGCGGCAATGAAGGCGAGCGTGGAGGGGCGCGGGGGCCACCGGATGGCCAGGTGCTCGTCGGCGCCGGCGCATGGCGGCCACGGGGCACGCGGCTCCTGCCGCGGTCGGGCGCGACGCGCAGCGCGCGGGAGCGAGTGCTGGCGAGCGCGCGAGGCGCGCCAGGGCGGCTTCGGCCGTGGGCCAAGAAGCGGGGCGGCGGCCCGTTAAGCAAGAAAAAACTTTTTTCTTTTCTAAATTCAATTCTAAAATTTTCTAACAACTTCAAATTTCAAATTTTGAAGTAGAAAATGGCATTTTCAAAACTTGACCCAACAACAAAAGTTGTTCAAAATTTAATTCTCTACAACATTGCTTTAGGGCACAATTTGAAATTCTAAATAAATTTTGAAATAGGGATTTAAAGTTCATTTTTAAATCAAAATTCCATTTTTCTAAACTATTTTTAAAAGCAAAATTTGAGAAAATTTTGAATACCAAACTTGCTCCAAATTTTATGCTAAACATTTCTAAATGATTTGCACTAACAAACAACCATGTTTATTAACCTAACAAGCATAGTCATGGCATAATTCTTTTAAACAAACAATGCAACAAGCATGTTTCACTAATATATTTCAAGGTCATGTTTCATTCATTATTTCATGTAATGCTAATGAATGCATGACAATGCTTATGCCCATGGTTTGCAGATGCTAATGCATGCGTAACACTGGGGTGTTACAACAGCCATATGAGGGAAGTACTTTTACAGCCAGATAAGGGAAGTATAATACTGAGTGACCTACAACAATTTTACAGCTAGGTGTTGTACATTTTGATCCTAGAAATCATATAATGTGCAAACATGCATGCTAGGTAAAAATTCATGCATGCAGTTCTTCAGGTTTATGCAATCGGCATAGGAGCAGGATGTTCAGTCAACTGCGATATGAGAAAAGTTCTAATATTCTAAGCCAACTTAACCAATTCAGATTGGAAATAAAACACACAAACAAGTGGTAATGTATTTAAAAGGATCAAGATGCCCAAGAGGTGGGGTGAATTGGGCTTTTCTAAAAATTAATTGCAAGAATTAAATCCTACAAGCCGAACTTCACGCCTAGTGCCTACAAGT
The DNA here is from genome assembly GCA_038087645.1 of Saccharum hybrid cultivar R570. Taxonomy (NCBI): domain Eukaryota; kingdom Viridiplantae; phylum Streptophyta; class Magnoliopsida; order Poales; family Poaceae; genus Saccharum; species Saccharum hybrid cultivar. Next base: position 6,759,336 of record JAQSUU010000038.1, read on the forward strand.
GTTCCTTGTGTTTCTACCGATAAAAGTTTTGCACCCTAAGTTCCAATCCTAGACTAGCATGGCAATTCTAGGAAAGTAAACAAGCAATAAAAGTAATGCACGAAAGTAAATGCTTGAAAGTAAGGGTTAGGAACATGGCGATGTTTTGCCGAGGTATCGGAGAGTCGCCACTCCCCACTAGTCCTCGTTGGAGCACCCGCGCAAGGGTGTAGCTCCCCCTTGATCCGCGCAAGGATCAAGTGCTCTCTACGGGTTGATTCTTTGACACTCCGTCATGGCGAATCACCCAAAACCGCTCATAACTTGAGTTGGGTCACCCACAATCTTGTCGGATGATCACCAAACTCCCAATCACCACCAAACCGTCTAGGTGATGGCGATCACCAAGAGTAACAAGCTAGAACTCTCACTTGACCACAACAAGTCTAATGAGAAGATGGATGCACACTTGCTTGACTCTTGTCACTAGAGAGGATTCTCAAACTTTGATTCGCAAATCTCTATCCTCACTAGCGCTCTTGCACTCCCTTGCACTTCAAAGGTGTTTCTCAGCTGAACAAATGAGCAAAAGACCTCTAAAAGAGGTGGTGGGGATGTATTTATACACCCTACAGTCGAAACGAATTGTTACCTGCCTACTCAACAAAACGCAGGGTGACAGGACGCGCCAGTCGAAGTGACCGGACGCGCCGGTCGCTCGTAACGGTCGAAATTCTGAAATTTGGCTGAGTGACCGGACACGCCGGTCAAGGGTGATCGGACGCGTCCGATCATGTAGGGAGCTTACTGTAACGAGACCAGACGCGCGACCGCGTCCGATCGGTGATGACCGGACGCGTCCGGTCGTCGCAGGACCTTACTGGAACATGACCAGACACGCCGATCACACCTAGGGCGCGTCCGAACGAGTGGTTTCCCTCAAGTGATACGTGTCGGTCTGACCACCGTGTCCGGTCCTCGCAAGGACCGCGTCCGGTCGTCAGCATCGAAACGCAGTCGCGGTTTTCAACTGACCGGACGCGTCCGGTCAAGCCGAGAACCGCGTCCGGTTAAGAGAAAAACACTCTAAACACTCCTAAACACGATGCAACTTGAATCAAGTTGCTTCCAACTAAACTTTGAGCTATTCTAGAGCTGCCTAGTGCTAAGTTTAACAAGTGTGCACCACACCTAAACATAGGACTCACCTAGGTCAAGCTACCCGCTCATGCTCTCCTTTATACTATGGCCAAAAGAGAAAACGAAGATCCTAATGACTATTCCGAATGTAACTCAACACCTTGACATCCGGAACTAACCGTCCTTAATCTTGACATCACTCCTTTGAAAACCGAAACGATTTCTATCAAGGGACATGAATACCATATTGCTCAAAGCAGTTATCATCTCCATGACCTAACTTACCAACGTTTCTGCAAAACACACGTTAGTCATGGTAATTAAGCATTGTCATCAATTGTTGAAACCAACACCGGGGCCTAGATGGTTTCAATCTCCTCCTTTTTGGTGATTGATGACAACACTTAGATTCAGAAGATATGAGTTGAGGTTTTCGATCATGCTTGGTTCACATAAGCATAAAGCTGTCAGCACAAGGGGTTAGTCAATGCTTATGTGTTCCAAGCCAACTGAGTGTACTTATAAGATAAGACATGAAGAGTTAGTACACATAAAAATATAGCTCATATGAAATCGGAGTAAGGCACGGAAGCACAACCTTATGAGCTAAACATCATTTAGTGACATAAAACAAAGCATAGTCCCACAAACTCATTGTCACACAATGCAGGGCGAGAAAAGTAAATATGATGCATGAAAGTAGCACACACGAAAAACGAAACCCTCTAACACAACTCCGTCTGAATCTATGCTCTCTCTCCCCCTTTGGCATCAACTGCTAAAAACTAATCTAGGGATCTGACGGGGGAACAGACAGAGTCGAGTCGGGTGCCGAGGAGCGTGGAGTAATCACAAACTGAGAAGTGTCTCCCTTGGACTCGGAGCTATTAGGCTGACCCTCTGAAGAAGCACGTGGCTGTGAAGCGGTCTAGGTCTGATCAACAGGAATAGGTACTGACAACGTAGCAACAAGTGGAGTAGTCTCTGTGACCTGAGCCTGAAGTGAGCCAATAGCTGGGGGATCTATCGAGGCAACGGACGAAGGAACTGTCTATGTAGTGCCCGTCCCTATCATAGGAGGAACAGCTGCCTCTGAAGCTGACAACCCTGATGAAGTAGCAAAAGTAGTGTGCGAGGGCGTCGGCTGACCAGTCAACTCGCTATATGTGGCACTAAGATCAACGAAAGGTGTGCCGGTCAAAAGGTGATGGCAGGCTAGTCTGAAGGAGTAAACCCCGTCTGAATAGGCGTGTAGTTCGGGGACTAGAATGACTGAGGGACCTACAGCTGTGGAGAGGTGAACTGAAGGCTCGGCTGTCCCTGACTCGAAGGTCCACTATACTGTAAGGCTGAAGTCAGGACAGATGCAGGTGGGGGAACCCCAACTGTGACTAGGTGACGCAGAAGATCCAAGTACTGCTACTGGCTAGCTGTACTCTATCGCTGAATCTCATACTGCTGACGCTGCATCTCGACTTGTTGGCGCTGTATCTCAAGCTGCTGTCTCTGGAACTCGTCCTGTCGAGCCTGTATCTGTGCAAACGCGGCAGCTGTGTCCTGAGCCTGTCTCTGTAGCTAAAGCTCCTGTCGGTCCTGTGCCTGGGTCAGCCTCTCAAGAATAGCCACCATGGCTGGGTCTGAGCGGGAGGCTGAACTAGAGCCACCGGCCTCGTGGTCGTGAGGCCGAGGAGACCAATACCTGGGGATGGGCTGATAATCCTCGTCAGTGCTGTCAGAGGCCTCATCCTCAGCTATATCAGCGGGCTGAGCATCTAGATCTACAAGCTCTGCCTTAGCAAGACCCTGTACGGTCACGTCCTGCTCAGCCGCTGTCTCAGGCACCTAAGGTCTCTCTCTCTGTCCTGGTACAGAGGCCTGCTCTCTCGTAACTAAAGCCCATAGCTGACGAATATCATACTCAGGAAAAACAGTGGTAGTATTAGATATCTCAGTGCTAATCTCTGAAGGTAGCTCAAGTGCAGATCTGATGATGAAGCAAATCCAATGAGCATAGGGCAGCTGACGGTGTCCCTTGAAGCCCTCTGCCAGGGTGTCTTCCATCTCACTAATCATAAGATCCCAAATGTCAAAAGATGTCTGTGAGAGGAGGTGGTGAACAACCCATAGCTGCATCCTAGTCAATCCCTCTCTGTAACCAAGCCTAGGAAGAAGAGTACGCCTGACAATAGCATCCAGAACTTGGGCAAGCGGTGTCAAACTGGCAGGTGTGCGATGAGACCCTTCGCCAAAAGACTCACGGAAGCAGGGTCGGATCAGATCTGTAGGTGGCATAGTACCACCATGAGGGCGTCTAGGTGGAGCTTGCTGACCGAAACAGAGCTGGTGGATCTTTGTGTCTGAAGCTAGGAGTCTGAGAATCTCCTGCACTCTTGTGCTGTACAGTCTGCGGTCGCAGCCTCGGAATGCAAAGTGTATGAACTCATGGGCTGGATCAATCCATAGTGAAGCATAGAACTCCCTAACCCAAGTGCTGTAGTATGCACCTGTCCGTGCAAGAAAATCTAACAAGCCCGGTAAAAAGGACAGGTGTGGACGAAGCTGCTCACCCACTACCTCAACAAGTGACTCAATGCGACAGACCCTCTATGGTTGAAAGGCAATGCCACTGTCAACATAAGCTCTGTAAAAATCCTCCTATAGAGGAGTATAAAAGTCCTCTGAAGCTCTGGGGTCCCTCTAAGGTGGGAACCACCGGCTGACCTCAACAAATCTTAACCCTTGCACCTGACGTGCTGTAGCACCTCTCAAGTCAAAGTGCTCGACAGGGGGTGAACCTCTAACCCTGGGAGGTGGACGTCCTCCACGATGCTGGCCCTCTGGCCTAGGAGTCACATGAGCTCATGTGCGTGTGGAGCGGCGACGTGGTGGAGTCTGAGCTGCCTGCTCCTCTGTCCCCTCTGGAGCCTCTGCAGGTGGATCAACTAACATAGCATCTGCATCCATTGTCACCTCTGTGCCCTCAGTGGTCTCAGTAGTCTCTATACCAAGCTGTCGACCTTCAAGATGAAAGCGACACTCGCCAATGCGTATACCACTGCTCCTGCCACCCCTCTCTGCTGCATTAGCTGCATCTACCACTGCCTAAGCTATCTCTGCATCAGTAAGAGTCTTTTTCTTCTTTCTGGCCATGATCTTGATGCGCTTTCCACGCGTAACCTCAGACACACGAGGAGGACTGTCGTCCCCGTCACTAGGAGCACCACCAGCATTCTTGCAACGAACCATGCTATCACACTATCGGGAAACCTCTGAAAGATGGTGTACTGACACTTGAGAGGCTTGGCCTCAAACCATACCCGCAGGCTTGGCCTCGGATTCAACAACTGAACAGCAGTCACCTCGACACACCGACAAACTCGCTAAAAAGATGGAATAGATGGATCTACTATAAGCAACATATATGATCTAAAAGGTACGAAACCCTAGAGATAGCAAGCATATAAGATAAGATGTGAATCGAAACGCGATGGCTACCTTGGATTGACGAGAAAACGGTGACAAGGTGAGATGACCTAGTTCACGAGACTTCCCAAAGCACCGGACGAGCGCTGATTTGCCGAAACAAAAGTCAATTAGGATAACAAGAATGAAATTTCGGCAAACCCTAACACGAAGATCAAGGATATGCGTAACAACCTTGAGTGAAGACGTCACGCGAAGAAATTTCGACATCAATCGAAGGAGACGACGTAGTGCGAACCCTAGGGTTAGGGCAACGCGCGATGGCCGAAGACGAAGGTGGTCGTGAGGGAAGTCAGGGGCTGGCCGGAGGTGGCGCAGGTGATGGAGGACACGGCTCACTGGCGGCAGCAGCACACGGCGGCGGTGGTGCAGGCGCGGCAGAGACAACGGCGGCGCGGCAGGGGCGGAGCTACGCGGTGCGGGCGTAGCTGCGGGCCGGGCTGCGCGGTGCGGGTGGAGCTGCAGGCCAGAGGAGAAGGGGAAGGCAGGGCGCGGTGGTGAGCTCCAGTGCGCGGTGATGGTGAGGTTCCCGGCGAGTTAGGGCAGGGAGGCGGCGGAATCGTGAAACACGGCGGCGGATGAAGAAAAAGGAAGTGAACACGAAAGGTTATATGAGGGGTTAGATCCGCTCGTTACGCGATGACCGGACGTGGTGGTCGATATGACCGGACGCGGTGGAGGCGGTGTCCGGTCATGTTCCAGTAAGCTCCTAGAATGACCGGACGCATCCGATTATCCACGATCGGACGCTAACAGCGTCCGGTTAGACATAGCCCGGAAAGTTGGAATGGATGACCAGACGCGGTGGTGGTTACCAGGACCGGACGCGGTGGTCGACAGGGGCGCGTCCGGTGCAGCGTCCGGTCACTAGATCAGGAGTTGGTCTTCTGGATGACCGGACGCGCTGGTGGTCACCGGGACCGGACGCGCTGGTGAAGCATCACTGCGTCCGGTGCAGCGTCTGGTCCAGCGTCCGGTCACAGTTTTTTGCCCTTCTTCATTCTGAAACTTCGACGCGACTTCTCCCAATCAGGTTCCAATTCAAAGAGACACAAATAAACACCAATTGGAACATGATATGAGTGACCTCACTCAAACCCTTAAGTTTCTCAAAATAGTTTGCCTTAGGCTAATATTATTTTTAGGAAAATAGGCAACAAACACCCAAGGAGCAACGTATGGCCATGCAATAGAGTTTTTGAACCCTTGGGAGCGTCAAAATGCTCTCTCTACCCATGGACGAACACAGAGGTTGCTCAAAGCCAAACCAAAAAGAAATGACAAAGCAACAACCATGCAAATGCAATGCAAAACAAGTAAGTAAAGCTAGGTTGCTTGTCAAGTTTGATCCACGGTTAGGCTTCTTCACTCCTCCAAAGGAGGGTTATCGTAACCGTGTTAGCCAAGCCCTAGATGCATTGCGGGTAATTAAACATGACATATAATACAATGCAATGCAAGGGACAACACAAGCTCATTTTTTAAAGTTACTAGAGTCAAGAACATTGAGTTCACTTCTCAACCTACAAAAAGTAGCTTCATCCAAAGGTTTAGTGAAGATATCCACTAATTGATTTTCACTTCTTACACCTTCTAGTGATATGTCATTTTTAGCAACATGATCTCTTAGAAAGTGGTGGCGGATATCAATGTGCTTGGTGCGAGAGTGTTGTACCGGATTATTTGCAATTTTAACCGCACTTTCATTGTCACATAAAAGCGGCACCTTTTCAAGAACAACTCCATAGTCTAGGAGGGTTTGTTTCATGTATAAGATTTGTGCACAACAAGCCCCCGCGGCAATGTATTCCGCCTCGGCGGTGGACAAAGCCACACTATTTTGCTTTTTAGATGACCAAGATACTAAGGATCTCCCAAGCAAATGGCATCCTCCGGATGTTCTTTTTCTATCAATTTTGCAACCGGCATAATCCGAATCGGAGTAGCCAACTAGTTGGAATCTAGCTCCTTTGGGGTACCAAAGTCCAATGCTTGGGGTACACTTAAGATATCTTAGGATTCTTTTTACGGCACTTAGGTGAGGTTCTTTAGGGCACGCTTGAAAGCGGGCACACATGCACACACTAAACAAGATGTCGGGCCTAGATGCGGTAAGGTACAACAAGCTACCAATCATAGAACGGTAAAGAGTTTGATCGATTGGTTTACCTCCCTCATCTAGGTCGAGATGTCCATTAGTTGGTATTAGGGTCTTGATTGGCTTGCATTCTTCCATCTTGAATCTTTTGAGAAGATCCTTGATATACTTTTCTTGAGAGATAAAAATCCCTTCTCTCATTTTCTTGACTTGAAACCCAAGAAAGAATGTTAGTTCACCAATCATTGACATCTCAAACTCTTTTGACATCAATTCACCAAATTCTTTGCAATAGTCTTCATTTGTTGACCCGAAGATGATATCATCAATATAGACTTGACAAATGAAGATCTCTTCATTAAATTTCTTGGTGAATAGTGTGGTGTCAACCTTCCCAATAGTGAAGCCCTTCTCAATGAGGAAGTCCCGGAGGCGCTCATACCACGCTCTAGGGCTTGCTTGAGCCCATATAGCGCCTTGGACAACCTATAAACATGATTAGGATATCTAGGGTCTTCAAACCCAGAATGTTGTTCAACATAGACTAGTTCATTTATGAAGCCATTTAAGAATGCACTTTTACATCCATTTGATATAGTTTCATATCATGATGTGATGCATATGCAAGAAGGATACGAATGGCTTCAAGTCTTGCAACGGGTGCAAAAGTCTCTCCAAAATCAAGATCTTAAACTTGAGAGAACCCTTTTGCTACTAGTCTTGCCTTGTTTCTTACTACTACCCCTTGATCATCTTGCTTGTTGCGGAACACCCACTTGGTTCTAATGACTCTTGCACCTTTTGGATGCTCTTCAAGTGTCCATACTTGATTACGGGTGAAGTTGTTCAATTCTTCATGCATGGCATTCACCCAATCCGAATCTTGAAGAGCGTCTTCTACATTCTTAGGTTCAAGACAAGAGACAAAAGAGTGATGTTCAACAAAAGAATTAAACTTTTGAGATTGAGTCATTACACCCTTTGTAGGACTCCCTATGATGAGATCTTGTGGATGTGCTTGAAGTAGAGGTGAGTTTCTTCGATCAACCATTTGAGGAGTAGGATGGGGAGCATCAACATCTTGTGCTTGTGCCTCGGCTTGATGATGAGAGACATGGGTGTCTTCATTTTCAACTCTCTCATTCTTGTCATCATCTTGAGGCACATATGATGAAGATGATGGATTTTCAATTTGTACATCGTCTTCATCATCTTTAGGCTTGATGTCACCCATCGGCATGTTCTTCATGGCCTCCCTCAATGGTTCATCACCTACATCATCACAATTCTCAATTGCTCCTTGGGAGCCGTTAGATTCATTAAATTCCACATCATATGTTTCTTCAACCAAACCGGTGGCATGGTTAAATACTCTATATGCTTTGGACTTTGATGAGTAGCCAACAAGAAAACCAATATCACAACATCTTTGGAACTTCCCTAGGTGTTGACGCTTCTTGTAGATATAGCATTTGCAACCAAACACCCGGAAGAATGAGACGTCCGGCTTCTTCCCATTTAGCAACTCATAAGGGGTCTTGCAAAGGAACTTTTGTAGGAAGAGGCGATTTGAAGCATAGCATGCAGTGTTGATTGCCTCGGCCCACAATTTTTCCGGTGTGTTGTACTCATCTAGCATTGTTCTTGCAAAAGTGATCAAGGTCTGGTTCTTTCTCTCAACTACACCATTTTGTTGAGGAGTATAGGTTGATGACACTTCATGCTTGATTCCAATTTCATCACAATAGGCTTCAATGTTGGTGTTGTCAAACTCTTTTCCATTGTCACTTCTAATCTTCTTTATCTTGACTTCAAGTTTGCATCTTTGGAGGTGAAGTCAACAAGATAAAGATTTTTGTATCTAAAGCCCTTGAAAATCACTTGCTTATCATCTATCTTTGTAACTACCACTTCATTTGGAGTGAACAAGCATTGGTAGCCAAGATCATGTATTTGCCCAACGGATAGTAAGTTGAAACTCAATGAAGCAACATAGAGCACATTTGAGAGAGAGTGATCATTTGATATTGCAACCTTGCCTATACCCTTGACTTTGCTCTTTGAATTGTCCCCAAATGTGATCTTGTCTTGACATACACCATCCTCTTCAAGTGAGGTGAACATACGAGGATCATCGGTCATATGTTGTGTGCAACCACTATCAATCACCCAATGAGATCCACCGGTCTTGTAGTTCACCTACACACAAGAGATCAAGCCTTTTGTTTAGGGACCCAAACTTGAGAGGGACCCTTAACTTTCTCAACTAGTGACTTGGCAACCCATATTTTCTTAGGCCTATTCTTGTTAGGGGTACCCAAGAACATGACTTTCATCTTTCCACTTGAGTCCTTTCTAAGCATGTAATGAGCATTGAAGGCAAAGGGTCTAGCATGCTTGGGCAAGGGTTGTGGTGGTGGAGTTTTGCACTCATGAGCAAAGTGGCCTTCTTGTCCACACTCAACACATCTCTTTGGCTTGGGCTTTGTCTTGCTTTGTTATTGTTTGGCCTTTACCTTCTTTTCTTGGTTTGCCAAATACCCAATGCCACTCCTATCTAACTTCATGACGGTGTTCATGAGTAGCTCACTTTGCAAATATTGGCCTCTTGTGAACTTGCTTAGGCCGGTCTTGAGATGCTCTTTCTCTTGCTTTAGCTTCTTGTTTTCTTCAATAAGTGACTCATTTGAAGCTTGATTTTCAAGAGCCAACAACTTCTTGTTCTCAACTTTAAGCATCTTATTTTCACTCTTGATCTTGACATACTCATCATAGTCATTGGCCTCAACCACACTCTTGCCTTTGCTGCTAGAGCCTTGCTCAAAGTTCTCAACAATTAAGTCATCACATGATGTAGCTATATCAATCTTAACAATTTGGTTAGTAGCATCATGTGTCTCAAGAGCAAGCTCATTAGCAATAATAAGAGTATCATAATTGATTTTCAAGGCGGTGTATTCATCTTTTAGCAAGTTTAGCCTAGTGATGAGTTCACCATGCTTCTTCTCAATTTTATCATGTTTATCTCTAAGCTCCTTGTTGGAAGTTTTGAGCTCTTTGAGAGAAGAAGACATAGTTTCATTTTGATCTATGAGCTCATCCCTAGTCTTATGTGCACTTTCAAGCTTAGATGAGAGTGATTCATTTTCATGTTGAAGCTCATCATTTTCATTTCTAGTCCTCCTTATGATTTTAGAATATTTGTTTAACAATTTTACTAGTTCATCATAAGAGGGTGCATCATATTCATCATCACTATCACTATCATCATCATCACTATCACTATTTTGTACCTTTCGATCACCCTTAGCCATAAGGCATAGATGAGTAGCGGAGGATGATGGTGAAGGTGGCGGTGAAGGTGGTGATGAAGATGTCGGTGAAGATGACGAAGGCCCAATCACAAATGCGGTGATCTTCTCTTTTTCATTATCACTTTCATCGCCGGAGGACTCACATGATGATTCAATGTCGGTGAGCCAATCACCAACAATATAAGCCTTGCCTCCCTTCTTCTTCTTGTAGAACTCTCTTTTCTTGCCATCTTTCTTCTTGTATGGCTTGTTCTTTCTTTTATCATCTTCTTCATCACTTGAATCATCTTTCTTGCCCTTGTACTTGTTCTTGTACTTGTCTTTTGGAGGCTTCGGGCATTGGTGAGCTAGGTGGCCAAGTTCTCCACAATTGAAGCAATCCATTTCGGAGTTTGGCTTCCTTTTGCTACTTGTGAAGAATTTCTTCTTCTTGCCATCGAACTTGATGCCACTCTTGTTGAGCTTCTTTAGCATCTTGGTGGTCTTCCTCACCATGAGTGCAAGTGATTCATCATCAATGTCACTTTTCACTTGAGTTTTCTTGCACTATCATGGCTTGGCCCTTCTTCTTTTTCTTTTCATAGCTAGCTTTGAAGGCCAAATCTTTCTTCTTGGAAGATGATGAGCCCTCTTCCGGAGTGATATGCATGTACATCTCATGAGCATTGATCTTTCTCAATACTTGAGTCGGTGTTGCGGCGGAGAGATCACTTTGGTGAAGTACGGTGACAATGTGTCCATACTTCTCAACGGGAAGAACACTCAAGATCCTCCTTGCAACATCCGATTGACTCATTTGAGTGAGTCCAAGAGCATTGAGATCTTCTACAAGAACATTCAAACGAGTGTACATCTCATTAGCACTTTCTTTGGGAAGCATCTCAAAAGAATTAATTTTCTTTAAGGCATATGATAGCGTTCCTCACGCTCACTCTTAGTTCCCTCATGGAGAGCACAAAGATTTTCCTACAATTCATGAGCGTTTTTGGCATTTCGCACACGATTGAAGATATCTTTGCCTAGTGCCCGGTAGATTGCATTTTTTGCCTTTGCATTCCACCGGTCGTATTTCTCCTCGTCACCACTTGGGTTAGCGGAATCCCTTATAGGAGGAAGCCCTTCGGTTGTGGCTCTAAGACACCCAACATCTATGGCTTTGAGGTACGCCTCCATACGAATTTTCCAATATGGAAAATCGTCTCCCTCAAAAGTGGGAGGTGGTCCTTCCCCATTAGACATCTTGCTCTAGGCGGTGAAACCTAAATTAAGAGCAACACGGCTCCGATACCAATTGAAAGGATCAAGATGCCCAAGAGGTGGGGTGAATTGGGCTTTTCTAAAAATTAATTGCAAGAATTAAATCCTACAAGCCAAACTTCACCCCTAGTGCCTACAAGTGTTCCTTGTGTTTCTACTGATAAAAGTTTTGCACCCTAACTTTCAATCCTAGACTAGCATGGCAATTCTAGGAAAGTAAACAAGCAATAAAAGTAATGCACAAAAGTAAATGCTTGAAAGTAAGGGTTAGGAACACGACGATGTTTTGCCGAGATATCGGAGAGTCGCCACTCCCCACTAGTCCTCGTTGGAGCACCCGTGCAAGGGTGTAGCTCCCCCTTGATCCGCGCAAGGATCAAGTGCTCTCTACGGGTTGATTCTTTGACACTCCATCGCGGCGAATCACCCAAAACCGCTCACAACTTGAGTTGGGTCACCCACAATCTCGTCGGATGATCACCAAACTCCCAATCACCACCAAACCGTCTAGGTGATGGCGATCATCAAGAGTAACAAGCTAGAACTCTCACTTGACCACAACAAGCCTAATGAGAAGATGGATGCACACTTGCTTGACTCTTGTCACTAGAGAGGATTCTCAAATTTTGATTCGCAAATCTCTATCCTCACTAGGGCTCTTGCACTCCCTTGCACTTCAAAGGTGTTTCTCAGCTGAACAAATGAGCAAGAGACCTCTAAAAGAGGTGGTGGGGATGTATTTATACACCCTACAGTCGAAACGAACCGTTACCTGCCTACTCAGCAAAACGCGGGGTGACCGGACGCGCCGGTCGAAGTGACCGGACGCGCCGGTCGCTCATAATGGTCGAAATTCTAAAATTCGGCTGAGTGACCGGACGCGCCGGTCAGGGGTGATCGGACACGTCCGATCGTGCAGGGAGCTTACTGTAACGAGACCGGACGCGCGACCGCGTCCGATCGGTGATGACCGGAAGCGTCCGGTCGTCGCAGGACCTTACTAGAACGTGACCAGACGCGCCGATCACACCCAGGGCGCGTCCGAACGAATGGTTTCCCTCAAGTGATACGTGTCAGTCTGACCACCGCGTCCGGTCCTCGCAAGGACCGCGTTCGGTCATCAGCGCCGAAACGTAGTCGCGGTTTTGAACTGACCGGACGCGTCCGGTCAAGCCGAGAATCGCGTCTGGTTAAGAGAAAAACACTCTAAACACTCCGAAACGCGACGCAACTTGAATCAAGTTGCTTCCAACTGAACTTTGAGCTATTATAGAGCTGCCTAGTGCTAAGTTTAACAAGTGTGCACCACACCTAAACATAGGACTCACCTAGGTCAAGCTACCCGCTCATGCTCCCCTTTATAGTACGGCCAAAAGAGAAAACGAAGATCCTAACGACTATTCCGAATGTAACTCAACACCTTGACATCCGGAACTAACCGTCCTTAATCTTGACGTCACTCCTTTGAAAACCGAAACGATTTCCATCAAGGGACATGAATACCATATTGCTCAAAGCAGTTATCATCTCCATGACCTAACTTACCAACGTTTCTGCAAAACACACGTTAATCATGGTAATTAAGCGTTGTCATCAATTGCCAAAACCAATACCGGGGCCTAGATGCTTTCAGTATTCTGACGGTTTTCTATGCAACCGAATATACATGGGTTCCCATCTAGCATTAGGAATTACACATGAAATGTACATCAGGCATAAAAGGAGAGTAATATAGTTGTTATAGACTAACAATAAAGAGTAATAAGAATAAGTACCTAGCTTAGGTGAGGAATACAAAGATTGTGGCACAAGAAGCATGATATGTGTACACGATGCTCCCAAGGTTTTTTTTGAAGGCAAAAACTATGGGGGATATCCCCACAGCACTTCAATTTTCATTTATAAGTGAGGAAATACTTACAGGTGGTGAAAGACGATACAAAAGGGTGGAAAAAAGGATACTCCCAAGATTGACGACTTGACACAAGAGAACAATGGTTAAAAAAAAGCTCGTGCTTGCCATATCATATCACTAAAGACAAAAGAGCAATATTCAAAGCCATGCAATGGTTGAATTACTGCAGTGTGAAAAAGACATTTCCCATAATAAACTGAACCCACACTGCAACTCTGAATGAAAGTGCACAAGAGCAGTGAAAACCTGAGATCTCTGCTGTGTTTTGTCAGCCTACTGTGCCAAGATGTTGAAGATCTACAGAACAGATATTGCTGCAACTCTGCTGTGTTAATGCTATAAACTCCAGCCTGCAGAGCAGAGATAGCACAACTCTTGCTGAACAAACAATTGCTGCAGAGAGAACTGCTGTTCCTGGGCTAGCTGCTGCTGCTACTTGACCTGGAAATAGAGACACGAGATGGCTACTGCTGTTGGCACAAAGTAATAGAGCATAGGGATGCACTGCTGCCTAATAAGAATAGTAAAAACACATTGTAAAAGCAGCAGGCCGAAATGCACTCTCAGCATACTGAACTTTTGTGCATTTTAAATTTAGACAAAGTTATATTGAACTAGAGCAAGACAAATTAATCAAGAGAGTATCTTTTAACATTTAAGTAACACCTCCCACTAGAGTAAGACAAATTAATCAAGGGGGGTATATTTTAATCAGGAGAGTCTATTCCTTTTATTTATAAGGTTCATTATCAGCAATAATCACTTCTAATGTCACTTATGCAATTTGATGAATAAGAATTAACACATGCAGGCCCGACACCAGATAAGCTAATAGGTGCCTCCATAAATCTATAACACCTATATAGACGGAACCCACTAATGGAAAATAAATCTCCCTGCTATGATAGAATCTTTTGAATATTATTTTTTTTAATAGGAACTGCTATTACCTGTATATCTCTGAATTGCAAGCGATCATATCCAAATTATTATTATATCTCTCTTTCTCCTGGCACATTTTTAGTTTCATTTCTCTCTTCCTCTTTACAGTTGGTCTGTATGATGCATCGTGACATGCTGCTATACAGAATGGCACCCAGTATCAGAGCCAACTAACAACTATATATGATGCAATAGGACCCACAGCAATACATCTATAAATATACATATGTGCATAGTTGTTGCTTTTTTTAGCTCTGTAGCTTACTGGTTTTTTTAGTTTTATCTTCCATTTTATGGGAGGCCATAGAAATCTTGTATAAAAGAGCGAAGAAATTAGAAATAGCCTCTCACATTGATATTCATATCCACCTTAATTCTTGTCCCTTAGATCTACATTAAAATCAGATCCAAACGCTTCTAAATCATCCACCATGATCTGACAAGCGGACCCAACCAGAAAACTTGTAAACGTTTATGCGTGTTTCTCTCTTGCCGATGTTCGCGTTGGATTTTTTTGACACCATCTATCACCCTACCCACTTGGTTGTATCCGTCTCTTTCTTTTTCTTCGTATCACGTAACCCTTGCCGCCGCCGCCGTAGAAAAAGGAAAAGGAACTCACTACCGGAGCCAGCTGCTTTGCCGAGAGCCCTAGGCTCTCGGCAAAGCCTCTAACGCCCTCGGCAAAGCCTTTGCCGAGCGCAGCTCTCGGCAAAGCGCCCTCGGCAAAAATCCGATCGGCAAAGGCTTTTTTACCGAGAGCCGTTTATCGGGAACTCGGCAAAGCCTTTGTCGAGAGCCCGACGCTCGGCAAAACGCGAAATAAAAAAATGCGAAAAAACCTGAAAAAATTTTAATCGGGGGAGGGGCCCACTGGCTAGCGCCCGCCTGTCTTCGTCGCAAGTCGCAAGTCACGGTATTTTTCGCGCAAAATTCGCAGCTACGCGATCGGCGGGATTCGAACTCGTGACCTCTCCCTCACGCGATACCTCCTCTGTCACCTGTACTACACACTCACATGCGTCTATATGCCGTTTCGTTACTCAAATATTATACTAAACCAAGTGAAAATTGATTGTTTGAGACCCTAAACGAATTCAAATTAAAAAGTTGTCAACTACAAAGTTTCATAACTTTTCAAGCACTACATTTTCATATAGAAAGTTTTTTTTTTCCATTCGAGGTCTTTTGAAAAATTCAAATTTTAAAATTTTGAATTTAAAACATAGTTTTGCATGACAAGATTAATTTAAATGAAAAAGTGGTCAACTACAATATTTCATAACTTTTTGAGATCTACAAACTTCATTTAGGAAGTTTTTCCATCCGAGGTATTTTGAAAAATTCGAATTTTAAAATTTTGAATTTCAAACGTAGTTTTGCATGACAAGATGAATTCAAATGAAAAAGTGGTCAACTACAATGTTTCATAACTTTTTGAGATCTACAAACTTCATTTAGGAAGTTTTTCTATCTGAGGTCTTTTGAAAAATTCGAATTTTAAAATTTTAAAATTTTGAATTTCAAACGTAGATTTGCATGACAAGATGAATCCAAATTAAAAAGTGGTCAACTACAATGTTTCATAACCTTTCGAGATCTACAAACTTCATTTAGGAAGTTTTTCCATCCAAAATTATGGTGCTAACGTTGTTCATAAATCTTATATATCTCTCTTGTAGTTTCATGAAACTACATGAGAGACATATAGATTTTGTGAACAACGTAATTATTGCTTTGTCAAATGAAGAAATGACCAATATAAAGTTTGTAGATCATGAGAAGTTATGAAACTTTGTAGTTGAAAACTTTTTTATTTGAATTTGTTTAGGGCACCAAAACGTGGTTTGAAAATTGCTTTGTCGAATGTTTTACTTTGGTACTCGGCAAAGAAGCCTTTGCCGAGTGTTTTTTTTGCACTCGGCAAAGAAACTTCTTTGCCGAGAGCCGTTTATAGGACGCTCGGCAAAGCCTTCTTTGCGGAGTGCAGAGACTTTGCCGAGTGTTTTTTATTTGGCTCTCGGCAAAACCTTCTTTGCCGAGCGCCCAAAAAAACGCTCGGCAAAGCCTTTGGCGCTCGGCAAAGAAGCGGATTCCGGTAGTGACTTACCTCGACTTCGGTCGTTGGACCCCAAACATATCCTCCGTTGCGTCGCCACCACCCTCGCGCAAGGTAAGCAGCAGCCGCAGGAACCCTAGCGCCGCCGCATCCACAGCCATGGTGAGCACCTGTTCCTTTCCTTGCAGCCCAACCCTAACTCCGGTTCAGGAAAAGGGCAACAGAGATGCTCGATCGAGGAGATGCCTAAAGCGCCTGACCTCCAGGAAATGATACGTTACCCGCGCGGCCAGAATGAGCTGTACGACCTAATGCCAATTAGGTGCAGGTACGTGTGTGCCTGCGCACCACACGGTGCAAGCGCAAGCTACATCCACCACTGCATAATGTCACTAAATCTTTTTAGTACCAACTGTGTGACTTGCTGCCTTTGTGATCTCCAATCTTTGCAAGCTTCCGTCCAAGGCATCAAGTGAAGAAAATAGGCAAGAAACAAGCAACCGATCTTGCAAAGTCTTTGTGATGCTTCTGACGCACGACGGATCAATGGCATGTCTGATCTTGCATCGTAAGAAATAAACCAAATCACTGCAGTTTCCGAAAGTGATTTTCTGGTCATGCCGAAATGATAGGCATGTATGCATTGACTGAAGGCCGGTAGCTGACAAGGAGAACACAAGTGCAAGACACTGGTTTTCTTTATTTCAGGAACGATGAATTGCAAGGCCTATCAATGATACTTTCTATCACAACAGTTATTTCTTTAAATTTATGGCTCGTGTTATCACAGTTTGGAATATGAAATATTGTTTATTTTCTATGAATATTGACTATATTATGACAAACACAAACTGGAATTGCCAATTACATTTGGTTCTTGAGAAAAAAAAAGGAATTTTAGGTGGAAGACTATCCAACTTTGAATCAAGGAGCTCTGCTCAGTGGCGACGGCCAAGCTGAACCCCATCAATGGCGTCCCCTTCCGCATCCTCAGCCACCACTACTTGCACTGACTTCCCCTCCATTCTCTGTCAATCCCTACTACTGTTAAGGTCAGTCTGTATTTATACGTGTTTTATATTGCAAGAGCATGTGATTTTCATAAGAAAATCAAAACCCTTTTATCGTCCTGTATGCACTTTTATGCCTAACAAATTTAACCTACATGCTAGCTAATGTACACGCCCATTTATCCTGTTTGGCTGACATATTTCTGCATGGTGAATAAATTATTGGCAAACTACGCATCCATTTAGTCATTACCCTATGCCAACAAATGGACATGCTGAAACTCCTGTAAGTATCAACGGTGTCTATTCCCTTTGGGTCATCACCGTTTCATGTAATCCTAAAATGAGTCGTTTCCAAGGTCAACAGTTCATTATCAAAGTCAATTGGAGCATGGAAATTAAAATTGCACTTCTGGTATTAATTTCAGGGAAAGTGAGCCTGGCAGAACTTCTGCTCCATCAACCAATGGGATTACCTCACACAGGTTTTTTTTTGTAGAACTTTTCATTACCTCAATGACTATTTAAACACATGTTTTGATGAGTACTATGGGAGGAGATATCGCGTTCTGAATATTACTGTCAGTTTCTGATAGAGTACACATTCAGAACAAGAAGACCAACCCAACAGCGCCCAAGTCTGACGATGTCTACCTCAAACTCCTCGTCAAGGTGGTACGCCTCGTGTGCAGTGGTTTTCTAACTTTCCTGAGTGAAGCGGCGATGTTGGCTTTGGTAAATCTGCCCGTGGTCGTTATGTTTGCTTCTGAAAAATGCCTTGTGATGTGTAGTCCCATACTATAGCACCATTTTCTTGAGGATTTATATAATAATAACAATAGCATCCTTTTCGTGAGGATTTGCTTGCTTCGTCAGCTTGACGAGACTTCAGAAGATAAAAGGATTTGTTTTCTATTCATTTTTGTTTTATAGATGTACAATACTTTTTTGGGGGGTATCTGCTTGCCCTTTATCAAAAGTGTCATTTCCTTCTAGGTTTGTATGTATGCCGTGATTTTGATCTGTGTTATGCTTGGGTGCAGACCTAACGTTTCTTGGTTAGGATTGACAATCCTGGCCCTTGCTGTCTACCGAATCTTGATTGAAATCAAGATGAACTGGATGATATATTGGTGTATCGACAGCTACATGAGCAGATGCCTCTAACAATAAATCAGTGATCATGTGCAACGGTGCAAGTTCTCTGAGCAGTATGCATGTCTGCGGTTCCAACACGTTCTTCAGCCATCATCATCAAGGTTAGCGTCATCCAATATAGTCCTCAATTCCGTCCTCATATGTGATATATGACCCTACATGTCGGCATTAAGACTACAGGCACGCGCGAAGGCAACGTCGGCAATTAGGCTAGAGGTGACAAACGACATTCAGGCATTGAATGTGACATCGCTGTTTTCTTCAATCATCGTTAATCTTTTTAGTCTGTCCATTAAAAAAAATTAAGTGTCAACGCATCAACTGCGTGACTCGCTCATTGCCTCCTGTCGCCGCTACATGTTTTCGTCTCACCGGTTGTCTGCTCCATACATGGTGACATCGTGACTAATCTCTCATGTTGCACTCTAGCCAGAACAAGAAAACAGAACGTCGGTTCAACAAGAGGCAAGAGGCAGGTGATCAAGTTCCAATCCCCAGCAAGCACCGCGACCTTGACATAACATTGGATTGATTGTTACTCTTGCTTCTCGTTGACGTCGGATGTGGTCTGAATCACACATCAGAAAGGGCATTGGACGTCCGGGCCGCTACGGACCGAAGAATGCAGCGAGGATGTCACTCTTACGTGGTGAAGCATGGAGAGATTTACAAGCAAACCACCAAAGGATAATCAGTCGTGCTTACGTGACGAAGAACCGGCTAGTTTTCAAGCAAACTAGCAAATGAACCGTCGAAGCTCTCATCTGGGAGGGACCCCGTTAGGGCAAGGACGTCGTCAGGTTGCCCTAGGTCGGCCGGCAAGCCTAGGGCGCCATCCTTGGTCGTAGATCAAGGGATGAACAGCATGGAGATAGGAGAAGAGAGTAAAAGGGGTAGGAGTAGATTGATTTGTTTGTTTGACGATTGGATAGACGTGGACTCAATCGGCCATGATCCTCTCGTTTATATAGAGGGGATGGTCTTATCCCAGTAGGAAACCTCTTCAAGAATTAATTTTCAAGTTTTTCACGTCCAAACTTACCAAAAACCGATCTAGAAACAAATCGGTTCAGAATCTAAGAGTTAGATTCGGAACAGACCCTACTGGTAGTACCGATCAGGCTCTACCGGTAGTACCGGTAGTTCATATTCACACCAAACTGCACCTCCTTCCACCATCCATTGGTAGTACCAGTCTTGAACCGGTAGTACCGGTAGTTCATATCTGCGCCAAACCTTCTCGGACTGGTAGTACCGGTGATCTCGGACCGGTAGTACCGGTAGTTCATACATTTTCTCGGAGGCATAACTCTCTCATTCGGACTCCAAATTGGATGTTCCATATATGTTTTTTGACCACCTCGACAAGAGAAACGCAATGGTGAAGTCCGTTACACATTTTGACAACTTCACAAAATAGACATTTTTGGTTGTCAACATATACCCCTGTTTTTAGGTTTATGATGCATGAACCTGGAAACACTTGATCAAACAAACATAATTAAACCAAACAGCAACGATAATCATCTCATTGGTTGCATGGTGACTAAGGGCGATGTATACATCGACCATTTTTTTTCTAAGGACGATACATGTATCAACCATTGTTTGGAGAACACTTAGACTTCTTGCCAAACACTTGAAAAATACTTTTTCAAGTATCTCCCGTTGAATGCTACTTTGAGATGTTCACCTTGCAATGTCTCTAGCAAATAAGAATTACCGCTCATGACTTTGATCACTTTATAAGAACCATCCTAATTTGGTGACCACTTGCCAAACTGATTGTTCTTCGTCCTAATAGGTAATATGGTTTTTATACTGATTCACCCACTTGGAATGATTTGCTTTTGACTTTCTTGTTATATGCCTTGGCAACTCGAGCTTTGTCTTTCTCTATTTCCTTGAGAGTCTTTAATCTCACATCAGTCACCTCATTAATATTATCCATCATTAGATCATGATACACAACAGCTGATAGATCATTTTGTTTAGCAAGCCTATATGCATCCAAATTCACTTCGACGGGCAACATGGCCTCTTAACCATATACTAACTTTTTATAGCACCTTGCCTTGAAATACGATGTGCCCATAGAGCTTTAGACAATACTTCATGCCACCTTCTTTGATTCTCCTTAATTTTCTTCTTGATAAGCTTGATCAAAGTCTTATTACTAGACTCAGCTTGGCCATTAGCTTGAGCATAATATGGAGATGATTTGAGCAACTTGATCTTATATAATTCGGCAAAGTCCCTCACTTCCTTAGACATAAATAATATCCCTTGATCTGTAGTTAATGTTTGGAGTATGCCGAATCTATGAATGATATGTTCAGTGATGAATTCAATAACCTCCTTATGTATCATATTCTTTGAAAGATGGGGATGTATTTGGCCAATGAAGCGATGTCCCTTGAAATAATCGCTTAGTGAAATAATCTGTAGCAACCAACATAAAGCGATGTCCCTTGAAAGATGGGGATGTATTTGGCCAATGAAGTTTAGCCCCCAACTATGAAAAGGCCATGGCTTGATAATAGGATGAAACATAGCAGCAGGCACCAGCTAAATATTCCTAAACCTTTGGCACTCTTCGCAACTTTTGTAGTATCAAAAACAATCGGCCATCATAGTAGGCCAATAGAAATCAGCTCTACATAATAACCACTTCATCTTCGGGGCCGATTGATGCGTACCACAAATACCTTCATAGACTTCTCCCATAGCCACTCTTGTTTGATCAGATCCTAAGCACTTTAGCAGCAAGTCTTCGGCGGTCCTTCGATAAAGCTCATCATTGTGAACACATACTTGAAAAGCACTTCGCCGAACACTTTTATCAACTTTAGCGCTTAGATCACGTAGATATATCAATAAAGGAGTCCTCTAATCATACAAATTAGCCCCAACATCATTGAAAGTTTTGCCAGGCCGATTTAAGAGCTTGTCATGCTCATTTACCGTGCTGGTCATAGGGGAGTCAGTTGAGCCGACAAGGGTAGTCGGTGTGGGGGTATTAACCCCTATACCCCTACGGCTAGACTTGGGCTGGTCCAGACCAGTGGGCCTAGCCCACCAGAAGACGACGCATGGCCTAGTCAATCTGCTTGGCGTCCCACGCAAGGAAGGAAAGCAAACTTGGAGATCAAGAAAGATCCTAGTCAGTTAGAATAGGAATCCTTATCCGGCCAGCTATGACAATTGTAATCGGGTAGGATTAGTTTCTAGATTTGTAACCCTGCCCCCCGGACTATATAAGGCAGGCAGGGGACCCCCTCAAAACACATCTCATTACATCTCTCCATACAGAGCAATACAATCTAACATAGGACGTAGGTATTACGCCCTCACGGCGGCCGAACCTGGATAAATCCTTGTGTTTGTCTTGCGTCACCATATAGTTAGTAGCTTGCGCACCTGTCTACCGATAATCTACTACCTTGGGTATACCCCTCGGTAGACTACCGACCATATCTCATTGACAATGGCGCGCCAGGTAGAAGGTGTGTGTACAGCTTCCCAGGCGAGCAAGATGGTCATCATCCCCGACTCCGCGGCCATGGCGAACGGTCTCTCATTCACTGTCGGCCAGATCACTTGGACCACCGGCGTCAACAGCTTCACCGCCACTGCCACGGAGGAGGCGTAGATCCGATCTGCGTCGACCACATCTTCATTGGCTACGGCTCCGATCACACTGGCTACGGCTTCAACCACTCCAGCAACAGCTCTGACCATGTCGATAACTCATCGACCACTTCCCCGCTATAAGGGGAGGATGATCGACAACACCAACCTGATCAAAGCTATCGACCAAGTCGGCCACAAGCTCTCACAAACCCTGACTTTGGTAGATTCGATCCAAAATCAATGTACCGAGCAGGTACTTCTTCACCACAATAGATCTACCCGACCAGTTCGGGTTCACCGTCCAACACGGCTAGATACAGATCTAGTGGTCACCGCTACTCCTAAAGGATGTACGGTACACCTTTGCCTGGTTCCTACACCCGGCCTCAGGCTCTCTGAGTACCAAGCCCTGACGGAGGATTGACATGCCTCTCATACGGCCTGAGAAACGTTGCTTCTGAGTACGTGTATCGTACACCTCATCTGTTCATGGGTCCCATGGAGCGAGACCATGTTTTAGATTTGTACTTCCTAGATATACCTCGACCATCACCAGGCAATGCCGTCAACATGGTTAGTGTTCGGGAGTATCGTGAAGGCTCAGTTCATACACTTCCAGAGGACGGCGACTCCAGCACCGGATCTACACGCTCTATCCATGCCAAGGTTGAGCACCTCAAAGATGATGGATACGATCTAGATCCATTACCGTACCCTCCGGGTTTCCCCTAGATCCCACGGTTCCCACCGAGACATGGCGACATGGTGCTCAACATTAGCAATGATGAGCCCGCTGTCATAGGAGAAACTGACGAGCAACGGTAGCTTCATGAACAGCGTAACGCTAATCCCACCGAACGCCATCGCCTAGAGGCTGAAGAAGAAGAGCGTCGAAGGGGACCCCGACCAAGAGATCTAGCCAATGCCTTTGACAGGGTTGGCAAGCGGCAAGTTTTTAGGACTCAAAGTGCCAACGTGGTTGTTGCCATGGCTAACTTCGACCGCTTACCTGACCAACTAGAAATACAGCAGGTCCACGATGACATTCATGCACATCTGATCGCTGTTATGGGCCAAACTATCGAGCTAGCCAAACGAGCTTAGATTACCTCAAGCACGTCAATTGCATCTAGCCGGAGTCGTCGTGTTTTAGAACACCCAAGTCACCAACAACCATCTAATCCGCGCGATGGTCCACACCCAGTCAACCCTCGAGGCGGTGGCGGTGGTGGTAATGGTGGTGGTGGTGGTGGCAGCGGCGATGGTGGTCATAGCGGTGGCGATGGTGATGGTGCTCACGGAGGTGGTCGTGGTCGTTGAGATAACAACTGCAATCGCCACGGTAATCAAGATCAGGAAGTGAATCAAGACCCCAACCGCGATGTCCGCCAGCAACTTCCTCCGTGTGACGCCCGCTGTCACATCCTCAGCCATGCTAATGACCATCATGCTTATCAGAACGTCCATCGCATCGAATACGACACTGAGCACGGTCCTCCTGGCCTAAAATAGTTCACTTCTCATCTTCGACAAGTTGTATGGCTAAAGAACTTCAAGCTTGAAAAGCTTAGGAAGTACAACAGTAAGGAGAACCCCAAGAACTAGATCACACTTTATGAGATCACCGTACGATCAACTTCGGGCGATGAACACGTAATGACTAATTATCTTCCAGTTGTTCTTGATCAAGCAGGTCATCAATGTCTCTTGAGCCTGCCGGAGAACCAGTTCGATAGCTGGGCACAACTCAAGCAGGCCATCATCGACAACTTCATCGCCACATGTGACCAGCCGAGCAATAAGTATGACCTCGAGCGCATACGTGACCGCAAGGACGAGCCGCTGCGTGACTACATCCAATGCTTCTCAGATATGTGCCTCAAGATCCCCAAGATCTCTCATGACGAGGCAGTCTTGGCCTTCATCAAGGGCCTTCGTCACCATGATGCCCTCAGAAGCAAGCTACTCCGAAAACGGCCAACCACGGTCTTCGAGTTGCTCACCACCGCCAAAAACTACGCGGACGCAAATGACGTCGAGAAGATAATCAAGGAAGACATGGGAGGGCCATCACGCCCCAAACACCCACCACGCCACGATGACAACCGTGGTCAGAATGACAACCGCGATCGTCGTGATCGGTGCAAGGACAACTGTGAGCACCGAGACAATCGTGATCAGCAGCGTGACCGCCGCGACGCCTTCAGAGGCAAGCGTCCCCGCGAGGACGATCATGAAGTCAATGCGGTTAAGAAGCCAAGTGGTCACCGTGACTACCAGGATGACTACAACAAGGCCCTAAAGGGTCCCTGCCAGCTTCATCCCAAATCCAATCACACCATGGAGAATTGCCGCTTCCTTAAGAACAT
This sequence comes from Saccharum hybrid cultivar R570, assembly GCA_038087645.1. Lineage (NCBI taxonomy): Eukaryota > Viridiplantae > Streptophyta > Magnoliopsida > Poales > Poaceae > Saccharum > Saccharum hybrid cultivar. The sequence continues at coordinate 6,783,693 of JAQSUU010000038.1, forward strand.
CTACGCCATCAGCTCGCTGCCGACGACGCTACAAGGGCCGATCACGACGCACAATGACGAGATGGTGATGACGACGATAATGAACAGGATAGAGATCCTTGTCATCAATACAACGCTCCCACCAAAACCGTCCACTCCATCTTCGGCGGAAAGGTGTCTCTAGAGTCCAAACATGAGCACAAACTGCTCAAATGGGCTTGCATGAGCGTCACCAACGCTGATGGCCTCATCACCGATCCTAGGTTTCCAGCCTGGTCTCACCAAGATATCTCCTTCAACCGTGAGGACCGGTGGGCCGTAATTCCTGAACCTAGCTGGTTTCCCCTTGTCCTCGATCCCTGCATCAATAGCGTCTGGTTCAAGAGGCTCCTCATAGACGGTGGTAGTTCCATCGACATCCTATTTCGCAACAGCTTGCCCACTCTAAAACTGAGTCAGTTCAATCTCAAACCCTACGAGGCACAGTTCTAGGGTGTTCTCCTCGGATAGAGCTCTATACCTCTCAACCAGATCACGCTCCCTGTGTAGTTTGGGACTACAGAACACATCCGCATTGACTACGTCAACTTTGTGGTCACGGACTTTGACGGCACCTACCACACCATCCTTGGTGGACCGGCGCTCACTAAATTCATGGTCGTGCCGCACTACTCATATTTGGTGCTCAAGATGCCTATCGAGCATGGCATCCTCACTCTCAGAGGCAATGTCTACACTGCATACACCTATGAAGAGCAAAGCTTCAAAGTGGCCGAAGCCACCGACCTCTTGATCTGCATGGATGAAAGTCCCTAGTTTGGTTTTGGCTAATTGATGAAACCTAGGACTAACCTTTGTATCTAAGTGGATGATTTAGATAAAGGTGGTCATTTAATATGAGACATGACATTGACTCATGTGACCAAGATGATGAAGACCAAGATGATGCTTGGCTCAATGGACCGGTTGTGAAGGTGAATGGTAAGTCGAGGCTTCGAAGCAAAGGACCATGCGATGGTGAAGCTTGAGCACGACTTGGCGCCGACGGACCGATGCAACGGTAAAGAGCAAGTGAAGTCAAGGTCGATGGATCGAGATGGTCATGTGATGATATGAAGTGGATCATATCTTTTGGAAAAACAAAATGGGCTGAAGGCAAAGGTATAACCATAGGGCTATTTTGTTTTGCACTCAAGACACCATAGAGGGTGTGAGTGGTTTAGGATCGATAGCCGAACTATTAAGAGGGGAAGTCTTATCGGTTATTCGACGCACGGGTGCCACTAGGTGAATTCATGAAGTGCATTGCATGTAGGGCCTAGTGAGCTAACCGGAAAACCTTCGAAAATGATTATGAAAATGCTAACACACGTGCACAAGGTGGTGATCACTTGTTGGTGTTGGCACATTTACGAAGGTGATGAAGTTCGAGCGGTAGAGAGGGTTTGGGTCTCTCTCCCTCCCGCCGAGCTTGCGACCGCGGGATTCAGGCGTTTTCGAGGAGTTGAAATGCCTATTTTCCACTACGCCGGAAGTCAGAAAAGAAACAGAGGCGAACGGAGGTCACAGAGGTGACCGGACGCTGCACCGGACGTGGTCACGGTATGACTGGACACGTTCGGTCAGTACAACGCAGCAGACAGGCGCGCGAGTGCTAGGGTTTGCAACTGGCACGTCCGGTCACTCGTGGGACCGGCGCGTCCGGTCAGGCGACCAGAGGAAACTAAAGTTTGCAAGGTCGATCGGACGCACGCCGCATCTGGTCACACATAATCGGACGCGTCCGGTCATTGAGGGAGCTTACTGGACTCTAACCGGACGCTGGCACTGTCGCGTCCGGTCATTGCCTGGAGCGTGTCCGGTCGTTGCTTCGCGGGCGCGTGGTACTGTGCGATCGGCGTGTCCGGTCGGTTGAGCGGCGCGTCCGGTCGTTTGACGGGTGCGTCCGGTCATTGCCTGGGGCGCGTCCGGTTGTTGGTTTGGCCATTGGGGTTCAGTGGCCGTTGGAGGATCAGACGCGGTTGAGCGTGTCCGGTCAGTTTCGACCGGCGCGTCCGGTCGTCCCGAAAAGGACCCAGTGAAGGGGTACAACGGCTCTATTCATTTGGGATGCTTATAAATACTTGTTGGCCGGCCCTTAGGGAGGTCTCTTATGATTTCTAACATTCTTGTGCATCCTTTGAGCTAGAGCTTCTCCTCCCACTCATCTCTCTTGCTTGATTGCAAATCATAAAGTGAGATTGAGTGATCCCAAAGTGCATTGCATAGCTTGAGGGCATCTAGTGGCACTTGTGGGTGGTTTAGCCGGTAGATTTCTTGTTACTCTTGGAGAGTACCGCTCCTAGCCGGCTTGGATATTGTTGGAGGCATTGGCAAGAGAAGGAGATTGTTCTTGGCCACCTCCGGTTGATTGTAAGAGGTTTATGTGCTTTCCTCGGTGGAGCGCCAAAAGCAACTCTAGTGGATTGCGCGTGTCATTGAGTTACCTCACTTGAGAGTGGTGTCTTGTGGTGCCTTGCGAGGCGTGCCTTGAGGGGCAAGTGACTTGAGGGTCACACCGAGGAACCATCTAAGTGTTGGTCGACACAACCAGTGACGTAGCTTGTCCGTGCACAAGTGAACACCGGTGAACAAAAATATTATGTCACTTGTCTCCCGATGGTTGGTCTTCATATTGTGTTGTTGTCAATATTGATTGATTGTATATCATCTTGGTGATTGGCAACATCTTCACTCCACCATCGGTATAAGATTCAAAATCCTCTCTCTCTTGCATTTACATTTACTAGATTATCTTGTATAGCTCTAGTGGTAGCCTTTGCTAGTAGTTGTTAGCTAGCTCACTAGTGTAAGTTTAGTGACATAGCCCTTGTGTGAACTAGAGATCATAATCTACTAGACTTGTGGATAAGAGGCTTGCATCACAACCATAGGCTAAGCAAAACTCGCTTTACGCCATTTGTTATTCTAACAAGTTTGCTAAGTGGTTCTTGTAGATTTTTTTATAGGCTATTCACCCCCCCTCTAGCCATCTAGGACCTTACAATGGAGCAGACCTTGGTCGATGCCACCAAGACTCCCGCCAACCACCTAGAGATCCTAGAGCTGCAAGCACCGTGCAAGAACATTAAGTCCAAGGACCACAAGGAGATCCGGCTAGTCGACGATGATTCTAGCAAGACGGCCCTTATTGGGGCCAATCTAGATCCTAAATAGGAGGACGCGCTCGTCAGGTTTCTTAGGGACAACGTAAGCGTGTTCGCGTGGAAACCCATGGACATGCCTAGTGTACCTTAGCACCTGATCGAGCACTCCTTGAATGTCTCAAAGACTGTCAAACCTATCAAGCAAAAGCTATGCCAGTTCGCTCGTGACAAAAAGGAGGCTATTAGGGCAGAAGTTACAAGGCTTTTAGCAGCCAGATTTATCAAAGAAGTGTATCGCTCAGAGTGGTTAGCAACCCGGTACTTGTATGCAAAAAGAATAATGAATGGAGAATGTGATGAGGACATCGCCATGCTGGACACACCGACATTATGGTCTTCCCCAAGTTGCAATTCGTCCTCAACTCAGCTGCCACGTCACCCTCGGATTCAGCAGACACGTCGTCACTGTTTTGGTCATAACTCTCTCATACGACATCAAAATGGGGCATTCTTGGATGCGTTGGAAAGGGGACGGCAACGCCGTTGTTTTGGATCTGGTCCTAGCTCTAGAAGGTCCGTGGATCATTCTGTGTGACCACGTCAAGGTGCTGCATCACCTATTTGGGCCAACTTGGCCATGTATCGTGTCGGGCCTTAAGCCCAAGTTATGGGCGCCCAACCCCTAGCCATTCCCAACCCTAGGTCGAGTCTTAGACTATAAATATAGCCGCTGCCGCTATTAGACAATTGGTTTTGTTTAGAGTTTAGTTTTCCATCGAGAAATTAAATCGTTCATTGTAACTATGGTGACAAATCCTTTTACAGTGATCCAGGGCCCCCGTTCTTGATCTCCTCCACTGTGTCGATTAGTCCTTTGGAACCAAGTTCTTGAACCTCTATTAATATTCGCATCATTCATATTTGCAATTTCAGATTGCGTGTTTTTACCTTCTTGCTTGTGCGCTTCGATTCGCTTGCAGGAAAAGCCTTCTTGGCGAGGTCAATCAAGTTGTGCTTGGTTGATAACCAACGGAGCAATGGTGTAAGGGTTGCAGGGTTCGAATCATGTCTGATTTGAAGCCGGATTGCCAACGTCGAGTTCTCCACAAGTCGAACTTACCGGTTACCTCTCGGAAGATCGGGCCAGTATTCATCAGAATGTGTGTCGATTATACTGATCTCAACAAAAACTGCCCTAAAGATCCTTTTGCCTTACCTTGCATAGATGAGGTTGTTAACTCAATAGCCAGCTATGAGCTACTATCCTTTCTCGATTGCTACTCTAGTTATCACCAGATCGCTCTCAACAAGGACGACCAGATCAAAACGTCCTTCATCACGCCTTTTGGTGCCTACTGCTACACGACAATGTCGTTCGGGCTCAAGAACATGGGGGCCACATACCAGTGTGCCATCCAGAACTGTCTCCAAAATGAGATAAAGGATGACCTTGTCGAAGCCTACGTTGATGATGTGGTTATAAAAACCAGGGAGGCCCATACCTTGGTCGATAATCTCTAGCGGGTTTTCACAGCTCTTAACGAGTACCAATGGAAGCTTAATCCTAAGAAGTGTATCTTTGGAGTCCCGTCTGGTATATTGCTGGGTAACATCGTCAGTCATGATGGCATATGCCCCAATCCAACTAAGGTTAAGGCTGTTCTGGATATGCAGCCCCCAAAAAACATTAAGGATATCCAGAAGCTCACTGGATGTATGGCTGCCCTCAACCGCTTCATCTCACGACTCAGCGAGAAGGACCTGCCTTTCTTCAAATTGCTTAAGGCATTAGAGAAGTTTTTCTGGTCAAAGGAGGCAGACGCTGCCTTCACACAGCTAAAAAAGTTCATTACCTCTCCTCCAGTCCGTACTACTCCTCAGAAAGACGATGTCCTTTTCCTCTATGTTGCGGCCACTGATCGCGTGGTCTCCATGGTCATCGTGGTCGAGCGTGAGGAACCCGGCCACGTTTACAAAGTCCAGCGCCCTGTTTACTTCATCAGCGAGGTACTCAATGAGTCCAAATCTAGGTACCCTCAAATTGAGAAGCTGATCTACGCCAACCTAATTACATCCTGAAAGTTGAAACATTACTTCGACGGATATCGGGTGGTGGTTAAGACCAATTCTCTGCTTGGGGATATCATCAGGAATAAGGACGCTAACAAACGCATTGTCAAATGGACAATGGAATTATGCCCCTACTCCCTGGAGTTCCAGAGTCGTACGACTATTAAGTCCTAGGCCCTGGTTGATTTTATAGTTGAATGGACAAACCTAAGCACACCTCCCGATCAGGGACTAATCAAATATTGGAAGATGTATTTTGATAGTTCCCTCAACATCGATGGCGCAGGAGCAGGAGTGCTATTCATTTCACCAAATAAAGATGTACCCCACTACATCCTCAAGCTTTATTTCCCTGCATCCAATAATACTACAGAATACGAGGCCTGCCTCCATGGCATGCGGATTGCGGTCGAGCTTGGTATCAAGCGTCTGTATGTCTTTGGTGACTCGGCCCTAGTCATAAACTAGCTTAATAAAGACTAGGACACGACTAGCGAGAAGATGGATGCTTACTACAAGGAAATCAGAAAGTTGGAAGGCAAGTTCTATGGCATCGAATACACGCATGTGGTCTGAGAAAAAAACAAAGCAGCCGATGAGTTGTCTAAGTTAGGGTCATCCCAAGCCAAAGTCCCACATGGTGTGTTCGTCCAAGATCTTGTCAACCTGTCAATCAAGGAAGAAGAAGATCATGTGGTCATAAAGCCCCTAGATCAGCAACTGGTGGCTACGATTCCTTCTCCGATCACTATGGAACCGTCTCCGACCACTCATACTTCGCCTTCGACCACTAATGACAGTGACTGGAGGATACCCTTTATCAGATATTTATAGGATGGAACTGGTTATACTGACCGAACAGAGAATGAGCGCCTTATATGCCGTAGTAAACAGTATATACTGGTCGATGGCATCCTCATGCGTAAGAATGCAAAGGAAGAAGTCTTGATGAAGTGCATCACTCAAGAGGTAGGCATTAAACTGCTCAAAGAAATTCATAGTGGCACCTGCGGCAATCACGCCGCCTCTCGAACCCTGGTCGGTAAAGCTTTTCGAGCAGGATTCTACTGGTCATTTGCCATGACCGATGCAGAGAAGCTGGTACACCACTACGACAGGTGTTAGTTTTTTACGAAGTGCATACATGTACCAGCACATGAGATCTAGACCATACCAGCCTCCTAGCCCTTTGCGTGCTGGGGACTAGATATGATTGGGCCCTTTAAGCTGGCCCCTAGAAATTTCAAATGCGTGTTCATGATGATCGACAAGTTCTCCAAGTGGATTGAGTACATGCCCTAGACCAAGGCGTCTTTAGAAAAAGTGGTCGAATTCCTCGACCAGATCATCCACCATTTTGGCCTCCCTAACAGCATCATCACAGATTTGGGAACTCAGTTAACTAGCAGTACATTCTGGGACTTCTACGATGAAAGGAGCATTGTTGTAAAGTATGTGTCAGTGGCGCATCCTAGAGCTAATGGACAGGTCAAAAGGGCAAACAGTATGATCCTCGATGCGTTGAAGAAAAGATTGTATAGAGAAAACAGGAAAGCGCCTGACAAATGGCTCAAAGAACTACCAGCTGTGGTCTAGGGTCTCCAAACCCAGCCTAGTTGAAATACGAGCGCATCTCCCTACTTCATGGTCTATGGTGCAGAAGCGGTGCTCCCTGCCGACATCACTTTTCGATCACCAAGGGTCAAGAAATTCGACACGGACAGGTATGATGAGTCACGAGAACTTGAGGTAAACTGCTCTAAGGAGCGGCGACTTGATTCCTATGTGCGTACTACCAAGTACCTCGCTGTACTATGCAAGTATTACAACAAGAATGTCAAAGAGTGGTTCTTCGTGGTCGGTGACCTAGTCCTGAAGTGGAAGATGAATCAAGATGGCATGCACAAGCTTTCATCATCGTGGGAGGGACCATTGAGGTCACGGAAGTCACATGGCCTACTTCCTACAGGCTAGCTTATCTCGATGGCACTGAGTTGCCCAACTCCTGGCATATTGATAAGCTCAGGCATTTCTACCCTTGAAGTGCTGAAAAATAAAGATATGTACCCCTCTTGTACTTTGATTATTTCAATAAAGTATCTATATTTTCTTCTGATTCACTCCTCATGTTTGTCTAGAGACTACTTTTTATCATTATTTTATAACAGACTAGTTGATAGACCACCATTCTTTCTCGAGTTCTCGAAGCCAGCCCCATCTCCGACTTCTCTCCACGCGTGCACGGGACCCGCTCTCTATGCTCCGGGTGGTTGGCGGGTGCTCCCTGGTTTGACCTGTGTGCTCTTATGTGTGAATAGGCTCTGTGCCTCGCACTCGGACCATAGATCCAGCTAGGGCCGTATGGATTCTACAAGATGACATGTCTCCCAACTACTACAACTTAAATAGAACACTTATATGTTCTAACTTAGTTATCCACCACACAATATACAAGCTTCAAACGTTTTTCATACAAAAACACAACAAGCTTACATTGTTTCCATAGTATAGTATTACAGGTTTGCCTGACGAGGCACAAGTCTACAATAAACTAAAAATGTTCTTCTTTTTACAGCTAAAGGCTATGGGCAGGGTGTTGACGGTTCTTAACCATCAAATTTATGTGTCAACTAAAGAGAGAAAAGGGGTATAAAATGAACTTCACCATAGACTTAGGGCTTTCACTAACAAATTCCACGAGTTTTGGTGAATATCTATTTCTATAGGGGATTATCAGGAAAATACCAAGGGAGACCCACATGTCAGATTTACATAGAGAGAAACAAGCATACGTGTAAAAAAGAACAATCTGGAAGACTCAAGAAGGCGACCCCTAGATGCTGAGGCCCACCTAGCATAGGCCAGAGGCGGCAGCCTCTACCCTAGGGCAGCCGCCCCTCCCCCTGAGCCAATCAGGGTGAATCACGCGAATTGTGATTCCACCGACTTTGAGGTGCAATAAAAATCGTCCATTTAGGTCGGTTTGATCCGATGGCTGTGGTGGCTCCGAGAGGGCTATATATTTAGGCCCCTCCCCCTAGGAAAACCCTAATTCATTATACAATTGAGGTAACCATCAGCAGAGCTAGGGTTTAGAGATCTCTCCACTAGAGAATTAGAATAGCTACTCTAGTTCTTCAAGTTCTACATAGGTTTAGACTAGATAGAGGAAGAGTCAGGCATTTGTGCTCGGAATTTTGGATCTCCATCATCAAGGATTGGTATTATCTTGTATCTATTCTTGTGACTTTATTCTAATATCATTATGTTTCTATTTATTGTGTTCTTAGTTTATTCTAGTTCTACATTTGATATGGTTATGATCGATAATGAGTTTATATATATGTTTGCAAAGCGCTTAGCTCTCTTCACGGGAGGGTTAGGTGGTAGATTACATGTAAGCATGGTGCTTAGATGTTGTTTACCTACAAATGCACCCTATTGATTGGGTCGTGTGGTAGATCGTGGAAGTAACAGTTCCGTTGAGTCCTTTGTATTCCATCCCCCGTTAATAGGTCCAACAAAACTAAAGTTGCGTAGGAAGTCCTGCTTTGTCTTGGCTTTTTATAGCAATGATCCTTATACATAGATGAAGTGTCTTTTGTGCTATATATGATAGTGTAGTGTTAGAGTAGATGAATGACTTAGTAGATTAGAACCTACCTAGAAATTCTATCTCTTGAACTAATCAGATGTCGACCTACCTTTTCGTTGAGTAGTCTATCTCTAATCTCTATGTGATTTATTCCCTGAGCTTTATAATTCATGTTCTTTATTTATCATGGTTTACCCCCTTCCCAAAAGTATGTGACTGTGCAACCAATCACTCATAAGTAGTCATGTTTAGCAAGTTTATCTCATCGTTTAAGTCCTTAGTTCTTTCCCTTGAACTAAATATAAATCAATGATACCTGAAATACTTCCCAGTGAAGTGCTACAGTGGTATGTTATCTGTTCGCTTGTGGATCCCATATTTATTTTACTAGAGGAGTAGTTATCTATACCACACTTCTGGTGCCATGTTAGGGATGACAACTTAGCTTAAGTGGTGTTAGAAGTGTCAACAAGCATTTCTAGCGCCGTTGCCGGGGAAGGAATAAACTTTTGAGAAAAAATTGCTTAAGCAGATACTTAGAAAATGAGTGATTGTCACTAGTCACCTCTAATTTGGCAGGTTCACCCCTGTTTGTTTTTCTGTGTCTATATCTTATATAGGGTATTAGCAGGATTGAATCTGATTCATTCAACTCTCCATCATCAGAATCAGATCAGTCTAGAAGGAAGCTCGTCACCAATGCCTAAAGCTATGGCCAAAAAGACCCTGTTGGAGTTCTCTGCTCCAATAGTAGAGAACATTCGCACTGGTCCAACACTAGAAACAGAAGATCTTCAGTTTGAGCTCAAGCCAATCCTCATCAACATGGTGCAAGCTATCCAATTCAGTGGAAAGGTACATGAAGATGCAAATACACATTTATAGGACTTCATGGAAATTGGAAGCACTATTGCCATAGGAGTTAATCAAGATATCATACTACTTCGCCTCTTCCCATTATCACTAGTGGGAAGAGCGAAGCAGTGATTCTAAGCCAATAAAGAAGACATCAATACATGAGAGAAGTGTTCCAAGGCCTTTTTAGCAAAATTCTTTCCAATAGGCAAAACTAATGCCTTAAGAGGAAAGATTACCAACTTCCAACAAAAGAAAATAGAGACCATTTCAGAAGCATAGGAGCATCTGCAAAGGATACATCCAAGATTGTCCCCATCATAGAATGGAGGAATGGTTACTCATGCAAGGCTTTTATCACGGATTAACCCAGAAGATGTGTTAACACCTAGATGCAACTACAGAAGGGTCATTTTTGTCACTCACTCTTGGGAAAGCTAAAAAGCTTATGGAGAAGATAGCAGATAATCAAAGTTGGTCCCAAGACAATACTCAATATTGTCTTCAAAGTGAAGGAGCAGTTGAAGAAGTCAATGCATTGTCTACCAAAATGGACGCATTGCTCAGCTGGCTTGACCAGAGGGCCAAGTACAAGGAAGCCAGAGGGCAATTGAAGCAACATATAGACAAAATTCAAGCCTCGCTGTCAGGAAGATTCCACATCAACCAAATTGGAGATAGCAATATAATAGCCAAGGTATGAATTCAGGTAATTTTACAAGGCAACCTTCCTTAAGAGAGTTAATTATGTAGCAATCCGATATCAACTCAAACATCAAGACATGGCTCGATGTTAATGACAGAACCTTGGAAGGTATAATTGATAAAATGGATAGTTTCTCCTCTGCCTTAAATGATCAGCTAGAGTTTAATAAGAAGATAGAAGCAAGGATAGCATAGTTAGCCGTTGCATTGCCTATTGCCACTAACCCTGAACAGGTAAGATCTATCACTACAGGAAGAGGGAGTTCCACCAGGGATCCCCCTTATCCAAAAGGTGCAAGGAGGCCACCTGTGCTTCCACCAGTGGTTGAAGATGAGATCAACAATCTAGAAATAGAAGTATTACCACAAGAGCCAGTACAAGATTAGGAAATGAGATAGAATTTTCAAGATACAAGCTACCTACCATTTCCTTGCAGAAATAGAAGGCCACAACAAACAGATGAGCAGTTTGGTAAGTTCGTAGAGGTAATTCAAAAATTATATGTCAATATACCTCTGCTGGATGCCATATAGGTCCCCACATATGCCAAGTACATAAGAGACATTCTCAACAAGAAGAGACCACTACCATCCACTGAAGTGATCAAGCTAACATAAGAGTGCAGTGCGGCCATCCTTAACAAATTACCAGAAAAAGAAGAAAGATGCAGGATGTCCCACCATTGACTGTACAATTGGAGACCAATATTTTAGCAATGCACTCTGCGACCTAGGAGCAAGTGTCAGTGTGATGCCCGCAGTAGTCTACCACAAGCTCAACCACACTACACTTGAGCCAACATCAATGTGCTTACAATTGGCCAATCAATCGGTCCGATATCCATTAGGCATTGCCGAAAACATTCCAGTCAAGATAAGAGAGTTCTTCGTTCCAATAGATTTTGTGGTACTAGATATGCATCCAGACTCAAAGGTGTCACTCATCCTTGGGAGACCCTTTTTGAGCACCGCCAATGCACACATTGATATCGGGAAAGGAGAAATCAAGTTCACTATAAATGGACAAGAAGAGTAGTTCGCATTCAAGTCAAAATAAGAACTCAATAAATCCGCGAAGATGATAGAAGAAGATCAGATAGTACAATCACTAGAGACAAAGACTTTATCTTTGGGAACATCAGCGGAATAAATAAATGGCAGGTCCAGTTCAGAGGACTCTAAAAATCTGGATCCTCGCCGAAAGGTAACTTGGTATCTATCCGCATTTAATTTTTTTATCTCATATAATTTTCTTAGGCATATTTATTCTTAGCATTGCATTATCAAATTCTACACCCCATATAAATAATTTTTATGGTGTGTAACAAACCTTTAAAAATATTTTATCATGGGAAAGACCCAGTGCCAGAGGCTCCCACACGAGTGGGGTCTAGGGAAGGGAATAACCGAAGTAAAGTCTTACCCCCACAGAAATTCTGTAGAGACACGGCTTCGAACCTAGGACCTGGTGACTTGGCGAGCTAGCACTCACCAACTGCACCAGGCCTGCCCTTCTAAAAATATTTTATCATGGTGGCATAAAAATTATTTCATGCTTTTTAATTTAGTTTATCTTCATTTAAATTCCTGCATTGTTTATTTTTTTATATAATTAGTGCATAGTGGGCCTCCACCATGGGTCCCACATGTCATAGACCTTACCTCACATACATCCCATCACATCATTTCGTCCACTTCCATTCACCTCCACCACCTTCTCTTTTTCACCGTCCAAATCCACCATCCCATCTTTTTCTATGCTTAACTTTGAAGCAAGGAGGATCACGCAAAAATTCAGCCAAGAAGGGAGCAGCAAGTGGGCGGCCACCCCCACCACTTGGGCGCCTGCCCCTCCACCTCCTCTATAAATGGCCTTCCTCCCATTGCTTCTATGCACCACACACTTCAGAATTTTAGTTTGCAAGCTGCTCTCGACTTCGAGTTTTCCTAGAGAGCTTGAGAGAAGAGAAGGGGAGTAGGAGAGAAGAGAACTGAGAGAAAAAAATAATAGAGAGTAAGCAAGAGTTCTTTAGCAAGTGAAGAGAAGGGGTAGTGCTGCAATAGGCCATCATAATCATAGTGGAAATGTTGTCTAAATAGGGTTAAGAAAATTAAAATATTGGGGGAGGTTCTGTCAAAATCCAATCTAGAAACTAGAAATCATTTTGAAGGACGGCTAACCACTAACTTTTTCTAACCCACCTCTGCACTAGTGTTTGTTCTTAAGTGACTTGCATGATGAAGAGCGTCGTTAGGGGAGTTGTTGGAGCTGTCAAGAATATCAGGACAACGAGCTCATCCCGTCACACTTCGGTTGCTGGCTCCGACATGAGCACCGACCCTCCACCAGTCACACCTCCACCAGCATCATCCTCAGCACCTCGTAGGGTCCTCCTCATAGCATCTAACCTTAGCCTGAGGAACTCTTGAGAAAGAGCTATCTATAGGAAGCTCAAGATCAAAATTTTCGCGCACACGCCAGTCCTCGATCCTACACTTCTTGTCGAGGCAGGCACAACCTGTTAATGCAAGAGCACCTCGGAGAGTAGCTTCTAAAAGAATTGCATGCAACCATAATTTAGTTTGGCATGGTGCTGAGGTCCCTCAAGAGGAGCCGACACACGCTAGCTATAATGAACAGCAAACACCCTAGTACCACTCATTGAACCCATGGGCGTACCCACCAAGCCAACTAGCTCAGCCACATTATGGGTACTTTCTGCCACCACCATACATCCCCACAGGAGAAGGACCCTCAGAAGAAGCACCTAGATATTCATTTGATACCTTTGGAATAAGGACAGAAGAAGAAGAACCACACCAAGACTTCGAGACAGGACACAGGTCTGATGCCACTAGGTTTCACTACACCCAGCAGCATTATGATGAGGAACTAGCATTCTGTCAGAACACCACCAACGCCCTTGCTCTGAATGCACATCATTGGGGTGGCCAGTGTTAGTGGAATGAGAACACCACTCAGACCCTGACCACCATCCGAGAGGGAATAGACCAAACCAACACCACTCCGAAGGATATGTTTAGCTTCCTCCAAATGCCGAAGTGATCGACCACGCCAACAACCAGCTTGGGGGAGGACCCCCATTATCAAGATAAGTTTTTCTTCAGTTCATTTCCTTTCTTTCTTTTTGGTATCTAATTTTTTTTGCTTTGCTTGTTTATTTGCTGTTTAGTTTGCTGTTTAAATTTGAGCATGTTTAAAAATGAAAATAAAAAGAGTGTGTAATATAGTTTGCTTTCAGTCGAAGTTTGCTATAAATAAAAGTGTGTAGATTTGAGGAATGCATGATGAAAATGATGAATAGTTGCTCTACTGTAATTCTTTTCAAGTACCTAGCTTTAAATTTGAGTTCTCCCAAGATTTGGATACACTGTTTGACAACTAAATTTACTCTACACTTTAAAACCTATGGGAGCATATGCTTAAACTAAGTCTAGGTAATTGACGGACATGATATGATGACAGTTGAGCTGCTGTTTATTATGTTCCTAGTGCTACTAAATTCTGGAGATTTGTTTGTGAAAATTGTAAATGTTTCATGATGAGTTCCTTATATGACAGAGAGTTAAAATTCCTACCACAGCTATAATTGCTTATTAGAATAGAAGCCTCCACATATTTGTAGGGCTTGTGTTTGCTTGAGCTATGTTGACCCCTAGGAGCTTATCATATAGCTAAATCCTGGTTTCACACACTCAAGTTCACCCTTGCTACTTCTACTCTAGAAGTACGCACCACATATATATCCTATCTTCACCCATTGTTCTACTCTTACACTGAGAGTGAACACCAAAAAAATTTCCCCTATTCATTTCCTAGCTACTTATCTAAAGATCAATGCTCCAAGTGTCATCCGTCATTTTTTTACAAGTTACCATTTGCAAGAGTATTCTTTTTTGGGCTGCAAGATATTTTTAAAAAAAGAGAGATAAAGAAAAGAAAGATTTATGAACCCTGTTTTCATCAAGTCCAAGTTTTGAAGAAGTTTTCAAGTTCAGAGGAAGTTCAAGTTTAGAGGAGTCATCTTCCAAATAAAGGAGCATTGATAGGATTATTTTGCACCTCTTCTCCTCCCACAAATATTCTCTCCGTTACTTCATCCACATATAAAACCATACATGCACAAACTGATTGGTTGTATGATGAGTTCCTCCGGATCCATGGTTCGATCGGGCCCATGCATTAGTTCTCCACACCTACAAGCCCCCATATAAGCTTTATTAGATATAGGGTGAGAGAGAGAGAGAGAGTGAAGGCTCAATAAATGCCTTGAACCATAAATACCACATATTTTGAGAGCAAGAGAGAAGGCATACCTCCTTTCAATGCCTTAGAGAGGATCCAAAAATACCATATATTGAGAGACCTGAAAGGGTCATACTAAGGAACTCTGAGTTTTATTTTGAAAAAAAACTTGTAAAAACTCTAGAACAGAGGTGGAACAACAGAGCATGAGACAACAGTGCTTGACTTAATTGTTCTGTCTTTCAACTGCTCAAGACCCAAGTGTAGGTAAAAGCCCCATGGTTAGAAGAAACATGAGTAAGTTTGGGAGTTATGATAGTCCACTCTAATCTAGGGAAGAATTCTTGTTTAAAGCATGTGTGCTTGTGAAGCGTGAAAGCATTATAGCAACTTCTGATTCATCTTTTGTAGCTATTTGCTCAGGGACGAGAAAAGGTAAGCTTGGGGGAGTTTGTTGATGGTTCTTAACCATCAATTTTATGTGTCAACTAAAGAGAGAAAAGGGGGTATAAAATGAACTTCACCATAGACTTAGGGCTTTCACTAACAAATTCCATGAGTTTTGGTGAATATCTGTTTCTGCAGGGGATTATCAGGAAAATACCAAGGGAGAAGCACATGTCAGATTTACATAGAGAGAAACAAGCATACATGTAAAAAAGAACAATCTAGAAGACTCAGGAAGGCAACCCCTAGAAGCTGAGGCCCACCTGGCATAGGCTAGAGGCGGCCGCCTTTGCCCTAGGGGCATCCGCCCCTCTCCCTAAGCCAATCAGGGTGAATCACGCGGATTGTGCCTCCACCGACTTTGAGGAGCAATAAAAATTGTCTATTTAGGTCGGTTTGATCTGACGGCAGTGGTGCCTCCGAGAGGGCTATATATTCAGGGCCCTTTCCCCTAGGAAAAACCCTAATTGATTCTACAATTGAGGTAACCATCAATAGAGCCAGGGTTTAGAAATCTCTCCACCAGAGAATTAGAATAGCTACTCTAGTTCTTCAAGTTCTACATAGGTTTAGACTAGATAGAGGAAGAGTCGGGCGTTTGTGCTTGGAATTCTGGATCTCCATCATCAAGGATTGGTATTATCTTGTATCTATTCTTGTGACTTTATTCTAATATCATTATGTTTCTATTTATTATGTTCTTAGTTTATTCTAGTTCTACATTTGATATGGTTATGATCAATAATGAGTTTATGTATATGTTTGCAAAGCACTTAGCTCTCTTCACGGGAGGGTTAGGTGGTAGATTACATGTAAGCATGGTGCTTAGATGTTGTTTACCTGCAAATGCACCCTATTAGCCGGGTCATGTGGTAGATCACGGAAGTGACAGTTCTGTTGAGTCCTTTGTATTCAATCCCCCATTAATAGGTCTAGCAGAACTAAAGTTGCGTAGGTAGTCCTGCTTTGTCTTGGCTTTTTATAGCAATGATCCTTATACATAGATGAAGAGTCTTTTGTGCTATATATGATAGTGTAGCATTAGAGTAGATGAATGACTTAGTAGATTAGAACCTACCTAGAAATTCTATCTCTTGAACTAATCAGATGTCAACCTACCTTTTCGTTAAGTAGTCTATCTCTAATCTCTGTGTGATTTATTCCCTGAGCTTTATAATTCATATTCTTTATTTATCATGGTTTACCCCCTACCAAAAGTATGTGACTATGTAACCAATCACTCATAAGTAGTCATGTTTAGCAAGTTTATCTCATCGTTTAAGTCCTTAGTTCTTTCCCTTGAGCTAAATATAAATCAATGATACCTAGAATACTTCCCGATAAAAGTGCTACAATGGTATGTTATCTATTCGCTTGCGGATCCCATATTTATTTTACTAGAGGAGCAGTTATCTATACCACGCTTATGGTGCCATGCTAGGGATGACAACTTAGCTTAAGTGGTGTTAGAAGTGTCAACACTGGGTGGCGCTCGGGGCTCGGGCTGGGCGCTGCTCTTCGCCTTCCCACTGCTCGACAGAGTCGGTGCCGCCTTGGCTAAGGAAGCTGGTGCCACTAGGGTTTGGCTGGTCGAGATCGCAGCCTCCGGTCGCTCCGCGGACGAAGATTCTGGCACCAGGGACTAGCTGGTCGAGACCGCAGCTCCCAGTAGCTGATTTGAAGATGACGGCTCTTGCGCCGGTGGTGACAACGTCCCGCACAAGTTGATGTCACCCATTATTGAAGCTGACAAGTCAAGCAATTGGATCCTCAGTTCATCTGCTGGCTTTGGGCCAACCTCCTTAGGATACCCCAGCTCGAAGCGCTTGAAGTCGATTAGCGGGTAGTGCGCATGCACCATGCTGAGTACATGGGAGCCCGCATATTCCCCAACCTCCTTCACGAACTGATGGAGTCGTCCCAAGGCACGCTAGCAGTTATTGATTACTCCACATGGTGGTGCTCTGGTGTCAGTTCTTAGGAGCTCTCGGTCGATCAGGTCCAACATTGGCATGATATCGGTCACCATTTGGTTGCACCGACCCTTCCAGAGATCTCAGTCCTTCTCAAGCTCTAGATTCTTCGCTAAATAGGCATCGCAATCTTTGATAACCTCTTCGAGATGCTTTTTTGCATTCACCCTTAGTTCTGCAGAGCAGCACTCCGGTCAGGGAAGTCTCATATGGAAACATACTGAACTGACACAGTAAGATCAAGACAACCAACACTTACTGCTCAACTCTAGGTTCTTTGACTTTAGCTCCTCGGTCATCTTTCTAGAATGCTCTAGGAGCTGCGCATGGTCTTGTGCTAGCTAGTTGTTTGCTACTGTCAGACGGGTGCACTCTTCGACCACGCGCATGTTGTCTTCTCGTAGACAAGCCACTTCATTCGCCAGGCCTACAAATAGGATGGTCAGTACAAGAATATGTATTAACAGCACTTTTCAGTGCTCGGGAAGACACGGCTAGACAACATACCCGTCCTCTCATGCTCTTTCTGGCTGAGCTGGATGACGACGTTATGTCAAGATTTCTCTAGCTCCGCCTTCTCCTTCTCGGTGGCCTCGAGCTTTTCGCGCAGCCGATCCACCTCGGCTGCCAGCTCTTTATTCTCATTGAACGTTGGTTCAATTTGGTCAAAGCACCACTTATGGTACTTTGCCGTCTTCACGATATCCTACAAGGTGATCACAGAATCATTTAAGTAAAGGCATCATAATACAGGTCTAAGAATGCACAAGAGAGCAACTTACATGTACTTCGGCTATAAGCCGCTCGCCGCTAGCTCGACCTTTCTTATCTCGTCATCTGTGGGGATTTCCTCGTGGCAGATATAGTGATCCCCACGTTGACAGCACACATAGATGTGTTGATGACCATCCTGGGGATGCCCCTAAATCTCCTCAATGATGTCGTCATTGTCAGACCATGCGGCCACAACAGTCTTCGGCTATTCTTGCTGATGGCTAGCTTCGGCCTCCTCCCATCGTCGGCTCAACCCAGCCTCAGCATGCCCTAGGCTGCTCCTAGGCTCCAACAACACCATCGGAGTTTTCCCCCGAGCCGCGGTGTCAGGTAGAGCACCCTCCTGTGTGCTCGGGGCGGCTACAGACTGCTCCGGTGCTTCTTGTCTGGGCTCAGGGACTCACCTCTCCTCTGTTGCTGTTTGGTCCACGACCGGTGCCTCAGGAGGCACCTATTCGGCTGACCTTTGCTCGGCGGTTGTCTCCACCTTCATCGGTTGGATCAGGACAGGTCCTGTTGTAGCCTGCTCGCTGGTTGTTGTCATGGTGGCCGATGACGGCCTCCCACTGGTGGCAAGCTATTCGGGGATCTCCATCGATGCTGAGCTACAATTTGATAAAAAGCACAATTGATTATGCCTCTTACTATCTGCCTTTACTAACTAATGTTTACTGAAGTGTGCAGAGACTTACTTGTCCACCTGGCGATGCGTGGCTGAGAATGCCCGCTGACATGGTCGCCCTTGACTCCCTTGCTAGCCAGACAAGCTCTGGCCACCCTCGCTCGGTGGCGGCACATGTGATGCAGCCGCAGTTGACGTCGTCGGCACTCCTAGTGATGGTGTCACTGCTAGTTTCCATGGCCCCCCTAGATTGGCTGCTCTACACACTTCCTCTGACGAGGAGTGAGCAGATCAGCTATCAGGTTTTCTTCTTTGTCTTCATCTGACCAGTTTTGTATAATTCTATGACGCTTGCTATTCGGATTCTCTGGCACTCCCGTGGTTTTTGAGCTTCTAGGCCTCTTCTTCGTGTGTTCGGGGGCGACTGGTTGCTTCTCACCCATCTTGCTCCTAGTGTCGGTCCCGGTGCTTGGTGCTCCACCTCCCTCCTCGTTGTCATCGACGTGAGCGTAGCATTGCTGCACGTTCCACGGTGGGGGCTCTACACTCCTCGGATGGTCCATCTCGGGCGCCAGTGACACGTACAACAAGTGCCTTTCAATGCTGTGCACCTAACACCACAAGGACAACAGGGATTCCAATAGATGTTTTTTATCAACTATGTGATCACCACAAAAGATAGATGCTAGGGGTACCTTTGGAGCTGGTTGGATTAGCTTGTACGCATGCATGATGACGTTCAAAGGATGGTATGACAGATCTGCCAGGTTGAATAGCTCTATAATCCTCCGCTTGATCTCGTCCTCGTGCAGCCGAGTTGGACGCATTCTAGTCTGGTCGGCTGAGCCCTGGTACTCATAGCCGGCGTGCACCCTCTTCTAGCAAGGCTGCACTCACCAACTGATGAAGCTCCCGACTATGGTTGGTCCGTCTAGACGGTTCCACGGGAGCAGTTCCATGAGCTCCCTCACTTGCCCCGTGTACTCTGGTCTTTCATTCTAGCTGACTCTCTTCTCCGGGATGTAGCCAACGTCACAAAGGGTGATGGTGTTGGGCTCTTCTCAGATGTAAAACCATTTTTTGTACCACTCCCCAACAGAGGTATTCTAGGGCAGCTATGGTACTCGAACTTCATTCCGTCATGGAGTGTCAGGTACACTCCACCGGCGATTTGAGATCCCCCCTGGACCCCTTCTTCCAGAGACAGAACAGGTGACGAAAGAGATCAAAATGTGGAGCGAATCCACCAAAGGCATCGTAGAGATGAATAAAGGTGGAGACAAAAAGGATTGAGTTGGGATGCAGATTGCAAATCCTAATCTCATAGTACAGACATAGCCCCTAGAGGAAAGGATGAATCGGAACCCCAAATCCCCTCTTGAAGAAATCTTCGAACACAACGATCCCACTAGGTTGGGGTCAGGGAAGCTTTCTGAGTCCGACACTCTCTAGCTTCTTAGTGCCTTGTCATGAAGAACCCCTAGGCCAACGTGGTAGTTGATGGATGATTCGGTGGACTTCGACTTCCACCACTCCTTCATCATTTCCGCCCTTTTCTGCGCTTCAGTTTTGGCCATCCTCTACCTCTCTCACCTCTTTGCTTTGGCTCAGCTGGTGTACAGAGAGTGTGTCGCTTCTAACGGCGGCAAGGTGTGCTAAAGGCGGTGGCAGAATCAGAATAGGGAACGTGGGCTAGAAGAAGAAGGCGATTGGTTTGCAAAGGTGACTGTTGGGTGTAAATGGGGAATGGCTGCATAGCAGCTATTTATCCCATTAATCATGTCGTTCCACCTCCCCAAGATACTTGGGGATCGTGCGCGTGAAATGTGGCACGCGCTGTGCAGTTTCCACTTTTTACCGGCACCTGCGCTAGTAAATGCGCTCCCTCGGTTAAAACGCGGGAGGGCCCATGTTGATGCGCCTTGACAGACGCTGGCCCACAGTGTGATTGACAAGATAATAGTGTGACTGCCACGTCACATCAGGAAGACTTCTGAGACAACGGGTCAGGCTAACAAAAAAAAGAAGAGAAAAAAAGAGGAGACACAAAATATGATAGGCAAACAGGTGTTGGAGATATATGACGCTCGGGGACTGGTCTGACGATTATAGTCTATCTCAGATCACTAAGCACCATCAACTCCCCGATCAGGCTCGGGGACTCATCGATCACTCTCCGACTATGCTTGGGGACTCGTCGACCACGACTTACACTGTGCTCGGGGACTGTTTCAACCACTCCTCGACCACGGCTTGATGTCTGGTTTCCTTGGCTACATGTGAAATTTGACTCGCATATAGTTGAGAGATCAGCATTTTCTTAGACCTGCTACAAGGCTCATACTTTGCCTTCCAGCAAGCTCAGGGACTACATCGGTATCATGCACCTGTGGGTGCATCTCATTATCAAGTTTCCAAGAAGGTTCATTTTAGACCCTGGCACCACGTGCCTACATCCTATTAATAGGCTCGAGGACTAAGTGGGCACACTTCACCTTGTAGTGAATATGCTTATTTTGACCCCTACGCTTTGTTTACCTTGCTTACATTTCTTTTTAGAAATACAAGTGGGCACACTTCACCAGGAAGGAAATCTTTTTCTTTTTCTCAAGAGCACTATACATTCTTCGGACAACCTACTACTCCGGCGACAATGGTGGTCGGTTGTATTTCAAGCTAGTCAGACGCCTGCAGCAACTGCTCGGATGGTGTTTTGACTGGTCAGAGACATCAAGAACTCAAGCCTCTCTGTTCGAAGAAGGTCAAGACAGCGTGTCGCATCACAATGCATAGTGCTCGAGGACTAGCTATGGGGGTATTAACCCCTATACCCCTACGGCTAGACTTGGGCTGGTCTAGACTAGTGGGCCTGGCCCACCAGAAGACGACGCATGGCCTAGTCGATCTGATCGGCGTCCCACGCAAGAAAGGAAAGCAAACTTGGAGATCAAGCAAGATCCTAGTCAGTTAGAATAGAAATCCTTATCCGGCTAGCTATGACAATTGTAACCGGGTAGGATTAGTTTCTAGATTTTTAACCCTACCCCCGGGACTATATAAGGCAGGCAGGGGACCCCCTCAAAACATATCTCCTTACATCTCTCCATACAGAGCAATACAATCTGACGTAGGACGTAGGTATTACGCACTCACGGCGGTCGAACCTGGATAAATCCTTGTGTTTGTCTTGCGTCACCATCTAGTTCGTAGCTTGCGCACCTGTTTACCAACAATCTACTACCTTGGGTATACCCCATGGCAGACTGCCGACCATATCTCGTCGACAGTTGGCTTAGCTAACTGGGGGAGTTGGCCTGGCCGGCTATAGCAGTCGGCTCAGTTGACTTGGCTGTAGCAAGGAGGGAGTCAGCTATGCTGACTTAGTCAGTCGGCTTGGCTAACTAATCTGCACCTACACCGAAAAATTCTAAAGTTTTATGCATTGACTATTCTTGAACATGAAAATTACGTCCACCGACGTCATAGCTAGATGCTTGTTGCACTAACATGTTGGCCTTTTGATTTTCATGCCTCGGAATATGCCGAATTTGAAATTCGGCAAAAGAACCAATGATATCTAGGCAAGCATCAAGACAAACTTTTAGTGACTCTTCTAAGCATTGAAATTCACTAGCAACTTGTTCCACCAACAAAGAATCACCGCAGGGTTCAACATGCCATACCTCATGGATCGCAATATGATCAAGCCGAATAAGAAAATCACATTCAGCTTGAATTTTGGTGCAAATGTAATTTTTAATCGTCTTGATATCTCTAATAGCACCATTGTGAGAAATAATTATTATGCCAACACCTTGTCCTTATTTGCAAGCCGATTAATCATATTGTCACATCCATGAAGTAAATCAAAATACATAAATCATGCCCCCAGCCTGAAAATCATCAAAGTGAGTTTCATGGGGGCTTTCTTAATAGCACGATGGTTGCAAGCATTCATCGGCTATATTTTATACTAAGGGTGATATCAAAATATTGGCCATATGAATTCATCCACAAGAGTATGCACAGCCGAAACAGAATATTTTAGGTACTGATCATTGGTGAGCATAGTAATTTTGGCAACCCTCCATGACATAAAAATCTATATTAGGGATTAAAGTAAGGAGATGAGAGATAACCATTCATACCATGAGATGAATTCCACATAAGCATAGGCAGAGAACATGGTTGATGCCAAGACCAATGACTCTGATGATCTGGTGCAAACTTCCAACTTGGCAATTGCCTCTTGAATCTTCTTCTTCTTCTTCTTCTTTTGCCTTTGTCGCACCACTTACTTGAGCATCATCCTAATGAGCTTGAATACTTCCTTTAGGAACCCATGCTAAACCCTTTTCTTTCAGCTTCTCTGCACTAAGCTTCTGCAACTTCTTTTCTTGCCACTTTGGTAAACCGATTAAGCATATTGGTTTTATTTCTGTTTTAGACAGCGGCAAATCATTCTTGACTTTGGGCACTCTCACCTTCTTTTATTTAGATTTAGCACCTAGAATATTAATAGATAATTTCTCCACTTCTTTGCCATCAATAGCTAGATTTTTCGGTAATGTAATTGGCTTTTCAAAAGTTGAATTCAGATCTGAACTTTTCTTCTTTCGGTCATCATACTTCATGCGGTAAACTTGTTTTACCACTTTCTTCTTTGCTTGAGCTCTAGATCGATTTTGATCAAATCGGTCTTTATAAGAAGGTGATTTCTCTGAATATCTAGGAGCTGCATACTCTATGTATTGTGGCCTATAATATGATGGCAAATGTGTCTCTTCATGAAACTAGCCCCAAGGTGAATATGAATGAAAATGTGTGGGCTGTGGTCTATAATACATGGGAATTGGCTACTCAAAAGGACAATATATTGCTGCTACATGAGATCCATTCCATTACCAATTCCACTCTTGAGATTTGTGCTTTGGAGGTAATTTTGATGATTGGACTTTCTTTGATCGATTGACAATATTTGCTTCTCCTATCTTTTCATATTTAGCTAGAAGTTCCTCGAAGCTAAGCTCTGGCCTTCTAGTCCTTTGTTTGTCATGATCCTTACCTCCATTAGCTTTATGAGCATCCTCCTCCTTCTTTTCATCTTAACAAACATGTTCTAAAGGAGAATTCTTAGCCGATTTCCCTTGCTCAATGGAGTCAATCAGCTTTTGCTCTAGTCCGAGAGATTTCACCTGCCCCTAGTATCTTCTAAAATTGTAGTGACATTGTCATCCACTAAAATATCTTTAACTTGCAATTGATGGACAACAACCTTGTCATCACTTGAGGGCTCCACATCTTTCTCCTATGCAACAAGGGGTGCTCCAGGTGGCTTTGCTGTATCCTGGGATGGCTTAGCCATCTCTAGCACCTCCAGAGGAAGCAGGGTTGGCTTAGCTGCCTCCTAGGCCGGCCTAGCCGACTCTACCTCTGGTAGAGCAACAACAGTGTCTCTAGACAGCTTAGCTGACCACTGGGTCGGCTTAGCCATCTCAGAGACAGCAGGGGTCGGCTTAGCCGTCCCTAAGGGTGGCTGAGCCAACTCAGCAGTAGCAGTAGCAATTGGCTCTCCTAGATGACTTTCTTGATCTATGGGTTCCATTACTTGACTCTCAGCCATCATAAGAGCTTTTGGTGAATCGGCTAATAATGCAAGCTGATTCGAAACCTGTTTGCCATCAAGACCAATTGAATCCAATTGGTCCATCTGTTGAGCTTCAGAAAATTTCAATCGGCCTTTATCAATGGCTGGTTGAATCACAAACGAAACATATTGCAATCACAAGTATTATGATCAAATGAATTATGCCACTTGCAATATGTAAGCTCTTCTAAGTTTTTAATTGACGGCAAAACATTGTGATCAATGATTCTAATAAAATTATTTTTGAGCAAGATATCAAAACATGATCACAAAAAGGAAAGTCAAAGCTATATTTTAATTTATTAAGCCGATTCTTTTGTGGAGTCGGCTTCAAAGCTAGGCAAACGAAAGGATTAGATTTATTATCAATCCATTCGGCCACAGCTTTGCAATTGCTCTTTGAAAGCCTTAGCTTTGACAAACTAGAATTATCGGCCTTGCCATATGGCTGAATGTGTTGGCCGATAGAATCTGAATTTATTTTATTATTAACAAATAAATTGCAATTATCAATCAGTCTATTACAACTACTTCTGAGGATATCTCTAATAGATGCAGAAATTGAAATAGTGTGACCGGATTGGAATTTAAGCAAAATATTTGTGTTTTGTACCTTGTTGATCATGTTAGAGAAATGTATATCCTTGATTTGAATAATGTGATTCTTCATCTCTGAGGAACGATCAACAAGTGTCGAATCATCTAGAGATGCATCGGCAGCTGCAGGAACCAAATAAATCAGCTTAGCCAATCTGGGCAATAGCAGTAGAGGCACACGGCTTAGTCGGCGTAAGTGTCGGCCTAGCCGACTCATGTGAAGCAGCATGGGTAGTCGACCTAGCGGACTTAGTGGTCGGCCTAGCCGACTCGGGGCAGGCTGCATGGGTAGTCGGCCTAGCTGACTGAGAAGTCGGCTTAGCTAACTTTGAGCAGGCAGGCAGTGCTTCATTCTTTTTTGCAGGAACTTGATCTTCACTAATGACATAATAGTCACTAGATAAGTACACAGGCCTTTTAGCTCTTGAAAAGTCAAGTCTAGCTGATTTCTGACGCTTTTCATGTTTTTCTGTAGTCAGACTTGCCTTTTGAGGGTCTAAAAATCCTGCTTTAGCCAATGTTTCAATTGTGATTGGCTTTTTCTCATTGGTCTTTCCAAAAAATTCATAGAATTTCTCCTCTAATTGAGACCATGAATCAATAGTGCACTGGGGCAAAGATGTAAACCATGCAAAGGCAATACTAGTAAGAGATAAAGGAAAATTTTGTACTCTCATATAATATTCTTTACCAGTAAAACCCAGCTGTGATAGATATATCCTAATATGTTCCACAACGGTCTTATCATCTTCACCACTAAACTCATAAAAATCGGGTATCCACCAACAACCAGGAGTTTTTAAGTAATTAATGTGTAATGGATATGGCCTATGATATGCATGCACCTTCCATTTAGAGGAGCCATATGGATTTCTAGTATGGGCTAAATCTTCATCGATTCGGCTTGTTTTAAGAAAATTATGTTTAGCCGAATCATATGCAATAGCTTTCATGCTCCTTACAGAATTCTCATTGATTCGGCTAGAATTAGTAGTAAAATTGAAGCCGAATTATGAGTATTGCCACTTATCCACCTCTCATCAATTCGGCTTGAGCTTTGAGCTACATGTGAAGCCAAATTTTGAGTATTAACATTAGCACATATTGCTGAAATTTCATGGATTTGGCTTGAGCTTTGAGCTACACATGAAGCCGAATTGTTAATATGAGCATTAGCATAGGGTGCTGAATCTGGAGAGTAATTGGCTAAGTAATTAACATCATCATAGCCAATTCTCTCATTCATCGGCATGTCTTGTGGTGGAACCACATAATGTGAGTTTATAGCCGATGAATATGGATTTACATGTTGTATGTTGCTAGAAGAATTATAGCTCAATGAATTTTCAGCACACATCGGCTCTTGGTCATAATATTCATCAAAAGTATTAGGTGATGCAACATATCTAGGATTATCATAGCTAGCAACACCAACATGAGAATTTATATCACTTGCAAAATAATTACTATAACCATTAGATGCATTTGCAAGTTGCACCTCGGAATAATTGTAGTAGTATTGTGATGAATCCCCTTGGTATTCCATGGTTTTGCACTCAACCGCCTTGATGAAATCTCCAATGAACAGCATGACACGTTGCAAAATAGCAACCTAGATCACAGCAATGGCAAACTAGATGCAATCGGCCTTTTGGGGCCGGATTGGACAGTAATGGCAACCAGAAAAAGATAGATCAATGAAGAATAGGGCTAGGACAAAGAGATTTGGCAACAAAAAGTGAAGCCAAAGCAATCTTCTTCCCCAACGGAGTCGTCAAAAAGCGTGTTGACGTCCGATGTGGTCCGAATCACACTCCAGAAAGGGCATTGGACGCTCGGGCCGCTATGGATCGAAGAACACAACTAGGATGTCACTCTTACGTGGTGAAGCACGGAGAGGTTTACAAGCAAACCACCAAAGGATAACCAATCGTGCTTACGTGACGAAAAACCGGATAGTTTTCAAGCAAACTAGCAAAGGAACCGCCGAAGCTCTCGCCCGGGAGGGACCCTGTTAGGGCAAGGACGTCGTCGAGTTGCCCTAGGTCGGCCGGCAAGCCTAGGGCACCATCCTTGGTCGTGGATCAAGGGATGAACAATACGGAGATAGGAGAAAAGAGTAAAAGGGGTCGGAGTAGATTGATTTGTTTGTTTGACAATTGGATAGATGTGGACTCAATCGGCTATGATCCTCTCATATATATAGAGGGGGTGATCTTATCCCAGTAGAAAAGCTCTCCAAAAATTAATCTTCAAGTTTTCCACGTCCAAACTTACCAAAAACCGATCTAGAAACAAATCGGTTCGGAATCTGAGAGTTAGATTCGGAACAGACCCTACCGGTAGTACCGGTCAGGCTCCACCGGTAGTACCGGTCTCGGACCGGTAGTACCGCTAGTTCATATTCACGCCAAACTGCGCCTCCTTCCACCATCCATCGGTAGTACCGGTCTCGGACCAGTAGTACCGGTAGTTCATATTTGCGCCAAACCTTCTTGGACCGGTAGTACTCGGGATCTCGGACCGGTAGTACCGGTAGTTCATACATTTTCTCTGAGGCATAACTCTCTCATTCGGACTCCAAATTGGACGTTCCATATATGTTTTTTTACCACCTCGACGAGAGGAACGCAATGGTGGAGTCCGTTACACATTTTGACAACTTCACAAAATAGACATTTTTTGTTGTCAAACACTTCTCTTATTTAATTTCTGCATTATTGGTCGTTACCAAGAGGATCATGGTGGACTCACCATCGCTTTCGTAAGTTTACTTGCTAATTGATTGTCACCATGATACTGAGCTTTGAACTTGTTTGACATGATATAAGCATCGGGGCGTGCAATATTTTGAACGAGTAGTGTAGTTAGGAAAACAATTTGAGCTCCGTGATCTTGGTTTAGCTTGATAATTTTCTATCTAGTGATAAAAAGGTTGTATTGCTTCATCGATTTCTATTAAATAAACACTAATAAATTTATAATATTTTCCAGAAATCTAGCTAAGGTTGGCGAGCCGCCATGAAACAAAGAGGTTCTGCACATGCTGACTATTGTTGTGATCGCAAAACTTGCTGATCGGCTGCACCCATGCACCCGCTAGAGCAATTCAATCAACTGTGAAGGTGGGTTCATGCTCGAAAATTCTCAGTTATTCTTCTTCTACTGCTTAGCATTTTGACTAACGTTTATCGGTCATTGCCCATGACTAAAGCACTCAGAATACTATGGTCATCCTCATTTTTCATAGGCAATGTAAGACAACATGTATGCGAGATATTCATAATTCAAGTCTGACACGCATGGCCACTGCACATATTAATTATTTATAGGTGATTTCATTGAATCTCTGCAACGAGGTGGTTGCTTCATATGCGAATTGTCATTCATCAGATTACTAGGAGAAGATCATGATTTGGCTTATGCAAAAAATATTGCCGGTAATCTATATATATGTTTAAAACATGTGGTTTACATATTTATTTTAGTCTTTGATTTTATACAAGACATGGTTGTGTGAATTTTGACCAGTCATTATACAAGGATTTGATATATAAGACTGTTAACAAATTTATGGCTTGAAATGGCTTGAAATTTTTATTTGTTTGTATGCCTATTACAAGGTCTAAATCTAGCATTGTTAGTCTTTTATTGTATATATGATTGTTTTATAGACACGTGTGTGCCGCACGTCCATTTCCACTTCCACTAGTTAAAACAAATAATTTAATACACTATGGAAGAAAATCTTCTAACCATGACGTACGACCAGAACTTGAGGTATTCAAATATTGAAATTGCATCGGCACTTTCCTTCATGACTTCACACTGCAGCCTGGAGTGGAGACGCACAGGGACGGCATCTGCAAGCCTGTGGGTTGAACGACCAGCTGCCGGGGCATGGAGGCTGGGGCCAGACAGTCGTCGATGGGGGCAGGCTGGAGGCCGGCCAGGGGTTGGCCGGGACACGTTTACGCGTGTCTCTCTCTTGCCGACAACTATGCGTCGTGTTTTTATTCACCACGATACTTCTACCCATCGCTGTACCCACGGAGCCGTAAAACACCATCGAGCTAATCTAAAAACATCGTTGTACAAGGCACCATCGAGCTAATTAAAAAAAAACGATCTTCACCGCCGCCTCCATGTGATCCCAACTCCGTGCCGCCACGTCCAACTCACACCTAATCTCGCCACCACCATCCACGATCTGCAGCGGCTGAAAGCACCAGGGAAGCAACAGCAGAGGACGAACCAGATGGATGCATGGAAGCAAGCGAGCATACCAATGCCGACCGAGATCAACGCCAGCGAGGTTTCACCTGTAGTAGCCTTCCGTACAGGTAAATCAACTAGCTTTGTACGTTGCTTGGATTTGTGAAAGCATTGACCTTGCTTCTTTGATTAGGTGCATCTATAATTTGATTGGTTTGTTGGATATGTAATTTAAAATTTGGTGCATTGTAGTTTGTTTTTCCAGGTGCGGTCTGTATGCTTTAGCTGACTTTGAGTGAATTGATAACATTGTTGTACATATGGGGATAGGGCTGCAGCGGATGCACCCAAACAACGGGTCCTGGGAGCGGTGGCGCTTTCCTCGGTGGCATGGGACGGGCCTGCTTGGGGTCGCGCCGTCCGCCAACAGCACCATGAACGTCTATGACGCGGGCAAGGTAAGGTATCACCGCCGATCGGGGTACTGTACTTGCTAGCATTGTTGGTTGTAGTGAATACAAGAGAACGTCAGCATGAAAGGCGTATGGAGCACTAATTAAAAATTGACAACTTATTTATTGTTGACGTTGAAGATGACCTCAAGCCAACACACCAACGAGGGCCTTGGAGGCCTAAAGAGGTTGCACACAATCTGTAAGGCCGCAAGAACGCAACGTAATCGGCCAAACCGATCTAGAGACCGATAGAGCTGATGTGGAGCTCGATCTCGGCTGAAAAGGCTCCTGAACCACTCCCGGAAGGATCAGTCAGGGAGAAGTACGTGGAGGATCTCCTAGGACCAGCAAGGCCGCCTAGGATACCGATGAATCTCATGGAAAGACGTCACCAAACAACAGGAGGGGTTGAGACAGGAGAATTAGGGCAAAGGGTGGTTGATATGTTGCATTTTTTACGATTGGATAGATGAAAACTCAATCGGCCATGATCCTCTCATATATATATATATGGGTGGTGGTCTTATCCCAGTAGGAAACCTCTCCAAACCTTATTTTTCAGAATTTCCACGAGTTTGGAATAGTTCGGATCGGAATCCAGAAGGCCAAATCCTAACAGGCCTTTTTATTACATCTGTCGAAAGTCCCGACTTGGGTCGGAAGTCCCGACATATGTCGAAAGTCCTGACTCGGGTTAGAAGTCCCGACAGTCAGAAGTCCCGACCTACGTTGGAAGTCCCGACTCAGGTCAGAAGTCTCGACAGTCAGAAGTCCTGACTTGGGTCAGAAGTCCCGACTTGGATCGGAAGTCTTGACAACAGAGCATCTTTCCGAGAGCATAACTCCTTCATCCGGACTCCGAATTAGACGTTCCATATATGTTTTTTTACCGTCTTGACGAGAGGAACACAATGGTGAAGTTCGTTCCACATTTTGATAACTTCATAAAATGAACATTTTTGAGTGTCAACATATGCCCCCTATTTTCAGGTGAATGATGCATGAACCTATAAACACTTAATCAAACCAAACACAATAAAACTGAATAGCAACGATGCCCATCTCATCGGCTACTCAGTGACTAAGGGTGATGTATACATCAGTCATTTTTGTTCTAAGGGTGATACATGTTTCGGCCATTGTTTGGAGAGCACTTAGGCTTCTTTCCAAACACTTGGAAAATACTTTTTCAAGTACCTCCCGTTGAATGCTACTTTGATACGTTCACCTTGCAATGTCTCTAGCAAATAAGAATTACCGTGTGTGACTTTAATCACTTTGTAAGGACCCTCCCAATTAGGTGATCACTTGCCAAACTGATTGCTCTTCGATCCAATTGGTAGTATGGTTTTCCATACTAATTTTTTCATTTGGAAGGATTTGCTCTTGACTTTCTAGTTGTATGCCTTGGCGACTCGAGCTTTATCTTTCTCTATCTCCTTAAGAGCTTTTAATCTCATATCAGTTACCTCATCGATGTTATCCATCATCAAATCATGATACACAAGCTGATAGATCATTTTATTTAGCAAGTCTGTATGCATCCAAATTTACCTCGATAGGCAACACAACTTCTTGATCATATACCAACTCAAAAGGAGTAACTTTTGTAGCACCATGCCTCGAGATGCGATGTGCCCGAAGAGCTTTAGACAAAACTGCATGCCACCTCCTTGGATTCTCCTTAATCTTCTTCTTGATGAGCTTAATCAAAGTTTTATTACTAGACTCAGTCTGGCCATTAGCTTGAGCATAGTATGGAGATGATTTGAGCAATTTGATCTTATATAATTCGACAAACTCTCTCACTTTCTTGGATATAAATGATGTCCCTTGATCTGTAGTCAATATTTGAGGGATGCTAAATCTATGAATGATATGCTCAGTAATGAACTCAATTACCTCCCTGTGTCTCATATTCTTCAAAGGAACTACCTCGGTCTACTTAGGGAAGTAATCTGTAGCAACCAACACAAATCGGTGTCCCTTAGAAGATGGGGGATAAATTTGGCCAATGAAGTTAGCCCCCAACCATGAAAAGGCCATGGTTTGATAATAGGATGAAGCATAGCAGCAGGTACAAGCTGAATATGTCTAAACCTTTGACACTTTTTGCAACCCTTGTAGTAACGAAAACAATCGGTCATCATGATAGGCAAATAAAAACTGGCTCTACGCAATAACCACTTCATCTTCAGGGCCGATTGATGCGTACCACAAATACCTTCATGGACTTCTCCCATAGCCACTCTTGCTTGATCGGAATCCAAGCACTTTAATAGCAAGTCCTCAGCAGTTCTCCGATAGAGCTCATCATTATGCAGCACATATTTAAAAGCACTCCACCGAACACTCTTGTCAACTTTAGCACTTGGATCACGTAAATATGCCAACAAAGGGAGTTCTCTAATCATATAAATTGGCCCCAACATCATTAAAAGTTCCGTTGGGTCGATTTGAAAGCTTCTCGGGCAGATTGGTCGGGTTGGCCACAGGTGAGTCGGCTAGCTGACTGGCTAGCATCCACCAGCAGTCGGCTTAGCCGACTCGTCTGTACCTGCATGAAAAATTCTAAATCTTCATGCATTGGCTTTTCTTGAATATGAAAATTACGTCCACCGATGTCATAGCTAGATGCTTGTTGAGCTAACATGTTGGCCCTTTGATTTTTATGCCTTGGAACATACCGAATTTGAAATTTGGCAAAAGAATCGATGATGTTATGGCAAGCATCTAGAAAAGCTCTTAGTGATCCTTCTAAACATTGAAGTTCACTAGTAACTTGTTGTACCACCAGCAAGGAATCACCATAGGCCTCAACATGTTTTACTCCTATGGAACATAGCATAATGAATCCGAATAGCAAAGCTTCATATTTGGTCTGATTATTAGTGCAATAGAAACTCAATCGGCTTGACATTTCAAATTTAGCTCCACTAGGGAAAATAAGCACAATACCAACACCTTGGCCATCTTTGCAAACTGATCCATCAAAGTATAATTTACAGGGAGTAAAAGTAAGGTAATTGATCTCATCATCTAAATCAATACCATGCTTAACGATAAAATCAACAAGAACTTGACCTTTCAAAGTTTTTAATGGTTCATAAGTCAAGTCATATTCAATTAATGCGTATGCCCATTTGTATATATGAAGGCAGCAAGATATCAAGCTAGCTACACAAGCACAACTAGAAACAAGAGCAACAACACAAGCAAGGTATATATGAAGGTAAATACAAGCTTGTGTTGCACGAAGGCAAACCACCGAGAAGAGTAGACAATGTTGACACGGTGATTTCTCCCGAGGTTCACTTGGTTGCCACCAAGCTACGTCCCCGTTGTGTTGACCAACACTTCATGGTTCGGCGGCTAATTGGTATCTACAACCGAGCTCTCCCAAAGAGCACCACAAGAACCCACCATCAAGTGTGGTAGCTCAATGACATGCTCAACTAGAGTTGCTCTTCGTGATCCCCACGAGGTGAGCACAATCCCCCTCACAAAGCTTCTCTGGAGCCTCGCACAATCTTCTTGTGAGCTTCGACAGAGCCTCAAGCCACCAAGCCATCTAGGAGGTGGCAACCTCCAAGATTAACAAGCACCATCGGCTTGCAACACAATCACCTAGTGCCACTCGATGCAATCTCATAATGCAATTGCAGTAGAATCGCTCTCTCACTCGATCTGATGAACGCTATCAAGCATGAGTGAGTTAGAGGGCTCCCAAGCACCACAACATAAGCCACTAAGGCTAAAGTGTGCTCAGCTACTAGCCATGGCTAGCCAAAGGGCTATTTATAAGCCTCTCCACGAAATAGAGCCGTTGCCTCCTCACTGAGCTGAAAACAGGATCACCAAACATGTTCGTTGCCCAATCAACAGACGTGGCCAGTGTCCGATGCCCCTCAGCAGCTCGCAACGGATCAATGCCATGTGTCCTCGATTGAACGAGAATCGTTGATCTCCAATGGTCGGCTAACTTCCAACGGTCGGCTCACGTGCAATAGACGTGTCCGACGCCTCCCTAGCCTCCCATCTGATGTCCAACAGACGTAGTCTAGAGAGCTCCAGAGATAGGCAATCGACCAATAGACGCGTCCATCGAGTGGGCATCAGACACCGCTCCACGTCTGTCATCATTGAGGCTTACACCGCTGCTGATGCCACTCACAACAAACGCTGACGTCCAGCGTCTGTCGCCCGACCACAGCCATGTTCTATGCAAGCTCACTAGCAGTGCGCCGTCTAGGGTTAGCCACCAGACGCTGATGCCAGTGTCTGATGCTCCTAGGGCTAGCGTCTATTGCTGCCGAGGACCACGTCTGACGCACGCTTCTCAGCGTGAAAACATTCCATGACTTCACCTCTAATTCTCGACTTCGGCGTAAAGGAAAATAGTCATTTTATTTCCTCGAAAACGCCTGAATCCTACCTCACAAACTTGGTGGGAGGGAGAGAGGGCCCTAAACCCATCTCTACCGCTCAAACTTCACCTCCTTTACAAATGTGCCAACACCAACAAGTGATCACCACCTTGTGCACGTGTGTTAGCATTTTCACAATCATTTTCTTCAAAGGAGTTAGCCACTCAACTTGTAGTGCCACTCGATTCTAGCAACTATGCAAAGTTAGATCATTCGTGTGGCACTAGATGACCGATATGCAAACAAGTATGCCCCTCTTGATAGTACGGCCATCTATCCTAAACCCGATCATGCACTTCTCTACACAACCTTTGACCGGTGAAATGAAATGCCCTAGGTTATACCTTTGCCTTGCGCATTCCATTCCATCTCATTCGATGTTGATGCAACAGATGCACCAACCAATCATCAAATGATATGATCCACTTCATATCATCACATGACCGTATCGGTTCATCGATCTTGACCTCACTTGCTCTTTACCATTGCGTTGGTCCATCGGCGCCAAGTCTTACTCAAGCTTCACTGTCACACGCGGTCCCTCGCTTCAAAGCCTCCGACTTGCCCTTCACACTTGCAACTGGTCCATCGAGCCAAGCCTCATCTTGATCTTCTCTGCCTTGGTCACATGACTCAATGTCATGTCTCACGTGCAATAAGCTCCTCCATCATCACATGTGCAAGCTTTGCAACATCTCCAAGCCATTTCCACCTCCATAACATATGTTGCTCACACACAGGTACCTGTGGAAAAATCACCTGTGTATCTCACATAAACACAATTAGTCCACCTAAATTGCCACTCAATTACTAAAACCAAACAAGGTCCTTTCACACACCTTCCTAGGAGATTTTGGGATGCCTACACTGTTGTGGAGAATGCTTAGCCATGTAGGTTATCCTGATGGGATGAAGCCTCACTATTTCTGAAGAAATGATCAGTTGGGTGAAGGTCTGTTGGTCACTATGGAGGCCATTGTTCACCCTAGAGGTGATGGTTCTGAGTGGACAGGTTAGCGTTATGAGTCCACTAGCAGGACTGCTGAGGAAGTGGCTGATAGGGCTGCTTTTGGGATACTGAGGGACATTATGATCCATTTCCCTCAGGAGTTGGCAACTGCTATGGCTAGGGTCTTTCTGAGGGGCAATCCCTCCACTGACTCGTGGCAGCAGGCCAGAGGAAGATCTTTGGAGATTGGAGCTGCGGAAGGACAGAACAGTGACAGCCCTGCAATGAGCGCCATGTTCGTAGTAATGAAGGCTTTTGATGGAGTAGAAGGCAGTTTGAGGCACATGTCTGGTGCACTTGGCCAGGGCTATGATGACAGGTGTCAGCTTCAGAGGGACCACGACGCTGAAATCAAAAGGCTCAATGTGGAGATGGCTCAGTTGACTCACCAGAGAGATCAGGCAACACATAGGACTAGAGTGTATGAGGAAGACATCCGTGCACTAAGAGAGCAGCTTGAGAATCTAACCACAGCTAACAGGAACAGTGAGCGCATATTGATCCATGTGCTCCATCAAAGGAATGAAGCCTGGTCTGAAGAAGATGTTTTGAGAGCCCGATAGGTTGAGCTAGAGTAGCAGTTGGCCAATGCCAAAGAGTACAACAACAACCTGCAAGAGGAGGTTCACCAGCTGCATAATCAGCTCCACCCTTACGTTCCTCCTGGAGCAGAAGAGATGGATCTGGACGAGGACGAGGATTTCGAGGAGCCTAAGGCACTAGCTGAGGATGATGATGATGATGATGATGATGATGATGATGATGATGATGCTGATGGTGACCATGGCAACGTCTTTGACTTAGACAGCAACCACGACGAGTAGGCTAGTAGTTGTGCGCTAGCTACTAGGGTTTCTTTTGCGATGATCTTTTGCGTGGTTGGCATTTCTGGCATGCATTAATGAGTAAGATGACTAAGACTTTAATGTAATGTTAGAAAACTTGTATGTGTTTGTGGCGATATCTGAACGTCGGAAAGTCTAGTGTATGTATGCTGACAATTTGGTTGTAATGCACGCGATGTGTTGCGCTTAAGTAATCTAATTAGTGATGTTGTGTTATGGAATGACTTATTGTGCCTCTGTTTTATTGTATGAATTTATTCTCTCTAGTGAACTCAATACAGCATAATTTTTCATTCACCTGCAGTTACTACAACATCGCCTAATAATTATTGTTGCTAAAATATGCAGATGTTGAACACTCATCGTACCATTTATGACGCGACTAAGGCAGGTGGCAGTGCTACTGAAAATGAGAACCGTGATCCACCACCACCTCCTCCTCCACCATACACCGCGGAACAATTCTTCGCGCAATTCCTAGGAAGTCAGCATAACATGGAGAACATGCAGCAAAACATGGAAGCTGCATTGCGTAACATTGCTGACAACACCCGACATGGGTTAAACCAGGGTGGACATAAAGTGAATCAATATAGCAGTTTCAAGGAATTCATGGACATCAGGCCACCGATCTTCAAGGAAGCGGCAGAGCCACTAGATGCCGAGGAATGGATAAATACCATGGAAGACAAGTTCCGTGTGCTAAGAATGATAGAAGTGTTGAAAACTGAATATGCAGCTCATCAGTTATAAGGACCTACAGGGATGTGGTGGAAGCATCATCGCACCACTTTTCCTCCTAATGCTCACATTACTTGGAGTGAATTCACTGATGCTTTTTGTGGAGTTTACATTCCACCTGGTCTGATAGAAAATAAAATTGGGAGAAATCCTAGCACTGAATCAAGGCACCAAGACTGTGACTCAGTATTTGTATGCTTTCAACAATTTATGATGTTATGCTTCTGACATGGTAACACTGATGCCAAGAAGATTGCTAGTTTTAAGAGAGGTTTGAATCCCAAAATGATGAAGCATGTGGGTACCAATACCAGAATTGGGTTTAATGACTTTATGGGATTAGTTTTGGATGTAATTATGGGAATGAATTGGATGAATAAGATGGGGGTAGTGATCGATGTTGGGAGTAGAACTATTTCCCTCAAGGAACCTGTTGGAGAAGACACTTTTCAAGTAGTGTTACCTCGTATAATAGATCTTGGAAGTATGACCTGTGCCATCCAAACCACTCTTCTAGCCAAGATTTCTGTAGTATGTGAGTTCCCGGATGTGTTTCCAGACGAGTTACCCGATCTTCTGCCGAATAGGGATGTTGAGTTCGCCATTAAATTAATCCCTAGAACACCATTGATCTCAAGAAGGCCTTATCAGATGCCTCTAAATGAGTTAGCTGAGTTGAAGAAGCAACTTCAGGATCTGTTGACCAAGGGTCTGATTTGTCTAAGTTCGTCTGAATGGGGATGTCTCGCACTGTTCGTGAAGAAGAAGAAGGGTAACTCCTTGAGGATGTGCATGGACTATAGGCCACTTAATGCAGTGACAATTAAAAACAAATATCCTCTCTCTCAGATTGATATCTTGTTTGACCAATTGTCAAAAGCCAAAGTATTTTCTAAGCTAGATTTGAGATCAGGGTACCATTAGATCAAGATTAGGCTACAAGATATACCTAAGACCGTATTTTCACCAGATATGGATTGTACGAGTATCTTGTCATGTCCTTCGGCCTGACAAATGCTCCTGCATACTTTATGTATCTGAAGAATTTGGTCTTTATGCCAGAATTGGATAAGTTTGTGATTGTGTTCATTGATGACATCTTAGTATATTCAGAGAACAAGAAGGATCATGTAGAGCATCTAAGAATTGTCTTGACCAGACTCAGAGATCATCAATTGTATGCCAAGTTTAGTAAGTGTGAGTTTTGGCTGAAGACAGTTCCTTTTCTCGGTCACGTGTTATCAGAAAATGGAATTTCGGTAGATCCTAGCAAAGTATAAGAGGTTATGGACTGGAAGGCACCAACCACAGTTCACGAGGTTAGGAGTTTCCTTGGATTAGCCGGTTACTATCGTTGTTTCATACCAAATTTCTCTAAGATTGCCAAACTAATGACAAGTCTGCTATAGAAGGACCATAGGTTCGCTTGGATAGAGGAGTGCGAGGCAGCTTTCCGCACCTTGTGAAAATTGCTAACCACTGCTCCTATTCTAGCGTAACCTGATATAGAGAAGTCGTTTGATGTGTTCTGTGATGCATTCAAGAATGGTTTATGATGTGTTCTTATGCAAGATGGAAGAGTCATTGCTTATGCCTCACGCCAATTGAGGAAACATGAGGTTAACTATCCAACACATGATTTAGAGCTTGCTGTCATTGTGCATGCTCTAAAGATTTGGAGACACTATCTACTTGGGAATGTGTGCAACATCTTTATAGATCACAAAAGTACCAAATACATATTTATGCAATCTGAATTGAAAATGCAACAGAGAAGATGGTTAGAGTTGATCAAAGATTATAATCTGAATGTACACTATCATCCGGGAAAGGCAAACGTAGTGGCTAATGCTTTGAGTAGGAATTCACATTTCCATATTGTACAACCGTTGTTCGAAGATGGGTTCAATCTGATGCATCTTGCTGTGTTGCACAATATCCAGATTAGTTGTACCTTGGAGAGTAAATCATATGAGGCCAGAAAACAGACAAAGGAATATTCCATATCAAGGAGAAAATAAAGAAAGAACCGACTAAGCATTTTAGAGTGGATGAACAAGGAGTGTTATGGTTCGATGACCGTCTTGTTGTACCTAAGGATCGAGAGCTCAAGAACAAACTGATGGATGAAGCTCATCTTTCTAAGCTATCCATCCATCCTGGAAGTAGCAAAATGTATCAAAAACTGAGACCTTGTTATTGGTGGATAAAGATGAAGAAAGAGATTGCAGCTTATGTTGCTAGATGTGACACGTGTTGTAGAGTGAAAGCTCTTCATATGAGACATGCGTGTTTGTTACAACCTTTGTCAGTACCGGATTGGAAATGGGAGGATATAAGTATAGATTTCATCTCTAGTCTTCCCACCACTCAGAAAGGAAATGATTCAATTTGGGTGATTGTAGATTGTCTTACCAAGTCAGCTCATTTCTTCCAGTCAAAACAGTGTTTCAACCGCCTCAGTATGCTCAGAGGTACATTGCAGAAATCATTCGATTGCACGGTATACCGAAGACTGTAGTGTCTGACAAAGGATCACAGTTTACAGCTCACTTTTGGGAACATCTACATAAAGGTTTAGGTACTAGTTTGGTTCGTAGTATGGCTTACCATCCATAGACAGATGGACAGATAGAGCGAGTTAATGCTGTTCTAGAAGATATGCTTAGAGCTTATGTGCTGTCTTCCAAGGGTTCATGGGAATCATGGTTACATTTGGCCAAGTTTGCTTACAATAATAGCTATCAAGAGAGTATCAATATGGCTCCGTTTGAAGCATTGTATGGCAGAAAGTGTAGGACACCGTTTGTCGGGTACCCAAACAAGGGGTACCCATAATCAACGATTAAGAAAGACAAGCCCCTGAGAAAACCACGCCAAAGGCTCTGCCCACGAAGGCAGAACGAGCCGAAACAATGCATGGAACGCCTCGACCACATTCTGACTCGCACGAGGCTTGCTCGACAGGATGCCTCGACCACCGAGAAATCTCCGACTCGCACGACCATGGGTCGAGCCGGTCGACCCACCTCACTCACCAACTCTGAGACAAAAGTCAAAGCATTTAATGCAACCGCCAACCACTTCCTACCCCCATGGCTACAGCGATAACCAGCATGGAAGTAGTACTAGTGTCAAATCCCACTTTTTACTATCCATCTCGAAATGGGCAGTGAAAACCTGTCACTGTACACGCCATGCCGAGCACTATTCTGCCACTGATCCCCCTCGAGGTAGAATACGATGAGTATCATACCCCAAAATTCCCAGGACTCAGCCTTATCCATTCCCCGTCGACCCACCTCGACCCGTCCTCGACCCGGCCTCGACCAACCGCTGGTCAACAAAGAAGCAAGGCCTGCATGCCATAGGATCCAGGAGCTTTTCACCATCTCATCCTCTATGTCACTATGGTGTCCGGGGATGGCCGACCATTCTCGGAGCACGTCGCTACAGCGGCTTCCACAGCGCTCGACAAAACTTCACTTCTAAGGCATCCCCCGGCGTCTCTGCCTCCTCTTGACCCTATAAAAGGGCAGGTAGGGGACTCTACGAAGGGGGACGGAGAAGGAAAAACCAGTCACCAACCCACCATAGAAGATCAACATCTCAAATAATCTCCTTTGTACTCTCACTTTTTCTCTCTGAGACTTAGGATTGGCTCCCTCTCTCACAGCTTGTAACCCCTATACAAGCACTTAGGTGCAAAGAAATACAATACCCCCCGCTGGATGTAGGGCCTTCTCTTGCCTGAACCAGGATAAACCCGCGTGTATTCTTGCATCACCATCCAGATTAGGGACACGTAGCACAAATTCACTCATTGGCTTAGGACCCTCGCGGGACCAGACACCGACAGTTGGCACGCCTGGTAGGGGACGCTGCGTGTCAGCATCATTTTCTCACCATTCTTCTAGATGGATGACCCCGAACATCCACTCCTATTGGCCACGGTGATCTAGTTTGGGAACTTGGAGTTCATGTCTCTTGGCCATGGCTACGACATGGTCCTCCTCCCACCTAGGCACCGGACCGACGGCGACCACGAGCTCTCCTAGCCTGGGGGAGCACTACGCCGATACCGTCGCTCTCGCCAGGCATGCGCCGCCAGGCGACGGCGTACCTAGCGCAACCGCTGTCATCGCCTCGCGGAGGGTGATGGTATCCCCTGATCCGTCGCCTCTTAGCCAGACGCCGACATGGATTTCCTCACTAAGGATCTATGTAGGATGAGCTTGGCTGAGGGTAAGATGCTAATGGGGTGTCCCGTCACTCCACCGCCCAGTGCGGCGCCGCCACCTGCCAGTTCGATTGCTCTGGTATCGGGAACCACGTCCTCACCAGCATTCCCATATGGACTGGACTCGGTTGCTTGGGTGTATGCTTTTTCTATAAGCACCAGCATGAGTGCTTACAAGGAACTCCCCGGACACCATCTACGTTCCACCCTTGACCTCATCACGTCCACGCCAGCTTCCAAGTACCTAGACTCCATAGAGATCCCAAATACGGAGCTCCGTGTGACTGCCTTTCATCATCACGACCTTAGAGACACACGACCTCACATGCACCCATTATACTACTATTTTGGCACTCCAAACTCTGACTCTACCAATGACACCTACGACTCGACTCGCGAGTGCTTCAATATCGATGGGGCTATCACGTTGGATTCAGAGGATGAGGCAGCCGTTGGAGGAAGGAACGCCACGCCACCTCAGGTCGAGCCCCTGCTGCACGGGATGAGGCTCAATTCCTTGTGGACCAAGGAATGCAACTCGAGCAAATCCATGAATTGTAGGATAGGCTCAACAAGGAACGAGAAAATCTATGCCTACTTCAACAAACCCTCGAGCACGAGTGTGCGGCATGCGCACACGGTGGAGGAGCTCGAGAGAGAGCTCGCGATGTCAATCATCGCATCATCGAGGATTAGGCAG
The DNA here is from genome assembly GCA_038087645.1 of Saccharum hybrid cultivar R570. NCBI lineage: Eukaryota > Viridiplantae > Streptophyta > Magnoliopsida > Poales > Poaceae > Saccharum > Saccharum hybrid cultivar. The sequence goes on from JAQSUU010000038.1 coordinate 6,825,002, forward strand.
GCGAGCCCCCGGTCTTCGGCCGAGCCAACCAGAATGTTGTCACGGCCGCAATGCTCCTTCGTAACATGCCCGAGCCATCGAACCCTGAGGCCCATTGGGCCCATGATGAAATCTGAGGACTCCTCGAGACCACTGCCATGCAGCAGGCCGATAGCTTCGCCTCGAGGCGATGCGGGCTTGCCTCGGAGCAGCCTGCAGAGCCCTCCCGACAGGAGAGAGAGGCCTCAGTTCATCCCGAGCACACCCCCCAGTGAAACAAGGTGGCCTCTATCCGTGAACGCATCGTCGACAACCGTGAACCTCGAGATGCTCGTGACAACATCAATGAGCGCTGGAGGTGTAAGAGTGGTGACGATGTAGCTCGAGGCTACCATGAGCACAGGGGAGGGCGCTACGACAGCTCGGAGGATCGAAGCCCTTCACCCAAGCCACCAGGCCCTTGGGTCTTTAGTAAGGCCATTCGCGAAACACTGCTTCTGGCTCGATTGTGCCCCCCACGACCCTTACCAAGTATAACGGCGAAGCCAAACCCGAACTTTGGCTCGTCGACTTTAGCTTGGCTTGCCAGCTGGGTGGGTCTACCGATGATCGAGTCATCATTCAACAACTTCCCCTGTTCCTATCGGACACCACCCGAGCCTGGCTCGAGGACCTCCCACCTCGATAGATCCACGACTAGAGCGACCTGGTGAGAGTGTTCGAGGGAAACTTCAAAGGGGCCTACATGTGCCCTGGTAACTCATGGGACCTCCGAAGCTGCAAACAAAAGCCGGGCGAGTCCCTCCGAGACTACATCTGGTGTTTCTCCAAATAGCGCACCAAGCTTCCCAACATCACCGATTCCGACGTCATCATGGCCTTCCTCTCTGGTACCACCTACAAAGAGGTTGTCCGAGAGCTGGGCCACAGCACTCCCATCACTGCCAATGGTTTGATGGACATTATCACCAACTTCACCGCCGCCGAGGAGGCGGTTGGTGCCATCTTTGGCAGCGACCAGGACAAAGGGAAGCGCAAGGAAGAGGATCCCGCAAGCTCTAGCCGGGGCTCGAAGAGGAACAACAACAAGAAGAAGAAAATTAGCAGGGCAAACAAGAGACCCCGGTCGATGACCTTGTCGCCGCTGCTAATCGTAATAAACCTTGAGGACCCCCCGGCGGGAGCATTTTCGACAAAATGCTCAAAGAACCATGTCCCTACCACAAAGGGCCCATGAACCACAACCTCGAGGACTGCCACATGCTCCGGAGGTACATTGAAAGCCTAGGCATCAAGAAAGATGACAAGAAGGAGGATCCTAAGGGAGACGACAAGGATGAGAGGTTTCCCGAGATTCATGACTACTTCATGATATATGGAGGACCCTCGATGCGCCTCTCAACACAGCAACGCAAGCGGGAACGTCGAGAGGTCTTCTCCGTGCAACTCGCAACCCCCCTCTTCCTTGATTGGTCTAAGGTGGCCATCACTTTCGACCGTGATGACAACCCAACTACGTCCCCAATCCTAGGATCTACCCACTCATCGTCGATCCCATCATCGCCAACACACGCCTCACCAAGGTGCTCATGGACAGAGGCAGTAGTCTTAACATCATTTATGCCTAGGCCCTCGACCTTCTGTGAATGATAAGGACGCACCTCCAACCCAGTATCGGGGGCTTCCATGGAGTCATGCCAGGGAAACGAGTAGGGCCCGTCGGGCGAGTCGACCTGCCGTCTGTTTCAGTACTCCCGCCAACTTCAGGAAGGAAACTCTCACTTTTGAGGTGGTTGGATTCCATGGGACATACCATGCCATTCTTGGGTGCCCCTGCTATTCCCGATTCATGGCGATCCCTAACTACAGCTACTCATAGCTCAAAATGTCGGGCCCCAATGGTGTCATCACTATCGGGCCCTCCTATGAGCACACCTACGAGTGCGACGTGGAATGCGTCGAGCACGGGGAAGCCATCTTGGAGTCAACAACCTTGGCGGCAAACCTCAATGGTTTGGCCAAAGAGGTCCCCAACCCCAAGCACCATGCTAGCAACTTCGAGCCCACGGAAGACATCAAGCTCGTACCCCTCGATCCCACCGACCCGAACAGAAAGGTGTTGAGCGTCAGCGCCACCCTCGATCCCAAATAGGAAGCAGTGTTCATCGACTTTCTCCACGCAAACATCAACATCTTTGCGTGGAGTCCCTCGGATATGCCAGGCATAACCAAGGAAGTCGCCGAGCACGCCTTGGAGATTCGAACCGACTCCAAACCGGTGAAACAACACTTGCGCCGCTTCGACGAGGAGAAGCTCAAGGTCATCGGCGAGGAGGTCCACAAGTTGTTGGAGGTCAGATTCATCAAGGAGGTTCATCATCCCGAGTGGTTGACTAATCCTGTATTAGTTAAGAAAAAGAATGGGAAGTGGAGGATGTGTGTAGACTATACTAGTTTGAATAAAGCATGTCCAAAAGTTCCTTTTCCTTTACCACGCATTGATCAAATCGTTGATTCTACTGTGGGATGTGAAACTCTATCATTCCTAGATGCGTATTCCGGCTACCACCAGATCAAAATGAAGGAGTCCGACCAGCTCACGACTTCATTCATCACCCCGTTCAGCATGTATTGCTATGTTACTATGCCCTTTGGTCTCCGGAACATAGGGGCTACGTACTAGCAATGCATGCCACACATTTTTAGGGAACATATTGGGCCAACCGTCGAGGCTTACATTGACGACATCGTTGTCAAAACCAAGAGGGTCAACAATTTGGTAAACGACCTCGACGTAGTGTTCAAATGCCTTAAGGCAAAAAGCATTAAGCTTAACCTTGAGAAGTGTGTCTTTAGTGTCCCTCGAGGCATGCTCTTAGGGTTCATCGTTTCCGAACGTGGCATCAAAGCTAACCTAGAAAAAATCATAGTGATAACCAAAATGGGCCCTATCCATGATCTAAAGGGTGTACAGAGGGTCACGAGCTGCCTCACGGCCTTTAGTCACTTCATTTTGTGCCTCGGTGAAAAGGCGCTCCCACTGTATCATCTCCTAAAGAAATCAAAACACTTTTCATGGACCCTCAAGTCAGAAGAAGCCCTTACAAAGCTCAAAGCAACGTTGTCCAACTCTTCTATCCTCGTCCCTCCTACCACAGGGGAGCCCCTCCTACTTTATGTCGCCGCAACAACACAAGTGGTCAGCATGATCTTAGTTGTCGAGAGGGCAGAGGAAGGACATACCTTGCTCGTTCAGAGGTCAGTCTACTTCATCAACGAGGTCCTCTCGGAAACCAAGGTTCGCTACCCGCAAATCCAGAAGCTGTTGTACGCCATCATCTTGATGTGGTGCAAACTTCATCACTACTTCGAGGGCCACCCGGTGATCGTGGTGTCTTCTTTCCCCCTAGGAGAAATAGCCCAGAACTGGGAAGCCTCAAGTAGAATAGCAAAGTGGACGGTCAAGCTCATTGGTGAGACCCTCTCTTATGCGCCACGCAAAGCCATCAAATCCCAGGTGCTGGCAGATTTTCTAGCAGAATGGACCGACACTCAACTTCCTCCGGTTCAACTCCAGGGCGAGCTTTGGACCATGTACTTCGATAGGTCGCTGATGAAAACAGGAGCAGGCGTGGGCTTGCTCTTCATCTCGCCCCTTAGAGTCCACATGCGCTATGTAATCCGGCTTCATTTTGTTGCCTCCAACAACATCACCGAGTACGAGGCGCTCGTCGTGGGCCTGCGCATCACCATCGAACTAGGGGTCTGACACCTCGACGTTCGTGGTGACTCCCAGCTCGTGATCGACTAGGTCATGAAGAGCTCAAGGTGTCGTGACCCCAAGATGGAAGCCTACTACGAGGAGGTACAGCGCCTTGAGGACAAGTTTCATGGCCTCGAGCTCAACCACGTTGCACGCAGATATAATGAAGCTGCCGATGAACTCGTCAAAATCGCTTCTAGTCAAGCCATAGTTCCACCTGACATTTTTGCGAGGGATCTCCATCAATCGTCTGTCAACACCAGGGCAGACGGGGGGCCAATGGTCCATCACTTGATCCCCCACCTGAGGTGAAAGCTCCCACGAATGGGACTGAAGTCATGCAGGATGAAGGCTCGACCCCACCAGCCAACCTCGAGCCCGACTGGCGTGTTCCGTACCTCAACCATCTCACTCGAGGGGACCTCCCCTTGGATACGACTGAGGCTTGACGGATCGCTCACCGGGCCAAGACCTTTGTGATATTTGGTGACAACAAAGAGCTTTATCGACGCAGCCCTACGGGCATCCTACAACGCTATATCACAAATGAGGAAGGCAAGAACCTGCTCAAAGATCTACACTCAAGGGCTTGCGGTCATCACGTGGCACCTCGAACCCTCGTTGGAAATGCATTCCGACAAGGTTTATACTGGCCAACCATGATCTCTGACGCTATTAAGCTAGTACGCTCCTGCAAAGGATGCCAAAACTATGCAAGGCAAACCCACCTCCCAGCTCACGCCTTGCAAACGATTCCCATCACATGGTCGTTCACCGTTTGGGGGGCTCGACTTGGTCAGACCCTTGAAAAGGACAACTAGTGGCTACACCCACCTCCTCGTTGCCATTGATAAGTTTTCCAAGTGGATCGAGGCCCATCCTATCACCAGCATCAGGTCTGAGCAACCGTGCTATTCTTCACCGACATCGTCCACCGCTTTGGGGTTCCTAACTGCATCATCACGGACAACGACACCCAATTTACCGGCAAAAAGTTTTTGGATTTCTACGACAACCATCACATCCGTGTGCTCTGGTCGGCCGTAGCTCATCCAAAAACAAATGGCCAAGTAGAACGTGCCAACGACATGGTTCTACAATGATGAGTTCATGACCATGCTTGGAGAATTACATGGAGGCCAAGGAGATCAGCAAGGGCATCCAAATCGAGAAGGAGGCCCAAAACTTATCCGGTTCGAGTCACCAAGGTGGAGGCCTAAATCAAGTTTGAGTCCACCTCTGAATCCAGGACCAGTCTGCCTTGAACTGGTCACACAGGACGCGTACGGACTCCGTTTTCGATGATCCATATATGGATGGAAAGCTTATTTGATAAGGAAGCCAACCCCAGTGGTCCTATGTCAAAATATGTTCAGAATCAACAGGAATCGTCGAAACAAGTCACCGTCCAGAATCTGACAGGGCGCTGTGTCGCCGTCTTTTGGGCCGATTGGCCATGTATCGTGTCGGGCCTTAAGCCCAAGTTGTGGGCGCCCAACCCCTGGCCGTTCCTAACCCTAGGTCGAGTCTTAAACTATAAATATAGCTGCTGCCGCTGTTAGACAATCGGGTTTTGTTTAGAGTTTAGTTTTCCATCGAGAAACTGAATCGTTCATTGTAACTGTGGTGACAAATCCTTTTACAGTGATCCAGGGCCCCTGTTCTTGATCTCCTCCACTGTGTCAATTAGTCCTTTGGAACCGAGTTCTTGAACCCTCTATTGAAATTCGCATCATTCATATTTGCAATTTTAGATTGCGTGTTTTTACCTTCTTGCTTGTGTTCTTCGATTCGCTTGCAGGAAAAGCCTTCTTGGCAAGGTCAATCAAGTTGTGCTTGGTTGATAACCAACGGAGCAGTGGTGTAACGGTTGTAGGGTTCGAATCGTGTCTGATTTGAAGCCGGATCGCTAACGTCGAGATCTCCACAAATCGAACTTACCGGTTACCTCTCGGAAGATCGGGCCAAGGACCAGTCTGCCTTGAACTGGTCACCCAGGACGCGTACGGACTCCGTTTTCGATGATCCATATATGGATGGAAAGCTTATTTGATAAGGAAGCCAACCCAAGTGGTCCTACGTCAAAAGATATTCGGAATCAATGGGAATCGTCGAAACAAGTCACCGTCCAGAATCTGTCAGGGCGCTGTGTCGCCGTCTTTTGGGCCGATTGGCCATGTATCGTGTCAGGCCTTAAGCCCAAGTTGTGGGCGCCCAACCCCTAGCCGTTCCCAACCCTAGGTCGAGTCTTAGACTATAAATATAGCCGCCGCCACTGTTAGACAATCGGGTTTTGTTTAGAGTTTAGTTTTCCATCGAGAAACTGAATCGTTCATTGTAACTGTGGTGACAAATCCTTTTACAGTGATCCAGGGCCCCTGTTCTTGATCTCCTTCACTATGTCGATTAGTCCTTTGGAACCGAGTTCTTGAACCCTCTATTGAAATTCGCATCATTCATATTTGCAATTTCAGATTGCGTGTTTTTACCTTCTTGCTTGTGTTCTTCGATTCGCTTGCAGGAAAAGCCTTCTTGGCAAGGTCAATCAAGTTGTGCTTGGTTGATAACCAATGGAGATCGGGCCAGTATTCATCATACAAGGCCTAAAGCCAAGAATATTCGACAAACTAAACAAACACAGCAAAAAATGGGCCATCGAGCTCTCCTCGGTCCTGTGGAGCCTAAGAACGATGTCGAGTCAAGCCACGGGGTTCACTCCATTCTTCTTAGTCTATGGATCCGAGGCTATGCTCCTAACCGATGTAGAATATAGATCCCCAAGGCTGAAAGTCTACAACGAGCAAAACAATGATGCCACAAGAGAGAACGCCCTTGACCAGCTCGAGGAAGCTCACGATGTGGCTCTGTTACACTCTGCAAGGTATCAGCAAAGTCTCTGATGCTACCACAACAAACACGTCCACAGACAGGACCTCAATGTCGGTGACCTGGTGCTCCGGCGAAGCCAGAACAACAAGGGACGACACAAGCTTACTCCACCATGGGAAGGGTCATACATCGTCGTGGAAGTATTGAAGCTCGGCACCTACAAACTATCGAACAAGAAAGGCGAAATCTTCACCAACACATGGAACATCGAACAGCTACATTGCTTTTTACCCTAAAGCCTTGAGGCTCTATAAATTGTTTCGCAATCCCATGATAGAATAAAGAATACATCGGTGTTCAAAGCATTCTTTCATAAAAACCAGGAAGGATCGACCCTGTTTTCTCATAGTCAAACCTCCCTCAGGGGCTGCAAGGAGGAACCCCCTATGTCCCCAAAAAACTCGCATTTCTTCAAAAAACAAGAGAACTTTTTAATAAGTCAACGAGGCTGCAAGCGCACCCTAAGGTTCGAGGGCTGTCGAGCCGTGAGATCGCCTGCGCCTCCGAGCTATGGTATCTCCACTCACTCCCCCACGCCAAGGGGTACAACCGCGCGCTAAGTAGACCAAATAAAAGTTTACAATTTTGAAAAAGCCCACGTCTAACGTTCCCACATGCTTCGAATCAAGTTCTTACATAATACACAAGGCCACAAACGCACCCTAAAGTTCAAGGGTTGCCGAGCCACGAGATCGCTTACGCCTCTGAGGCTACGGTACCTCCACTCGCTCCCTCACGCCAAGGGGTGCAGCCGTGCACTAAGAAAAAAATGCAAGAATACGATTCAAGCAAGAAAGGGAAGAAAAGACTCAAACAAAAACAAACATTTAGTATACATTTACATATTAATGTTTTAGGGCCCCTGAGTCCATCACAGCGCAAGTCACGAGTACTAACTGCCCTATTACATGGGCCTTCATGCCTAGGTTTGGCTTACAGGCCCTCGTCATCGACAGGCGGGACCACCTCGACCTTGAACAGCTTCGTGAGGCGACCCCCGGGCTCCTCCGCGGCCTCGATCAGATCCAGGCAGGCTGCTTCATTTTCCTCATCGGTCCGGTCTAGGTCCGTAATGAAGCCATCAGCGATGAGGCCCATGTCATACTCAAACCCAGACCAGATGACTGCCATGGCCCTCTTCACACCATGATGCAGCCCGCCTCCTATCTTCTCGCGGATGAGGCAGCCCAGCGCCGCCATCCGGTGAACAAACGAGTTCGCTGGCACATCCTCCTCGGTATCGGCATCGGGCTTGACCCCTAGGCCATCGCACACCGAGGTGATCGCACCTTGGAGCAGTTGAGTCCACTTGGCCTCGACCTCGAAGAGGTTCTAGAACGAGGTAGTCATCGCCTGGGCTGCGTGTTGCTGCTTCTCTAGCTCTGAAACACAAACACCAAGTTAGAAAAGACTTGGGACCTCGAGGCCAAAGTCAAAATGCGACAAAAGGCTTACCTTTAGCATGGGTCCGCCAACCCATGACCTCATCACGCAACTCCTCGCATGCCTTTTCCGCCGCTCGAAGAGCCTCATCCTTGTCGCGGACCGTCACCCTTAGCGTCTCGATCTCCTGACCGATGCCCGAGAGAGCCTCGTCCTTCTCTCAAACTGTCCCCCTCAACATCGTGACCTCGTTCTCCAAGGTCCCGATGCGAGTGGACGCCATCCCGATCTGGACATTAAGGGCGTCACGCTGACCGCTAACTAAAGCGACGTCCTCCTCGAGCTCCTTCACGCGCGCCAACAGCGGCGCGAGGTCCTCACGGGCCTTGGCCGCCTTCTCCCGGGCCTTGGCCGCATCTTCACACGCCTTGGCCTCGGCTTCCCGAGCCTGTGCTGCCTACTCCCTGACCGCTGCATGAACGACGCGGAGCTCGTCCACTTCGGCGCTCTTCCTGGATAGCCGCTTATTGGCTTCCTCGACTAGAGCCCGTTGACGAGCAAGCGCTGCCATATGCCACTCTCATGACGAATGAAGAGTGACTTGCGGCGAGATCGCTCCTTGAGTTCCTAACCATAGTTAAACTTAAAGATCAGAACCAAGGAGGAAGGGGGGATAAAACGCAAGAAAAGACAAATGGACCCGGCTCACCTCAAAGGCTTCCGACATACCCCGCACCAAGGTATCCGTGACCATTCGCAGAGACTGCACGGAGTGCTTACGGAGTCCCTCGATGAACTCCTAGTGCTGCACTTCGTCCTTGTCATCAAGGGTGAAGAAGGGCTCGGCGCTGGGGTTAGATGCATCCCTAAACTCAAGGGTCGACCGACCCCAGCGCGGGAGCTCCTCCTCCGCCCGCGCAAGCACTAGCCCTGCGAAATCGAGCCACCTGGCAGATGCCTCGGCCACGTCGTCCCTTGATGTCACGAAAGTACCGGGCCGATCCGGGGCATCGACCATCTCGACGTCCGCCTTCTGCTTCCCCTTGTCAGAAGGAGGGTCATCGACGGTGAGATCGATTACAGCCAAAATCGACCCTTAGGGCCGAGCTGGCCTCTCGTCTGTTGGTGCCACTGCCTGCATATTGGACGTTGGCACGACCACCCCCCATTCTGCCTCGGCCGCCTGCTCCGTTGGCTGGTCCCGCTACAGCTGCAGTCGCGGTTCCTCCCACGTCGGTTGCGACTCTTGATGCGCTGCCTCTTTCCCCACATCCGGTGGGGCCTCCACCGCCTCCCTTGACTCTTTGACATCCGCTCGCCCCACGTCGCGGACGAATGTTTTGGCCTCAACAGCCTCGATGGTCACCTAGGTCCTCGCGGTCGACCCAGATCTGGCCCACCAACACCGGGCACGTCGAGCCTGGCACCGCCTAGGGCTGCCTCGACCAGCTCTGGCTCCCGCGTGGCGTCACCAAGTCCGGTGACCTCCTGAGTGCTTGCTCCTGCCTTGGCGGTGACCTCATTCGTCTTAAGCTGCTCCGTGGCAGCCTGGTACCTCATGACCTAGGTGGCATCATTGGCAGGCGTCCGCATCATCAGGGCAGCACCAGACTTAAGCGCCTTCATGGGGGTCAGAGCCGCGAGCTCCACCTTGCGTTTGTGGCTGAGCAGTGAACAAACATGTCAGAATAAAGAGCGAGATGACCTTGTCAGAAAGACAAGGTGAGGTACTAACCCAGACAAAGGAATCAATGGCCTAGACTCCGGCTTCCCTAAGCCACCCGACGGCTTATGCGAGGGCCCCTCCGTTGAGCCTCTGGTTGGCCTAGTGCTCCTCAGAGCCCGGGCTGACGGGGCGCCTGAGGTCCTCTGTGCCGATGAGGCTATCTGGCCTCGAGTCCTCATGCCCAATGACGGCGCCCTAGCCTTAGACGCCAACGTTGCTGCTCCTCCCATCAGCAAAGTCCGAGGCGATCAGACTCACGGTCGCGGCGCCACCGATCTCCCCTAAGGGACCCCAAGCGAGGTTGATCCCCTCTCTGAAGGCCCCTCTCGAGCCCTTCCTTCTGCTGGCTCTCCCTCCGCCTCGACGGGCGCCGAGACTTCCCTCGACTCCTGGGAGGTTGACCCCCCACCAATGGGCTCCAACAGGGGTTGTACGTTAGGGAGGTGCACCGGAAAAGTCACGGTATCGTACCGCGACCCGGTGTCGTCGTCGCCGCTGTCCTCATCCTCCCCCAAGACCGTCTCAGAGGGGGATTCCTCGATAGGGAGACCCTCGAGACTCTGCTAGCAGCGATGCTTATTCAACACCTCGCACTCGAGGTCCTTCCTGACCTGACGCTTCTTCGCAGTGTCCTTCTCTCCCTTCTTCTGGGCCACCGAGAGGCGTCTCGCCTCTCGAGCAGCCCGATCCTTCGGAATCGGTGGCCGCGACTCCTTGACCACTGATAGATCCTACACGGAGGCCTCGACAAACTTAGTCAAGAGAACTGGGAAGCAAAAGGACCCGAGGCTATCGAAATGATGCTTACCAGAGGCTCGAAGCCCTGAGTGGGTCGCATCGGGACCCTGTCGATGTCCTCCCGCTTGAAGCTCCCCACCATCCACCACGCGCATCGGGCAACTTCATCGAGGGGGAGGGACTCGTGCGACATCCGACTCCCCTCCAACAAGGCCTCCGGCATCATCTCATCAATCCGAAGTCGGTGCTGCATCAGCGGCAGCACCCTCCGACAGTGGAATGCGGCGGCCACCATCCCCGCGGTCAACCCGCGGTGTCGAAACCTCCTTAACGCGTCGAGGAGTGGCTGCAGCTTTGGCTTTTCCTCCTCGACGACACCATATGTCCAGTTGTCCTCATGTGACATCAGGACCCGGCCGAAAAACTTCGGCAGCCGGTCGTCGTCGTTGCACAGGTAGAACCACCCGTCGTGCCACCCGCTGTTCGACGAAATGAGCTGCGCCGAGATGTATTGTTTGCCTCGACCCGCTCGGACTTGAAGGGTGTAGCTCCCAGCATGCACCGCGCGCCGCACTCCTTGCTCGCCCGCTTTTTTGGCGAAATGCTCCACCTTGAAGAGATGGAGCCACAGGTTCTAGTGCGGCTCCATCCCCAAATACCCCTCGCAGACCGCCGCAAAGATGTCAGCCTGCGAGATGGAGTTGGGGACGAGGTGATGAAGCTCCACCTTGTAGTAGTGGAGGAGCGCCCGCATAAAGTGGCTCGGTGGCATCCTGAGCCCCCTCTCATGGAAAGCGACGAAGCTCACCATGTATCCCTCTGGGGGCGCCGACTCCCTGTGGTCGGACGGTGGCACCCTCCACTCTGGTTGGCTCCGGCTCGCCCTCGGTCACAGAAGACCATCGCGGACCAACTCCTCTAGCTTCCTCTCCGTCATTGAGGAATGAACCCACGCATCTGCAGGAAGGATCTGACTCTTTCCCACCATGGTTATCGAAAACGGCGTGCGGCGGCGGCAGGGGAAGAGGTGACACCGGCGGTGAAAAGCGGCTGAAGGGCACACAAGGAGAAAGAGGGCAAAACGCAAATGGCCTGTGGGGGCACACGGAACCTTGGACCTCGTACTTATACCCCGATGGAAGACCAACGGGCGGAACCGGCGAAAAGGTAGGAACAGTTCCCGTATTCAATGCCCTTACCTAAAACCGCTCCCTCGAAACCCGCAGGTAAGAGCATGTGTCTGCCAACCACTCCGTAACCGTCACGCCACACCATCCACTACCGCACCGTTCTCGCTTCTCCTCCTAAAAAGACGTGCCCCAGCAGGCCGGGAGGGGATCCGCAGATGGACATTTTCAGGCAAATGGATAACGGGCTCCGAGCCCACTATAAACCTCGAGGGATCGAAAGCTTGCCCTCGACTGGGGTTCGATAGCTACCCTCGAGTAACGGAGTCAGGGACAACTGGGGATGCGCCCATACAAGGTTAGGGCTCGAGACACTCTCTCGAGGTGCCCCAGATGTATTCGAGGCCAGAAGAAAGGTCGATGGTGGAATCCCCTCGGAGGAAGGCATCGAGCCCTCGGACCCTATCGCATGGAATCGAGATCCACATGACTACTCTTTGGCATTTTTGGAGAGCGCCTTCGTGGCTGCTAGCCGACTCCTACCGAATGGAGCACGGGCTCCCACTCGAATTCCCCACTAACAGCTCACCGGATATCGTCGGAACTCGCCCGATGAGGGTAGTACGACGTTCCCCACCCCTCCTCCTTTCCTAAAAGGAGCGTGCGGGTCGTACGATGAAGACCGTCAAGACACTGATCGACCTCGTGCGCACGAGGCTCGGGGGCTCGATCGCAAAAAAACTAACCACGAACGAAAGAGGACCGAATGCGCCATGATAGCTCAAATGCGGGAGCACTCCTCAGTATAACACGCTAAAGACCTCGGAGGAGTCAAAACACTCCACCGAGGCCTCGGGGGCTACACCTGGTGGGTGCGCTCGCACGCAACCACCGAAAAGGCTATGACGCTACGACTCCAGTTCATCACTCACTAAGCCTCTGCAAGAGTGGCCATACTCACCTAAAGGCTCGGGGGCTACTATCGGGTACCTAAACAAGGGGTACCCACAATCAACGATTAAGAAAGACAAGTCCCTGAGAAAACCACGCCAAAGGCTCCGCCCATGAAGGTGGAACGAGCCGAAACAACGCACGGAACGCCTCGACCATGTTCCGACTCGTACGAGGCTTGCTTGACAGGATGCCTCGACCACCGAGAAATCTCCGACTCGCACGACCATGGGTCGAGCCGGTCGACCCACCTCACTCACCAACTCTGAGACAAAAGTCAAAGCATTTAATGCAACCGCCAACCACTTCCTACCCCCATGGCTACAGCGATAACCAGCATGGAAGTAGTACTAGTGTCAAATCCCACTTTTTACTACTCATCTCAGAATGGGCAGTGAAAACCTGTCACTGTACACGCCATGCCGAGCACTATTCCACCACTGATCCCCCCTGAGGCAGAATACGACAAGTATCATACCCGAAATTCCCGGGACTCGGCCTTATCCATTCCCCGTCGACCCACCTCGACCCGTCCTTGACCCGGCCTCGACCAACCGCCGGTCAACAAAGAAGCAAGGCCTGCATGCCATAGGATCCGGGAGCTTTTCACCATCTCATCCTCTACGTCACCATGGTGTCCGGGGATGGCCGGCCATTCTCGGAGCACGTCGCTACAGCGGCTTCCATAGCGCTTGACAAAACTTCACTTCTAAGGCATCCTTCGGCATCTCTGCCTCCTCTTGACCCTATAAAAGGGAAGGCAGGGGACTCTACGAAGGGGGACGGAGAAGGAAAAACCAGTCACCATCCCACCGTAGAAGATCAACATCTCAAGCAATCTCCTTTGTACTCTCACTTTTTCTCTCTAAGGCCTGGGATCGGCTCCCTCTCTCACAGCTTGTAACCCCTATACAAGCATTTAGGTGCAAAGAAATGCAATACCCCCCGCTGGACGTAGGGCCTTCTCTTGCCTGAACCAGGATAAACCCCCGTATATTCTCCTTGCATCACCATCCAGATTAGGGACACGCAGGACAAATTCACTCGTTGGCTTAGGACCCTCGCGGGACCAGACGCCGACACCGTTAAATTGGATTGAGTCTGGAGAAAGAAGATATTATGGATTTGATTTTGTTGAAGAGGCTGAGAAAAAGGTCTGTATTATCCAACAAAATATGAAGGTTGTGCAGTCACGCCAGAAAAGTTATACGGATAAGAGAAGGAGACCGCTTGAGTTTGAAGTTGGTGACTATGTCTATCTGAAGGTTACACCAATGAAGAAGAAATGGTTTGGCATCAAGAAAAAGCTTGTTGCTAGGTCCGTAGGACTGTATGAGATAGTAGAGAAGAAGGGTCTCGTGGCTTACAAGTTACAACTACCAGAAGCGATGAGTTCAATCTTTCCAGTCTTTCATGTATCACAATTGAAGAAGTGTTTGCGTGTTCTGGAAGAAAGAATAGAACCCCAGGGCATTCAGATCAAATTAAACTTGGAATATCGTGAGCAACCGGTTTGAGTTTTAGACACTAAGGATCAATTCACTTAGAATAAAGTGGTGAGAACATATAAGATACCATGGAGTTATCATGATGACGGTGACACGACATGGGAAACAGGAGACTATCTGCAAAAAACCTATAAAGATTTTTATAACAAATAGGTCATAACTCAAATCTCGGGACGAGATTCTTATAAGGGGGCAGGACTATAACATCCTGGTGTTAAGCGTGCATTAGCATTTGCAAATCATGTGCATAAGCATAATCATGCATTGTTAAGCATAACATGAAATGTAGACCTTGAAACATATGAAACATGTGAGTGAAACATAGATGTTGTATTTACTTGTTTTCAATAGGTTAATGCTAGTTTGGTGATGATCCACTGATCTGCAACTGAACACTATTGCCAATGCTATCGAGAAATGAAATTGATCTGGTCGATCACGTGAGTATTTTCAATCTTATTTTATCCGTTGATTTTTACTACTGTACGGTGTAGGATGATCAACCTGCTGCATGATGGTTGGACCAGGCAGCGGAGTAGAGGGTATTTCTTTTATGATTGACTGGTGGAAACCTGCGCGTACGCTCATGTAGCAACATCGAAGGGATTTTAACATGCTCATTTGCTCAGGTAGCAAGACTGGCGGGAATGGTTGCAATGGGCCTTAGTTTCTCTGTCCGTCAATCAGGTATCTCCTATGCATTGTTCTTCACTTTTATATTCTTGGTTCTGAATGTAAGTTCAGTTCTAATTCATAATTAGAATGTGTGTATTTACTAGCCCTGTACATGGGCCGGTCTCAATCCGGACCAACCTGTAAACCAACCCACAACAAAACCGTGTTTGGAGGCCAATACGGGTTGGTTTGAGGCGGGTAGTGACCATCTAACCCGTTCAGGTCGTTGCGTTCATCGTCGAGCTTGCCGCACATGGTGGCGAGGGTGTGGACTGTGGAGCCCTGGCCAGATCATCACCTTCTTCCCCATGGTGGCGAGGTCCTGCCGAGCAGAGACGCGTCATCTGCACCAGCAGCAGCCGTCCCCTGCGTTGCCGCCATGGCCGCCGCCGCCGCCGCGGGCGGCACCAGCACGGTCTCGGAGACGAAGATCGAGCTTCTTCTCGACCTCCTTCGCCAGGGCCGCGGGCAACGGCGCGGAGGCTGCTGGGGCCGACTCGGACGCCGGCGTGGAGGCGCTCTGCGGCGCTGGCTGGCATGGAGGCTCCGGAGTAGCCCGCGAGTCAACGACGTCGTCGAGGATGGTGGTGGCGCCCTGATAGTGACCGGAACGGCCGGAGGCGCATGCGAGAAGGAGACCTGGGGGCTGCTGGCGTGGGTACCCAGTACGCGTCCGCCTCCTCTGCTGCACTCGTCGGCGTGACCAAAACCGACGAAACCCGTATAACCCATGGGTACGAAACCGTATAAAGAGGAAAGTTACGGGCTGAGATGGGTTTTGCCCATAAACCGTGTTAACCGAACCATGTACAGGCCGAGTATTTACCTAGACAAAAGGATGAATAATTGGCATCAGTTTGCGCTTGCTGTGAAGCAGAATCTACATTGTGTGCTCCTAGAATAAATGATCAGGGCGATTTCCGATTTGCAATCTAGTGCATCCAGTGTGCCTAATATGGTTTTGGTGGCATGGACATGGACGCAACAGAGGATGCAGTGGCGTTTCTGATCTGCTGTCTATGGTGCGTTTGGCCATTCATAGGTACTGTTGCTGTCTTTGGGTGACTATTTTGAGTATTTGTACCAGCAAATGCATTCCATGGCATTGACATATGTGCCTGAACCTGCTTTCGGACATTTGCTTGTAGCATGTTGATATATCCATGAACAATCTGAGTTTGCTGTTGCATATATGTGTGTGTACTTGTGTATTTTAGCTCAAAGTTTTACTTCTACATATATTTTGGCCGTAATTATATCCTGCAATTTTCTTCCTAGTGACTTTTCTGAAAAGTACATATTATTCCAAAAATGGATGAAGCATAATTCTTTCTTGTGCGCACACATCTGAATCTCGAATTCATTTCCATAAAATTTCCTATGTGTCTTTCTCCTCTATCTCTACTAACTAGTTTCTTTATTGATGATTTGCATTTTCCGTATACAGAGCCACTTGGGTTAGAGTTGCTGATTACCAGAGCATCAGATCAAATGGATATTCTAAATGGAAATGTTCTGAACTCAGTTGACAATAATTTAGGCCATAATGATGGTTTTAGTACTCTCAGGAGAACAGAGGCATAGTCATGGTTATTTCAAAGAAATGTGTGGTCAGCTTGTATTGTTTGTGTTCAATAGTTCATGTAATATTGATGTAGTACTTTCATTTTTTGTTATAATACGACGATTTTATGTTGTAATATACAAGCACAAGTTTGATAGTGAGATGCTTGATTTACTTATCGTAGTTACGCACAGCTTCAGAGTGAGATCGGACGCCTCTGTAATTAGCTCAGCCAATTTTTACTGCACACGGGCCTGTCTGAATTATTTTCAGACTCAAATGATAATAGTAATAATAAAATATCTGTCTGATCTAATAATAATAAAAAATATCCTCCTCCAATAGCGACGAACAATTATCCTCATCTATTCAGTAGTAATAAAAAGGTCAGCCAAGTTTATCACGCATGTCCCTGCTAATAATTATTTGTGGAAGCAAAAGATAACAATAGCGACGAACAGTTATCCTCATCTAGAAATAGGATGCCTCGGTAAGTACCACAAACAAGTTTACTACTTATGTCCCTGCCGGTAATTATTTGTCGAACCAAAAGGTAATAGTAGTAATAAACAATTATTCTTATCTACTGACTACACGCCACTATAAGCAGCAAGTTTACTCTGTATGGACTCGTTCGGAATTATTTATCCAAACAAATGATTATAGTAGTAATTTTTATTACTACTAGTAACAAAAAATTATTATGGCTCAGTAACTATCATAGCCAGTTTTACTGCATACGGGTCCTAACGAAATTATCTATAGACCCAAACCATACTATTTAGTAATAAAAATTACCATCCATAGAGGCCGCACACATCAGTAACTATCACAGCCAGTTTTACTGCACACAGGTCAGACTGAATTATTTCTAAACCCAAATGATACTATTAGTAATAAAAAAATACCCCAAACGGAGACGGGATGCCTCGATGATTATTTATCGAATCAAATAATAATAATAGTAATAAAAAATATATCTTCATTTGGTATGTAATTATTTATAAAACCAAATAAGACTAATAGTAATAAAAAAACTATCTTGATCGGAGACCGGATGTCCCGATGATAATCAGAGTTAATTTTACTTCTCATTGGTCCCGAAGGTATTATTTATAGAAGCAATAATAAAAACTACCCTGACCAGAGACCGAACGTCCCGATGACTATCAGAGATAATTTTACTCCTCATGGTTCCAGACAGAACTATTTATAGAAGCAAAGGATGCTGACACTAATAAAACTACCCGGATCGCACGTTGGATGCCCCGATGATTATGAGAGTTATTTTTATTCCTCACAGGTCCGAACATAATTATTTATAGAAGCAAAGGATACTGATAGTAATAAAAAACTACCCTGATTGCAGACCAGATGTCCCAATGACTATTTGTGTTAATTTTAGTCCCCACTGGTTCGGAAGGAATTATTTATGGAAGCAAAGGATACTGATAGTAATGAAAACTACCCTGATCGGACACTGAACGCCCCAGAGTTTATTTTACTCCTCACTGCTCTAGATGTAATTATTTATAGAACCAAAGAATACTGATAGTAATAAAAACTCTCCTGACCGGAGACCAAACGTCCCAATGACTATCAGAGTTAGTTTTACTCCTCACGGGTCCAGATGGAATTATTTTAGAAGCAAATGATACTAATAGTAATAAAAACTACCCTTACCAGACATTGGACACCCCGAGGATTATCTTTTAAATTTAATTTTACTGTGCACAGGTTCGCACTAAATTATTTCTATACTCAAATGATACTGTTAGTAATAAAAAATATCCCACACGACCACAATAGTTTATCGAAGCAAATAATAAAAAAAAACTCATGCAAATAATAATTATTATTTTTATTATTATTTATTGACTTTATAAAAACTTACAATTTTAATCCATCGCAAAAAAGACAAAAAAATGATTTACGGTCCCAAATAAAACGTTTTGTAAAATCAACGGTCTAATAAAATAGATGAAATGATCACAATTTTAATCCACGGTCTAATAAATAAATGAGTGAATTCTGCCATTGAGTCTTATCAAATCGGTGGTACAAGTGCTAGTGGTTCCACTCCAATTCAATGTATTAGAGACATGACGATAATTTTGTTCGATGTACTGACAAACGAATCATTTATTACTAATAGTATAATTTTGCTACGTAAAATAATTGCATTCTGGACTGTTAGCAGTAAATTTGCTTGTCATAGTCAACGGAGCGTCCGTACCAGACGAGGTAATTTTAATTACTAATACTATCATTTTGGCATATAAATAATTCTATCGACATCGGTGTGTAGTAATTTTGGATGTGATAAACACCGGGGAGTCGGTATCCGGATGTGCTTATTTTTTATTACTAATAGTTTCATTTTGGTAAGTAAATAATTCTTTCATGATCTATGTGTCGTAAATTTGCCTGTGATAATCACTGAGGCATCCGGTATTTAGACAAGGTAATTGTTATTACTAAATAGGTAGCGTGCCCGTCCGTTGCTACGGAACAGCTAAACTTTTTTACTAAAAATACACGGATCGTATGATAAGATAACAATACTATAAAATTAAATACGAGTGACATTTAATTCAAAAGACAATGTTCGTGAAATTAACACAGTCACGGAGAGCGTGGCATCGTAAGCTCACAAACTCTATTGTAATCCAAAAAACAAAGTTAGTAAAATTAACGGTCACATTCCCCCGGTGCTGCTTGCTGTCGACGCAGGTTGTCCACGTGTCTGCGGCCTCACCGTACGCCCTCAACCGGTAGCCGTCCTTGCAATCGGCAGCGTAGAACCGGCTGTCGAGGCACGCGGGGCTCTGCCATCCGGTGACCATGCCGTCGAGGACGACGGATCACGCAACGCCTGGTTCAGCACCTGTTGCTGCGCGCTGATGCCCTTCACATACCAAAATATCACAATAATTTAAAAACATGTTATACTATTATTACCAAAATATGGCCGTACCACTGTGGCAGTTTTTTCATTAAGAGAAAGTAGAATTGCATGACGCAACTACGATGAGTCCTCGTAGCACAAATTATAAACCACTCGAAACATTGATAGAAAAACACGGCACAAGTTGGAGAGAGTCTGTTTGATATTCGTGAGCATTGACAACTTAGCATGCTCATTAAGCTGCATTAATAAGGGGAATAGCCCATCATGGATAAGCACCGGATCACCACACTGGAGTCACCTACCTAAAGTCAGCCTGCAAAACCAACAAAAATGAAAAGATCCCAAGCATCACTCTGTACAAGTCTCATATAGCAGACAATAACTCTTGTGTATCTGCAACTCGAACATGGATAAAATTTTTCAGCTATGTCTTGCATATAGCTATCAGTTTAAAGAGTGAAGAAAGCATAGATGGTTATGTAGAACACATGTAAAGCGACCAAATGGACAACTCACCTCTGTTGAAGTTTTGTCAATTTCCCCAGCTCATCAGGCAGTGTGCCGTTAAAATTATTTGAGCCCAATGCCCCAAAAGAAATAATTTTGTTTAATCCTATATAAAAATGACAGCGACAAGACAAAACACAGACATCGCACTTCTCTGGAAGAACCCATGTCACACCTCAAGCGGAAGACATTAATATTATATCAAAACTCAACGGGTCAGAGATTAGATTAAAAAAAACAGGCACTATGTAATATTAAAGAACCAGTCATGACATATAAGAATGTCTCACTGGATATCTAGGTATATTGAAAACTCTAAATGCATGAACCGACTACATGTCATAAATTGGAAACCTCTTGCATTGTGCTCATAGATTCTTGTGCAAACAGTTAATAAATATAGAGGAAACTGATAAATCGAATTGTGCTAAATCAACCAAATTCAAATAGTTAACAGATGCAGGGGGCATTGAAGTTCACCTTCCTGCTGCCGCTCGGTGCTAGACGATGTGTCGGTGAGGCGAATCAAGGATAGTTCATGGCACATACGTCGAGGCTTTGGGCTGGCCTCATCTAGGGATCCTACTGCTGGTGAAGGAATCCAGTAGAGTTCTGGAACCAACAAAGGCTAGCACTGTTGTTGGCGAGGCTTGCTACCTTCCTGCTACACTGCACATACACAGGAGACACACATCTCTGAACATCAGTGCAAACCAAGATCAAGATGACTCGATGATGGCAATGTTATCGGCAGGAATATATGATCAAGATTCAATAAGAATTGATATGAACCCAGCAACATATGATTTCTTGTTGCTTCAAGGTGTCATTCTTGTTTGCATTTGCCATCCACAAAAGAGGCTGTCAATCTTGATCTCAATAGTCCTGAAGTATTCAACACATATTATAATGTCAGAAATATTCTACTTGATCCTCCATGGCCCTGCAAAATTGAAGATACATGATCATCAGAAACAAACACAAATAGAGAGCACGTCTCATGTCCGAGCATGGCACAGCCGAACCCGTCACAGATGGAAAAGTCACCGTAAGAAAATATCTAGATGCCCATACTGATAGACGCTAACAGACTTCCATCTGAGTTCAGAACAAGATTGCTTGGCCATTTCTTCCTAGTGTGTTTCTTCTGAATTAGATTAGAATTCTATGAACTAACCAACCAAAACACTTTCAAAATGACCGATCCATGGGAAAATACAGTACGGTGAACTGATGGCCTATCTGACTAAGAACAACAGGCTTACAGGCCACGCCAGAACCAAGATGCAAATATACATGTGCAGAGATTTTGTCATGTACGTGTCATGGGCAGCCAACAGGCTGCCACTGGCCCAAGAGGCCCAAGCCTCATGGGCTGATTATAAAGGGTACATAGGACTAACACCTCTTGTGCCTAAACAATATGGTACTATTCTTATAGATAAATAACTAAGAGAGACACTAATTAACACTAATGGGCTTAAGGCCTAACAAGGACACTCGCGCCCTACGACGCTCTTCTGCATCTGACGTCTTGGGCCTATTGGGCCAGTGGCAGCTCCAGAAGACGCCGCGCCCGGGACGTACGCAGGGCGACCGAGCGCGCGGAAGGCCGGTTCAGCGCGACGCAGGAGGACGTCGCCCAACAAACTAGTGGCTAGGAAGGAAATTAGACATAACTTTCTATTTTAAGTACCTTAATTATAGGAGTCTTAGTTGGTTGGTTCAGGCCATGGCCTCATATATTGTAACCGCACGATGGGTTTTGAAATTAAGCAAGATCATTTACCCTAATCTTCTTCCTCTACTGCTCTCAAGCCCAAACGTCGTGAGGGGTATAACCTCCGCGATCGGAAGACAACGGCACGAGACTACGAACTCCGCAGTCGAGGGCCACCTACCCTAGATTACCAGGCCCTTGACACCCTGGTATCAGGATTCCGGTGATCTTCGGCCTCCACCTCCGACCCATCAAACGCAGCCGCCGCCGCCCTCACCCAACCACCGCCATCTCCAGCTTCCTCCACCGCGCAATCTGCCACCATGACCGAACCCACTCTCGCCGATCTGCTCGCCCAGATGGAGACCATGTCCGCCGCGATGACAGCCATGAAGGCCGACATGGCCTCGATGAAGGAAAAATTAGCGCCGTCGTCGTCGGGGGGCGCCGATGGCCGCCGTGCGGATGGGCCGCGTGAGCAGGAGTTCCACCCAAAGCACAAGTGGGACTTCCCCCGTTTCGACGGCACGTCCGACCCGATGTTGTTCCTCAACAAGTGTGAGGCCTACTTCCGCCAACATCGCACCATGGCCGAAGAGCGCGTGCTCATGGCGTCATATCATCTGGACGACGCCGCGCAGTTGTGGTTCATCCAACTGCAGGACGATGAAGGCACACCATCATGGGGCCACTTCAAAGATCTCCTCAACCTACGGTTCGGCCCCCCGCTACGCTCCGCACCAATGTTCGAGCTCGCCGAGTGCCGGCGCACGGGAATCGTGGAGGAATACTCAAACCGCTTCCAGGCCCTTCTTCCGCGTGCGGGCCGGCTCGAGGAGGCGCAACGCGTCCAGCTATACATTGGGGGCCTCCTTCCATCGCTCAGCCACGCCGTTCGGCTCCATCACCCGGAAACTCTCGCTGCCGCCATGAGCCTGGCCCGCCAGGTCGAGTTGATGGAGCAAGATCGCCCGGCGCCGCCACCCTCCCGAGCGCCCTCGCGCGGCATTCTACCTCCACCGGCGCCCCGTCCGGTGCTCCCTGCACCCTAGCAACCACTGGCGCTGCCGGCTCCACCAGCGGCCGCTCAGCAGGGTCGCGGGGAGGGCAGTTTCCGCCGCCTCTCCCCGGCCGAGATGGCGGAACGGCGTTAGAAGGGCCTTTGTTTTAACTGCAATGAGTCGTACACCCGGGGCCATAACCGGTTCTGCAAGCGGCTCTTCTTCGTCGATGGTGTGGAGATCGACGACTCCAGGGACGCCGCAGACACCGGGGCGCGTGACGCGGGGACCGACAGCCCCTGCTACTCTCTCCACGCCGTGGCGGGCGTTCGGCTCAGCGACACCCTGAGGGTCCGCGTGGTCGTGGGCGCCGCCTCCCTCGTCGCCCTCCTGGACTCGGGATCCTCCCATAATTTCATCTCTGAGCAGGCGGCGCGGCGCACCGGGCTCCCGGTGGAAACTGCCCTCCCCGCGACCTTGCTGAGCGGCCGCTGGTGGAGCTGGCAGCGCCAGCGGTTGCTGGGGTGTAGGAAGCGCCGGACGGGGCGCCGGTGGAGGTAGAATGTCGCGCGAGGGCGCTCGGGAGGGTGGGCGCGCCTCCTGCTGCCCTTGCCCGTGCCAACCGGGGTGTGGACAGACATCGGCCTTGACTTCATCGAGGCCCTGCCGCGCATCAAAGGGAAGTCGGTCATCTTCACGGTGGTCGACCGCTTCAGCAAGTACTGTCACTTTATACCCTTGGCTCACCCATACTCTGCTGAGTCTGTGGCACAGGCGTTCTTCTCCGACATTGTACGCCTCCATGGGATGCCCCAGTCCATGGTTTCAGACCATGACCCGGTGTTCACCTCCATCTTCTGGAAGGAGCTGATGCGGCTCATGGGCGCCAAGCTCCACATGACCACGGCGTTCCACCCGCAGTCCGATGGTCAGACGGAGGCTGCCAACCGGGTCATCGCCATGTACCTCCGATGCTTCTCTGGTGACCGGCCTCGGGATTGGCTCCGATGGCTGCCATGGGCAGAATATACATACAACACTGCCTATCAATCATCTCTGCAGGAAATGCCTTTCCGCGTGGTCTACGGACGCGATCCCCCGACCATTCGGTCCTATGAAGCTAGCGACACGCGGGTCGCTGCGGTGGCCCAGTCGATGGAAGAACGCGCAAAGTTACTGGCCGACATCCGGCATCGCCTGGAGCAGGCCCAGCTCGTGCAGAAGCGCTACTACGACAAGGCACATCGTGCTATCTTCTATGCTATGGGGGATTGGGTGCTGCTCTGACTCCGCCACCGGCCTGTGGCCTCCCTGTCCCACACACCGAACAACAAGCTCCAACCCCGCTTCTTTGGGCCGTATCGCGTCACCGAACTCATCAACGAGATGGCGGTGCGCCTCGAGCTACCTTCCCGCGCCAAGCTCCATGACGTGTTCCACATCGGCCTCCTCAAGAGTGTAACACCCCAGGTGTTTAGCTCTTTAATTGCATTGCATTTGCATGAGCATAAGCAAGCATCATTCATTTCATGCATAAGCTTATAATATGTTTATATTTCATGTGAAGTAAAAAGTGAGTAGTGTGCAACACACAAGTACCTTATGTGCAATTTCCTTTGTGAGATATGTCAACCACTTTAGTGTAACATAATTAGCAAGTGTTGTGCAACACACTCATGCAACATGTGCAACATGAGTTTGCAACATTTGGGTGATAGTGTTGAATTACTTGTGCCAAAGTATGTGACACTAGGAATTTTGTGCAACCAATGTGTAGAGTGGCTAATTAGGTCTTATAACACCTTAATTACATTTAGGGTAAGTGGTGGAGCAATGTTCATGTTGACCAAAATTACCAAATTGCCCTTCCAAATGTTGTTGACCAAGTTTGGAACCCTAGAGTGATCTGGTTTGACCAATTAAAAAGTCTATCTTAGAGACCTTGCATGGAGGAGCACCCTTAAGCAAAGTTGTAGAGAATTTCATAAGGAACAAAAGTTCTAATATGGCTATCTCATGAAAATGATCAGAACATGCTCAAAAATGTCCCACAAGTCAGTATTAGGGGCTGTTTTGGGACTTAGCAAATTTTGCTAAGTGTTGAGCTGAAAACCGTTTCACAGTACCTCACTTTAGCAACCTGTAACTCACAAACCAGGCCAAACCAGTCCTTGAGCCAATTAACAAAGTTGGAGCCCTCATGTAGCTCTACAACATTGTTCACATCACCCAAGCCTGGTTCCCAATGGTTTATGAGTTAGAGTGCTTCGAAAATCGGGTTTCAGTCGGGGGAAATAACTGAAACTCAGTTCAGCTTTCTTGTGCCTCACTTTGGGGCGTTGTATCTCACTAACCAAGCCGAGTTAGCTCATGACCCTATTGGCAATGTTGAAGCCCTCACATAGCTCTACATTTTTGTTAACTACGGCTCTCATCGAATCAGCCTTGACCACGAGCGGTGGGGCGATGAAATCACGCTGTCAGTCGTCGTGATTAGGACTGAATCAGGAATTCGGGTTCAGACACCGACGGCCGTGGCCGACCGTGCGCAGGGCCAGAACACCGCGTGGCCGTCATGCTCCTCTTTCGCCCCCACTCGCGAGCGCGCTGGCGCGTTCATGCTGCCCGAGTGCTGCTGCTGCCCCCCCTACTCCCTCCATTTAACTCTTTCGTCTCTGTGGTGCTCACCGAGGCGGAGAAACCGAACACCATTGACGCCGCCCTCTCCCGCGAGCTCGTGAGCGTGCGCCGTGGCACCGCAAGCCGCCAAAGCTCGCCCACACCTCCGCCACCGCCTCCTTTACCTCGGCCATCCCTCCGACGAGCCGGTCAAGCAAAGGTGAGGGCGAATTTCACCGGTTCCATCATCACCGTCGCGAGCCGACTTCGCCGGAGTTGGAGCTCACCGTGGCCAGCTATCACCGGGCCCCTTTCACCCCTTTTTCTCCATTCCCTCAGCTTCCTCGTGAGTCCAAGAAGCTCGTACCGAGCTTCGTTGCGCCTACGATGGCCGGACCTCGCCGGAGCACCGTCGTCTCCCTCGGCCGTCCGCCATGCGCGCTGGTGGCGGTGTTTCCGTGCTCCACCGGTCAGTTTAGTGGCACCCTGGTGTGTGGGTGGTCGTGGGGAGGACCACGACGGTGACCTCGCCGCCGGTGGTCTCGCCGTCGACGAGCGGTGGTCGTGCAAAGCCGCGCCCTGCGCTGCTCTCTATGACATGCAGGGCCCGCGTGTCGGCGTTCCCCCGGCCTCGGCTCCGGTTGAGCGCGTTGGGCTCCGGTTGAGCGCGTTGGGCTGAGCCGAGCCGCGCGTTGGGCCGAGCCGCGTGCCGGGCTGAGCCGCGCGCGGGGCCAAGCAGTCCAGCTGGGCCGGCTCGGCACTGTAGCGTTAGGGTGTAGTGATGTTTTTTTTTTATTTTTCTTTTTTGTACAGGTTCTTGTGGTAGTTTGAAAAATGTAGATCTAGGGTTTCACTTACTCAAAAATCATGAGATAAATTTTATTAGAATCTACTTGATGTGTAGTATTTTAGAAAAATATGAGTTTGCTATGTGATGAGTAGTTTCCGGGATATTTAAATAGGTCTTTGAAATGTGTTTTAAATCACATGCAAACTTGTTTAAATTATATCTTGAGTTTCAGTGTTCCAAAAATTATGAAATTTGGTGAGTAGGCTAATTTATACTTGCTCTAGCTTTGGTAAAAATTTGGGCAGTAGTGCTTAAGTACTTTTCAAGTTATAATGCTATCTTGTTATTCTAGGAAATACTTAAATGAATTTTTGTAATTTTTCTACATGTTCAATGTTCATATAACTTTTTGGAGAATGCCTTGGTACCCTAGAGTGTCTAAGAAAATTAAGAAATCTGTTGTTTGACACTTTTTACTATGCTTTGTTATTTATACAAAAATCAGCCTTTTGGGCTTGTAAATTTTGTTCAGAGAGTTCCTGTGAATAAATTGAGTTCACATTTTTACAGTAGCCTCTTTTTGGGTCAGATAGTCTCCTGTAATTTTTGTAGAATTTTAGGAGCAGTTTACCTATATGTTTAAAATTCCACTTAATTACTTAAGTAAATTAAGAAATGAGTTTAAATAAAAATTCTAGGTGGGCACACCTTACTTTCTGGTGTTTTTGTGACAATTGTGAACTTGTAGTAGTATTAGTTTGGTCTTAGAAAATGTTTGCCACATCATTAAATATTTAATCTTTGCAATTTTAGGTTTTCTGGACAGCTGATAGTATTTCTAGGTTTGACCTTGGATGAAGGTGGTTGCTGGAAAACTTGTAAATACCAAAGTTGTAGTAAAATTTATAAATGAGCTTGTGTCAAAATTTGGGAGTATTTGGCTTAGTAGTTTGGGAGTTATTGCTGTTTAAAGTGCCAGTCCAGAATTGACTGCTCTCTGTTTAGAGAGAACAGATTCTGGAACTTTGGAATTTTGATTAGGTAAACTTTGGAATTTAGTGTTGTGATCTGAAAACATTTTGTAGAACATTTCATAAGCTTTCCAGATTGTCTTAGATCATATCTTTTGGAGTTAGGAATCTTCAGTTATGTTAGAATCTTTGAGCTGCTGTCCAGAATAACTTACTGTGGTAACCTAAATAATGTCACTCTTGTGTTTGTTAGGTGTTAGGGCCTTAACCGAAGAGGAACAACTGTATCTTAGGTTGAGTAGCTTAGGTAAGTACTTCTCCACCGGAGAAGAGATTTGCACGTACTAATAAAATAACTTGAATAGAGTATTTTATTTCTGAAATGCATTTCATTCCGAGCATGTTGCACCCATTTATGCATCCATGGTATTTATTGTGCATTCATGCAATAGGTGTACCGGAGGGGGTAACTCTCCTCGAGTTCGAGCCTGTGATTCCGGAGGAAGTCCAGGACCAGGAGTGGCAGGAGCCCGAGGATCCAGCAGGCGAAGGAGTGCCCGCAGACGACCTTCCTGAGTGCCCTGACCACGGGCCTTCGACCTTTCTGAAAGGCAAGCCCCGGTGCATGCTGAACCTACTGATTTATAAATTAATCTTGAGTATTTTTAATTGTTTACTGCATTAAGTTGTAGGAGTTATATGAAAACACTTGTTGCATTATACCTGTCCTTGTCCAGATATCGTACTGAATCCTATATTAGGTTTAGGCACGTGTCAATGCTTAGCCCTGCTTAGTACGGTAGAAGTCGGGTGATTTCCGGTCATCCGCGAGATGTAGGAAGGAGTCACGAGTGGCTTTATGGCTATCGTGGATGGAACCATGCTTAAAAATGAAATTGAGACCGGGCGGGAGTTCGATAGTACAGCCGCAAGACACTTCACGTCTTGGGTGTGGAGCTATGCCCGTCTGAGTCGTTTAAGGACCGATTCGCTGTACGTCCTTGAGTCATGTTGAACGCAGTCTAACACTTAGTTGGCCGGATAAGTCGTTCCGACCGCGAAGCCGAGTAATGTGGTTCAGGCCAGGAATCGAATGGTAGGTTGCTTCTTGGAGGAGAGAAAGGATGTGCTTGGGGACATTGGCGTGAGACCAAGGGGGGGTTAGAGTCCCTATCACCTAGCAGAGTGTCGCCCTTGGGGTCGCGACATTATTCGGACCCGCGATTCCTGAATCATATGAAAAGGTGGCTTGTGCGACCCTGGCAGGGGCCTGCGCGGTGAGTGTTAGAAATACCCCTCCAGCTGGATAGGAATTCGATTCGAATCGCCGTCGCTCCCGGTTAGTGAGCACTTGACTTGAGCAGCGGCAACGTAGATCTCATTAAATGAACTGGTGGTTAAGGGAATGATACAATGTTGCCACAATTCATACCTGCTCTGGATATAATAATGATAATTGTTTGATTATAATCAAGTGCATGTTTAGTACAGGTGCTAAGATAGATGACAGGTAAATGCTAAAAATAACTGCTAGTACAGGCGATAAGAGTTTAAATTACTTATGCCTTTATGCAAAATGTTATGTCAGCTAGCCTCTTGTGTAAGCCTTGCATAATCCTTGGTGTCATCTTATTTCTGGTTTTCGACGGGTAAGTCTAGCTGAGTACATTCCAGTACTCAGGGTTTATTCCCTCCTGTTGTAGATGATATGCTCTATCAAGGCTTCTGCAAAACTTGTCTCCACCCTGCGGGTGAAGAAGACTAGATCACTTGGGCGTGATCATCTTTTATGTACTTTCCTCATGCTTTTGCGGGTTATTGATCATCAAGACTGGCAGTAGTTAACAACTGGTGTGTGTTATGCTTCCGCTACTTTTATAAACTTGGTTTGTAATAATTGCGACTCCGTTTGTGTAAACTTATTTCAGAACTACTTGTGAAATGTAACGTATGATGTTGTATGTTGTATGTTGAATGATGCGATCCTGGTTGTAAGCAGGTTGGTTTGAAATCCTTCGTGGTTTCGATTGACTACCGGGATTATATGGGCTTAAGTTCGAAAATTTGAGCGCTTCGGTGCTTGTTTTTGTACTTGTGCTCTTATAATTTGGTCGGTTCTGTTATAGCTGGTATCAGAGCATAATTCAACATTAAAAACATCATACGAGTATTTAAAAACAAAAATATTTGATTATGAAAAAGGGTTAAAATACTAAAAATTATTTTTTAGGTATGCTAGTGATCACATCCCTTAGCCCAAATAAGGACTCTTAGGTGGCTTATTATAAAGACTAACTTGGGGGCCTTGTTTGTTTTTGTTTCGTCGTCCATACGGCGTGATATTGTATGGATGCCATCCACTTGGGTGGTAATGTATGGATCAATTGCCTCGACGCTCTGGTAAGTGTGAGTTGTGAGAGCATGATCGTCCAACCGGCGATCTAGGGGAGAGTAGTTTTGGTGACTTGCATACTTACAGGTTTTAACCATGTAATTACGTAAGCACTTAATTGTGGGAACCTTTATATCGGGTAGCTTTGATACTGAAGTATATACATCAGGGGATGTGTATATGGAAAGTATTTAAATTACTGCTTTCTTGTGTGCATATATTGGGAAACTGTTGGGCTGAAATGAGATTTTTTTTTTGCAGGTACACTAACAAGCGTAACGAGTAGACCGATAGTTTCGCTTATATGAGAGAACGTATGTATGCCACCGCCTAGCGTTAGAACTTTAGGTTTCTACTAAGGTGAGAGGACGTACGGAACGTGCATGCATCATGTTTAATTATATCATACATATCATTTACTCCCTCCTTAAAAATTTTAGTACTCCCGACTAAAGTAAATTTTGTATCCCCTAAATGATCCTCACTTAAAGTCGTATCTTGTTGCTACAGATGGCACGTACCAAGAGGACCGCTCGTAAATCCACTGGGGGCAGGGCACCGCGTCACCAGCTCGCTCCACGTGAGCCCCGTCCTGAGCCTACTGAGGTGGAAAGGCTGAGGGCAGAGTTGACTGAAGTGACTGCTGCCAGGAATGCAGCGCGTCAGCAACTGGAGCAAGTGATCCGTGATCGTGACCAGGAAACCCTTGCAGTCCAGAGATTGACAGTAGCAAACCGCAACTGTCAACGCATGCTGGTCTGTGTCATGAACCAGAGGGATGAAGCCTGGCACGAGGAGAACGTTCTGAGAGCTCGTCAGTTTGAGCTCGAACAACAGTTAGAGAATGCTGAAGAATACAATGACAATCTTCATGAAGAAGTGCACCGCCTGAACAACCAGCTAAATCCTCTGCTGCCTCGAAATATCAACGCAGATGAGGACATGGGTTCAGGGATCTTCGTGGCTGAAGATGATGATGAAGTGGAGGTCAATGGTCCCCAAGATGTCGTACCCGAAGAAGCACCAAAAGAAGAACCAGAAGAAGAAGAAGAAGATGAGGAGTTAGAGCCTGTTAGTGATGAGGACGGCGGGGAGATCCTTGACACCGACTCTGAGGACGATGCTTAGAGTAGTTATCACGTAGCTATGATGTTAGGATCGTCTTTTGTGCCTCCTGGGGTTGGAGTGAGGCTTTGTTATAACTTGACTTTTCGGATGTAAGGTCGAACTCTATGTTTCCTGGATGTTTAGTGGGAACCTGTTAATTTCGATCGCAATTGGATGTCTTATTGTGTTGCGTTCGATGGTGGTGTCACGATTAGTACCCTTTGGTGCCGCGACGAAACCGAGGGCCTCCTATGGCGCGTGACATAAGGCTGTGCTGCTTGGCACGCGCTGGTATCGAGGTGGCTAGTCATGATCCACCATGGAACCCTACCATTGAGAAGTCTCCTTGTGATCAGTTTGAAGTAGCCTTTCTCAGTCAACTAAACACTTTGAAATTGAATCCAAGTACCGGGCAAAAGATCAAAAATCACGTAGATTTTAACGTAAACAGTTCAGTAACTGTTGTGCTCCTTGTGCGTGAGCCTTTATCAAAGTACATCTTGTTGGATTCTCTCGCATGATTGCACCATTTGGTCCGCTTGAAGAGATTGTGCGGTTGTGATGAAGTATTGTGTCATGAGTATTTTGAAAAGTCTATTTCATGAAGTCAGTTGACATAATTACAATAATTCATCTACAAATTTCCCACATCATCAGTGCTCATTGGCTATGCATTTTGCAGATGTCGTACAATCTTCGTCGGGGTCGTGGCAATGAGGATGAGGAACAGCCACCCCCTCCGCCACCACCTACCCCGGCTGAGCTGATGCAGACAGTGGTCGAAGGGCAGCGCATGCTGGCAGATGCTATGCGCCAGCTGGCCAACCGGGAAGCTCGTCCTGGCCGCCAGGGCCCTGAACCCAATCAGTACAGTGATTTCAAAGACTTTCTTGATACTAAGCCCCCGCTCTTTAAGGAGGCGGAGGAACCGCTGCAAGCTGATGAGTGGTTAAATACTATTGAGCAAAAGTTTCGTCTGCTTCGCTTGACTGATGAGCTAAAGACTGAATATGCTTCTCACCAGTTGCATGGTCCAGCGGGTATTTGGTGGAGCCACTATCGTTCCACACTGCCTGCAAATGTCCCGATTGCTTGGGACCAGTTCAAGGCTGCATTCCGTGGGAATTATATTCCTCTAGGTCTTATGGCTATCAAACACACAAAATTCATGAGGCTGTCGCAGGGCAATAAAAGCTTGACTAAATACCTGCAATCTTTCAACAACCTGGCAAGGTATGCCACTGAGTTTGTGGATACCGATTCCAAGAAAATTGCTAGCTTTAAAAGAGGCCTAGGCCCGAAGCTGATGAAGACTATGGGCACTAGCAAGTGCACTACTTTCAATGAATTTATCAGTGATGCTCTGACTCAAGAGAACAACAATGCTATCTATTCTGCCTCTAAGAGCCGCAAAAGGGCCATTGAGGCGAGTGTTTCACAGTCTCGAGCTCCAGCTGCCCCGAGGGCTCCTCCTCGCCCTCCTGCCACAAATGCTAAGTTCCGTCCTCCACAAAAGAAGGTGCCAATGAAGACTGGGTTTCGTAAGGCATATACAGTGGCTCTACCAAAGAGTAATGTGGGCCAAGGCAGCTCCAGTGTCCCCCCTAGCAACATGCCTTGCTGGAACTGCAACAAGCCAGGCCATTGGTCCAGGAACTGTCCTTACCCCAAGAAGAATGTCAACCCAGGTGGCCGTCAAGGGCACGCTCATTATAACAGTATTGAGGAAATCCCATCTGGAGAGGTTGTCACTGCTGGTAAGTTCCTAGTTGACCAACATCCTGCAGTGGTACTTTTTGATTCAGGTGCTTCGCATTCCTTTATCAGTCCTAAGTTTGCATCAGAGTTTGCACACAAATTGCATACTATTGAAGGTGGGGGTTATTGCATTAGCGCAGCAAGTGGGAATATTTCCACAAATAAAGTAGTGGGAAATCTTGAGCTTGAGATAGAAGGGCGAAAGTACTCGCTGGCCTTAGTGGTTTTGCCGGGCTTAGGTATCGATGTTATTTTGGGCATGAATTGGATGAGTCAGAATGGGGTACTCATTGATACATCCACTCGGGTAGTTATGCTCAGAGACCCTATAGATAAAAAGGGTTTTCTGGTACAACTTCCCAGAAAAGTTCATTTGTCTGGGGAAGTTCATGCTGTGCAAGCAAAGGTGTTGACTGAAATTCTAGTAGTAAATGAGTTTCCAGACGTTTTTCCTGATGATTTGCCGGGGCTCCCTCCGGATCGGGATGTGGAGTTTAAAATTGAGTTGTTGCCTGGCATGGCTCCCATCTCTAGGAGACCCTATAGGATGCCTCCGAATGAACTAGCTGAACTTAAGGTGCAATTGAATGAACTTTTGAAGAAGGGGTTGATTCGTCCTAGTTCATCGCCGTGGGGATGTCCTGCTATCTTTGTAAAGAAGAAGGATCAGTCATTGCGGATGTGCGTAGATTATAGACCTCTCAATGCAGTCACTGTCAAAAATAAGTACCCTCTACCACGTATCGACATCTTGTTCGATCAGTTGTCTAAAGCTAAAGTTTTCTCCAAGATCGATCTAAGATCTGGCTACCATCAAATTAAAATCCGCCCGGAAGATGTTCCAAAGACAGCCTTTTCTACCAGATACGGTCTTTATGAGTATCTTGTTATGTCTTTCGGCTTGACAAATGCCCCCGCACACTTCATGTACTTGATGAATTCAGTGTTTATGCCTGAATTGGATAAGTTTGTGGTGGTATTTATTGATGACATCCTGGTATATTCTGTGAATGAGGAGGATCACGCTGAACATCTACGTATAGTCCTCACAAGACTGCGTGAACATCAACTATATGCAAAGTTCAATAAGTGCGAATTCTGGCTTCGTGAAGTACCTTTCCTTGGGCATGTGTTGTCCGATGGAGGAATTATGGTGGACCCCGCCAAGGTACAGGAAGTACTGAACTGGAAGGCTCCTATCTCGGTTCACGAGGTCCGGAGTTTTCTTGGTTTGGCTGGCTATTATCGTCGCTTCATCCCGGATTTCTCCAAAATAGCCAAGCCAATGACTCGGTTGCTGCAGAAAGACACCAGGTTTGTCTGGACTCCTGAGTGTGATGCGGCTTTTCACCAACTACGAACCCTCCTAACCTTAGCTCCGGTTTTGGCACAACCGGATATCGAGAAACCATTTGATGTTTATTGTGATGCCTCAGGCATAGGTTTGGGAGGTGTGTTGATGCAGGAAGGCCGAGTAATTGCATATACCTCTCGACAACTTCGGAAGCATGAGGCGAATTATCCAACGCATGACTTAGAACTCGCCGTAGTTGTTCATGCTTTGAAAGCCTGGCGACACTATCTGTTGGGCAATGTTTGCAATATCTACACAGACCACAAAAGCCTCAAATACATCTTCACCCAACCCGAGTTAAATATGCGTCAACGAAGATGGCTCGAGTTGATTAAGGATTATAACCTTCAAGTGCACTATCATCCTGGCAAGGCAAATGTGGTTGCGGATGCTTTAAGCCGTAAGTCTCATTGCCATTCCTTAGTCGAAACTGATTTTCATCGATCTCGCCTTCTACATCCAGCAGTCTTGTACAACATCACTATCAGTTGTACTCTCAAAAGTAGAATTATTGAGCTCCAAAAGACTGACACTGGTATATTCCACATCAAGCGTAAGATGAAAGAGCAAGAAACTACACAGTTCAGGGTAGATGAAGAGGGTGTACTATGGTTCAAGGATAGGTTAGTTGTGCCTAAGGACCGGGAGCTTCGAAATGATATTATGTCTGAAGCACACTCCTCTAACTTGTCCATCCATCCTGGTAGCAATAAGATGTATTATGATTTGAAGCCATACTATTGGTGGACCAAGATGCGGAAAGAGATAGCTGCATATGTGGCTAGGTGTGACACCTGCTGTAGAGTTAAAGCTGTGCATATAAAAGCTGGGTTGCTTCAACCACTTTCTATCCCAGGTTGGAAATGGGAAGAAATAAGTATGGATTTCATTGTCGGTCTTCCTCCTACTGTCAAAAATCATAACTCCATCTGGTAATTGTGGATCGTTTGACCAAATCAGCTCACTTCATTCCAGTTAGAGTGGACTATCGTCCCACTGACTATGCTGAGTTGTACTTCAATCAGATAGTCTGGCTCCATGGGATACCTCGTACTATCATATCTGACCGTGGTCCCCAGTTCACTGCTCGCTTTTGGGAGCACTTGCATCACCTTTTGGGAACCAAGTTAGTGAGAAGCTCTGCTTATCACCCCCAGACGTCTGGACAGACGGAACGAGTTAACCAAATCTTGGAAGATCTGTTGCGGGCATGTGTAATATCATCCAAGGGTTCTTGGGAAAAATGGTTACCTCTAGCCGAATTCTCGTACAATAATAGTTACCAAGAGAGTATTAAGATGGCCCCATTCGAAGCTTTGTACGGTCGTAAGTGTAGAACTCCACTAAACTGGATTGAGGTTGGTGAAAGAAGGTATTATGGTATTGATTTAGTTCAGGAAGCTGAGGAACAAGTCCGTACCATCCAAAAACATATGGCTGCAGCCCAAGCTAGACAGAAAAGTTATGCTGATCGTCATAGAAAACCACTCGAGTTTGAAGTTGGAGACTTCGTGTATCTGAAAGTTTCTCCAATGAAGAGTGTCCAACGTTTTGGCGTTAAGCGGAAACTTGCGCCAAGATACGTGGGTCCTTTCCAGATCATAGGCAAGAGTGGAGCTGTTGCGTACAAAATCCAGTTACCTCCTGAAATGAGTGCCATATTCAACGTCTTCCATGTATATCAGCTCAAAAAGTGTCTTCGAGTTCCTGAGGAAAGAGTCCCTTTAGGAGATATCAGGCTGGAATCCGATCTAACTTACGAAGAAAAGCCAGTCCGCGTGATCGATACTCAGGAACGAGTGACTAGAAGCAAAGTGGTTAAGTGGTATAAAGTAATGTGGAGTAATCAGGGTAGTGAAAGTGACGCTACATGGGAACGGGAAGACTATTTATGGGATGGTTATAAGGAATTCTATGAAAAATGGTATGCTTTCCAAATCTCGGGACGAGATTTTTATAAGGGGGGAGGGCTGTAACACCCCAGGTGTTTAGCTCTTTAATTGCATTGCATTTGCATGAGCATAAGCAAGCATCATTCATTTCATGCATAAGCTTATAATATGTTTATATTTCATGTGAAGTAAAAAGTGAGTAGTGTGCAACACACAAGTATCTTATGTGTAATTTCCTTTGTGAGATATGTCAACCACTTCAGTGTAACATAATTAGCAAGTGTTGTGCAACACACTCATGCAACATGTGCAACATGAGTTTGCAACATTTGGGTGATAGTGTTGAATTACTTGTGCCAAAGTATGTGACACTAGGAATTTTGTGCAACCAATGTGTAGAGTGGCTAATTAGGTCTTATAACACCTTAATTACATTTAGGGTAAGTGGTGGAGCAATGTTCATGTTGACCAAAATTACCAAATTGCCCTTCCAAATGTTGTTGACCAAGTTTGGAACCCTAGAGTGATCTGGTTTGACCAATTAAAAAGTCTATCTTAGAGACCTTCCATGGAGGAGCACCCTTAAGCAAAGTTGTAGAGAATTTCATAAGGAACAAAAGTTCTAATATGGCCATCTCATGAAAATGATCAGAACATGCTCAAAAATGGCCCACAAGTCAGTATTAGGGGCTGTTTTGGGACTTAGCAAATTTTGCTAAGTGTTGAGCTGAAAACCGTTTCACAGTACCTCACTTTAGCAACCTGTAACTCACAAACCAGGCCAAACCAGTCCTTGAGCCAATTGACAAAGTTGGAGCCCTCATGTAGCTCTACAACATTGTTCACATCACCCAAGCCTGGTTCTCAATGGTTTATGAGTTAGAGTGCTTCGAAAATCGGGTTTCAGTCGGGGGAAATAACTGAAACTCAGTTCAGCTTTCTTGTGCCTCACTTTGGGGCGTTGTATCTCACTAACCAAGCCGAGTTAGCTCATGACCCTATTGGCAATGTTGAAGCCCTCACATAGCTCTACATTTTTGTTAACTACGGCTCTCATCGAATCAGCCTTGACCACGAGCGGTGGGGCGATGAAATCACGCTGTCAGTCGTCGTGATTAGGACTGAATCAGGAATTTGGGTTCAGACACCGACGGCCGTGGCCGACCGCGCGCAGGGCCAGAACGCCGCGTGGCCGTCATGCTCCTCTTTCGCCCCCACTCGCGAGCGCGCTGGCGTGTTCATGCTGCCCGAGTGCTACTGCTGCCCCCCTACTCCCTCCATTTAACTCTTTCGTCTCTGTGGTGCTCACCGAGGCGGAGAAACCGAACACCATTGACGCCGCCCTCTCCCGCGAGCTTGTGAGCGTGCGCCGTGGCACCGGGCCCCTTTCACCCCTTTTTCTCCATTCCCTCAGCTTCCTCGTGAGTCCAAGAAGCTCGTACCGAGCTTCGTTGCGCCTACGATGGCCGGACCTCGCCGGAGCACCGTCGTCTCCCTCGGTCGTCCGCCATGCGCGCTGGTGGCGGTGTTTCCGTGCTCCACCGGTCAGTTTAGTGGCACCCTGGTGTGTGGGTGGTCGCGGGGAGGACCACGACGGTGACCTCGCCGCCGGTGGTCTCGCCGTCGACGAGCGGTGGTCGTGCAAAGCCGCGCCCTGCGCTGCTCTCTATGACGTGCAGGGCCCGCGTGTCGGCGTTCCCCCGGCCTCGGCTCCGGTTGAGCCAGCGAGCTGGGCCGAGCCGCGCGTTGGGCCGAGCCGCGTGCCGGGCTGAGCCGCGCGCGGGGCCAAGCAGTCCAGCTGGGCCGGCTCGGCACTGTAGCGTTAGGGTGTAGTGATGTTTTTTTTATTTTTCTTTTTTGTCACAGGTTCTTGTGGTAGTTTGAAAAATGTAGATCTAGGGTTTCACTTACTCAAAAATTATGAGATAAATTTTATTAGAATCTACTTGATGTGTAGTATTTTAGAAAAATATGAGTTTGCTATGTGATGAGTAGTTTCTAGGATATTTAAATAGGTCTTTGAAATGTGTTTTAAATCACATGCAAACTTGTTTAAATTATATCTTGAGTTTCAGTGTTCCAAAAATTATGAAATTTGGTGAGTAGGCTAATTTATACTTGCTCTAGCTTTGGTAAAAATTTGGGCAGTAGTGCTTAAGTAATTTTTAAGTTATAATGCTATCTTTTTATTCTAGGAAATACTTAAATGAATTTTTGTAATTTTTCTACATGTGCAATGTTTATATAAATTTTTGGAGAACGCCTTGGTACCCTAGAGTGTCTAAGAAAATTAAGAAATCTGTTGTTTGACACTTTTTACTATGTTTTGTTATTTATACAAAAATCAGCCTTTCGGGCTTGTAAATTTTGTTCAGAGAGTTTCTGTAAATAAATTGAGTTCAAATTTTTACAGTGGCCTCTTTTTGGGTCAGAGAGTCTCTTGTAATTTTTGTAGAATTTTAGGAGCAGTTTACCTATATGTTTAAAATTCCACTTAATTACTTAAGTAAATTAAGAAATGAGTTTAAATAAAAATTCTAGGTGGGCACACCTTACTTTCTGGTGTTTTTGTGACATTTGTGAACTTGTAGTAGTATTAGTTTGGTCTTAGAAAATGTTTGCCACATCATTAAATATTTAATCTTTGCAATTTTAGGTTTTCTGGACAGCTGATAGTATTTCTAGGTTTGACCTTGGATGAAGGTGGTTGCTGGAAAACTTGTAAATACCAAAGTTGTAGTAAAATTTGTAAATGAGCTTGTGTCAAAATTTGGGAGCATTTGGGTTAGTAGTTTGGGAGTTATTGCTGTTTAAAGTGCCAGTCCAGAATTGACTGCTCTCTGTTTAGAGAGAACAGATTCTGGAACTTTGGAATTTCGATTAGGTAAACTTTGGAATTTAGTGTTGTGATCTGAAAACATTTTGTAGAGCATTTCATAAGCTTTCCAGATTGTCTTAGATCATATCTTTTGGAGTTAGGAATCTTCAGTTATGTTAGAATCTTTGAGCTGCTGTCCAGAATAACTTACTGTGGTAACCTAAATAATGTCACTCTTGTGTTTGTTAGGTGTTAGGGCCTTAACCGAAGAGGAACAATTGTATCTTAGGTTGAGTAGCTTAGGTAAGTACTTCTCCACCGGAGAAGAGATTTGCACGTACTAATAAAATAACTTGAATAGAGTATTTTATTTCTGAAATACATTTCATTCCGAGCATGTTGCACCCATTTATGCATCCATGGTATTTATTGTGCATTCATGCAATAGGTGTACCGGAGGGGGTAACTCTCCTCGAGTTCGAGCCTGTGATTCCGGAGGAAGTCCAGGACCAGGAGTGGCAGGAGCCCGAGGATCCAGCAGGCGAAGGAGTGCCCGCAGACGACCTTCCTGAGTGCCCTGACCACGGGCCTTCGACCTTTCTGAAAGGCAAGCCCCGGTGCATGCTGAACCTACTGATTTATAAATTAATCTTGAGTATTTTTAATTGTTTACTGCATTAAGTTGTAGGAGTTATATGAAAACACTTGTTGCATTATACCTGTCCTTGTCCAGATATCATACTGAATCGTATATTAGGTTTAGGCACGTGTCAATGCTTAGCCCTGCTTAGTACGGTAGAAGTCGTGTGATTTCCGGTCATCCGCGAGATGTAGGAAGGAGTCACGAGTGGCTTTATGGCTATCATGGATGGAACCATGCTTAAAAATGAAATTGATACCGGGCGGGAGTTCGATAGTACAGCCGCAAGACACTTCACGTCTTGGGTGTGGAGCTATGCCCGTCTGAGTCGTTTAAGGACCGATTCGCTGTACGTCCTTGAGTCATGTTGAACGCAGTCTAACACTTAGTTGGCCGGATAAGTCGTTCCGACCGCGAAGCCGAGTAATGTGGTTCAGGCCGGGAATCGAATGGTAGGTTGCTTCTTGGAGGAGAGAAAGGATGTGCTTGTGGACATTGGCATGAGACCAAGGGGGGTTAGAGTCCCTATCACCTGGCAGAGTGTCGCCCTTGGGGTCGCGACATTATTTGGACCCGCAATTCCTGAATCATATGAAAAGGTGGCTTGTGCGACCCTGGCAGGGGCCTGCGCGGTGAGTGTTAGAAATACCCCTCCAGCTGGATAGGAATTCGATTCGAATCGCCGTCACTCCCGGTTAGTGAGCACTTGACTTGAGCAGCGGCAACGTAGATCTCATTAAATGAACTGGTGGTTAAGGGAATGATACAATGTTGCCACAATTCATACCTGCTCTGGATATAATAATGATAATTGTTTGATTATAATCAAGTGCATGTTTAGTACAGGTGCTAAGATAGATGACAGGTAAATGCTAAAAATAACTGCTAGTACAGGCGATAAGAGTTTAAATTACTTATGCCTTTATGCAAAATGTTATGTCAGCTAGCCTCTTGTGTAAGCCTTGCATAATCCTTGGTGTCATCTTATTTCTGGTTTTCGACGGGTAAGTCTAGCTGAGTACATTCCAGTACTCAGGGTTTATTCCCTCCTGTTGCAGATGATATGCTCTATCAAGGCTTCTGCAAAACTTGTCTCCACCCTGCGGGTGAAGAAGACTAGATCACTTGGGCGTGATCATCTTTTATGTACTTTCCTCATGCTTTTGCGGGTTGTTGATCATCAAGACTGGCAGTAGTTAACAACTGGTGTGGGTTATGCTTCCGCTACTTTTATAAACTTGGTTTGTAATAATTGCGACTCCGTTTGTGTAAACTTATTTCAGAACTACTTGTGAAATGTAACATATGATGTTGTATGTTGAATGATGCGATCCTGGTTGTAAGCAGGTTGGTTTGAAATCCTTCGTGGTTTTGATTGACTACCGGGATTATATGGGCTCAAGTTCGAAAATTTGAGCGCTTCGGTGCTTGTTTTTGTACTTGTGCTCTTATAATTTGGTCGGTTCTGTTACAAAGAGATGGGTCAGCGAGCCCCCGACCGTGCCCCCTCTGCTTCCTCCAGTGCACCATGGCGCTGTCAGCCCCGAACCAGAGCGCGCCGTCCGCACCCGTGTCGCTCGCGGAGTTCATCAAGTGCTGGTCCGTTGGAAGGGCGAGCCGGTCGCATCTGCCACGTGGGAAGACCTCGACGCCTTCATCGCCAAGTACCCAACGTTCCAGCTCAAGGACGAGCTGGTAGTTGAGGGGGGGAGAGATGTCATGTACGGTATTGCGTACTCCAGAAGACGCCGCGCCCGGGACGTACGCAGGGCGACCGAGCGCGCGGAAGGCCGGTTCAGCGCGACGCAGGAGGACGTCGCCCAACAAACTAGTGGCTAGGAAGGAAATTAGACATAACTTTCTATTTTAAGTACCTTAATTATAGGAGTCTTAGTTGGTTGGTTCAGGCCATGGCCTCATATATTGTAACCGCACGATGGGTTTTGAAATTAAGCAAGATCATTTACCATAATCTTCTTCCTCTACTGCTCTCAAGCCCAAACGCCGTGAGGGGTATAACCTCCGCGATCGGAAGACAACGGCACGAGACTACGAACTCCGCAGTCGAGGGCCACCTACCCTAGATTACCAGGCCCTTGACACCCTGGTATCAGGATTCCGGTGATCTTCAGCCTCCACCTCCGACCCATCAAACACAGCCGCCGCCGCCCTCACCCAACCACCGCCATCTCCAGCTTCCTCCACCGCGCAATCTGCCACCATGATCGAACCCACTCTCGCCGATCTGCTCGCCCAGATGGAGACCATGTCCGCCGCGATGACAGCCATGAAGGCCGACATGGCCTCGATGAAGGAAAAATCAGCGTCGTCGTCGTTGGGGGGAGCCGATGGCCGCCGTGCGGATGGGCCGCGCGAGCAGGAGTTCCACCCAAAGCACAAGTGGGACTTCCCCCATTTCGACGGCACGTCCGACCCGATGTTGTTCCTCAACAAGTGTGAGGCCTACTTCCGCCAACATCGCACCATGGCCGAAGAGCGCGTGCTCATGGCGTCATATCATCTGGACGACGCCGCGCAGTTGTGGTTCATCCAACTGCAGGACGATGAAGGCACACCATCATGGGGCCACTTCAAAGATCTCCTCAACCTACGGTTCGGCCCCCCGCTACGCTCCGCACCAATGTTCGAGCTCGCCGAGTGCCGACGCACGGGAATCATGGAGGAATACTCAAACCGCTTCTAGGCCCTTCTTCCGAGTGCGGGCTGGCTCGAGGAGGCGCAACGCGTCCAGCTATACATTGGGGGCCTCCTTCCGCCGCTCAGCCACGCCGTTCGGCTCCATCACCCGGAAACTCTCGCTGCCGCCATGAGCCTGGCCCGCCAGGTCGAGTTGATGGAGCAAGATCGCCCGGCGCCGCCACCCTCCCGAGCGCCCCCGCGCGGCATTCTACCTCCACCGGCGCCCCGTCCGGTGCTCCCTGCACCCTAGCAACCGATGGCGCTGCCGGCTCCACCAGCGGCCGCTCAGCAGGGTCGCGGGAAGGGCAGTTTCCGCCGCCTCTCCCCGGCCGAGATGGCGGAACGGCGTTAGAAGGGCCTTTGTTTTAACTGCAATGAGCCGTACACCTGGGGCCATAACCGGTTCTGCAAGCGGCTCTTTTTCGTCGATGGTGTGGAGATCGACGACTCCAGGGACGCCGCGGACACCGGGGCGCGTGACGCGGGGACCGACAGCCCCTGCTACTCTCTCCACGCCGTGGCGGGCGTTCGGCTCAGCGACACCCTGAGGGTCCACGTGGTCATGGGCGCCGCCTCCCTCGTCGCCCTCCTGGACTCGGGATCCTCCCACAATTTCATCTCCGAGCAGGCGGCGTGGTGCACCGGGCTCCCGGTGGAAACTGCCCTCCCCGCGACCTTGCTGAGCGGCCGCTGGTGGAGCTGGCAGCGCCAGCGGTTGTTGGGGTGTAGGGAGCGCCGGACGGGGCGCCGGTGGAGGTAGAATGTCGCGCGAGGGCGCTCGGGAGGGTGGGCCGGCCTCCTGCTGCCCTTGCCCGTGCCAACCGGGGTGTGGACAGACATCGGCCTTGACTTCATCGAGGCCCTGCCGCGCATCAAAGGGAAGTCGGTCATCCTCACGGTGGTCGACCGCTTTAGCAAGTACTGTCACTTTATACCCTTGGCTCACACATACTCTGCTGAGTCTGTGGCACTGGCGTTCTTCTCCGACATTGTACGCCTCCATGGGATGCCCCAGTCCATGGTTTCGGACCACGACCCGGTGTTCACCTCCATCTTCTGGAAGGAGCTGATGCGGCTCATGGGCGCCAAGCTCCACATGACCACGGCGTTCCACCCGTAGTCTGATGGTCAGACGGAGGCTGCCAACCGGGTCATCGCCATGTACCTCCGATGCTTCTCTGGTGACCGGCCTCGGGATTGGCTCCGATGGCTGCCATGGGCAGAATATACATACAACACTGCCTATCAATCATCTCTGCAGGAAATGCCTTTCCGCGTGGTCTACGGACGCGATCCCCCGACCATTCGGTCCTATGAAGCTGGCGACACGCGGGTCGCTGCGGTGGCCTAGTCGATGGAAGAACGCGCAAAGTTACTGGCCGACGTCCGGCATCACCTGGAGAAGGCCCAGCTCGTGCAGAAGCGCTACTACGA
Source organism: Saccharum hybrid cultivar R570 (assembly GCA_038087645.1). Classification (NCBI taxonomy): domain Eukaryota; kingdom Viridiplantae; phylum Streptophyta; class Magnoliopsida; order Poales; family Poaceae; genus Saccharum; species Saccharum hybrid cultivar. Next base: position 6,867,919 of record JAQSUU010000038.1, read on the forward strand.
CAAGGCACATCGTGCCGTCTCCTATGCTGTGGGGGATTGGGTGCTGCTCTGACTCCGCCACCGGCCTGTGGCCTCCCTGTCCCACACACCAAACAACAAGCTCCAGCCCCGCTTCTTTGGGCCGTATCGCGTCACCGAACTCATCAACGAGGTGGCGGTGCGCCTCGAGCTGCCTCCCCGCGCCAAGCTCCATGACGTGTTCCACATCGGCCTCCTCAAGAGATGGGTCGGCGAGCCCCCGGCCGAGCCCCCTCTGCTTCCTCCAGTGCACCATGGCGCTGTCAGCCCCGAACCAGAGCGCGCCATCCGCACCTGTGTCGCTCGCGGAGTTCATCAAGTGTTGGTCCGTTGGAAGGGCGAGCCGGTCGCATCTGCCACGTGGGAAGACCTCGACGCCTTCATCGCCAAGTACCCAACGTTCCAGCTCGAGGACGAGCTGGTAGTCGAGGGATTATATGGGCTCAAGTTCGAAAATTTGAGCGTTTCGGCGCTTATTTTTGTAGTTGTGCTCTTTTAATTTGGTCGGTTCTGTTACATACAACACATGAAACATGTGAAACATCATTAGGGTACCATGTGCAGTATAGGATAGTTACACATAGGTGGCATATATACTTTATAAATATGAAACATATGTTGCAGAGATGAAACATACCCTATGCAACATGTGAAACATCCATGATGCTTTGTATGAAATGGAATGCATATGCTCATGTTTCATGCAATGCAGGTGCACATGCTAGCTTAACACCTGGGGTGTTATAGAAGAGAAGATACAAAGCTTTGCTGAGACTCCAAGACTAGATCCGGAACTTGAGCACGAGCCCAACTCGACCCTCACTCCCAAGCTACTAATCTACTACATTAGAGAGTTCTAGACCTAATCCTCCTGGCGTGTGTTGATTTGAATGAGAGATATGAATTAGGGTTTTAGGATAGCTCTCCTAGAGGGGGTACAGTGCTGTATATATAGGGGGTAGCATCAATTCTAGACCCTCGAATCAAACTGACTTAAAAGAATGGCGTAAATGTGATCTAGGAGGTGGTGGGAAACCGATGTAGAAAGGAGAGACATACACGTGGGCCCCATAGGGCGGCTGTCTTAGTGGTGGGGCCGGTTGGCCTGTCTTAGTGACAGGTGGGCCCCATCTTCAGTGAAGAGTCTTCTGGTGTCTTCTAGAATCTTCCCAAGTCGATACCATCATGGATAAACGTGATTTACTTTAACAAATAGGTCCACCTTGATGGTTTTCTGATTAAATCCTCCTGCAAATAGAAATTCACCAAAACTCATAAAATTTATTACTTTAAACTCCTAGATCTATGTTTGGTGATGAAATTAAGTATATATGCAGGTTATATTGATAGTTTATAATTGTTGTTAACGACCGTCAACAATCGCGCGCACCCTCTAAGAAGAAACATAGCCGAGTCTGACTCGGCCATGACCTCTGCTTGGGCCTCGAGGGCTTGCTCGAACCCTGAGGCTCCCGATCTACGTCGATGCTCTGGTCCAGCCCTTGGCTCCTGTGTGGCTAGTGACGCTAGCCAAGGCCCAGGAATAAGAAGACAAGCCCTGAGCTACCGAGGCTTGGGGGCTCCCCCAGCGCTGCTCCATGGGCATGGCATTGCCAACCACTTTCCCGACAAGGTCATGCATGAGGCGTGACACAAGAAGACAAAGATTCTCCATGGCCTCTAGGGGCTCGGGGGCTTCTGGGCTCGCGTGTTAGCCCCTAGAGCCTGACCTCCTTCACTGCCAAGAAGAATCTAGAAGGTCCATCTAGGGGAGGCTGGTCCAAGCCGACACAACCTGACATGTAGAGTGTTAGAACAGAGCAGTCGGACGATGCCCAAGGCTTCTTTGGCTCCAAGACACCGCCACGGTCCATAGTGCGTCGCTGCAAGGCCCTCTTGGACTCTGGCGCATGTAGACCGTAGACTCACCTCCCTAAACTGCCATGTACCTGACCTATCTTGTTACATAAGGGATAAAGTCGGACCTAGTGGGAGGGGAAGGAGAGGAAACTCAGATCATTCCATTTCATTCCTTGGCCTCTGCTCAGCACTGAGAGCAAGGCAACCCATGGAGGAGCATCAAGAGCTCCTCCACCACATCCCATCGCCTTCCTCCTCTCCGACGAGGGGAAGGCTCCACTGGTGGTGAGGCAACCTTCAGATTAGAACCAACCTAACTCCCTACCAAATCTCTCTACAACCCTGTTGCAACCCCCCAATTTTTGGTGCTTTTGAGTATAAGGATCATCAACTGCTAGACGTAGGGCACTAATTGGCCAGAACCAGGATAAACCGTTGCGTCCTCTCTATGATTCTTATGTGCTTGAGTGCACCCGGGCCACCGGAGACCCGTACTCTGACACCGACTCGAACAACATGCTTGCCGCGATTCTAACCCCGCGACACCGCCGATGCGTTCAGGTGGAGAGTCCTGTTGAGAATCGAAGTGGAGCCAAGGCTGAAGAAGAATGTGGTCATCTCTTTCACCCATTTCCACTCTTTTGGGTTTGGGCTACCGGCACACCCTTACTCTAGTGGTTGCTGCACTACTGCGGGCTTCACCTCCATGACTTGACCCCACAAGGGATCCTCCACCTCTCCATCTTCATCATGCTACATGAGAGCTTCCTTGGAGTCCCTGCCCACTATGGGTTGTGGCGGTCTTTATTCTGGGTGGTTCGCTCAGCGCCCGAGGGGTCCATCATCCTCGAATGCGGGCTGCCTTGATCCAACTTCATCCCAAAATGGAGGACAACTACCTAAGCCTTGACCACTACCCTTCCATGGACATGGGGTAGGTAAAGTTGTGGCTGTATGTCCCCAATGAGAGGCCGCCGCCTACCGTCTTATTCTCCTAACCGCTGCATGGTGACCTCTCGGAGTCATGGGCGGAACTAACGCCCTAGGAGGACATGCAGGATGTGCCCTACTTGTTAGATGCGATCAAGGACTTGAAGGACCAGGGCCTGATAGGGCTAAGGGTGATCTATACCTTCATGTCGTCATGTCCTCCCCTTGAAAATGAGGCACCACCCCTAGTGGGAGTTCCGAGGCCCGATAGACCCTACAATCGAGTCGAGCATCACCATGTGTGAGGATGATCTAGACCAACTGGTGATGGACATTATGGGAGTGTATATGCAGGATCATGGTAGGGCAGGCCTCAGAGGCCTTCAGCGCCAGCCATCCTCCACCGACAGACGCACCTCTCATCGGCGTGATCTCACACCCGCTAGTTCCTCCTTATGAGGTGATTTTTTCATGTACCGCTGTTCTGTTGTTTCTCTTCATTAAATTAACTAGAGTATGCAAGCAATACTCACGCTAGTATTTGTGTTCATGTTGCTTAATTTAAATAGTATTTGGAAATTCCCTACCTTCTCAACAGGTGGACGTGGGCGTGACGGCGTCTCGAGGCTCTTTGGCCCTAGAGCTAGGTTCTTCATCTGCGGTCGTGCTCGGTAAGCTGCCCCGGGAACCATCCCCCGGTAGGGGCAGCCACCAGCAATGATTCCATCCCTTGCTGCACTAGACAGTCCTATAAGTCGTTTGCCTTCTCAATCAGATTGCCCTCCCCCTTATCCTGTGGGCTTGAACTTGGCTTTCATTGTGCAAAGAGCCGTCCCGTCATCGCACGCCGTCACCGATCCCATCTGACCCTGCACAGTCTTCTGGTGATGCATCGTCAGACGACAAAGATTACCTTTAGTTAAAGGAGTCTTACCGCAAGGTCGCAGACTTGTACTCAGGGCTAGTCTGGATGCTGACAAGCTACGCGATGATCTGAAGGCCGCGCGTGTGGTAATTGGTGTCACCCACCAAGAAGCCACCCAAGTGCGAGATGAGAAGGCGGTCGCTGAGGCAGAGGTCCACCTGCTTGTTGATGCTACTGCCGCTTGTGATACCACCTTCCCCGTGCCCTACACAGGAGTGCCTCCAAGCCCTGCTAGCCTACCTTCAGGCCATGGTGTTTGAAGCTATTCGTCAAGGGGCTGCCACGGCTCTGGCCGCTGCCCAACTTCAGTTTGGCGCAGTGGTGAAAGTCCTAGTGGTGCAGCAGGCATTTCTGCCGAGACTAGGTGAGGAAGATGATATGGATGATCTGTTCATGAGCCTCGAGCCAACCACCAATGTCGTCTTAGGGAAGGTAAACATGGACGAGATCCTGCACGCCCACCTCGACCCTTGATTTGTGGGATGTATCAGTAGTATTAGTAGTCATGACTAGGTTTGATCTATGGGATGCCCTTGCAAATATATGAACTCTTATTTGCATGCATGTCTGTATGAACTTTTGCTACACTCTATTGAGCGTGGTGCAGCTCAGGTCGTTTGGTCATTTTGTAGCTAGTTTCTAGCCCCTGTTGGTTGCCTTTTGCTGTAGATTTTTTTGGTTGTCTTTGATCTAATCTATAATATGCTAAACATTCATAAGTGCCTTTGATCTTTATTGAAGCCAACTCGTGTCTTTGATAAAATTTGTTGAACTTGAAAGAACCATGCAGTGAGGAGTTCATCTGAACAAGTCTCACCTCGATCTAATGCAGAAGAGGGAGCCATAGCTATTGACTTTTACTATGAACAGAAGAAAGTCCGCCCGCTACGTATTTGATCTCATAGGATAGTATAAAGTGTCGTAACAGTTAGTCTGCCCCTCGACTATTGTGACTGCTTGGATTGGAGTGAAATAAGTACAGAAAAGACCTATCACAACCGCACTAGACATTCAAGTCTCAAGCGTATCAGAAGCTCTTTTTCTCGATTTACTTCTTGTGTCTAGCTTTCTTGCCACATTCGTTTCACTCTCATATTTTATTACACTAGCAAGAAAGTCCAAATGCAGCAATTTGATCTCATCGGACACTATATAGTACGGAGCTATGAGTAAAACTATTGCCTACGGAGTCATGAGTGGTTTTGATCTATGTTGAACCCAACTCATCTAATTTTTGTGTATTTGATAAGATTTGTTGAACTTGCAACAACACACATCAAAGATTATTTTTATTCATTTTATACTTCACAGGATCACACAAGGTTCGGCCGTCTGAAATCTTGATTACCTAGATAGTGTAATTGATGAACGACGTGCTCCTGCATTCCTGTGCAGGTGCGCACGCGTGGGTAGCGTCAGCAGCCTATTACAGTAGGGGAAGTCGCTTTCCGGCCTGTCGCATTGATGTGATGGGGCGAAGCCCCACCGCCCACCCACGCAAACGTCTTGGTCATGGGGTGGTCGACGGCCACCAAACTATAACAGTAGAGACAAGGGGCGAGAGGGAAGGTTATACACCTGCTGCCTTCTCTCTCCAGATCTCTTGATTCTATCCCAAAGCTTTTTCCTTCCATCCTACTCTGCCGCTGATGCCTCCTACCAAGGACCATGGAGGAGTGGACGAGGTCGTCTGTCGATGGGGAGGCTCTGAAGGCCTTCCATGCCGGCAATCCTCCACCAACAGATGGAGCTCTCGTTGGCATGGTCTCTCACTCACTAATTCCCCCTTTGGAGGTAGATCATCACCGTACCGCTGTTCATGTTGTTTATCTTCATTTAACTAGAGTATGTGAGCAATGATCACACTAGTTTTTGTGTTCATGCTATTTAATTTAACTACTATTTGGAATTTGCCTACTAACTCAATTGGTGAATGTGGGCGTGATGGTGTCCTAAGCCTCATTGGCCCTAGAGCCCTGTTCTTTGTTTGCAGTCACGCTAGGAAAGCGGCCCCACGAGGCATCCCTCGATGGAGGCAGCCACCCATGATTTCGTGCCATGCTGCATCGGTTAGTTTGGTAAAAGTCATTTGCTTTCTCAATTAGATTGCTCTCCCCCTTATCCTATATGGGCTTGAACTTGGCTTGCATTGTGCAGCACTTTCTCCATGGCGATGCCATCCCCGGTCATGGGGTTTTCCCTCGTGGTGCCATAGAGTTGTCTCATCACCACTTGCTGCCGTCGAGCCCATCTGTCCCCGCACAACCCTCTGGTTCTAAAGTGGGAGACTCATCAGAAGAGCGTGAATCCTTAGACGACATAGACTACCATCAATTATTGAAGGATTACCGCGAGGTCCAAACGGTTTTGTCATTGACCAAGCTAAATGTCGAGATGCTGCGCGGTGAGCTGGACGCCGCATGAGACACACTTCATGTTTCCAAGAATGAGGCCCCCCAGGTACGAGCCGACTGGGCGATCATCAAGAAGCAGGCCCATAACATGATGAACCTTCTTATGGAACTAAGGACACGGGTCAAGACCCTGTAGCTATGTGTGCAAGCCGCTTGTAATGTGGCCATCCCCATGGGAATAGTGGATAATATGTTTGCCACAGAGGAGCACCTCTGAGCCCTGACGGCTTGCCTTCAAGCCATGGTGACCGAAGCTATTCGTCAGGGGGCTGCCATGGCGTTGGCTGCTACCTAGCTTCAGATTGGCGTAGCGGTGAACATCCAGGTGGCGGAGCAGGGTTTTTTGCCATGATCAAAGGACGATGACATCGATGATCTGGTTGAGAGTTTCGAGCCGGCCACCAATGCCATCTTAGGGAAGGTGGACATGGAGTAGATCCTGCATGCCAACCTTGACCCTTGATCTATGGTATGTATCAGTAGTATTAGTAGTCATGACTAGGTTTGATCTGTGGGACGCCCTTGCAAATATGTGAACTCTTATTTGCATGTTGGTGTTAACTTTTGTTGAACTTTGTATTAGGTGGGTTAAACTTTGTTGAGCGCAGTGTAGCTCAGGTTAGCTAGTTTCTAGCCCCTGTTTGTTTCTTTTCGCAATAGATTTCTTTCTAGTTGTCTTTGATCTATCTATAATATGCTAAACATTTATGAGTGTCTTTGATCTTTGTTGAAGCCAACTCATGTCTTTGATAAAAATTTGTTGAACTTGAAAGAATCATGTAGCGAGAAGTTCATATGTTTTTGCTTTTGCTTTTCTGTTGTTTTGTTTTTGTTTTTGCTTTTCTATGTTTTGTTTCAATTTTATTTGTTTCCTTTAGGGATTCAACGAAAGTACTCATACGAAACTAGTTTCCCTATATAACGTAAGATGTGTCCAGCATAGTTAGATTTACAATGCTCGGACTTTCTTGCGTGTGTAGTAAATTTGAATAACTATGTGGCTCCTTCGTTAGGCATTAGATTAATGCGAGACTTGATCAGATGAATTCCATTATGTATGTTTACCATACTACAGATCAGCAAGAGAACCAGAAAGAAACCTACAGGCAAAACCAACCAACAAGGGATAGAAACCGGCTACCAAATGACCAAAGGACCCAATCTACACCATGACCAAAGGACATAAGGAAAGAGTAACAACATGTACTCCTTCTGTACTCCCAACATAAGGAAGATACATCAAATGTAACATGAGATACATCAAATGCAATGTGAGGTACATGAAATGGAACTTTATTTACTCCTCTACTCGTCATCGGTATCACTGTCCTTGTCCACATCCTCGTCGTTGGTATCAACGTCCTCCTCCTCCTCCTCTATAGCCATGAGGCCCTTTTGCTCATCAGCGGTGATGCGGTTGGCCACCTGCTTAGCATCAGAATGAACTAGGTTGCGCAAGTGTTTTCTCAGTGTTGTGGGTGGTGCTGATTCCCTATGTCACAACGCTAGTGTCAAAGCCATCTATCTGACTCTGATAGTAGGTGAGGATGTACTTCGTGTTGTCCATGCGATTCTTGTTCAGGTAGGCTGGCAGTACTTCCAGGACATCTGCAAGTTGATGAAAAATGAAGACGAATTGGTCACCTTTACTCCTAAAGCGGGTTGAGGGTGCCTAGACCGATGTTCTGTAGCACACGCCTGATCTTCAAGAAAGCCTTACTCATGATGCCAACGGCCCAATCGTCTCTATCTCCAAAGGGATCCACCGGAGCTTCATCTTGATTCACCATGGGGACGACGTCATCCTCCTTCACCATGGGCATGGCCTCACCCTCCGTCACCACCGACACGGCGTCATCCCCCTCCCGTGCACGCTTCACAGAAGGTTCGCCCTTCACCATGGCGGTGGCTAAGAGTGAAGTAGGTTCGGAGAAGGCAACCGCACGTTCCTGGTGATTTCAAATCTATAGTAGGAATGGGAGGGTTCTGAGAAGGAAGGAAAACAAGCGGAGTTACGGAAGAGATTGCGGCGGTTAATATATCACTACTACAGAGGAGCCATTGGTATTTTTTTAACAAAGAGGAACCATTGGTGTTGAAATATTACTGTGCACGCAAGAAAGTCCGACTTCTATAGGTTTGGACGTGTCTAACAATATACTGTATCCTCTATGACTTTGAGTGCTGCAGCAATTTGTGTGGATTTGTTTATATAGGAGATAAAACTAATCTTGGCCTCACGTCATACATTAATCTGGGTCCCAAGTTATAGGAGACAAAACTTTACCTTTTTGAGGAATTAAATTAAAAAGGCAAACATAAGAAGGTACATGTGACAACCATTACAATTTCAGCTAAATCAAGTCTAACCATCACACTTACAATCAAAAGAAGGTACATGTGACAACCATTATAATTTTAGCACCAGGAGCAAGTCTCACACTCATAATCTATTGAGCGTGGTGTAGCTCAGGTCGTTTGGTTTCTGTTTATTTTTTTTGTTGCCTTGGTATCTTTGTCAATCTTTGTTGAACTTGCAAGAACCTTGCAGCGAGGAGCAAGTCTCGCCTTAGTCTAATGCAAAGCAGAGGAACCATTGGTGTTGAAATGTTATTGCACACATAAGAAAGTCCGAGCTCTGTACATTTGAATGCGTCTGACAGTATCCTCCATAGTTTTTCCTTGTTTTCCTGTGATGCTTGTTACTATGTTGTTTACAATATTAAGTTTGAGTAACTTTATAGGAAAGAGTAATAATATCTATGACATAAAATACAAGGAAAGATACCTAAGGAAGAGTAACAACATAAGCAAATAGTAACAACATGTATGTTCCAACTCCCAATTCCCAACATAAGGAAGATACATCAAATGCAACATGACATACATCAAATGGAACTTTATTTACTCCTCTGCTAATGGCTCCAAGAACAAGGGAACATAGGGAAGATAGTAAGGTCTGTTGTAGGAGGTTCACTGTTTGCGATGGCAATTGTGTAGGAGAACACACAAAGGTGGCAAATGGAGGAGTGTCATCCGTAAGGATGACAAAAAGTTAAAAATCCCATGGTGGAGAGGATAAGGTCGGCGCGGCTTGGTGGGGCCCATGATGTCATTGTCCTTATCCACTCGACCATTGGGTGGAGCGATAGCGAGCTCGAGGCGACAAGTATGGTGACGCGGTATTCCCGTCGTCGTTGGGAGGACAATGAAGATGACAGGTGGGGCCGGGGCGTCAGTGAGGGAAGGAGAAGGAAGCGGGCACGATGGCGCTATGCTGAGCTGCTGGGCCAGCCCATGCAAGAGGGAGGGGAGAAGTGAGTGCACACAGGCTAGGCCGGGGATGGCCCAAGCGGGCTGCGGCACGGGCCAGAAGAAGGAAAGGGGGAGAGATTGAGCCCATGTCCCTTTTTCTATTTAGAATTTTCTTTTCTATTTCCCAGAAATAAACTAGGGTTTATTTGAGTTGATTTGTGTCAATAAAACCTAGTCGGCAGTCTACCGAGGGATATGCCCAAGGTAGTAGATTGTTGGCAGACAGGTGTGCAATCCATGAACGAGATAGTGATGCAGAACAACACGCGGGTTTACCCAGGTTCAGGCCGTCGTGTGGGCGTAATACCTTACGTCCTGCTCTGCTTTGTTATTGCTATCTCGAACAATGTATTACAAGCTAGATTGCCCTAGAGTATGTTTTATGTTTCTGAGGGGGGTCTTATGCCCTCCTTATATAGTCCGGGAGGCAGGGTTACGATCTGGAAACTAATCTTAGCCGGTTACAATTGCCATATAGAGCCGGATAAGGATTCCTAATCTAACCGGCCAAGACCTTGCTTGATTCCCAAGTCCGGTTTGATGCCTTGCGTGAGACTCCATCCCGATGATCTGGAACATGCATCGTCATGTAATGGGTCGGACTGTCTGGTCTGGGCCTGCCCATGTCTAGCCGTAAGGGTATAGGGGTTTATACCCCCACAGCTAGTCCCCGAGCACTATGTATTCTGTATCGACACACTGTCTTAGTCTTCTTCAACTTGCGAGGTTTGTCTTCACATCACCTTGAAACGTTAGCCGAGCATGCGCTAGTGTTCATCTAGATCAGGAACCGTGATTGTTGATGAAGATCGCAGTTGTCGATGAAGATTGCATAGTGGTCCAAAAAGAAAAATTTTCTTTCCTGGTGAAGTGTACCCACTTGTATTTCTAAAAAGAAATATAAGTGTGCGTACTTGATGGAAGTAACTTATGAAAAATTCCAGATAGTAGGGGCGAAAAATAGAAACAATTCACCACCAGGTGAAGTGTACCCACTTAGTTCCCGAGCCTGGTAATAGGTGATGTAGGCACGTGATGCCAGGGTCTAAAAAGGAATCCTCAAGAACCAATGAACATTATGCATCGTCAGGTGCAGCATATACTATGTAGTCCCCGAGCTTGCTGGAAGGCAAAAGACGAGCCTTGGAGCAAGGTCTAAGAATATCAAGTGTCCATCGACTGTATGCAAGCATAGTACATGTAGTCGAGCGAGATGAATCCTGCAGCAGGAAGTTGTATAACAAGTCCCCGAGCTCGAAGGTTTAGCGACGAGTCCCCGAGATCGGAGATCTGGCGACGAATCCCCAAGCTCGGAGGTCTGGCAAGAGTCCCCGAGCTCGGAGGTCTGGCAACGAGTCCCCGAGCTCGGAGGTCTGGCGACATCTTCCAGAGCTCAGAGCTCTGGCTACAGGACCCGAGCTCGGAGGTCTGGCGACGAGTCCCCGAACTCGGAGGTCTGGCGACGAATCCCCGAGCTTGGTGGTCTGACTATAGGTCCTGACGAGGAGCGGTGAGTGCTCGGTGATGATGAGCGACGAGAGCTCGGCGAGAGCTCGGCAACGAGCAGCGATGAGCGTCGGGACCTCGGCGATGAGTCCCCGAGCACTGGTCGAGTGGTCGAGCTGCGATGAGCAACGGGAGCGAACGACAAAGTCCCCTAGCGTAGCCCGAAATTCCTGCAATATAAATATGTAAAACAGTTTAGTTTATTATAAACTTATGCCTCATCATCAGGCAAGTTTGTAATAATGTACTGTTGTGACAACATAAACTTGTTTGTGTTTTTGTGAAAAAAACGTTTAAAAGCTTGTATATTGTGTGAAAGATAACTAAGTTAGAATGCATAAGTGTTCTATTTTAATTGTATCGGTTGGTAGATACGTCATCCTGTAGAATCCGTACGGCCCTGACCCGCCTGAGGTCCGAGTGCGCGGAGCCTGTTCGCACGTAAGAGCGCACAGGTCAGGCTAGGGAGTGCCCGCCGACCACCCGGAGCGCAGAGAGCGGGTCCCGTGCACGCGTAGGGAGAAGCCGGAGACGTGGCTGGCTCCGAGAACTCGAGAAAGGATGGTGCTCTGTCAACTGATCTTTTATAAAATATTAATAGAAAGTGATCTTCAGGTAAGCACGTTAGAGTGGTTGAAAGAAATTGTATTAAATACGAATATTGGAAGTGTACTTATCTTTGGACAGAAAATTGGTCGGTGGTGATGAAATTGCCTGGCCCTCAAGCTTTCCGATGAGTCATGATGATGGTGGTCGCGGTTGTCGTAGCGCTGTTCTTCGCGGTGATCAATGTGACAAGTGGTCGGAGTCCGAGGAGCTCACTTGGCAGCTCAAAGGGACGTGGTCGGAGCCCGGACGGAGGCGATCCACGTGGGCAGACGAAGTCCTTCGGTGCGTACTACGCAAAGGCCGGAGCCCATGGTGCAGCTTGACGATGTCCAACGCGGACGTGGCGAAGTTGTGACGCTCGACGGAGTCCAGGAATTGGGACTGAGCAGCAGCAGTGTCTCATGCGCACATCTGTGTACATCTTGATAGCTTCTGAATCGAGTAGCATGCATGTACACGATGTTTATACACGTATACGCATGATTAGCTTGCATGATGGTGTAGATCATCACGTGGTCGTTGTTTGTCTAGTTGTGGAGCTGTCGTGTCGCCGCCGATCAGGTCGATGCAAAGATCTGCTAGGGTCAGATCGTCTGACCTCGAGTTGAAGACGTGGAGGGACAGCAACAAATCTGTACGTGTGTGTAGCTCAGGCGTATACGTGAATATACGTATGAATCTGCTCGGTCTTGCAGATCGAACGTCGTTTGCGTCGTGACCAGTGCATGCATATATCGATATGCGCCTTGGCTTTACTTGCATGTAAGTTGGATCATCGATGGATCGTATGCCTTTCTTCTATCTTTGCTTCTTCTCGTTGACTTGCTTTTAGATGCAAGCACCTTCGTTGTTTGCTTCATGCCCGTCGGTCAAGAGACAGTAGATCGTGTCGGAGTCGTGCTCGATCTGGAGCTGCCGATTCGGTGCAGTAGCAGATAAATCCCCGCCGCACGGAGTGATGAAACCGATGGTGAAGTAACATATCGATCCCGCCATACGGAGTGACGAAACCGACGTAGTAGCAGATCGATCCCGCCGTGCGGAGCGACGAGAACAACGTATCGGTAGATCGATCCCGCCGTACGGAGCATCGAAACCGACGTAGTAGGAGATCGATCCCGCCGCATGAAGCCGTGTGTGGACGCCGGTGGTCCGTCAGTTGCTCGGTGATGCGCCGTAGTTGTCGAAGGACGTAGACGCGATCAGCATGTTGAGTGTTGAGGTACGCTATCTGGCTCGCCTGGGAGTCTGTACGCACAGCCCCTACCTGACGCGCCGCTGTCGACAAAACCTAGTCGGCAGTCTACCGAGGGGTATGCCTAAGGTAGTGATTTGTCGGTAGACATGTGCGCAAGACACGAACCGGATGGTAACAGGATACAAGACACAAGATTTATACAGGTTCACACCGTCAGCATGACGTAAAACCCTACATCCTGTGCTCTGTTATATTGTATTGAGTTATGTGGTGTATGACCTGTCCTCTAGGGCACCCCTGCCTCTCCTTATATACTCTGGAGGAGGAGGGTTACAAGCAGAATACCCTATTTGGTACTATTACAATACTAGTACAACCTATAATCTTTTGATATACGTCTTGATCTTGCGGGATGGGCCACCTCTCATGGTGCGGCCCATATATAGCCATGAGGGTATATGGGGTCTATACCCCCACAATTTGGATTTGGATTTCAAGGGATTTTTGCAAGATGGATGGTTTGGGTAGTTAGGGATAGTCAAGGGTTGCTTTCAAGGCAATTGATCAAGGAGTTTTGGAGAGATAAATCAAGGAGGGATATTTGGTGCCAATAAATTCTAGGGCAAACAATTCATACAAATATTCAAACAAGCAATTCAAACATTCCAAACATTTTGAGTGCATATGGTGAGTTTTGATGCAAGTCTTTTGGAAAAGATTTTTCAAAAGGGTTTGGTATAAATTAAACTAGTCAGGTTTTAATTTGTTGTAGTTTTGAAAAAGTTCAAATTTTAGTGGTTTTTATTATGATACAAAACAAAGGGTGTTACAGAGTTGCGGTGGGGGAGTCGATTTCCGGTTTTGGATAGGTGGGGGAGGTGTTTTTGAAGTCTATGCGGGAAGTCACAGGCACGTTGAAGTGTTGTTGACGATTTCAATTTAAATGTTTTAAGTAGTAGAGATGTGGGAAAGGATGTCGTCACCTTGACATCAAATACCACGAACGTGGAAAGCAGAGTAGAGCTCGACCCGACTCACGACTGACAGTCAATTCTATTCCATATAGCACAGCTTCGCCTATGCGTAAGGGGAAAGACGTGTGGCATTTGCACTTGCTTGGCCAAGAAGCGGGAGGCGAGGGGCCTATGGGCAACGATGGATGACTAGGCTTGGGGAAGATCCTAATCCAAAGCCGGCAAACTTGATTCGGTGGTTGGGGAGGTCAAAAGGTGCGCAAGGAGGCTTACCATGGGGCGGAATTGGCAGAGAAGTGGTGGTGGTAGCCATTTATGGTGAACTACAACACTCTAGTGTATCAACAAGAGTGCTAATAGGTGAGCTAATTAGGCCGTCAAAGCTAATTTAGACTAATTTTTAGCCCTAACTAGTAACTAACCATATGTATGAAACATGCCTTTAAGACTTTTTCCAATGTTATTACAAACTCACCAACATTTCAACATCCGCGTAAACATATCAACAAAACTGCCTCAAGAAATTATTCAAATGATTTTCAATATTTTAAAAATCTATATCTATACCTAATAATAAAGATGCAAAATTTCAGCCCTTTTTTGTTTCTTTTTTTTTTGTATGGCCCTCTTAACTAACCAGGTGAATATGCGTGCAAACTGTCCCCTCTTCTCTTATAAGATACCACTGCCCTTCATGCGAATCACAGCCAGAGTTGCTTCCGAACCCAATTCCAAAAGCAAACATAGAGGAAAGCATGCCTCTATAGTTCGCGTTCGAAACCAATTTCAAAGGCAGAGGAAAGCGTTTTTGTCTGCCAAATTTGAAAATTTGTGGCAAAATTTTTCATTTTTTTTTGTTCTGCCTGCCAACTCCCGCATCCTTTTTGGCCCTCTCCTCTTGTCCACTCCGGTTCGTCCACGTGCGTGCACGTTGGTTCCAACAAGAAATCTCTATTTTTTTTGCACTAATAAAAAGACCCCGGAGGAATCATCCACCGCAGAACTAAAAGAATCTCCCGGTATTGAAAAAGGAAATCGAACCGTGCATGCCCACATCCAATACGAAGCCGACGATCCCCCGGTATCGAAATAGGAAATCGAACCGTGCATGCCCACATGCAATACGAAGCCGAGACCGAACCATGCGAACATGCGAATCTCCTACTTCCATACCCACACGGTCACGCATTGGAAGACTTGATAAAGGCAGCCAACCCCTTAGCCACGTTGCCAAAAGACCCGAAGATGGATGTTCTTGGGCTCGACGTCGCCGCAAAACTCGTCGGCATACGGCGACAACCACAACACACTGGATCGCTGAGAGGATGAAGCTAGCAACTGCGATGCAGCCAAGCTGCGGACATCCGCAATGCGGCTTTGGAGCTAGGCGACGGTTCGCGATGCTGGGTGTGGCTGCGCGACGAGGCGCTGGGGCCGGACGCCGGCAGAGGCGCGACGTGGCACCGGGCCCGGACGCCGGCGGCGGTGCGGTGCTGGGGGCGGAGCAACGCTGGTTTCATCGTGTGACAGAGCCATGTCCATATGGGCCTGCAGTCTGGATGGCAGACTACAAGTAACACGAGCCTGCAAGACATATCCTAATGCGACTATGAATTCAATTGGACCGGCAGCCCAAACACGTATTCATGACAAATCTATTAACATTAATGTTTTTTTGCTAAAAAAATAACGTTAGTGTTTCTACATGCAATTTAAAATTATATAGTAGTTAATTAACTAAAAAAATATAAATATCTGGAGACTATATGATTCATGTTTAATAGCTACGTTCCATGTATGTCATTCCAAATATTTAAGGATCAAGTTCCACTCTTTGAACCAACCTTTCCAAAGAGACATACCCCTTTGTGAACCGACGTATCCCGTTCCACGTACCCTTCATACCGGGAACTTGTGACAATGGTCCAGCCTCGCGTGCCTCCCGTCAAAGCATCTCCAGCAGTGCTACCTAAAGCAGACTACCTAAATGTCTATTTGGGTAGCCACCCATTTTAATACTACCCAAATTTTGCTCTCAACTCCAGCAGTACTGCCTAAAACTGGCTACCCATTTTCATCTTAGCAGAGAATGACGTGTGGGTCCCACATGTCATCCTCACTCGTGTTCTTCTCGTCGGAGCAGCCATGGCCGGAGCAGAGGAGCCCGCGCCCTTGCTGGGATCCGCAGTCGAGAGCCACACCCGCGTCGGGATCTGCCGTAGAGAGGCTCGCCGCGCCTGGACACGCCATCGAGGGAGCTCCGCGCCGCCAGGGAAGGCCGTCGAGGGAGCTCCGCCAGGTCGCGCTGCCAGGTCGCTCCGGCAGGCCACGCCAGGGGCTCCATCCGCAAGGGGCAGGCCCGCCCGTACCGGCAGACCGCGCCGCAGAGCTCCGCTGCGCCAAAGACAGGGCCGCCTGCGCCGCTGGGGAGCTCCGCCCGCAGGGGAGGCTGTGGAGCTGTGCCAGGGAGGAAGCCGCAGAGCTCCGTCGCGTCAGGGAAGAGGCCACAGAGGTTCAGGGAAGGAGCAGCCAGCCAAGGGCGACCGGATCCAGAGATGGCTCCTCGGGGAGGACCGGCAGCGGCACCCCTGCGGCGCTCTATGTGCCTGCGCGCGTACGAAGGAGCGCATGGGGAAGAGAGAGAACGATGGAAAAAATAGGTAGTTACTTTTGTTGGCGCAACAGATGTGAGTAATGGAAGAGGAAATTTGTTGGACCAACAAAAGTAGGTAGTCTGATAGGTAGCCTGCTGGAGACGTTTTTTTTTTTTTTTGCCTTCACTACCCAAATTTAAGATAGGTAGTAGGTTTAGGTAGGCTGTTGGAGATCTCCCACCGCACTAGCATCTTCATCACGCGGCCGCTCATCAATATGCGGCCCGCTGGCGAGGTCCGACACGCATAGCATCATCAGAGCTAGCATGTGGTCCGCAAAGACGAACCGGCCCTCTGGGCACATACACGGGCTCTTCAGCAGGAGAGAGCGCGCTCACAGGCGCTTGAGCATGGGGAGCGTGCACTCAGTGACGCGGTGGTAAAGCGTCAGGAGCTCCACGAGAACGTAGACATCACCCGCCTCCATGGCCTTGGTGCGTCAAGAGCCATGGGAGGGGGTGTCGTGACGTCGTTGGTTGTTGAAGCATGGACAGGAGCTCGAGGAGGGACTTGATCAAGTTCTTGACATGTACACCATGCCGTCAAACAGACTGTATTGTATTGATCATAAAACTGAGATCGTCCTAATCCCGTTACAACGCACGGGCATATCTACTAGTAAAATATCTATTTTATAAGTGAAGGGATAAAATGGACAACCAGTTACAAAGGTTCAATAGACTTTTTTCCATAAATCATTATTTGTACCAAACAGAGCATCCAATAACAAATCTTGGCAAGGAAACAAATCTCGAGCCAATATATGCATGATGCCAACATGCCTCATGAAAACCATCATCTCGAGTCATATATATGCATGCCATCGTACAATACAACAAACCACATAGGCGGAACATGTTAACGTAAAAGGGAAAACCCTGACAATATTAACGTAAAAGGCACTCCGTATTTTGTACAGACAATTCGACCACGCACTACATTCCACATCCATTCACCAATTTCTGCGTATTACAATTAGCTTTACGACACTGCATTGCTGCTACCACAAGCAGCGATCTTGTGCCGAAACCATTCAAAACTATGTTTTAACATCCTATATTTCTCATCTGGTGGCCATCGACCAGAAATTCAAGATACAGGATGGCGCCAGCGCAAACCAGCTTATGAAAGCCATTGCTGTGGCTGTCTCGAAACTTGCACAGTGATTCTCTGCGCATATGTTGAGATCATTACCAATGAGAACAGTGATTCCTGCTGATGCACATGCTGCACCCAAGGTTAGTGTACTGTGATCTACGAATAAACATAAAAGGTCATTAAAGGTAGTTCATGAAAGATTGTTCCTTTTACCAAGAAACAAATATACACGACCATAACATAACTTTTTATCTTCTATTGATATGTTTACAACTCTTCAATGTACAGCAAATTATAGATGACTATTCCCTCTGTTTTCAAATATATGACACATTTTTTGCGCAAACTTGACCAACAATATTTATTCAGTTACTCATTAGTAAAGTGAAAAGAGTACCACTAGATCTGTCATCAAAAGTACTTTAAGTGTGGCTTGTATATCTGTTATTTGTACAAATATTCATAGAACAGACGAATAATGAATGAAAAAATACAACAGTGTTATATTTTTAGAAAACAGAGGGGGTATTTTACAGAGTATGACCAAATGAAATTACTCACCCCCATCTCCGATAGTAAATATACATACAGCTCGGGCATTTCTCAAAGATCGCTTGACAAGAAGTGCATAAATGTCAACAAAGGCTAGCAAAAGGCTCCAGAAGCACTGCAAAATGGCTGCTGCGACAAGGTAGCTGGTCAAAAGAAAACCATCAGTCCATTCTGTAGCCAAATAGATAGACAAATACATATAAATCATCCATTGACAAAAAAAGTAAGCATCACCACTCAACTCCTAAGGATCTGTTTTGACCCCAAACAATGGCATCAAGGGGGCAAAACCTGGTGTGATCACTTAGCATGTGTTTGGTTGAGGGGATGAATGGGGATGGGATGAGTTAATCCCACCTAGAGAGGTGTTTGGTTGTGAGGTGAGCTGGGTTGGGTCTGTCCTCGAGGAGGAATATTCCCTAGATTTGGGGTCACGCCCATCCCCTGGCAGAGCAGCGGCACGGCAGCTTTGCGCGGCACGGTGGGCGAGCGATGCTACAGCAGGCCGGCCCGCGCAAGGGCAGTGACGGTGCAGGTCTGAGTCTGGCGCATCAATCGAGTCCCTAGGCAGCACGGCGCGCAGCACTGGCAGAGGAACAGCAGACGCGTGGGCAAGCTCCCCCTGGGTTCCTCATCCGTGAGATCTCGGAGCAAGAAGATAAGTCCGAGATAGACAAGTGAGCCCTAGATGACATGTGGGGCCCACTTATTCCTGCTGCTAACGGAGAGAGAAAACGGCATTCATCCCATATTTCTAAATCCCACAAACCAAACAGAAAACAGGTACCATCCCATCCTCAACCAAACAAATAACAAGGAAGGTCCCCATCCCACCACATCCTCAAACCAAATAGAGAAATAGTTTTCAACAGTTTTAGTAGTTTTCCAAATGGCAGATTGAATATTTAAATGATGGAAGATCAACTAGAAGCTTAGAAACACAAACATAGGACAGCAAGAGCCAACATGCAGAGTTTCCATTAGTCAGCCCTTTAAGTATCAAATGATTAGCAAATAAGCCATTAACACCCCTTCAGTCACGAATAAGTAACTTTTTGGTTTCATGTAGTCAAACATTTCAGTTTGTGCATTCAGTTTTTGCTAGTACAAATTCTATTTGTGCATAGAGTTTTGATATTTGAAAATTGATGAGCAAGGTTTTTCTTGAGTAATTTCATAAAATCAAAAACCTATAATTTTGTTATGTTTTGTGAATATATTACAACAAATAGTAGTGAAGAAGTAGCACTTTGGACTTTAGAGACCGTCAGTGTCCAAAACATCAATATTTGTGACCGAAGGAAATAATTTCAAGATGCTATTGCCCATGCTGGTAGATATCATTCAAATTTCAGATAGTTAGCCACTAACCATTCACAAAATCAAAATCTCTCTCCAAACCCACAAACTTGAAATGACATAAGTCACTCCAATTCATAAGCTAATCTGTTACCTGGGACAGTGGGATTCCCCACACCAATCTAAAAATGTTGTTTATGGCACATTAATCTGGATTGGTATCTACTTTATGATTCTATTTAGATAAGAGGGTGAAAATTTTACTTTGGCAATTAAAGTCGAAATTGAACAATTCATTAGAAAAATGCCAGTTTTCTAACAGTAATATTCCCAATTGTTATGCTAGTTATGAAAACAAAAGAAATAATAAAAGGAAATGAAGTGTCGGATTGTATGTTAAAATGCATATTATAGACCTCAAACATCAACCATAAATATAATTGCTACTTTACCGTCAGTGTTTGAATTCTGTAATGGTATAACCAAAAGAGTCCATAATATCAAACAATGTCTAACAAGAGCAAAGAAGTTCACTGAATGCCTTGAAAAAGAAGATGCACAAATTATCTTCTATTTTCATTTACATGTTAACAACAAACTAGATTAAAGTTATCATCTAAATATGAAGTGGTCATGTTACATTCAAAATGCATGTTCCCATTCAAAATGAAAAACAAATATAACACATGATTACATGTACGCTACTACTCCTTCCACCTGTGAATAAATTAATTCCTAGAGTCCTAAATCAAATATTTTCAGGTTTGACCAAATTTATAGAAAAATATAATAATATTTATGACACCAAATGAACAAAATATGAAAATATATTTCATAGTGTATCTAATGATATTAATTTGGTGTCATAAGTCCTGGTACACTTCCCTGTAAATTTGGTCAAATTTAAAAAAGTTTGACTTAGGACAACTCAAGGAATTAATTTATTCAAGGACGGAGGAAGTAATTGAATTGAACTATCAAAAAAAAAAAAAAACTCGACCTACAAGGGGTAGGCAGCCCCAGGATATTATGCTTAAGAAGACCTTCTCACCTAGAGGCCCTTTCGCTTGCACTGAACTATCAATTTTTCTCTTCAGATGATTAGGCTAGTGCAATTATCATTGTATTGTAGAAAACATTCCACTACATCTATCATCTACTCCCTTTGTCCCACAAATAATGCTATTCTCACTTCCCAAGGAGTCAAACATTTTTAACTTTGACCAATTATATATAAAAGAACGTTAATATTTATAATGCATAATTAGTACCATTAGATGAATCGTTGAATATATTTTCATAATAAATTTATTTAGTAATACAAATGTTGCTAATATTTTTTTATAAAGCTAGTCAAACTTGAGAAAGTTTGATCAGCATGCATCCCATAATGTCATTCTTTTTGGGACGGAGGGAGTATGTTCCTATTTTAATAACACTAATCCACTAACAAAGGCATAAAAAAGGCCTCTTGCTAAGGCTTGAGGCTCTTCACATCTCTGTGACCTGTTTTCATACAGTGAGAATTCCAAGGGATGCCCAAGACAGCAATATGGTCAATAGCAATACCAGATTTTATCTAACACAGTAACACCAGATCTATCAAAATTGAAGCTGTCAAAGCAACAGTCTAACAAAGCATGGTTTCGTCCCCTGCGAAAACATGACCCTGTCATTGGTTCCAGGGCAAGGTTTTTATGGGATACAAGAATTCCTCATTGCTCTATTAGTCTTGTGTCATGTGGGGCCGTGCCTACTAGACACGCGCAGGAGCGCTGAAGGCGCGCCGTAGGCACGGTCGCAGGAAGCACGCGCTGGAAGAAGGCAAGGCCAATCACGGCCTTAGATCTAGCGCTGGAAGAAGGCAAGGCCGAGGCCTTAGATGTAGGAAAATTACATCCTGGCAGTTAAGGCTATGAGCCTATTTAGTCTTGCACTCTGGACAAGGATAATCAAGCAATAACAATATTCCTATCTCCTAATTCCCTTCTTCAACAATAGGGCGCCGAGGGGTAAAACCTCACCCCAACACCACAGATCGAAGCTACAAACTACGTAGCCAAGGTCCAGCTACCCTAGACCTCGACACCCTTGACATCTTGTATGTAGAAGACGTTGCCAAACTCATTCTTTTTTTCGAAGCAAAAAAAGCTATTAGAATGAATGAGCATAAGGAGCAACACATTCATAGAGACACCACAATCATCTTCACTTCCAGTTATAATCAGAAATAAAAATGTAGTTCACAAAGTTTAAAGACCGGTTGAAATCTAGCTTACTGACCAAACTTATCATTTTAAAGGTCATAGCATGCAGTTTGTTGGAAGCAATCTAGGCCATGATGAAACAGAAATTCAATAAAAAAACAGCATGCCATCACCCAAACAGTTAGACAAGATAGCATTAATACAACGTAAATAATGAGTAATCTACTCAGAGTTGAAACCCAAGGATCGAGAATTGTTCCAATTGAAAAAACATGATAGATTACTGTGATTCGTCATTGTTTTTATTAGTCTTCAAATCTTGTATATGTATAATATATAATATAAATAAGATGGTGATGCGCTACTCAGTCTGTTCAAATTGAAGAAAACATGCTGACCGATTTATTGCAATGAGGAAACACATTCGTGAACACTCACAATCCATAGATTTCGGTTGTAAACACAGAAGCAACTATTAATGTCTTGCTGATTGGTTTCCAGAATATTGGTACAGTTTGTACTGACCTCCATGTTGGTGTATCTTGCCATGGCCATTGATTTTCCTCCATGGGCCATTAAGGCGACTGATAAAATCGGGAATGGTTTCTCGTGGATAGGTAGGAAGGATGCAAAAGGCGGTCACTATTTGGTCACCTGGACTAAAGTGTGCCTCCCTAGAGAACTCGGGGTTCTTGGGATTTCTAAGCTCCAAACCCTTGGCTGGTCTCTTAAGATGAGATGGTTGTGGCTAAAAGAAATTGATCCAAGCCAACCTTGGTCTATGTTCCCCATTCAAGTTCACAAATCTGTCCACACTTCCTTCTCCATGGCCAGTGGGCAATGGTGCTGGAACCTTATTTTGGCTTGACAAGTGGATTCATGGCCAACGGATAGCTGATCTTGCACAAGTTTTTTGTTTGTAACGAGAGAAGAGCAAACAAGAGGACTGTTCTTGATCCCTCACTGATCATGCCTGGGTCTTCGACATCCAAGGTGCTTTGACAGCAGGTGATATCACTGAATACCTTGCCCTCGGGACATTGTTTCAGAGGTGATTTTGTAACCAGATGTATCAGACTCCTGTTTTTGGCAGCTTTCTAGGGATGGGACCTCGGCAACATCTGCATATGCTGGTTATTTCCAGGGTACTATTTGTTTCAGACCATGGGAGAGGATACAGAAGATTTGGGCACCAGGCAAGTGTAGTTCCTTCATGTGGTTAGTTGCTCGAAACAGGTGTTGGATGGCCGATCAACTGGCAAGATGAGGGCTCCCCCGTTCAGAAAGAAACCCTGACTGTGGCCAAGCTGAAGAGAGCATTAATCTGATCACCTTCTGGTTTCTTGTCGTTGCTCACGAATTTTGGTTCAACCTCCTGCGTGGAGTAGGTCAGCAGCACCTCAGTCTGCAACCAAATGAGGATTATTTTTGATGATTGGTGGGAAGAATAATTGCCGGTTGTAGTGCTCAAGTCAGGAAGGACCTCAGTTCTCTGATCATTATAGGTGGTTGGACCTTGTGGATCCATGAGAATAGGTGCTCAAGTCAGGAAGGTTCTCAATCCAAGTGTAGCTAGGAGTCGTGTTGCTTGCTTAGCAAGGATTTACATCTTTGGAGTCTGGCCAGGGCATGAGGTATTGCTTACCCTCCTTGCCCTTGTGCCAAATGTGAGTTAATTATACGTGGTTAAGCTGACAGTTGTAATAGGCGCGAATGTCCACCTGAAGACTTGGATGGTGTCAGTGTATGTGGCTTTGTATTACCCCCATTTTCTTCTTTATATAATGATACACAGCTCCTCAGGATATTCGGGGAAAAAAATCATAGAAGCATCCCATCAGTTTCATGGCTGATTAAAATGTGAACTTAGTGAGAAAATTCATCATGGTTACATATTTGCATGTAGTTAGGTGGAGGCACTGTTCAAATAAATGGCCTTTCAGTTCGTTTAAACAGCATTGAAACGGTAAACAAAGGCTACCCATGTCGATTAGGCCCTAAACAGCGAATTAAATGATTGGGATTATTTAAAACCATTAAAAACCATCTAAATGGTCTAAATAGAATCAGAGTTAAAGATGATAAAATGAGCTAAATGGCCATTTAATTCACAATTAGTCAATTGGGGATTACAACTGCCACATTGGAACCGAGCTAATTAATAACATCGTAAGTATATGAGGTGAAGTGAGATTTAGTTATCCTCCAAAAAAAATTTTTGGTAGAATACTTATTTTTTGCTACACGTAAATATGTATTCTCCGGTCATCACACACAAGCTCCGCAAACAATTCAGTTAACCACATCACACCATCGCCTAACCCCTTACACAAATGGATTCAATATACCACAAATACGACTACTATGCTCAAAGTTAAAGCGCAAGACTCAAGAAAGCTCGCATGCAGAGAATATTTCCATTTCTAATCCAGGCATAAAAGAAACCAAAGAAGTCGGTTCAGATTTCAAAAGAGAGGGGTCCGCATGAAAAGGTATGTGTTGGACCTGAAGGCGGAGACGGACGGGAAGTCGTTGGTGGACGCCATGACGGCGAGCGCGGCGGCTGCGAAGAAAGCCTGCGCAAGGCGTAGACCAAGCCCCGCAGGTGTCCCAGGCGCCCCAGGCGGATCCTTCATCCGCACCCCGCGCGGGTGCGCGGCGCCCTCCCCCTCCCCCAGGGCCTGCGCCGCCGCGGCCGGCGCCGGCGGCGGCGCTTCCACGGGGTGCACCGCCGGCCGGCTAGCCCGCATCGCCTCCGCTTCCGCTGCGCTCGATCAGCAGCAGCACGCCGGCATCTGATCTCTTCGGGGGACGGGTGGGATTGGAAATCGGGGGAGCCGGGTTTTGGGAGATTCGCTGTGGGATGGGGGAGGGTTTTTTTTTTTTTTTGACAAGTGGATGGGGATGAGAGGGGTTGGAATGGAATGAGGAAGAGAAGTCCGGACGAGCAACGGCAACATACGAGTATACGACCGCTTTCGACCCTTCTTCGGCTGTGTTTAGTTACACCAAAAAAAACACTACGTAAAAAAAAATCCCCGTCATATCAAACTTGCGATACATGTATGGAATACTAAATGCAGATGAAATTAAAAACTAATTGTTCATCTTGGTTGTACTTTGCGAGACGAACGTTTTAAACCTAATTAGTCAATGATTGGACACTATTTGCCAAATAAAGCCAAAACATGCTACAATACATTTTTTACCCTTTTCTAGGGAACTAAACACACCCTTCGAGGGAAAAAAAAAGTGTACGTCACCCCTGAGGCCTGGAGAGATGTTTACTTAACTCACTTTAGTATAAAATCAGGTATTGAATATATTAAATTTTGTAAAATTGGTCATTTTACCCTGGTTGGTTTTGCTAGGCGGTTTTGCCTACGTGGCACGCTGAGGTAGACTAACGAGTGGGCCCCATTTGTAAGTGACAAGTCCTCTCACCGACAGGTGGTCCCCACCTGTCATCCCCTGCCTCCGGCCAGAACGACATGGACATCAGCCCTTGCGTTCTTTTGTCTTCCACGTTAAGCTGCACGAACGGAACGCGCCGCGAGGGACCAAGCCCCTCTCCTCCCGCGTCTACCGCACCCGCCCACCAGCACAGCTGCTCACGACCTCTCCCTGCGTGCACTCTGCGGCAGCCATGGGTGGCTCGACCGAGCTCGTGACCTAGCCCCTCTGCTCCCTCTCTGCTCTATAAAGGATGCCTCGGATCCGCATCGGCACACCGCCGTTGTCTGCTCTCTCGCTCACTATCCCTGTCTGCTCTCTCTGTTCGTCGTGTCCATGGAGAGCAGCAGCCGCCGCTAGCCAAAATTCGCGAGCTCCACTGCACCATCCCCAAATTGGTCGCAACCGTAGCTTCACCTTAAGCCTCTCTACATCCCAGGCCTAGCCTCGCTGAGTTTCGTCCAAGGTAAAGGTTGTAGCAGGCATTTTTCGCATCGCCGTCGCCATACACGAGCCAAGAATAGAGCTCCCCTTTGCCATGTAAAGTTTTACATTGAGTCATGTAAAGTTTTAGTTTGAGTCACGTAAAGTTTTACTTTGAGCATGGCAAAGTTTTACTCATGGTGCTTATGCCCTCCTACGAGAGAGCTCCGACGAGCGGCAGTGGAGGCCAAGCGTGGCAAGGCGATCACGCCGGTGGAGACCACGGTGGGGGGAGGCAGTAGGGAAGGGGGTCAAGGTCGCGCAGCCGCTAGCACATGGCCGCTTGCGTTGGAACTCGAGAACGACGATTTGGCCATGGATCGACGAGTAGGAGTTGTGGGTCGGGTTCTCCATGTTCTTGCGACTTCGCAGGGACTAAAAGGAGCAGAGTAGGCGCCCAGAGTGGGGAGATCGGAAGCTCGGGTCAACCCCGGCCATGGCGGCGGCGGCGCTGATTCGTGGCGATGGAGCGAGCGAGAGGGCATGGGAAGGGGCGGGATAGGCAGCGGCGTGCACGAGAGGAGCTCAGGGCTTCCTTTTATAGGTGGAGAGAAGGAGGAGGGATGGGTCGTCGAGAGCTCGACGGCCAGGATGCGCACGCGCGGGATGGAAAGGGGGAGGCTAGGTCCTTGTGAGGGATAGGTCTTGCGGTGCGCGTGCTCGGTGAAGGCGACGACACCTAGTCCACGCGGTGGCCAGGCTGCGGTGGCCAGCAGGAGGAGCTAAAGGTGGAAGGAGCTGGAGGTAGGAGATGATAGGTGGGGCCTACCTATCGGTGAGAGAAGGACCTGTCACTTACAAGCGGGGCCCACTCGTCAGTCCACCTCAGCGTGCTGCGCAGGCAAAACCACCGCCACGTAGGCAAAACCGCCTAGCAAAACCACCCTAGGGGGTAAAATGACCGATTTTGCAAACTTTAATGTGTTCAATACCTAGTTTTATACTTGAGGGGGTTAAGTAGACACCTCTCCAAATGTCAGGGAGTGATGTAGACTTTTTTCCTTCTTCGAAAGTTACTGCTTTCCCTGAAGATAAGTTTACACGAAGGATCTTCAGTGGTACAACCCATCTCTATATCTATATATACTCTTATATACTCTAATAAAGCTAAATCTCACGGGATGTTTTCTCACTTTATATATGCAGTTATCCATGTCATCCTTTATTAATTACACAAAATGTCCACATCATTTCTATTATGTGCAATACTTTAATCATATTATATAAAAATATGTGATGGAACAAATAGCATATGCAGATGACTGTACGTAAATAGATTAAAGATTAAAAGTATTGTACATAATAGAAATGACATGGACATTTTGTGTAATTAATAAGTGATGTGACCATATTGTGTAATTAATAAGGGATGACATGGATAGTTTGCATAAAAGAATTGCAAGTTAGTGGAACACTAAGTGGGGAATGATGTGGCCACCTTGCATGAAGAGAGAAAACATCTAGTAAGATTTAGCTTTATAAGAATATATAGATATAGATTAGCTTACCATTTTTTAACCAAATCCGATAAATAAAATAAGGTACAAGTCAAATTCATATATATATATATACACACACACATGGTATACAGCATTCCATATAGTAATGATATATATATATATATGAATGCAGGAGGGTGATCCTATGAACGCAGGAGGGTGATCCTATGAATGCAGGAGGGTTTATCCAGAAAATGGACCAAGTGGGCCATGCTATCTCAACAAAGTAAGTTTATCCACAACAAAACCGACTCCACTAGGAAGAGTTATCGACAAAGATTGATAGTAAAGGAGCCTAGGGGGTTGGTCGACCCTACTTGTATGTCGGCCGACCCCCTGGCCCCACCAAACATCATGCCATGATTCAAGGATCCTCCACCACCTCCAAGTATCAATCTCCACCATGCATTCAAGTTGGTTTGGAATGGAGAGTCGATATGGAGCGGTGCCATGGATTCATGGGCCCACAGGGTTGCCAGGTGCCCCCTATAAAAGGACCCTAGACCCCCTCTAGAAAGGTGATTTATTCAATCCAATCTCATAAGAGAAGAGCTCCCAGAAAACTAGAGTATTAGCACAACTTAGCTAAGTTAGATCAAGTAGAGTTGGGCTTTTGCTCAGATTCCAGATCTAGTCGCTGGAGGCTTGGTATAGGCCTTGCATTCTTATATTCATCTTATTAATGACTTTGATCTTCATCTATATTATGTTCTTAGTTACCATGTTCTTAGTTTGCTTAGATTATATGCTTAGTATAGTCAAAGTTATCACTATGTTAATGCATAGGATCATAGTGTCGGTGTTTTGAGAACCAACTAGTAAATTTATCACCGCGCTGCTTAAGGGATTCGGTGGCTAGCACTAAGAACACAAAGGATTTATACTAGTTTAGGATGAAGCCCTACATACAGTGCTAGAGACCTATGAGTACGTGTTCCTTAATGCCAAAGTGCTCCAAATGGCTTACAACAGGGGTATGCAAGCTACCGTCTACTGGTAGGAAGTGTTCGAGGAAGGGGAAGTTGATCATCTGGAAGTCGATTTGGAGCTCCCCTTCTGGAAGAAGGCCTAGCTCCCCTTATATAGTCATAGGGGCTAGGTTACATGCAGAGTAGGGTTCTCCTAGCTCAAGTGGCCAGAAGCCCGAGGGATGGGAAAGCTAGCATGCTTGCTAAGCAATTTGTCTAGTCTTGTCACTAAGGCATGGTCATCTTGACCTTGCTCCTTATTCCACGGGATGGCGTACGATGGCCGTACTTGTTGATGCCATACCCCTAGGTATCTTGACTACCGTATTTGCCAACTATCGACTCTAGACTAGAACAAACCCGACTAGGCATGGTGACCCTATTCGAGGAAGGATATTTTAGGATTATGCCAAGACTCTGACTGGGGCACGAATTCTTAGCTTAGGAGGCAAGTTGATCTCGGATATAAATAGTTAGCAATACCTCCTATTGTAATCATCCAATATCTCATCTTAGATCGAATCTCTGATAGGCATAACTACATTGTAACAGCAATCTCCCCAAATATACAAGAATACAAGAGTAGCAACTGGATATAAGGCTTTTACTCACTTACCGTGGGCCCGAATGTAACACTCCGGTGTTACGAAATGCATTTTTGCATAGCAATCATATTGCATCGCATTCATAACATCATGATCTTGTGTGACAATTCGTAATTTGATTTAAACAAAAGCTTGAAATTAACGTATGTGATAAATTGTATTAACATGATAATCACATTGCACCAAAACCTTGCAACTATAAATTCTAGATCACTTGGAACCTTAGTTCAAATTTTGGAGCTCAAATTTGGTCAAACACTTGTTCAAAAACAATTATGAAAAATATTCAAAATTATTCCCTATTTTAGCTTTTATTTTGTCATTCAAAATCTATCAAGAATTTGAGATGGCCCCTTAATCAAAGTTGTAGAGAATTTAATTTTGAGCAACTTTTATTTTTGGGCCAAATCCATAAAATGCTTTCTTCTTGTTCAAAATTTGGTTTGAAGTTTGAAATACATTTAAATTTGAAAATCAAAAATCAAAAATTCATTTCTCCCCCTCGCAGGCCGCCGCCTCCGGTTCGGCCACGGCCACATGCGGCCCGCGCCACCCGCGCGCGCGCGCCCGCGTCACCCCGCCTCGGCCCAGGCCCAGCCGGCCTCCTTCTCCCTCCCCTCGCCCGCGTCCGCGCGCTGACGCCGCGCCACGCCGCGACCGCGGCAGAGGCGCACCGCCGCGTGGCGGCCCCGCGCCTGCAGCGCCTGCCGCGCGTCCTCCGCGACCTGCCACCGCACCCACGCACCCGCCTACACCTGCCGCGGCCCGCGCACCAGCTCGCCCGCGCTCGCACTCCCTCCTCCTCCCTTCCCGAGCCGAGAGCTCGCGCTCCCCTCTCGCCGTGACCGCCGCTCCGCCGGCGTGAAGCGCCCACACCGCCGCGCCATTTCTCAATTGCTCGCGCCCGCAGCTCCGCCTCGCCTTCCTCCGATTCAAGCTCGCGTTTGCGCCGTCTTCCGAGCTCTAGGTGAGCTCCTCCACGCCTCGCCGCCGACGGCCATGGCGCCACCGCGCGCGGCTCCCGTCGAGGCGACTCCCCGCTACCCCCTCGCCCCTCCTTTCTCCAAAAACGGATTCGCCACTTCACCGCGGTTCGCGTGCGCTCGTTGCCCCGCCTGCTCACGACCGGAGACGGCCGGTCGGCCGCAGTCGCCGCCGCGACGTCGAGCGTGCGAACGCCGGCGACGCGCTCTGCTCCTCGCGGGGGCAAGACCGCGCCCCTGGGCCGCGCCCCGAGCGGGCCGGCTCGGTGGTCTTCCCGCGCGCGCGAGACGGGCCGGAAACGGCCACGGGCCGACTGTTGACCTCGGGCCGGCCCGATTCTTTTTTTTTTCAGGAAAACGAATTTCGATTTCTTTTATTATTCTTGATGAAAAACACTTGGAAAATGATTTCTTGGTCATTTTAGCTCCAAAATTTGTGAAATAAATTTTTATATACTCATTTGAATCAGATCTACAATATAAAAATGTTGCATGTCAATATTTCATTACTTTTCTGTAGTGTTTTATTTAAGCCTTGAAATTGGTGTTTTCTTGAAAAATTGATAAGAAAATGTAGAAAAAATCAGAAAAATGTAGTTCCAAGTTTATTAATCCTGTTATGCCATGTACTTGCTAGGGTAATTTTATTTCATGGTTGTTCTGTAGAAAAATGTATAGTTGCAGTTCAAATGCTTTCTATTACCAATATTTGTTATTTTTGTTATTTAAATAAATTTGAATAAAACATGCAAGTGATAATTTTTCTATAGTGTTTGTTTAGGTAATAGATAGTAGGAAAATTCCTAAATCTGTTGTTTGATACTTTTCATAATGTAAAGTATTTTAAATATCTATTTTAGGCCTTAATTTGTTATTTTTGTATAGGCAGTTCTAGTTATCCAAATGTAGTAAAATTTTTGTGTCAAGCTATTCTTGATATTAGTAATCCACTGTAATTTTATGAGATTTTTCTGAGCTACTAAAATATGTGTTGCTGTTCAACCATAGGACTAATTAGGGTTTCTATTTATTCTTAATGCAAAGTTAGTTGGAAAATTATACTTTGGTGTATCTTTGAAGTCTCTTGATTCTCCAATACTCTCGCATGGTAGAAACTAGTGTTGGTAGTTTCCGAGTACATGTTCTTGGATGACGTAGACTACCTTGTAGAAGAGTCATAAGTTCCACATAATCCGATGACGTAATACATTCGTTACATCGCATGCATTCCGCATCATCATCATCTCATGTCACCTCTGCAATGCACCGATGCATATTGCACTCATACTTCTGCATCATACAGGATCGCAGGAAGTGGTTCCGGTAGTTGTTCCCGAGGACGCAGAGGAGCAGCCCGAGGAGCCGGAGCCAGCAGAAGTAGAAGAGGAGTCCGGTGAAGAGCTTCCGGAGTGCCCCGACCATCGTCCCAGTACCTTCGAGCGAGGCAAGCCCCGGAGCATTTCTCCCCGGTTTGCAAATAATTAATTATTAATTTTACTTAATCTGATGCATTAAGTTTAGGAGTTGTTTGCAAACGTTGCTGCATTATACCTTGTTCCACCTTGTTTTACCCGATCCTTGTCACCCTGGTGTCCACGGTCAATACTTGCTTAGTTTGCTTAGACCGGTAGAAGTCGGGTGATTGCCTGTCATCCGCGAGCTATAGGGGATTACCTGGTTTCATGTGAAAGAATTGTCATGTGAGAATAACTAAGTGTGGAAATGAATGTGAGACCGGGCAGAAGCTTGCAGGGTTCTGGACTGTAGTGTCTTCCGTCTGTGTCGATTAAGGACCGTCCGATGTCGGGCCTCGGGTCATGTTGAACGCATGCCTCACATTTAGCTGGCCGGATAAAGTACCTTTCGACCGCGAAGCCGGGAGATTATTCGGGCCGAGTAGATTGCCCGCAACGCACTGTACCGGAGCAGTAGTGGCAGGAAACGGGGGCGCGATGATAAGGCCAAAGAGCAGTCGGGCGGCCCCCGGGTACATGTGGTTCCTGGCAAGCTCGCGACTTTACCTGAATGGTTGACTCGGTGACCAATACCTCACTTTAGCGGGTGAGTGAGGTTTGTGTGAGGAATAAATTACCAGCTGGTCAATAATCGATTCGAATCGCCATCGTTCACTGGATAGTGAACACTTGACTTGAGTTACTTCATCGTAGTAATACTGATGAAACACTTGGATAGTTATGAGGAAATGACATGGTAACTATTGTTAATTATCAATGGTAATCCTTGCTTGCTTAATTATATGGTTACTTTAGCTTAAGTGCAAACATAGTTGACAGGAGAATAAAGAATTAAAAGATGACATGCTTTTGTAAATGATTTGGTAAGCTAAAAATGCTTTTCTTGCAAATGAGTCAGCTACCCCACCAAAAAGCCTATCATGATCCTTGGAGTCTTTTGTTTTGGTTCTGTCGGGTAAGTCTAGCTGAGTACCTTCTCGTACTCAGGGCTTTGTTCCCACTTGTTGCAGATGGACAGATGTACTATGGTTATTGTATCAACTGTCTCTACCCTGCGATGGGCGAAGCCTAGGACCATGGGCAATGGTCACTCACTACTCCTCGCCTGATGCTTTTGTGGGAGATGATCGCGAGCTGGCACTTTATTTTGGAAAGTTGTGCGTGTGTGTGTGCGCTTTGAACTAATGCTTCCGCTACTTTATTTGAAACTGGTTTGTAATAACTATGTTTAAACTCCGATGTATTTTGTGCCGCAAACTACTGTGTAACTTATGAAGGTAATCGCTGAACTTATTACGATCTTGGCTGTGATGTGAAATGGTTTGAAATCCGTCGAGATTTCACGGACTACCGGGTTATACGGGCTTAAGTTTGGTAAATTGTCCGTCCGTTGGATGATTTTCTTACTTAATCTCGTATAATTGGGCGGTTCTGTTACAGCTGGCATCGGAGCATGGTTTAGCGTAATTACTGTTCATAAGTGTATTTAAACCAAAACCCTGTTTAAAAAGTGTGATTTTAAAACTAAAAAGTGTGCCAGTGGTCATATCCTGTATGCCCAGTTAAGGACTCTAGGTGGCTATTTAAGTACTAACTTGGGGTTCTGCACCATATTTCTTTTTCGTTGCTCATACGGCGTGCTATTGTATGAGTGCCACTTAATTGAGTGGTAATGTATGGATCAGTTACCTCTACGCTTCGGTAAGTGTGAGTTGTGAGAGCATGATCGGATACACCGCCGATCTAGGGAAAGTGCTTATATGATACTTGGATAATTACATGTTTTACACATGTTTTTATAAAAGTGTCGCATGTGTGGGTGTTCCGTCCGTTGAGGCGATGCCGTCAATAGGACGATGTGTTTGGGTAGTCACTACCGTTGTACACGCATCTGGGGATTCGTGTAAAGCGTGTAGGTAGGTTTACTGCTTTCATGCATTCATGGGGAATGGGCTGAAATGAGTTTTCTGCAGGTACATAACAGCGTATCGTGTAGACCGAATTAGTTACGTATATGAGAGATCGTTGTATGCCACCGAATTCACCGTTAGATGCTTTTTTTCCCTAAGTTTGTGAGAACGTAAGACTCGTGCATGCATCATATTGTTTGTGCATTCCATTCATGGCATGCATTCCTCCCCTTATAAAAGGATTATCCCATTTCGATAAAAGTGACCTCAACTAAAATATGTTCTCACCGGGTAATTTAAAACTTGTGCTACAGATGGCCCGCACGAAGCAGACTGCCCGCAAGTCCACTGGAGGAAGAGCACCCCGTCGTCAGCTAGCCCCGCGGGAGCACCGCAACACGGACACTTTTCTAAGCGAGTTTGGCATGCCCACCTTGCTTTGGAGAGTGCTCCATGATGTGGGGTACCCGGAGGGACAAGAGCCAGTTTACTCTTGGAGCGAGAGCCAGCTAGCTGAAGATGGACTTGCTGTGGTAGAGATCACCGTCCCTGCTCTTGGTGATGCGCCAGAATGGGATGGTTGGCATTTGGAGTTCGAAGGACGCACTCCAGTCGAGGGTGCAGAGGGCGCAGCTTTTCGCGTCATCCGAGACATCATGAGCAGATTTCCCAATGAGTTAGCAGCAGCTTTGGCCGGTACCTTCCCGAGAGATGATCCTCGCGACGCCATTTGGGTACAGCCGCAAGGAAGTGCCCTGGTTAGAGGCCCCAGTGAAGGACGGGCTAGCGACAATCACACCATGAGTGCCATGTATGCAGCCATCAGAGCATATCAAGGTCTGGAGAATACCTATTGGACCTTGACTGGCCTACGTGGTGATGATCGGCTTGAAGCAAGGAAGCAGAAGAAAAAGCAAGCGTGTGCCATAGCTAGCTTGCAGGAGCAGTTGGCCGACATGAGCTTGCAGCGGGACCGAGCTCTCGAGAGAGGCGAGAGTTCCATGCAGCAGGTACAGAGGCTGACTCAGGCCAACAGGAATGCAGATCGCTTGTTGGAGCAGCTAGTACAAGAAAGGAATGAAGCCTGGAACGAGAGAGACCTTCTGAGGCAGAGGGTCGAGGAGCTAGAAGAGTACAATGCCAACTTGCATGAAGAGTTCCATGCCCTCTACAACGGGATGGGCCCGTATGCTCCTCCGAACGCCGCTCAGATGGACATCGACGACGACGCTGCAGCTGAGGGTAGCGATGGCGACGCCTCCGACATCGACGATGGCCCCGAGGAGTAGGATAGTGTCATGCGTTAGTAGCTAGGCGTGACGCGATGGCCTTCTTTTGGGTTCCATGTATCATGATGTATCCTGTTCGACCTTGAGACTGATGATCTTTGGAGTTTGGTTGTGTATGCGATACCCGAACGCATAAAAGTCCAGTGTGTGTATGCTGGCAACGTGGTTGTATGGAACGCGATGTTGCATTTGAAGTAGCTTAATTGGTGCTGTTGTTTAATAGGAATGAACTGGATGAAAGACTGGGAAGCAGTCATAGATACAAGCAGTCGGATGCTTACCCTTAAAGATCCCCAGGCAGAGGGTACTTTTCAGGTACCATTGCCTAAAAGAACAGATCTTGTGAGTGTGACCTGTGCCATGGAAGTTGCTCCTATCCATCAGATCCCAGTAGTATGTGAGTTCCCGGATGTGTTTCCAGACGAGTTGCCTGGCCTTCCTCCAGACAGAGATGTTGAGTTTGGAATCGAGTTGATCCCCGGGACAGCTCCAATTTCGAGGAGACCTTATCGGATGCCTCCGGTTGAGTTAGCTGAGTTGAAGAAACAGTTGGAAGAGTTGTTAAAAAAAAGGGGTTTATTCGCCCAAGTAAGTCTGAATGGGGATGTCCTGCCTTGTTTGTAAAGAAAAAGAAAGAGGGTACTCTCAGGATGTGTGTGGATTACCGACCTCTTAACGCTGTAACTATCAAGAATAAATATCCACTGCCTCATATTGATGTTCTGTTTGATCAGTTAGCTAAAGCCAGAGTGTTCTCCAAGATAGACTTAAGGTCTGGGTATCATCAGATAAAGATTAGACCTCAAGATGTTCCGAAAACCGCCTTTTCTACCAGATACGGGTTGTACGAGTATCTTGTTATGTCATTTGGACTAACAAATGCTCCTGCATATTTTATGTATCTGATGAATACGGTTTTCATGCCGGAGTTAGATAAGTTTGTAGTTGTCTTCATTGATGACATTCTAGTATACTCTGAAAACGAGAAAGATCATGAAGAGCATCTGAGAATTGTCTTGACCAGGCTGAGAGATCATAAGTTATATGCTAAGTTCAGCAAATGTGAATTTTGGTTGAAGAAAGTTCCTTTCCTCGGTCATATCCTATCTGAGAATGGAGTTTCTGTAGATCCGAGTAAAGTGCAAGAGGTTATGGATTGGAAGACTCCAACCACAGTGTCAGAAGTCAGAAGTTTCCTAGGGTTAGCGGGTTACTATCGCCGTTTTATCCCAGACTTCTCGAAGATTGCCAAGCCTATGACAAGTCTGTTACAGAAAGATCACAAGTTTGTGTGGACAGAGGAGTGTGAGACAGCTTTCCATACCTTGCGGAAACTGTTGACCACTGCTCCAGTTCTTGCACAGCCCGACATCGAAAAACCTTTTGATGTGTTCTGTGACGCATCAAAAACAGGATTAGGGTGTGTGCTAATGCAAGAAGGAAGAGTCATTGCTTATGCCTCCCGGCAGTTGAGAAAACATGAAATCAATTATCCGACCCACGATCTTGAGCTTGCCGCTGTGGTGCATGCCTTAAAGATTTGGAGACACTATCTACTGGGTAACGTGTGCAACATTTTCACCGATCATAAGAGTCTCAAGTACAGTTTCACCCAACCAGAATTGAACATGAGACAGCGGAGATGGTTAGAACTGATCAAAGACTACAACTTGAATGTACAGTATCACCCTGGGAAAGCCAATGTGGTAGCTGATGCTTTAAGCAGAAAGTCACATTGTATGAATGTGCAACCCTTGCTTGAAGATGGTTTCGATCTAATGCACCCTGCCGTGCTACATAGTATTCAGGTCAGTTGTTCCTTGGAGAGTAAGATTATAGAAGGTCAGAAAACAGACAAGGGGATATTCCACATCAAAAAGAAGATTCAAGAAGAACCCTCGAAACACTTCAGGGTGGATGAGCAGGATGTGTTGTGGTTCGACAACCGTCTTGTTGTTCCAAAGGATAGAGAGCTTAAGAATAAAATTTTGGATGAAGCTCATCTCTCTAAGTTGTCTATTCATCCTGGCAGCAGTAAAATGTATCAAGAACTAAGACCTCGTTATTGGTGGACCAAAATGAAGAAGGAAATTGCAGCGTATGTAGCCAGATGTGACACATGTTGTAGAGTAAAAGCAATTCACATGAAGCCTGCCGGAATGCTACAACCTTTGTCAGTACCGAGTTGGAAGTGGGATGACATAAGTATGGATTTTATCACGGGTCTACCCACTACTCAAAAAGGTCACGATTCCATTTGGGTAATTGTGGATCGTCTTACTAAGACAGCCCACTTTTTGCCTGTCAAAACGGAATATAGACCACCTCAATATGCTGAGAAGTATATTGCAGAGATTGTGAGGTTGCATGGCATACCAAAGACTATAGTGTCTGACAGAGGGTCACAGTTCACTGCTCACTTTTGGGAGCACTTGCACAAAGGTTTGGGGACTAGTCTGATTCGTAGCACTGCCTATCATCCTCAAACAGATGGTCAAACTGAGAGAGTTAATGCTGTTCTAGAAGATATGTTAAGAGCCTGTGTGTTGTCTTTCAGAGGTTCATGGGAGTCATGGTTACCATTAGCAGAGTTCTCGTACAATAACAGCTATCAAGAGAGTATCAAGATGGCACCTTTTGAGGCTCTGTATGGCCGAAAGTGTAGAACACCGTTAAACTGGATTGAGCCCAGAGAAAGAAGATATTATGGTATTGACTTCGTAGAAGAAGCCGAAAGGAAAGTTCATATCATCCAGCAGAATATGAGAGCAGCCCAGTCACGTCAGAAAAGTTATGCAGATAAGAGAAGGAGACCGCTTGTGTTCGAAGTTGGTGACTATGTCTATCTAAAAGTTACGCCAATGAAAAAGAAAAGATTTGGTGTGCGCAGAAAGCTGGCCGCCAGATTTGTGGGACCTTATAAAATCCTGGAACGGAAGGGTCCTGTGGCTTACAAATTGGATTTACCAGAGTCAATGGGTGCTATATTCCCAGTTTTTCATGTATCACATCTCAAGAAATGTTTGCGCGTTCCAGAGGAAAGGATTGAACCTCGAGGCATAAAACTGAAGTCAGATCTGGTGTATCGTGAGCAGCCAGTTCGAGTTTTGGATACCAGGGAAAGGGCTACTCGAAACAGTGTGGTGAAAACATATAAGATACAATGGAGTCATCACGATGAAGGGGATGCATCTTGGGAAACGGATGAATACTTAAAGAACGCTTATGAAGATTTTTATTATAAATGGTTCGTAACCCAAATCTCGGGACGAGATTTTTATAAGGGGGGAGGGCTGTAACACTCCGGTGTTACGAAATGCATTTTTGCATAGCAATCATATTGCATCGCATTCATAACATCATGATCTTGTGTGACAATTCGTAATTTGATTTAAACAAAAGCTTGAAATTAACGTATGTGATAAATTGTATTAACATGATAATCACATTGCACCAAAACCTTGCAACTATAAATTCTAGATCACTTGGAACCTTAGTTCAAATTTTGGAGCTCAAATTTGGTCAAACACTTGTTCAAAAACAATTATGAAAAATATTCAAAATTATTCCCTATTTTAGCTTTTATTTTGTCATTCAAAATCTATCAAGAATTTTGAGATGGCCCCTTAATCAAAGTTGTAGAGAATTTAATTTTGAGCAACTTTTATTTTTGGGCCAAATCCATAAAATGCTTTCTTCTTGTTCAAAATTTGGTTTGAAGTTTGAAATACATTTAAATTTGAAAATCAAAAATCAAAAATTCATTTCTCCCCCTCGCAGGCCGCCGCCTCCGGTTCGGCCCACGGCCACATGCGGCCCGCGCCACCCGCGCGCGCGCGCCCGCGTCACCCCGCCTCGGCCCAGGCCCAGCCGGCCCCCTTCTCCCTCCCCTCGCCCGCGTCCGCGCGCTGACGCCGCGCCACGCCGCGACCGCGGCAGAGGCGCACCGCCGCGTGGCGGCCCCGCGCCTGCAGCGCCTGCCGCGCGTCCTCCGCGACCTGCCACCGCACCCACGCGCCCGCCTACACCTGCCGCGGCCCGCGCACCAGCTCGCCCGCGCTCGCACTCCCTCCTCCTCCCTTCCCGAGCCGAGAGCTCGCGCTCCCCTCTCGCCGTGACCGCCGCTCCGCCGGCGTGAAGCGCCCACACCGCCGCGCCATTTCTCAATTGCTCGCGCCCGCAGCTCCGCCTCGCCTTCCTCCGATTCAAGCTCGCGTTTGCGCCGTCTTCCGAGCTCTAGGTGAGCTCCTCCACGCCTCGCCGCCGACGGCCATGGCGCCACCGCGCGCGGCTCCCGTCGAGGCGACTCCCCGCTACCCCCTCGCCCCTCCTTTCTCCAAAAACGGATTTGCCACTTCACCGCGGTTCGCGTGCGCTCGTTGCCCCGCCTGCTCACGACCGGAGACGGCCGGTCGGCCGCAGTCGCCGCCGCGACGTCGAGCGTGCGAACGCCGGCGACGCGCTCTGCTCCTCGCGGGGGCAAGACCGCGCCCCTGGGCCGCGCCCCGAGCGGGCCGGCTCGGTGGTCTTCCCGCGCGCGCGAGACGGGCCGGAAACGGCCACGGGCCGACTGTTGACCTCGGGCCGGCCCGATTCTTTTTTTTTTCAGGAAAACGAATTTCGATTTCTTTTATTATTCTTGATGAAAAACACTTGGAAAATGATTTCTTGGTCATTTTAGCTCCAAAATTTGTGAAATAAATTTTTATATACTCATTTGAATCAGATCTACAATATAAAAATGTTGCATGTCAATATTTCATTACTTTTCTGTAGTGTTTTATTTAAGCCTTGAAATTGGTGTTTTCTTGAAAAATTGATAAGAAAATGTAGAAAAAATCAGAAAAATGTAGTTCCAAGTTTATTAATCCTGTTATGCCATGTACTTGCTAGGGTAATTTTATTTCATGGTTGTTCTGTAGAAAAATGTATAGTTGCAGTTCAAATGCTTTCTATTACCAATATTTGTTATTTTTGTTATTTAAATAAATTTGAATAAAACATGCAAGTGATAATTTTTCTATAGTGTTTGTTTAGGTAATAGATAGTAGGAAAATTCCTAAATCTGTTGTTTGATACTTTTCATAATGTAAAGTATTTTAAATATCTATTTTAGGCCTTAATTTGTTATTTTTGTATAGGCAGTTCTAGTTATCCAAATGTAGTAAAATTTTTGTGTCAAGCTATTCTTGATATTAGTAATCCACTGTAATTTTATGAGATTTTTCTGAGCTACTAAAATATGTGTTGCTGTTCAACCATAGGACTAATTAGGGTTTCTATTTATTCTTAATGCAAAGTTAGTTGGAAAATTATACTTTGGTGTATCTTTGAAGTCTCTTGATTCTCCAATACTCTCGCATGGTAGAAACTAGTGTTGGTAGTTTCCGAGTACATGTTCTTGGATGACGTAGACTACCTTGTAGAAGAGTCATAAGTTCCACATAATCCGATGACGTAATACATTCGTTACATCGCATGCATTCCGCATCATCATCATCTCATGTCACCTCTGCAATGCACCGATGCATATTGCACTCATACTTCTGCATCATACAGGATCGCAGGAAGTGGTTCCGGCAGTTGTTCCCGAGGACGCAGAGGAGCAGCCCGAGGAGCCGGAGCCAGCAGAAGTAGAAGAGGAGTCCGGTGAAGAGCTTCCGGAGTGCCCCGACCATCGTCCCAGTACCTTCGAGCGAGGCAAGCCCCGGAGCATTTCTCCCCGGTTTGCAAATAATTAATTATTAATTTTACTTAATCTGATGCATTAAGTTTAGGAGTTGTTTGCAAACGTTGCTGCATTATACCTTGTTCCACCTTGTTTTACCCGATCCTTGTCACCCTGGTGTCCACGGTCAATACTTGCTTAGTTTGCTTAGACCGGTAGAAGTCGGGTGATTGCCTGTCATCCGCGAGCTATAGGGGATTACCTGGTTTCATGTGAAAGAATTGTCATGTGAGAATAACTAAGTGTGGAAATGAATGTGAGACCGGGCGGAAGCTTGCAGGGTTCTGGACTGTAGTGTCTTCCGTCTGTGTCGATTAAGGACCGTCCGATGTCGGGCCTCGGGTCATGTTGAACGCATGCCTCACATTTAGCTGGCCGGATAAAGTACCTTTCGACCGCGAAGCCGGGAGATTATTCGGGCCGAGTAGATTGCCCGCAACGCACTGTACCGGAGCAGTAGTGGCAGGAAACGGGGGCGCGATGATAAGGCCAAAGAGCAGTCGGGCGGCCCCCGGGTACATGTGGTTCCTGGCAAGCTCGCGACTTTACCTGAATGGTTGACTCGGTGACCAATACCTCACTTTAGCGGGTGAGTGAGGTTTGTGTGAGGAATAAATTACCAGCTGGTCAATAATCGATTCGAATCGCCATCGTTCACTGGATAGTGAACACTTGACTTGAGTTACTTCATCGTAGTAATACTGATGAAACACTTGGATAGTTATGAGGAAATGACATGGTAACTATTGTTAATTATCAATGGTAATCCTTGCTTGCTTAATTATATGGTTACTTTAGCTTAAGTGCAAACATAGTTGACAGGAGAATAAAGAATTAAAAGATGACATGCTTTTGTAAATGATTTGGTAAGCTAAAAATGCTTTTCTTGCAAATGAGTCAGCTACCCCACCAAAAAGCCTATCATGATCCTTGGAGTCTTTTGTTTTGGTTCTGTCGGGTAAGTCTAGCTGAGTACCTTCTCGTACTCAGGGCTTTGTTCCCACTTGTTGCAGATGGACAGATGTACTATGGTTATTGTATCAACTGTCTCTACCCTGCGATGGGCGAAGCCTAGGACCATGGGCAATGGTCACTCACTACTCCTCGCCTGATGCTTTTGTGGGAGATGATCGCGAGCTGGCACTTTATTTTGGAAAGTTGTGCGTGTGTGTGTGCGCTTTGAACTAATGCTTCCGCTACTTTATTTGAAACTGGTTTGTAATAACTATGTTTAAACTCCGATGTATTTTGTGCCGCAAACTACTGTGTAACTTATGAAGGTAATCGCTGAACTTATTACGATCTTGGCTGTGATGTGAAATGGTTTGAAATCCGTCGAGATTTCACGGACTACCGGGTTATACGGGCTTAAGTTTGGTAAATTGTCCGTCCGTTGGATGATTTTCTTACTTAATCTCGTATAATTGGGCGGTTCTGTTACAGCTGGCATCGGAGCATGGTTTAGCGTAATTACTGTTCATAAGTGTATTTAAACCAAAACCCTGTTTAAAAAGTGTGATACTTCCACCATTGCTTGGAATGATAGCGAGGCCTCTTGAGAATGAAATCGGC
The DNA here is from genome assembly GCA_038087645.1 of Saccharum hybrid cultivar R570. NCBI lineage: Eukaryota > Viridiplantae > Streptophyta > Magnoliopsida > Poales > Poaceae > Saccharum > Saccharum hybrid cultivar. The sequence continues at coordinate 6,909,443 of JAQSUU010000038.1, forward strand.
AGTTCAGACTTCTACACCGATGGGTTAACGATAGATGCGGCAATGGTATTGGGGTTGCATTTGCTCCATCGCATGAAAAGCTAGGCCAACTGGGATATGCATTTTGGCCGCCGGCCCTAAACTAACATTTGGTCAAGCGGCGGTAAATTTAGGGTGAGTGTTGAATTGCCTCAATTTCTAAGGCTATCAAATCACCATTACTTTCGTCGCCTGAAGCCTAAGAGATGTACCCACTGCTGTACATATACTTCAAGCCTAGTGCCCTCTGAAACCACCACTCTTCTTCACCCATCATCCCCTTCTCTTCCAATCTACAAAGAAAATTTCAGATAGACTCATCAAGTTTCCAAGCCGCCCATCATCCAGCGAGGATGACTTGCCTGCCCACCACTCTTCTAAGGAGGACATCTCTTTCGACGAGTGGATGTCATCTGATTATAGTCCTCTGTGGAGGTCCAAAAAGGAGGACCTAGAGGAGGAGGATGTGGACGAGGTCTACGCCAACGTCAACACCAACACCGAAGATGACGACTCTGACTCTGACTCTAACTTTGACTCACCTCCTCCGAAGCGAGCGAGGCGAGCATGGTCCTCTCTGCTAGAGGATCATATATTTAGATTAAGTAGTTTATAGTTAGTGTGAGTAGTTTTAATAGTTTAGGTTAGTTATTATGCTTCTGGACGAGTACAACCATATACTCGTCCAAAGTGTATCTATATGTTAATATATAATGAATCAATGAAAAAATTATATTCACATAGGTTTGATCTCTTCAATGCCACCTTTTTGATATGAAATGCAAATCAAGTTGTTTCCAATACTACTTCCAAAATGTCAGTGCACGGATTTGATATGTCGATGAATGTTTTTTGTTTTTCCTGTATATTTGTGAATGAAAACGAAAAAAACTATCATGTATGGTTGCGGTTGTTTCTAAGAGAATCTAAAAGTAGTTTAATCACTGACAATTGCCGTATTATAGTGTTGGATTAGCGTGGCAATGGTCAGCTAAATATGAACACTGTTTAACTTATCCCATGCAGTCCGTTCTCATTGCCGATCAATCTGGACCATTCGTTTGGCAACAAACCTAGAAGAGCCTAGCCCATTCCCAACTCCCCTCGGGTCCTGTCGGTGCCTTGGTGGTGGTTCGACCAACTAAAAAGCCCCAATACGAATCCATTAGTTCACCCCACCCCTTGTTGCTTCATCTTCATTCTCCCCACACATTGCTTCATCTTCATTTTGACCCATCGCATGTACTTGCCCTACCTTGAGCACCTTGCATTGTTGTCATGGACAACACCCCATGAAGATTAGATGGATTCGGTCATCCCCCTGTTTGCATTTGGTTCCAAATGGTTTTGGGTTCGATATCATTTTGTTTATATTAGGAATTTCTTGATTGCAACAGATATCTTACTTCGGAAGAAGCTATTTCAATGCGAGTAACCTTGAGTTTTGGCAGTGTTGACGGTAGTTATCGTTCATCACAAACCGTCAATTTAACTTGAAGAAATGCTTGAAATGGATCACCAATAGAAACTTAGGGGTTTAAACTAACAATTTTCATGAGTTTTGGTGAATCTGTATTTTTAGCAAGGTTATTCCAGAAAACGGGAAAGGAGGATTAAAACATTAAAAAAATCAAACTTAACCACGACGAAAACTACTCCAGAAGGTTTCAGAGGACACTAGAAGACACCACGCCACGGCGGACCCCGAGAGGCTGCCAGGTGGGGCTGACTGGCCCCACCATGGTGCCACCCGGTCCCTGGCAGTGGCCCCTGCCTGTCAGCTTCTAGAAGCTTCCTCCACCGCCTCATAGGGTTGCATCCACGCCGTCCTTCAAGTCGGTTTGATCCAAGGGCTCACGTTGCACCCCTAGGGCTATATAACCAAGCCCTGACCCCCCCTGGAGAGACATCTACATCTACCATAAGTCAAGATTAGACCAGAAATTAGGGCTTCCAGGGATTATAGAGAGAGCTCTACTTCTTCAAGTTATTAGTATAGGCTTTCTAGCAAGGTTCAATTAGAGTTTGGGCTACTGCTCAGGATTCTGGATCTATCGTCTGGAGACTGGTATTAGCCATTGTATCTCTTTATTTATGACTTTTTGCTACTTCAATATTATATTGCTATTTATTATGTTCCTAGTTTGCTCTAGTTTATTGCTTGATATAGTTATGATTGATGATGAATATATGTATATGTTCATAGAGCGCTTAATTCAGTACTCGAGTGAGTTAAGTGATCGGCACTATGTAAGCGTGGTGCTTAGATATTGTTTGCCTACAGATGCACTCTATATGTCGGGCCATGTGGTAGATCATGGATGTGACACTCCCGTTGAATCCTTTGTAGTCCACTCCCCATGTATAGAACAAGTAGAACCTCGGTTACAAAGGAAGGGAAAGCCCTATTCTTGAACTTCCCTAAGTCCTTATGCATAGATCCAAAGTTAGTTATACTATAGATGAGAGTATATATGCTTGAGTGTACAAAAGACTTAGTAATTAGGAATGATATAGGAATCTTTTGCTCTTACCGAATCTCAAGCTTAGTCATACTACAATTGTGAGTCTCTGTTTCTATCTCTAGAATACCTTTGTCACCTTTACTTATCATTTATTTATCACTTGACTTACCCCTGCTAAAGCATAAGAGTGGTTTGGATCATAAGTATTCATATTAGTCAATATCTCACTGTCAACTCAACCCCATAGCTCTTCCTTGTGGATTAAATATAAATAACGATACTCGGAATACTCCCGGGTGAAATGCTACAATGGTAATTTATCTATGGCTTGTGGATACTTAACTTCAATATTATTTTCTCAGAGTTTATAAGTGGCATTCATAATTTACCAATAAAGCATTTCTGGCATCATGCTAGGGATGACAACTTAGTAAGAGTGATGCTAAGAAATGCCAACAGGCAGCTAGGGGTGGCACTAGGACCCCAGATGATGTTGTTTGCTACTTAGGGATGGAGCATTCACTCGAACCGATTGTTGATTATTGAATCCGCTGTTCGTCACTTTCTTGGACCATAAAATTTGACAAGAATCGTTCAAGACCTTGTTTGTGGAGAGATTTTTGTGCTTTGTAGGATTGGACAGGAAGTAGACATACTTTATAGATACAATGTGTCCATGGAAGGAGATGCTGTCATCTTCACTGTGGTTCACTACCTCTGGCTTTCAGGACCGCATCAACTAATTGAGTACCTTAGCAACTGCATACCCATCCAACATTAAGTATTAGAATTTTATATATTGATGAAACCTTTGGATTAGTATGTATGAATACTGCATAATCATTGAACTATTACTTCGGTTGAACTGTTAATTGAATCAGTTGGTCTTGATTGTGGTCCACGTGTACACCTCTATGTAAGCACAGAGGATCTAAAACAGGCCTTCTTCTACAAGAGGATAGTACCCTAAACCATCGGTGATACAACATTTCATATTGGCGGGAGTGCGAGGGTTTTCAAGGATGTTTTGGCGCCTTGGTGGGAGGCAAAAGTGTAGATAATAGACCCAGACCGACCTCTTCACTCAGAGTGTGCAACACTCTAAAACCTGACTACTCCATGGCTCCATCTAGCTCCAACTCCTCCTAGTGGTCAGCACCATCCTAGGGTGTCGTCGCGAGAAGAACAACAACTTCTAGTGGAGGAGGCTGCAACGGAAGGGGCCGCCCATCTCGTGTCGTGTCAAGAACCACCCCTACGCATACCAGCCACCACTTTTATGTCGCTAGGGCTTCAAGATGCCTCGGTGGATTTCATGGAGTGATGGAAACCTAGAACATCGATACCACAGATGCTGCAGGGCAAATAATGTAACTCAATTTATTTCTTGTTCATTCTGTTTTCACAATCCAAATGCTAAAATCCTACTGTACTTATGGTAGTTTAGTTTTTTCGTAGCCCATCTTAGATTGCAGGTTCTATGAGTGGTGCGATCCCCCATATGGAAAATATATGAGGACTTTGATTTTGGATTTACGTAACAATATTTGGGAGCTGAAGGTGGAGGCCAATGTTAGAACAAATGAAGAACATCTGTAGGAGGAGGAAGAGATTATGCCATAGATTAAAGAAATGGCCAGGGTTCCAATGAAGATGATGGAAGATTTCATACCTTTGAGAAACAAATGTGCTTCCTGTTCTTCTTTCACCTATTTTGTACTTACCTTAGTTCTTGGCATGTTCATTGGCAAGTTGCTTAAATCACCGCAGTAGATTCAAGTATCAATTTATGTATTGGACTGAAATCTGTCACTTTTGTACAACTATTGTTGAACTAAATGCATGGTGATTAACTAGGTGTTCAATTTATTGAACTATAAATGCTAGTACATCCAAGTATCAATTGATATGTTGGACTAAAATCTGTCACTATTGTACAACTATTGTTGAACTAAATGCAAGGTGATTAACCAGGTGTTTAATTTATTGAACTATAAATGATAGTAGATCCAAGTATCAATTGATGTGTTGGAGGCATCCTACTTCCCTAGACACTAGGCCCTGGTATAGGGCAACCAATTTATTGAACTGTATGTACACTCTCCTACGGTCCTACCACACCTTCCTTCCATCCATTCCCCACTCTGTTCCCTTGCTCTGCTTCACCCTTCTAGCGTCAGATGAAAGGTAGCCTCTCACGTGCTCACTGCTCCTTCACCTCCAACCTTGCTGGTGCACAAATCTTCAGCGTACCGTCCCTGCTTCTCTGCTCCATCTAGATCTAAGGTAACTACACTAGATATGCTCCTTTATCGAATTCTATATTCCTTTGTATTGCTCTCTCGTGCTCTCTGCTCCTTCACCTCCAACCTAGCTATAGTAATTTTGTTGGATCTGCAGATGAAAATGCATCTTCTCATTTTAGAGTTTGGGGCCTTTTATATCCATGGAGTGCAGCTTGTGAGCCTGCTTATTGGCTTCTGTATTGATTCACCAAATTAGTGCTTTGTGAACAAAGTCAATGAGCTAAATGAAAGTGTATCAATGGATGTGGACAGGGTCGATGAGCTAAATGAAAGTGTATCAATGAATTAGTGGTCAAGGTTTGGGATGACATGGAGATTGATAACGATCCTGTGGAGGTCGACAACGATCTGTAGGATCTTATGGAGATTCATAATGATCCCATGGAGGTTGCTAGGATCTACATGGAGAATGATTAATTATGCAACCAATGATGTACAAATAAAGGCCTTTTAACTTTTGCATAGTGTCAGCCTAATTAGTATCCGCATCTTAGCTTTTGGCACGCTTATTAGCTTGGTAGTGTCCACCAACTTATTCAGTATGAATGTATGGAACTCAAGTTGGATTCCTTTCAATCCTAGAGTACTAGCATTGTGCTTTCCTTATGTTTTCTAAGTGCATGTTTTGGCTTTCTTTCAATGTAAATTTGTGTGTCCGATTATTCACCGTCGAATTCAAGTTGGCTTCCTTTCAATCTGGGCACTGGAATTATGCTTTCCTTATGTTTTCTAAGTTCTTGTTTTGGCTTTCTTTCAATGTAAATCTGTGTGCCTGATTATTCACCATCGAACTCAAGTTGGCTTCCTTTCAATCTGAGTACTAGAATTGTGTAAGTGAGCAGTTTCGCTTTGTTTCAGTGCCAAACGTTAAGATTGTATGCCTTAGTGTTCATCACCGTATGATGGTATTGTGCATTCACCACCGCTTAGTTGCAAAATTTCCAATCCCATGTTTCAAACCTCCCGTGTAGAACTAATGAAAGTTTGATTCCTGCGTGCCGTAAAAGTTACGCAGAGAACAAGCAACACCTACCCCAACATCCCCTACCCCCCTCTGCCACCGCCCTCCCTCCCCCCCGCACACACATAGCTTTTCTTTTCCTCATTGCTATTGTTTGTCATCGCCGCTCCTGTTCATTAGCACTGCTCAGCTCTTGCTCCGTGCTGGTGCACATCGCCGCCTTGCCCGCACAGATCCACTAGTGAACGAGCTGCTGTCACCGACGTTTCCACTAATGCTCACCGCTGCCAGATTCAAAGGCAAGTGTAATAAGGCCTTACTTGCATCACCGTCCCTTCTCCTTGAACTCATCTCCTTACTAATGTTTATTGATGCAATTCCATGGCAGGGCGGCCTCATCTCTTCGGCTGGTGGTGTCCTTCTAGATGAAGGAGGCCCCCAACATGAGGAACACAGTGGATAGCCTCTCAAACGATGTGCTTGCTAACATCTTCTGCTACCTCCCCACCTGGTTCTTGTGCTACTGCAAATGTGTCTGCCACTCCTAGAAGTGCATCATCTCAGACTCCTATCACCGTAAGAAGCTTTCACATACTATCGTTGGATTCTTCCATGGCAACTGGTGGAAGGGCAATTGCCACTTCACCAGCATCACTGGTGAACGACCCTCCTTGTCCTTCTTTCCCTTCCCCTTCAAAAATTCTTAGTCTCAGATTGTTGCAGCGGCCTCATCCTTTGCTAGTGTGTTGGTCCTGATGGATTACATCGCTATGTTGTCTGCAATCCGACGACCCACAAATGGCATGTACTATTGTGTAGCATCCGTTCTGTTGGTCAGGCTCGCTTAGGTTTTGACCTAACATCCTTGCACTTCCATGTGATTGAATTTGTTGAGGTCGAGGGTGTGTGTATGTGTGGAGATCTACTCATCTAAAACTGCATCATGGATCTTTAAGGAATCTAAATGGGGCGAGGGTATTGTTCTATGTTCAAAATCAAGAAGTCTTTTTCTTAATGGTTTTATGCACATGCTTGAGTACTCTACAATTGTTGCTGTGGATATAGAGGGAAAGATATGGAGGACAATTCGTAAACCATGTGGTGCTAAAATGTCCATCCATCAAGCTCAGGGTCACCTATGTGTGTGTTGTGCTGATTTTCACAATTTGTCTTGGCTTTTAGTGTGGTTACTTGAAGATTATGGTACTGATAACTGGAGATTGAAGCATGTTGTGGACACGGAGGAACTGTTTGGACACATGAATATTAAAGTTGGTTCTAAGCTTTGTGGTGCAGAGTGCAGAGTGATTACAATTCACCAAGAATGGAATTTTATTTTCCTTGGTGGGAAGGATATAGAATACTGATTGCATATGACATGGACCGCTGAAAGGTTCATGTCATCCATGCCCGTGTCATCCGCTTTTGTAGATCAAAATGGCGTTTCCATATGAACAGGCCTTACTATCTTCCTTATGTGTCCCTTGCTCATGGAGTCATTAGCATAGCAGTAAAGGTGCATTTGCTGTATTTCATCGTCACGATAGTCTTTGTTCAGGTATGGAGTTGTTTTCATTATATGTATAGGCCAATTTTGGCTTCTTAACTAAATGAATGATAAGTTCAATATTATTAATTCTACTACTTTGTTCAGGTTGTGGATCAAAGATGAAGAAGAGGGGTTCCATGGTGCATTGGCTACCAATCCGAAGGATGCACTAATTATATTCATTTTGCCTTGCAAGCAGAAGTGCCACATAGAAGGAGCATAGCTACATCATTTCATTTTGTAAGTCTATATAGATCAGTACCTTTATTATGCTCTATGTACTGCTTGTGTTAGGATATCAGTCGAGAAAGATGTTATGGTAGCGTCCGTTGTTATTGCAAAAGTACTCTTGTTTGTGAAATGATTTAAGGATGTAATGATTATATATTTGTATGCTTTGTGTTCATGAAGCTATTAAGGGCCTAGCTGAATTAGTAACTATTGTGAAACCAGATGAAATTCTATCACCGTCGGATGTAAGCGCCATTCATTGTTTTTTATCACCACCGTCGCTATATGTATGATGTGGCAGGGATCAAAAGTATATGACCACCGAATCATTTAGTAACCCAACACCGACTAAACAATCATCAAAGGCGAATCGTGGTGCAAGGTGACAGTGGCCATGACCTTTGTACTGGCGGATCATATGCTGAAGCGACGCTGGTGTTAACCTCTACATAGACATCTCGTCCATCGAAGCGATAGCGAACCTGCACTACTAACAATCGGGTCAAAGTACAAGGCGACGATGATGGTGACCACTACATAGGCGATTGATGTGCCCACACAACGGTTTTGATAGCCTCAACACAGGCAGCTAATTTGCTAATGTGGCGACATTAGTGTACACCCACAGCCAGGTCATGCTCCAATGCGATGGAAGTAAGGACTTAATCACGAACGGATCATAAGCTAATTGGTAGTGTTAGTGTACACCATAGTCGGTCCCAAATGTCGATGGTGAAGGTTATGACCATCACTATCGACAGCTTACTTCCGAGGCCAAAATTGGACTGCGACAGTGGTTATGATGTGGCTGTGAAAGGTCCGAGTGTAGTAGTGGCATGTTGGTATTTCTTAACATATGTGAAAGAATATGCAAGCATACGGATATACCGTCCTAGCACTTCACCCAAAAGTATTTAGGATATCATATTTTCCTAAAGGAACGAAGGTGTAAAAGTCTCTTAGCTAGTTCACCGAAGATAACAAGAAGAAGGATAGATCTGGTAGTGAGGTTTTCTAAGGATAGATATTTTAAGTTAAGATAGTTTTGCCACTATAGACTTGCTTTGGGCACCGGATAACACTTGGTCTGCCAAGCATTGCCGGCCTACAGCTCTACGCTGAACCCGAACATGAGGGATTACAAGGGACGAACAGGGCTGTCACCACTTGTCACCTACCCCTCAACCTTGGGGAATGAGGCAAACGAAGGCAGTCTCTAGCCTAGACACCATGTCTATGCTATCAACTACCACTTAGGGTTATCCATCTTTATAAGGACCCTATACTAGAGTATTCATCCCAAGGACAAATGATAAACCCATAAGTAAATAATGAACAAGACTAACTTAAATTAATTAGAACTCACCACCAAAGATAAAAACGAACCTTATACTCCAAGTAGTACTCAGTTTGTTGAGGTACAAGTGTAGAGGAGCTAACAAATCTGGCACTCCTTCCGCTAAGTGTACAAGGGCACTGAGTACACAAGTGCATGTAGCCGATAACTTCAGTACTTCTCCAACCTTTCTCTCATTCACTCCCTATTCTACTCTAGCTAAAAGCTAAGTAGGCATGAAGCCCTCCCTCTCTTCTTCTCTCTTGTGTTGTGTCTTATGTTGAGGGGGCTCCCTCCTCCTTTTATAGTGGGTTGAGGTTGGTTTGATGGGGTTATTCGGGAGATTCTCCCAAAACCGCCTTCCCCTGCATTAAATGTACCACCTTTGGCGAAGGTGGGCCCAAGAGGCGGTGCTGGGGGTGCAGGCACACCCTGGGTGCGGCCGCGCCCAGGTGGAGCCGCCTTGTCACCGCCTTCACCTGGTGGACTATTGATTGGGCCTGGATTCCTCCTCGGTGGGTTTGGGGCCTAGGTCTACAAGGTAAGTGGACCTTTCCTCTATTTGCTTGAGTGGATCTATGTTACGCTTTCCATGTTTGCATATTTTGACTATTTTTCATATGTATTCCATGTATGTGTCCTATAAATGATCAGCTCACCAAAACTCATGGAATTCGTTAGTATAAAGCCTATTTACTAAGTTTTGGTGTTTGTTTGTATGTATTTTATGTAAAGTTGGCGGGTGAAAATATGAGTTAAGCACCACCAACAAGCTCCCCCACACTTAGTGCTTTGCTCATCCTCGAGTAAAGTTCATCTCCTTGATTTGAAATCTACATATAAGTTATTCCAAACCTCACCTAAACTTGTGTACTTTCAAGTGTCTACCATAAAATCTTGAGTGATTGGATAATGGAACAGTAAGGATTCAAATCTTCCTACTATACTTTTGCTTAGAAACTTGGGTTTTGTTTATTTTGAAAATGTAAATTTTAGCTTTGCTCCTCAAAATGATTCTCTCGTGTCACTCAAATTTGTATTTGGTTCCTCACTTAGGCACAAGATGTTGCCTTTTCTTCCTGCCTCTAGAAAAGCTTATGTGGAGTTCCTAGGTAGGGTAAAGTGTGGCATACCAACCTTGCACATGTTGTGAAGTCAAAATCTAGATCTAAGGAGAAATAAGTTATACAATCTGATCAAGAGGTGCAAGTGTGTGGTATTTTGTGGTTTTTGTGGAAAGAAATACTCCTTAATTATTTTTGATCTTTCCTTCTTCACCATAGGTTTCTTTTCTAGAGGTCATGGCAATCTTTTGTTTCATATCTTTTTCTTTCTTTTTTCTTTGGACTTCCTTTGAGTTCATTTTCTTTGGACTAATTTGAGTCCTATTTATTTTGGACCTTTTCCTTTGTCCATTTTCTCTTTCTTTTTTTCATTGCCATGCCTCTTTTTATAAAACCTTTGTGAAGTGAGATCGAGAATTTTCATGGAGCTTTCTTTTTATGGGTGGATGGAATTTTTGTGCTAACTTCTAGTGTGGAAGCTTAGCTTTATTTTGTGGGTGGCGTGTACATGCTCTTGAGTCAAGAAAGCATGAAATATTTCTTCATAAAGTATCACAACATTTTGACAAAGCTCAGTACAAGAATAAATAGTATATTTGATAAGGTTTTGAAAGGAATTCATCTTATGGCCTTGGTAGGTATTTAAATGTCATTGAGGAGCATGCTATTTGAGTTTTTGATTTTGTAAATAAATCCCTAGTACTTTGCAAAATTGAGCAAATTTCATTTCCATCCTACTATATACCATATTCCAATTAACTAGATAGAATGGGTTCCCTATGATATGTTGTTCACAACTATAGGACTATTGGCAAGGAATAAAAAGTAAGCAAACTTTTAATCAAAGGATGACATGGAGATGGAGCGTCACTTTTCAGTTTGCAATTTTAAATTTATTCAGTTTTATCCTTTATTTATTTTTAAATATAGGGAGTGAGGATGCACAAACCGATTTCGAAAAATGTTAACCTTTTGTGCATCATTTGGAGGAGTGTTTGAATGGGTTGTCTCTCCCACACTTGTTTTTGTACCTGTAATGTTTTTATTTGTAGACAAAAAGAGGACAAAAACAAGTCAAGACAACAATTCTACTAATATGACATAATCTTTATTGAATTTGAGGTATAATCAATTTGGGTTAGGAAATTTGTTAAAATCAATTAATTTTATTACATCTATTTTTAATGGCTCCAAGAAATCTTTTAATCATTGACCATTTACCTTAAAAGTGTTACTTTGGTCATCTTTGTAACGACCCAAGTTCTTTACAATATAGGCTCTTATTTTTGGACCATTGAAGGAAGCACCCTATTGAGCTCCTATGGAGATCCCTGGTGCCATGAGCTAAATCGATTGTTGAGAATCCATCAAATTACCCCGCAAGCACCCATAGATAGATGTGGTCAGGCTCACACCGGAGCAACGGAGAACCCTTACATGGATTAGTACTCAACCTATTAACATCATCAACACTAACTCAACCTCAAGGAGTACCCTAAAATATGATATCTTGGCCTTCAATTCAATCGACCTGATGATTTAGCCAACTCAACAAAGACAAAGATCTCCCAGACGATCCACCAGATGTACCGGACCATCCGCCAGGTCACAGAATAGCAAAAATAAGTGGGAGTGAGCTATTTTCCATTTATAAAGACTTGGGCCCACATGTCAGCATGAGAATGAGATAACCCTCAGCTAAAGCCACACCTTCTCACTCACTCTCTCATTCATCCCTTAATTTGTAACACACTCCTCTCTTTACACTCAAGAGCAAGCAAGAACCCTAGAACTAGAGGGAGAGAGGATTGGAGGAAGGATTGGAGAAGTAAAGGAAGAGGAGGAAGAGAAGCACCAATAGCAACTTCTGGACATCCTCCACTTCTTCAACCTCATTCATGGTGAACTAAAGAAGAGTAACCCTCATTTCTTGGATTTTCTCCAAAAACCTAATCTATGGTTCTTGGTGCAAGATTGGAGACTTCTTGCTAGTGGTGATTCCATCATAAGTAGAGTAAGTTCAAGAGACCTTCGTCTAGCTCAATCACCCAACTATCCTATGGATTACCCTTTGATTCATCTCTTTGGAATGATTGCAAGAGGAATCTCATAAGAAGCCAATCTCTCTTTGGATGTGAAGGCAAGAGTGGAAAGGAGTTGGATCTTCAAGTTTTTCTAGCTATAGAAGCTCTCAAATCTTAGAGCTAAGGATTTCATCTCTGATTTATCTCTATTTTCTCATGTTTATGATTCAATCCCAAACCCATAGTTATACTTAGTAAACCTAGCTCAAAACATAGCTATATTGAGACTAGTGAGCCACCTAAACTACCCTAGGAATGTCTTGAACATGCATGGATCACAACACCACACATCTAGGCTTGAAACCCAAGATCGCCCATGAAAAGTTATAAACATAGGTTCGATCGACCCATTGACGGAGAGCCCATCAGATGCGATGGAGAGTCCTCCACCCTTAGAAGATCACTATCCGGGTTATGATACCATGGGTATCTCAGGACACCAATTAGTTAGCTACTTAGGCAGCTCGCTATGGCCCAAATAGCAGAGGCCTAGCAATCGTAGCTTGCCTACGCTATGAAGGCCCTGGGCCAAGTGCCAAGTTGTGAGGTCCATCATGACCTCTTCGTCCTCCTTCCACTACATGCTACGTGGCACCACATGACCTCTCCTTTGCCCCGACCCTAGGAAGGGGCAAGGAGGGGTCAAGCGATATTAGGTACATTGACCCTCATAGGGGCAGGCACGCCCCACTCACCCTACTAGGCTTGAGAGGACAACAGTCCCCTCAGTTAGGACAGATGCCATCCATGCGCCACACTGCACAAACAAGACAACACCGCTAGACGGTGATGACAAATAGGTAATCCACTATTCGAATATGGCCCAACGAGACGGGCATACAACCCCACCCACTATGGGATGAGGCACATGACCAGGATCTTGACTTTCAAGATTAACCAAGCCAACGACGGCATTGACCCCGCAGCTTGGGATCGAGGCCACCGGCTCCACAACTAGCAAGGCGACCAACGACCAAGGGGTGGCTACCTACTCCCTCACTGGCGCCATGACGCCACCAGGAGAATAGGAGATGATGACGAAGGCCACGACAAGCTCATGTCACACAAGATAGTTGGTGAATCACCACCGTGCCAACAGTGCCGTCACGATCGGCATTATAGCACCATGCCACGCCACTGTGACATGGGCACAAGACCATGATGACAACCCTACCCAGACGTACGCTGACACTAGGACAAGATGACCTTCCTTGCAGGCCATGTTAGCTAGTTTCTCCCTCCCACAAGCTTACACCTACTTGGGCGGGAGAACCTCACTCTTAGTATGTAACCTAGACCTCGAACTCTATATAAGGATGGCTAGGCCTCCCTTCCAAGGGGATGGACTCTCGAGAGTTCATTCGGTGCCACTCTTCTACCTCTCTCCCTCTTCTTACACACCCCATTGTAAGAAATTTAGAGCATTCAACCGAGGAACACGCACTCAAACTTTCTCTAAGACTAGACGTAGGGCTCTGGCCTAAACTAGTATAATTCCTTGTGTCTTTGGATGCTACCATCGTCTTCCTAGAGTAGTGCAACATACATATAAATTCACTCATCGGGTGACAAAACACCGACGGTTGGTGCACCAGGTAGGGGACAGTTGCACACTCTTCTTGTTGAGAAGGAAGTGATGGCTCCTCGCACCCTTATTAGGCTCGCCCATGGAATGGCCTCTGACGGCCGCATCCGCCTTGGGGAACCCGAGTTCACCAATGTCGACGGGCTAGCACCCATGTTTGCCTTTGCCCCCGGCCAGGACCTCCACCCTAGAGTCCTAGACTCCATGGTCTATGTTGGACATACTCTCAAAATGGCCCCCAATGGCCACATCCTAGAGTTCACCTACATAGAGGAGCCCACACCCTCGTTTACCTTTGGCTATGGCTATGTTCTCCATCTTGGAGACCTGAGACCCATGGTACACGACAAACTCGCCCGCGGAATGACCCTCAATGGTCACTTCCACCTAGGGAACCTCGAGTTCACCCAGATCATCGAGCTAGAATCAAGGTCTAAGCTCTTATGCAGGACTAGCCGTCCGCCATGATCATGAGACCTGTCAGCCCTCTCATAGAGGTGCATGCCTCTGGGGACGTAGGTCCCCTGAACATGCGCCATGGCACACTAGGCAGACCGTGTCACATCATGTTTAGAGCCCGCACCCATAGACTTAGGTCCTGCAAGCTTGCCAACATGGGCAGTGACCTCAACCAGACGAATGTCAGCAAGCGAAGAAGCCATGGCCACAATGTGGCCGCAAGACAAGATCTCAGGCATCTAGGCGCCTGAGCCATCATGGTGGAGGTCGTCTCTGGACCACACACGAAGAAGCAGTCCCTGGGGGGTCATAAGCCCACCAAGGACGCTAAGGCAACAAAGGTCGATCTGAGATACATTAGATAGATGGCCCAGGCCAACTACGACCACTCCAGATGATAGAGAAGCGTCCTCATCAGCCAGCAGCTCGAGACCACAATGGCCCTACCAAGAACATGCGCTCAGGGGCTTGCCATGCCTCGAGCGATGACAACAGGATATGCAACGGCTTCCCGAATGCTGACCAGTTAAGTCAACTCTATCCTTAACTTCTTTACCTAAGCACATCCACATACATGTGTAGACTCACTGAAAATTTCAAGAACTTGTGTTGACATGTAGAGTAAACTTAATAACATACACACAACTTCTTTTAGTGTCATTTGCCTTCTGAGTGACTTGTCCTAACTCACGCCAGTAGTCGGTCACGACTCACTCGCGGGGGCTACACATATAGGCAGATGTAAATGTACTTTAAGGCATAGCACTATTTGTCATCATCTAAGAGTCTTATTCCAAACTTTTCCATTTGCACCCCATGCTATGACGAACTAGTGACATGTATCTTGACTTCTCGGTTGCACCAAGAGATCGCTTAGACCAAGCCTCGTAGCTCCTTAGCAAGATCAAGCACTCGTGCACGATATGATGAGGGACATGATGTTTCATCTTAGACAAAAGGGATGAGGGAAAATGGAGCCCTTGCCATCTGCTCTCTTTCCTCTTGCATCGCAATGGATCTGCGAACCACCCCTGACATCTTGACCATGCCACCGGGTCACGCAATGTTTAGCCCCATGGGCCAGCCCCTAGGCTAAAACACGCACCTACGCGCACAAGGCATAGGGAATGGAGCACATTCCTAACTTGAGCGAGAAGAATGAGGAAATGGTGAAACAGACAAACAAATGCACCAACCAAAGACTATATACACACAAGTATAACATGTTCACTGCAAACGTATGGTTCATGCCACATAGACACCTAAGCTAACAAGTTCTCATGCACCAGAGGCTTGATGCTGAACGCAGATGCTAGCGACCGACACTTGCTTGCGAGGACTTCTGCACCATGAATGGTGGCATCGCTAGTGGTATTTAATAAAGTGCATAAGAAAATAAAGAATTCTGCAAGTGCATAGAAATACCATTGTAGCATTTTTAGGTGTATTCTAGGTATCGTTATTTATATTTTACCACTAGAAAGGATGGTAGCAATAAGAGATTGATAACTTATACTTTTGATGAATCAATAAACTAAACACATACTCTTAGACAAGGATAAATCAAATAATAATAATATATATGATAAGCATAAATATAAATACTCAGAGAGACTCCATAAAGCAATAGCTAGTTTAATTAGAATATAATTGAGTTAAATTCCTAAGTTATCTTAATTACAAATCAAAGCAATATATATCATTGTATATACTCAATATTATAAGGACTAACTTATATTTATACTAGGGGACATCATCTATAGACAAGCATACATATAAATATACCTATCTATAGTGATCATTGGTCCTGACAAACATATACTCAAAGAGTGGACTATAGAGGATCTAATAGGTGTCACGCCACATAAATCTACCACTTTTCTAAGTATAGTATGCCTCCACATGTAAGATAATGTATAAGCACCATGCTTACACAAGATCTGGCTACCCAGCCTATTTGAACACTGAGTCAGGCGGTCTGTGAACCAAAGCATAGATATAATGCTAATTCTAATTATAACAATCATAAACTCAATATATACTAAGAACATGATAACTAAGATATTAATATAAATGAAGAATAATGTCATCAAGTAGATAAATATAAATGATACAAGAGCTATACCAAGGCTCTAGTGACTAGATCTGGAATCTCGAGCAGCAGCTCGACTCTACTTGATCTAACTAAACTAACTATGCTATGAATGTATGTGGAGCTATTCTCTCTTGAGTTGATCTGACTCGAATGAATTCTGAGTTCTTCAAATGCCTTTTCGAAGGGGGTCTAGGGGTCCTTTTATAGAGGGATTGAGTAGGTGCAAGTAGTTGCCACATCATCGATCCTCACCAATTCCTACGCCCACCATTGGATCAAACCGACTTAAATCAAGGGTGGAGATTAGTCCTCAAGGTCGTTTGAGAACTACAGCGCTAACACGTGGGACCAAGGGAGGTCAATCGACCTACAGGTGGGGTCTGTCCTTGGGCCCCATCCATGTGGATCTCCTTCTCTGGCCCATCTATGATGGTTTAAGGCCCAGTGGTGTTGGTTTCATCACGATTGGATTTGATCCCTTGTGATAATATGGCCCGCTTTATCCTGTTTTCTGAATAAATTCTCCTGCAATTATAAAAACACCTAGACTTGTGGAAATAGTTAGTTTTAAACCGCTAGTCCTATGTTGTTTATTGATTTTAAATATAAATATATATTATTTTAATAGATTATAGTTGACATTATTGACCATCAACAAGTTCACCAAGATTAACCTTTGATAAGCACTTAGCAAAACTAAACTTAAACAATTGGATCAGCAGTTGCTACATTGTTTTCACGCCTCAAATGTACACAAGTGTTCATTAAAAAATTCTACTCTGGATTAAAATAAACTGACTTAACTTTGAAACTTACCCATATTTCCTTCAACCATGGGGCCTCTTAGCCTTCACCTGGGTCTTGAGTAATTGAAAGATAGAACAATCAAGTAAAGCACTATGTATCAAGTTCTTTTGCTCAGCCATATTTCTAGAGGTGTTATAAATTTTTAAATAAAACTCAGAGATTCCTTTGTATGACACTCTCAAATCTCTCTATATATGTGGTATTTTTGGATCCTCAATATCTAAACTCTCTTTATTTATAGTATTTGTGGATCCTCACCAAGACATTTGATGTTGCCTTTCCCTAAGCCTTTGTAGAGTTTGTAGGTAAGAAAATATTTGAGCATTACTTGCAAGGCATATATTGTAAAGTCAAACTTCAGATCTAAAGAGAAACATGTCATACAATCAAATCAAGATGTGCATGTGTATGAAATATTTGGTGGCTAAGTATATATAGTGGCTATCCTAATTCTACTATGCTCCTTGAAACATATCTCTCTTTCTATTAAAACATTGCAATGAGATCATAGGCTATCTTTTTTTCTCTTTCTTTTCTTTTTCTCTCTTTTTATTCACCGTGGACCTCTTTTGTGTCAAAATTTTTTTAGAGAAACATATTTTTACATAGCCTCATGCCTCTTTTTGCAACAAAAACTTTTGAGAGAAATATCAACAAGAATTTGGAGCATTTATTTGAATGAAATCCTAATACTTATATTTTTGTGTTTACTCTCAGTGTAAAAGTAAAATATTTTTGGGTGGATCTTAATGGAAAGCATGTTTTGCGTCTACTCCTAGTGTAGGAATAGTACATATTTGGGTGGTGTGTACGCGATCTGGATTTTAAAAGCATGATAAATTCCTCATAAGGATCACAAAGCTTGACAAAACTCAATGCAAAGACAGGCAACATATATGTAGTTTCAAACTTTGTTATACAAGAACTTATCATGTGTATGTTTTTTATGTTTTCAAAAGAAAATTCTGGAGCTTAGTTTCACATTGGAACATAATAAATAGCAGCTCAGACCTTCTCATATCATATCCATCAACTACCTAGGCTTAGATTATGTATATGCTACCCACAAGTTTCAAGTTCAGAGCAAGTTCTTATATCAAATCAAATTTATCCAAAACTCATGAGAATTTCAAACTAAAAACAAGGTATTTGAAAGGAATTACGATAGAGCAACTGTCATCATTTCCATCAAAAGATTATTATGAAAATAATAAGCTCCTTTTTATAAGATATTTATTTTAAGCAAACAATAATACACACTACTATATTTATTATACCCAAGAATACTTAATAAAATAAAGCGAAGTGAAAAAGATACTTACCTAGATAATGAAGATGTGCCTCCCCCAAGCTAGTTCTTGACTAGTATGGTGTAGCAAAATTTATGAACACACTCACACATTTTTTTAAATGAGTAATCATGTCTTTAGATCTTGCAATCATTTATTCTTCTTAATCTTCACATGAAAGGTTAGTGGCCAGAATACTAAAAAAGCTATTAAAGAACATGATCTTTATTCAAAAAGTAAAAAAATCACAATTTGAAGTATGGATCTTCATGTACCCATATTTTTTAATGCCATCACAATGAATAGTTTTATGGGTTGTTATACACCTCAAAATTATTCATATGGGGTTTTTGATTTATTAATGCAAAATTGAAAATATCACTAAATTCATTATATATAAATAAACTCCCTTTTTTTTAATATGCATAAATTTAATACAAGAAAAATAAACATGCGAAGATGAAAATTAGTCAAACTTTTTATTTCCTTTTCTTTTTTCTTAAATGCAGAAATTTTAATGCAAAGAAAATAAATATGTAAAGATAAAAATTATGCATCTAGATTAGTATATGCTTATGCAGATAGAAATATTTATTATTACTATTATTTATTTTTATATATTTTTTAAATGCACATGAATGAATATGCTAAAATTTAAAACTAATGCATTTATGGAAATTAAGTATGGATAACTACTGACTTACCTTTTGGTGCAGGTTGATTATTTAAGTCCGTCGAATCAGACTTCTCCTCAATTTGATCTTTAGTTAATCCTAGAGATAGAGGCTCTTGAAGTGGTACCTCTAGTGATGGTGTAACAAGTTCATTATTCTCAACTTGTCCTTCTTCTTCGGCGATATGTTGATTGACGCCTTCTACGGATCTTCCTTGCTTGTTCCTAAGTTGTATAACTATTGAAATTGCAGCTTACCTTCCATCCTAGAAATTGAAAGTGGATTTGTCCTGATCACACATAGATGACATCATTGGTGGTGTTGAGGAACGATCTTCCAAGGATGATAGGTACTTCTTCTTCTCCCATGTCAAGAATCATGAACTTGGCAGGGACATAATTACCTTGTATCTTACCATAATGCCTTTTGCTATTCTGTTTGAAAATCGAATTGTTTGGTCCGCCATCTGTAATTGAATATATGTAGGAAACAAAGGTTCACCAAACAAATTATCATATGTTACCTTGGACATGATGTTGACACCTAGTCCAAGATCACAGAAGGTGTTGTTGAAAATTCTTTGTCCAATTGTACACTCGATTGTTGGTATGTCTAGATCTTCTTTCTTGGTAAGGAATGGTAAAACAAGGAGATGGTCGTACTCCGTTCAAAGTGTGTTGATCATTTTGACTGATTCATTCTTTAGCTGTATGACTTTGAACTTCCTTGCTCTTTGATTTTTCTTCTTTCCTCTAGCTTCTTGATTTGGGTATTGTACTTGTGGCATGTTAGGAGATTGCATTTTGCGATATTTAAAAGTAAATCTCTCCTTTCTATCATGAATAGTGAAGTAGATTTTTACACTATCAGCATAAATGATAGCTTTAGCAATACTCAAAAAAGGTCATCCTAATATGATGGGTGCTCTTAGATCACGTCTAGTATCCAAGACTACAAAGTCAATGGCTAAATACGAGCTTCCAACTCGTATACAAATATCATATGCAATTCTTTCTACTTCTCGCGTTGATTGGTCTACAAGCTACACACACAAGGTTGTGTATAATAAAGAATTGAACTTTAAGATTTTATCATAAATTACCTTTGGCATGATATTTGTGCTTGCACCAAGATCACCAATGACTTCCTTGAATTCATGTGGTTCAATCATGATGGGAATGACATGTCTTCCTAGATCACCTTTCTTGATAGGTAGAGTCATCCCACCATCCTCTAGCACTTGGTTCCATATAGAAATTTGAATTCATAATTTCTACAAAATGCATAGTTTTGGGTTTTTTCGGTTGCCCCAGAATCTTACCTTTTTTGGTCAATGGGATAACAGCAACAAGCTGAGCTATTTGTGATCCTAGCATTTTATTAAAGCAAGCTGGTTCTTTATAGCAGATGAGAAACTATCCAATTTACTATTTATGTTTTCTAAGATCTTATTATTAGAAGCCAACTTTCTAGAAATATTCTCATTAATTTTAGCTTGTCCAAAAACTAGATCTTTCAAGGATGGTTGATTAAAAGAATTATTGAAGTTATTACCTTGATAGTTACCTTAATAATTAGGCCTTGATTGTTGATTCCATCCTTGTCCTTGTTGTTGCTGAGGGCGATATCCATTAGGATTATTGTTGATGAAATTCACATCCTCTTGAGTCTCAGAACAAGTGTTCCCTAAATATCTAGTGTTTCCACAAACTTCACACGTCATGTGTGAATCATAGGCTTGCATCACATCTTGCTTTTCATTAGATTGATTTTCAATCCTTTTCATAAGCGAATACATCTTAGCATACAACATATCTACTTCTTTGAGTGTGTGCATACCTCCTCCTCTCTTGCAGGGTTGACATGGTTGAAGATGATCTTTCGACTAGCCTTGGTTGGAAATTATTTTCTCTATTAGAGCTATTGTATTGGTAATTGTAAGTGATAAGAATGGTCCTCCAACAGCAGCATCCATATTCTCATGGGCACTACTGGTTAACCCGTGGTAGAAAGTCTGCATGAGTAACCAATCTTAGATCCTATGATGAGGACATTCTAAAATGTATTCCTAAAAACATTCCCATGCTTCAAGAATTGATTCATCATGTTGCTGTTGAAAGCTTGAGATTCTTCCACGCAAAGCATTGGTTTTCCCCACTGAAAAGAACTTTGCTAAAAATGCCTTGGAGCACTTTTCCTATGTGTTGATGTTATCTTTGTTGGTGTAGAACCATTGCTTTGCCTTTCCCAAGAGTGAGAATGGAAAGAGATGAAGTAACACTGCATCTCGAGTGACTCCTTTGATAGTAAATGTACTGTAGATTTCTAGAAATGCTGAAGATGAGCACTTGCATCTTCATGTGCCTTTTGACAAAGTTGGCTAGCTTACACCAAGTTGATGAGAGCTAGCTTGAGTTTGAATGAATTATCTCCTGTGTTGACTATTGGTCCAGTGCGAATGTTTGCGGTGCTTGGAGCAGAGAACTCACAAAGGGTCTTGTTAGCCATAACTTCAGAAACTGGTGTTGAGCTTCCTCCTGATTGGTTTGATTGAGAAGTTGATGCTTCTCCGATCTTATTCTTCTTGCTCTTCCTGATAAGAGATTCTAGATTTTTAATAAAATTTATAGGAAGGTTGAATCCAGACATGCACTAGCCTATATAAAATATAAAAAATAGATAGAAAACAAGGGTAAGCTTGCTAGAGTAGTAGTGAATAGTTTTGATACACCAATAAGCATAAGTTGATCAATTCTTTCAATTGCCTTATGCCTTTCCTTCCCCAGCAATGGCGCCAAAAAATGCTTGTTGGTATTTGATAAAGTGCATAAGAAAATAAAGAATTCTTCAAGCGCATAGAAATACCATTGTAGCATTTTACTATGAGTATTCCAGGTATTATTATTTATATTTTACCACTGGGAAGGATGGTAACAATAAGAAATTGATAACTTATACTTTTGATGAATCAATAAACTAAACACAAACTCTTAGACAAGGATAAATCAAATGATAATAATATATATATGATAAGCATAAATATAAATACTTAGAGAGACTCCATAAAGCAATAGCTTGTTTGACTAGAATCACTACTACACTCGGACCTTTCACAGACACGTCATAGCCTTCACCATCATCATCTAGGACCGATTGCAGTGTACACTAACACAACCGATTGACTTATGATCCGTCCGTGATTAGGTCCTTACTTCCGTTGTATTGGAGCACGAACCGACTATCGATGTACACTAACACCGCCACATTGGCAAATGATCCACCTATCTCGGGGCTATCAAAACCGTCATGTGGGCACATCAACCATCTGTGTAGTGGTCACCAGCACCGTCACCTTTTACTTTGACCTGACTATTAGTGTTGTGGGTTCACTATCGCTTTGACGGCCGAGACGCCCATGTAGAGGTTAACACCACCATCGCTTCAACGTATGATCCGCTAGTACAAAGGTCATGGTCACCGTTGCCTTGCACCGTGATCCACCTTTGATGATCGTTGAGTCAGTGTCAGGTTACTAAAGGATTCGGTGGTGATATAATTTTGATCCCTGCTGCATCATACACATAGCAACGGTGGTGATAACAAAACAATGAACGACGCTTACATCTGATGGTGATAGAATTTCATCTGGTTTCACAATAGTTACTAATTCAGCTAGGTCCTTAATAGCTTCATGAACACAAAGCATACAGATATATAATCATTGCATCCATAAATCATGTTCACAAATAAGAGTACTTTTTACAATAACAATGGATGCTTTCATAACATCTTTCTCAACTGATGTCCTAACACAAGCGGTACATAGAGCATAATAAAGGCACTGATGTATATGGATTTAAATAACAAAATGACATCACTATGCTCCTTCTATATGACACTCCTGCTTGCAATGCAAAATCAATATAATTAGTGCATCCTTCAGATTGGTAGCCAATGCACCATGTAACCCCTCTTATTCATCTCTGATCCACAACCTGAACAAAGTAGCATAATTAATAATATTAAACATACCATTCCTTTAGTCAATAAACCAAAATTGGCCTATACATACATAGAATGAAAACAACTCCATACCTGAACAAAGACTATCGTGATGATGAATGCAGGAAATGCACCTTTACTGCTCTGCTAATGACTCTATGAACAAGGAAATATAAGGAAAATAGCAAGGCCTGTTCATATGGAAATGCCCTCTTGATCTACAAAAGTGGATGACACGGGCATGGATGACATGAAACTTTCTGCGGTCCATGTCATATGCAATCATTGTTCTATCCTTCCCATCAAGAAAAACGAAATTCCATTCTGGGTGAACTGTAATCACTTTGTACTCCTCATCACAAAGCTCAGAACCAACTTTAATATTCATGCATCCAAATAGTTATCAGTACCATAGTCTTCAAATATCCATACTAAAATCCAAGACCTATTGCGAAAATCAACACATCACACACATAGGTGACCCTGAGCTTGATGGATGGACATTTCAGCACACACATGCAACTATCGTAGAGCACTCAAGCATGTGCATAAAACCATTAAGAAAAACACTTTCTCGATTTTGAACGTAGAACAATACTTCCCTCTCCCCATTTAGATTCCTTAAAGATCCATGCTACAGTTTTATATGAGTAGATCTCCACACCTACGCACGCACCCTCCACCTCAACAAATCCAATCACATGGAAGTCCAAGGACATTGGGTCAAAACCTAAGTGAGCATGGCCAACAAAATGGATGCTACATGGCAGTATATACCATTTGTGGGTCATTGGATTGTAGAAAACATAGCGACATAATCCATCTTGCCTAGCACACCAGCAAAGGACGAGGCCACTGCAATAATATAAGACTAGGACTTTTTAAGGGGAAGGGCAAGAAGGACAAGGAGGGCTGTTCACTGGTGATGCTGGTGAAGTGGTGATTTCCCTTCCAACAGCTGCCATAGAAGAAGCCGACTACAGTTTGTGAAAGCTTCTTACATTGATAGGAGTCAGAGATGACGCACTTCTAGGAATGACAGACACACTTGTAGCAGCACAATGACTAGGCGGGGAGGTAGCGAAAGATGTCGGCAAGCACATCATCTAAGAGGCTGTCCACTATGTTCCTCATGTTGGGGCCTCCTTCATCTAGAAGGACACCACTAGCCGAAGAGATGAGGCCGCCCTGCCGCGGAATTGCATTAATAAACATTAGTAAGGAGATGAGTTTCAAGGAGAAGGGACAACAATGCAAGTAAGACCTTATTACACTTGCCTTTGGATCTAGCGGCAGTGAGCATGAGTGGCAACGCCGGTGACAACAACAGCTCATTCGCCGGTGGATCTGTGGGTAATCTGGCGATGTGCCCCGACACGGAGCAAGAGCTGAGTAGTGCTGATGAGCAGGAGCGGCGATGATGAACAACAACAATGAGGAAAAGAAAAGCTATGTGTGTGTGGGGGAGGAATGGTGGCGGCAGGGTGGGGGGTGTAGGGGTGTTAGGGGGGATGTTGGAGTACGTTGCTTGCTCTCTGCGTAACGTTTATGGCACATGGAAATCAAACTTTCATAATTTCCGCACGAGAGGGTTCAAATGCGAGATTACAAATTTTACAACTAAGAAGGCGATGAATGCACATTATCATCGCTAGTGGCTAGGTCCTATTACCACCCAAAGACCTTCGTATGACACGATGATGAACACTAAAACACACAATCTTAATGTTTGGCATTGAAATAAAGTGAAACTGCATAGTTAGAAAACTAAGAAAAGCACAATTTTAATACTCAGATTGAAAGGAAGCTAACTTGAGCTCAATGGTGAATAATAAGGCACATAGACTTACATTGAAAGAAAACCAAAACACGCACTTAGAAAACATAAGAAAAGCATAATGCTAGTACTCTTGGTTGAAAGGAATCCAACTTGAGTTCCATACATTCATACTGAATAAGTAGGTGGACACTACTGAGCTAACAAGCATGTCAAAAGCTAAAATGTAGATACTAATTAGGATGACACTATGCAAAAGTTAAAAGGCCTTCATATGTACATCATTGGTTGCATAATTAATCATTCTCCATGTAGATCCTAGTCGACCTCCATGGGATCGTTGTGAATCTCCATAATATCCTGTAGATCATTGTCAACCTCCATGGGATCAATGTCAATCTCCATGTCATCCTGAGTCTTGACCACTCCAACCCTGTCCACATCCATTGGTACACTTTCATTTAGCTCATTGACTTTATTCACAAAGCATTGATTTGGTGAACCAATACTGAGGACAACAAAGCTCATAAACTGCAGTCCACGGATATACAAGGCCACAAACTCTAGAACCAGAAGATGCATTTTCATCTGCAGATCCAACAAAATTACTATAGCTAGGTTGGAGATGAAGGAGCAGAGAGCATGAGAAAGCAATACAAAGGAATATAGAATCCGGTGAAGGAGCAGATCCAGTGCAGTAACCTTAGATCCATATGGAGCAGAGAAGCAGGGACGGCGTGCTTAAAATTTGTGCACCGGTGAGGTTGGAGGTGAAGGAGCAGTAAACACATGAGAGGCTGCCTTTCATCCGATGCTAGCAGGGTGAAGTAGAGCAAGGGAACAAAGTGGGGAATGGATGGGAGGAAGGTGTGGTAGGACTATAGGAGTGTATATACAGTTCAATAAATTGGTTGCCCCTGTACTAGGGCCTAGTGTCTAGGGAAGTAGGATGCCTCCATACAACAATTGATACTTGGATCTACTATCATTTATAGTTCAATAAATTGAACACCTGGTTAATCACCTTGCATTTAGTTCAACAATAGTTGTACAATAGTGAATGATTTCAGTCAAACCCATCAATTGATACTTGGATGTACTAGCATTTATAGTTCAATAAGTTGAAGACTTGGATAATCACCTTGCATTTAGTTCAACAATAGTTGTACAAAAGTGATAGATTTTAGTCCGATACATCATAAATTGATACTTGAATCTACTGCAGTGAACTAAGCAACTTGCCAATGAACTTGCCAAGAACTAAGGTAAGTACAAAATAGGTGAAAGAAGAATAGGAAGCACATTTCTTTCTCAAAGGTACAAAATCTTCCATCATCTTTGTTGGAACCCTGGCCATTTCTTCAATCTATGGCATAATATCTTCCTCCTCCTGTAGATGTTCTTCATTTGTTGTAGCATTGGCCTCTGTCTTTAGCTCCCAAATCTTGTTACATAAATCCAAAATCAAAGTCCTTAGAAATTTTCCATATGGGGGATCATGCCACTTAAAGAACCCGCAATCTAAGTTGGGCTATGATAAAACCAAATTACCATAAGTATAGTGGGATTTTAGCATTTGCATTGTGAAAACAAAATGAACAAGAAAGAAATTGAGTTACATTATTTGCCCTACAACATCTATGGTACCAACATCCAAGGTTTCCATCACTCCACGAAATCCACCGAGGTGTCTTCAAGCCGCAGCGACACAAAAGTGGTGGTTGGTATACGTAGGGGTGGTTCTCGACACAACACGGGATGGGTGGCCCCTCCCATTGTAGCCTCCTCCACTAGAAGCTGGTGTTCTTCTCGTGACAGCGCCTTGGGATGGTGCTGACCACTAAGAGGAGTTTGAGCTAGATGCAGCCATGGAGCAGTCAAGGTTCAAAGTGTTGCACACTCTGAGTGAAGAGGTCGGCCTAGGTCTTTTGTCTATGCTTTTGCCTCTTGCCAAGGCACCAAAACTTCCTTGAAAACCCTCGTACTCCTACCAAGATGAAATGTTGTGTCACTGGCGTTCAGGGTACTATCCGCCTGTAGAAGAAGGCCTATTTTGGACCCTCTGTGCTTACATAGAGGTGTACACATGGACCACAATCAAGATCAACTGATTCAATTAACAGTTCAACCAAAGTAATAGTTCAATCATTATGCAATACTCATACATATTAATCCAAAGGTTTCATGAGTACATATAGACTTTATTAACATAAAAGTTTCACAAATTCTAAGACTTAATGTCGGATGAGTAGGCAGTTGCTAAGGTACTCAATTGGTTGATCTGGTCCCGAAAGCTAGAGGTAGTGAACCGTAGCGAAGATGACAACATCTTCATCCATAGACACATTGTATCTATAAAGTATGTCTACTTCCTGTCTAGTCCTATAAAGCATAAAAATCTCTCCGCAAACAGGGTCTTGAATGATTCTTGTCAAATTTGGTGGTCTGAGACGGTGACGAACTACGTCTTCAACAATCAATAGTCGGTACGGGTGAATGCTCCATCCCCAAGTAGCAAACAACATCATCTAAGGTCCTAGTGCCACCCCTAGCCGCTAAAACTCAAGGTTGCTCGCATTGAAATGGCTTCTTCTGAAGTAAGACATCTTTGCAATGAAAAATTACTAATATGAACAAAACTGATACTGAATCCAAAACCAATTGGAACCAAATGCTAACAAGGGGTATCCAATCCATCTAACCTTTAGGGGGGTGTTGTCCACTACAACAATGCAAGGTGCTCGAGGCAGGGCAAGGATAGGCGATGGGTCAAAATGAAGATGAAGCAACAGGTGGGGAGAATGAGGATGAAGCAACAACTGGTGGGAAGAACTAATGGATTTGTATTAGGGTTTTTTAGTTGGTCAAACCACCACCAAGGCATCGACAGGACCCAAGGGGAGTTGGGAATGGGTCAGGTGCTTCTAGGTTTGTTGCCAAACAAATAGTCCGTATTGATCGGTAATGAGAATGGATGGCACGGGATAAGTCAAACAGTGTCCATATTAAGTCGACCATTGCCATGCTAATCCAACACTATAATACGGTGATTGTCAATGGTTAAACTACTTCTAGATTCTCCTAGAAATAACCACAACCATACATGATAGTTTTTTTCCCTTTTAATTCACAAATATACAGAAAAACACTCATTGAGAGATCAAATCTGTGCACTGGCATTTTGGAAGTAGTATTAGAAAAAACTTGCTTTGCATTTCATATAATAAAGGTGGCATTAAAGAGATCAAAACTGCATGAATAGAATTTTTTTCATTGATTCATTTTGTATGTAACATATAGATATAATTTAGACGAGTATATTAGTCATCTGGAAGCATAATAACTAACCTAAACTATTAAAACTACTTATACTAACTATAAACTACTTAATCTAAACATCGCCTCGCTTGCTTGGGAGGAGGCAAGGCAAAGTCAGAGTCAGAGTTGGAGTCATCAGAGTCAGAGTCATCGGAGTCGTCGTCGTCGTCTTTGGCGTCGATGTTGGTGTCGTCCTCATCCTCGTCCTCCTCCTCCTCTGGGTCCTCCTTCTTAGAGCTCCATAGAGGTCTATAATTAGAAGGCATCTAGTTGTCGGAGGAGACGTCCTCCTCGGACGACTGGTGGGCTGGTGAGTCATCTTTGTGGATGACGGGCAGCTTGGAATCTTGATGGGGCTGTCCGATATTTTCTTTATAGATTGGAAGAAAAGGGGATGATGGATGAAGAAGAGGGGTGGTTTCAGAGGGCACCAAGCTTGAAGTATATGTAGAGTAGTGGGTACAGCTCTTAGGCTTCAGGCGACAGAAGTAATGGTTATTTGGCGGCCTTGGAAGTTGAGGCAATTTGAAATTCACGCTGAATTTACTACCGCTTGACCAAACGCTAGTTTAGGGCTGGCAGACAAAATGCATATCCCAGTCGGCTCAGCTTTTCATTCGATGGAGCAAATGCAACCCCAATACCACTGCCACATCTATTGTTAACCTGTCGGTGGTGTAACACCCTAGGTGTTAGGCTTGCATTTTAGCACTTGCATTGCATGAGTCTAAGCATCATTTGTTCACATATGAGCATGGAACATGTGTAACGCATTAGTGAAACATATGAAACATACCAGTGCAACATGTGAAACATGTATATATGGAATGTGCTTGAAACATCTCCTTGAAACATATGCAACATACACTTGTTAGTCTGCGTTTCAATGTGTGTATGTTTGATGCTCATGCTTGGTAGTTCAAGTGAGTGTTGATGTCTCTTCTTTCATATGTCTCACATCCATCTCTAGCTATATGGATCCCTAGAAAGGTTTCATGAAGTTTGGAATCAAAAAGTCACATGAAATGATAAGTCATGTCTTTGTTTTGATGACTTTACCAAGTGTTGGAATTGCACCATTAAGTGAATGAAATTATAGATCATCAACCAAACCTTGCAACCCTGATCAAATGACTCTAGATGAACTCTACAACAAAAGTCATGAATGGTTCATGTTGAGCAAATGCCAAGAAAATGCCCCAATTGGCCTAAAACCCTAGTTTTGGCTTTATTAAGTTGCTACTTTGACTAAAGTGAAAGTTTGACTTCTGTACTAGTTATGAGGTTTGACTTTAAACAAAAGTTGTAGTTCATTTTAGGTAGAACAAACTTTGTTTAATGGTCAAGAGCTAGTTTGGTCTCTAGCTCGGTCAAATAGGGCTCACAAGAAGAAATCAACTGCTGTTTCAAAGTTCAAGATTTGGCTAAGTCCTGAATGGAGTTTTAGTTTCAGGTACCCCACTTTGGAGCTTTATATTTTGCAACACAAGCTGATCCAGACCTTGATCCTTTAATAGAAGTTGTAGTTTAGATTATGTACTACAAACTTTGTTTAAGCACCAAGGCCTGGTACAACTTCTAACTTATCCAAATGAGGGCACCAAGTTTGAATGTGCTGCTTTTGTTCAGTCTTTGGGCAATCCTTTGTCATTAGGATTGGCATCTTGCGTTCTCCAAAATTTGTTAAGCAACTTTAGTTGATCCAAATTTGAAAGTTGCAGCTTACATGATGGGGAAGAACATACAAGAAGATGGCACCAGTTGCATTTCATTTCGACCATCAATTTGGATAGTTGCTCATTACTATTAAATCGCTGACAGTGGCAACTTTGGAGCTAATTTTCTCCCAAATTTGGGACACTAATGACCTTGCACCTTAAACTAAGAATGTAGAGCATCTCATGGGCTTCGAACTTCGTTAAAGGCCCATGTTTAGAATCAGCCCAGAAATGGCCCAAAAATGGCTCCCATGTTGGCCATTCCATTGCCCGCCTTCTGTTCGGAGAATTGCCTCAACGGGCGACGCGTGGCGTGGGAGTGTCTGCCATGCGCGAGGTCACACCTCCACCGCTTGAACGCGTGCCCTGCCCTCTTCTCGCATTAGTGTGGAGCTGAGCGACCCTCAGACACTCCTTGCTCGCCCTCTCGCTGCGCTTCCTCCATTTCACCGTAGCTCTAAGGCTCGTGGGCACAAATGCTGCCATGGCCGAGCGGAGCTCCGACCGTCGCTGTCACTCCCGACGCTCCAAGCCACCGCGGCCATAGTTGCGTGCACCACCGACTCTGCCATCCTCTCCCATACACTCACGCTCGCCCCTCGCTTCGCTCGCAGCACGCGCACGCGCAACACAGAGCGTGTTCATCATTGCCGGGGAGCAGAGCAGCCACCATCGCCACTGTTCCTTGCCTCTGATCCTCCTCTGCTCAGGCCGGTAGTGCCTTCGCCTTCCCCACGTCGCACCGCTCCTGTCGAGCCATTTTCCCCGGCTTCCGTAGCACCGGAGCACGACCGCCGACAGGCAGCCGCTGCCGTTGCCGCCTGCTTCCGCGGTCAGCAGGCCTTGGGCGGTCGCTGCCCAGCCACGCACCTCTGTGGTTGAGCACTGATGCAAGCAAGCCACAGCGTCCCTCCCTCACCGCCAGCGCTGCCCCACCTCACCGGAAGCGGTTCTCCTCCTCCACCTCTACTCTGTACGAAGAAAGGAGGATGAAGGACCTCAGGTTTGAATTGAGGAAAACACAGGGGTTAAGTGCATAGCCACATACTTAGATGAATAGTGCCATAAGGACTTGTTTGCTTTGTTTTTGACTGAACTTTGGAAAATCATAGTAAATCATAGGAAATTTGTAAAATAGAAAATAAGGACATTTTGGAATCCATGTGAAATTGTCTATGCAGTTGATCTATAATATGTCATGTTTTAGTTTAAATTTGTAGCTGTAAAAATCGATTTATGCAACTAGGTTTTGAATTATAGTAGAATCTGTTATTTTTCATAACTGCAGATATAGGGCTCTAAATGAAGTGAAATTTTTATGGCATGCTCTTCATGTGATGTGTGATGTCAGGTAGAAATTTCAGGATTTTAGGTTTGATAGTTTAAGAGATATAAAAAATAACAAATGCCTTGTGTTGCTTTGCTTCTATTGGGGACAGTTCTGCATGTATGCATTGTTTGGCTCAGTTAAGTTATGAATCATGCCTTGTTGTTAATAAATGAGTTGTATTAATTTTCATAAGATTTTCAAAAAGATAAAGAGCACAATTTTTTGTTAAGTATGTGTTTATGATGAGGACATCGCCACGCTGGACACACCGACGTTATGGTGTTTCCCAAGTTGCAATTCGTCCCCAACTCAGCTACCACGTCACCCTCGGATTCAGCAGACACGTCGTCACTGTTTTGGTCATAACTCTCTCATACGACATCAAAACGGGGCGTTCTTAGATGCGTTGGAAAGGGGACGACGACACCGTCGTTTTGGATCTGGTCCCAGCTCCAGAAGATCCGTGGATCATTCTGTGTGACCACGTCAAGGTGCTGCATCACCTATTTGGGCCAACTTGGCCATGTATCGTGTCGGGCCTTAAGCCCAAGTTGTGGACGCCCAACCCCTGGCCGTTCCCAACCCTAGGTCGAGTCTTAGACTATAAACACAGCCGCCGCCGCTGTTAGACAATCAGGTTTTGTTTAGAGTTTAGTTTTCCATCGAGAAACTAAATCATTTATTGTAACTATGGTGACAAATCCTTTTACAGTGATCTAGGTCCCCCATTCTTGATCTCCTCCACTGTGTCGATTAGTCCTTTGGAACCGAGTTCTTGAACCCTCTATTGATATTCACATCATTCATATTTGCAATTTCAGATTGCGTGTTTTTACCTTCTTGCTTGTGTTCTTCGATTCGCTTGCAGGAAAAGCCTTCTTGGCGAGGTCAATCAAGTTGTGCTTGGTTGATAACCAACGGAGCAGTGGTGTAACGGTTGCAGGGTTCGAATCATGTCTGATTTGAAGCCAGATCGCCAACGTTGAGATCTCCACAAATCAAACTTACCGGTTACCTCTCGGAAGATCGGGCCAGTATTCATCAGTTTAGCTATAGTTGTTTAAAGTACTGTAGCAGTTTCTGCCCAAACCTAGACAGGGTTGCTTTGTGTGCCATGTGTGACCTTGTTAGTAGCAGAATTAGTTCTAGATGTTTATAACAAAGTTGTTCGCAATTTTTTAAGCTTTCCAAAAATTTTAGAACCATATTTATTGGACATATGGAACTCAACTTATAGCTGTTTAAAATAGCATATCAGTTTCTATTCATGTTTTAGACAGAGATGTCTTCCTTGGTTTAATTGACCTTGTTAACTGTGAAATCATCTTAATATGATAATAAGAAAATTGTAGGTAACTTTATAAGCTTTCCATAAAATTAATAATCATGTTTGTTGGAGGTCTCAAACTCCAGTTATGCTTCTATGAAGTTCCTATAAGTTTTCTATCCATAGTTGTGCCTCTGCTGTTTGGGCTGCATGTGCAGTTTTACTTGTGCAACTAGTTTCATGGTGTAAATGATGTTTACTGTGGTTTTGGTAAATACAAAAGTTCTAGATAATTATCTTTTCTTATTTGTGTTAAATGTTCATGATTCTAGGTCTGATAGTTTAGGAGTTGTGTGCATAATAAGTCTACTATCAGATTTTGATTATATTCTATGTAGACTTGAAATATTGGCATGTTTGGTCATGATAACTTGGGAATCATGCTGAGTTGATTAAATATGAAATGTAGATAATTTCATAATCTTTCTATAATGTCTTATTTCATATCATTTGGATTTATAAAACTCTAGATATGATTGATTTATGAAGCTACTATTTGCAAGTCCAGACATATTCCAGTTATAGTTGTTGCTTCACCTTGACTTGCTTTGCATGTTGCTAAGTGTGTTTCACGTCCTTGGTAATTAAGTTAAATACACCTAAGATCATGTGGAACTTGTGTGCCATGTCTAATATGCTTGCTATCTATTATATTAAGTTGTGTGATGTTTATTTAAGCAACATGTATGCAGGTGTAGTGTAATATGATGCTTTGTCTTGCTTACTGTATGTGATGCATTGTCCATTGCACTTCCATGTATTCATACACTTGCATCTTGCATCTCATCTAGGTACGCTAGATGTACCACGTGAAGGACATGATGTGGAGCTAAACCCAAAGATGGTGTTGGTGGATCCATCCCGAAGATGGAAGGACCTTGGAGTGCATGCCTGAATTGGAGGTGTCACCAAGATGGTGCAAGCTAACTGAACTTACTTGTGTCGAATTCCAAGCAAGCCCCAAAGCATTATAAGCCACCTAATTTATGAAATGCAATTGAGTATTATGTTATATATATTGTTGCATTAAATTATAGGTGTTGGATGAAAACACTTGCTGCATTGATATCCCATCCTTGTCTAGAAAGCATACCTTGAATCCTATGTAGACCAGGATCAAGTAGATGCTTGGCCCTGCTTTAAGCGGTAGAAGTCAAGTGATTTCCTATCACCTGTGAGATTTAGGGATATTTATATATGGCACGGTTGGCTATATTTGCTATCATGGAAAAGAACCTAGTATAATGTGAATGAAGACCGTGCAGGGGCTTATAAGGCTGTAGGCTTATAGTGACTCCATCTGTGTCACTTAAGGACTGATTCTTGGAGCCTTTCTTTATCATGTTGAATGCATGCTTCTCTCTTAGTTGGCCAGACTTGAGTGTCTCTGACCATGAATCCGAGTAGCTCAAGTCAGGCCGGGAGTTGGCAAGTATAAAGTGCGCCTCGGAAGGGAGCCGTAAGCGTGAGTCCAAGGGCAGGTGATTTAAAAAGTCCTGATCGTCCTGGCAGAAGGGTAATCCTTAAGAGTGCTGGCGCTGACTGAACCCACAAAGTTGGTTCCTAAGTTGTCCCAAAGGTGACCTAATGCTCCTCGACGGGGGAAGTCATGGGTGAGAGTTAGGAATACCCCCTCAGCTGAGTTGTAATTCGAATTGAGTCACTATCTCTCACCGGTTAGTGAGAACTTGATGGGAGTATCTCCAAAGTAGATATACTAATCAATATGATGGTTTAGGAATGATGAAATGATGATGGCCTTACTATACCTGCTATGGTTAATATTGTTTGCTCCTAATAAAGTGAGTGGTCTAGTACAAGTGCTAATATAGATGACATGTTAATGATTATTAACTTGATGCAAAGCTCTAGATGGTTACTTAATATATGCAAGCTTTTATGCAAAATGTGTTAAGCTAGCTCCACTTTATATCAGCCTTGCATGATCCTTGGTGTCACTTTATTTCTGGTTTATGACGGGTAAGTCTAGCTGAGTACCTTCTCGTACTCAGGGTTTATTCCCACTTGTTGCAGGTTGTGATGTATCATGGATACTGCAAGAATTGGATGGCTCTTGCCATAGCGGTGGACTGTGATCATGGGCATGATCCTTCTGAGTTATCTTGTCTCTAATGCTTTCATTGGAAGTTGACCTTGGTACTGGTATGTATTTGAAATATGAGAAATGTTAGTTTCAAATTACTTTGCTTCCGCTACTTTTCAACTTAAGTTGTAATAACTATGTTGAACTTCGATGTATATTGAATTACTTGTGAAATGGATGTAGCATATGGCTTGTTATGTTGAATCACTATGATCTTGGCTGGTATGTTGGGTGGTTTGAAATCTCTCGTGATTTCGTTGGACTACCGGAGTTATATGAGCTCAAGTGCGGGAATTTGATCACTCCGATGATTGTTTTTTGTACTTGTGATCTAATAATTTGGACAGTTCTGTGACAGCTGGTAGAAGTCTAAACTGCTAGTTTCATTTCGAGCAGACCTCGCTATCATTCCAATCGATGGTGGAATTATCACACGGTTGCTTCTATCGTTACGGCAGTGAAAGTGGTGACAATGATAAATCAGTCTGTAGTAGCGAATACAAGTGAGTTAAATTCCTAAGTTATCTTAATTACAAATCAAAGCAATATATGTCATTGTATATACTCAATATTATTAGGACTAACTTATATTTATACCAGGGAACATCATCTATACAAGATCTAGCTACCCAACCTGTTCAAACACTAAGTCGAGCGCTCTATGAACCAAAGCATAGATATAATGCTAATTCTAATTATACCAAGCATAAACTCAATATATACTAAGACATGATAACTAATATATTAATATAAATGAAGAATAATGTCATCAAGTAGATAAATATAAAGGATACAAGAGCTATACCAAGCCTCCCGTGACTACATTTGGAATCTCGAGCAGTAGCTCGACTCTACTTGATCTAACTATACTAACTATGCTATGAATGTATGTGGAGATATTCTCTCTTGAGTTGATCTAACTCAAATGAATTCTGAGTTCTTTGAATGCATTTTTGAAGGGGGTCTAGGGGTCCTTTTTTAGGGGGAATTGAGTAGGGGCAAGCAATCACCACGTCATCGATCCTCACCAATTCCTACGCCCACCATTGGATCAAACCAACTTGAATCAAGGGTGGAGATTAGTCCTCAATGTCGGTGGAGAAGTGCAGCGCTGCCTAGTGGGACAAAGGGAGGTCAACCAACCTATAGGTGGGGTCAGTCGACCCTACCTAGGTCCCATCCATGTGGAGCTCCTTCTCTGGCCCATGTATAATGGTTTAAGGTCCGGTGGTGTTGGTTTCATCACGATTGGATTTGATCCCTTGTGATAATATGGCCCGCTTTATCCTGCTGTATAAATTTTCCTGCAATTATAAAATCACCAAGACTTGCGGAAATAGTTAGTTTTAAACTACTAGTCCTATGTTATTGATTGATTTTAAACATAAACATATTTTATTTTAATAGATTATATTTGAGATTATTGACCGTCAACAATCGCCAATGGAAAGGATATCATTATCAGACTTGTTCGACGCATATCCTTGCCCAATGACATCAAAATTGACACCATCATAGTGGAGCCAATGACATCAGGGCAGCATGCACACCAAAGTGAATCCCCTTGGAGGACAAGGGGTACACTTGGAGGCGAGCCTCATCAAGACAAAGCACCAGCTAGGCATTCCCTCGGTCGACACTGAGCATAGTGTTGCAGAGAGCCCATGCAGACGCAGTCAAGGTCATCATTGGGTGGCCATCTCCTATGCCCTTTGGTCCACAACCATCCTCTCCTCTTGGTCTGAGAGTGCCTTCGAGTGTAACCCTGAAGAAACAATTGGTTCATGATCGAGCATTATGACTGAACAAAAGCAAGATGCAAGCAGAAGAAGACTCACTTGCGCAAGTGGAGCAGAGGCTCTGGTACTTAGCTTTGAGGTGCTGGTGACCCTACCCGGCCTCGTTCTGGGCAGCATCTGCCGTGATGCGCTCTGTTTCCTAATCGACCATTATCGTCTTGAGGCTGGCCACCTGGGACGTCAGCGCATCGATCTAAGGCCGGGCCCGTGCCTCCCACTCCACAAACTGCTTCTAGGTTCAATCGATCGCCTAGGCAGTGTTGATCAGGCCTGGCGCAACACCTCCTTTGCCTTTTTAGAAGCCTCTAGCTCCCCACATAAATTTTGCACCTCGACCTCTGTCATGTCCAGGCGGCCACAGTCCGCAGTGCCCCCCACCTATGTCTAGTGGGCCAAGCACAAGAATTGGGACTTCTCCATCAAAATCTTCATCAGCTCTTGTAGAAAAGAAAACAAGATCAAGCCATCCGGCCACAAACATGACTCGCACAACAAGCTCAAAGATAAAGTAAGACAAGGTGTCTCACCTGCACTCAGAACTAGGGCATCTGTGCTCAGTTTGGCAACCACGACGAGTGTGTCGTGCAGCTTGGACAAGGTCGCCTAGATCCCAACATAGTTCTAGGAGGCACCAGCCTACACAGCCTGCTTAGCTGCATCGTTCGCCGCAAACAGAGCCTTGCGGGGGTCCATAGGATGAGGCTAGATGAGGGAGTCCTCGCCCAGTACAATCTTTTCCCCATGAGGAACGAGAGCCATAATGCCTAGGCCATCGGTGGTTGCCCCCTCGAGTGGAGGATCGATGACGAATAATGAGTCCGCTCCTCCCTTGGAGGCAGTGGCCGCACCAAGCTCACCCACATCCAGAGCCTCTCTTTCAATCACACTCGCTGTCACCCCAGAGCAGGAGTGGTCCTTGCCGGGGCGGAGCACTCCGCACCAAGCGAGCATAAAGTCACGAGAGGGAGGAGCTAGGCCACCATCACCATGGCCTTGCTGCTGCTCAATGTTGGCCCCAACCATGTGGGTGGGTTCATGAATCCCACTAATGGCCTCAAGATTACAAATCTAGGGAGGGGTTTAGTGCATCAAGAAGTCGAGATGAGACAGCTAGATTTTGAAGACCACAACAACAAAGGTAGATTGAAAGACAATGCACCTACTAGAATGACCCATAGATAGGGGGATGTCGTGCATCGCCATGCCTCTCCCTGAGAATGGGACTACAACGGGAGTCACCGCAGAGGGCACCTCCAGGCCGAGAACCGACGAAGCATCCTATAACATCTTAGATGTTAAGAAGCAATTAAAATCTTGATCATGATCATCATCATGCATAATCATCAAGCATTGTGGCATTAATGCAACCCATGTTTCAATTATAGCATGCACATGTTGCATATGTTGTGTTATATGTGTTGCATGAAATGTATCATTGATATTAATTAAGGTTCTTTGTAATTTTATTGCTTAATAATTTGCTTAAGTACTTAAAAATGTGCCAATATAAACTTTGTTGTATAAAGTGTGTGAATATGGGATAAAAGTTTGTTTGTGTTTTCAAGTCAAACATGTCAAATTTGAACTTCAAAGATTGAATTCAGAACTATTTCTAGGACTTAAACAATTTTAACTTAGTCCCTGAAAATAGTTTTAAAAGTTCAAACTTTGATGATTTATAAAATGAATTTTCATGAATAAAAGTGGTGCAACTTTTGTGTCATGGATTGGTACTATGCTTGAGCTATGTTAATAAGTAATTAGTTGTGATGATTGATTAATGGTTGACCACTAATTAATTCCCCAAACTTAGCTAATCAAAATAGTTTCTGAAAATGCCTAAAACTAAATTTAGTTAAGTTTCAGTGTGCCTGATTTCAAAATTCCAAATCTTCAAAACCTTTGATCTTTTTGGGTTGGACCTTTAAGCAAAGATGGAGATCAGAGATGGATGAACAACTTTTGTTAATGAAGTTGATCAAGTTTCTGCACAGAATTGGGAGAACAAGAGAGAAGAAAAAGGAGTTTCAATGGATGAACACTGTCACCGGTGCCCTACCTGCCTGCTCGCTGTGGTGTGCGTCGCTGCCCTTCACGCCGCTTCTCCACACGTGGACAAGCAACTGCTTGTAGTGGCAAGCCCAAGCAGCTGTTGTCGCTCGCTCGCGCGTTGCCCTTGCCGATAAGAGCCCGAGCCGCTGGTGTCTCTCTCTTTCTCTCCTTTGTGTCATCGCTGGCACAGCCCCACTTGCCGAACAAATTCACCGCCACCAATCCATCTTTGCCCGAGTCCTTTAGCCACCAAGCTTGCCTCATTGAGGCGCATCCACTGAGCCAGGTCACGTAGCCTCTTGCCACTGAAATCAGCCTTATGCCGGTTTTGTGCCGCCACGGTCTGCCATGGCCGGTGCGCACCACCTCACCATGGCCAGCCATCTCTAGCTACTCTCTTGCTCTCCGCTTATCTATTTACCCTCCTTGCGATGCCGTGATGCTCATCAGTCTCTCTATTTTGTTAGACATGCGTTAGAGCCATCAAAACGCCGCCGTGTCCATCGGTTCATGCCGCCGTGCTCGCCATCACCGCAAGCATGCATGGTTGGTCATTTACCGACCGCCTCCAACCACGTTTCATCCTCCCACGAGTGCGGCTAGGCATGGAGATGCCCCAGCACCTCTCCCTCGCCGCCGACGAGCATTAGTCGGTTGGAAATTGCGCCGTCTCCGGCGTCCTCTGTTCCTCAATCGTGACCAGGGACCTGTGCAACAATAGAAGCTCTTCTAGGGGGTTTCTGCAGAAACTATGACTCAGATGAATAGTGCGCTACAAGGTTTTCTTTTTCTTTTTGTGTTTTCAGCTAAAAATTGTGAATTTCATAACTAATTGTAGAAGCATGATAAAAAATTGAAATTTGTTCTGTAGCTTTGTTATGACATTCTCTATCTAAGAAAAATATGAATTAGCCAAAATCAATAGTTTTGCTATGCTTAAAAATTATCTATTTTAATTATAAAATGGACCTTGAATGATTTTTATAGGCTAAAATAACAATCCTTTAATCATGAAACTTTTTGTGTATGCTTTATATACCTATGCCTATCTTCACAAAAAGTTTAGAACTATTTTGATAAATGTAACTTAGTTAATAAATTTAAGTATGTTTAAATGCCTTTCCATAATTAATAATTATTAAAATGAATTAGATAAATGTTTAAATAACTTTGGTGTGTTTTGAGCATTGTATGAAGACCATGGAACACCAAACCCCTACTGTTCCTTGGCAACTTAATTAATTTGTTGATGTGCGCATAATTAATCAACTTCTTGATCAATATTAAATTGGTTTACTCAAATGCCTATTTAGTAGATGCTTTATATGAGTCTTGTGAATGCTCTTGTATGTTATAATATAAGAAGATGTTTAAGGTATAATGATTCTAGGATGAGCTTTTGAATAACTTATGTGTATGATCTCTTGTTAGTATAACAACTAGTGAATAGGTGCTTATGCAAGTTTCCACCCTTTGCTTAGCTCTACTTAAAATGTATTTAAATATGTTTCATGTTAGCTTTGACTAATGATGAGTAGTTATGTAATGATGGGTTGTACTCCTTGTAATTAGTTACTCATGCATGGTCTTGTTAGTGGATCAAGTAAATCACTTGGTTTTACTTGTGTGCTGAAATGGCTGCATAAGTAGTTTCTGTTGAGTGGCTGTTTCCATGAATCAAATCATGTTTTCTGTGAATGTGTTGAATATAAAAGTTATAGATAACTTTCATTTATTGATTGTCCTGGAATTTCATGATTTTAGGCCTGCTGGTTTAAGAGTTATAGATTTTACAAGTTCCCTTTCAGTTTTTGTTTATTTCTTGTGCTGATACATGATGCTTTATGGCTTAGTTAACCTTTGAATCACTTTTGGTAACAACTAAAAAGTTGTAGTACTTTTCATAAGCTTTCCTAAATGTTAAGGAGCACTACTTTTATAAGCTTTCCTAAATGTTTAAAGTTTGATGCCTGATTCTATCCAAGTCTGGACAGAATTGTTTCTTTGTGTTGTTTGACCTTGATAGCTGTTAAATCGCCTTTGGTCAATAATAACAAAGTTGTAGGTAATTTCCTAAGCTTTTCAGAAAGTCTAGGATCAATTTTGCTGGATTTCTAGATTTTCAGTTATGATCAAATAAAGTAGCTGCTGTGCTACTGTCCTGAACCTGTGTGTACCTAGAGTTGGTTGTTTGAGCTCATTCTTGCTCATGAGTCAATGGCTTGGCTTAGGGCTTTGTTAGTATTAACTTTGTATACCTAAATCATCTTGTAATTCTGCTATAATGTTGAGCAATTCATTAATTAATAAATTGTCATGTTTGCATGATTTGTTAAAATGCTTTATATTTAGAATTGTTATAGAACTTTGGTTATGTTTCTTATAACTAGATACACATGAGATGTTTGTCATAAAGGTGGAACCCTTCACTTACTTCCAATCAGCTAGTTGAGTGAAGTGTTTGTTTATGTAAACTTTGTTGACACCAAAATTTGGTTCGAAACAAAGGGACCCCGAGGTCTAAATTCATCAAGGGAAAGCCGAGATAT
This sequence comes from Saccharum hybrid cultivar R570, assembly GCA_038087645.1. NCBI lineage: Eukaryota > Viridiplantae > Streptophyta > Magnoliopsida > Poales > Poaceae > Saccharum > Saccharum hybrid cultivar. Next base: position 6,950,342 of record JAQSUU010000038.1, read on the forward strand.
TCAGCAAGGATTGGCTCACCAAGTTATCGTAATTTAGGAAACCTTATTTTCTTTTCCAAGTTTGAGATCGGTCTTGCTCGACCAGGACTCGAAGTCAAGCCTAGGGTATAAATATTGAAATCTGGCTATTGTAATAGACATCTCTCATCGATCAACCAAACAAGTACCTTTACTTTCCGGATTACGCCACCCCTTAGGTGTAGAAGTAGAGTAGATTTTGACGAGTTCTTTAGGCAAGCAGGGCTGCATCGGATGACCTGACCTCTGGCTTATTTGTGAGTATCCATCATGACTTATATTGTTATTTGTGGGGCTTCAACAGACGACTGATCTCTTGCAAGTCACGGTATAAGTTAGTTATCGATCTATATTGTTATCTGTAAGGCTACAACAAACGACTGATCTCTTACAAATTGCGGTATAGATTAGTTATCGATTTATATCAACCTTTACAAGGCTGCAACAGACAACTGATCTCTTGTAAATGTTGGCATTAATCAAAGTTATCGATATTGTGTTAAATAGTTTACTGTTTAATATAATATCACCAATTGCCCGATCTAGACTGAGATTTATTAGTCTTATTATTTTGATCTATCGTCTGCTAGACATCTTTATGGTTGAATTTGATTCTTGATGTTAGATTCTATTTGATGACTAATCTACCTCAATCCTGATCGCACATGGCGGGTGTTTGAAGTCGTGTTCTATTAATAGATAGATTCATTGATCACCGATATCCGGTATGACTCTGCTATAAATGTTGCATCAGCCGACTCGATCTGTTGGTAGCATGTCAGATTGGACACTGTCGGTTAGTAGATCTATCTATTAAGAAGAGCATGACGTCAACCACCCGCTATGTCTCCATCGGCTATTTAGCCGATGACCTGAGCTTCCACGTGTATAACATGCCCTCACAATTTCTTTGCGATATAAGTAGATCTATCAATTGCTGGTCTCTGATCTAGGGTCCTACTATTAATGCTACATCAGACAACTCGATCTGTTGACGGTATAATAGATTGAGTCTAGTTATTCGTAGATTCATTTATATCCAATGGATGAGTGATTGTATGCTATACGACAAGATCACAAGAATCAGCTATTTTAGCTGATAGCCTGTTTTGTTGAGGATGTACTAGCTATTTACATGCTTTTATTTGTTTCCATCTTAGTTAAAAGCTAGTATGTTTCTCACATGAATGCTTACACGCCTATCCTTACATCTTTCGCATGTTTTCATGATCATCGGCTAAGTTATATCTATGCAACTGAGTAAATGATAATTGATGATATATTTATTTTGCTTGCCATGCATAATGAACATGCTGGATATTGTCACACCCGGTTTTCTAAAGAACAAAACCAGGCTAATCATATGTGTGCCCAGGAAGTCCACACATATGCCAGAATGAAAAAATATCAGAAACAATGTTATTATATAACGTATACATAGCTATATTAACACTTACATCAGAGTATCGCGGAACGGTGACTAAACTTCGGGCTCCATTCTTCTCAGGGACGGCTGACTGGGGGTAACATATGCCTAGCACTTCTACTAGTCTTCTGGAAACTCCACTACACCTTTGTCCTTTTTCCGAGTAGCATCTTATTACACACTGGAGTGTGGGGGAAATAGCAAGAATGAGTCCATGTCGAACTCAACAAGTATAACACAGGGTTCATGAGGCTCAAAAAGGCTTGACACTGTTTAACTGCGTTTAGCTTTTAATCATCATATAATTAGCAATTGAGTAGCATCAAGGTAATCCAAATCCCATTAATGAATCAATGATCAATTGTAATAAGGATAATGAATAGCATTAACATGAGCATAATAATAATCAACAATAATTAAGCATGATATAACAATGGTGATCAACTATTCTGTAAGAATCTCCAAGGCCGCTCGTATCCGTGAGCACGGCTAGTATACTAGTTTTTAACTCTGCGCAGAGGTGTACACTTTCACTGTGAGTCATGATTTCCAAATGCATGGGTTTGCAAGGCCCAAAACATCAGAGACCATATAAAGCCATTCAAAAGTTCGTCTAACAAGTTAGGGTCATTAGATTCACTCGGCAGGCAGATGTAGAACCCCCCTTCCCTGTGGCACAACAACCGCAGCCTATACACACTAGGCCAGGGGCTCGCACTACACCCAACGTGGCAAGTCATTCTTACGCCATTTAAGGTAACCTCTAACAAGCTAGAAAAGGTCTCTTGAACAACTAGAGCCAGAGCCATATAGCCCTCACAGCTGTACTGTATGTCCCGGTTATCACTTACAGGTAAGTCCTTACGGAGAGTAACTAGAGCATCAAAATAACCCACATGCTCTAGCCCCCTTTCAACAGAAATAACATCATCTTAATTGGTTGATTGCATAATCCATTAGTCAAATTACAAGATCATTGTTCATAATTAAGCGCTAGCAGTAGCTACCCAAATGCACAACCCATAGGTGACAAGGAAACAAGATATCAATAGCTGAGTTATAATCTCTATGGTTGTCAAGGAAGACACATGCATATGTATGATAATTTCAGTGAATAGGTAACAAGGTTGGTCCCATATTATACTTGCCTTGATCAAAGCTTTCCTGTTGATACTGCTGGTCTGGCTCAAAATAATACTTCTGATCGTCAAGAAATTGATCACCGTCTATACTCGATCATCAATCAACAACACACATGCATCCAATCAAACATACACGAAACAAACAAAGAGATACAATTAGAACAGTACACCAACAATAACAAAACAGTAATAAAAGTTTATAAAACTCTTCTACACGTTTCTACGATCACACAGACGCAAAGATCACCAAATTCGGAGTTAAAACGTGAAAATTATGAATTTTCTAAGATTTCCTATAGATAAATAAATACTTAATTATAAACTCGAAAAATAAATTATCAGAAACCTACTGTACAATACTACCAACATGTAGAGCTCGCAAATACGAACCTAACGCAATTTGAACGGGTCAAATCGGAGTCAAAACGAAGAAAATATGGCCTAATCAAGATTGTATGTGTATATGTATTTCCATTGTATTTCGGGATTTGTTTTACTAAAGAAAAACGGCCACAAATCGTACCCATGACATCATGTGATGTCATCAAGCTAGCTAGGCGCTATTTGCTGGATTCACATTAATTGACCTGAAGCTATTATCACATAATTTATATATTAAACAAGTTAAACTTTATCTGTGTAGAGAAAATAATTAAACATGTGAGAACTTTTACTCGAACTAAATAGGACATGTGTTCAAGCTAATAAATTATAATTAAAAAAATACATTGATGACATAAGTTAAATCATGTTAAACTTTGACTTAGCAAAAGAAAAGTGTATATGTTAGCATCTAAACAAATTTGATATGTGCAACATATTTGATCTATGCAAACTATAATTCTAAAATATTTTAGGCTACCAATTAATCACATTAACATTCTGTATATATATAAATCACCGAGATATAAAACCTATATTGTTTTTAATTTACAAAACTAGTTGCATAGTTATTTAATTAAATTAATATTTAAAGCATAGAATTTAGAAACATGAGATACGGTAAACTTCAACACTAACATGTAGCTTGTATCGACACGATCCTAAAGCAACAAGAACAAACCAAATCGGAGTTGAAACGGTTAAACGGTGGAGATTAACGGCAGAATACCAAAATCGTAATTAGCTGCTTCTTCTACCTTGCGCAGTTCGTCCAGAACGTGGTGACCTCCATGTCTGATTTGGCCTTGCCAACCGCGTAGGGCAAAGGCGGCTTGGGTCTGGGCCTCGGCCACGTGGTTGCGGCCGCACGGCATGCATGCAAGGTTATGGCCAGGGCGCTCAGACGTCCGTGGGGAGATGCCGGTGATGGAAGGTGACCGGAGAAGACGGACTATGCCCGCCACTTCCTTTCCGCCTGCGCCAGGCTGCTCGGTGTCTCCAGCCACACCCATCGCGGCTACATCAGCATCGACTACTTCGGCCGTGCTGTTGTCATCAAGATCCTCTCCGTCGGTGTCGACATAGGCCAGCTACGTCAGGTGTTGTCGTCGCCCGAGACGGCAGCGAAGGCCAAGGAGATCGCCACGAGGTTCGCCGGTCATCAGGTGTTGCTCGGAGTAGATGATGTTGATCTATTCAAGGGGATTGACCTCAAGCTCTTGGCCATGGAGAGGCTAGCGGCATAAGGGCGAGAGGCTAGCGGCGGCAACAAAGCACGGCAGGCAAAGCTCAGAAACTGCAGGTCAACAGAACTAGCTTCTAGGGCAAAGACGCAGCGGCGGATCAGAAAACATGATCGTGATGATGTTGGCACGGCAAGGCTTGGCAACGCGTCAATGTCGGCGGCAGAGCGACGAAGTGACAGACAAGTGAACAATCGGCCGCAGCAGCGAGGATTTGCGGCGGCGGCACGGAAGCTCCCGAACATTGCGGCTGTTGTGAAGGAATCAGGAAAAGATGACGGAGTGCAGCATATTGCTTTATATGACGTAGATGTTCCAAGTATGGAAAGGATGGAAACCGAGAAGGATCTGGTGGCTTCAACAAGGAGAACTACAGACGCAGGTCACAGAAACGCAGGACCCATGGATTATCCAATCAGAGAGAAAGAAGGGAGGATGCTGCGCTGTGCACTTGAGCCGGCGACCATGAGATCAGGCAGGTTGGAGCTACGCTAGAGTTTGGAAAATAGGATATCTGCATCGATGCATTATGGCCCAAGCTGATGAGGACATCGCCAAGATGGAGTCGAGGATGACTCCAATTCAAGAAGGGGAGGATGATGAGGACATCGCCACGCTGGACACACCGATGTTATGGTCTTTCCCAAGTTGCAATTTGTCCCCAACTCAGCTACCACGCCACCCTCGGATTCAGCAAACACGTCATCACTGTTTTGGTCATAACTCTTTCATACGACATCAAAACGGGGCGTTCTTGGATGCGTTGGAAAGGGGACGACGACGCCGTCGTTTTGGATCTGGTTCCAGCTCCAGAAGGTCCATGGATCATTCTGTGTGACCACGTCAAGGTGCTGCGTCACCTATTTGGGCCAACTTGGCCATGTATCATGTCGGGCCTTAAGCCCAAGTTGTGGACGCCCAACCCCGGGCCATTCCCAACCCTAGGTCGAGTCTTAGACTGTAAATACAGCCGTCGCCGCTGTTAGACAAATTGGGTTTTGTTTAGAGTTTAGTTTTCCATCGAGAAACTGAATCGTTCATTGTAACTGTGGTGACAAATCCTTTTATAGTGATCCAGGGCCCCTGTTCTTGATCTCCTCCACTGTGTCGATTAGTCCTTTGGAACTGAGTTCTTGAACCCTATATTGATAATCACATCATTCATATTTGCAATTTCAGATTGCGTGTTTTTACCTTCTTGCTTGTGCTCTTCGATTCGCTTGCAGGAAAAGCCTTCTTAGCGAGGTCAATCAAGTTGTGCTTGGTTGATAACCAACGGAGCAGTGGTGTAACGGTTGCAGGGTTCGAATCGTGTCTGATTTGAAGCCGGATCGCCAACGTCGAGATCTCCACAAGTCGAACTTATCGGTTACCTCTCGGAAGATCGGGCCAGTATACATCACAAGCCTCTCCATCTGATCCTTTTATAGAATGGCAGGTTTGGAGTACTCGGAGGCAGAGTTGGAGCCGTCGACTTTTGGTGCAGCAGTGTACGGGAGATAGGAAACGATTCTTCTTTGCTTCTGATCGAGATGGATTAGGATTACATATTTTGAGATATTTTAGTTCACAGCTAGAAATAATCCTAGAAAATTTAGAATTACTATTTGAGCCATGAACAATACTTCCAAAGCTCTAGAAATTTGAGGAAAATTTCCAGACATATTTTTAAACAAGAGGAATGCAAATTAAGTATTTGGAGGTCACGGAGATATTTTAGGGCATCTAAAACTTAGATTATACTCGCAGAGAGTGGGAACTAGCTCCAGAAAAAGTTAGAACAATTCCCGAAAAGTTCACAGAAATTGAAATTTTAAATCTAGAAAATACCAAAAAGTTTTCCAATGAGAAGTAAACGTCGTCCTATGGTATTTTAAAAAAATAATAGCACTCACCAACACCAAAGACAAGCATCACACAAACACCACATTATCAATTTAATATGAAAAAGTTTAAAACCAAAATTTTCTATATTTAAATTAGCAACAACTTAACTTATCTAATAAATTTATTTAAATATTGAAATCATTTATTTTATTTAGTGTTTTCTAAGCACAACCCAAAATAGGAAATTTTGGGTGTGACAATTCTACCCCACTTAACAGGAATCTCGTCCCGAGATTTGGAGAGACTAGGGAGAAAGATAAGGTTGATCTGCAAGTATTCACTTTTCCTTCATCAACTCCTATCCAATAATGATGTCACAAACTCAAAACCAACTTTGTAAAGATGTCCTTTAGACCCTTACGATCATTATAAATGGTTCCAACAGATTACCACTCTGAGAATGAATACCTGCGCTCGATAGTGACTTTGCAATCATGTAGATAGCTGGTGCTTCCAAGTGATGAAATAGAACATATAAACCTCCATCTTGTATCGTCTTTTAGTTCGACAAACCCTCTTAAGAAGAGATCAACTAGAGTACACCAAAGGATAGCTTGCATTTGTTTCTGAGTGATAACTACTATCGTGTCCTTCTATCATGTCAAAGAGACTCATGAGCATATGCAAGAACAAGTAACCTGCACTTCCTCGCGAGCAGAAAAATAGCAGTGCAGAAATACAGTTATATCTCGAGTTCTACGAATCCGATAATATTGTAGCTTATACCATTGGAAAGCTTATCAAATTTACTACAACTTCCTTATAGAATTCTTCTCCAGATTCTGCAGTTAAGGTAGTCGAAAACTGTGCACAACAGAAACTATTCCAGATTGCTGACAGCACAGATGCGTCGCCTTGTGATTTTCATAAATCCCAAACCATAATAGATATCAGGGTGGTTCTTATGGTCAGAGAAAGATATTAAAATCTACTATTGTCCAGAATTTATCCATGATTTTTGGGCATCCAAAAATAGAGATATAAGCTAAGGAAGACAGACTGCTATAAAAAAACAGGATAAGGTAGAAACGAGATTCAAAGACACTAGAGAGATAGATAACACTAATCTTCAAGTCTTCATGCTTCTTTGCTTTGTGTTGATGAGATATAAGACATGGATCGAGGATAGCCAAAAGATGACAAGAAAGATAAGGTTTGATCTTTAGTTCTTCATGCCTCCTCATGCCTCGTCGCTTGGGATATTCAAGACTTGCTGTTGTTGATAGCAGATGCTACCCCACTTAACAAAGATCTTGTTTCACCTGACGATGTCATTGAAGGCAACACTTTCTCTAAAGCTTGCTGCTAATGATAAGTCCTTCATGTGTTGATCATCCATTAAGATGAGATTAATAAGGTAGCATGACAACCAAGGGTAGACAGGAACGGTGTAAGAGAAAATGGCAAGAATTAGGATCGATTGAAAGATAAGTAAGATACAAGATGTCACTACCCCACTTAACATAGATCGAGCTACTTCTCAAGACTTATACCTTCCGGGCCTACCTTTAAAACACGAGAACAAGAACAACACACAAGCAACACATCAAGCAAAACAAGCACACATCACATCATCGGTACTACATGTGCTTCTTCAATAATGGTGGTCATCCTATTGGCACATTGGAGATGATGAAAGGCCATCGAACTTTTGAACAAGGTAAGATCAGAAAACTTTTAGTAAAAACAACATGAAACAAAATTCAAGGGAGTAAGAGATAATAGGTCAAAGGAAGCTATCAAGGAGGGGTTATAATAGGACAAGGAAGAGGAGATAGTCAAAATTAATGAGTCAAGGGATGACCAAAAATAGTTTTATAGTAAAATGAGTTTTAAATGCGTCCAGTGCTACTTGGCATACGTCCTACAATCAACACCGCTCTGATACCACTCTGTCACACCCGGTTTTCTAAAGAACAAAACCAGGCTAATCATATGTGTGCCCAGGAAGTCCACACATATGCCAGAATGAAAAAATATTAGAAACAATGTTATTATATAACGTATACATAGCTATATTAACACTTACATCAGAGTATCGCGGAATGGTGACTAAACTTCGGGCTCCATTCTTCTCAGGGACGGCTGACTGGGGGTAACATATGCCTAGCACTTCTACTAGTCTTCTGGAAACTCCACTACACCTTTGTCCTTTTTCCGAGTAGCATCTTATTACACACTGGAGTGTGGGGGAAATAGCAAGAATGAGTCCATGTCGAACTCAACAAGTATAACACAGGGTTCATGAGGCTCAAAAAGGCTTGACACTGTTTAACTGCGTTTAGCTTTTAATCATCATATAATTAGCAATTGAGTAGCATCAAGGTAATCCAAATCCCATTAATGAATCAATGATCAATTGTAATAAGGATAATGAATAGCATTAACATGAGCATAATAATAATCAACAATAATTAAGCATGATATAACAATGGTGATCAACTATTCTGTAAGAATCTCCAAGGCCGCTCGTATCCATGAGCACGGCTAGTATACCAGTTTTTAACTCTGCGCAGAGGTGTACACTTTCACTATGAGTCATGATTTCCAAATGCATGGGTTTGCAAGGCCCAAAACATCAAAGACCATATAAAGCCATTCAAAAGTTCGTCTAACAAGTTAGGGCCATTAGATTCACTCGGCAGGCAGATGTAGAACCCCCCTTCCCTGTGGCACAACAACCGCAGCCTATACACACTAGGCCAGGGGCTCGCACTACACCCAACGTGACAAGTCATTCTTACGCCATTTAAGGTAACCTATAACAAGCTAGAAAAGGTCTCTTGAACAACTAGAGCCAGAGCCATATAGCCCTCACAGCTGTACTGTATGTCCCGGTTATCACTTATAGGTAAGTCCTTACGGAGAGTAACTAGAGCATCAAAATAACCCACATGCTCTAGCCCCCTTTCAACAGAAATAACATCATCTTAATTGGTTGATTGCATAATCCATTAGTCAAATTACAAGATCATTGTTCATAATTAAGCGCTAGCAGTAGCTACCCAAATGCACAACCCATAGGTGACAAGGAAACAAGATATCAATAGCTGAGTTATAATCTCTATGGTTGTCAAGGAAGACACATGCATATGTATGATAATTTCAGTGAATAGGTAACAAGGTTGGTCCCATATTATACTTGCCTTGATCAAAGCTTTCCTGTTGATACTGCTGGTCTGGCTCAAAATAATACTTCTGATCGTCAAGAAATTGCTCACCGTCTATACTCGATCATCAATCAACAACACACATGCATCCAATCAAACATACACGAAACAAACAAAGAGATACAATTAGAACAGTACACCAACAATAACAAAACAGTAATAAAAGTTTATAAAACTCTTCTACACGTTTCTACGATCACACAGACGCAAAGATCACCAAATTCGGAGTTAAAACATGAAAATTATGAATTTTCTAAGATTTCCTATAGATAAATAAATACTTAATTATAAACTCGAAAAATAAATTATCACAAACCTACTGTACAATACTACCAACATGTAGAGCTCGCAAATACGAACCTAACGCAATTTGAACCGGTCAAATCGGAGTCAAAACGAAGAAAATATGGCCTAATCAAGATTGTATGTGTATATGTATTTCCATTGTATTTCGAGATTTGTTTTACTAAAGAAAAACGGCCACAAATCGTACCCATGATATCATGTGATGTCATCAAGCTAGCTAGGCGCTATTTGCTGGATTCACATTAATTGACCTGAAGCTATTATCACATAATTTATATATTAAACAAGTTAAACTTTATCTGTGTAGAGAAAATAATTAAACATGTGAGAACTTTTACTCGAACTAAATAGGACATGTGTTCAAGCTAATAAATTATAATTAAAAAAAATACATTGATGACAGAAGTTAAATCATGTTAAACTTTGACTTAGCAAAAGAAAAGTGTATATGTTAGCATCTAAACAAATTTGATATGTGCAACATATTTGATCTATGCAAACTATAATTGTAAAATATTTTAGGCTACCAATTAATCACATTAACATTCTGTATATATATAAATCACCGAGATATAAAACCTATATTGTTTTTAATTTACAAAACTAGTTGCATAGTTATTTAATTAAATTAATATTTAAAGCATAGAATTTAGAAACATGAGATACGGTAAACTTCAACACTAACATGTAGCTTGTATCGACACGATCCTAAAGCAACAAGAACAAACCAAATCGGAGTTGAAATGGTTAAACGGTGGAGATTAACGGCAGAATACCAAAATCGTAATTAGCTGCTTCTTCTACCTTGCGCAGTTCGTCCAGAACGTGGTGACCTCCATGTCTGATTTGGCCTTGCCAACCACGTAGGGCAAAGGCGGCTTGGGTCTGGGCCTCGGCCACGTGGTTGCGGCCGCACGGCATGCACACAAGGTTATGGCCAGGGCGCTCAGACGTCCGCGGGGCGATGCCGGTGACGGAAGGTGACCGGAGAAGACGGACTATGCCCGCCACTTCCTTTCCGCCTGCGCCAGGCTGCTCGGTGTCTCCAGCCACACCCATCGCGGCTACATCAGCATCGACTACTTCGGCCGTGCTGTTGTCATCAAGATCCTCTCCGTCGGTGTCGACATATGCCAGCTACGTCAGGTGTTGTCGTCGCCCGAGACGGCAGCGAAGGCCAAGGAGATCGCCACGAGGTTCGCCGGTCATCAGGTGTTGCTCAGAGTAGACGATGTTGATCTGTTCAAGGGGATTGACCTCAAGCTCTTGGCCATGGAGAGGCTAGCGGCATAAGGGCGAGAGGCTAGCGGCGGCAACAAAGCACGGCAGGCAAAGCTCAGAAACTGCAGGTCAACGGAACTAGCTTCTAGGGCAAAGACGCGGCGGCGGATTAGAAAACATGATCGTGATGATGTTGGCATGGCAAGGCTTGGCAATGCGTCAATGTCGGCGGCAGAGCGACGAAGTGACAGACAAGTGAACAATCGGCCGCAGCAGCGAGGATTTGCGGTGGCAGCACGGAAGCTCCCGAACGTTGCGGCTGTTGCGAAGGAATCAGGAAAAGATGACGGAGTGCGGCATATTGCTTTATATGACGTAGATGTTCCAAGTATGGAAAGGATGGAAACCGAGAAGGATCTGGTGGCTTCAACAAGGAGAACTGCAGACGCAGGTCACAGAAACGCAGGACCCATGGATTATCCAATCAGAGAGAAAGAAGGGAGGATGCTGCGCTGTGCACTTGAGCCGGCGACCATGAGATCAGGCAGGTTGGAGCTACGCTAGAGTTTGGAAAATAGGATATCTGCATCGATGCATTATGGCCCAAGCCTCTCCATCTGATCCTTTTATAGAACGGCAGGTTTGGAGTACTCGGAGGCAGAGTTGGAGCCGTCGACTTTTGGTGCAGCAGTGTACGGGAGATAGGAAACGATTCTTCTTTGCTTCTGATCGAGATGGATTAGGATTACATATTTTGAGATATTTTATTTCACAGCTAGAAATAATCCTAGAAAATTTAGAATTACTATTTGAGCCATGAACAATACTTCCAAAGCTCTAGAAATTTGAGGAAAATTTCCTGACATATTTTTAAACAAGAGGAATGCAAATTAAGTATTTGGAGGTCACGGAGATATTTTAGGGCATCTAAAACTTAGATTATACTCGCAGAGAGTGGGAACTAGCTCCAGAAAAAGTTAGAACAATTCCTAAAAAGTTCACAGAAATTGAAATTTTAAATCCAGAAAATACCAAAAAGTTTTCCAATGAGAAGTAAACGTCGTCCTATGGTATTTTAAAAAAAATAATAGCACTCACCAACACCAAAGACAAGCATCACACAAACACCACATTATCAATTTAATATGAAAAAGTTTAAAACCAAATTTTTCTATATTTAAATTAGCAACAACTTAACTTATCTAATAAATTTATTTAAATATTGAAATCATTTATTTTATTTAGTGTTTTCTAAGCACAACCCAAAATAGGAAATTTTGGGTGTGACAGATATCGACTCTCTAATCGATAGCCTTATTTCATTGGCTACTTAGCCACATATTTGGAACTATCTAGACAAACATCATCATGTTCCACCTTAAATTACTGATCAATTTTCTCTCCTTATCAATTGTAGGGTCAAATTGACTAGCACACCCTTGGTCATGACCATCCGGTTTGGTGTCCTAGCAGCCTATCACTTTTCGCTGTTGACACAAAACTTGGCACACCAAGTGGGACCACAATTGTCGACATGGATAATCAGATGATCCTCAAGGTCAACCTTAATGACTTGCCTGGTGAACAGAAAGCACTCATTGAGCAGGCAACAAAAGAATTTAGAGAGAAGTGCCTACTGTCGTACATAGGACGTGTGATTCAATCGTTTAGAAGACTCCATTACCAAGGGTCCACCTGCATGGGCAGAGCGATCTAAATGAAGAAGCTAAAGCCAGGATTGCCACCCAGATGGTCCACAAGACTATTCATGAAGCCTTCATGAATCACAATCAGATGCTAGACAATACGATTGGCAATGTCATGAAAGAAGTTTTCTTCAAAGCACCGGTTGATCAAGTAGGGCCATCATATTTCAACACCTTTAATCCTTTAGCTATGGCAAGTAGTGTACCTAGTTCTAGTTAGTAGCCAAATGATGGATAGTTCAAATAGGCACCAATGCAGCAGCTTCAAGGAGGCCAAGCCCTAGATTTTCAAGCTAAGCTAACCACAGGGGGCAAGGTCAAGTCCCATCAATAGCAAGGGGGCAAGATCAAGCCCTACCAACGCTAGGGGGCAAGGTCAGATGATAGGGGAACAACCACCAGCATAGCAATCACCAAGTGCCCCTATCACATACGAATCAATAGCCTACTAGATTAAATCAAGTTTATTCAGTCCAGCAGCCAACCTCTCCAGCTACTCAGAAGGTTGCGCAACATCTAACTTAGGAAAGATTCAGTACTTCCTATCAAATGCTTCAGTTGGCCCATAAAATTGCTCCATCAGTGTAGAGGATCATCATGAATGTTGATCCTAACTACTTCAATAGTCAATTGCAGGATATGCAACTCGCAATGCTTAGATCAACTATCTAGAGGGATGTCACCTGGTTTCTGATGCTAGAACATACGAGCTCATGCCATATCCTAGGTACCAGAATCCTTATGGTTATAATGCATAGCAACTCTAGGAGCCTTTGGCCCAAGGTCAATAAGATCAAGTACAAGGTTCTTAGGCTTAGGCTCAAGGACAACCAAGACAGAAAATTGCTAGCATAGATGCTGATGAGTTTGTTAACCATATAACTACTATGATGTAGAGCCAGTTTGCTCTAAAGCCTAAAGGATAGGTTGGCTCTTACTAGCGTTCATATTTGGCCTTTTATGATATTATGCAACTCCCACCATGCTACAAAGTCCTAGATTTCTCCAAATTTACCAATGTAGATGAGATGACAACCATGGAACATATCAGCCGCTATCTTGTTTAGCTCAGAGAAGCATCCATTGAGGAGGCACATATAGTTTGATTCCTCCTCTTATCCCTATCTAGATTGGCCTTCAGTTAGTTTTCATTACTATAACTAAACTTAATTACTAGATGGGCTGATCTAGAGAACAAGTTCCATGCATATTTCTACAGTGGGACAGGAGAGAAGAAGATTACAAACATGACAAGCATGAGGCAAAGGAACAATGAGTCAGGATCTGGGTTCATTCAAAGATTCAGAGAAGTAAGGAGCCGTTGCTACTCATTAAACCTGTCTGATGGCCAATTAGCTGAATTGGTCCTTCAAGGGATGTCTCCATTAATCAGAGAGAAGTTTGATGGCCAGGAGTTTGAAAGTTTGGCCCATTTAGTCTAGGGAGTGTCTGCCTTTGAGAATCAACATCAGGCCCTGTACAAAGAGAAGTAGTTGAAGGGTACTACTGCTATGACTGATCCCGATGATGTAGACTCTAATGGGGATGATCCAGAAGTTGCGATCACCAAATGGACATGGGCAAGGCTCCTGTATCTTATCCATGGGTGAAGGAATCAAAAAATACCTATGACTTCAATGTTAAGAAGGTTGATAAGATCTTTAACTTGCTACTGGAAAAGAAGCAGTTGAGATTACTCATAAATCATGTGATCCCTTTGGCTAAAAAACTTAAAGGGAAGAAGTACTGCAAGTTACACAATGCTACTAATCACAATACCAATAAGTGTAGAATCTTACGCTTTCACATTCAAAAGGCCATCGAGTAAGGGAAGATCAAGTTTGAGCCAGTTAAGAAACCAGCAATGGACATAGATAAGCATCCTTTCCTAGGGTGCATATGGTAGAGTTTTAGTTGGCTAAAGGAAAGACAAAGGTTTTAACGTCGACTAAGGCTAGAGAAGGTGGGTCGGTTGATTCCAAGGTTCAAATATTGACTAATGAGTTTGAAGAAGCTAAGAAACAGTGCAATCAGCAAAAGGGCCAATATGAACAAGGTGAAACATCTAGAGATGGTGTTATCCGTCCTCGTGTAACTTCCAGAATTTTGTTGAACAAGTGGCAATGCCAGAAGGAGAAGGACTACTAGCACTGGCTTGAAGAAGAAGAATATGAATGTCGGTGCAAGGAAGAAAGGTATGAAAGAGAACAAACAGAGTTACATTAGAATTGTTCTTTCTTTTGACACTATTAGAACGAAGGCTTGAAATTGCCCACAAGATGTAACTACCTAGAGTGCAGTAATCAATATTCAGAGTTCAGGCAATCTCAGACCAACTGTCGATCTATCCATGAATGTTTAAGTTATCAATCTAATAACATGGATCAGCGCATAAAAAAGGAAGGAGTTCGTGATCGGCTAGGTAAGCGTGCATATGATCAGAGCTAGGCCGGTCATCATGAAGAGGAGTATGTTTGGCAAAAAGGCCAATGGTGTCTAGGAGATCTAATAAGGAGCCAAAAAAGAAGAGTTCAGCGCTTGAGGAATAGAGAGTTAGAAGCTCAGAAGTATAGTAGACCTCAAACATGGCGCTTCAAGCAAACAACCAATAGGGGTAAGCCATCGGCTAATATTAATATGGTCTTCATCCTACCTGCAGAATTTAGAGCTCCCTCCAAGTATGAGCGAGAAGAATCTGATGAAGAAGAGTATGATGAAGAAGAATTGGGAGAAGCAGTGGCTCAGCTAACCCTCCAGTCCCAACAAGAGATATTTGACAAACCATCTCAGCATCGGCACTTAAAGGCTTTATACATGAAAGGATTTGTCGATGGAAAGCTGATGATTATGATATTAGTTGATGGAGGTGCTGCTATCAATCTAATGCCTTATACCACGTTCTGCAAACTTGGTAAGGGTCTTGGAAATTTTCTTGAGACCAACATGATGTTGAAGGACTTCGGTGGTAATGCATCTAAGACACGGGAGGCAGTTAACATCGAATTCATGATTGGGAGTAAGACTCTATCGACCACCTTCTTCGTCACCGATGGTAAAGGAACATACAATCTGCTCCTTGGAGGTGACTAGATCCACACAAATTGTTGCATCCCTTCGATAATGCACCAATGCCTTATCCAATGGTAGGGAGATAATGTTGAAGTTGTTCAAGCTGACACGTCTGTAAGCATAGCAACTATCGATCCAGTGTATTGGGAGTTTGAAGATTGCAAGGGCTTCTCTGGAAAAAAATCTAGGATGGAGGCATCATCAGGGTCAAAGATGAACATCAACAGCCGATCCAAGCAATCATCTCTGAGTGTTTATTTTGATGACTCCTCTAGTTGGTTGTTGTGGAATGGCTAAACATTTCTCTTATAGATCAAGTTTGACAGAATATAGTTGTTCTATTTCAAGGAGTCAGAGTTGGATTTAAACATATAACATTTTGAAGAAGCTTGACAGCCAATGATTTCTAGAATTTCATAAATGATTTAACGCTTAAATCATCATCGACTATTTTAGAGGTAGTTTTCCATTATGAGATTTTAACGCTGGTCATTAAGATTATTGTGCAATTATGATCAAGTTCAAATCATCGCTAGGATTGACAGCCAATACTAGTAGAGTATCGCCTTTAGAACAAAATTAGGAATCCTAATTCAGCCTAAGGGTGAAAAAGTTGGTGCGGTACGCATAGCCTATAATGCAAAAATAAAGAAGAAAAATACAAGTTATATGGAAAAAGCATCAATGGCATTCACAGGATCAAATGTGAGATAGACAAAGACACAAGGAGGATTGACTAGAGATTATATTCATAATTATAATCCTAGGTACAAACTAAGGGTCGAAGAAAACATTGTTCACGATTCCTTTGGCCGAAGTAGTGTTCGCCACAACATCGACATGATTGGTGAAATCCTCCACCAGTTCATGATGGTCATCCCCACTAGCGAAGCTAGGCTAAAACCACCGGAATTCATGCTCGGAGTTCATCTGGGCAGTCATCAGGGCAACCATAGCTCCATGATGGATGCCGTGGAGGGCAATCTCACCTACACACATGGAATGTCTTGAGGGCGACTCACCAGCAGGTCACCCCGGGCGTTTAGAGCCCCAACAACATTATTCATCACTAGTAGGAGGTCCTCCAACTCCTCCGTTAGGGCTGTAATAATAAAAGAGGAAATCATCAAGAGAAGCACGATGAAGCAGAATAGTGGAGGAATAGGGTTTCTTCTAAAGATCCTACCGGTGACCCTGGCATCAGATTCCGCCAACCGCACTCGGGCGGTCTTGCTTTCCCCCTCTATGACGGCCAGAGCAGTTTGGGAGGCAGTCAAAGTGGCCTCTAGGCGTTCAGTTTCCTAGGTCACCTCCCAATGATAGCCCAACGCTTCATTCCCTTAGTAAAGATAACATCGGGCATCATCTCCATTATACGAATCAGAAGAATCGTTGGAGGAAGCTATAACACCCTAGGTGTTTGGCTTCCTTAATTGCATTGCATTTCATGAGCATTAACATTAATCATCTCATTCATGAGTGTGAGCATCATTCATTTCATGCATGAGCTTATAATATGTGAAATATGCTTTTGAAACATTGCAACAGGTGTTTATATTTCATGTGTATTAAGAAGTGAGTAGTGTGCAACACACAAGTACCATAGGTGCAACTTCCTTTTTAGACATGCCAACCACTTTAGTGCAACATAATTAGCAAGTGCTATGCAACACACTCATGCAACATGTGCAACATGAGCTTGCAACATTTGGGTGAAATGTTGATTTGCTTGTTTAAAAGTATGTGACACTAGGAGTTTTGTGCAACCAATGTGTAGAGTGGCTAATTAGGTCTTATAACACCTTAATTACATTTAGGGTAAGTAGTGGAGCAATGTTCATGTTGACCAAAATTACCTAATTGCCCTTCCAAATGTTGTTGACTAGGTTTTTACCCCTAGAGTGATCTGGTTTGACCAATTAAAAAGTCCAGCTTAGAAATCTTGCATGGAGGAGCAACCTTAAGGAAAGTTGTAGAGAATTTCATGAGGAACAAAAGTTCTAATATGGCCATCTCATGAAAATGACGAGAGCATGCTCAAACGTGGCCTACAAGTCAGTCTTAGAGGTTGTTTTGTGACTTAGCAAATTTGGCTAAGTGTTAAGCTGTAAACCGTTTCACTGAACCCCACTTCACCACCATGTAACTCAAAAACCAGGCCGAACCAGTCCTTGAGCCAATTGATAAAGTTGTAGTCCTCATGTAGCTCTACTATTTTGGTATTATCATCTTCTGCTAATTCAGGACTGATTAGGAGTAAAATGGAATCAAAATCACGCTGTCAGTCGACGCCATCGGGCTCTGAAACAAAAATTCAGTTACCGACAGCCGCAGGCCGTCGCCATCGCGTGTCCTCCACGCGCCGCATGCGACCTGGCGCCTTGGCCAGCTACCGAGCGCCTAGAAGGGTGCCTCTGCCGACGTCCAGACCTCACCCACCCATTCCCTCCTCCTCCTTCCCTCTCTCGTCTGCAGAGCGGAGAAAACGGAGCCGCCATTTCTGCCAATGCTCCAACGCGCTCGCGAGCGTCGCCACAGCACCACCATGTCTCCAAACCGACCACTAGCTCTGCCAGGGACACCACCATCTCCTCCACCTCTTCCTTGAGCTCAGCGAGTCGAGGTATAGTCACATTGCCGACTTTTCCCCACCCAGAGCTCACTAGAGCGCCGCCACTCTTGCGGTCCTCCATGGCCAGAGCTTCACAGCACGCCTCCATCCTATCCCACCCATGTTTCATCCTTCTGGTGTCCTATAGCAGCTTAGGTGGAGATGTCATCTCGCGGTTTGAGCTGTAGGGGTCAGAACGGGAGGTGAAGTTAGCGCACTCTCGCCGCGGTCACCATTGCCGCAAGGACGAGCTTCCTTCCATTTGCTCTCTATGGCTGGCCTTTGGCCGAGTTAGGGTGCGCATGGGGTGTGCCATTGGTCGTAGTGTGTCTTCCGAAGGTGTCGTACCCTATCTCCTCGCCGTCTCACCGGAACGTGCCCCGCACTGGGCACGTCCGCCATGATCGCACCTCGCCGGAGTTGAGCGCCACCGTGGCTAGCCCCCGCTGGTCCGTCTCCGCTCTGCGAGCCAGGCTTTTTAGGCGTAATTGAGGTCGGTGAAGCTCATACCGGACTTGGATTGGTTGTAGATGGCCGGAGCTGGCCGGTGCCGCTCTGTCGCTCACCGCCGTCAGCCACCGCAGCAGATAGCCCCTCCCCAAGCCGGTAGAGTCTAGGTTTGTTGGCTCAATCGACGCGAGAAGATGAGGTGAAGACCGCGGTGCTCGTAGTCTCGCCGGAATCGTCACCGCCGATGAGCGCCGACCACCGCCGTCCGCCTCCCCTGCCCGGTGTCGCTGACATGTGGACCCCCCCCTATCAGGCACACGCAGGTGGGAGTTCAAGAGCAGGCCGCGGTCATGAGCCGCGCGTGAGTTGTGGGCCGCGCGTTAGGCGAGCCGGCCGAGTAGCGGGTTTAGGTTTTCGTTTTTGGTTTTCCTTTATTCTTTTCACAGATTTTCATGCGATATTGTAAATTCTATATCTCATGCTTTATAGATCCAAAAATTGTGATCCAAATTTTGTTGGACTCCGGATAAAGTGTAGTATCTAGGAAAAATATCAAATGCTTATGTGTTGTTTAATTTCTGAAAGAATTAGTTAAGGTTTTGAAATGTGTTTTAAATTGCATGCAAACTTGTTTAAATCATATCTTGAGCTTATGTATTCCAAAATTATGAAATTTGGTGAGTATGTTATTTCATATATATCCTAGCTCTGGTAAAAGTTTGGATCCTATTGCTTGTGTAGTTTTCAAGTTATGATGTTATCATTTTATATTAGGAGATACTGAATAAATTTTCATAATTTTTCTATAGTTCCAGTAAAGGTAAAATTCTAGGAGTGTTGCTCTTAGGGTAGAATGATACTAGGAAAAATATGAAATCTGTTGTTTGACACTTTTCAATAGGGTTTTTTATTTATGCAAAAATCAACCTTTTTGGCATGTGAATTTTGTGTAGGGAGTTGCTGTGAATAACTTTAGTTCAAGTTTTTACAGTAGCCTCCTAGTAGGCCAGAGAGCCTCCTGCAATTTTTATAGAATTTTTCTAAGCAGTTGCATATAAGTTTAATTTTCCACTTAATTAATTAAGTAAATTAAGTATTGGGGTCTGAAAATGAATTGTAGAGTATTTTATAAACTTTCCAGATTGTTGTGTATCATGCCTTTAGGATTTGGGAATCTCCAGTTGTAATGAGATACATAGCTGTTGTCCAGAATATGTTGTTACGATATTTAATGATTTGTTGTTGGTAACCTAAGTAATGTTGTTCTTATGATTTTTAGGTGTTAGGGCCTTAACTGAAGAGGAACATTTATACATTAGGTTGTGTAGATTAGGTAAGTACTTCTCCACCGGAGAAGAGATTTGCACGTAATATTGAAGTAATTTGAATAGAATACTTAAATTGCTGCAATGCATTCCATTCCGAGCATATTGCATTCATTATGCATCCATGAGATTTATTGTGCATTCATGCAATAGGTATACCGGAGGGGGTGACACACCTCGAGTTCGAGGGGACCATTCCGGAGGAGGACCAGGAGCAGCCAAGGGAACTCGAAGAGTCAGCCAGCGAAGGACATGCCGTTGACGAGCTACCTGAGTGCCCAGATCACCGCCCGTCCTCTTTTCTAAAAGGCAAGCCCCGGTGCATGTTGACCCAATTATTTAAATATAAATCTTGAGTACTTTTACTTGTTTACTGCATTAAGTTATAGGAGTTGTATGGAACCACTTGTTGCATTACACCTGTCCTTGTCTAGATATCTTACTTAAACCCAAAATTAGGTTTAGGCACGTGTCAATGCTTAGCCCTGCTTAGTTCGGTAGAAGTCAGGTGATTTCCGGTCATCCGCGAGATATAGGAATGGGTCATGAGTGGCTATGATGGCTATCATGGATGGAACCATGCTTAAAAATGAATTTGAGACCGGGCGGGAGTTCGATAGTGCAGCCGCAAGACACTTCACGTCTTAGGTGCGGAGCTATGCCCGTCTGAGTCGTTTAAGGACCGATTCGCAGTACGACCTTGAGTCATGTTGAACGCAGTCTAACACTTAGTTGGTCGGATAAGCCGTTCCGACCGCGAATCCGAGTAATACAGTTTAGGCCAGGAATCGACTGGTAGGTTGCATCTTGGAGGAGAGAAACGTTGTGCTTGGGGACATTGGCGTGAGTCCAAGGAGGGGTTAGAGTCCCTAGCACCTGGTAGAGTGTCACCCTTTTGGATACGACATCAGTTGGACCTGCGGCTCCTGAACTGTACCAAAGGTGACCTGAGCAGCCCTCGCCAGGCGTGACTCGGTGAGTGTTAGAAATACCCCTCCAGCTAGATAGGAATTCGATTCGAATCGCCGTCGCTCTCGGTTAGTGAGCACTTGACTTGAGCAGCGGCAACGTAGATCTCATTAAATTGAACAGATGGTTAATAGAATGATATAATGTTGCCATAATTTATACCTGCTATGGATATAATAATATTATTGTTTGATTATACTTAAGTGAATGTTTAGTACAGGTGCTAAGATAGATGACAGGTTAATGCTAAAAAGAAATGCTAGTACAAGTTAAAAGATTTTAAATTACTTATGCTTTTCCGCAAAGGTAATGTCAGCCAGCTCCACTTATGAAAGCCTTGCATGATCCTTGGTGTCTCTTAATTTCTGTTTTGACTGGTAAGTCTAGCTGAGTACATTTCCGTACTCAGGGTTTATTCCCTCCTGTTGCAGATGACATGCTTTATCAGGGCTTCTGCAAGACCTGCCTCTACCCCGCAGGTGACGAGGACTAGATCACTCGGGCATGATCATCTGTTAGTTCCTTTCCTTAATGCTTTTGTGGGATGGTGATCTGTAATACTGGCAGTAGTATTTGAACTAAATGCGTGTGTTATGCTTCCGCTACTTTATGAATTAAGTTTGTAATAATTTGCTACTCCGTGTGTTGTAAGCGAACTTCCGCTCTACTTGTGAAATGTATCATATGATGTGTATGTTGAATGATGCGATCTTGGTTGTAAAAGAGTTGGTTTGAAATCCTTCGTGGTTTTGATTGACTACCGGGATTATATGGGCTCAAGTTCGAAAATTTGAGTGTTTCGGCGCTTGTTTTTTGTACTTGTGCTCTTATAATTTGGTCGGTTCTGTTACAGCTGGTACCAGAGCAGAATTCAATATTAAACACATCATACGTGTATTTGAAAACAAAAGGGTTTGTTTGCGAAAAGTGTTAAAAATCTGAAAATTATTTCTATAAGTATGCCAGTGATCACATCCCTTAGCCCAAATAAGGACTCTTAGGTGGCTTATTAAAAGACTAACTTGGGCGTCTTGTTTGTTTTTGTTTCATCGTCCATACGGCGTGATATTGTATGGATGCCATCCATTTTGGGTGGTAATGTATGGATCAAACACCTCGATGCTCTGGTAAGTGTGAGCTATGAGAGCATGATCGTCCAACCGGCGGTCTAGGGGAGAGTAGTTGTGGTTACTTGCATACTTACATGTTCAAACCATGTAATTATGAAAGTACTTAATTGGGGTATATCTGTCGGGTAGTTGTGATACTGAAGTATATACATCAGGGATGTGTATATGGAAAGTATTTAGTTTACTGCTTACTTGTGTGCTTATATTGGGAAACTGTTGGGCTGAAATGATATTTTATGCAGGTACACTAACAGCGCAAACGAGTAGACCGATAGTTTCGCCTATATGAGAGAACATATGTATGCCACCACCTAGCATTAGAAGTTTATGATTCTACTAGGGTGAGAGGGCGTACGGAACATGCATGCATCATGTTTAATTCATGTCATACATTGCATTTTACTCCCTCCTTAAAAATTTTGATGGTCCCAACTAAATTTAAATTTCGTATCCCTAAATTATCCTCACTATAAGTCATATCTTGTTGCTACAGATGGCTCGCACTAAGAGGACCGCTCGCAAGTCCACTGGAGGCAGGGCACCTCGTCACCAGCTCGCTCCCCGTGAGCCCTGCCCTGAGCCCACCGAGGCGGAAAGGTTGAGGGCCGAGTTGGCTGAGATAACTGCCGTGAGAAATGCGGCTCAGTAGCAGCTGGAGCAAGTGATACATGATAGAGATCAGGAGACACTTGCGGTCCAGAGGTTGACTGTGGCAAATCGCAACTGTCAGCGCATGCTGGCCCATGTGATGAACCAGCGGGATGAAGCCTGGCACGAAGAGAACGTCCTGAGAGCTCATCAGGTGGAGCTTGAGCAACGGATTGAAGCTACAGAAGAATACAATGACAATCTTCAGGAGGAAGTGCACCGCCTCAATAACTAGCTCAATCCTCTGCTTCCTCATGACAATAACGAGGATGAGGAGATGGGCTCTAGAGTCTTCATGGCTGAAGACGATGACGGCGTGGAGGTCAATGGACCATAGGATGTTCCACCAGAAGAAGAAGAAGAAGAAGAGGAGTTAGAGCCTGTTAGTGACGAGGATGGCGGGGAGATCTTCGACACAGACTCCGAGGACGATGCTTAGAGTAGTCATCGCGTAGCTATGACACTAGAGTTATCTTTTGTGCCCTCCATGTGTGGGAGTGAGGCTTTGTAATAACTCAGCTTTTGGGATGTAATATCGAACCCTATGTTATCCTAGATGTTAGTTTGAACGTGTTAAATTTTGGTCACAATTGGATGTCGTATTGTGTTGTGTTTAGTGCCGCGATGAAACCAAGGGCCTCCTGTGGCACGCGACATAAGGCTGTGCTGCTTGGCACGCACTGGTATCGAGGTGGCTAGTCATGATCCACCATGAAACTCTACCCATGGGATGTCTTCTTGTGGTCATTTCTAGGTTAGCCTTCCTAGTTGGCTAGAAGCTTAGAGTGAATTCGGACACCCATGACGTAAGGTTGAAATTCCGTTGATATCGATGTAACCTGTCCAGTCACATTTGTACTTCCTACATGCGAGCCTTTAATAAATTCCATCTTTTCATCTGAAGATATCTTGTTGTTATGACCATCGCATAATTGTGTCAATTGATGCACTTGATGGGTTCGTGTGGTTGTGATGAATTACTGTGCCTCGATTGTTTGTGAATTCATTTTTAATGAAATCTGTTGGCATATTTACACCATTCATCTACAAATTT
The DNA here is from genome assembly GCA_038087645.1 of Saccharum hybrid cultivar R570. Classification (NCBI taxonomy): domain Eukaryota; kingdom Viridiplantae; phylum Streptophyta; class Magnoliopsida; order Poales; family Poaceae; genus Saccharum; species Saccharum hybrid cultivar. The sequence continues at coordinate 6,974,099 of JAQSUU010000038.1, forward strand.
CCCACAGCGTCAGTGCTCATTGGCTATGCATTTTGCAGATGGCGTACAACCTCTGTCGTGGTTGTGGCGTTGAGGATGAGGAACAACCACCCCCTCCACCACCACCCACTCTAGCAAAATTGATGCAAACGGTGGTTGAAGGTCAGCGCATGTTGGCTGAAGCTATGCGCCAGTTAGTCGACCGGGATGCTCGCTAGGGTCGTCAAGGACCGGCACCAAACCAGCATAGTGACTTCAAGGAGTTTCTGGATACCAAGCCCCCGCTCTTTAAGAAGGCGGAGGAACCTCTGCAAGCTGATGAGTGGTTGAATACCATTGAGCAGAAGTTCCATCTGCTTTGTTTGACTGAGGAACTAAAAACTGAGTATGCTTCCCACCAACTACATGGCACAGCTGGTATCTGGTGGAGTCACTACCGCTCCACGTTGCCTCCTAATGTCCCGATCACTTGGGACTAGTTTAAAACGGCTTTCCATGGGAATTACATTCCTCCAGGTTTGATGGCTATGAAGCACACTGAGTTCATGAGATTAAACCAAGGCAATAAGAGTTTGACAGAATACCTGCAAGCCTTTTAACAACCTTGCAAGGTATGCAACTGAGTTTGTGGATACTGAGGCTAAAAAGATTGCTAGCTTCAAGCGCGGTCTCGGTCCAAAACTGATGAAGACCATGGGCACTAGCAAATGTGCCACTTTCAATGATTTTATCAGTGATGCTCTGACTCAAGAGAACAATAACTCTATCTATGCAACAAACCAGGTCATTGGTCTAGGAATTGTCCATATCCTAAGAAGAATACCAATCAAGGTGGTCATCAGGGGAATGTTCATTACAATAGTATTGAAGAAATTCCATCTGGTGAGGTAGTCACTGCTGGTAAGTTCCTAGTTGACCAATATTCTGCTGTGGTGCTATTTGATTCTGGTGCTTTGCATTCCTTTATCAGTCCTATGTTTGCATCAAAGTTTGCACATAAATTACATACGATTGATGGTGAGGGTTATTGCATTAGAGCTGCAAGTGGAAATATTTCCACAAACCAAGTAGTAGGAGATCTAGAGTTTGAAATAGAAGGGCGAAAATACTCGCTTACCTTGGTGGTTTTGCCTGGATTAGGTATTGATGTTATTTTAGGCATGAATTGGATGAGTCAAAATGGGGTGCTCATTGATACATCCACCCGTGTAGTTATGTTGAGAGATCCTACTGATCAGAAGGGTTTTCTAGTGCAACTTCCCAAGCAGTTTGACCTTTCTAGTGAGGTCCATGCGGTGCAAGCGAAGGTATTAACCGAGATTCCCGTAGTGAGTGAGTTTCCTGACGTTTTTCTCGATGATTTGCCGGGACTGCCTCCGGATCAGGATGTGGATTTTAAAATTGAGTTGTTGCCTGGCACGGCACCTATCTCTAGGAGACCCTATAGGATGCCTTCGAATGAACTAGCTAAACTTAAGGTGTAGTTGAATGAACTTTTGAAGAAGGGACTGATTCGTCCTAGTTCGTGTCCGTGGGGATGTCCTGCTATCTTTGTAAAGAAGAAGGATCAGTCGTTGTGGATGTGCGTAGATTATAGACCTCTGAATGCAGTCACTGTAAAAAATAAGTATCCTCTACCGCGCATCGACATCTTATTCGATCAGTTGTCTAAAGCTAAAGTCTTCTCCAAGATCGATCTAAGATCTGGCTATCATCAAATTAAAATCCGTCCGGAAGATGTTCCAAAAACAGCCTTCTCTACCAGATACGGTCTTTGTGAGTATCTTGTTATGTCCTTCAGCTTGACCAACGCCCCCGCACACTTCATGTACTTGATGAATTCGGTATTTATGCCCGAATTGGACAAGTTTGTGGTGGTATTTATTGATGACATCCTGGTATATTCTGAGAATGAGGAAGATCACGCTAAACATCTGTGTATAGTCCTCACGAGACTGTGGGAACAACAACTATATGCAAAGTTTAGTAAGTGCGAATTCTAGCTTCCAGAAGTACCTTTCCTTGGGCATGTGTTGTCCGATGGGGGAATTATGGTGGATCCTGCCAAGGTACAAGAAGTACTGAATTGGAAGGCTCCTATCTCAGTTCACGAGGTTCAGAGTTTTCTTGGATTGGCTGGCTATTATCGTCGCTTCATCCCAGATTTCTCAAAAATAGCCAAACTAATGACTCGGCTACTGCAAAAAGACACCAGGTTTGTTTGGACTCCTGAGTGTGATGCGGCTTTTCATAAACTACGAACTCTCCTAACCTCGGCTCTAGTTTTGGCGCAACCAAATATCGAGAAACCATTTGATGTGTATTGTGATGCCTCAGGCATAGGTTTGGGAGGTGTTCTGATGCAGGAAGGCCGAGTAATTGCATATACCTCTCGACAACTTCGGAAGCATGAAGTGAATTATCCCACGCATGACTTAGAACTCGCTGCAGTTGTTCATACTTTGAAAGCCTAGCGGCACTATCTGTTGGGCAATGTTTGCAATATCTATACTGACCATAAAAGCCTCAAATATATCTTCACCCAACCCGAGTTGAATATGCATCAAAGAAGATGGCTTGAGTTGATTAAAGATTATAATCTCCAGTGCACTATCATCCTGGCAAAGCAAATGTGGTTGCCGATGCCTTAAGCCGTAAGTCTCATTACCACTCCTTAGTTGAAAGTGATTTTCATCTGTCTCGCCTTCTACACCCAGTGATTCTGTGCAACGTCACTGTTAGTTGCACTCTCAAGAGTAGAATTATTGAGCTCCAAAGGACTGACACGGGTATATTCCACATCAAGCGTAAGATGAAAGAGCAAGAAACCACACATTTCAGGATAAATGAAGAGTGTGTACTGTGGTTCAAGGATAGGTTAGTTGTGCCTAAGGACCGAGAGCTTAGAAATGATATCATGTCTGAAGCACACTCATCAAAGTTGTCCATCCATCCTGGTAGCAATAAGATGTATTACGATTTGAAGCCATACTATTGGTGGACCAAAATGCGGAAAGAGATAGCTGCATATGTTGCTAGGTGTGATACGTGTTGTAGGGTTAAGGTTGTGCACATGAAAGCTGGATTGCTTCAATCACTTTCTATCCCAGGTTGGAAATGGGAGGAGATAAGCATGGATTTCATTGTTGGACTTCCTCCTACTGTCAAGAACCATAACTCTATTTGGGTAATTGTAGATCGCCTAACCAAGTCGGCTCACTTCATTCCTGTCCGAGTAGACTATCGTCCTACTGACTATGCTGAGTTGTATTTCAATCAGATAGTCTGGCTCCATGGGATACCTCGTACTATCATTTCTGACCATGGTCCACAGTTCACTGCTTGTTTTTGGGAGCACTTGCATCATCTTCTGGGAACCAAGTTAGTGAGAAGCTCTGCTTATCACCCCCAGACATCAGGTCAGACTAAATGAGTCAACCAAATCTTGGAGGATATGTTACGAGCTTGTGTTATTTCATCCAAGGGTTCATGGGAGAAATGGCTACCTTTAGCTGAGTTCTCGTATAATAATAGTTACCAAGAGAGCATTAAGATGGCCCCATTCGAGGCATTGTACGGTCGTAAGTGTAGAACCCCACTAAATTGGATAGAAGCTGGTGAGAGAAGGTACTATGGTATTGCTTTTGTCGAGGAGGCTGAGGAATAAGTTTGTACCATCAAAATCCATATGGCTGCAGCTCAAGCTAGACAGAAAAGTTACGTTGATCGCCGTAGAAAGTCGATCGAGTTTGAAGTTGGGGACTTCGTATATCTGAAAGTTTCCCCTATGAAGAGTGTACAACGTTTTGGTGTGAAGCGGAAGCTTGCACCGAGATACGTGGGTCCTTTCCAGATCATAGGAAAGAGTGGTGTTGTCGCATATAAGATCCAGTTACCTCCTGAAATGAGCGCCATTTTCAATGTTTTCCATGTATCCCAATTAAAGAAGTGTCTTCGAGTTCCTGAAGAGAGAGTTCCATTAGGGGATATCAGGCTAGAATCTGATTTGACTTATGAAGAGAAGCCAGTCCATGTGATTGACACTCAAGAACGGGTAACTAGAAGTCGAGTGGTTAAGTGGTATAATGTAATGTGGAGTAACCAGGGTAGTGAGAGTGAAGCTACGTGGGAGCGAGAAGACTATTTACGTGATGGTTATAAGGAATTCTATCAACAATGGTACGCTTTCAAATCTCGGGATGAGATTTTTATAAGGGGGGAGGGCTGTAACACCCCAGGTGTTTGGCTTCCTTAATTGCATTGCATTTCATGAGCATTAACATTAATCATCTCATTCATGAGTGTGAGCATCATTCATTTCATGCATGAGCTTATAATATGTGAAATATGCTTTTGAAACATTGCAACAGGTGTTTATATTTCATGTGTATTAAGAAGTGAGTAGTGTGCAACACACAAGTACCATAGGTGCAACTTCCTTTTGAGACATGCCAATCACTTTAGTGCAACATAATTAGCAAGTGCTATGCAACACACTCATGCAACATGTGCAACATGAGCTTGCAACATTGGGGTGAAATGTTGATTTGCTTGTTTCAAAGTATGTGACACTAGGAGTTTTGTGCAACCAATGTGTAGAGTGGCTAATTAGATCTTATAACACCTTAATTACATTTAGGGTAAGTAGTGGAGCAATGTTCATGTTGACCAAAATTACCAAATTGCCCTTCCAAATGTTGTTGACTAGGTTTTTACCCCTAGAGTGATCTGTTTTGACCAATTAAAAAGTCTAGATTAGAAATCTTGCATGGAGGAGCAACCTTAAGCAAAGTTGTAGAGAATTTCATAAGTAACAAAAGTTCTAATATGGCCATCTCGTGAAAATGACCAGAGCATGCTCAAAAGTGGCCCACAAGTCAGTCTTAGAGGCTATTTTGTGACTTAGCAAATTTGGCTAAGTGTTAACCTGTAAACCGTTTCACTGAACCCCACTTCACCACCATGTAACTCAAAAACCAGGCCGAACCAGTCCTTGAGCCAATTGACAAAGTTGTAGTCCTCATGTAGATCTACCATTTTGGTACTTTCATCTTCTGCTAATTCAGGCCTGATTAGGAGTAAAATGGAATCAAAATCACGCTGTCAGTCGACGCCATCGGGCTCTGAAACGAAAATTCAGTTACCGACAGTCGCAGGCCGTCGCCGCCACATGTCCTCCACGTGCCGCGTGCGACCTAGCACCTTGGCCAGCTGCCGAGCGCCTAGAAGGGTGCCTCTACCGACGTCCAGACCTCACCCACCCATTCCCTCCTCCTCCTTCGCTCTCTCGTCTGCAGAGCGGAGAAAACGGAGCCGCCATTTCCGCCGCTGCTCCGACACGCTCACGAGCGTCGCCACAGCGCCACCGTGTCTCCAAATAGACCACTAGCTCCGCCAGGGACACCACCATCTCCTCCACCTCTTCCTTGAGCTCAGTGAGTCGAGGTATAGTCACATTGCTGACTTTTCCCCACCCAGAGCTCACCGGAGCGCCGCCACTCTTGTGGTCCTCCGTGGCCAGAGCTTCACAGCACGCCTCCATCCTATCCCACCCTCGTTTCATCCTTCTGGTGTCCTATAGCAGCTTAGGTGAAGATGTCATCTCGCGGTTTGAGCTGTAGGGGTTGGAACGGGAGGTGAAGTTAGCGCACTCTCGCCGCGGTCGCCATTGCCGCAAGGATGAGCTTCCTTCCATTCGCTCTTTGTGGCTGGCCTTTGGCCGAGTTAGGGTGCGCATGGGGTGCGCCATTGGTCGTAGTGTGTCTTTTGAAGGTGTCGTACCCTATCTCCTCACCGTCTCACTGGAACGTGCCCCGCACTGGGCACGTCCGCCATGACCGCACCTCGCTGGAGTTGAGCGCCACCGTGGCTAGCTCCCGCTGGTCCGTCTCCGCTCCGCGAGCCAGGTTTTTTAGGCGTAATTGAGGTCGGTGAAGCTCGTACCGGGCTTGGATTGGCCGTAGATGGCCGGAGCTGGCCGCCGCAGCTCCACCGCTCACCATCGTCCGCCACCACAGTGGATAGCCCCTCCCCAAGCCGGTAGAGTCTAGGTTTGTTGGCTCAATCGACGCGGGAAGATGAGGTGAAGACCGCGGTGCTCGTAGTCTCGCCGGAATCATCACCGCCGACGAGCGCCGACCACCGCCGTCCGCCTCCCCTGCCCGGTGTCACTGACACGTGGACCCCCCTGTCAGGCGTGCGCGGGCGGGAGTTCAAGAGCAGGCCACGGTCATGAGCCGCACGCGAGTTGTGGGCCACGCGTTAGGCGAGCCGGCCGTGTAGCGGGTTTAGGTTTTTGTTTTTGGTTTTCCTTTATTCTTTTCATAGATTTTCATGCGATATTGTAAATTCTATATCTCATGCTTTATAGATCCAAAAATTGTGATCCAAATTTTGTTGGACTCCAGATAAAGTGTAGTATCTAGGAAAAATATCAAATGCTTATGTGATGTTTAATTTCTAGAAGAATTAGTTAAGATTTTGAAATGTGTTTTAAATTGCATGCAAACTTGTTTAAATCATATCTTGAGCTTATATGTTCCAAAAATTATGAAATTTGGTGAGTATGTTATTTCATATATATCCTAGCTCTGGTAAAAGTTAGGATCCTATTGCTTGAGTAGTTTTCAAGTTATGATGTTATCATTTTATATTAGGAGATACTTGAATAAATTTTCATAATTTTTCTATAGTTCCAGTAAAGGTAAAATTTTGGGAGTGTTGCTCTTAGGGTAGAATGATATTAGGAAAAATATGAAATATGTTGTTTGACACTTTTCAATAGGGTTTCTTATTTATGCAAAAAACAGCCTTTTTGGCTTGTGAATTTTGTGTAGGGAGTTTCTGTGAATAACTTTAGTTTAAATTTTTACAGTAGTCTCCTAGTAGGCCAGTGAGCCTCTTGTAATTTTTATAGAATTTTTATAAGCAGTTGCATATAAGTTTAATTTTCCACTTAATTATTTAAGTAAATTAAGTATTGGGGTCTGAAAATGAATTATAGAGTATTTTATAAGCTTTCCAGATTATTGTGTATCAAGCCTTTAGGATTTGGGAATCTCCAGTTGTAATGAGATACGTAGCTGCTATCCAGAATATGTTGTTACGATATTTAATGATTTGTTGTTGGTAACCTAAGTAATGTTGTTCTTATGATTTTTATGTGTTAGGGCCTTAACTGAAGAGGAACATTTATACATTAGGTTGTGTAGATTAGGTAAGTACTTCTCCACCGGAGAAGAGATTTGCATGTAATATTGAAGTAATTTGAATAGAATACTTAAATTGCTGCAATGCATTCCATTCCGAGCATATTGCATTCATTATGCATCCATGAGATTTATTGTGCATTCATGCAATAGGTGTACCGGAGGGGGTGACACTCCTTGAGTTCGAGGGGACCATTCTAGAGGAGGACCAGCAGCAGCCAGGGGAACTTGAAGAGGCAGCCAGCGAAGGACACGCCGTTGACGAGCTACCTGAGTGCCCAGATTCATGTTGACCCAATTGTTTAAATATAAATCTTGAGTACTTTTACTTGTTTACTGCATTAATTTGTAGGATTTGTATGGAACCACTTGTTGCATTACACCTGTCCTTGTCCAGATATCTTACTTAAAGCTGAAATTAGGTTTAGGCACGTGTCAATGCTTAGCCCTGCTTAGTCTGGTAGAAGTCAGGTGATTTCCGGTCATCCGCGAGATATAGGAATGGGTCACGAGTGGCTATGATGGCTATCGTGGATGGAACCATGCTTAAAAATGAATTTGAGACCGGGCGGGAGTTCGATAGTGCAGCCACAAGACACTTCACGTCTTGGGTGCAGAGCTATGCCCGTCTGAGTCGTTTAAGGACCGATTCGCTGTACGTCCTTGAGTCATGTTGAACGTAGTATAACACTTAGTTGGCCGAATAAGCCGTTCTGACCGTGAATCCGAGTAATACAGTTTAGGCCGAGAATTGACTGGTAGGTTGCATCTTGGAGGAGAGAAACGTTGTGCTTGGGGACATTGGCGTGAGTCCAAGGGGGGTTAGAGTCTCTAGCACCTGGCAGAGTGTCGCCCTTGGGGATGCGGCATTAGTCGGTCCCACGGCTCCTGAACTGTACCAAAGGTGACCTGAGCAGCCCTCGCTAGGCGTGACTCGGTGAGTGTTAGAAATACCCCTCCAGCTGGATAGGAATTCGATTCGAATCGCCGTCGCTCCCGGTTAGTGAGCACTTGACTTGAGCAGCGGCAATGTAGATCTCATTAAATTGAACAGATGGTTAAGAGAATGATATAATGTTGCCACAATTTATACCTGCTATGGATATAATAATATTGTTGTTTGATTATACTCAAGTGAATGTTTAGTACAGGTGCTAAGATAGATGACAGGTTAATGCTAAAAAATGCTAGTATAGGTTAAAAAAGTTTAAATTACTTATGCTTTTTCGCAAAGGTACTGTCAGCCAGCTCCACTTACGAAAGCCTTGCATGATCCTTGGTGTCTCTTAATTTCCGTTTCAACGGGTAAGTCTAGCTGAGTACATTCCTGTACTCAGGGTTTATTCCCTCCTGTTGCAGATGACATGCTTTATCAGGGCTTCTACAAGACCTGCCTCCACCCCGCGGGTGTTGAGGACTAGATCACTCGGGCGTGATCGTCTATTAGTTCCTTTCCTTAATGCTTTTTGTGGGATGGTGATCTATAATACTGGCAGTAGTATTTGAACTAAATGCGTGTGTTATGCTTCCGCTACTTTATGAACTAAGTTTGTAATAATTTGCTACTCCGTGTGTTGTAAGCGAACTTCCGCTCTACTTGTGAAATGTATCGTGTGATGTGTATGTTGAATGATGCGAACTTGGTTGTAAAAGAGTTGGTTTGAAATCCTTCATGGTTTCGATTGACTACCGGGATTATATGGGCTCAAGTTTGAAAATTTGAGCGTTTCGGCGCTTGTTTTTTGTACTTGTGCTCTTATAATTTGGTCGGTTCTGTTACAGAAGCTGTCGATGCTGCTGATTGAGCACCTCGAGCTCCAAACCTCACCAGTATGTTGTGAGTACCGGCGCAAGGGATGGTCCTATAGGGTATAGAATGGTTAAGTCCTAGTAATGAACATGAAGTTTTGAGTATGACTAAGCTTACCCTAGGACATGAAGATGTTGGCACGGAGGAGGATCCTTTGCTAGAATGTTGCCAGCGGGGCGCTTACCGCCTGCCATTGTTCTTTGCTAAGATTGGGCTTTCTAGTATAAGGATGAAGAAATAGGGTTTGTTCAGTAGTAGAAGCAAAGACGAGCATAGACTTGACCTCTTGGCTGTCCTCTAGAAAATAATATTTATAGCTAGAGTCGACAAGGGTAGGGTCATCGAGCCATGTTGGAATAAAGGTGTAGTTAATAGAAGGCGAAAGGCATTCCAAGAATCGAGGAGGCCACGCGTGACCAAATGGGAAAGCAGCGGTTGTGGAGATCATGGACGCAAGAAATTTCCAGATTTGAAGGATTGTTTGCTGTAGTTTTGTGTTACGAACCAAACCTGAAGACTAGCTATAAAAGTTAATCAGTTGAAGACGGTTGCGAGAAGCCAGTTTTGAAGTCTTGGAAGAGTCATTGAAAATCGATCGCTAAGCAACAAAGAATTTTTACAAGATGGAGAAATGCATTAGCCAAATATTTGCACCAAGGTTCACGGGTCAGTAATGCATAAGGATTGGAAGTCAAGAGTTTAGGATCGCCCAAATTACATTTGGAGCATCTAAGAGAATGGCACTAGTTATTGCAACTACATTGTCACTCAAGGTTCCAGATCACAGGTTTAGAAGAAATTTGCTCGAAGCTATCACTGAAGGAAATTGGTGACAATGAAAAAGAATGTTTAGAGCCAAAGCACGAGGAACAGGTGCAAATAAAAAAATTTATTCATTAACATAACCCTATTTACAATCAAAGGGCCAAAGAAAATGTGATTGACGATTCCTCTAGCTAGGGTTATGTGAGCTATGGCTTCAGCGGCTTCCTCGAAGTCGTCCACCTACTCCTAGTTGATGTTGGGGTCCTCATCGTCTGAGAAGCCAGGCTACAGCAAACGGAGATCATGTCCTGAGCGCACCTGAGCAATTGCTAGGGCAACGACAGCTTCGTGTCGGACGCCATGGAGATCCACCTACCGAAAGGGCACAGGGACGTCCTGGAGGCAAGCCTCCAACACACCACCCTAGGCACTCAGGGCATTGGCCACATTGTTTGCCACCAACTAGAGTGCCTCTAGTTACTCCATCAGAGCTACAACAAGAAGAAACGGGTCATCAGGAGAGGATCAGGAAAACAAAGTAATCAAATACAGAGTTGTCTTGAATAACTTACCCACAACCTTGGCATCATACGCCACCAGTTGTGCTCGGATAGCATTGGTCTCCCCTCCGCGGTGGCAAGGGTAGCCTAGGAGGTGTTCAAGGTGACCTCTAGATGACTGCTCTCATGGGTCACCTTCGAATAACGATCCATCGCCGCATTGCACTCATGGAGATAATGGCGGGCGTCATCCCCATTATAGGAATCAGAGGAGTCATTAGAAGATCCTGCCGGTGCCGCTAGTTCGGCATCTCGGGCGAAACCAGAGGGCTCTACCACATGACGACGGGCACCAACATGGGATATGGCTCTGCAGGTCAGAAGAAGTCAGTTAAGATGATCATTGAAAAGAACAAAGATGTGGACAAGGTCTAACTTACCACTAACAGCAGAGGCATTAGTGCATGGGGAGCTCTTCCTCCGAGATATCACAGGTAGGATGCTTACCGTGGGCCATGATTTTGGAAAAAGGAGGGACGATTTAGATCTATAGACGAAGAAGTTGCACGGTGAGAAAAGCGGAGGTAGGAACAAATGTGATCCCTCGGCTATCCTTTAGGGGCATATTTATAGCCGGAACGAGATACTGATGGATCTTTTGAGTCGGGAAAAAATAAATTCAATTTATGGAAGACGAAAGGCCATCTCAAACATCGAGGAGGCCACGCGTGGTCTAATGAAAGGGCAGTGGTTACAAAAGTAGTAGATTTGAAAGTTTTATTCATCAGGATTATTTACAGCTTTATTCAAATTCAGGACGCGAACATGAAATGTTATCCACTGCAATTCTATGTTTTTACACACTTCCAGAAATAGGCACTAGAATTGATTGGCTAAAGTTTAGTTGGTTAGCTGATAGGCCAAGATCAATCAAAGGAAAACCGATCACTAGAGTAGTAGTCAACAACAATAGAAAATTTGTTCACAACAGGGTATGATATCAACCAGACCGAGGGAATGTCAGGAGATCGGCTATGAGCACGAGTTGGAAAGGAAAGGTGGATCAAAAGGTTAAAGGGATGATCGCCATCAAGTGACCAAACATCATGATCTTTGGTATGTCCTTGGTCAAGAAAGGCCAACGGAATAGGTTTGCAAGGAGGCCAAAGAAGTTAGTGTGGGATCAGAACAAATGGTTGGAAGTATGGCTCATGCAACAACCATGAGAAGTAATTTTGGAATAAAATCATCTTATCCCAAAATTAGGGGCATGTGTTGACACCAAAATGTGGTTCAAAACGAAGGGACTCTGAGGTATAAATTCATCAAGGGAAAGCCGAGACATTCAGCAAGGATCGGCTAACCAAGTTGCCATCAAATGAATAAGATGACATCATCATTCCAAGGGAAGGGCCCCATTAGCAAGGATGGTAAGGCATAAAGCAAGAAGATACATTGGACTTCATAGAAGGGAAAGATTGAGGTCCAAGTTATCGTAATTTAGGAAAATTTATTTTCTTTTCCAAGTTTGAGATCGGTCTTGTTCAACCAGGACTCGTAGTCAAGCCTCGAGTACAAATATTGAACCTTGGCTATTATAATAGACATCTCTCATTGACCAACCAAACAAGTACCTTTACTTTTTGGCTTACACCACCCTTAGGAGTAGGAGTAGAGTAGATTTCGATGAGTTCTTTGAGCAAGCAGGGCTGCATCAGACGACTTAACCTCTAGCTTGTTTGCGAGTATCCATCATGACTTTTATTTTTACTTGTGAGGCTGCAACAGATGACTGATCTCTTGCATGTCGCGGTATAAGTTAGTTATCGATCTATATTTATTTATAAGGTTGCAACAAATGACTGATCTCTTACAAGTCGTGGTATAGATTAGTTATCGATTCATATCAACCTTTACAAGGCTACAATAGATGACTAATCTCTGGTAAACATTGGATTAATCAAAGCTATCGATATTGTATTAAATAGTTTACTGTTTAATATAATATCACCAATTGCCCGATCTAGATTGAGATTTATTAGTCTTATTATTTTGATCTATCGTCTGCTAGACATCTTTACGGTTAAATTTGATTCTTGATGTTAGATCCTGTTTGATGACTAATCTATCTCAATCCTGATCGCACATGGTGGGTGTTTAAGTCATGTTCTATTAATAGATAGATTCATTGATCACCAGTATTCGGTATGACTCCGCTATCAATGCTGCATCAGCCAACTCGATCTGTTGGTAGTGTGTCAGATTGGACACTATCGGGTAGTAGATCTATCTATTAAGAAGAGCATGGCGTCAACCACCCGCTATGTCTCCATCGGCTATTTAGCCGATGGCCTGAGCTTCCACGCGTATAAAATGCCCTCATGATTTCTTTGCGATATAAGTAGATCTATTGATTGCTTGTATCTATTCTAGGGTCCTACTATCAATGCTGGATCAGATGACTCAATCTATTAACAATACAATAGATTGAGTCTAGTTGTTTGTAGATTCATTTATATCCAACGGATGAGTGATTGTATGCTATACGATAAGATCACTAGAATTGCCTATTTTAGCCGATAGCCTGTTTTGTTGAGGATGTACTGGCTAATTACATGCTTTTATTTATTTTCATCTTAGTTAAAAGCTAGTATGTTTCTCACATGAATGCTTACACACTATCCTTACATCTTTCGCATGTTTTCATGATCATCGGCTAAGTTAGATCCATGCAACTGAGTAAATGATAATTGCCAATATGCTTATTTTGCCTATCATGCATCGTGAACATGCTGGATATCGACTCTCTAATTGATAGCCTTATTTCATTGCCTACTTAGCCGCATATTTAGAACTGTCTGGACAAACACCGATATGTTCCACATTAAATTACTGATCAATTCTCTCCTTGTCAATTGCAGGGTCAAATTGACTAGCATGGCCTCAATCACAACCATCTAATCCGGTGTCCTCCTAAGTTTGGGGAGAGCTCGGGATCTGCTCCACACAGTTTCTCTCGGCTTGTGTGTCCCAATAGCCTGTCACTTTTGCCGTCGACAGGCTTGATATGCGTTGCTATCTTTGCATGACAGGTTTACGTGATGTTTAGTTGGACAACTCGTTCTATAGTGCTTAAGTTAATGTGATCTTGTACTTGTTTTGCTTGACCTATGTAATGTGATATTTGTTACTTCTTAATAAGCACATGATCAACTTGATAATCAAATAATTAAAATGCTTTGTGAAGCATAACCTTAGTTGTATTGTGAAAGAAAGTTGTACTCAACTTTCTTATGTTTGTTTAGGTCCATCCATGCACTTATGTGTCTTTCATCATGCATCATGGCATGCATTTCATCATGTTAAATAGGCATCATTTATTACATGTAGAGCATATGAGAGGTAGAAGATTCGTGTTGATCAAGTTTCAGAGAAAGTTCATGCACTAGTCGTGTTGGTGCTAATTCTGACTTCTAGATCTTTGCATGGAAACTTACCTTTTATGCAACATAGGCAAGCTCTAGAGCATAAACCCTCTCTTAGTATTTACAAATATTTATTACACCTTAAGTCTTGTGTGATGTGCATTAAGTAATTAGGAGTTGGTCGAATACCATTGATGCATGACTACCTTGAGATTCTGGTATCCTTAATTGTATCCTGCTAGTATGAATAGGTCGATATCTCTAATGCTTAGTAGTGCCTAGACTTTGATTGAAGTCGAATGACGGTTTCATCATTCGAGGGAAATAGGTTTTACCTTTGTTCTTCTCGACTCGGCTTATGGGTTTGAGAATATCATGAAAATGATGATGGTTAAATTGAGACTGGGCAGGACTTGATGTTATGGTAAGTGTTCTTAGGAAGATAGGTTCTCCTAGTCATGCTTATCCTGCTAGTGCCGATTGAGGATCGATCATTGTAGGCCCGCTTGTGATTGTGACTTGTAGTATTGACCACAAACTCTGCTAAGCCTAATACCTCAGCTATTCCATTATGAGAAAGGACAACCGCGCACTGGGAGTGGAGAGATGGCGAGAGCAGCGTGTACCCACCCTACGAAAACATCAGGGATGACTAGGGAGGTGGAGTCTGTGCTCTCGGGTGGCACGAACCCGTTCTCATTTTGGAGGATTTGAGTGAAGGTTGATATATGTAGGTCTGGGACCTGCATATGTCATGTGGTAAGGAAACCCTAGCTGGTCCAAATCGATTTGAATCGACGCTGCTTCTCGGAGAAGAAGACTCGATCAACTGACCTGCATTGTAGTTAATTCAATGGAACATGGTTACTTGTGGATAAGTGATGAACATGAGATGTGGCGATTAAAGAAGTGATTAATTTAGATCAGGTGCAAATTGGATATGATAATGAATTAATACGAAGCTAAAACCTTAAAAGTAAGGATCCACTTATATTAACCTTTTCTACAAAAGTTATTCTTGCTTTAGACCTTCCCTTAAGCTTTCATACCCTTGGAGTCTTTCCTTTTGGTCAGGTAAAACTTGTTGAGTACCCTTAAGTACTTAGGGTTTGTTAACCCCTATTGCAGGTTCTGAATTATGCTACTAATTGAGGTCATGTTAGTGGGCTCGACATGATCTGGTTGTCCCTTCTACCTTAGAATGCTTTACTAAGTTGCTTCCGCAGTTCTACTCATCTTTTGGAAATTAAAGTTAAGTTTTTACTAGAACATGTTTTGTAACCTAATGCTATAAGGCTTCCGCACTCGTCGTGGTTAGCCGTCTCTAGCTGCTCTCTTGCTTATCTCTTTAGCCTCCTTGTGATACCATGATGCTCATTGGCCTCTCTATTTTGTTAGACGTGCGTCAGAGCCGCTGGAACGCCGTCGTGTCCGTCGGTTCGTGCCAATGTGCTCAGCATCACCACCGGTGTGTTTGGCTAGTCCTTTACCGACCACCTTCGATCGCGTTTCATCCTCCCATGGGCGCGGTCAGGCATGGAGATGCCTCAGCACCTCTCCCTCGCCGCTGATGAGCATCAACTAGCTAGAAATCGCACCGTCTCCGGCGTCCTCTATTCCTCAATCGCGACCAGGGACCTCGCGCAACAATAGAAGCTCTTCTAAGGGGTTTTCTGCATAAACTGTGACTCAGATGAATAGTGTGCTACAGGGTTTTCTTTTTCTTTTTGTGTTTTCAGCTGAAAATTGTGAATTTCATAACTAATTGTAGAAGCATGATAAAAATTTGAAATTTGTTCTGTAGCTTTGTTATGACATGCTCTATCTAAGAAAAATATGAATTAGCCAAAATCAAAGGTTTTGCTATGCTTAAAAATTACCTATTTAATTATAAAATGGACATTGAATCATTTTTACAGGATAAAATAATAATCCTTTAATCATGAAACTTTTTGTATATGCTTTATATACCTAGACCTATCTTCAAAGAAAGTTTAGAACTATTTTGATAAATGTTACTTGGTTAATTAATTTAAGTATGTTTAAAGGCCTTTCCATAATTAATAGTTATTAAAATGAATTAGATAAATGTTTAAATGACTTTGGTGTGTTTTGAGCATTGTATGAAGACCATGGAACACCAAACGCCTACTGTTCCTTGGCAACCTAATTATTTTCTTGATGTGCTCATAATCAACTTGTTGATCAATATTAAATTGGTTTACTCAAATACCTATTTAGTAGATGCATGTATATGAGTCTTGTGAATGCTCTTTGTATGTAATAGTCTAAGAAGATGGTTAAGGTATAATGATGCTAGGATGAGCTTTTGAATAACTTATGTGTATGATCTCTTGTTAATATAACAACTAGTGAGTAGGTACTTATGCAAGTTTTCACCCTTTGCTTAGCTCTACTTAAAATGTATTTAAATATGTTTCATGTTAGCTTTGACTAATGATGAGTAGCTATGTAATGATGGGTTGTAATCCTTGTAATTAGTTACTCATGCATGGTCTTGTTAGTGGATCAAGTAAATCACTTGGTTTTACTTGTGTGCTGAAATGGCTGCATGAGCAGTTTCTGTTGAGTGGCTGTTTCCATGAATCAAATCATGTTTTCTGTGAATGTGTTGAATATAAAAGTTGTAGATAACTTTCATTTATTGATTGTCTTAGAATTTCATGATTTTAGGCCTGCTGGTTTAAGAGTTATAGATTTTAGAAGTTCCCTATCAGTTTCTGTTTATTTCCTGTGCAGATCTGATACATGATGCTTTATGGCTTAGTTAACCTTTGAATCACCTTTTGGTAACAACTAAAAAGTTGTAGTACTTTTCATAATATTTCCTAAATGTTAAGGAGCACTACTCTTGGTGATCAAGAACTCTGGTTACAGCTGTTTAAAGTTTGATGCCTCATTCTGTTCCAAGTCTGGACAGAGTTGTTTCTTTGTGTAGTTTGGCCTTGATAGCTGTTAAATCATTTTGGTTAATTATAACAAAGTTGTAGGTAATTTCCTAAGCTTTTCAGAAAGTCTAGGATCACTTTTGTTGGATGTCTAGATTTTCAGTTATGATTAATAAAGTAGCTATTGTGCTGCTGTCCTGAACCTGTGTGTACCTAGAGTTTATTGTTTTAGCTCATTCTTGATTAAGAGTCAATGTCTTGGCTTAGGGCTTCGTTAGTATTAACTTAGTATACCTAAATCATCTTGTAGTTCTGCTATAATGTTGAGCAATTCATTAATTAATAAATAGTCATGTTTGCATGATATGTTAAAATGCTTTATATTTAGAATTGTTATAGAACTTTGGTTATGTTTCTTATAACTAGATACATGAGACGTTTGACATAAAGGTGGAACCGTTCACTTACTTCCAATGTGCTAGTTGAGTGAAGTGTTTGTTTATGTAGGTTTGATATGCTTTGCTATCTTAGCATTATAGGTTTACGTGATGTTTAGTTAGATAACTCGTTCTATAGTGCTTAAGTTAATGTGATCTTGTCCTCATTTTGCTTCACCTATGTAATGTGATATTTGTTACTTCTTAATAAGAACATGATCAACTTGATAATCAAATAATTAAAATGCTTTGTGAAGCCTAACCTTAGTTGTATTGCGAAGGAAAGTTGTACTCAACTTTCTTAAGTTTGTTTAGGTCCATCCATGCACTTGTGTGTCATTCATCATGCATCATGGCATGCATTTCATCATGTTAAACAAGCATCATTTATTACATGTAGTGCATACGAGAGGGAGAAGATTCGTGTTGACCAAGTTTTGGAGAAGGTTCATGCACCTGGTGTTGGTGCCAATTCTGACTTCTGGATCTTTTCATGGAAACTTACCTTCTCTGCAATGCAGGCAAGCCCCGGAGCATAAACCCTCTCTTAGTATTTACAAATCCTTATTACCCCTTAAGTCTTGTGTGATGTGCAATAAGTAATTAGGAGTTGGTCGAATACCATTGTTGCATGATTACCTTGAGGTTCAGGTATCCTTAATTGCATCCTGCTAGTATGAATAGGTCAATATCTCTAAAGCTTAGTAGTGCTTAGACTTCCATAGAAGTCGAATGACAGTTTCATCATTCGAGGGAAATAGAACTTACCTTTGTTCTTCTCGGCTTGGCTTATGGGTCTGAGAATACCATGAAAATGATGATGTTTAAATTGAGAGACTGGGTGGGACTTGATGTTATGGTAAGTGTTCTTGGGCAGACAGGTTTGCCTGGTCATGCTCATCCTGCCAGTGCCGATTGAGGACCGATCGTTGTAGGCCCGCTTGTGATCGTGACTTATAGTACTAACCACATACTCTGCTAAGCCCTGCTAAGCCTAATACCTTAGCTATTCCATTATGAGAAAGGACAACTGTGCACTAGGAGTGGAGAGATGGCGAGAGCAGCGTGTACCCACCCTACAAAAACATTAGGGATGGCATAGGGAGGTGGAGTCTGTGCTCTCGGGTGGCACAAACCCATTATCATTTTGGAGGATCCGAGTGAAGGTTGATATATGTAGGTCCAGGACTTGCATATGTCTTGTGGTAAGGAAACCTTGTTTGGCCAAATCAATTCGAATCACCACTGCTTCTCGAAGAAGAAGACTCGATCAACTTACCTGCGTCGTAGTTAATCAACGGAACATGGTTACTTGTGGATAAGAGATGAACATGAGATGAGGTGATGAAAGAAGTCATTGATTTAGATCAGGTGCAAAGTGGATACGATAATGACTTAATATGAAGCTAAAACCTTGAAAGTAAGGATCCACTTATAGTAAGCTTTTCTGCAAAAGTTATTCTTGCTCTAGAACTTCCCTTAAGCTTTCATACCCTAGGAGTCTTTTCTTTTAATCGACTAAGACTTGTTGAGTACCCTCAAGTACTTTGGGTTTGTTAACCCCTATTGCAGGTTCTAACTTATGCTACTAATTGAGGTCATTTCAGTGGGCTCGACATGATCTAGTTGTCCCTTCTACATTAGAATTCTTTACTAAGTTGCTTCCGCAGTTCTACTCATCTTTTGAAACTTAAAGTTAAAGTTTTTACTGGAACATGTTCTGTAACCTAATGTTATTAGTCTTTCGCACTCTGATGTAATTTATTTTTGTACCAAATGTTGTAATGTTGTGCCAACTCCATTGTTAATCTTGTATGAGTTGTAATAAGTGAATGATTTAGGGTTCCCGAGGACACCCGGCAAACTACTGAAATTATCTGGCTCTCGTGTGCAGTAGTCAGAGGTCTTTAGGACAATGATAGGTGCACATGGGCCATATAATTTGGGTGGTCTTGCCACACATCCCCAGCTGCATCGGCGGTGTCACCCTCCTCTATGCCATGACCTCTAGCGACCCTCGCTTCCTTGGACTTGGATAGCTCCAAACGGAGAGCCAAGGGCACAGGACACTCAAGTTCCACACCAAAAAAAAGGTGCGGGATGAGGCCTCGATCCTTCCCCTCAAGCACCTCCAAAACAGTGGGGCAACTCTCGCCGCCCGTCTCGAGCCTAGCATTCACCGTGGACGCATCTTCAGCGCCCCTCTTATAGTTGGGCATCTCGAGACTTGCCAGGGAGGGGCCAATAGGGACTGAGGAGAAGGAACTTTGGCCACATCATCAATGGTGCGGGAGCACTTTGGTCTCAGACCCTGTGGTGGCGATAAAGCCGAGTGCTCTCGCATGGCGCCATCCTTGTCCACGGCGCGCACCGTGCTACCGGCACCGCTCAACTCGGCCCCATCACCAGACTTCTTGAAGACATCGGGGATGCATTGGAGGACCTCTAGGTCCTTCTTGTCATCCCCAGTGTCCTCGTCTTCATCATCATCATCATCATCGTCGAGTAGCGAGGCCCCATGCCCCTGACGCTCTGCCTTCTCTCGTGACCTCTTCATCCATAGGCACTTCCTTTCGTCGATTGTCGCCTTCTCCTGGGCAGTGTGCTTAGCGCCTCTAGGTTGGGGTAGGTGGAAGCAGGAGTAGAACGATGGTACAGGCTACAGATACGACCCACAACAAAACCCATACGGTGAGCAACAACCCCAAATGGAGAAAGGCACATGGGAAAAGGCAACTGACCAGGTTAGGACGATGACTCGTCGAGAACACCTCGACGGTGCTTCTAGCCATGATGATGGTCCTAGAGCCAACTAGCCCAGCCACTTGCTATGTGATCACATCAGCCTCAAGCTCCCCCACAACCTCATGGGTCAAATCCTTGACCCTAGTGCAATCGCATAGTACGTGTGCCCGCTGCTTTAGTGGCTGGACCCACTGCTCAACCATGGTCTAGAGGACTCTGACCCCATTTAGGTTGGCCGATGCTAGCCCTCAAGGATCTCCAAAATCTCCATCACCTATGCTGACTGCCTCAGGTTGCACCCCTAGCTCTAGGAGGCTAACTTCATCAGGGGCACGCCGGAGAAGGAAAGCAGGGTGGCAGCTCATCATCGAGGATGTAGAACTAGTTCCCATGCTAGCTTGAGTTCAAACTCCACAACGATAGGCCCTGGTAGCAATAGGAAACCCCATGGCACATCTAGATGTTCATTCTGCCCATAGGGGCGAGCGTTCTATTGCCGAAGCCCTACAACTTTTGGCCATGACCTCGAAGGGCCATCGGAAGAGGTCCTTGTTGCCCATGACCTCGAAGAGCCATCGGAAGCAAGAACAAGGTATATGATGGACTCAGGCTAAGAGGCTATTTATGTGGAGGTGTTCAAGGATTTGAACCATGCCAATGCAGAGTCCGCCCTAGAATGGGCCCCATAAACCCTTAAGGGACGAGCCAGTGTGCTGCAGCGCATGATCGCACACATTAAGTCATGGGGAAACCAAGGAGGTCTATTGCTCTCTGGATCCACACGCAGAGTGACGCTCTGTAATCCTAACCACACGGTGCAGCGCATGATCACACGTGAGTAGGCGCCATTCAGTCATGTCGTGACTAGGATGGCCAACAAGCCCCTAGGTCCACGTGCAGAGTGACCTACCACGTTTGTGACCAAGCGTCGCATATAGGGAACCTTATTTTGGGTCAGCTCTTAGACAGGCTCGAGGCCACCAAAGAGATAGGGTCAGGGAGGAGATGGGCCCCGAGTGGCTCTTATCAATGGTGCAGAACCTCTTGACCATCTCTCCCTATGTTTGAGTCATTGGCTTCAAATTCACCCGGGTTGACCCCCTCTAGGGGGGCATCTTGCCCTCTAGCCGCTGTGGAAGCGGTCGAGGACTATTGTTGTTTTTAAACCGACTAGTGAATTTATATGAATGCTACACTACTCTAGGAAGACGATGGTAGCATCCAAAAGACACGAGGAATTATACTAGTTCGTGTTAGAGCCCTATATCCAGTCTTAGAATGATCAAGTGCATGTTTCTCACTTGAATGCTCTAAAGTTCTTACAATGGGGGTGAAAGAATGGTGGAAGAGGTAGGAGAGCTAGAGCTAGGAGACTAACTGCCCGAATGAGGGCTTCGAGAGTCCAAATATCCTGTTTAGAGGGGTGCCCTGGCTGCCCTTATATAGAGTCTGGGGCCAGGTCACATACAAAGATGGAGGTTGTCCTAATTGAGGGGTTGTGAGCCTAAGTGAGGGAACCTAGCTAACTTGGCTTGCAAGTAATGTCATCTTGTGGTGCACGCCTAGGCATGGATGTCATCATGGTCTTATGCCCATGTCATAGCATGGTGTGACATCGCGCCATAGTGCTTATCATGGTGACACTATGGGCACAATGGTGTTTTGCTAGCCGTCCTGCGCGATGTGGTCTTTGCCGTGGCCTTCATCACCGCCTCCTAATCTCCTAGGGGTGTCATACAAGAGTTGGTGGACACCCCTAGGTCATCGTTCATCTTACTATCTATGGAGTTGGTGGCTACAATCTTAGGCTCCAGGGTCGTGGCCCTTGTTGGCTTGGATCCCACCTCGTAGTGGGTGGAGTCGTACATGTGTCTTGTCAGGTTGTATTTGGACGGTGGGTCACTATACTGGCCATCACCGCTCATCTTGTCTCCACTGCATGGCACCGGCATGGCGTCTGACCGGGCCGAGGTGACTGCTGTTGTGGCAGAACCTCCTGAGTCATATGGCCCACAGATGCTTACCATTGTCTTCTAGACCTTTGGTAATAGCACATGAGTGCCCTATAACTCGATAGTCTATCGGGTGTCCTCGGGAAACCCGAATCATCCACGTTTCATCTTTCGAGCAGGATCAATTATAGTAGCATTGTAGGATTACAACAGTGATACATAATATACAATTTTATTACATCAGAGTACAGCGGAAGTCTTACAATAACATAAGTTTACAAACCAGTATTAAGTTCTTACAAACCATTATTATTACAAACCATAGTTTTTCCATACAGGCAGTGGGTAGCAAAATAGGTACTTAGATTACATATCCAAAAGAACTTCACCCTGCCCAAGGGTGCACTTCAACACTCTCACTGCTAGGACTCTTCCTCGGGAACCAACATATAGCAGAGGCTCGTGCCAGCCTGCTCATGTTGTTCACCTGCAATAAGGGTTTAATAAACCCTGAGTACTTGAGGGTACTCAACAAGACTTAACCGACGAATAGGAAAGATTCCAAGGATATGCAAGGTAAGGGCAATCAAGGTGAGTTTGTAGCAAGATCAAGAATACTTTTGCGGAAAACTACACTAAAGTGGATCCTTACTTTCCAAGTTTTATACTTCCAATTGATATTAAGAACTATCATTAGCATCTATTCTAATTCCAAGCACTTCTTATAAAACCATCACAATATGATCTCATAACTAAAGTTCCAGTTGATTAGCTACGATGCAGGACAGTTGATCAAGTCTTCTTCACCGAGAAGCTGCGGCGATTCAAATCGGTTTGGCCCAGCTGGGGTTTCCTTACCACACAACATATACAGGGTTAGGTCCAGACCCGTGCCTGTATACATCAACCCTCACTTGGATCCTCCATTACGAGAACCGGTCCAACGCTACCCGAGAGCATAGTACCCACTTTGTTGTGTCATTCATCCCTGACGGATTCACAGGAGTGTGTTACACGATACTCTCGCCATCTCTCCACTCCTAGTGTGCGGTTATCGTTCCCCATAAAGGAATAGCCTAGATGCTAGGCTTACCAGAGTATGTGGCCAGTACTACAAATCATGATCACAAATAGGCCGTACAACGAACGGTCCTTAACCAACACGAACGGGGTCACTATGCCCAGCCTCAAACTGGGCGCAAGCTAAGATTCCGCCTGGTCTAGATTTATAAAACATGATCATCCTCATACTTTAGGTTGATCTTTAAATTTAGCAAAACCTACCTCTAGCATTTATATCTAAGCAACACTAAGCATTTTAACAAATATTACTTAAACATAGGTACCATGGGTAAGTAAGGATAAACAAGGTAGTCATGCAACAAAGTTTATCATACAACTCCTGATACTTAAATGCAACATTCATAAGACTTATGTGAGAAACATTTTATAAAAACACAAGGGATGGTTTATGCTCCGGGGCTTGCCTGCAGTGTCGGGGTTGTTAGTGGTTTCAAGATTAACCCCACTCTCCAACTCAACACCCTCTGAGTGAACACCCACCTTAGAGGTCTGCTCAACTAACGGGTCTCCACTTTCGTTCACTATACGTTAAGAGGATGCATACTTAAGAATGATGCTAACATGGCATAACATAAAAGGGACATTTAGAAATGATAAACATTAGTTATCTACTTGAGTACAACTTTCCTTCACGGTATAGTTACAAGCAGTTATCATAAAACATTTCACTTTTTACCCAAGAGGTTGCATCTAAGAGTTAAATAGGTTCATTAACATCTATCTATCATTTACTAAAAGTAAGTTAAATACTTCTCTTATAGCAACTATCAACACCTCATAATTAAAAGGTAGTTATTCTCTTAAGCAAGTAGATACTATCATGAAGAAGCATATATTTAATCAATCAATTTCCATTGCCTTGGAATAGTAGGGTAAAATATTCCAATGTCCACAATCAATCCAAAAATACAAATCATCATCTTAATGATATCTTTGAAATCATTTTCATAATTTTATTAATTCATAAATCAAGCCTTCTTAAGTGAAACAATTATTTTAACTCAAAACAGTACCAAACTTTTTGTGTAGCTTCACAACAGTAGATTAAGGTTGCGCATAAATTTTCATGAATTTTGGAGTTATATTTTGATCTATGAAAATCATGGAAGTTATATTTCTTAATTAAAACATGTAATTTTTAGTCACCCAAAACTTACTGTTTTTCTTAGATTTATATTTTTCCTATGTTAAACATACTAACAATAGCTTACTCACAAAGTTTCACAATTTTATCACCATTATTTATTTAGTTATGAAATTTACAAGATTCAGTATTTAATTCTTTCTAGAAAATAGAAAAGGAAAACTTTCTTTACTCTCCCTCTCTTGGCCCGGTCCAGCGACGTTGGTGGCCTAGCTGTGGCCTCGGCCTAGCTGCTCTCTCTCTCTCTCTCTCTCTCTCTCTCCCTTTTCTCTTCTCCTGGCCCGAGCCGGCCTAGGCCAAAGCCAAGGCCCAAGGCCGAGTCGGCCTAACTCGCTCTCTCCTTTCCCCTTCCTCTGCTCCCGCCTCCGATGGTGAGGGTACTCCGGCCAGCCGGAGTTCACAGCCGGTGAACAATCCAATGAAGCCAAGGATGCAGCTGTCATCGCTTCTCCCTTCCGCACTCCCTGGTACACCTTTTTCCTTCTTTGGTGATCGGTGGTGAGCGCACCCACAACTCCAGCGGCATGGCAACGACGGCGATGACAGCTCCAACGAACGGTGGCTCCTCCGGTCGTGCTATCTCCCTATTCCTCTCCCTTCTGCTCCACTAAGTCCTCTCCTAGCGAACCAAACAACTTAGAACACCATGGCTCCTTACTGGCGAGCATGGTGGCTTGGCGGAACTCTGACGAGGTCGGCTCCGCACCAAAGCATGCCTTTGATGCTACTAAGAGCATCAGAACATTCCTCTCTACCTCGTGTACCCATCCGAGGGGTAAATCGGATGAATTCGAGCACGAAGGTCACTCACCATGGCCATGGCGGCATGGGCGAGCGGTGCACGATGACTACATGACGTCCTAGCCTATAGGGCATGGTAGCATCTAAACCTACTTCACTAGCGCACTCACGAGCTCACCTAGCTTTACGAACAGCGGCTGGTTGGCTCTAGAAGATGGTGGTTGATGGTGGTCATCGAAGATGGCGGCTTCGGTGGTGTTCTCTGGTGGCGAGGATGTGTTCCATCGCGTCTGCTTGTGCGCTGAAGAAAAAGGTGAGCCGATGAGCAACAAGGGACCTTGAGGAGCATAAAACATGAACAAAATGGATTAGAAAAGGGTCTGTGGTGCACTGGCCGCACAGAGGGGGCTCACGGCGGCGCGGTGACCTCCGATGAGGAAGATGACCCCACGCGGCTTGCTCAAATGGGAAGGAGTAGCTCTGGTGGACTTAATCGGGGCACAGATTGGTGGCAGACATGGTGACAAATGGAATTTGGGATTGGTAGAGTGAGGAGGGCGAATTGGAGCTTGAGTTGCTCACGGTGGTGATGGCATCGGGTGGAAGGAGAAGAACGGAGGGATGCTCTGTGGCTCAAGTAGGAGAAGAAGAGGTGGCAGGTGGCTTCAAGATGGCCAGCAGCTGCTTCCCAAGGCGGTGGCGAAGCTGTTGCGTGGCCAAGCATGGGCAAGCGGCGTGGCATGCTCGGTGGTGGCAAGCAGAAGGTGCCGAGCTATGGCCTCCATCTAACAGAGAGATGAAACATGAAACATGTTTCCATGTTTCAATAGAAACAACAACAAAATGATGGATTAGAGCAGGACAGAGGAAGAATTAGGAGATGCTCCAAAAAAAGGAAAGTTGTTCAGCACCTCAAACACTACAACTTTGCTTAAAGAACCAAGAACTGAAACTGAATAGGGCAAGAGATAGAAGTAGGATTAGATTAGGTCTACATATGAAACATTCATGTTTCAAAGCTAAAACATGCATGTTTCACTAGTAGGTTTCAAAAGTAATTGGATTCGCATCTTTATGGATTTAGTTGATGATTAATTAGTGAATAAACCACTCAACTATTTTCACCATCTCATAGTACAAACTTTTTACTAACCAATAGTTCCAAAAGTTGAGACAATTTATTTAGCAAAAAATCATTTTAATTGAGCTCTCAAAATTGAACTTATAAATCCATTCCAACACTTAATCAAAAGAGCTTAAGTATTGAAATTTCATTATACTTTCAAAGTTGGGACTCCATTTTTAAATAGTTGGACTTGGGATCATGCCCCACACTTGTTCCTAGTGTAATTACACTAATTACACTGCCAAGTTTATTAAGGCATAAACACATGTATTTTAATGGAATTAAAAAATAAAAGGTCACAAAGTACCTTGAAAGGATTTTTTATTTGAGCTCATTACATCATAGCAATGCATTATAACAAAGTAATTAAATATTATTTTATTGGATGCATCACATGGTGATCTACTAAACATGGTGCATTGTGCATGATGATGACATGACCAGTTTTAGTTTTTGCTTAACACCTAGGGTGTTACAGCTGTCCCTTTGGTCCTTATAGGGTCAATGTGGCGTGCCTGCTCCTGTCAGAGCAGGCGTGCTGGGCAGAGCTCAACCTCTCCTCATTCCTCTTAGGGGTCAGGTTGGCAGAGAAGTCATGTGGCCTTGTGCCGCATGTGGTGAAGACAGAGAGAGGGGGAGAGGTCATGGCTAACCTCTGCCTTAGTGTGTGGCCCAGGTTCGCATAACTTAGCCAGGCCTCGGTCATTTGGGCTCATGTCAGCTTTCATACCGTGGGCCACTCGGCCTGATGACTAATCAATGCCTTGAGACACCTAGGGTATGATAACCCTGACAGTAGCCCCTAAGCGTTTTTGTGATCATGAAGTGATCGCGAAAGCTCTAATATGCGCGTGTGTTGAGTGCGAGTTCAGAGTCACGGCTGGCTCGAGCTTCGACGCTCGACCCCTTGTGGGATAGTGCGTTCAATGCGGTAGGTGGCTGTTACATCAGCCCCGCTTAGATGCCATGATGGTGTGGTACGCGACTGCTGAGCCCTGTTGTGCCAGTGTGCTGCATATTGGGGTTCATGATCTAGGTGAGGTCGAGTTGTCTCGTCGACGCTATACCAGCTCTGCCTTTAGGAGGATCTCAATTTCCCCAACCTCACGTGGGCATTTGACATTAGCTGTGGCCTCCCATGTTTCGCCACACAGCGTGGGGGTCTCAGGCTACTTAGTCCTCCCTCAGGCCTTTAAATAAGGACCTTCCTACCTGTTATACCACCTTAAACCGCGTCTACGTATTGCTTTTAGCCGTTTGAGAGGCTGAACGAGGAGAGGGAGAGAAGGAAAGAGGTAGATGTTATCGAGCGAATTCTAAGGGTACTAGACATGCGGCCTACTAAGGGTCATCGGTGGTGGTCGACGACTGATGTCACCTTCTTCCAACAGCCAGTGTTGGAGATTTCGAGTAGGGTAGTATGAGGCGGCATGATCTTCGGTACCGCAGCTTTGTGACCTCGTCGACTCCCGAGGCCCTTTGGCTCAGATGAGCGAGGCGGTCCTCGCTTTGGGTGGTTCCATCATGTTGTCCCTATCTTTGTGAGACAACGGTGCTACAGTCGTTCTCCTCCTGCGTCTTGTGCTCAAGGAGCTGCCGTGCTGGGAGGAGGTTTGCGAGGTGCTCCTCTCCGTTTCGTTTGTTTGCAGCGGCTGAGGGGAGCGCCCCGCAAGCCTCCTTGTAGCATCATAGCTTTTAGAGCTTGGGCCGCTTCTACCATGCTAGAAATGTTAGTCTCATTGTGTGGCACTAGTCACACACGTTTAGGGGTCAAAGAAAAAAATTGTTCGCTAGAAGTCATGGTTTTTGTTTGATTTGTCATTGGTACCCAAACTTTTGGGATGGGTTTGTTCGTATTTGAGTTATATTTCCTGAGTTCTAATCTGGGATTATCTTCTGATATTATGTTTCCAAACGGTGCTAGGGTCTTTGAGGCGTATTGAATAGGGGTCATTGTCTTGACCTGGTACGTTTGGATCATGACTCTCACAGTTGTTGTGGAGTTGTGGAAGGCAAAGGGCTGCTACGGCATGTTCTGGCTGGTCATGGCTTGCTGCGGCTGGCCGAAGGGGGCTGCTGCTGCTGGACGTGTGATAGAACCACCCAATTTATACAAGTTCAAGTACGACTATCCCCGTTTAACACATTGACACGCACATACTTGCACTCATATAAACCTGGTAGTCCACCGAGTGTCACGAAGGACCTCAGTAAATCAACTTCACAACCAAGACCGTAATAGATTAAGTAAATACACATCACATACATGGAGTTGTGGCATAAATAATGTTACAAATGAGTTCACAAAAGATAGCACAAGCTCGGTTGTCAAAACCAATTAGAGAAAACAACATAGCTTTCAAATGATTACAATAACATAAGTTCCAAATACATTGCTAGCATAAGTGACATCCTCCAACAATAGCATGTAGATGAGAAATAAATATAGAGTCATCGAGCCCACCAGTGGTTAGCCACCATCTTTAGTAGGCCGAGAACTGCACCGCAACATGGTGGGATAAACCCTGAGTATGAGGGGGGGTACTCAGCTAGACTTATCCATTATAAAACTAGAAATAATATGACACCAAGGAGTATGCAAGGCTTTATCGGTGGAGCTAGCTTGACAACATTTTGCATAAAAGCTTAAGTACATAACTTACATAGTATACCTTTAGCATCAAGTTAAAACCTATTCATTTAGGCATCTCTAGATTAGCACCTATACTAGAACAATCACTTGATTATAATAAACAAACATTAGTAACCATATCCAATGTAGTCATTAGAGAACATCATCATCATCATAACCATTAAGTTTCATTAAGTGTTTCTGCATTACCACTGCTTAGTCAAGTTCTGACTATCCAGGAGAGACAGCGACTTGAATCGATTCCTACCCAGCTAGGAAATTATTCTGAACACAAACCCCGGTCTACCAGCCACGGCAGCCTAATGTCACCCTTGGTACAACTCGGGAACCAAATTCATGGGTTCGATCAGCGCCACACCCTTAGGGACACCAATATGCCAAGATGTTCAGGACTTTAACCCGCCCTTAGGCTCATGCCATTGACTCCCTGCATATCCTTACTACCAACCAGGGTGCGCAATTTCACTTAACGGTTTCCCAGCCTAAGTTGAGCTACTCGGCTTCGGGGTCGGAACAAGTTATCTGGCCAACTAAGTGTTAAGCATGTGTTCAACATCACATGAGGATGTACAGCGAATCAATCCTTAATTGACACAGACAGGGATAGATAGGCACCTAGGACCTCAATGTCCTTTCACTTCTCTATCTCAATCCTGCCCGGTCTCCTTTCATTTATTAACACATGGTTATTTCTATGATAGCAAATATTGCCAACCATGACCAGATGTCCACCTATATCTCACAGGTGATAGGAAATCACCCAACTTCTACCGACTAAGCATGGCTAAGCATATATATTCAATCTGGACCTACATAGGGTTGAAGGTATATATAGATCTGGACAAGGAAGATATATGCATCAAGTGTTTTCATTCAACTCCTACAACCTAATGCATCAAACACATACAACTCAATTTTATATTTATAGAAACGTAGGAGACTTAGAATGCTCTAGGGCTTGCCTTGGATCCAACACTAGGTTAGTGTTTGTTAGATGACACTCGCTTGACGAGCATCTCCCATCCTGGCACTTGCTTAGTCCTTCCATCCTCAGGATAGGTCCACCAAACACCGTCTTCGGGTTTGGCTCCAACATCATGTCCTTCATGTGGTTCATCTAGCATACCTAAATGAGATGCAAGATGCAAGTGCATGAATATGAAGAATAGCAATATGAGATGCATCACATAAGAGCATTCAAGACAAGCACAAGATTATGCCAGACATAGCCACTTATAGTTATTTAACTAAATATCACACAACTTATTATAAATAGATAACAAGTATATTAGGCATGGCACACAAGTTTCACAAGGTCTCAGGTCTATTAACTCAATCACCATCCAAGGCATGAGCCACACTTAGCAACACACAAAGCAAACAACTATAACTAGAATCTGTCATTTTCTGGACTGCAAACAGCAGCTACATGGTTTGATCATAACTAGAGTTATATACTTATATACATCCAACAAACATGAAAAAAGACTTTCTGCAAAGCTTATAAAATTGTCTACAACTTTCTTAGAAACATCTCAAGCTAATTCAACAGTTATCAAAGTCAAACACATCAATTCCTCAGATCTGTTCGGCAATTCCAGAGAGCAAGCACTTCTAACTACAAACTTCAAATAGCTATAACTCACAAACCATTTGGCCAAATACCATGAAATTTAACACAAGCTAGATGAGTGAGTTATCTACAACTTTGTTATAAACAAGATTCACAACAAGCTTCATATTAATGGTGTAATTAGCATGGCAATAGGAACTACACCAAAAGTCATTCACAGAAAAAAAAATAGAGAGCAAAATACATTTCACTAATGTTCCAAACTTGAACTTGGGCAAAACCAAGGTTAAGAACAATTTAAATACATCAAGAGAATACTAGAAAACATAGTGTCCTACCCTAAATAAATTATTTTCATGCCTTTATTAATTTATTTAGATAATTAGGTGGAATTATGAGCATACATCAAGAGTGCACAATAAATTCTACAAAAATTACAGTAGCTCATACATGTCCCCAATAGGCTACTGCAAAATTTCATAGCATTTGAACAAGTATAGCAATTTCCATGAAAAAGACAAGTTGCTATTGCAAGAAATCATGTGAGAGCAAGATAAATAAAAAACTCAAAAAAATTTGTAAACATATAGCCATATTATGAATCTACATGACATAACAACATCAGACCAAGGTAAAGGAACAACATTTTCCATTTTTACACCTTCATAATATTTATAAAGCATTTAAAACTATCTATCAAGCTCCAATCAAGTTAAATCAATAACTCCATAATACTGCATCCAATGGATATGAAATTTTTACCACAGCATCCACATAGCATCAGTAGCCTACCAAAAAAATTTTACATCAATTGGAGTAGCACAACATTAGATATGAAAATAACAAGCAAAACAAGTTAAACTTACCTATTAACAAGATTAAATCAAAACATTATAAAAATAGCACACAACTAGTATGTTTAATATTTTTTGTAGCTAGAGCATGTCAACACAAGATTAATACAACTAGAATTATAATTTTTGGACTTCTATAACTCAAGATATGCATCTATCCATCTTAAAAGCATTTCTAAAAGCACTTTACAAGAATAAATAAAAACAGCAAAAACTTCTACTAACACATATCATATTATGACTCTACTATGTAGATCTATTCACAAGGATTCCAAAAAAAATTTTATTTGCTATTTTATGATTTTTATATGAATTAATATGAATTTCCAAAGTTCATCCAATTTCCTACAAATAGGTTCTTATGAGTCTATAGTTGTGCACTTAGGCCCTTCCCTTTCATCGAATTCTTGCATGAAGTCCCTATCAAGAATTTGAAGCAGAGGACATCAGGGAAACGGCTGGTGGCAGCCGGAGAAGGCTCATCTACGGCGGTGGAGTGGCGCTACGGCTGCGTAGGGCTTGCGTGCACCCGTGAGACTGCTCGGCTTGGCCCGAGGCAGGCCAGGTCGACCTAGCCGCGCGCATCGGTGGCTCCTAGCTGGTGGCATGGTGGTGGTGACACTCCGGTGGCTTTTGGCTCGGGCGACCGTGCGCACGAGGTGGAGCACAACGAGGCGGAGGCGATGGTGTACGTGACCGTGGCTGTGGTAGGGAGTAGACGATGCAGGCGGTGTTGGAAGAGGAGGAGGGAACGATGGTGGTGGAGCTCCATGGCTCGGGCATGGTGAGCCAAGAGAGGGAGAGGTAGAGAGTGAGCAAATGAGAGAGAAGGGAGGGTGCTCGGGCTGTCAAGACGAGCGAGCAGGGCGTCGTGGCACGCATGCGAGCGAGCGCGAGGCCACGCGGCAGTAGCTTCCTGCGCTCTGTAGGCCAAGCACACTATGCCGATTCAAAATCTGAAGAACTAACTATTACCACTGCAAACATACGACTGAATGTAAATCTTCCTCCTTTCGTAACTCCTAAACCATTTTGTTTTGGTACAAGCTATAGTAACCAAAGTTGTAGAGCTACGTGAGATCTCCAACTTTTCTTAAAGTGTCAAAGTCTGATTTGGCCTAGATTGGAAGGTATGGAACTCCAAAGGAGGGTATCCAAAACTGAATCTAGAGTTTCAGTTTTAAACCGACTAAAACTGCGCTTTTCTCCACTTCGTATCTCCTAAACCGATTGATGATTCGATCATCCAATTGTTCCTGGTGATAGAGCTACATGAGTACTCCAATATTGCTTAAAGGATCATGGTCCGATTCAAGTTGGTTACGAGATATAACTCCTCAAAGTAGGGTACCTCAAAACTAACTTTCAGACTTAGAAACATTCAGATATTGGCAAGGATTTCCATTGCGATTAGTAGTTTTGGAATTAGAGTTTGAAGATACAAACGAGCTCCAAACCTGATGAGACTTGTTTTGTTGTTTACAACACAAAGTGCACTTCAACTCATATTAAGGAATCCAATTGAGCTGCCATATGAATTTGGAAGATAAAATGTCACAAACATATCAACCCATAGCTGTCAATCACAGACTTAGAAATATTTGAGGTCCAAAATAGCACTGCATCAAAATTCAAGGACACTGTTTGAGGCACTTAGAGGTTGATCTAGACTTGGGTCCAAAACAAAGTTTGTAGCACACAAACTAAAATACACCTTTTATTTAGGGTCAAACATAAAAACAGGTACAGAGCCTACAATTCTACTTTGGTCAAGGCAGCATCACAATAAAGCTTAAATCAGAGTTCTAGACCAATTGAGGTATTTTCTTGGCATTTGCTCCACATGAACCCTTCATGACTTTTGTTGTAGAGTTTAATTAGAGTCCTTTGGGCAAGGTTGCAATGTTTGGTCAATGACACATGTTCTCATTCACTTAGTAGTGCAATTCAAGCAAAGATATAACTTATCATTTCATGTGACTTCTTGATTCCAAACTTCATGAAACTTTTCCAGTGATCACTATAAACAGAGAGTGATGTGAGACACATGAAAGAAGTTCCATTAAAATTACACAAACATACATTTGGAAAGGGTATACATGTAAGCAAAGGTGCATTATCCAAGTTTAAGTTGGGGCTCATTTCCATAGATTTGACCTCAACACTTGATCCCACTTCCAATATAAGGAACTAAAGCCCTTGGTTACCACCTAACATGTCATGTTTGAGCTCAAACCGCTGCTTAACTGGTGACAAACACCTAGGGTGTTACAGCCCTCCCCCTTAAGAGAATCTTGTCCCGAGATTCAGGGCGAAAGACTTTCAAGGGAAGAAAGCATGTCGTCCATTTTCCAACATTGGTGATAGCAGTAGGCTATTTAGTGTTGAGTATCAGAGGAGCTAATTTGGTCAAGATAACTTTCTAATACTTGCCCTTTGTAGTAAATTTTTGTCTAAAGAATTTCCTTCATTGACTTCCATGAAGCATAGTTACTTTGGGAGGAATCCAAGACAGCTTAGTACTTCATTCTTGGTATAAGGAGAGTGTTTTGGATTATAAGCTAACTACCCATAAGAATTTGTTTCTCTAGTGAATATAACATTGGCCATATGGACCTTGCGCTAGACCACAAGCTTCTGAAGGTTACTCATCACAATGGTTCCACATTTGTTCACAAGGTTTGAAAAGCAGTCCTCTACCAAAGTGGCTTGAGTACAACTTTCCATAAGGGGTGACGTAAAGGATGGGGTAAACATTCTCTGAGGCTATGGGAAACCGACTAACCAACAGACAAAGTTTGTGCAGGTCGTAATTGTCCAATCACTCAGATGCTAACTGATGGAAAACTACATAATGTTCCATGTGTGCAGTTCTCTTTCTCTGATAACAACACAGTATTATCTAAGTATATTGAGTGAACGGTGAATGTGATAGCTGACTCTATCGACTCAGCATTTTTTACTATCATTACTTAAGGAGATTCTCGTATCCAAACGGTAATAGTTATTGGGTTGAATCTGATGCAACCTCTCGGGTAAAAACACATGAAAGGTACAAAGGGCATGTCAGCATTGGAAACACTACTGAAGAAGGAGAATAGCGAGGCCTAGAGGACAACAAGGTTGCTAGTGTACACCAAACTAGAGAATCAGTACACTACCAAACAGGTTGAGTACAATTTTCCTTCATGGTGCGGTTGCATAGTAAGTTGAGTTGATTTGCACTGTAGCAAAACTAACCTTCTTAGACTGCATTTGACATTGAGGCTTTTGTTCTAAGGTCAATCAATATCTCAAGATCATAATCTAAAATCTGTGGTTTGACACCTCCAAATTGCTTTCGATTCGCAAGGGTACAATTGACTTGTAGAACACCTTGACTACTCGAACATTTTTGATAGAAGAGGCAAAAGAAAGGCACAAAGGGGTGCAAGGAGTCTTCTCTATGAATCTAAAGGTTTATCTAATGGAAAGACATTGACCGTGTTGCTAATCTTTGCATCAATTACAAGTATAACCTTCTAATATTAGGGATGATAGCAATCAAGTAGAGAAATCATAGATTCTGTACACCTCATTCTTCAGTTTATATCTCACCAATCTATTTTGCACAAATTTTGGTAGGCATGTAGACCTAGGAGTCCTCTAATTACTGACCAAAATTCAGCTGAAAAGGACACCATTTGACTATCCAAACAAATCAGCTACCAAAACTGCTCTGTTCTGAAATTGCAGCGAACTGAACTGACAAAATATCTCTCAAATCTGATGGTTCACTTAACAATTCCTCAAACCAACTTAAGACATTGAAGTATCCTATGTGAGGAGTGAGGTCACCAAGTTTAGGGCCAATCCAACCTCGTTTGAGTCACTAATCGCTGGCTTGAAGATGACCAGTCCAGTGCCACAAAATCTGGACAGATTCCTTGTTCTCCCTTTTCTTTGCTTCACACGTTGTGGTGTGTGTTCTGCACTCTCTAACTTTTCTTATAGCAGCGGTAGCTCTTCTGTCTAAGGATGGAGGCTAGGGTTTTCCTCACATGTTTCTCAAGGAACAATTTCAACCATTGATCTAGACACCAACTTGACGATCCACAAGCATTGGACTTGTGGGTTATTTTGTGGGGCACTAAGCATACTCCACATGGAGGGACAGTCCGACAAAGATAAGGAACCATTTTTGGTTATCCATTGGCACTTCATCTAGTAGAGTCCTAAACAAATCCTTTTTGCGGCACCTAGGTGCCTAGTGATGCTGACTGGTACTAGGGACATGTTTTCGCTAGCTCTTTACTTAGCTGATTCAACACCTTGTACTATCTGTGTGATTGTCCAAGATGGAATTGACTTGGGACACATGATCTGGGGAAGAAGGCAGTAATTGCATTACTGACCGACTTTGCTGTTTCTTCGCTTAACATTGTTCTGTGAGACATAGCCTTCGTAGCTACCAAGAAGTCGTTACCTAGCTAGAGATTAACCTTCCTATTGATAACTAATTAGTTATCTCTCAACACTAAAAGTTCTAGGTCTTCACTCTCAACAACAACAATTGTGGATGATGCATAACAAATGGTCGCCATCGAAGTCAACAAACAAGGGGTCACACTAAAGATAGTTGATCTCGACTGTGTGATTCGCATGTACATAATGATCAAGACTTGGATAGCCCAGCCATAAACACCATGCGACGATCGATTATTATCCAACTAATAACTTGTCGGTGTTTAGAAACCACCGACTATTAAATTTAGTGGATTGCACGTTTGGGTTCGAATGGCTGTGCAAAGAGGACACGAGGATGTATATTGGTTTAGGCAGAATATCCCTACGTCTAGTTGCGAGATGCTGATCGTGTTACTTGCACTGAGTTTATAGTAGGGGTTACAAACGATTGAGAGAGGGACGAGCTCCCAAGTCTCTAGGGGTTGAGGTTGAGAGTGTGTTTTTCCGGTTTGTGGGATTGCGATCGGCTCATTGAGTCATTTCCCCAAAAGGTACTGCGCTTTCCCTTTTATAACTCCAAGGGAAAGGCCAGTCATACAACAGAGGGAATGGAGAGAGAAGAAAGACAGAAACCCAAAATGAGAGGGAAGGGGTCCTGGAGCTATGATGTTCCCATTCTCCTGGTGGCAGGCCCTGACGGTCTGTAGATGATGGGGACATCCCCATGCTGCAATCTTGCCTACCACTGGTCCCACACGGGGGTGTCGTGGGTCATTTGTGGCGTTCCATACCGCCCGAGAGGACGATATAGTCAACGGACTCCACCGACGGAGGCCACACCGGAGTTGAAGGCACAGTGTAGAACCATCGGTGTCTGACGGGGGTCGCACACAGAGTTGGTGAGACATGATCACCCTGCTAACACTGAGGCGACATGAGCTTCGAGAGATGGCATGTCGTAGTCGCCGGCCACGTGGAAGCGTACCTGCCCACGGGGATGACCGGTCACAGTTGCAGGCCGCGTGGAAGCATCCCTGCTCACAGGGATGACCCATCATGGTCACAAGCCGTAGGGAAGCATACCTACTTCCCTTTTTGTGTCAAGGGCATGCGTTCGTGGCAGTTGAGGCGGCACAGGCCCCTTTCGGGATCTTTCCTCCACTCCTAAGAATGGATCTGACCCCCCAGGGGTTGGGCGAGGCGGAGTCCTCTCCTAGGGGGTCGAAACAGGCGAGAACCATGCTAGAGGGGTCAGGCGAGGCAGAACGCCCTCTAGGCGGGCTGAGGCCGATGTCTTTTGACTCTTGCCTTATGGGTGTCGTACTATCGGTACCCAACATAACTTGTCCAACATTAAGTGTTGTGTGCCCTTTTGATCCAATAGTGGTGACATAAGTTGCTCACTAGATGACCAACGTCATTATAGAGACAGCCAAGTAGAGTCACTTGTCTACCATCTCTTGTAGTCTGTTAATGTTGATGTCAGTGACCTATTCTTCAAAGGTTATCCTTTTGCAACTTAAGATGGAAGCTCTATCACATTTGGTCTGATGTATGGATCTTTTGATAAGATATGGGAAGATAATCAAGGAAAAGCTCATGTGAAAATAATACATCGGTGTTCTTCCATAATGGATGATGACTAGAAACCATGTACCCGCACGTGCCGAGTAGCACAGCCTTGTGTTGGCCGCCCACAGGAGGTCCTCGGTTTCGTCGTGGCACCGTTAGTTGCTACTCATAACACCATTACCGATCACACAACCAAGGTGAAATTTCAAGTGGCACAGATGGGGTTGTATGAACAAGCATTATGCGAAGGAGGGATAGCAAGCAAAGGTAGTCACAAGGTCAGGAGTCAATAAGGAGGTGATTCAAAGATCAAAACATAGCGCAAGAGAACCCAACTTAATTGTTGAAGACAACTGAGCAGGGGACTCTTGCTTTAATTTTCACGCACACCTTGCATCTACCAGGGGAAACAACCAGATAATCAATTAACATGAGATTCAGTCACGTCGGGTAGGAACACAAGATCAAGGCTGATGCACACTTAGAGGCTTGGGGAAGTTGAATATGAATTAAGCAAACTTCAAGGATAAAACTGATATACCAATCAGAGATTGAATTGATAAGGTAGCTACATGATTTGCAAGTAAAAGATTTCAAAACCACGACAAAGAGAGATTACATTACACCAACTTATCTTTGGGGAGAGGCAACCAGGAGGTCCATCATGGATTTGGGTATGGTCTCCACAATTGGCAAAGAACAACCATGGTCAATGGCTGGCGTTAGCGAGAACTTAACTTGGTTGGTCGATCAAACAAGGTCTTCGTAAAAGGGTGCTAAACAACCACGGCATATGCAAACATTTAAGGGAACTAAGCTTGGGCTTACGGGTCAAGCAAAGGTATGGATATGGGTCTTTGTAGCACAACATTCAAGGGCTAGCAACCATATGTATGGGCTCAGACTTCTAAAAGAAAGAACTTAATTGGAGACGACAACCATGAGATTATCATAACTTGGAGGTTGTTCTAGGATAGCGCTCTTTAA
This sequence comes from Saccharum hybrid cultivar R570, assembly GCA_038087645.1. NCBI lineage: Eukaryota > Viridiplantae > Streptophyta > Magnoliopsida > Poales > Poaceae > Saccharum > Saccharum hybrid cultivar. The sequence continues at coordinate 7,012,008 of JAQSUU010000038.1, forward strand.
CACTCGTATGCTTACCGAGTACAAAAAGAGGTGATAACTATGGAACTACCAAGGTAACAACACACCCACATATAAATCATGGCCTTGAGCAAGCATTTCAGAAACTTAATCAAAATAGCTCAAGCAACTATTACTAAGCACAAAGCTCACGCATATAACAAGCATTTATCTACAGCAACACAACACATGGATTCTAAGTACAAGGATCATGATGCGAGATGTGCCACTAAGCATGTTGATATGATCAAGTCTTTAGGGACAAGATGATTTTTAAGATAGGTAGCAAAAGGGGTCCAAAGGGTTTTGGGCTTGGTCTCACCAACAGGCACATGGACGTACCACAGGCAAGAGTTAGCATTCAGGAGAACTTAGTGGGGTGAGGTTAGCAAACACACGTGTAGGCTCAAGTCTTTTAAGCAATGAGGTCTACTTAAAGGCAACTATGAGATGAGCACAACGATAAGGCTTGATAACAACTCATGCACTCACCGAGGGCAAGAGGTTACACAACTCTTGGTAATACCTAGAAAGCAAGCAACCATGCATATACATCTAAAGAACTAATGTGAAGATAACTTGAACTGAAGGTCCTCACATTATATTTAAAAGAAAGCATGTGCAGGCTTCTAACAGGGTATAACTACAAGTTTTAGTTTCCAAAAGGTTGAAGTTTCTGTTAACTACTAACTTGTCATCTAATTCCTTTGGGAGCAAACATACAAGGCAAAGCTAATCACACATTATCTTCAAACACAGCTATTCAAGCAGCATGGAACAAAGCATTTTGTCTAGCTTCACTCAGGGAAGATAGTAACATCACATTAATCATAAGTTACTTATTATTAGAACAAAGGTGAGAAAAGCATAGTTATGCATAAAGCAACAATCATGATAATGCATGCTTCATCCTATTCATCCTCACAAAATTGCCCGGCTTGGCAATCACATTCTATATCAGTGGCATAACACGTACTCTCTTGATATATAGCTAGTCATCAGCTACATTCAATCTACGCATTCATGGTTAGTGTACCTACAGAAAAGTTCATTTCAGCCCAACCCAACATGATATATGAGCAGAAATAAAAGTTATATATATATATATATATATATATATATATATATATATATACTTCTGTATCAAAGCTACCCGATGATTGAATTTGCTACCCACAATTAAATACACACCATACACACATGTAAACATGGATGTATAAACATACCAAAACCAGCTCTCCCTGACCACATGCTCACATCTTGCGGTCATACCATTCATCAACTTACCTTCTTACCTAGGCATAGAAGCGACGTTGTAAAATTAAAATGCAGAATTTAAAACCCCCAAAGTTAGTCTTACTTAAAGCCACCTAGTAATCCTTAATTGGGCTTAGCTGGAGTTTGTCGCTAGCATAGTTTTGCAAATTAGTTTTGACAAATCTGCCTGTCGCTAAAGTTTTAGTCCAAATAGGCTTTTAAAACCAAAACTTTTGTTTTTAAACTATGTACATGACAGTATTATGCTTAATATTGCTCCAATGCTAGCTATGACAGAACCGCCCAATTTATACAAGTTCAAGTACGATTGTCCCCGTTTAACATGTTGACACACACATACTTGCACTCATATAAACCCCGTAGTCCACCAAGTGTCATGAAGGATCTCGGTAAATCAACTTCACAACCAAGACCGTAATAGATTAAGTAAATACACATCACATACATGGAGTTGCAGCAGAAATAATATTACAAATGAGTTCACACAAGATAGCACAAGCTCGGGTAACAAAACCAATAGAGAAGACAACATAGCTTTCAAATGATTATAATAACATAAGTTCCAAATACATTGCTAGCATAAGTGACATCCTCCAACAATAGCATGTAGATGAGAAATAAATAGAGTCACCGAGCCCACCGGTAGTTAGCCACCATCTTCAGCAGGTCGAGAACTACACCTACACACATGGTGGGATAAACCCTGAGTACGAGGGGTACTCAGCTTGACTTACCTATAATAAAGTAGGAATAATATGACACCAAAAAGTATGCAAGGCTTTATCGGTGGAGCTAGCTTGACAACATTTGGCATAAAAGCTTAAGTACATAACTTGCATAGTATATCTTTAGCATCAAGTTAAAACCTATTCATTTAGGCAATCACTTGATTATACTAAACAAATATTAGTAACCATATCTGGTGTAATCATTAGAGAACATCATCATCATCATCATAACCATTAAGTTTCATTAAGTGTTTCTACGTTACCGCTGCTTAGTCCAGACGGTGACTTGAATCGATTCCTACCTAGCTGGGGAATTATTCTTAACACAAACCTTGGTCTACCAGCCATGGTAGTCTAAGGTCACCTTTGGTATAACTCGGGAACCAAATTCATGGGTCCGACCAGCGCCGCACCCTTAGGGACGCCAATCTGCTAGGATGTTCAGGAATTTAACCCACCCTTGGGCTCATGCCATTGACTCCCCACACATCCTTACTACCAACCAAGGTGCGCACTTTCACTTAACAGTTTCTCAGCCTGAGTTGAGCTACTCAGCTTTGCGGTCAGAATGAGTTATCTAGCCAACTAAGTGTTAAGCATGTGTTCAACATGACATGAGGACGTATAGCGAATCGATCCTTAACCGACACAGACAGGGATAGATAGGCACCTAGGACCTCCATGCCTTGTCGCTTCTCTATCTCAATCCCGCCCAATCTCCTTTCATTTATTGACACATGGTTATTTCTACGATAGCAAATATAACCAACCGGGACCAGATATCGACCTATATCTCGTAGGTGACAGGAAATCACCCGACTTCTACTGACTAAGCATGGCTAAGCATATATATTCGATCTTGGACATACATAGGGTTCAAGGTATATATAGATCTGGACAAGGAAGATATATGCATCAAGTGTTTTCATTCAACTCCTACAACCTAATGCATCAAACACATACAACTCAATTTGATATTTATATAAATATAGGAGGCTTAGAATGCTCTGGGGCTTGCCTGGGATCCAACACTAGGTTAGTGTTTGTTATATGACACTCGCTTGATGAGCATCTCCCATCTTGGCACTTGCTTAGTCCTTCCATCCTCAGGATTGGTCCACCAAACACCGTCTTCGGGTTTGGCTCCAACATCATGTCCTTCACATGGTTCATCTAGCATATCTAAATGAGATGCAAGTTGCAAGTGCATTAATATGAAGAATAGCAATATGAGATGCATCACATAAGAGCATTCAAGACAAGCACAAGATTATGCCAGACATAGCCACTTATAGTTATTTAACTAAACATCAAGATAGCAATTATATTAGGCTTGGCACACAAGTTTCACAAGGTCTCAAGTGTATTAACTCAATCACCATCCAAGGCATGAGCCACACTTAGCAACACACAAAGCAAACAACTATAACTAGAATCTGTCATTTTCTGGACTGCAAACAATAGCTACATGGTTTGGTCATAACTAGAGTTGTATACATCCAACAAACATGAAACAAGACTTTCTGCGAAGCTTATGAAATTTTCTACAACTTTCTTATAAACATATGAAGGTAATTCAACAGTTATCAAAGTAAAACATAACAATTCCTCTGATCTGTTCTGGAATTCCATAGAGCAAGCACTTCTGACTACAAACATCAAACAACTATAACTCACAAACCATTTGGCCAAATGCCATGAAAAGTTAACACAAACTAGATGTGTGAGTTATCTACAACTTTGTTATAAACAAGATTCACTGCAAGCATCATCTTAATAGTGTAATTAGCTTAGCAATAGGAACTATACCAAAAGTCATTCCTAGAAAAATAGAGAACAAATTACATTTAACCAATGTTGCAAACTTGAACCTGGGCAGAACCAAGGTTACTAAAATTTAAATACATCAAGGGAATACTAGAAAACATAGTGGCCAACCCTAAATAAATTCTTTTCATGCCCTTATTAATTTATTTAGACAATTAGGTGGAATTATGAACATACATCAAAAGTGCATAGTAAATTCTACAAAAATTACAGTAGCTCATACATATCCGCAATACGCTACTGCATAAATTTCATAGCATTTGATCAAGTATAGCAATCTCTATGAAAAAGACAAATTGCTATTGCAAGAAATCATGTAATGGAAAGATAAATCAAAAACTCAACCTTTTATATAAATATATAGCCATATTATGTGTCACCATGACATTACAACATTATACCAAGGTAAAGGAACAACATTTTCCATTTTTACACCTTTATAATATTTGTAAAGCATTTAAAACTATTTATCAAGCACCAATCAAGTTAAATCAATAACTCCATCACACTACATCCAATGGGCATGAAATTTTTTATCATAGCACCCACATAGTATCAGTAGCCTACCATAGAAATATCACAGCAATTGGAGTAGCATAACATTAGATATGAAAATAACAAGCAAACCAAGCTAAACTTACCTATTCAGCAAGATTAAATCAAAACATTATAAAAACAATAAACAACTAGTATGTTTCTTATTTTTCTTAGCTAGAGCATGTCACCACAAGATTAACACAACTAGAATTACAATTTTTGGACTTCAATAACTCAAGATATGCATCTATCCATCTTAAAAGCATTTATAAAAGCACTTTAAAAGAATAAATAAAAACAGCAAAAAATTCTACTAACACATATGATATTATGACTCTACTATGTAGATCTCTTCGCAAGGATTCCAAAAAGTCTTCATTTGCTATTTTACAATTTTTATATGAATTACTATGAATTTCCAAATTTCAGCTAATTTCCTATAAATAGGTCCTCATTGGCACTATTCATATGAGTATATAGTTGTGCACTTAAGCCCTTCCCTTTCGTCGAATTCTTGCGCGAAGTCCCTATCACGAATTTGGAGTAGAGGACATCGGGGAAACAGACGGTGGCAGTAGGAGAAGGCTCGTCTACGGCGGTGGAGTGGCGCTGCGGGTGCGCAGAGCTCACGCGCACCCATGGGACTGCTCGGCTTGACCTGAGACAGGCCAGGTCGGCCTGGCCATGTGCATTAGTAGCTCCCAGCTAGCGGCACTCTGATGGCTTTTGGTTCGGCCGCGCGTGCGCACGAGGTGGTGCACAACTAGGCGAAGGCGATGGTGTACGTGGTCGTGGCTGTGGTGGGGAGCAGACGATGCGGCCGGTATTGGAAGAGGAGGAGGAAACGATGGTGGCAGAGCTCCACAGCTCGGGCATGGTGAGCTGAGAGAGCGAGAGGCAGAGAGTGAGGGAATGAGCGAGAAGGGAGGGTGCTCGGGCTATCAAGGCGAGCGAACAGGGCACCGTGGCACGCATGCGAGCGAGCGCGAGGCCACGCGACAGTGGCTTCCTGCGCTCTATCGGCCACGCACGCTGTGCCGATTCAAAATCTAAAGAACTAACTATGACCACTGAAAACATACGACTGACGTCAATCTTCCTCCTTTCATAACTCCTAAACCATTTCGTTTTGGCACAAGCTATAGTAACCAAAGTTGTAGAGCTACGCGAGATCTCCAACTTTTCTTAAAGTGTCAAAGTCTGATTTGGCCTAGATTTAAAGCTAACTAAAATTGTGCTTTTCTCCACTCCGTATCTCCTAAACCGATTGATGATTTGATCATCCAATTGTTCCTGGTGATAGAGCTACATGAGTACTCCAATATTGCTCAAAGGATCATGGTCCGATTTGAGCTAGTTTATGAGATATAACTCCTCAAAGTAGGGTACCTAGAAACTAACTTTCAGGCTTAGAAACATTCAGATATTGGCAAGGATTTCCATTGTAATTAGCATTCTTGGAATTAGAGTTTGAAGATACAAACGAGCTCCAACCTGATGAGACTTGTTTTGTTGTTTCCAACACAAAGTGCACTTCAACTCGTATTAAGGAATCCAATTGAGCTACCATATGAATTTGCATGATAAAATGTCACAAACATATCAACTCATAGCTGTCAATCAAGGTAGAGGAGCTCACTGGTGATGGAGGAGAAGCTCTGATGAGGTTTGGCACGGTCAGTGACTCTGGCGCCAGGTTCTGCAGCAGGAGAGCATCGAGGTGGAGGACACGGGGGCACTACAGGATGGTGGCTTAGAGCAGGATCTCGCTATGGCCGAGGAGGAGTGGAGGTGTGCCTTCCCTGTGGCAGTGAAGAATCATGGCACGAAGGCCGATTTCAGACGAGGAAGCTAGTGAGGTCATCGGTAGGAAGGAAAAGGCAGAGCTTTTGGGCATTGGGTGCTCACCGGCTGCATAGAAGGGCTCCGACGAGGAAGAGGAATGCAGCGAGGTTGAGGTGCTCTATGTCCAGCACGGTGAGGTACTGGGTCAGAGGCGAAGGAGGTCACGATCATGCTCTGCTATGATTACGAGGTGGTGACATGTAGCTTCAGCATGGATGCAGGGTGAGGGCGCACCGTGGTGAGCTTGGGACAGAGGAAGTTGCAGCAATGGTGAGGCTCTGGTGTGGAAGGAGAGGTGGACGTAGAGTGGTTCAGAGAAGAAGATGTCAGCATCGTGGGGCTTCAGTTTGACAGCGAGGCAAGGGTGAAGCGGAGTGCGATGCGGATGGTGGTGGTGGCATGGTGTAGTTCCGCTCGGTGGCTGTGGTGTAGCAAAGGCGACAGTGTGGGCTTGGCATGAGGCCATGGTGGTGGCTAGGGAGCTCAGCGAGCTAGGCACCGAGGGGCTCGATGCGACTATGAGGAAGAGGAGAAGAGAGTGGCGGTGGTTGGCAATGGAGGAAGAGGAACGACGGTGGCTATAGGGAGCTCGAGGGAGTAGGTGGCAACTACAGTGATATATAGGTGCGCCGCCTAGGGTTCTAGGGCGGGGCAGCAATCCTTGTCATTCTTGCAAGAGCGGGACATGCAGCGTGCATCCTACAAGGGGTGGTACGAACACCGAGGCATGGGGATGGGATAGATGTGGCGGTGGTAGTGTCTGGGGCAGACGCGAGGTAAGCGGCTCGCGTTTAGGGTTAGGGTGCTAGGGCGCAGTGGCTTCGGGCCTGCGGGGACCACGTGGGTATTAGAGATATGTATAGTATAACACATGTGTATCATGTTACTTGTACCCCAAGTTAATCTTGACTATATATATGAAAGTCACCCCCTAATTGGGTGTGAGGTGTTCCCCTAATTCTCTACATCTAATTCTCTACATGGTATCAAGAGTCCGGGAACCCTTACGGCTTCTTCCTCTAGCCTAACCCGCGCTGCCAACTCCACGATGGCACATCCACTCCCATAGCCATGATCTCCCACCGCATAGGCCCCTCTGCTTTCCTTCCTAGGCTTCGCATGACCTCACGCGCATCGCCCCGAGCATGTGAGCCTGCTCGTGGCCTTTCCCTCCCCTCCAAGCAAATTCATCTGCTCCCTACGCTATGCCATCCAATGTCGACCGAGCCCTCCCTCTCCTTAGCCACTAATGGCAACTTCTCCGGCAGTGACATGGGCTCTATTCCGACTGGTCCAATCATTGGCCCTTGTGCCATGATCTCCATCCGCTCTCACGTCCCTATCGTCCACGAGCTGGAGCATCCAAACTTCAAGAAGTGGGCACCCTACTTCAAGTCTCTAGTGGGGAAGTTTGGCCTGGCCTGCCAACCCTGCTGATCCGTAGTAGGTCATAGACGATGCCTGCATCCACAGTTGGCTCCTTGGGTCCACTGGCCCTAATGTCCAGGACCTTGCCATTGATGGCGAATAGTCGGTGCGCCAGCTCTAGGTCACCATCGAGGGCCTCTTCCTGTCTAACAAGGAGCCCCGCACCGTCTTCCTGCATGAGGAGTTCTCCTCTATGAGGCAGGGGGACCTCTCCATCAATGACTATTACCATCGCATGAAGATCATCCCCGATGCCCTGAGCGATGTTGGCCATGCTATCTCGCCGTCCTAGCTGGTCCTCAACCTCCTTCGTGGTCTCAACCTGCACTTCTCTAGCACTGCGGACAATATCGCAGACACCACGCCACTTCCCGACTTCAACACTACAAGCCAGAAGCTCGTCCTCAAGGAACTTCGCCAAGCTAATGAAGGCAAGGTTTCCACTGAGACTGCTCTTCATGCCTCTAGCTCCTCTGCTTGTGACTCTACTTGTCACTCTACCTCTATGTCCTTTGGCATAGCACAGGGACAAGGCAGCCATGGCCCTACAAACGGCAGTGGCAGCAACACATCTAACTGCAACACGAAGAAGAAGGGCGGCCTCAGCGGTGGTGGCTAGCAATAGCACCAAGGTGGATGACAGTAGTAGCAAAGTGGTCAGCACGTGCCTCCTCAGTCTGGTTCATGGGTATGTTATGGTCCACTGCCCGGCCAACACTAGCAGCAGAAGCCTTGGTTCCATCCACCGTAGCAGCAGCCAGCGTGGCATGGGCAAGGGCTGCTTGGACCTCCTCCATAGTAGCAGCAGGCGCACTTGGCTTTCGCTCTAGCTGAGTTCTCCACTCTGGCTTACCTACAGTAGCCACAGTTTGCTCCTCCACCGGGTCCTCAAGCTGGTGGATGGAACCAGGTAGGCCTCATCATGGCATTGGACCAGATGGCACTTCAGGGTACTAATCCCTGGGTTCTATACACTGGTGCCACATCTCACATGGCTTCTTTGGATGGTATATTACTCACTGCCTTCCTCCTTATTCTTCATCCATAACTATGGGCAATGGTCATTCCATACCTTTTGTCAGTTGTGGTACTTCCATCCTTCCCATAGCCAACACCTCCTTCCATCTCAATAATGTTCTGGTTGTGCTTGATATTGTGCGCAATCTTCTTTCTATTTGTCAAATTACACGTGATAATCATGGTTCTATCGAATTTGACGCACTTGGTTTTTTTGTTAAGGATCCATGGACGGGATGCGTGATTCTTCACTGCAATACAGCGGGGACCTCTACACCATCTCTCTAGTTTCACCATCCACCGCCACTAGTTACAGTCTCGCCATCATGTCCATCTTATGGCATCACCATCTTGGTCATCCGTCCAACTTCGTCGTCGCTTCCCTTAGAAACATGTTGATTATCACATGTAATAAAACAGCACGCTCATTGGGTCATGCCTGCCAGCTAGGCAAACACACACGCCAGCCTTTTGCTAGTTCAGTTTTCATTACATCAAAACCTTTTGCTCTAGTTCATTGTGATGCCTGGACCTCCCCTGTTCCTAGTACTTTGGGTTATAAATATTATTTGGTCATGCTTGATGATTTCACCCATTATTGCTAGTTCTTTCCGTTGCGTCAAAAATCTAAAGTATATGATCATTTTGTTGATTTCATTGCTTATGCTCTTCTGTTCGGTTGTGTACTTAAATGCTTTCAGGCTGACATTGGCACGAATTTTGTTAACCATGCCATGTATTCCTTCCTATCAAGTCACGGTGTCCTACTTCGCCTATCCTGCCCCTACACCTCTCCACAAAATGGCAAAGCTGAGCATATGCTTCATACTATCAACAATACAATCCGCACGCTGTTGATCCACGCTTCCATGCCGCCACTTACTAGGCTGAAGTGCTAGCTACAGCAACCTTGCTGAACCGGTGCCCTTTCGCTTCCGTCAGCCACCAAATCCTGTACCAGCTCCTCCATCGCTCCGTACCAGATTATTCTTAGCTTCGCATATTCGGTTGCCTCTGTTATCCTAACCTTAGTGCCATGACTCCCCACAAACTTGCACCTCACTCCACGCCATGTGTCTTCATCGGTTATCCCACCTCTCACAAGGGTTATCATTGTCTTGACATCTCTACTCGGTGGGTGATTATATCCCGCCACATGGTCTTTGATAAGTCCATATTTCTGTTTGCTACCACTCCGTTTGTGCCAGCTTCACTTGATTTTCTTCTGTAGGATGTTACTTTGGTCGCTCCCTCTATTCCAGAGGTTTAGTAGGCATTGCCCCAGGACCTTGACGATTCGTCTATCATCATGGCTAGCCCTGCTCACCTCCTAGTACATCCAGCTAGTCCTCCTGAGCAGCCGCCTAGTCCTGCCCCTGGTGCACCTTCGGGTAGGACTGGCTGATTTGGCTCACCTATGAGTGTTGGCCCCTGCACCAGCACTAGCACCGGCTGATAGGCATTTTAGTGACAATGTGTTCCAGCACTGGTCTTCTGAAGCTCGACCGTCTAACAGCAGGTTGTGTCTACTTCTTCAACTACTGCTGGTACGACCATTGTGCCTGCTAGTGGTATGACCAGTAGGCTGCTGCTCCTCAGCCACATGTACCACCACCAGTAGGCCTCCACACCTCATGTTGTGCATGGGCCTCAGCATCCGGCTGTTGCTGCATGGATGACTTCAGGGCTACTGCTGCCCCCTGCACCTCCCCATCGGCCTATGCAGGGGCCTGCACCGGCCCATCCCCTGCTCCATCGCATGATGACACACACATAGACAGGTGTTGTGCCACCTGTCAACTACAAGGGCATGTCTACAACGTCAACCTGTCCGCTGCTTGCTAATTATCATAGTGGGTTGGCTGATCCCAACTTGCATGCTACGATGGCAGATGAGTTTTAGGCTCTTCTCGACAACAACACATGGTGCCTTGTCCCTCGACCACCCGGTGCCAACATTGTGACAGGCAAGTGGCTCTTCAAGAACAAATATCATGGGGACTGCTCCCTTGCATGCCACAAAGCTCGTTGGGTTGTCTGTGGCTTCTCCTAGTAGCATGGTGTCGACTATGATGAGACCTTCAGTCCGGTCATCAAGCCTGCTACCATCCGAACTATGCTCAGCATTGCTGCCTCACGCTCCTGGCCAATTCATCAGCTCGATGTGAAGAATGCTTTTCTTCATGATCTTGAGGAGACCGTCTACTCCCATCAGCCTGCTAGTTTCGTCAACCCATCTACACCGGATTATGTCTATCTGTTGTAGAAATCACTATATGGCCACAAGTAGGCTCCTCATGCGTGGCATCAACAGTTTGCCACCTACGTCTGCAAGCACGGTTTCACTACGGTGAAGTCTGATGCATCTCTATTAGTCTTCAAAGATAGAGTGGAGATGGCATACTTGCTACTATACATCGATGACATCATCCTCACAGCATCCTCTTCGGATCTCCTGAGACACATCATCGCTAGTCTCAGCTCTGATTCACCATGGCAGACCTTGGGGCCCTACACCACTTCCTCGGCATCTCCGTCACTCGGTCCTCTGATGGCCTCCACTTGTCCTAGAGATAGTATGCTATCGACCTTCTTTAGCGGGCCAGCATGAGCAAGTGTCACCCCATGGCGACATTGGTTGACTCCAAGTCCAAGCTATTGCCACCGATGGCACTCCAGTTGCTAGCCCTTCAGACTATCAGAGTCTTGCTGGCGCCTTGCAGTACCTCACGCTGACTTGGTCAGACATTGCCTACGCCGTTTAGCAAGTCTGCCTCTTCATGCATGACCTGCAGGAGCCGCATCTTGCTCTGATCAAACGCATTCTGCGTTATGTAAAGGGCACCCTCGACGCCGATCTGCACCTCGGCATTAGCAACGTGTCATCCATCATGGCATACTCTGACGCCGACTAGGCTAGATATCCAGACTCTCAAAGCTCTACATCAGGCTACTATGTCTTCCTTGGAGACAACCTGGTTTCCTGGTCTTCAAAACGGTAGACCATGGTGTCTTGGTCTAGTGCAGAGACGGAGTACCGAGCTATTGCTCACACCATTGCTAAGTGCTGCTGGTTGCGCCAGCTGCTTGAGGAACTTCATATCTCGATCCCTTCGGTGACCATTGTCTATTGCGACAATGTCAGCGCAGTCTACATGACTGCCAATCCAGTTCATCATTGTCGCACAAAGCATATTGAGATTGAGATTCACTTTGTTCATGAGAAGGTGGCTTGGGGCAGTTCAGAGTGGTACATGTTCCCTCAGCTCATCAGTTCGTGGACATTATGACTAAGGGACTGCCTGTACAATTGTTTAATGACTTTAGGTCCAGTCTCTAGTTCCCTCCCGCTGTGACTGCGGGTGGGTATTAGAGATATGTATAGTCTAACACATGTATATCATGTTGCTTGTACCCCATGTTGATCTTGACTATATAAATGAAAGTCACCCCCCTAATTGGGTGTGAGGTGTTCCCCTAATTCTCTACATCTAATTCTCTATAGTGGGTGCGCTGGTGGGCCTACGGGGGCCAGCTGGGCCTGCGCAAAGGGGAGGATATGGGGGCAAGCTGGGCCACGGCCAATGCTAGGCCAAGCACGCTGGAGAGAGGAAGGGCTAGGCCGGCGGGTGAGAGAAGAGGAAGAGGGGAAAGGGAATGGTGGGCTGAATTGAGAAGAGAAAAAGGAAAATAATTTTTCCTTTTGTGACTCTAGGAATTTTGAGAGGTATTTCTGCTACGGATTTGTATACTCCAAACTCCAAACAACTCAAGCTCAAAACCAACTCCGAAACAATAGCACACTTCTAAAATCAAATTTATATGAATGCAACAATTTATTAGTGGATTTGACTTAGGTTTGACCTAGAAGCTACATGCTTCACACATTTACAGGAAAAATTTTAAAAAGCTTGTATTTTCGGTTGCATGAAAACCCGGGTTGTTACATACAACTTCAGCCATCTGCATGCTTTAGCTCCAAGAAGTTAGACGCCTCATCTTGGACTTGAAAATCTTATCATCTTTGATTCGTGACCAGCTGAAAAGTCCTATGTTTGGTGTTGGTAATTAGTGACAATGCCTAAGTACTAATCCTATGCCTAAGTTGTATGTAGCATATGAGGATTAGTACATTCCAAGGTTGGTGGAAAGATGGACATAGTGATTATGATGGCCACACTTGGATTTGGACGCAACCCTACGTGATCAAGGCAAAGGTATATGCTTAAGGGTTATGTTTTAGTAACCAAGACACCTAGTGGGTGTGGTTACATTATAGGTTAGATAGCCGTACTATAAAGAGGGGAATGACGCGGCTATTGAACTCCTAAGTGCCTCTAGGTGTGCATTTCATAATCATATGCATTTGGATAGAACTAATATCGCCTCGAAAAATGATTGTGAAAATGCTAACACACTCATACATGACGAGATCACTTGGTGGTGTTAGCACGTTAGCGAAGGCAGGTCAGAAAAGAAACAGAGGCGAACGGAGGTCACAGAGGTGACCGGACGCTAAACCGGACGCGGTCTCTGTTTGACCGGACACGTCCGGTCAGTGTTCAGCGTTTGCATGTGTTTCAGCTTGATGATCGGACGCGCAGCGCGTCCGGTCACAGTCGACCGGACGCGTCCGGTCATTCAGGGAGCTTACTGGACTCCAACCGGACGCTGGCACTGTGGCGTCCGGTCAGTTCTACAGCGCGTCCGGTCGTTGTTTCTTTGAGCCCTGCTCAGGCTTGACCAGTGCGTCCGGTCTGCGTGACCAGCGCGTCCAGTCGGTGCTTCGTGTTTTAGCTGTTGTGCGACCGACGTGTCCGGTCAGTTGCACCAGCGCATCCGGTCAGCGCGATTTCGGCTATTTAAGTTTCTAACGGCTCTATTCGAAGGGGTACGTCTATAAATACTCGTTGGCCGTCTCAAGGCTCCCTCTCTTGAACATTTGACATACTTGTGAGCACTTTGAGCTAAGCAACTCCTCTCCCACTCATCTCTCTTGCTTCTTTGCATATTCAAAGTGAGATTGAGTGATCCAAGTGTATTTGCTTTGTGAGATTGCATCTAGTTGGCACTTGGTGGTTGATTTGCTGCGGGATTCTTGTTTCTCTTGGTGGTTGCCGCCACCTAGACGGCTTGGAGCAACTGGAGGCGTTGGCAAGAGTTGGTGATTGTTCTTGGCCACCTCCGGTGATTGTGAGGGGTTTGTGCCTACCTCGGCGAAGCGCCAAAGGCAACGTTAGTAAATTGATCGTGTCATTGCAACCTTTTGCCATTTGGTAGGTTCTTGTGGCGCCTTTTGAGAGGCTCGGTGTGAGACCGATTAGCCACTGAACCACATGGTGAAGAGGGACACAACGGGGACTAGCGTGCCGGCAAGCACGTGAACCTCGGGATAAATCTTCATGTCATCACTTTCATATTGTGATTGATTGATCCCGGTGTTCGGTTATCTTGGTATTCATTGTTGATCATATTGGTTGGCTCAATACTTCACCCCTCGGTAAAACTCTCATAACTCAACTCCGCATTACTTTCTTAGTTATCTTTGCTAGCTAGTTTGCTTTGCTTTTAGTAGCTCCTTTGTGTAGCTTGCTAGTTGTATTTGTAGTTACCTTCTCGGTTTGACTTGTGCGGTTGAGTGCAAATACTAGAATTATGAATTGGATAGGTGGCTTGCAAACACCCCATAGGCTAAGCAAAACTCGCATCTCGCTATTTGTTATATTGATAAATTTGTTTAGCTTGTCTTTGTAGAAAATTTTAAAAGGCTATTCACCCCCTCTAGCCATCAAGACCTTTCACCAGCTACAACTTGGTGCACGTGCAAAGCACGTTCTTCTGGTCAAACTATTGAGAGACTAGATTGTTAATTGTTTGTATACATTTTATTATAAGAAATAGTCAGTAGTCTGTCATGTTTACACCTACCTTTTTATTCTTTTTATATATTGGTTGAAAGAACTATGCTTTCGCATCAAAACCTGGAGTTATATTTTAGTTATCCGTCATTCATGAAGAGTTATGGAACATTGATGTTTCAAATATAATGATTGTAACATCTTTTTTAGGTAACAGTATAACACACCCGCATACATATGTTATCGTGGTATTATGTTTTTCCATTGCAACGCACGGGCATTTACCTAGTTTCTAAAAAAAATGTGAAAAATCCAGAACTGTTGCTTATAATTAATAGAATTAGTATGAAATTGGCCCAAGATATTGAGAAAATATATAAGCAATTGTGATTAAAATCCTAAGTTAAAAATAAGATGTCTCCTCTGTTATCCATTATATGTGTGGCTAGTTTCATAGTCATTTGATATGAATGCTACATGAATAACATAAGATGATGGAATACATAAACTAGGATGTAGAATAAAATAATATATTGAGTGATTCGGCAAATGATATATTTGGAACTTATATGGTACATCACCCCGCTTGGTTATTGTAATTCAGAGTTGAATTGATTCTACCATTGATATATTTGGAACTAAATCATATTGTTATAACCAACAGCTTTTTCTCTCTCCCACCTCTCTCCTTCCTTTTGTAAGGGTATTTAAAAATCATACCTTGATATTAGAAATTCCACTCACGTGGTACTTCTTTTGTTTCCGATCTGAACTAGAAATTTCATTTGTGGTGATTCTATGTTCTCTTTAGTGAACTATTTTATCCTATATAAAACTATTAACAAAAATCCAGAAGTGAGCGAACCACGCGCTTAATGGTTAGAACTTGTGTTATATTATAACCACCCATGAACTAATTGCGCTATTAGTTGGCTATTGGTCAAATTGTTTCATAATATCCTTGCGCTCTCTTACATTGCTCCGGTTGGTAGTACACGCTCCGCAACTTAATAAACAAATATAAGGTGAGAATGATCTTGATGGCTATGGTACTGAAGCACGCGTCATCATCCTTGGATAAGCTCTGCGCTGCTCCCCGTTGCGAATCCTCGCGTGAACGCACCCACGACGGCCAAAGCAAGGAGGCAGATCATGTACGGCTGTTTGCCACCATGCATCCGAGCGAGCTAGCGCAAAAAAAAAAAAAAACAAAACCGACCTCGCTCTCACTCTCGGTTCCCACTTATCCCCACTACCGCCAACAACATTGAAGTGACCCACGCACACCACTTGTTTCGATCTGTATATCTCTACTGGGTGCAGAAATTTGAACATACATACACACGTAGCATTAGCCACACTGCCTGTCTTTAGTTATAAGGAGGCAGAGAAACAAAACTGAGCAAAGTTAATTAGAGAGTGTGTGTGAATATATACACGTTTTTTTTTTCAAATCAATTTTGAATTTGGAACAGTAATTGTCTGAAAAACAAACAGACAAGCCAACAGATTGTACGCCATATATTGTGATGGTAGAACCACGTTGAAATGTGGGCACTCTAGATTATGTAAGAAAAAGAAGGTGTTGTCTGGTTTTCCGTGTTTACGAGATTTGTGCCAGGGTAACCCGAAACACTATACATGTGGTTGCAACACCATAATCATTCAGCACGAGCAGCAATTGCAGCAACCGCTGGACCGGACGATATTGTCTACTTTGGGATCTCGCTTTGGCCTTTAGCAGATAACGTAGCAATAATGGAGAGAACTGCTAACCAAATATGAGTTTTAGATGCAAATATATCCATACGTTGTAAGGGAACATACAACTTATTGATCAGTACCATGCTAATAATAATGAGCTTGCTATCACTACTATAGAAGCATATATCGTCATCATTGTCATCACTCTCGGTTCTTGGCTACAAACAAACATTGATAAGTTGTATTTCACTATGGTTATAGTCTCACCAGCAGTGATATACCACTGCCTGTTCGTGGCTATGTCCGGCAGTGATAACCCACTTGTACACAAGAAAAAATTCATAACATCTTCTTATGATGCCAGATGAAAATAAACTTTATATGAAAATGTAAGCTCAATGAGTCTAAAACGTTGTAGTTAACCACTTCTTTTAGTTTAGATGTCCAAATATTTAATATAAGTAGACATATTAAACGATTTTCATTGGAGACAAGGTCTATGTCAAAATTGTAGTACATGATGAAATCAACAACTTTCTAGTTTTCAACTTTTTCATCTGAGATCATTTATAGTATACAATATACAATACAAGATCCATACATGTGAAGTTAAAAGAATAGCATTAATTATATAGCCATCAGGGTTTTGTTAGCTGAGATATTATTAGTTGAGGGAACTTGGAGGTGGTTGGTTCAAAACCTAGCTAGAAATGCATATTTTCCCTTTTTTTTAATTTTCACTACAGGTTCTGGCCTTGAATCGGCAGTGATATCATCACTACTGGTTTGTATAAAGACGAGCTACATGCCCCCGTGCATGCTACTTGGGCTCTAACAGTTTGGCCATGGCATCAGTGGTGTGATACTAAAGTTGTGTTGTACTAGCTCCAAACTATAATACCCAGCATTGCAAGAAAAAGTATGAGAATACGTGTGAGAGACAGACAGTCCAAAGTAAAAATGACAGATTAGTTGGAGCGGGGATCAGAGTGAGAAACAAAACAAAACAAAAAATTATCGTTTTAATATTAGATATACTAGCCCATATAGATAACAGCTAACCACATAGGTCGGGTTGGTGGTTGGTTAGCATGTACACTCAAATGCCGCCACAGTGGCGTGTCGGGCAACGCTGGCTGGCCGGCCTGAGTGGAGTGTGTGTATATAAGCATGTGTATGTATGTCGAGCATGCATGCCAAGCAGACAAGGCCAGAGGCGTGAGCGAGCTATATAGGGTGAGGCAGGCAGTTACCTGTGTAGCCCGGAGACAGCCTGAGCTGAGAAGATCGGAGGGTGATCAGATCACATGGAACTTGCCGGGACATGGAGGAAGGTGATGCCTTACATGGCCATGGTCTTTCTTCAGTTCGGCTTCGCCGGGATGTTCCTCATCTCCGTCGCGTCTCTGCGGCAGGGAATGAGCCACTATGTCCTTGTTGTCTACCGGAACGTAGTCGCAGCCATTGTTATGGCCCCATTCGCGCTCTGGTTTGGGAGGTGATTGATCTATCCAATCCATTCTTATAGCACTCCATTACTTTTTTTTTGGAAAGACAGTAGCATATATACTTGATATGCAGTTTTGTTGTTATATATACACACCTAGCGCATATATACATATCTTGTAAAGAATATTGAAGGGACGACTAAAGGCGTGCTTTGCATAGCTTTTTACGGCTCCTCAGCTCGTACTACACCTCATCAAGCCACAATTTGTGGCTCTTCTGATACTGTAACGTGAAGCTGGAGCCTAAAAGAGCTCGGCCAAATAGGGTCTAATTATATATTTGTTCTGCCATAAAGTGTCAGTTAATCATTAAATATTCCAAAGTCATTAGTTGGCTTCTTTGGATTCAAAATTGTAAGATGTCAATTGTAAAATTTTCGTTCCTTTTCTTTTGCTGATAAAGAGACGAGCCTTCAAATATATTGATTGATCAACAATTATTAGTTAACACTTTTTATCACACATAATCATACGGACTAGACACTGCATGTATTCTGGCATATCACGCTACTACATTTTCGTTGGCTCCTGAGTTGTTGGATATACCCTTCATCTCAGGATCCTGCTATGGAAACAAAAAACTAAGTTAACGATATAGCGTTAATATGCGGTCTCTTCTCATGAATTTCAAATGAAGAGTGCCTTTCCTTGGACATCACTATAGAATATGTTCTATGTTGCTCTGCTCGACACGTTCTTTTTTGGCGAGGCCAATAGGCAAGATAAAAATACATAATGGGGCACCTCTCTTTAGTCGGCCTCGGGTAAAAGCAGAGTTTTCTCAAAATAAAAGAGAGAAGTAGCATCTCTTTATTGAAGTGTCCAGGATTAATTTCGTATAAGGTAGAAACAAAAGTAGCTTTCGGTGTGTCGATGTTGCTAAAAAGTTCATCCTATCATAGAGTTACTAATTGATTGTTCAAAGAAGAAAAAGAAATAACGACACTTGTACATGGCCGGCGTGCGTTGGTCGATGTGCACTATTACTTTTTTGTGTGACTAAAGTTGGATAGTAAAGGATCGGAAAGCAAGAAAGCAACCTTGTGTTCATTATTAACAGTATCGTCCTTTCTCGTGACAGGAAAACAAGGCCTAAACTGAGCCTATCAGTGTTCATCAAGATCCTTGCTTTGGGATTACTCGAGTAACGATTAACACAATTACCCTTTTTATATCATCTTTCAGTTTGTATAGTGCATACTCATTACTTATTAACAAGTATACTTTTCTTTGAATTACTCAAGGCCCGTGCTGGACCAAAACTTCATCTATATGGGAGTTAATAGCACATCAGCAAGCTTCGCCTCGGCGTTAACCAACGTATTGTCAGCTCTAACTTTTGTAAATGCCATCATACTCAGGTGAAGCTACGCTACAACACACACACACACACACACACACACACACACACACACACACACACACACACACACACACACACACACACACACACACACACACACACACACACACACACACACACTTGTACTTTGTAGAAATGGTCCTACTGAAAACTAAACATGCAATGATTTCATGCTCCACGTACGTGATCATAAACAAGGATGGAGAGAATAGAGATTAAGGAGCGACGGAGCCAGGCTAAGATTGCTGGAACGGCCATAACCGTCGGGGGTGCCTTGCTTATGATACTTTTCAAGGGCCCCATCGTCAACTTCCCATGGAGCAAGCACGTCAACGGCGCCGTATCCGACAGCGGTGCCCACAACAGCGGCCACTGGCTCATGGGCACGTTCATGATCCTGTTAAGCTGCTTCTGCTGGTCTGCCTTCTTCATACTCCAAGTAATTATTACCTAAAACTCCAGGCTTCTAGCTTGCTAGCTACTTACTGTATGTATATATATGTACTTAGAATTAATGCCTCGTGTGGCAGGCGCGCTATCATATCGATCGGGACATACTTTACGTACACTTTTGTTCGTTCAAAGCTAATCCTAATAAGAGGATGTAAATTTTCAGTCATATACGTTGAGGAGTTACCCATGTGGACTCTCCTTGACCACTCTGATATGCGCAATGGGCGCCACGGAGAGTGGCGCGGTCGCCCTAGTCATGGAGCGTGACACTAAAGCTTGGTCCATCGGGTTTGACATGAGACTCTTCACGGCCGTCTACTCTGTAAGTATCATCAGTTGTCCTTAACTTGTATATGGGGTTAATAATCTGCATGTACGATTGATTAATTGGCCGTGTATGAAGAAGGGACGAATATGCATGGTTGTGCCTCGATCTGTTTGTGCAGGGAATAATTTGTTCGGGAGTTGCTTACTACGTGCAAGGGATAGTGATTAAGGAGAGGGGACCAGTATTTGTGACTGCGTTTAGCCCACTCTGCATGATTATAGTGACTGTGCTAGGCTCCTTCATTCTTTCTGAGGTGGTTACTTTAGGAAGGTATATATATACACACACACAGACATGTCTGATCCAAGATTAACAACTTTATTTCATTATTAATGCCTAATTTACAATGACAAAAACTACAGCATCGATCTTAATTAGTTGATGTGATCGTCCACATGTGTAGGCTGATTGGTGCGACAGTCATTGTTGTTGGCCTCTATGCGCTCATCTGGGGCAAGAGCAAGGACCATGTGAAGTTTGTTGATAATAATAAGGAAGAAAACTGTTTCGAGAAGCACAAGACTTTTGAGCTACCGTTCTCAACTTCTGACGTTAACAAAACAAGCAGTCTCGGCAACATCTAGCAGCTACTGAAGCGGCATATAGTAAGGAACACAACTCGAGTCAACATGCTGACGTCATCGGTGCGGGTCCGAGTGTGTGTCTTGATGTCTCTGCTGTTCTGCTTCTCGTCATCGGTGCGGCATATAGTAATCGCCTCATTGCAGTGAAAAATGTAATTGTCGCAAGCTATATGTCCCGTTCTGCATATTTATGGTGACGAACCGTCAAATTTTAAGGGAAAAGAAATTATTTTAGGCTCTGCATGAATTGTGCATCTGGCCATTTTTTATTTCAGGTTACCTTCTCCGTAGCGTGGAAACGATATCCAGCGACGTTCAAAAACGATTTTCATAATAAGTTTCTAAAACCGACATTAAACCATCGATTATAAAATTGTGACATTTGCATTCAATGGCGGATGAAGGAATTAAATTTTGGTGTGGCAGGATGCGAACTAAAGAATATAGCTACTTAGTTAGCATAAGATTTAAAACTAATGTTGCTTTGTATACATGTAATATTTAATGATTTTCATTCATCAAGCATGAAATATACAAACAAAATATATAAATAATATATAGAACAAATCTAACATTAAAGAAGAATACTAAAAAGGTGCAAGTGAAATCAAGAGACAAACCGAGTGACAATGAAGCTTTAGTTGCGTCTAAGAGATCTAGGTAATTGCAGTGTCCTATCTTTCTTCTGGAACGCTTTCATAATTTTCTCAAGATCAATTCCTTAAAATATCTCTCACTCAATGTAGCACACCATTAAGTCATTAAGCCAAGCACTACACATCTTGTTGCGTAATTCCGTTTTGATAATCTTCATTGCTGAAAATGCCCTTTCAACTAAAGCTGTCACCACTGTTGGTGGTCCTTAACTCACACTTTTAACTGCCAACATTTATATAAAATCCATCCAAATGAATACCAAACTTAGGAGTAGGGCTCATAACTAATAAAGTTCTATGAGATTTGGTGATTCATCAATTGTAGGAGGACATGTCAGGATAACACAAGAAACATGTCAAAAGTACACAAAGAATAAGGTGTAACATCACCGGATATGAGCCCAAGGTAAGAAGGCCCACGTACTAGGCAAATCAGGGCCCAGTCAAGTGGAGAAAAAAGGCCAAAACCCATATCAAATCAACTCCAAATGGCCCAAAACTTTGCAGGACCCACCTAGAGGCCCAAAGGAAGCATCCCACCGAAGATGGGGCCATTTGGGCCCAGTTGGGGTGCGGCGTGCGCCCGCACCACCACTGGGGCCTCTCGGGCCCAACTTTTGCGTGTTGACAGATGCTGCCTTACCCACATCGGTTCTCAGGGTTTCGTCCAGGTTCAGTGCACCTAGATGGCAGTTTGGATATCGGTTTGGTGCTTTCCATGAGGGGATGAAGTATTTTCCAAGGAACACCTCCTCTCTACTATAACAGGAGGTTCTCCCCTCCTCATTTGATCATCAATGAAGGAAGAAACACAGCACAAGAGAGCACAATGTAGCAAGAAGAGAAGAAGAGCCACACTCTTATCTTAGCTTCTAGCTAGTTCTAGTATAGGGAGTGAGAGAGTAAGAGTGAAGAAATACCAGAGTTGTCAGCTACCTCCACTAGTGTACTTGGGGCCACTTGTATATTTAGCGGAAGGGATGCCGGGAATCGTCGGCTCTTCTACACTTGTACCTCTACGTTCCGAATACTACTTGGAGTATAAGGTTCGTGTTTATCTTTGGTGGTAAGTTCTACTTTAAGGTAGTCTTGTTCATTATTTACTTGCGGGTTCGTCATTCGTCCTTATGACAAATACTCTAGTAAAGGGCCTTGACAAAGACGGATAACCCTGATCGATGCTAGAGTAGTAGTCGATAGCGTAGACATGGTGTCTAGGCTAGAGCTACCTTCATTTGCCTCGTTCCCTATGGTTGAGGGGTAGGCGGTAGGTGGTGACTATAACACCCCAGGTGTTTATCACCAATTAAGTAGTGGGTTTAAGCTCAAACATGATAGATTAAGTGGAGATGATGATGTCAAGGTCAACCTATGGAGATGAGCCTAACCTAAAGTTGGAGGTTGCACCCTCGCTTACATATAGGCTCAATTGAAAGATATATGCTTGGGTGTTGCTATCAAAGTATCTTCACATGTCTCACATCAATAACTATCTATATTGATCCCTGGAAAAGTTTCGTGAAGTTTGGAATCAAAAAGTCACATGAAATGATAAGTTCTATCCCTATTGGAATTTGCCCCATTAAGTTAATGGAACTATAGACCATCAACCAAACCTTGCCACCTTGCTCCAACAACTCTAATTGAACTCTACAACAAAAGTTATGAAGGGTTCGTGTTGAGCAAAGATGGAGAAAATATCCGAAAATCATGGTAACCCAAGATTCTATAGCAAAAAGGGCTTTGCGTTGACCAAGAAATAAAGTTGACTTCTGAACTAGATATGAGGGT
Source organism: Saccharum hybrid cultivar R570 (assembly GCA_038087645.1). Taxonomy (NCBI): domain Eukaryota; kingdom Viridiplantae; phylum Streptophyta; class Magnoliopsida; order Poales; family Poaceae; genus Saccharum; species Saccharum hybrid cultivar. The sequence goes on from JAQSUU010000038.1 coordinate 7,034,910, forward strand.
TGACCAAAAATGAAAGTTGAATAAAAGTTTGATTATAACAAACTTTGTTTTTGGATGAAGAGCTAGATCATCTTGGAAGTAAGTCAAATCGAGGTCACAAGATCGAAATTGCGGCTGATTTCAGGACTTAGAAATATTCTAAGTCTGGAATTTCGCTAAGCAACGACGTTGGCATTCCGCGTTCTCCAAAATTCGTTAAGCAACTTGAGTTGGTCCAAAAATAAAAGTTGAAGGTTATATTATGGAGAAGAGCATGCAAAAAGTTGCACTGAGTTTGACCGAGTTTTGACCTCTGAAGGCGAGTTCCCGTGACCGTTATCAATATGTTGACACTGTCATTTTGAGGCTTAATTACCCGTTGTTACAAAGCTCAAATGATCAGGCACCTTAAATGAGAAACGTAGAGTAGGTCGAGGTGAGCAAACTTCATTTTAGGCCCAAAGTCAAATTCGCACCCGAGACGGCCCAAATCGGCTTCCCACCATGCCCCGTTCGTCACCCGCCACGTGCTCGTGGAAATGCCCGAATGGGTAACACCTGCCCAGGGCGTGGCGGCCATGCACGAATGGAGCACCCCACCGCTCGGCCGCGTGTCCTAGCATGCTGGCGTCGAAGGGGGAGCCGCCCCAGGCTCACTTGGTGCCTCTCCCGCACTCGCTCTCGCCTCTCGCTCGCCCACCCTTGCCTCTGCCGAGCTCCAGGGCGCGCGCCCGCCATGGCCACCCATGGAGCTCCGGCCGCCGCTTCCGTTTCCGCCTCCTCATGCCTCCTCGCGCCGAGCCGAACACGTTCCCCTTCACTCGCTCTGGCCCTCACTTTCGCTTTCCCTCTCGCGCTGCTGCTGCTTGCGGGCGCCGCTGTTGCCGGCCGAGCTGCCCACCGCTCGCCTCCATGGCCAGCCGTCCTTGGGCCACTGCAAGCCGAGCTGTGGGCTCCTTGTTGTGCGTACGCTCTCGCTGGTGCTCCACGCCGCTGCCAGCCACCGCCCACCAACGCCGGCCAGCTCCTCTGCCGTCGCCGCCGGAGCTGCGCCCCTGCGTGCTGCTCACGCGCGCGGCCAGGCCGCGTCAGGCCACCACGGTGCGAGCCGAGGCCACCGGCGAGTGCGCGCGGGCCTCCCGGTGCTCCGCCGCCGCTCCACCATCGCCGAAGAGCCCCCTACGACTGTCACCGACGAGCCACAGTGCCCCTCCTCTGCTCCGTTACAAGGAAGAAGAAAGGAAAATGCTGTGTACGTTTTCTCTTAGGATGACAGGCGGGCCCGGCTAGGCAATGGGTCCCGCACAGCAGTTAAACGGTGATTGGTTTGGGTACCGATTTGGGTGTGCCTAGCAAATTTAGTAGGGTGAGGGGAATTCTGTTTTGAATTTCAAGATTTCATGATTTTCTTTGAAAATCCATATCACATGCTACGTAATTCCAAAAATAGCAAAAGTGGACTTTTTGGAAACCTTGAGAAGAGATCTATGCAGTGGAGTCACAATATGCTAGATGTTTGTAGATGTTTTCTGATGTTTTTAGTTAAGCTTTAAAAATGCTCTAAAATACGTATAAAACTTGACCAGAGCCATATCTTGAGTTTTAGAACTCCAAAAATAGTGATTCTTGTTTTGTTAAATTTGTGATGACATGTACTTGCTAGGAAAAATATTAAACACACTAATTGTTCACTGTTTTCCTAGTGTTTTGATTTGACCTTGTCAAATAAGGAAAATTACATTTTTACTTGTCATTTTATATCTTGAGTTGTGATGCTCCAAATGATGTGAAATTTTTATGGTAGGTTTGTTATGATAGGGATGTACTGTGGTATAAATTTCATGGTCATTGCTTACTTTATACTCAAGTTATTGATTTAACTTGTTTATAGCTTGATAAATAGCTTATAAATAATATATAAATGATAAAATAGAAAATATTTTTTCATTACCTGAGTATGATGTTTCTCTATCATATTGATTCATAATATGGCCTTGGGTTCACAGAAAATATTGAGTTTTAGGTTTAATTTGCTTTTACATGATTTATTGCAATAGCCATTTGTCTTTTTCATAGAGGTTGTGATACATGTCCAAATGGTTTCAAATTTGGACAGTAGACTTTTGAGAGCATGTGCAGGCCTCTGTAATTTTGGTAGAATTTATTATGCACGTTTGATAGGTGTTCATAATTCCACCTAATTATCCAAATAAATTAAGAAAATGTATTAAAAGAATTTATTTAGTAATTGAAACTATGTTTTCTGGTGTTCATTAGTCATGTGTGACATGTTGGTAAAGTTGGTTTTGTCTAATTATATGTTTACAACATAAGTTAATAATTATTTCTTGCAAACGAGTTTTCTGGACAGATCTAGGAACTTAGCAAAGTTCTTCATGATAATGTGCTTTGTTGTGAAACTTGTTTATACAAAAGTTGTAGATAATTTCCTAAGCTTTCCATAATGTCTTCTTGCAAGTCATTTGGAGTTGTAGATCTCCAGTTATGATTAAATTACTTAGCTGTTGGTCTGATGTCCAGAAGGTAGCAATTTCTAATTCTAGTACTTTGATTAACTTTGTCATGCTTGGGTATTGAAATGTGACTCATATCTTTGATGATACTTGAGTGGTACCCTGTAATCTTGGGAGACTTGTTTCTTGAGTTATGTGCTTGCCCTCTTCTATGTTATGCCTTTGTGAGGATTAAGTTAATTAGCTCTAGGTGTTTATGAGAACTTTGGTATGCTTGTTTGATTACTCTGTTTATTGCACTTCTACGCATTCATACATATGCATTGTTGCACCTCATTTAGGTACGTTAGCTGAAGCACGTGAAGGACCTAAGGTGGAGCCAAACCCGAAGATGGAGTTGGTGGATCCATCCCGAAGATCGAAGGACCGGACAAGTGGTAGATTGGAAGATGCTCGCCAAGCGAACTCCTCTGACATACTCTAACTTGAGTCGGATCCCAGGCAAGCCCCGGAGCATTATAAGCCTCCTATCTTCAAAGCAATTAATTCTATATATGTTATAAGTATTGTTGCATTAAGTGGTAGGAGTTAGTTGAAAACCTTGCTGCATTATATCATTTCTTGTCCAGATATATAAATCCTTGAATCCTACATAGACTAGGATCGAGTAGATGCTTAGCCCTGCTTTAAGCGGTAGAAGTCAGGTGATTTCCTGTCACCTGCGAGATATAGGGATATTCATATATGGCACGGTTGGCTATATTGGCTATCGTGGAATGGAACCATGTGTTAATAAAATGAAATGAGACCGGGCGGGATGACGATAGTGAAGCAACAAGGCATGGAGGTCTTGGGTGTGAATCTATCCCCGTCTGAGTCGTTTAAGGACCGATTCGCTGTACGTCATTGAGTCATGTTGAACGCAGTCTAACACTTAGTTGGCCGGATAAGTCGTTCTGACCGCGAAGCCGAGTAATGTGATTCAGGCTGGGAATCGAATGGTAGGTTGCTTCTTGGAGGAGAGAAAGGATGTGCTTGGGGACATTGGCGTGAGACCAAGGGGGGGTTAGAGTCCCTATCACCTGGCAGAGTGTCGCCCTTGGGGTCGCGACATTATTCGGACCCGCGATTCCTGAATCATATGAAAAGGTGGCTTGTGCGACCCTGGCAGGGGCCTGCGCGGTGAGTGTTAGAAATACCCCTCCAGCTGGATAGGAATTCGATTCGAATCGCCGTCGCTCCCGGTTAGTGAGCACTTGACTTGAGCAGCGGCAACGTAGATTCAATTAAATTGAACTGATGGATAATTGGATCACGATGGAAAGATTGCATCAATTTATACCTGCTATGGTTAATATTGTTTGCTCCTAATAAAGTGAGTGCTCTAGTACAGGTTCTAATATAGATGATAGGTTAATGATAATTAACTTGATGCTTAAGCATTAATGATTAATCGTCTATATTAAGCTTTTATGCAAAAGGTTGTCAAGCTAGCCCCACTTTATATCAGCCTTGCATAATCCTTGGCGTCACCTTATTTTTGGTTTATGACGGGTAAGTCTAGCTGAGTACTTTGTCGTACTCAGGGTTTTATCCCCACTTGTTGCAGGTTGTGATGTATCATGGCGGCTGCAAGAGTTGGTTGACTCCTGCCGTAGTGGCGGAGTGTGATCACGGGCATGATCCTTCTTATTTACCTTATCCCTAATGCTTTTGTTGGAAGTCGACCGTGGTACTGGCATGTATTTTAAATAAGATTAATGTTAGTTTCAAATTACTTTGCTTCCGCTACTTTTGAACTTAAGTTGTAATAACTATGTTGAACTCCGATGTATATTCAATTACTTGTGAAATGGTTGTAACATGTGACTTGTTATGTTGAATCACTACGATCTTGGCTTGTATGTTGGTTGGTTTGAAATCCCTCGTGATTTCATTGGACTACCGGAGTTATATGGGCTCAAGTGCGAGAATTTGATCATTTCGGTGATTGTTTTTGTACTTGTGCTCTTATAATTTGGACGGTTCCGTTACAGCTGGTATCGGAGCAAGATTCAACATTAAACTTGTCATATGTGTATTTAAAATAATGGTTTTGTTTTATAAAAATCAGTGTTATCAACTTATAGTTATATATAGGTTTGTCAAATCTAAATTTTAAACCTAAGTATGCCAGTGGTCAATTTCCTTATGCCCATATAAGGATTATTAGGTGGCTTATATAAGTACTAACTTGGGGGTTTTTCATTTATGCATCTACGCCCAGGCCAAGGTATGTATGTGTGATGACTCTCCCACACTATGCTACCCGGTGTGTCAGATTAGAGGTAGCCTTCATATATGAAATAGTCATATATGTTGCTAGTTTACTTTTATGCAACGTCGCATCTACGCTCAGGTAAGTGTGAGTTGTGAGAGCATGACTGTACAAACTACGGTCTAGGGGAGAGCTAGTTTTGGTTACTGGATTATCTACATGTTACACACATGTATATATGAAGGTACTTAATTGTGGGTGATCGAATGATTCGGGTAGTTTTGGTGCTACATGTACGTATACAGGGGTATATGTATATGGGAGTGCTTAGAATTTTATCTTCCTATTTCATTGTGTGCTATATTTGGGAATTGTTGGGCTGCAATGAAACTTTTCTGCAGGTACGCTAACCATGAATGCGTAAGTCGAATGTAGCTGGCGACTAGCTATATATCGAAAGAGTGCGTGTTATGCCATCGACATAGAACGTGATCGCCACCTTAGGTTGGTAATCTTGTGAGGACGAATAGGACGAAGCATGCATCTTCATGATTGTTGCATTATGCATGGCTATACTCTTCTCACCCTTGTTCTATAGTGTGTAACTTGTGATCAATGTGTTACACTATCTTTCTTGAGTAAAGTAAAACAAAAATGCCTTGTTCCATGTTGCTTGAGAAAAGTGTGTGCTTAGTTTTGTTAGAAATAATTGTGGTTACATGCTTGAACCTATAGATGCCCTCTAGTTTAGCCAAGTGGTGGATATGCTGTCATACAAGTTTTTGAAAATGTTTTAGACCTCACTTAAGTAAATTGGATTCTCGTGAATGAATTAAATTGGTGTTGGTCTAGGGTAACAATGTTTAGAGCCACTAGGATGATATGTTTGTGTGCTCTCTTGTTAAGTAGAACAAAGGCAAACTTTGTTTTGCTTATTAAACGTTGGCTGCTAGAGCGGTTTCTGTTGTAGTGATGCTTTTATGATCATAATGGTGTTTTCTATAGTTATAGAGAATACCAACGTTGTAGCTAACTTACTTATCTAGCTTGTCCAAAAATTTTATGACCCTAGGTCTTATGGTTTAAGAGTTATAAATTTTAGAAGTTTGTTGTCAGAATCTGCTCATGTTCAGAACAAATCTGAATGTTTGCTTTATTTGACCTGTGTGCATATGGAATCATGTCTTGGAGATAATAGAATAAGTGTAGTACTTTTTATAAGCTTTCCAAATTGTCCTATAGCACCAATTGGGGTGGTCTAAATCTCTACTTATGAGCTTGTAAAGTGGAATGACAGAATCTGTCCAAATCTGGGCAGAGATGTCTTCTTTGTCTTGTCTGGCCTTGTTAGATATAGAATCATCTTAATATGATAATAAGAAAGTTATAGACAAATTAATAATCTTTACATAAAGTTAAGGCTCAGCCTTGTTGTGTCCCTAGAACTCCAGTTGTACATTTTGAAGTTATTGTTAGTTTTCTGTCCATATTGGTACAGATCTGCAACATTAGCAATTTTGGTCATGTTAATCTATGAATTTGCTTTTGGTATGAATAACTAAAGTGTAGTCATCTTCCTAAGCTTTCTAGAAAGTCTAGGATCACCTTTATGGGATGTCTACAACCTCAGCTATGGTCGAAACAATTAACTACTATGTTGCTGTCCATGTTCTGTGCCCATGCTAAGTAGCCACCTTAGCTAGCGTTTGTCTTAGGCTAAACTCATAGTTAGTTCTTGCTTTAGATGAATGTTTGTTGTGGGTGAGCCTGATGCTTAGTAGTGGTTGCTTAAGCTAATTGGATTGGATCTCTCCAATGCTTGACTATGATGTTTGTATGTATGCTTGTTAGTTAATTAGTGTCATAGTTGTCACTTCGATTGTCTTCGGTAAGTATACGAGTGTCGAGTAGCTTTATCTTAGAGCAATACTCGAGTTACGCAAAACGATCTCTTGGCGTCATCCCCAATTAGGTTCTTTTCCTTATGAGCCCAAGTCTGGACCATTAAATATTTGTGTATACCATGATTTTCCTGCAACCGCACGTGAATACCTTTGTTTGATCTACTAGCCAAGATAGTTTCTCTTCAACTCTTCCTTTTGGCTATAGTTGTTTGATGCCAAGTTGTAAGACCCTTAACTGAATCCTTGTTGGACCTTTCGGTTACCTCTCCTAAAGGTTAGCTAGTGTGACACAATGTATCCATGCTATGGCCTCTAAATCGTGTGCTTGCAAATTCATGCATCTACCTTATCAACCCAATCTATGCCATTTGAAATTCCTCATTGGGTGTATGTTCAGTAATGGTGTTATGAGTAGCAACTAATGGTGCCGCGACGAAACCGAGAGCCTCCTGTGGGTGCACACACAAGGTTGTGCTGCTCGGCACGCGCTGGTATCATGGTTTCTAATCGTAATCCATTGCAGAACAACACTGATGTGATGTTTACGTGACCTTCTTCCTTGATTGTTTTCCCATATCTTATTGAAAGACCCTTATATTGAACCAAAAGTAGTAAAACTTCCTTCTGAAGTTGCTAAGAGGATAACCTTTAAAGAACAGGTCACCGACATAAACTTTAACAGACTGCAATATGTGGTAGTCAAGTGACTCTACATAGTTGCCCAGTATTGACAACCAGCATCTAGGGAGCCACGTATCTCAGCTCTGTTGGATAAAAAGGACACGCAACACTTACTACTGGACAAGTCATTCATTGGATAAGAATCAATCGTCACATTATGTAAATCTTAACCTTTGTATGCATAATGACCATACCATTGAGATCAACCATCTCTGGTGAGACTCCGTATCTGCTGACTTCAATGGCAACCATCTGCTTTGTATCAACCGCAATTATTGTGATCAAGAATGAAGATTTGGAACTTTTTAGTGTTGAGAGACAACTAATTAGTTACCAATAGGAAGGTTAATCTCCAGCTAAGTAACGACTCTTTGGTAGCTATGAAGGCTATGTCTTACAGAGCAATAAACAACAAGAAGTTAATCAACTAGCCAACAACTTGAGTGATACTCTATCTTCCGGAGCCATTGTGATCAAGTCAATTCCATCTTGGACAATCACATAGATAGTGCAAGATGTTCTATCAGCTAAGGTGAAGAAGTAGATAAAGTATGTGTTTTGCCTTGCAAAAGTAACCCGCAAGTTCAAAGCGTGTGCATCCTCGAATTGATATGTAATTTAATAGTCGAGATCTGCTGTTGGATGACCCTTTGAGGTCTCACAGATACTAGTTTACACTCTTTCATTTGCTTTTGCTTTCTCGTATCCCTAATGTACGAGCAGCCTTGGTTTCTACAAATCAATGTATGCCATCGCGAAACAAAAGCAATTTGAAAAGTGTCAAACAACAGATTTTCCATCTTGGAGCTGCTGTTTGATCCTAAAAAGGAAGCCTCAAGGTGAAAGTTGGCCTGACAAAGTTGTTATGCTGCAAGTCAACTCAACTTATAGTGCAACTAAGTAATAAAGGAAAATTTTTACTCAATCGCTTGGTGGTAGACTACTCCCCGCGGTTAAGTGAATAATTACAACTTTTGTTGTCCTTAAGGCCTCATTACATCTTTCTTTGGGAATTATTTTCCTAAGATGACATACTTTGGTACCTTATAAATGTTTTTACCCAAGAGGTTGCATCTGATTCAACTCAGATAACTGTTGTCTTTGGATAAAAGAATCTTTTAGATAGCTGTTGGCAGAAATAGAAAGCCAACAGAGTCAGCTATCACATTCACTAACCTCTCGATAGACTCAGATAATACAGTGTTGTCATCAGAGAAAGAGAACTGCACACATGGAACCTTAAGTAGTTTTCCATTAGTTGGTGCCTAAATAAATGAACATTTACGACCAACATAGACCTTGTCTATTGGTTAGTCAGTATCCTAAAGTCTCAGAGTATATTTGCCGTCTATGGTCTCACACTTTTGGAAGGTTGTGCTCAAGCCATTTTGGTAGAGGACTGCTTTTCAAACTTTGTGAACATAGAGTCATTTTAACGAGTATACTTCTGATTATTTCGGTCTAGTGTCAAGTTTATATGGCCTATGTTGTGGTCATTAGAAAGTCAGATACTTGTGAGTGGTTCACTCATGGACCAAATGATCTCCGTACACTGAGAATGCAGTATGTGCTATCTTGGATTCCTCCCAAAGTAACAATGCTTCAAGGAAGTCAATAAAGGAAATTCTTCAGACAAATTTTATCATGAAAAGTAAGTATCAGAAAGTGCCTTTGGTCAAATTGTTCACCGATGTTGAAGCTTTTAGCTGAATGCTATAGCAGATGTTGGGAACTAGATAACGTGTCTCTCTTCCTTAAAAGATCTTCTATTCCGAATCTCGGGACGCGATTCTTTTAAGGGGGGAGGGCTGTAACACCCCAGGTGTTTATCACCAATTAAGTAGTGGGTTTAAGCTCAAACATGATAGATTAAGTGGAGATGATGATGTCAAGGTCAACCTATGGAGATGAGCCTAACCTAAAGTTGGAGGTTGCACCCTCGCTTACATATAGGCTCAATTGAAAGATATATGCTTGGGTGTTGCTATCAAAGTATCTTCACATGTCTCACATCAATAACTATCTATATTGATCCCTGGAAAAGTTTCGTGAAGTTTGGAATCAAAAAGTCACATGAAATGATAAGTTCTATCCCTATTGGAATTTGCCCCATTAAGTTAATGGAACTATAGACCATCAACCAAACCTTGCCACCTTGCTCCAACAACTCTAATTGAACTCTACAACAAAAGTTATGAAGGGTTCGTGTTGAGCAAAGATGGAGAAAATATCCGAAAATCATGGTAACCCAAGATTCTATAGCAAAAAGGGCTTTGCGTTGACCAAGAAATAAAGTTGACTTCTGAACTAGATATGAGGGTTGACCAAAAATGAAAGTTGAATAAAAGTTTGATTATAACAAACTTTGTTTTTGGACGAAGAGCTAGATCATCTTGGAAGTAAGTCAAATCGAGGTCACAAGATCGAAATTGCGGCTGATTTCAGGACTTAGAAATATTCTAAGTCTGGAATTTCGCTAAGCAACGACGTTGGCATTCCGCGTTCTCCAAAATTCGTTAAGCAACTTGAGTTGGTCCAAAAATAAAAGTTGAAGGTTATATTATGGAGAAGAGCATGCAAAAAGTTGCACTTAGTTTGACCGAGTTTTGACCTCTGAAGGCGAGTTCCCGTGACCGTTATCAATATGTTGACACTGTCATTTTGAGGCTTAATTACCCGTTGTTACAAAGCTCAAATGATCAGGCACCTTAAATGAGAAACATAGAGTAGGTCGAGGTGAGCAAACTTCATTTTAGGCCCAAAGTCAAATTCGCACCCGAGACGGCCCAAATCGGCTTCCCACCATGCCCCGTTCGTCACCCGCCACGTGCTCGTGGAAATGCCCGAATGGGTAACACCTGCCCAGGGCATGGCGGCCATGCGCGAATGGAGCACCCCACCGCTCGGCCGCGTGTCCTAGCATGCTGGCGTCGAAGGGGGAGCCGCCCCAGGCTCACTTGGTGCCTCTCCCGCACTCGCTCTCGCCTCTCGCTCGCCCACCCTTGCCTCTGCCGAGCTCCAGGGCGCGCGCCCGCCATGGCCACCCATGGAGCTCCGGCCGCCGCTTCCGTTTCCGCCTCCTCATGCCTCCTCGCGCCGAGCCGAACACGTTCCCCTTCACTCGCTCTGGCCCTCACTTTCGCTTTCCCTCTCGCGCTGCTGCTGCTTGCGGGCGCAGCCGCCGCCGCTGTTGCCGGCCGAGCTGCCCACCGCTCGCCTCCATGGCCAGCCGTCCTTGGGCCACTGCAAGCCGAGCTGTGGGCTCCTTGTTGTGCGTACGCTCTCGCTGGTGCTCCACGCCGCTGCCAGCCACCGCCCACCAACGCCGGCCAGCTCCTCTGCCGTCGCCGCCGGAGCTGCGCCCCTGCGCGCTGCTCACGCGCGCGGCCAGGCCGCGTCAGGCCACCACGGTGCGAGCCGAGGCCATCGGCGAGTGCGCGCGGGCCTCCCGGTGCTCCGCCGCCGCTCCACCATCGCCGAAGAGCCCCCTACGACCGTCACCGACGAGCCACAGTGCCCCTCCTCTGCTCCGTTACAAGGAAGAAGAAAGGAAAATGCTGTGTACATTTTCTCTTAGGATGACAGGCGGGCCCGGCTAGGCAATGGGTCCCGCACAGCAGTTAAACGGTGATTGGTTTGGGTACCGATTTGGGTGTGCCTAGCAAATTGAGTAGGGTGAGGGGAATTCTGTTTTGAATTTCAAGATTTCATGATTTTCTTTGAAAATCCATATCACATGCTACGTAATTCCAAAAATAGCAAAAGTGGACTTTTTGGAAACCTTGAGAAGAGATCTATGCAGTGGAGTCACAATATGCTAGATGTTTGTAGATGTTTTCTGATGTTTTTAGTTAAGCTTTAAAAATGCTCTAAAATACGTATAAAACTTGACCAGAGCCATATCTTGAGTTTTAGAACTCCAAAAATAGTGATTCTTGTTTTGTTAAATTTGTGATGACATGTACTTGCTAGGAAAAATATTAAACACACTAATTGTTCACTGTTTTCCTAGTGTTTTGATTTGACCTTGTCAAATAAGGAAAATTACATTTTTACTTGTCATTTTATATCTTGAGTTGTGATGCTCCAAATGATGTGAAATTTTTATGGTAGGTTTGTTATGATAGGGATGTACTATGGTATAAATTTCATGGTCATTGCTTACTTTATACTCAAGTTATTGATTTAACTTGTTTATAGCTTGATAAATAGCTTATAAATAATATATAAATGATAAAATAGAAAATATTGTTTCATTACCTGAGTATGATGTTTCTCTATCATATTGATTCATAATATGGCCTTGGGTTCATAGAAAATATTGAGTTTTAGGTTTAATTTGCTTTTACATGATTTATTGCAATAGCCATTTGTCTTTTTCATAGAGGTTGTGATACATGTTCAAATGGTTTCAAATTTGGACAGTAGACTTTTGAGAGCATGTGTAGGCCAATTTTGGTAGAATTTATTATGCACTTTTGATAGGTGTTCATAATTCCACCTAATTATCCAAATAAATTAAGAAAATGTATTAAAAGAATTTATTTAGTAATTGAAACTATGTTTTCTGGTGTTCATTAGTCATGTGTGACATGTTGGTAAAGTTGGTTTTGTCTAATTATATGTTTACAACATAAGTTAATAATTATTTCTTGCAAACGAGTTTTCTGGACAGATCTAGGAACTTAGCAAAGTTCTTCATGATAATGTGCTTTGTTGTGAAACTTGTTTATACAAAAGTTGTAGATAATTTCCTAAGCTTTCCATAATGTCTTCTTGCAAGTCATTTGGAGTTGTAGATCTCCAGTTATGATTAAATTACTTAGCTGTTGGTCTGATGTCCAGAAGGTAGCAATTTCTAGTTCTAGTACTTTGATTAACTTTGTCATGCTTGGGTATTGAAATGTGACTCATATCTTTGATGATACTTGAGTGGTACCCTGTAATCTTGGGAGACTTGTTTCTTGAGTTATGTGCTTGCCCTCTTCTATGTTATGCCTTTGTGAGGATTAAGTTAATTAGCTCTAGGTGTTTATGAGAACTTTGGTATGCTTGTTTGATTACTCTGTTTATTGCACTTCTACGCATTCATACATATGCATTGTTGCACCTCATTTAGGTACGTTAGCTGAAGCACGTGAAGGACCTAAGGTGGAGCCAAACCCGAAGATGGAGTTGGTGGATCCATCCCGAAGATCGAAGGACCGGACAAGTGGTAGATTGGAAGATGCTCGCCAAGCGAACTCCTCTGACATACTCTAACTTGAGTCGGATCCCAGGCAAGCCCCGGAGCATTATAAGCCTCCTATCTTCAAAGCAATTAATTCTATATATGTTATAAGTATTGTTGCATTAAGTGGTAGGAGTTGGTTGAAAACCTTGCTGCATTATATCATTTCTTGTCCAGATATATAAATCCTTGAATCCTACATAGACTAGGATCGAGTAGATGCTTAGCCCTGCTTTAAGCGGTAGAAGTCAGGTGATTTCCTGTCACCTGCGAGATATAGGGATATTCATATATGGCACGGTTGGCTATATTGGCTATCGTGGAATGGAACCATGTGTTAATAAAATGAAATGAGACCGGGCGGGATGACGATAGTGAAGCAACAAGGCATGGAGGTCTTGGGTGTGAATCTATCCCCGTCTGAGTCGTTTAAGGACCGATTCGCTGTACATCCTTGAGTCATGTTGAACGCAGTCTAACACTTAGTTGGCCGGATAAGTCGTTCCGACCGCGAAGCCGAGTAATGTGATTCAGGCCGGGAATCGAATGGTAGGTTGCTTCTTGGAGGAGAGAAAGGATGTGCTTGGGGACATTGGCGTGAGACCAAGGGGGGTTAGAGTCCCTATCACCTGGCAAAGTGTCGCCCTTGGGGTCGCGACATTATTCGGACCCGCGATTCCTGAATCATATGAAAAGGTGGCTTGTGCGACCCTGGCAGGGGCCTGCGCGGTGAGTGTTAGAAATACCCCTCCAGCTGGATAGGAATTCGATTCGAATCGCCGTCGCTCCCGGTTAGTGAGCACTTGACTTGAGCAGCGGCAACGTAGATTCAATTAAATTGAACTGATGGATAATTGGATCACGATGGAAAGATTGCATCAATTTATACCTGCTATGGTTAATATTGTTTGCTCCTAATAAAGTGAGTGCTCTAGTACAGGTTCTAATATAGATGATAGGTTAATGATAATTAACTTGATGCTTAAGCATTAATGATTAATCATCTATATTAAGCTTTTATGCAAAAGGTTGTCAAGCTAGCCCCACTTTATATCAGCCTTGCATAATCCTTGGCGTCACCTTATTTTTGGTTTATGACGGGTAAGTCTAGCTGAGTACTTTGTCGTACTCAGGGTTTTATCCCCACTTGTTGCAGGTTGTGATGTATCATGGCGGCTGCAAGAGTTGGTTGACTCCTGCCGTAGTGGCGGAGTGTGATCACGGGCATGATCCTTCTTATTTACCTTATCCCTAATGCTTTTGTTGGAAGTCGACCATGGTACTGGCATGTATTTTAAATAAGATTAATGTTAGTTTCAAATTACTTTGCTTCCGCTACTTTTGAACTTAAGTTGTAATAACTATGTTGAACTCCGATGTATATTCAATTACTTGTGAAATGGTTGTAACATGTGACTTGTTATGTTGAATCACTACGATCTTGGCTTGTATGTTGGTTGGTTTGAAATCCCTCGTGATTTCATTGGACTACCGGAGTTATATGGGCTCAAGTGCGAGAATTTGATCATTTCGGTGATTGTTTTTGTACTTGTGCTCTTATAATTTGGACGGTTCCGTTACAGTGACAGCCCTGCTGTCCCTTGTAATCCCCCATGTTTGGGTTTGGCATAGAGCTAGAAGTCAGAGGTACTTGGCAGACCAAGTATAAGCCGGTGCTCGAAGCAAGTCTATAGTGGCAAAGCTGTCTTAACTTAGGATCTCTATCCCTAGAAAACCTCACAACCCAAGCTATCCTTCTTCTTGTTATCATTAGGTGAACTAGCTAAGAGACCCACATCCATTCCTCGTGGAAATACGATACCCTGAATACTTCCGGGTCAAATGCAACAACGGTAATTCCGTGCACTTGCGGATTTTTTCTGTATGTGTTAAGAAATACCAACAAGCATTTCTGGCGCTGCTGTCGGGGAATGGTTGTTGTATTGTCTCCGAACCTTGTCCACCCTCGTATCCTTGTGTTTTATCTTCCTTTTCAAAAAGAAAAAGTTATTCCTTTAGTCTTTTTCACCATGAAGCCCCTTCCATTCAAACAAAATTTATGCACTTAGGATGAGTTCTTAGAGCCACCGCCATCGAAGCCAATCACAACTTCTGGCTATAAACTCTGTCCTGGCTTTGGCGATCAGGCTTATGATCATAAACTAAGCACTGCTAGGAGATACCCCGGATTATCATAAAAAACATAACTTTTCTTATGAATAAAAGAAAGAACATATTTTAAGTTAGTATGCACCTTCAGGTATTCTTGGTCGCTAACCATTTTAGGTAAAGATGAAGAACAAAGGACATACGATACCTAATAACATGAGAGCTGCATCAATGGCTTGATGCCCTTTGGTGACGGAACACACTCTAGAGGAGACCCCGACTCTACACACTTGACTTTACACAAAAGTCCAAGTGTGGGGGGATGGTGAGAGCCCCACTACACATTCCATCCATACCAAAGGTTATCCTAAAAAAATGAATGATGAATGATGATGTCAGCTCTACCTTGCTGAAAAAAAGAGATGAAAAAAGAAAGAAAGCTGAGAAAAAACAAAGAGAAAAAAATAATATATGATAAAGGAGATGAAAAAAGAGAAATAAAGCTAAAAAAGAAAAAGAGAGAAAAAATATTTATGTTGTAAAAAAGAGAGAGAAGAGAGAGAGAAGGAGCAAGTTAGCCTGACTAGCCACCATAAACATCAATGAGCTGCCTGACTCCATCTCGTATTGCTTTCATGCACATGCAAGCTTTGGTTCATTTTTCTATCCGCCACGGGCATTGCATAGCTACAGTGCAAGAAGGATTCTTCTGTTCAAAACCTTTGCCTACCACCAAGGCCCATGGTCCATACACAAATCCGTGTGTGTGACCTAGCCTTGATACTCGCCTGCGTTGAACCATGTACAATCAAGCTACCGCTGCAGCAGTTTCAGCACTCTCATGCACATACGGTGCCAGTACTTACACTCAGGTATGCAAAGGTATTGTTCACCTACTCCTTTACTCATACTTATCTCCATGAGAAAACAACTTGCTCATATGAAGTCATACATACTTGTCTCCATGAGAAAAACAACTTGCTTATATGAAGTCATACTTCCCGTGTTTATGTCATATGCTCTGGTTTGGGTGTACTCGCATACAGTACATATACAGTACATCTATAGGCCTTTTAAATTAAGCATGGGTTTAGGTTAATATGACCTTCTTTAATCAAAATTAGGCATGGTGTTTAGTCTTGGTTGAATGAACTTTGGAGTACTACTATCATAAACAATGAAAGTAATTATGTTGGAGATAAACCAAGGCTAGGATTTATTATATCTTTACCATAAGCCTTGCTTGAGTGTTGCTAAAAGATAAAAGTTAGGTGAACAAATAAAATATAATATAATATAAAAATAAATAAAAAAATAATATTAATAAATGCAATAATAATCATAATAATAATGTTTAGGCTCCCAGTGTTTAAGCTGGTAGAGCCCTTGTTTGGTTTGTTTTTTATTTTTTGTTTTCTTTATTAAATAAAATAGGTACAAAAAATAAGTGTGGGGGAGATCTCTCATGTATAAGAACACACTTTTGAGATCTCCCACCAACACGTTGCACAACCACGGAAGATCCATCATACAAGAAGGACATGACAAAATGGCTCTAGAGTGGCTTAGTTGAACTTCTGGTTTAGCCTAACCACATCTAAATCCCTTAAACTCCTTCCTCTACAACGATGGTTTGTGCAATACTACCCTCAACTCCCTATAATTTTGAGTTTAAAACAACCATAATTCTAATCACTAAAAATAAACTCAATAAATTAAAAAATGCAAACTAAAAAGTGACGCTCCATCTCCATGTCATCCTATGATTAAAATTTTGCGTACTTTTTATTCCTTGCCAATATTCCTACACTTGCGAAAAAATTATAGGGAACCCATTTTATCTAAGTGATTGGAATATAAGTATAGTAGGATAGAAATGAAACTTGCTCACTTTTGCAAAAGTATTTGGGATTTATTTATAAAATCAAAACTCAAATAGCATGCTCCTCAGATGATATTTAAATACCTACCAAGGACAAAATATGAATTCCTTTCAAACCTTGTTTACATGCTAGTTATTCTTGTAATAAGCTTTGTCAAAATGTTGTGATACTTTGTGAAGAAATATTTCATGCTTTCATGTTTCAAGAGCATGTACAATCCACCCACAAAATAAAGCTAAGCTTCTACACTAGAAGTTAGCACAAAAATTCCATCCATCCACCCACAAAAAGAAAGCTCCATGAAAATTGTCGATCTTGCATCACCAAGGTTTCATAAAAAAGAGAGAGGCATGGCAATGAAAAAAAGGAAAAAATTGGACAACGGAAAAGTCCAAAAATAAAAAGGACTCAAAGAAGTCCAAAGAAAATGGACTCAAACAAAGTCCAAAGAGAAAAGAAAAAAAAGAGATAAGGGTCAAAAGAATGCCATGACCTCTAGAAAAGAAACCTATGGTGAAGAAAGATAAAAAACAATAAAGGACTATTTCTTTCCACAAAAACCATAAAATACCACACACTTGCACCTCTTGATCAGAATGCATGACTTATTTCTCCATAGATCCGAATTTTGACTTTGCAACATGTGCAAGGTAAATATGCCACACTTTACCCTACCTTGAGGTCCACATAAGCTTTTTCTAGAGGTAGGAAGCAAAGGCAACATCTTTTGCCTAATAGAGGAACCAAAAATAACAAATATGAGTGACCTAAGAGAATCACTTTGAGGAGCAAAGCTAACATTTACATTTTCAAAATCAAACAAAACCCAAGTTTATAAGTAAGAGTAGAGTAGGAAGATTTGAATCCTTACTGTTCCATTATCCAATCACTCAAGATTCTATGTGTCGGGTATCAAAATACCAAGGTACCTAACAGACGGCAAAATACGGCACCCTACAAGATCGCTAAAGCCCCATATAGGGGCCCTAGTAAAAATCGACCAGCCAAAGGCGTTGATAGCATGCCAGTCGCTTGCGGTATGAACGACAAACTCCATCCCACCTGAGCCTTACGGAAAGCTCTCGGGCGAGATAGGTGCCTCGGGCGGCATTTTTCTGCCTCACCCGAGTCCCCATAATCCCATCAAAGCGCCCGACCCCCTCAGCTCACTCCCGCCTTGCCCGAGGGACACGTGGAACCCTCTGGCAAGACGGGGAGCCACGGGGCCCCCAACCGCGGCACCCGCTCTCACCAATGGGACGGACGTGACCTAACATGACCCGGTCATTCCACCACGACGACATCCATACCTCTACAGCAATGGGGGTAACGACCACTATACCACCTAACCCCTCTCTACACAAATATAGGCGCCCATATCGCCCGTCCTCGATGGCACAGAGGTGCATAGGATAAAGCATTGGCACAGCACACAGCACCAGTAGACGGAGAGGCCAAAAGATCAACGCTTGTTGCATCTGTCGCCACAAGAGAATTGTTCCCACTGGATAAGGAGGAAGACAGCCGCGCCCGAGGCCATCTTTTTTGTTTTTCTCTTTCATCCTTTCCCATTTTCATCTCTTTACCACGAATGTAACCAGAGCCCTCTCCTTAGAAGCTATAAAAGGGAGGCAGCGGCCACGTCTAGGGGGGACAGAACCGAATAGAGTTCACCTCAATCAAAAACCACAACATCCACACACATGCACCACCCGTCAAAAAAGACCTAGGATCCGCTCCCTCTCTCGAAAGCTTGTAACCCCTACTACGAGCACTCTAGTGCAAGGCAACATGAGAAGCAGTAGAAATCATTGGACATAGGGCCATTCATGCCCGAACTAGTATACGTCCTTGTGTTTGCTTTGCACACCATCCGGGCCTAGATGCACAGATACAAATTTACTCACCGCTCTATTTAGACCCACGGTTCTCTAGACACCGATAGTTGGCGCGCCAAGTAGGGGTCTTCTGCACGTCATGATCCATCTCTTAGGTCTCGATGGCTAATCCTCACATCCGCTTCACTCTAGGCTCCCATGTCTAGTTTGGCAACCTAGATTTCCTCTGCACGGGAGTGGACTATGATCTGGTTCTTCTTCCCCCTTCCGTCGACATTGATGTCATCTCCGGGGCCCTGTCCAACCTTCACCTATGCGCCGACGAGGGGCAGGCCCTCTAGAACGACTGGCCAGGAAGTTCCTAGGGTAGAACGACGTAGGCCGATAAGCCGCACTACCACAGGAAGGCTCGTGGCCAGTCCTTGACTACAGTTCATCTTAATCCATCTGCGGGGGAGATTCCCACGGATCTGCCGACTCACCATGCGTAGGCTATCGTGGAAGTACTCGCGACCACCGAGACAACCTCTAGCACTGGCTCCGACGAAGACGATGGCAGTTGGGCCGGCACTGACTTCTCTGGGCTCTGGTAAGTGTGAGTTGTGAGATGCCATCCGCTTGCATGGATCAAATACCTCTACGCTCTGGTAAGTGTGAGTTGTGAGAGCATGACCGCCCAACCGTCGGTCTAGGGGAGAGTAGTTGTGGTTACTAGCATAATTACATGTCTAACCATGAAATCATGAAAGTACTTAATTGTGGGTATATCAATCGGGTAGCTGTGATACTAAAGTACATGCATCAGGGGATGTGTGTATGGAGAGTATTTAGTTTACTGTTTTCCTTGTGTGCTATTTGGTGGGCTGAAGTGAAATCTTCTACAGGTACACTAACAACACACCGTTGTAGATCAATTAGTACCGTATATGAGAGAACGTATGTATGCCACTGTATATTCCGCTAGCCTTTAAATTTTCTTAGGTTTGTGAGAACGTATGGATCATGCATGCATCATGTTCAAGCATACATTGCATTCTTGCATTACTCCCTCCCTTAAAAATTTGATTGTCCCGACTACTTAAATTTTTATATCTCTTAAATGATTCTCACCTCAAGTTGCAACCTTTTGCTATAGATGGCCCGCACAAAAAGCATTGCTCGCAAGTCCACCGGAGGTAGGGTGTCTCATCACCAGTTAGCACCTCGTGAGCCCCACCCTGAGCCTACTAAGGAGGAGAGGCTGAGGGCTGAGCTAGCACATGTGACTGCTGAAAGTACTGCCGTCCAGCAACGTTTGGAGCAGGTTACGCGAGAAAGGGATCAGGAGATGCTTGAAGTTCAGAAGTTGACTATTGCCCACCGCAACTATGAGCGTATGTTGGTTCACGTGATGAATCAATGAAATAAAGCCTGCCACGAAGAGAATATCTTGAGGGCTCGGCAGGTTGAGCTTGAGCAGCAATTGGTTGTTGCAGAAGAGTACAATGACAACCTCCATGAGGAAGTTCATCTGCTACACAATCAGCTCTATCCGATCCTTCCTCTGATCTTGATAATGATGATGAGATGGGCTCTGGTGTCATCATGGCTGAAGACAACGATGACGTTGAGATCAATGGACCTGAGGATGTTCCTCCTGAAGAAGAGGAAGATGAGGAGTTGGAGCCTCCTAGTGATGAGGACGGAGGAGAGATCTTCAACACCGACTCAGAGGATGACGCGTAGTTTTAGCTTACCACTTAGCTAATGCACTAGAGCTAGTATTTTTGTTGACCCTCATGCATGGATGAGTAGCTTTGTAGTAAGTTCATCTTTGGGATGTAACCTCGAACCCTGTGTTATCTTTGATGTAAGGTTGGAACCTTGATGGTTTGGATGTAACGTATCAAACATGCTTGTGCTCCATGTATGTGAACCTTTAATAAATTCCATCTTAGTTGTCGGTAAACATCGTTGTTTGTTAGAACATCGCACTATTGTGTCAATTGATGCGCTTGATGGTGTTGTGTGATTGTGATGAATTATTGTGTCTCTATTTATTATGAATTTATTCTCTCTAATGAAATTAGTTTGGCATAATTACACAATTCATCTATAAATTTTCCACATCATCAGTGCTCATTGACTATGCATTTTGCTAATGGTGTACAATCTTCATCATGGTCATGGCATTGGGGATGAGGAACAACAGCCACCTCCTCTGCCACCGCCCACACCGGTAGAGCTGATGCAAACGGTTGTCAAAAGTCAGCGCATGTTAGCTGAGGCCAACCATGATGATCGACATGTCCGCCAGGGACCCAAACCAAATCAGTATAGTAGCTTCAAGGACTTCATGGACACAAAGCCTCCTAATTTTAGAGAGCCAGAAGAACCACTACAAGCTGATGAATGGTTGAGCACCATAGAGAAAAGGTTTCGTTTGCTCAGGTTGACTGAAGGTATGAAAGCCTCGTATGCAGGACATCAGCTACAAGGACTTGCAGGCATCTAGTGGAACCATCATAGGACCACCTTCCCTGCAAATGTCGAGATTATTTGGTACCAGTTCAAGGAAGCTTTCAAGGGACATTTTATTCCTCTTGGCCTTATGGCAATCAAGCATACCAAGTTCATGAAAATGACTCAAGGCAACAAAAGTCTGAATGAGTAGCTCTAGGCGTTTAACAACCTAGCGAGGTATGCCCCTGGATTGGTGGATACTGATCTCAAGAAGATCACTAGCTTCAAGAGGGGACTTTCCCCTAAACTAATGGTCTATGGGCAACAACAAGTGTATAACTTTTAATGAGTTCATCAGTGATGCCCTAACTCAGGAGAACAATGATAAGATTTATGCTGCTTCCAAAAGCTGTAAAAGAAATTTTGAGGCAGGTGCTTCTCAGTCTAAGGCTCCTGTAGTATCCAAAACTCAATATCATCCACCTGCTGCCAACATCCGGTATCACCCACCTTAGAAGAAGAATCAGGCTAAGACTAGCTTTCGCAAGGGGTACATGATTTCTCTACCAAAGAATACTTCTGGGTAGGGCAGTTCCAATGTTCCGCCAGCTAACAGGCCATGCTAGAATTGCAACAAGCCTGGTCACTAGGCTAATAATTGTCCTTATCCTCCCAAGTAGAATTCTTAAGGAAATGTCCGTCAGGGGCATGTTCACTATACTACTATTGAGGAAATTCCTGCTAGCAAAGTGGTCACTGCTGGTAAGTTTCTTGTTAATGATCATCCCGTAGTTGTGCTCTTTGATTCAGGTGCTTCGCATTCCTTTGTGAGTTCTACTTTTGCATCTGAGCATAAGCTAAATGTGATTACAATTGTCAAGGGTGGTTATTGTATTAGTGTTGCTGGGAACAACATCTCGATGAATCAAGTAGTTAACAATGTGAGGATTGAGATTGGTGATCAAGAGTTTTTAGTTGACCTAGTAGTTCTACTGGGGCTGGGAATCAATGTAATCCTAAGAATGAAGTGGATGAGTGGTAATGGGGTGTTGATAGATACCTCAACCTATGTGGTAATGTTGAGGGATCCCATAGATAAGAAGGGTTTTCTAGTTTAACTCCCTCATGATATCCCTATCCATAATACGGCTAATGCTACTCTAGCTAAGGCCATTGCAGATATACTAGTTGTCTGTGAGTTTTCGGATGCCTTTCCGAATGACTTGCCTGGATTACCTCTGGACCGTGAAGTGGAATTCAAGATAGAACTCATTCCGGGTATGGCTCCCATCTCTCAAAGGCCTTATCGAATGCCACCCAATGAGTTGGCTGAGCTGTTGAAGAAAGGTTTGATTCGGCCTAGTTCCTCTCCTTGGGGTTGTCCTGCTATCTTTGTGAAGAAGAAGGATGAATCTCTACGCATGTGTGTGGACTATCGACCACTCAATGCTATCACCAACAACAACAACATAGCCTTTTGTCCCAAACAAGTTGGGGTAGGCTAGAGATGAAACCCAAAAGAGACGATAAACAAGGAGACATATAAAGGGACATAAAGGGCACAAGATAGAAAGAGGTCACAGTTCAGGCACATTGATTGTGAGTCTCTAAGCGCTCCTGTCCATAGCTAAATCCTTGGAGATATTCCACTCCTTAAGGTCTGTCTTAACGGACTCGTCCTAAGTTAGTTTAGGTCGACCTCTACCGCTCTTTACATTATCGGCCCACTTTAGAACCCACTACGCACCGGCGCCTCAGGAGGCCTCTGTTGAACATGTCCAAACCATCTCAACTGATGTTGAATCAATTTCTCCTCAATTGGTGCCACCCCAACCCTATCCCGAATATCATCGTTCTAGACTCTATCCCTCCTTGTGTGCCCACAACACCAACGCAACATACGCATCTCTGCTACACTCAATTGCTGGACATGTCGCCTTTTTGTAGGCCAACACTTAGCACCGTATAACATCACCGGGTGAATCGCCGTCCTATAGAACTTACCTTTCAACTTTTGAGGCACCCTTTTGTCACAGAGGACGCCAGAAGCTTGACGCCATTTCAACCAGCCATCTAAAATTCTATGCCTAACATATTCATTAATGTCACCATCCTTTTGTAGCATCGATCCTAAATACCGAAAAGTATCCTTCTTGGCCACCAATTGCCCATCGAGGCTAACATCTCCCTCCTCATGCCTAGTCATGCTGAAATCGCACCTCATGTACTCGGTCTTAGTCCTACTAAGTCTAAACCCTTTTGACTCTAACGTGTGCCTCCATAGTTCTAACTTCCTATTAACTCCTGTCTTACTGTCGTCAACTAGCACCACATCATCAGCAAAGAGCATACACCAAAGGATATCACCTTCTATGTCCCTTGTGACCTCATCCATCACCAAAGCAAATAAACAAGGGCTCAAAGCTAACCCCTGATGTAGTCCTATTTTAATTGGAAAGTCACTAGTGTCGCCATCACATGTTCGGACAAATGTCATCACATCCCTATACATATCCTTGTTGAGGGTAACGTACTTAGTTGGGACTTTGTGCTTTTCCAAGGCCCACCACATGGCATTTCTCAGTACTTTGTCATATGCCTTCTCAAGGTCAATAAAGACCATGTGCAAGTCCTTCTTCTGCTCTCTCTATATCTCTCCATCAATTGTCGTAATAAGAAAATCGCCTCCATTGTCGACCTACCAGGCATGAACCCAAACTGATTTTGGGTCACATGTGTCACTCTCCTTAGGTGATGCTCGATAACCCTCTCCCAGAGCTTCATCGTATGGCTCATCAACTTAATCCCACGGTAGTTAGTACAACTTTGGACATCTCCCTTGTTCTTGAAGATAGGTACTAATATACTTCTCCTTCATTCTTCAGGCATCTTGTTAGATCGAAAAATAAGGTTAAAAAGCTTAGTTAACCATACTATCGCTCTGGTACCTAGGCATCTCCACACCTCAATGGGGATGCCATCAGGGCCCATCGCTTTACCTCCCTTCATCCTCTTCAAAGCCTCCCCGATCTCTACCTCCTGAATTCTCCTCACAAACATCTGTTGGTATTGTCAAATGAGTCATCCAACTCAAGGGTAGGACCCTCATTCTCCCCATTAAATAACTTGTCGAAGTACTCTCTCCATCTATTCTTAATCTCCTCATCCTTCACCAGAAGTTGATCTATCCCATCCTTGATGCATTTTATTTGGTTGATGTCCCTTGTCTTCCTCTCGTGGATCCTAGCCATCCTATAAATGTCCTTCTCCCCTTCCTTCGTGCCTAGCTGCTGATAAAGGCCATCATACGCATGACCTTTTGCTACACTCACAGCTCGCTTTGCAACCCTCTTCGCTATTTTATAGCCCTCGATGTTGGCTGCAATCATGTCATGGTGGAGCCGCTTGAAACACTCCTTCTCCCTAATAGCCCTTTGCACCTCGTCATTCCACTAACATGTGTCTTTCGCTTCCCGTTTGCCTCCCCTACTCACGCCAAACACTTCTAAAGACACCTTTCGGACACATGTTGTCATCTTTAGCCACATGTCATCGGCATCTTCTCCTTCTTCCCAAGGCCCCTTGCCTAGCATCCTCTCCTTAAACGTTTGTGTTGATTCTCCTCTAAGATTCCACCACTTTGTTCTCATAATCTTGACCCATTTGTCCCGGTGGACACGTACCCGAAAGCGAAAGTCCGCCACCACAAGCTTGTGTTGAGGGACAACACACTCCCCAGGTAACACCCTACAATCAAAGCAAGCATGTCTATCCTCCCTCCTTAAAAGGATAAAGTCGATCTGGCTCGAGTGTTGTCCACTACGAAAGGTCACTAGATGGGATTCCCTCTTCCTAAAGAGGGTGTTTGCTATCAACAAGTCATAGGCCAACGCGAAGTTCAAAACATCCTCCCCCACTTGATTCCTACTACCATACCTGAACCCCCCGTGCACCCGCTCGAAACCTACATTAGTCGCACCCACATGGCCATTGAGGTCTCCTCCTATGAATAGTTTCTCACTGATAGGCACGGTACTAACCATGCTCTCAAGATCTTCCCAAAACTGCCTTTTGGTGCCCTCACTAAGATCTACCTGAGGGGCATAGGCACTGATCGCATTCAGAGCCGAATCTCCAACTACTAGCCTGACCAAGATAATCTGGTCGCCTTGCCTCCTAACATCCACGACTCCATCCTTAAGGCTCCTATAGATCAAGATGCCTACACCATTCCTACTCAATGCTATCCCCGTGTACCAAAGTTTGAAGCCAGTATCCTCCACCTCCTTCGCCTTCTAGCCCTTCCATTTAGTCTCCTGAACACATAGAATATTTACACGCCTCCTAATTGCTGCATCGACTAGCTCTCTTAGCTTACCC
The DNA here is from genome assembly GCA_038087645.1 of Saccharum hybrid cultivar R570. NCBI lineage: Eukaryota > Viridiplantae > Streptophyta > Magnoliopsida > Poales > Poaceae > Saccharum > Saccharum hybrid cultivar. The sequence continues at coordinate 7,060,087 of JAQSUU010000038.1, forward strand.
GTTAGGGACCCTACATTCCAACTACCTAGACAAATCCTAGTTGGCACTATTTTGCCACCGATCACCCTCGAGGGAGGATACGACAAGGACCATACCCCACGATCTTAGGGATTCGGCCTTATCCACTCGTCCTCGACCCGTCCTCGACCTGGCCTTGACCCAACCTTGACCTACCATCGGTCAGCAGGGAGAAAAGGCCGACGTGGCACAGGACTCGGGGTCTTTTCACCATCTTGTCCTCTATGTCACCATGGTGTCCAGGGATGGCTGACCATTCTTGAGGCACGTCACTACAGCCACCTCCACAGGGATCGACAAAACTTCACTTCAAAGGCACCCCGACATCTTTGCCTCCTCTTACCCTATAAAAGGGTAGGCCAGGGCTCTGAAAAGGGCAAGCAAGAAAAGGAAAAAGAAGAACGAACCACGGACAACAAAAAACCAATCTCCCTTTGTACTCTCATTTTTCCTTTGAGACCTGGGCTCGATTCCCTCTCTCACAGTTTGTAACCCCTACGCAAGCACTTAGGTGCAAGGAAATACAATACTCCCTCCCCCCCGCTGGACGTAGGGCCTTCCTTTGCTCAAACCAGGATAAACCTCTGTGTATCCTCCTTGCATCACCATCCAGATTAGGGACACGCAACATTTGATTCACTCGTTGGCTTAGGACCCTCGCGGGACCAAACGCCGATAGTTGGCGTGCTAGGTAGGCGATGTTGCGTGCCAACATTGTTTTCTCGCCATTTTTCCGGATGGCTGACCCTGAATGTTCGCTCCCATTGGCCATGGTGATCTGGTTTGGGAGTTTGGAGTTCATGTCACTTGGCCATGGCTATGACATGGTCCTCCTCCCGCCCAGGCACTCGACCAATGTGGACCACGAACTGTCCCAGCCCGGGGGAGCCCTGCGCCAGTATCGTCGCTCTCGTCAGGCACGTGCCGCCAGGCGACGGCGAGCCCGTCGCAACCACCATCATCGCCTTGCGGAGGGTGATGGTATTCCTTGATCTGGCGCCTCTCAGCCAGACGCCGACATGGATTTCCTCGCTAAGGATCTATGTAGGATGAGCTTGGCTGAGGGTAAGATGCTAATAGGGAGTCCCATCGCTCTACCGCCCGGTGCGGTGCACCACCAGCTAGTTCGACTACACTAGCACGAGGAACGACGCCTTCATCAGCATTCCCGTTTGGACTAGACTCGGTTGCCCAGGCATATGTTTCTTTTGTAAGCACCAGCATGAGTGCTTATGAGGAACTCCCCGGACACCATCTACATTCCACCCTCGACCTTGTCACATCCACACCAGCTTTCGAGTACCTGGACTCCACGGAGACCCCAGATACGAAGCCTCGTGCGACTGCTTCTCAACATTACGACCCTAGAGATAGATGACCTCACATGCACCCATCGTACTACTATTTCGGTGCTCTAGACTCCGACTCTGCCGATGACACCTATGACCTGACCCGTAAGTGCTTCAACATCGATGGAGCTAGCGCGTCGGATTCAGAGGATGAGGCAGCCGTTGATGGAAGGAACACGCCACCCTAGGTCGAGCTCCCTGCTGAGCGAGATGAGGCTCAATTCCTTGCAGATCAAGGAATGCAGCTCGACCAAATCCGTGAGTTGCAGGATAGGCTTGACAAGGAACGGGAAAACCTACGTCTACTTCAGCGAACCCTCAAGCAAGAGTGCGCGGCGTGCGCACATGGCAGAGGAGCTCGAGAGAGAGCTCGCGACATTAATCATCGCATCATCGAGGATTGAGCGGTCGAGCCCCCAGTTTTTGGTCGAGCCAGCCAAAACTTGGTAGCAGCTGCCATGCTCCTTCATAACATGCCCGAGCCATCGAACCTCAAGGCCCGTCAGGCCTGTGATGAAATCCGAGGACTCCTCGAGACCGCTGCCATGCAGCAGGCCGAGAGTTCTGCCTTGAGGCAACGCGGGCTTGCCTCGGAGCAGCCTGCGGAGCCTCCCAACAGCAGAGAGAGGCCTCAGTTCATCCTGAGCATGCCCAATGGAGCAAGGCGACCTCTGTCCGTGAACGCATCGTCGACAACCGTGAACCTTGAGATGCCTGTGACAACATCGTCGAGTGCTGGAGGTGCAAACACGGTGACGGTGCAGCTCGAGGCTACCACGAGCACAGAGGCGGGCGCTACGACAGCTCAGAAGATCGAAGCCCTTCACCCGAGCCACCGGGTCCTCGGGTCTTTAGCAAAGCCATTCGTGAAATGATACTCCCGGCTCTATTCTGCCCCCACGACTCTTACCAAGTATAATGGCGAGACCAAACCTGAACTTTGGCTCGCTGACTTCCGCTTGGCTTGTCAGTTAGGTGGGGTCATCGACGATCGGGTCATCATTTGACAACTCCCCCAGTTCCTGTCGGACACCGCTCGAGCCTAGCTCGAGGAACTTCCACCTCGACAAATCCATGACTAGAACGACCTCGTGAGAGTGTTCGAGGGGAACTTCAAGGGAACCTACATGCACCCCAGCAACTTGTGGGATCTCCGAAGCTACAAGTAGAAGCTAGGTGAATCCCTCCGGGATTACATCTGGTGTTTCTCCAACCAACGCACCGAGCTCCCCAGCATCACCGACTCCGACGTCATCATGGCCTTCCTCTCTGGTACCACCTGCAAAGAGTTGGTCCGAGAATTAGGCCGCAACACTCCCATCACTGCCAATGGTTTGATGGATATCATCACCAACTTCGCCGCCGGCGAGGAGGCGGTTGGGGCCATCTTTGGTGGCGATCAGGACAAGGGGAAGCACAAGGAGGAGGATCCCGTGGGCTCTAGTTGGAGCTCAAAGAGGAACAATAGGAAGAAGAAGAAGAACCAGCAGGGCAAGCTCAAGGCCCCGGCCGATGACCTTGTTGCTGCTGCTGATTGCAAGAAACCTCGAGGGCCCCCGGTGGGGGCATTTTCGACAAAATGCTCAAAGTCTGAGCAAGCTGTGCTATTTTTGACACACATTATCCACCGCTTTGGGGTTCCTAACTGCATCATCACGGACAATGGCACCCAGTTCACTAGTAAAAAGTTCCTGGATTTCTATGACAACCATCACATCCATGTGCTCTGGTCGGTCATAGCTCATCCAAAAACAAATGGCCAAGTAGAATGTGCCAACGGCATGGTCCTACAAGGCCTGAAACCAAGAATTTTTGACAAGCTAAACAAACATGGCAAAAAATGGGTTGCCGAGCTTCCCTCAGTCCTATGGAGCCTAAGAACAACATCGAGTCGAGCCACGGGGTTCACTCTATTCTTCTTAGTCTATGGGTCCGAGGCTATGCTCCCAACCGATGTAGAATATGGATCCCCGAGGCTGAAAGCCTACAACGAGAAAAACAATGACGCCACCAGAGAGGATGCCCTCGACCAGCTCAAGCAAGCCCGTGATGTGGCTCTGTTACACTCTGCTAGATATCAGCAGAGTCTCCGATGCTACCATGACATACATGTCCGCAGGCAGGACCTCAATGTTGGTGACCTGGTGCTACGGTGAAGCCAACACACAAAGGGACGACACAAGCTTATGCCACCATGGGAAGGGCCATACATCATCGCAGAAGTATTGAAGCCCGACACCTACAAACTATTGAACGAGAAAGGTGAAATCTTCACCAACGCCTAGAACATTGAACAACTACGTCGCTTTTTTCCTTAAAGCCTCGAGGCTCTGTAAATTGTTTCACTATCTCATAAATAAAGAATACATCGGTGTTCAAAGCTTTGTTTTCATAACAACTAGGAAGGATCGACCCTACTCCCTCAGAGTCGACCCTCCCTCGGGGGCTGTAAGGGGGAACCCCCTGCCCCCAATAAACTCACATTTTTTCAAAACACGCATTTTTTTGAGCTTCTTCAAAAAAGAGAACTGTCGCATAGGTCAACAAGGTCGCAAGAGCACCCTAAGGCTCAAGGGTCATCGAGCCACGAGATCACTTACACCTCTGAGGCTATGGTACCTCCACTCACCCCTCATGCCAAGAGGCACAACCGCGCGCTAAGTAGACCTAGTAACAGTTCACGACTTTGAAAAAGCTCACATCCCCGTTCTCTTCGAATCGAGTTCTTACACAATCTGCAAGGCCGCAAACACACCCTAAAGCTCGAGGGTAGTAGAGCCACGAGATCACTTATGCATCCAAGGCTACGGTGCCTCCACTCGCTTCCTTACGCCAAGGGGCGTAACCACGTGCTAAGTGAATCATGCGAGAACGTGATTCAAGCGATAAAGGGAAGAAAAAAAACTCAAACAAAACTTAACGATCAGTACAAGTTTACATCTAAAAATGTTTCAGGGCCCCTGAGGCCATCATGACCTAAGTTATGAATACTAACTCATTTACATGGGCCTTCATGCCCAGGTTTGGCTCACAGGCCCTCGTCATCAGCAGGCGGAACCACCTCGACCTTAAAGAGCTTGGCAAGGCGACTCCCAGGCTCCTCAGCAGCCTCGATCAGGCCCAGGCAGGTGACTTCATTCTCCTCGTCCATCCAATCTGGATCCATGGTGAAGCAATCAGCGATGAGGTCCATGTCATACACGAACCCAGACCGAATGACTGCCAGAGCCCTCTTCATGTCGTGATGAAGCCCGCCTCGTATCCTCTCACGGACGAGGTGGCCCAGCGCCACCATCTGACAGATGAAGGAGTTCCCCGGGGCATCCTCCTCGGTATCAGCATCGGGCTCGACCCCCAGGCCGTCACATACCAAGGTAAATAGCACCCTGGAGCAATTGAGTCCGCCCAGCCTTGGCCTTGAAGAGGTTCTGGAACGAGGTGGCCATCGCCTAAGCCGTTTGCTGCTGCTTCTCCAACTCTGAAACATAAGCATCGAGTTAGCAAAAGCATGGGACCTCGACGCTAAGGCCAGAGCATAACAAGAAGTTTACCCTCAGAGTGGGTCTGCCAACCCACGACCTCATCACGAAGCTCCCAACACGTCTTCTCAGACGCTCAAAGAGCCTCATCCCTATCATGGACCGTCGCCCTCAGCACCTCAATTTCCCGGCCGATGCCCGAGATAGCCTCGTCCCTCTCTCAGACCGTCCCCTTCAACATCACAACCTCGTCTTCCAAGGTTTTGACGCGGGCGGATGCCATCCCGACCTAGATGTTGAGGGCATCGCGCTGACCACCGACTAAGGTGATGTCCTCCTCGAGCTCTTTCACACGCGTCAGCAGTGGCGTGAGATCCTCGTGGGCTTTGGCAGCCTCTTCTCGAGCCCTTGCCGCATCTTCACGCGCCTTGGCCTTGGCCTCCTGGGCCTGCGCCGCCTCCTCCCTAACCGCCGCATGAGCGACGCGGAGCTCGGTCGTCTCGGCGCTCTTCTGGGATAGCCACTTGTTGGCTTCCTCTACCAGGGCCCGTTGATGGGCAAGCGCCGCCCACACGCCACTCTCATGACGAATGAAGAGTGAGTTGCAATGGGAACGCTCCTTGAGCTCCTGACCACAGTTAAAACCTAACAATTAGAACCAAGGAAAAGGGAAGGATAAAGCATAGGAAAAGACTAATGAAACTAGCTTACCTCAAAGGCCTCCAACATACCCCGCACCAGGGTATCTGAGACCATGCACAGGGATTGCAATGAGTGCTTTTGGAGTCCCTCAAGGTACTCCCAGTGTTGCACCTCGTCCTTGTCATCGAGCGCAAAGTAGGGCTCGACGCTAGGGTTGGATGCGTCCCTAAATTCAAGGGTCGATCGGCCCCAGCGTGGAAGCTCCTCCTCTGCCCACACAAGCGCTAGCCCGGCAAAGTTATGCCACCTGGACGACGCCTCGGCCTAGTCACCCCCTAACACCGCAGAGGTACCGGCCCGATCTGAGGCCTCGACCATCTCGACGTCCACCTCTTGCTTCCCCTTGTTAGCAGGAGAGTCATCGTTGGTGAGGTCGATTAGGGCCAGGGTCGACCCTTGCGGTGGGGATGGTGCCTCGACTACCGGCACCACCACCTATACGAAAGGTGGTGGCACGACTGCCCACTGTTCCGCCTCGACCACCGGCTCTGTCAGCCGGTCCTGCTGCGGCTGCGGCTCCTCCAGCTGTGCCGCCTCTTGCCCCGCCTCTGGCAGGGCCTCCACCACCTCCTTCAACTTTTTAGCATCCGCTCGCCCTGCATCACGGATGGATGTTCTGGCCTCAGCGGCCTCAACGGTCGCTTGGGTCATCATGGTCGACCCAGGCTTCGACCCACCAGCGTCAGGCACCTCGAGCCCAGCATCCCCCGGGACCACCTTTGCTGGCCCTGACCCTCACGCGGCGGGATCAGAGCCGAAGACCTCCTGGGCGCTTGCCCCCATCTGGGTGACCGCCTCTCGTAGCCTGAGCCGCTTCGTCGTAGCCTAGTATTGGCAACCCAAGCGGCGGCGTCGGCCACCGTCCGCATCATTACGATGGCAGCCGACCTGAGCACCTTCATGGGAGTCGGACCTGCGAGCTCCGCCTTATGCTTATGCCTGAGCGACAAACAAATGCGTCAGAACAAAAAATAGGATCTCCAATCATGGAAAACTAGGCAAAAAACTTACCTGGATAGGGGAACCAGGGGCCTAGACCCCGATAGGCCAGAGCCACCCGGTGGCGCCTGCGACGGCCCTACCGTTGAGCCTCCTGCTGGCCGGGTGCTCCTCAGAGCCCTGGCTAATGGGGTGTCCAAGGTCCTTTGCGCTGCCGAGGCTAGCTGGCCTCGAGTACTCACGCCATCGACGGTGCCCCCGCTTCTGATGCCGACGCCGCTGCCCTGACCGCCGTCTACGCTCGAGGTGCTTGGGCTCGCAAGGGTGGCGCCACTGACCCCTCCTGTGGGGCCCTAGATGAGGTGGCTCCTCTCACTGAAGGCCCCGCTCTGGCCTCTCTCTCTCTCTCTCCTAGCTCTCCCTCCCCCTCAACGGGCGCCGAGGCTCCCCTCGATGCCTAGGAGGTCGACCCCCTGATGGGCTCCAGAAAGGGCCGCACATTGGGGAGGTGTGCTAGGGAAGTCGCGGTGTCATACCACAACCCGGTGTCGTCATCATCGCTGCCATCATCCTCCCCCGAGACCGTCTCTAAGGGAGACTCCTCGAGTGGGAGCCCATCGAGGCTCTGTTGGCGACAGCGGTTCTTCAACGCCTCCTGCTCGAGGGCCTTGCGGACTTGACGCTTCTTGGCAGCGTCTTTCTCCTCCTTCTGGGCCGCCAAGAGGCGTCGAGCCTCCCGAGCGACCCGATCTTCTAGAACCGGCGGCCGCGTTTCCTTGACCGCCGATAGATCCTGTACACGGACCTCGACTGAGTTAGTGGAAGGAATCCAGAAGCAAAAGAACTTAAGATCATCAAAAACAACACTTACCAGGGGCTCGAATCCCTGGGTGGGGCGCATCAGGACCCTGTCGATGTCCTCCTACCGGAAGCTCCCCACCATCCACCGCGCACGTCGGGCAACCTCGTCAAGGGAGAGGGACTCGTGCTCCCCTCCAATGACGCCTCCGGCGTTATCTCGTCGAGCCAGAGCCGGCACTGCGTCAGCGGCAGCACCCTCCGACGGTGGAACGCTGCGGCCACCATCCCCGCCGTCAGCCCGCGCTGACGAAGCCTCCTCAGCACGTCGAGGAGTGGCTCCAGCTTCGGCTTGTCATCTTCAACAGCATTGTACGTCTAGTTCTCCTCTCGCACCATCAGCACCCAGCCAGAGTACTTCGGTAGCTAGTCGCCATCGTTGTAGAGATAAAACCAGCCGTCGTGCCAGCCGTTGTTCAAAGAGATCAACTGTGACGGGATGTATTGGTCACCTCGACCAGATCAGACTTGGAGGGTGCAGCTCCCCACGTGCACTACGCGCTGCACCCCTCGCTCACCCGCCTTCTTAGCGAAGTGCTCCGCCCTAAAGAGGTGGAGCCACAGATTCCACTATGGCTCCATCCCCAGGTATCCCTCGCAGACCACCATGAAAATGGTGGCCTGCGAGATGGAGTTGGGGGCGAGGTGGTGTAGCTCCACCTTGTAGTAGTGGAGGAGCGCACGCATGAAGGGGCTAGCCGGCACGCCGAACCCCCTCTCATGGAAGGCCATGAAGCTCACCACATAACCTTCTAGAGGCGCCGGTTCCCGGTGGTCAAACGGTGGCACTCTCCACTCTGGCTAGGTCTGACTCGCCCTCGGCCGCAGAAGCCCATCGCGGACCAACTCCTCCAGCTTCCTCTCAATCACCGAGGAACGGGCCCAAGCGTCTGCGGGAAGGATTTGGCTCTTGCCCACCATTGCTGTCGGAGGAACGGCGCGGGCAAAGAAACGACGGCGGCGCTAGACGGTGGCTGAAGGGCGCAAGATGGCAAAGGGGGCAAAGGGGGCGAAGAAAGGCAAGGAAGGCAAGAATGCAAAGGGCCTGTAAGGGTAAACGGAACCCCGGGCCTTGCTCTTATACCCCGATGGAAGTCCAATGGGCAGGCAAAAAAGTAGGAGCAGTTTTTTCATTCAATGACCTTACCTAATAGCTCCCTCAAAATCCGCAGATATGGGCATGTGTCTGCTATACACGACATAACCGTCGCACCATGCTGCCCACTACCGCACCGATCTCGCTTCCCCTCTTGAAAAGACGCGCCCAAAACGGGCAGGAGAAGGATCCGTGGACGGATATTACTAGACACATGGGTAACGGGCTCCGATCCCGATATAAACCTCGAGGGATCGAAAGCTGGCCCTCGACTAGGGTTCGACAGTTGCCCTCGAGTAACGGAGTCAGGGACGACTAGGGATGTGCCCATACAAGGCTAGGGCTCGAGCCACGCTCTTGAGGCACCGCAAGACGTATTCGAGGCTAAAAGAGAAGGTCGACAGAGGAATCCCCTCGGAGGGAGGCATCGAGCCCTCGAATCCCATCGCAAGGAATTGAGATCCACAAGACCACTCTTTGGCATTTTTAAGAGTGCCTCCACGGCGGCTAGCCGACTCCTATCGAATGGAGCACGGGCTCCCACTCAAATTCCCTGTTAATAGCTCACCGAAGACCGCCGGAACTCGCCCAAACGAGGGTAGTACGACGTTCCCCACCCCTCCTCTCTTTTTCTAAAAAGGGAGCGTGAGGGTTGAACAATAAAAGACGGCCAAGACTCTGATCGACCTCACGCGCACGAGGCTCGGGGGCTCGACCGTAGAAAGCCAAACCTCGAATGGGAAAAGACAGAACATGCCACGATACGAGAGCGTTCCTCAATAGAGCGTGTAAAAGACCTCAGAGGAGTCAAAATACTCCACCGAGGCCTCAAGGGCTACACCCGCCAGTTTCGCTCGCACGCCCCCACAGGAAAAAGTTACGATGCTACGACTCTAGTTCATGAACTGTTGAGCCTCTGTGAGAGTGACCCACACTCACCCAAAGGCTCGGGGCTACTATCGGGTACCTAAAACTAGGGGTACCCACAATCAATGATTAAGAAAAACAAAATGCTACCCACAAACGAGACGAGACAAAATAGCGGACGAGACACCTTGACTGCGTTCCGACTCGTACGAGGCTCACTCGACGGAATGCCTCGATTATGTTTCGACTCGTACGAGGCACGCTCGACAGGATGCCTCGACTACGTTTCGACTCGTACGAGGCATGCTCGACAGGACGCCTCGACTACGTTCTGACTTGTACGAGCCACCCTCGACGGGATGCCTCGACCGCGTTCTGACTCGCACAAGGCTCGCTCGACAAAGCATCTCAACTATCGGGAAATCTTTGACTCGCATGACCCCGGGTCGGACCGCTCGACCCACCTTGTTCACCAACTCTGAGACAAAAGTCAGAGCATTTAATGCAACCACCTACTACTTCCTACCATCATGGCTACAGCAGTTTCCGACATGGAAGTAGTACCTGTGTCAAATCTTACTTTTTACTGCCCATCCTGGGATGGGAGGTGAAAACCTGTCACTGTACGCACCATACCATGCACTATTTTGCCACCGATCACCCTCGAGGGAGGATACGACAAGGACCATACCCTACGATCTCGGGGATTTGGCCTTATCCACTCATCCTTGACCCATCCTTGACCTAGCCTCGACCTAGTCTCGACCTACCATCGGTCAGCAAGGAGAAAAGGCCGACGTGGCACAGGACTCAGGGTCTTTTCACCGTCTCATCCTCTACGTCACCATGGTGTCCAAGGATGGCTGGCCATTCCTGGGGCACGTCGCTACAGCCACCTCCACAGAGATTGACAAAACTTCACTTCAAAGGCACCCCGGCGTCTCTACCTCCTCTTACCCTATAAAAGGGCAGGCCAGGGCTCTAAAAAGGGCAAGCAAGAAAAGGCAGAAGAACAACAAACCACAGACAACGAAAAATCAATCTCCTTTTGTACTCTCATTTTTCCTTTGAGACCTGGGCTCGGTTCCCTCTCTCACAGCTTGTAACCCCTACGTAAGCACTTAGGTGCAAGGAAATACAATACTCCCTCCCTCCCGCTGGACATAGGGCCTTCCTTTGCCCGAACCAGGATAAACCTCTATGTATCCTCCCTGCATCACCATCCAGATTAGGGACACGCAGCATTTGATTCACTCGTTGGCTTAGGACCCTCGCAGGACCAAACGCTGACAATAGGTGTGACATGCAAATGAAGGTGGTGACCCACCAAAACACCCTAGCTACACTTAGGATGTCATTAGGAACAATATTCATAAAGGTCATTAGCCCTAATTATGTTTCTAAGTGCTAGTTTGACTTATGTTGACCCTAGGACTATTCTATTTGACTGTTTAAAAAGGGTAGCTAGAAGTCAATGCATGGTGGTGCACCCTTAAACAAAGTTGTACAAAATTTGTTTAGGAACAAAAGTTATTTTATGGTTAGCTCATGAAAATGGCTAGAACATGCTCAACATAGGACCCACAAGCCTAGATCTCATGCTGTTTCTACACTTAGAAAAGTTTCTAAGTCATTCACCGACTTATAGTTTCTTGAACCCCACTTTGGAGCCATGTAACTTCTTAACCAGACCAAACCAGCCCAAACTCATATTGACAAAGTTGAAGCTAGTGCATAGCTCTACAACTTGTATTACTATAGTTTTTGCAAATGATGAATGGTTTGGGTGCTAGAGGGTTGAGAAGAGGATGGTTTCAGTCGGTCATCACCATCTTTGATTCAGAACGAGCCAAGCTTGGTGGCCGACTGTCGGTTACTAGCAAAATCAGGTAACCCATTTTCACCACAAAAATAACCCACCAAGAAAGAATTACGGCCCATGGCCAATCATAGACGACCCAGGCCTTACCATGCTCAAAACTAAAGCCAAAGGACAAGCGCCTGAGCCCCCAGCGCTCCTTCGCTTCATCCAACCCCTCTCCGTCTTGCCCGACACTCATGGTGTATCCCTGTGACATCATCCAGGTGCCCGAGCCCTGTGACATCATCAAGGCATTTGACCCCCCCTGCACAACAACTACTTCGTTCGACCCCCACTGTAACACACTGCCACGGGTATGTATGGGACCCTACCCTTTCTTGTTAAGGAATAGGAGCTCACCGTGTCGAGCAGGACTACCTGGGAACTTGTAACACCTGATTCACAATCTGGTCAAGGCTTCCACGATTCTTTCTCGCCCCCACGGTAGTAATCGGAAGAACCTACACTACGCCGCACCCTACCATATCCACCTTAATGGGGGGGGGAGCAACGGCCGTCTAGGCCCCCCTACCTTTTCACCGGCATGGCTTTAGGGCCATGAAATCTTCTCCATCATGACATCGTGTTAGGGTATGACTGCGCCGCGTCATCTATAGCCACAGTGTGCCACCACCACAACAATAACTGTGCAAAAGCATGAACTAAAAGGAAAGCTAGGAATAGGGAGCACCTTAGGGCATTCTCTTTCTATTTTCATACATCCAAACACTGTAACCTGACCCCTCCCTTTGCATATTACAAAAGGGGAGGGAGGGACCCTTGACCAGAGGGAGGAGACGACACCATGCAATGGCAATGTACTAAGCACACACTCAAACACACGCACACACAGAGACCTATGAGCTATCCCTCTCTCAAGCAGCTTGTATCCCCCCTACTACAAGCACTTTGGTGCAAAGCAACACGAGCAACAATCAGCATTGGAAGTAGGGACATTCAGCCTGAACCAGTATACATCTTGTGTCCGCCTTGCACACCATTAGAGGCTCTAACACATAGAATCATTCACTTATCCCATCTCTAGACACCACCATTCTAGAATGCTGTGTGTGCGAGAAAAGGTGGCGAAAGTCTGAAGTGTTTATCTCTAAAAAACTCTAACCGAACGCTGGATCGGACGTGGTCCAGGGTGGACCTGCGCGTCTGGTCAGCTCAAGTCGAGGGCAGAGGCGCAGCGCGCCTAGGGTTTATGACTGAACACTAGTTTGGCCTGACCAGCGCATCCGATCAGTTCACCTAGGCGCAGAGAAGCGCAGGCAATGTGCGCGATCGGCGCGTTTGAGGGTCTCTAGGACCGGAGCGTCCAGTTTGCTTCGTCCTGTGTGGCTTGGTGGCGTGATGCGGAGCGGACGCGGTGGCACATCCGGTCAAATGCGATTGGACGCGTCCGATTGAGTGAGAAGCTCTCTAGTCAAACGGTGAAGCGCGTCCGGTCACGACAACGGCTCTCTCTAACACGCACTGTTGTTGCTTGTCCTGTAGTGACCAGACGCATCCAGCCACCCTGACCGGTGCGTCTGGTCATCACGTTTTTCACTGCGACATCTTGTAACGGCTAGTTGCTTACCCCTTCGCTATAAATGGATGGTGGCCGGGTTTGGGGGGTTCACTCTTGCACTTTTGAGATATTGAGGCACACTTTGAGCTAGAGAACTTCCCCTCCACTCATCTCCTTGCTTGGTTGCATACTCTAGAGAGATTGAGTGAGATTCAAGTGCGTTGCATTGAGAGTTGCATCTAGTAGCACTTGATCTTTGAGTTTGCTGCGGATTGCTTGTTACTCTTAGGTGTTTCCCAACACCCTAGATGGCTTAGAGCAGTGGTGGTGATTGATCTCATGATTGTAGACTTGTTTGAGCCGTCACTAAGTGATTGTGAGGGGTTCTTGATCCTTCCTCACGGGAGTTCACGAATTGCATACTCTACTGGAGCTCGTGGCTTGGAGGATCCCCATCTTGTGAGTGGATGTGTGGCACCCGTTGAGGGTTCAACTCTTGATAGTTGATTAGCTCGCGATCCATCAAGTGGGTGCATCGCCACAACGAGGAGTAGCTTGCCGGGAAGCAAGCGAACCTCGGTAAAAAATCTTGTGTCATCTCTTGCCGAGGATTCTCATTGTGATTGTGTGTAATTAATTCTTTGGATACATCTCATCTCTACACCATCGGTATAAGAATCAATTCACTCCCCTTCTACATTCTTGCACCATATCTTGTCTAATGTGCTTAGAGTAGTTTGTATCACATAGGAGTAAGTAGCTTAGTGACTTAGCTTGTGGTGTGAATTAGAGATCATAACCTTGTTAACTAGAATTGTGTAGGTGTTAGCATAGTTGAGCTAGTGCCAGAATTAGCTTTGCCATCTTTTGTACTAACTTTGTTGTTGAGTAAAGTTTGTAGAAATTTTAAAAAGGCTATTCACCCCCCTCTAGCCATTTAGGACCTTACACCAGGGCCCCACTCGAACTGAGAAACCCGTTACAACTCAAACGGGCACCATGTTTTGACCCTAGGTGAGAGGGATGATGTGCAATTGTCCAACCCCTCCTTTGTGGAAAAGAAGCGCAAGGGGAATGCATTGGGCCTCCTGACTGGATCGACGCATGAGCGAAGATTTTTAGAGGCCCAGATTCATTTGCATAACTATTTTTCCCGTTTCAAAGGACCATCGAGGCCCATATGTAGGTACGACATCTACCTGGGTCATCGCCCAAAGTCCAGAAATGCCCAAGGGCAAAAAAGTCTGGCTGGTGGCTATTTCTTTCATGCAACGACATTAAGGAACACTGACCCCACCTCGAGACACGACATTGATAGTGGTCACATCGACCCTAATATGCTACGTGCACCTAGGAGCGGTTCCTTCCTCGTAGGGAACCCCGCCAAACTTACCACCGGTGATGCACCGGTGACATTTTATACTAACCACATGCTAACCCAAAAATAAAAACAATAGCGATAAAACTAAACACCGACTAAATTATCACAAAAAGGTCCATTACAGGATAAAAAGGTGTCGATGTGCCATAAGCAAAGCAAAAAACAAAAACCCTAATGAGGGGGGAGCCTCACCAGCACCTACGCGGTAGGGACATGGGAGGCCACCGCCTCCCTCGCCGGGCCATAGCGCTCCACTAGGTCCTCGTGGTAGCGCAACTCCTCCCCCTAGGGAAGCCACTGACTCCGATGAGGTCCGCCTCCACCAACACCTCCACCATGGCCAGGGCAACTCCAACGCCATGACGGATGCCGCTCTTGATGGCGCCAAGGACATGGTGGCACGTGTTCCAGAGGCGCGCCTCCCGGGTGCCCGACGCAACCCCTAGGAAGTCAAGGAAAGCGTCCATCGCCGTGTGGAGATGCTCCAGCTCTGATGTCACCTTTGATGAAAAAACTCCATTTCTATCAGACGAAAGAACAAAAGAAACTAGAAGCGAGAAGAAGAGCAGAATACATACGAACGCCATGGTGACTGGCGTCCTCAAGCTGCTTGATAAGGGTGTCCACCCTCTCCTCGACGTCCACGGCCATGGCGTCCGGCAGTGCCTGCTCCTCTGCCTCCTTCACCACATGCTCTGATGGGCCAGCCCGAGCTGCGGCAGTAATGCAAAGAGGCCACTGGTAGAAAGGCCGCTGGTGTTCAACACGTGGCCAGACCCAGTGAAGGCCAGGTCATCCATACGGCGGCACTGCGCCGGAGGGCCTTCCACCTCCTCAGACGCTCGAGACCCCTTTGATGAGTCACCACGCTCCATCAAGGCTAAAGCTAAGTGGGAGGGGAAATAGGAAAGGGAAGGCAGGGATAGTGAAAGTTTTGAGCTCCGAGCCGGTATAAATAGACCCCAAGCGACCGTTCGGTTCCATAGCCTCCTAGGGCGATCAATGTGGTCTCGATTCACGAACCACCGCCCTGTCCTCTCACCAAAACCATGAAGTTCCAAGTCATGAACCGTCACCCACTTTTTCCACCAACCAAGCCATGACCCATCAAAACCGCACTCAATTACCTCTGACAAAAACTGCAACTGCACCCTTTCGCCTTCCTTTCCACACGAATGATCTCCAGCGTGTCCATGGGCCGACCATGGGCCGCGATAAAAAACCTTTCACCAAGACTCACCCAGAAAGGCCTTCCTTGGGCCCAACATAATACACCAAAACTATACCAAAAGCCAGCAAACGGTGATTGGGACGACACATATACTTCAAGCCAAGTTTCAGCGGCCCGCGGAGGAAATTGAAGGGCTTGGCACGAAGAACCATTGCAAAAAGAATGGACTTGGGTGGACCCCACCGAGACCAACCAACGGTTGGTCAAGGACACCTGTTCTTTGAAGCATTCCAACTTTCCTAGAGCAAGGGCTCGAGGGCTGCCCCCACCTTGTCAGCCTAGCGAACAGCCAAGGTTGCCCACAACTCTACGACCACACACTCGAATCTTAGCCCTTGAAGGGGTACACTACCCCTCCAAGGCCTCGGGGGCTACACCCAGCTGGTGTGCTCGCGTGCACCGGCTGAAAAAACCCTCGAGAACACCAATCAATCACACGCTCATCTCTAAAACTCTGAAGGAATCTAATTCCTCCAAAGGCTCGAGGGCTACTTTTGGGTACTAGCAAAATAGGGTACCCCATTTTCACCGCAAAAACTACCCACCAAGACAGAATTACAGCCCACGGCCCATCACAGACGGTCTAGGCCTTACCATGCTCAAAACTAAAGCCAAAGGGCAAGCACCCGAGCCCCCAAGCTCTCCTCCGCTTCGTCTGACCCCTCTCCGTCTCGCCCAACCCTCATGGCATATCCCTGTGATGTCATCAAGGTGCTCGACCCCCTGCACAACTACTACTTCGTTCGACCCCCACTGTAACACACTGCCATGAGTACGCACGGGCCCCTACCCTTTCCTGTTAAGGAATAGGAGCTCGCCGCATCGAGCAAGACTACCTGGGAACTTGTAACACCTGATTAACAATCCGATCAAGGATTCCATGGTTCTTTCTTGCTGCCCATGGCAGTAATAGGAAGAGGCTATGCTATGTCGCACCCTACCATGTCCAGCTCAACAGGACGGGGAGCAACGGCCGTCGAGGCCGCCCCTACCTTTTCACTGGTGCGGCTTCAGGGCCACAAAATCTTCTCCATCATGACATCATGTTAGGGTATGGCCACGCCGCATAATCTACAGCCACGACGTGCCACCACCACAACGACGATTGTGCGAAAGCACAAACTAAAAGGAAAGCTAGGAATAGGGAGCACCTTAGGGCATTCTCTTTCTATTTTCGTACATCCAAACACTGTAACCCGACCCCTCCCTTTGCATATTATAAAGGGGAGGGAAGGACCCTTGACTAGAGGGGGGAGACGACACCACGCAATGGCAATGTACTAAGGACACACTCAAACACTCGAATACACTCACATATAGAGACCTGGGAGCTATCCCTCTCTCGACCAGCTTGTATCCCCCTACTACAAGCACTTTGGTGCAAAGCAACACGAGCAGCAGCAAGCACTAGAAGTAGGGACGTTTAGCCCGAACCAGTATATATCTTGTGTCCACTTTGCACACCATTGGAGGCTCCGACGCACAGCATCATTCACTTGTCCCATCTCTAGACACTGACCGAGCATAGGCCATAGTTGCCGCGTGGTCATGCCGTGGCAACCGTACGCCGACGCTGGCTTCATCGGTCAGGTCGCGAGTGGCCTCAAGGCGCCATGGTGAGCTGCTGCTATAACACCTCAGGTGTTTGGTTTCTATAATGGCATTGCATTTCATAAGCATGAGCATCAATCTTCTCATTCATGTCTTTATTTTGCTTGCAACATGAGTATGCAACATACCCTAATGTGCTTGTTTCATAATTTACTTGCTTATGAAATGTGAGTGCTGCAACTTGTAGATACAACATGGGATCTCATACTTTGAAACATGACAATGTTGTTAGTATACCATGATAGACTCAATTGATGCAACAAGGTCTTGAAACATGTGCAACATGATAATGCAACATATTGGTGGAAATATTGTTTTGCTTGTTTCAACTTATGTGGCACTAGGAATTTTATGTAACCAAGGTGTAGAGTGGCTAATTATAGCTTATAACACCTTAATTACATTTAGGGTAATTAGTGGAACAATGTTCATGTTGACCAAAATGACCAAAATGCCCTCCTAGGTGCTGTTGACCAACCCTTGACCCCTAAAATGCTTTGGTTTGACCGTTTAAAAAGTCCAGCTTAGAGATCTTACATGGAGAAGCAACCTTAATCAAAGTTGTAGAGAATTTCATAAGAAACAAAAGTTCTAATATGGCCATCTCATGAAAATGCCCAGAACATGCTCACAAATGGCCACAAGTCGGCATGAGGGACTGCCCACACTTAGAAAAAAAATTCTAGTCTGAAAATTTGAAATTCCAGTTTCAATGTACCCCACTTCGACGCCATGTTACTCACAAACCAGGCCGAACCAGTCCAAGCTCTAATTAACAAAGTTGTAGTCCTCACATAGCTCTACAACTTTGCTGTTATCACCTCTTGCTGACTCGAGCTAGATTAGGAGATAATTGGCGCCAAAGTTCCCTTGTCAGTCGTCTGATGGCGGCTTCATTTCAGACATTTAGAGCACCGGTGGCCGACCGGCCGCAGGCCTATGCCGACGCGTGGACGCGCGGTGGTGGCCGTATGCTAGTCGTGGCCCCACCAGTCAGGTCCGAGCGGGCCTCTTGATCGCCACGACGCTGCCTCAACCTCACTCGTGCCTCTGCTCCTCTCTCTCGCTCTCTCCACGCCCAGGCGGACGCACCGAGCCGCCATCGCCGCCGCGCACTTCTCCGTGGCCGTGAGCGCTCGTCACCGCATCACCACCAGCCAAACTGTGTCCCTCGCTCTGCCACACTGCCCTGCACCTCCTCGACCAACTCTTGGCCTCCATTTGAACCCCAGGTGAGCGACATTGGGGATGCCGTCACCACGCGGGCCTCACCGAAGCTCCGCCATGGCCATGGCCACATGGCCAGTTCCTCTTCGTCCCTTCTCTTCTTCTCTAGCTCGTGTCCTCGACTTATCAGCACCCCTAGATGCTTCCATGAAGATGTTAACGGGAGAGGTGGGCTGTGGAAGCTAGAACAAAGCTGTGTCGGGTTGTGCTCTAGCCGCGTCTGCCATAGCCACCAACAGGCACCACTTGGGGCTACCCTTGTCTAAGCCACTTCGTCCCTCTCTAGCAAGCGCATGGGTCTTCCCACACCTTGTGGAGTTCGGAGCCTAGATGTAGCTATCTAAGCCACCGTTGTTTAGTTGGAACGGCTTTGCCACCGCCATGCTCTGAGCGCCGCCATGCGGGTGTGCTCGTGGTCTGGCCGCATCAGCGCCCCTCTAGTATTCTAACTGGCTCTGAAAGATTCGCCACATTTCACTGGTGCTATAGCCGCCATCACCGTGCTCAGTCCAAGCCAGGAAGGGTCGGCGTACCGCTGAGCTCTCGTCGCCATCCGCCATGGCCGACGACGAGCCTTCTCCGCTATGACCTTAGCCATCTCCCCTACCTAGACTAGTGTGAAACTTGAAGGGGAGCATGATGGTAGACTCATATTTCCCGGGAGAGCTCGTTGCCGACGAGTTAGAGCTCGCCGAAGCTCGGCGGCATTTGATCCCCTGCCCTCTCTCTCTGACCGGGGAGGCCCACCTGTCTATGGTCACGTGCACGGGCGGGAGCTGGAGCGGGCCATGGGTGTTGGGCCGCGCCGACGGGTTGGACCAGCCCAGTGACCGGTTTAGGTTTTCATTTTTGGTTTTTCCTTTATTCTTTTCATAGATTTTCATGCTACATTGTAAATTCTATATCTCATGCAATATAGATCCAAATGAGGTTATTCCAGATTTGTTTGGTTCTCTGTAAAGTATAGTTTGTAGGAAAAATATAAAACACTAAGATGTTAGTTAATTTCTGAGGTAATTAATTGGATCCTTGAAAGGTGTTTTCAAATAGATACAAACTTGTTAAATTGGTAACTGGAGTTCTAGTGCTCCAAAAATTGTGAAATTTGGTGGGTGTGCTATTTTATATCTATGCTAGCTCTGGTAAAAGTTTGAATACTATTGCTTGAGTAGTTTTCAAGTTATGATGTTGTCATTTTATATTAGGAGATACTTGAATGAATTTTCATAATTTTTTTGTATGTGCAATGCTCCTCTGTTGTTTGATACGTTTCAATGTGAATTATTAATTATGCAAAAATCAGCATTTTTGGCCTGTGAATAACTTTATTTCAAATTTTTACAGTAGCCTCCTAGTAGGGCAGAGATCCTGCTGTAATTTTTATAGAATTTTCTAAGCAGCTTGCATATAAGTTTAATTTCTCGCTTAATTAATTAAGTAAATTAAGAAAGGGGTTAAAATAAATGTCTTGGGTTGGCACACCTTACTTTATGGTGGTTTTGGGTCATGTGTCAACTAGTAGCATCATTAGTTTGGTCATAAGAGTAGTTTGACACATGAATAAATATTTAATTTTCACATTTCTAGGTTCTCTGGACAGCTGGTAGTATTTTTGGATTTGAACCTTGATAAAAGTGTTTGCTGGAAAACTTGTGAATATCAAAGTGGTAGTAAACTTGTTAAACTAGCTTGTGTCAAAATTTGGTGGCATTTGACCGAGTAGTATAGGAGTTGTAGCTGTTTAAAGTGGCTGTCCAGAAATGGCTGCTCTCTGTTTGGAGAGGACAGATTTCTAGAACTTTAGAATTTCGACTAGGTAAACTTTGAAATTAAGTGTTTAGGTCTGAAAATGAATTGCAGAGTACTTTATAAGCTTTCTAGATTGTCATGCCTTTAGGATTTGGGAATCTACAGTTGTGATGAAAATACTTAGCTGATGTCCAGAATGTGTTGTGATATTTTATGCTTGGTTGGTGGTAACCTAAGTAATGTTGTTCTTGTGATTGTTAGGTGTTAGGGCCTTAACTGAGGAGGAACAATTATACATTAGGTTGTGTAGACTAGGTAAATACTTCAATACCGAAGAAGAGATTTGCACTTATTATTGAAGTGATTTGAATAGAGCACTAGAATTGCTGAAGTGCATTCCATTCCAAGCATGCTGCAATCCTTCTTATGCATCCATGAGATTTATTGTGCATCCATGCAATAGGTGTTCTGGAGGGAGTGATGCTCCTCGAGTTCTAGGGATCGATTATGGAGGAGGATCAGGAGCAGCCGAGGGAGCCCGAGGACCCAGCCAGCGAAGGAGTTCCCATCGACGATCTACCTGAGTGCCTGGATCATCGCCCATCGCCATTCCTAAAAGGCAAGCCCTGGTGCATGCTGACCCAATTGTTTTATATATCAATCTTGAGTACTTTTACTTGTTTACTGCATTAAGTTGTAGGAGTTGTGTGAAAACACTTGTTGCATTATACCTGTCCCTGTCCACATATCGTACTTAAACCCTAAATTAGGTTTAGGCACGTGTCAATGCTTAGCCCTGCTTAGTCCGGTAGAAGTCGGGTGATTTCCGGTCATCCGCAAGATGTAGGAATGGGTCACGAGTGGCTATGTTGGCTATCGTGGATGGAACCATGCCTTAAAATGAATTTGAGACCGGGCGGGAGTTCGATAGTGCAGCCGCAAGACACTTCACGTCTTAGGTGCGGAGCTATGCCCGTCTAAGTCGTTTAAGGACCGATACGTTGTATGTCCTTGAGTCATGTTGAACGCAGTCTAACACTTAGTTGGCCAGATAAGTCATTCCGACCGTGAAGCCGAGTAATACGGTTCAGGCCGGGAATCGAATGGTAGGTCACATCTTGGAGGTAGTAAGGATGTGCTTGGGGACATTGGCGTGAGACCAAGGGGGGTTAGAGTCCCTATCACCTGGCAGAGTGTTGCCCTTGGGGATGCGGCATCATTCGAACCCGCGACTCCTGAATTGTACGAAAGGTGGCTTGTGTGACCCTGGCAGGGGCCTGCGCGGTGAGTGTTAGAAATACCCCTCTAGCTGGATAGGAATTTGATTGGAATCGCCATCGCTCCCGGTTAGTGAGCACTTGACTTGAGCAGCGGCAACGTAGATCTCATTAAATTGAACAGATGGTTAAGCGAATGATATAATGTTGCCACAAATTTATACCTGCTATGGATATAATAATATTATTGTTTGATTATAATCAAGTGAATGTTTAGTGCAGGTGCTAAGATAGATGATAGGTTAATGCTAAAATAACTGCTAGTACAGGTTAAAAGAGTTTAAATTACTTATGCTTTTCCGCAAAGGTGATGTCAGCCAGCTCCACTTATGAAAGTCTTGCATGATTCTTGTTGTCTCTTATTTTCTGCTTCGACGGGTAAGTCTAGCTGAGTACATTCTAGTACTCAGGGTTTTATTCCCTCCTGTTGCAGATGACATGCTTTATCAGGGCTTCTGCAAGAACTGCCTCCACCTCGCAGGTGATGAGGACTAGATCACTCGGGTGTGATCGTCTATTAGTTTACTTTCCTAAATGCTTTTGTGGGATGTTGATCTGTAAGACTGGCAGTAGTATTTGAATAGTGTGCGTGTGTTATGCTTCCGCTACTTTATGAACCCGGTTTGTAATAATTTGCGACTCCGTGTGTTGTAAGTGGATTTCTGAACTACTTGTGAAATGTAACTTGTCATGTGTTGTGTTGAATGATGCAATCTTGGTTGTGAACGAGTTGGTTTGAAATCCTTCATGGTTTTGATTGACTACCGGGATTATATGGGCTCAAGTTCGAAATTTGAGCGTTTCGGCGCTTGTTTTTGTACTTGTGCTCTTATAATTTGGTCGGTTCTGTTATAGCTCGTACTAGAGCAGAATTCAATATTAAACACATTGTACGAGTATTTGAAAACAAAAGTGTTTGTTTGCGAAAAGTGTTAAAAATCTGAAATTTATTTCTATAAGTATGCCGGTGATCACATCCCTTAGCCCAATTAAGGACTCTTAGGTGGCTTATTAAAAGACTAACTTGGGGGTCTTGTTTGTTTTTGTTTCGTCGTCCATACGATGTGATATTGTATGGATGCCATCCACTTGGGTGGTAATGTATGGATCAAACACCTCGACGCTCTGGTAAGTGTGAGTTGTGAGAGCATGATCGTCCAACCAGCGATCTTGGAGAGAGTAGTTGTGATTACTTGCATACTTACATGTTCAAACCATGTAATTATGAAAGTACTTAATTGTGGGTATATCTGTCGGGTAGTTGTGATACTGAAATATATACATAAGGGATGTGTATATGGAAAGTATTTAGTTTACTGCTTACTTGCCTGCTTATATTGGGAAACTGTTGGGCTGAAATGAGATTTTCTGCAGGTACACTAACAGCGCAAATGAGTAGACCGATAGTTTCGTCTATATGAGAGAGTGTATGTATGCCACTGCCTAGCATTAGAAGTTTATGATTCTACTAGGGTGAGAGGGCGTACGGAACGTGCATGCATCATGTTTAATTCATGTCATACATTTCATTTTACTCCCTCCTTAAAATTTCGATGGTCCCGACTAAATTAAATTTTGTATCCCCTAAATTATCCTCACTTTAAGTCATATCTTATGCTACAGATGCCTTGCACCAAGAGGACCGCTCGCAAGTCAACTAGAGGCAGGGCTCCTCACCACCAGCTCGCTCCACGTGGGCCCCGCCCTGAGCCCACCGAGGCGGAAAGGTTGAGGGCCGAGTTGTCTGAGGTGACTGCTGCTAGAAATGCGGCTCAGCAATAGCTAGAGCAAGTGATACATGACAGAGATCAGGAGACACTTGCGGTCCAGAGGTTGACTGTGGCTAATCGCAACTGTCAGCGCATGCTGGTCCATGTGATGAACCAGCAGGATGAAGCCTAGCACGAAGAGAACCTCCTGAGAGCTCGTTAGGTGGAGCTTGAGCAACAGTTAGAATCTGCAGAAGAATACAATGAAAATCTTCATGAGGAAGTGCACCGCTTAAACAATTAGCTCCATCCTCTGCTTCCTCATGACAATGATGAGGATCAGGAGATGGGCTATGGAGTCTTCATGACTGAAGGTGATGATGACATGGAGGTCAATGGGCCACAGAATGCCCCACCAGAAGAAGAAGAAGAAGAAGATGAGGAGCTAGAGCCTGCTAGTGATGAGGATGGCGGGGAGATCTTCGACATTGACTCCGAGGATGATGCTTAGAGTAGTCATCGCATAGCTATGACGCTGGAGTTATCTTTTGTGCCCTCCATGTGTGGGAGTGGGGCTTTGTAATAACTTAGCTTTTGGGATGTAACATCGAACCCTATGTTGTCCTGGATGTTAGTTTAAACATGTTAAATTTCGGTCACAAATGGATATCTCATTGTGTTGTGTTCGGTGATGGTGTCACGATTAGCACCCTTCGGTGCCACGACGAAACCGAGGGCCTCTTGTGGCGCGGGACATAAGGCTGTACTGCTTGGCACGCGCTGGTATCGAGGTGGCTAGTCATGATCCACCATGGAATTCTACCCATGGGATGTCTCCTCGTGGTCATTTATTGGTTAGCCTTTCCTATTTGGTTAGAAGTTTAGATCGAATCCGGACACCAGTTATGTAAGGTTGAAATCCCGTTGATATCGTTGTCGCCTGTTCAGTCACGTTTGTGCTCCCTACATGAGAGCCTTTAATAAATTCTATCTTTTCATCAGAAGATATCTTGTTTGTTATGTCCATCGCATAATTGCGTCAATTGGTGCGCTTGATGAGGTTGTGTGGTTGTGATGAATTACTGTGCCTCGGTTGTTTGCGAATTCATTTCTAATGAAATCAGTTTTGCATATTTACACAATTCATCTACAAATTTCCCACATCATCAGTGCTCATTGGCTATGCATTTTGCAGATGGCGTACAACCTCCTTCATGGTCGTGGCATTGAGGATGAGGAATAGCCACCCACTCTGGCGGAACTGATGCAGACGGTGGTTGAAGGTCTGCGCCTATTAGCAGACGCTATGCGCCAGCTAGTCAATCGGGATGCTCGCCATGGTCGTCAGGGACCGGAACCAAATCAGCATAGTGACTTCTAGGATTTTCTTGACACCAAGCCCCCACTCTTTAAGGAGCCGGAGGAACCTCTGCAAGCTGATGAGTGGTTGAATACCATTGAGCAGAAGTTCCGTCTGCTTTGTTTGACTGAGGAGCTAAAGACCAAGTATGCTTCCCACCAACTGCATGGCCCGGCTAGTATTTGGTGGAGTCACTACCGCTCCACGTTGCCTCCTAATGTCCCGATCGCTTGGGACCAGTTTAAAACAGCTTTCCACAGGAATTACATTCCTCTAGGTTTGATGGCTATAAAGCACACCGAGTTCATGAGATTAACCCAAGGCAATAAGAGTTTGATGGAATACCTGCAAGCCTTTAACAACCTTGCAAGGTATGCAACTAATTTTGTGGATACTAATGCTAAGAAGATTGCTAGATTCAAGCGTGGCCTTGGTCCAAAGCTGATGAAGACCATGGGCACTAGCAAATGTGCTACTTTCAATGATTTTATCAGTGATGCTCTGACCCAAGAGAACAATAATTCTATCTATGCTGCTTCTAAGAACCGCAAGAGGGCCCTTGAGGCGGGTGCTTCATAGTCTCGAGCTCTAGCTGCACCGAGGGCTCCTCCTCGCCCTCCTGCCACAAGTGCTAAGTTTTGTCCCTCGCAGAAGAAGGCTCCAGCTAAGACTGGGTTTCGCAAAGCATATATAGTGTCTCTGCCAAAGGGTAGTTCAGGCCAAGGCAGCTCTAGTGTCCCTCCTAGCAACATGCCTTACTGGAACTACAACAAACCAGATCATTGGTCTAGGAACTATCCATATCCTAAGAAGAATGCAAATCAAGGTGGCCGTCAGGGGCATGTTCATTATAATAGTATTGAAGAAATTCCATCTGGTGAGGTAGTCACTGCTGGTAAGTTCCTAGTTGACCAACATTCTGCAGTGGTGCTATTTGATTTAGGTGCTTCACATTCCTTTATCAGTCCTATGTTTGCATCAAAGTTTGCACACAAATTACATACTATTGAAGGTGGGGGTTATTGCATTAGAGCGGCAAGTGAGAATATTTCCACAAATCAAGTAGTAAGAGATCTAGAATTTGAAATAGAAGGGCGAAAGTACTCCCTTACCTTAGTGGTTTTGCCTGGATTAGGCATAGATGTTATTTTGGGCATGAATTGGATGAGTCAGCATGGGGTACTCATTGATACATCCACCCGGGTAGTTATGCTCAGAGATCCTACTGATGAAAAAGGTTTTCTAGTGCAACTTCCTCAGCAAATTGACCTTTCTAGCGAAGTTCATGCGGTGCAAGCAAAGGCATTAGCTGATATTCCCATAGTGAGTGAGTTTCCTAACATTTTTCTTGACGACTTGCCGGGACTGCCTCCGGATCGGGATGTGGAGTTTAAAATAGAGTTATTGCCTAGCACGGCACCCATCTCTAGAAGACCTTATAGGATGCCTCCGAATGAGCTAGCTGAACTTAAGGTGCAGTTGAATGAACTTTTGAAGAAGGGATTGATTCGTCCTAGTTCGTCTCCATGGGGATGTCCTGCTATCTTTGTAAAGAAGAAGGACCAGTCATTGCATATGTGAGTAGATTATAGGCCTCTGAATGTAGTCACTGTCAAGAATAAGTTTCCTCTACCGCGCATCGACATCTTGTTTGATCAGTTGTCTAAAGCTAAAGTCTCTTCCAAGATCGATCTGAGGTCTGGCTTCCATCAAATTAAAATCTATCCAGAAGATGTTCCAAAAACCGCTTTCTCTACTAGATACGGTCTATATGAGTATCTTGTTATGTCCTTTGGCTTGACCAACGCCCCCGCACACTTCATGTACTTGATGAATTCGGTGTTTATGCCCGAATTGGACAAGTTTGTGGTGGTATTTATTGATGACATCTTGATATATTCTGAAAATGAGGAAGACCACGTTGAACATCTGCGTATAGTCCTCGCAAGACTGCGTGAACATCAACTGTATGCAAAATTTAGTAAGTGTGAATTCTGGCTTCGTGAAGTACCTTTCCTTGGGCATGCGTTGTCTGATGGGGGAATTATGGTGGATCTCGCCAAGGTACAAGAAGTACTGAACTGGAAGGCTCCTATCTCGGTTCACGAGGTCCGGAGTTTTCTTGGATTGGCTGGCTATTATCGTCGCTTCATCCTAGATTTCTCTAAAATAGCCAAGCCAATGACTCGGTTGCTGCAAAAAGACACCAGGTTTGTCTGGGCTCCTAAGTGTGATGTGGCTTTTCACAAACTGCGAACTCTCCTAACCTCAGCTCCGGTTTTGGCACAACTGGATATCGAGAAACCATTTGATGTGTATTGTGATGCCTCAGGCATAGGTTTGGGAGGTGTTCTAATGCAGGAAGGCCGAGTAATTGCATATACCTCTCGACAACTTCGGAAGCATGAGGTGAATTATCCAACGCATGACTTAGAACTCGCTGTAGTTGTTCATGCTTTGAAAGTCTGGTGGCACTATCTATTGGGCAATGTTTGCAATATCTATACTGACCACAAAAGCCTCAAATATATCTTCACCCAACCCGAGTTGAATACGCATCAAAGAAGATGGCTTGAGTTGATTAAACATTATAATCTTCAAGTGCACTATCATCCTGGCAAGGCAAATGTGGTTGCCGATGCTTTAAGCCGTAAGTCTCATTATCACTCCTTAGTTGAAAGTGATTTTCAACTGTCTCGCCTTCTACACCCAGCAATTTTATACAACATCACTGTTAGTTGCACTCTCAAGAGTAGAATTATTGAGCTCTAAAAGACTGACACTGGTATATTCCACATCAAGCGTAAGATGAAAGAGCAAGAAACTAAACATTTCAGGGTAGATGAAGAGGGTGTACTGTGGTTCAAGGATAGGTTAGTTGTGCCTAAGGACCAAGAGCTTAGAAATAATATCATGTCTGAAGCACACTCATCCAAGTTGTACATCCATCCTAGTATTATGATGTCAGCCAGCACCCCGCGGGTGATGAGGACTAGATCACTTGGGCTTCTGCAAGAACTGCCTCCACCCCGCGGGTGATGAGGACTAGATCACTTGGGCGTGATCATCTGTTAGTTTACTTTCATAAATGCTTTTGTGGGATGTTGATCTATAAGACTAGCAATAGTATTTGAATAGTGTGCGTGTGTTATGCTTCCGCTACTTTATGAACCCGGTTTGTAATAATTTGCAACTCCGTGTGTTGTAAGTGGATTTTTGAACTACTTGTGAAATGTAACGTGTGATGTGTTATGTTGAATGATGTGACCTTGGTTGTACATGAGTTGGTTTGAAATCCTTCGTGGTTTTGATTGACTACCGGGATTGTATGGGCTCAAGTTCAAAATTTGAGCGTTTCGGCGCTTGTTTTTGTTTTTGTGCTCTTATAATTTGGTCGGTTCTATTACAGCTGCTGCCTCCATTCACTTCCTTCCTCCTCGCTCTCGCCCAAAGCGGAGAAACACACCACTGCTCTCACCGCGGGCTCCGGCAAGCTAGTGCGCCCTCGCCACCGCACCACCGCCCACCAAATCACGTCAATCGCTCCACCTTGAGCCCCTCGACCTCCTCGCACTCTTCACGTCGCAAGCCAAGCCTTGGTAAGGCCACATTTTGGATGCTACCACCACAGAAGGTTTGACGGAGTTCCGCCATGTTCGAGCTCATCATGGCTAACCTCTCTGGCGCCTCCATTCCCCTCTTCTCAGTAGCATAGCGCGGTGCCTAGGTAACCTCGATGCTCACGCCAACCTTAGGTAGGGCAGCCATGGCTGAAGTTGGCCGGCGTGCACCACACAGCGCCGCCGCACCCGCCATTGCTGGCGGTGTGTCATTTCGGCTGACCCTAGGAACCCTAAAGTACACTAGTCAGTGCGGAATCACGTAGGGAGCACGAGGGTGGCCTCGGCTTCGCCAGCGAACTCACCAGTGGCGAGCTCTCGCCGTCGCTCTCCTCCCTTGTCTCTGTTCCTCTGGCCAGCTTGCCCCGGGTGTCAGCGCTCGGCTAGGCAGGAGCCGGTCATGGGCCGTGCTGCGTCACCGGGCCGGCCCAGTAGTGGAGTTGGTTTAGATTTTCCTTTTTCTTTTTCTTTATTTCACAGAATTGAGTACTAGATTCAAAAATCCATATCTCAAGATTTGTGGATCCAAATGAAGTGATTCAAATTTTGTAGTGCTCCTTGGGAAGTCTAGTTTTTAATAAAAATAGGAAACAAGCTATATTCTGTGAGGAAAAATGGAGTGTTTATTTATGCCTTTTATTCATGCAGGAAAAGAGGAAAATCATATCTCTTTGTATACAGCTCCAAATGACTTGAAAATTTTATGGAGTGTTGTTTATGCTATTAGTAGCTTGTAGTTTAAATTTCATCAATTTTGGATACTATATGATGGAGTTATGTAATTAGCTTGTTAGCATGGGTGGATCTTGTGTGAATTTTTATATTTTATCTATAAATCCAGTAAAGGTGAAATTTGGTGAGTGATATTCTCATGTTATTAAAGACCTAAAAAATATGGAATCTATTGTTTGACACATTTCAATAGGGTTTCTCATTTATGCCAAAATCAGCCTTTCTATCTGTTATTTTTGGTATAGGAAAATATACTTGCTCAATTGTGATGAAACTTGTATGGTAACCTCCTGGATGTATGTGGTAGTCACTGTAATTTTTATAGAATTAATTGTGTAGTTTTGATATAGGTTCCTTTATTCACCTAATTATCTAAATAAATTAATAAATGGCATTAAAGAAAGTATTTAGATGTTGGCACCACACTTTCTGGTGTTCTCTGATATGTGTATTAAGTTGGTAAATTTGGTTTAGCCCAAAGGTGTTTTTGCTACATCACTAATTATTTAATTTAGTGAATCTGCCAATTCTAGATAGATTTCAAGATGTTGTTAATTACAATATGTAAATGATGGTTTCATGTCTTGTGGTCTATAACAAAGTTGTTGTGAATTTCATGATCTAGTTGCTGTTAAATTTTGGTGACATTTTGCTATATAGTTTAGGAGTTATAGCTGTTCAAAGTAGGCTCTCAGCTTTGGTTGCTCTCTGTTTGCACAAAGCAGATTCTGTGTTTGCTTTAATTCGACCTAGTAAACTTTGGAATCATGCTTTCATATTTATAAATGATTTGTATAGAATTTCATAGGCTTTTCAGATTGTCCTCTTGCAATAAATTGGATTTGTAGAACTCCTATGGTGATTGATTTACTAAACTGCTCCTATCTATGTGAAACCTAAACTTTCTGATTAAGTGTGTCTTTATTATACTTAAGCATGTTGGTGATGTATTGGTGCTTAAATTTGATTAAGGTAAGTTTAGGTGCAGGTGTTAGGCCTTTAACTGAAGATGAACACTTTATCTTAGGTTGTGCAAGTTAGGTGAGTTAATCTTGTTCTTTAGAGGAAAGATAGACACATACTCTTAAAGTGATTTAAATAGAGCTATTCTTACTCAGTAAACGAGTGTCTAGTAATGCTTTGCTAATTACCTCATCACTGTTATTCATCCATCATTAGCACCATGTTACTCTTATGCATCCATGATATTCATTTTGTGCATATGCATGCAATAGGTGTACCGGAGGGCGTGACTTTGCTGGAATTCGATGGGACAAAGCCAAAAGCTCCTGAAGTGCAGCAGCCCGAACCTGAAGCTCAGGAGGTGCAGCGCGCCGTCGAGGAGCCAGGAGAGGTGGTGGTTGAGTGCTCGGATCACAAGCCGTGCAACTTTGTTAAAGGCAAGCCTCAGAGCATTATAGGCCTCCTAAATTCTAAAATGCCATTAAGTATTATGTTATATATATTGTTGCATTAAGTGGTAGGTGTTGGATGAAAACACTTGTTGCATTGATATCCAATCCTTGTCCAGATATAATCACCATGGATCCTATATAGCTTAGGCTCGAGTAGAGCTTAGTCCTGCTTTAAGCGGTAGAAGTCAGGTGATTTCCTGTCACCTAGGAGCTATAGGAGTATACATGTGGCACGGTTGGCTATATTTGCTATCATGGAAAAGAACCTGTCTTAATTTGAAATAAAGACCGGGCAGAGGCTTGCCGGTTTGCAGTGACTCTATCTATGTCACTTAAGGACCGATTCTTGGAGCTTTCTTTGTCATGTTAAATGCATGCCTCTCTCTTAGCTGGCTAGGCCCAAGTGTTTGACCACGAATCCGAGTAGCTCAACTCAGGCCGAGCTCCGGTAAGTATAAAGTATGCCTCGAAAGGGTGCCATAGGCGTGAGTCTAAGGGCAGGTGATTTAAAAGTCCTGATCGTCCTGGCAGAAGGGTAATCCTTGAGAGTGCTAGGGCTGACCAAACCCACAAAGTTGGTTCCTGAGTTGTACTAAAGGTGACCCACGGCTACCCTTACAAAGTATGCTAGGGTGAGAGTTAGAAATACCCCCTCAACTGAGTTGTAATTCGATTCGAGTCGTCGTCTCTCACCGGTTAGTGAGAACTTGATGGGCTTATCTCCAAAGTAGATACCCTAAGTAACATGAAGGTTCTAGAAAGATGATATGATGAGGACAGCCTTATTATACCTGCTATGGTTAATATTGTTTGCTCCTAATAAAGTGAGTGCTCTAGTACAGGTGCTAATATAGATGATAGGTTAAAGATTATTAACTTGATGTTGAGCTTCAAATGGTTACTTATGTTAGGCCAGCTTTTATGCAAATTATGTCAAGCTAGCTCCACTTATATCAGCCTTGCATGATCCTTGGTGTTCTTTATTTCTAATTTATGACGGGTAAGTCTAGCTGAGTACCTTCTCGTACTCAGGGTTTATTTCCCACCCATTGCAGATGACTATTCTACTCTGGGTGCTACAAGTATTGTCTCCTCCCAGCCGGAGTGAGGACTAGATCATTGGGTGTGATCTCTAATAGTTATCTTATCTAAGTTGCTTTTGTGGACAAGACTACTATCTGGCAATGTATTTAAACTAATGAAGTATGTATCAAACTATGTTGCTTCCGCTAAACAAACTCGATTTGTAATATTTTATTTTGAACTTCGATGGATGTAATTCATTTGCTACTTGTGAAATGTTGTAACAAATGATGTGTTGTGTTGAATCACTACGGTCTTGGCTTGTATGTTGAAAGTTGTTTGAAATCCTTCAAGATTTCTGGACTACCGAGATTATGGGAGCTTAAGTACAGGGATTTGATCACTTCAGCGATTGTTTTTGTACTTACGTTCTTATAATTTGGTCAGTTTTGTTACATCCCAAAACTTTATAGGACCCAACTAGAGGCCCAAAGGAAGCATCCCAGTGAAGATGGGGCCATTTGGGCCTAGTTAGGGTGCGATCGCACCACTGGTGTGGCCACACCACCATTGGGGCCTCTTAGGCCCATCTTTCACGTGTTGACAGATGCTACCTTACCTACATCGGTTCCCAGGGTGTTGTCCAGGTTCAGGGCACCTAGATGGCATTTTGGAGGTTAGTTTGGGGCTTTCCATGAGGGGATGAAGCATTTTCCAAGGAACCCCTCCTCTCCACTATAAAAGGAGGCCTCTTTCCTCCTCATTTGATCATCAATGAAGAAGAAACACAACACAAGAGAGCACAATGTAGCAAGAAGAGAGGAAGAGCCACACTCTTATCTTAGCTTCTAGGTAGTTCTAGTGTAGGGAGTGAGAGAGTAAGAGTGGAGAAGTACCGGAGTTGTCAGCTACCTCCACTAGTGTACTCGGGGCCACTTGTACATTTAGCGAAAGGAATGCCGGGAATCGTCGGCTCTTCTACACTTGTACCTCTATGTTCATAATACTACTTGGAGTATAAGGTTCATGTTTATCTTCGGTGGTGAGTTCTACTTTAAGTTAGTCTTGTTCATTATTTACTTGTGGGTTCGTCATTCGTCCTAGTGACGAATACTCTAGTAAAGGGCCCTGATAAAGATGGATAACCCTGATTGATGCTAGAGTAGTAGTCGATTTGCGTAGATCTGGTGTCTAGGCTAGAGGCTACCTTCATTTGCCTCATTCCCTATAGTTGAGGGGTAGGCGGCAGGTGGTGATAGCCCTATCTATCCCTTGTAATCTCCCATGTTCGGGTTGGCATAGAGCTAGATGCTAGAGGTACTTGGCAGACCAAGTATAAGCTGGTGCCCGAAACAAGCCTATAGTGGCAAAGCTACCTTAACTTAGGATCCCTATTCCTAGAAAACCTCACAACCCGAGCTATCCTTCTTCTTGTTATCATTAGGTGAACTAGCGAAGAGACTTTTTCACATATGTTCCTCATGGAAATATGATACCCTGAATACTTTTGGGTGAAATGCTACAACGGTAATTCCATGTGCTTGAGAATTATTTCTGTATGCGTTAAGAAATACCAACGACCACAGGTAGCAGCAATGCTAACTCAATTAGGTGATAAACCAATGGGAATACAGTATGCCTGTCAAGTTCAACTATTTTTGCTACTAGGCTTGCAAGATCATGACAATCTCTAAATGCTTTGAGTCTTCTCACATGAATAATAAATAATTCAAGTTGATCTTTTATATCATCTTGATTAGAATGGGAGAAATCATCACAATATATGTGTAACACCTCAGGTGTTTAGCTCCATAATTGCATTGCATTTGCATAAGCATAAGCATGCATCATTCATGTTATTTTATGTGGTTGCAACAAATGTGATTGTTTTTAGAATTTTGTTTGACTCACATCATGTGACACTAGGGAGTTGGTGTAACTAAAGGGTAGAGTAGCCAATTATATCTCACAACACCTTAGTTATACTTAGGGTCCCTAATGGAGTAAGGTTCATGTTGACCAAAATCACCAAAATGCCCTCCAAGGTGTAGTTGACCAGCATTTAGCCCTAGGAGGCTCTAGTTTGACCAATTAAAAAGTCTAGCTTAGAGACCTTGCATGGAGGAGCACCCTTAAGCAAAGTTGTAGGGAATTTTATGGGGAACAAAAGTCTTAATATGACCATCTCATGAAACTGGCCAAAACATGCTCAAAAATGGCCCCCAATTCAGCTAGAGGGGCTGTCTCAACACTTAGAATTTTTCTAAGTCTCAAAAGTGTCCCTCCAGTTTTATTGTGACCTACTTTGGAAGCTTGTAGTTTGCAAACCAGACCAAACCAGCTCCAACTCATGTTGACACTTTTGTAGTACTCATGTAGCTCTACAACATTGCCAACATCACCATCACCTAGTTCTAAATGGTTTAGGAGATATGGTGTCTAGAAAATTGGGTTTCCGTCGGCATAGTGACTGAAACTAGGTTTCCGTTTCCAAGTACACCACTTTGGAGCTATGTAGTTTCAAATCCAAACCGAATCTGTTCTTGAGCCAATTAGCAAAGTTGTAGCCCTCACGAAGCCCTACAATTTTGATGTTATCATCTTCTCCTAACTCGAACCGGTTTTGGAGATAATCATCGTTGAACTTGGCTCGTCAGTCGGTCAAGGCGGGGTTCGAATTCAGTTCGGTCAGACATCAGAGTGAGCTATCTGACCAGGGCAGACCGTCGCCACCGCGTGTCCCTCCACGCGCCGCGTGCGACCTGGCGTCGCGGCTAGCTGCCCGACGTGTAGAAGATGTCCCTGCTGCCTCGCCTAAACCGCCTAGCCATTTCCTTTCTTTCCCGTGTGCAACCGAGGCAGAAAAAACGCCACTCCTCCTCGCCGCCACAACCGCCGGCGTGTTCGACCGCCGTGTCGTCATGGTCGAGTCCAATTCCCTCCGCTCGGAGCTTCCTCACCTAACCCGCAAGCCTTCCCACCACCTGACCTGGCGAGCCGGGCTGTGGTAAGCAACTGGGGCCGTCTCCGCCATTGCCGCCATGGGCGACCTCCTTACCGGAGAGGGGCGCTCCGTGGCCGGGGTAGTTAGGACCCCTTCCAACCCCCTTTTTCAACCTCAATCGGTCCGCCTGGGCGTAGTGTAGCTCGTACCGAGCTTAGGTATGGCCGTGCGGCCTCACCAGCGACGCCACAGCATCACCCGACCCTCACCGGCCGCCGCTCACGATGGCGAACCTCTCCCGCTCCAACCTAAGCTCTCCCACTTGCACAAATCGAAGCGCCACGGGACGGGGAACGCGTGGGTGGGTTCGGTTTTGCGGGTGAGTTTCCCTCCGACGAGCTTGAGCTCGCCGGAGCTCGCGGTCGCCGTTCCCCTGTCCCTCTGTCACTGACCGTGGGACCCCGCCTGTCAGGTGCCGCGCGCGGGCGGGATGGCCGAGCAGGCCGCACGTGCGTCGTGGGCCGCGTCTTTTCCCGGGCCGGCCCAGTAACAAATAAGATTTATTTCATTTTTATTTATTCTGTCACAGTTTTAGATAAGATTTGGAAAATGTATATCTAGGGTTTTACTTGCTAAAAAAATTATGAGATAAATTTTGTTAGGATCTACATGGTGTGTAGTATTTTAGAAAAATATGAATTGGTTATGTGATGTTTAGTTTCTGGGAGATTTAAATAGG
Organism: Saccharum hybrid cultivar R570; assembly: GCA_038087645.1. Lineage (NCBI taxonomy): Eukaryota > Viridiplantae > Streptophyta > Magnoliopsida > Poales > Poaceae > Saccharum > Saccharum hybrid cultivar. The sequence continues at coordinate 7,094,793 of JAQSUU010000038.1, forward strand.
TTTTTGAAATGTGTTTTAGATTGCATGCAAACTTGTTTAAATCATATCTTGAGTTTCATTGTTCCAAAAATTATGAAATTTGGTGGGTAGGCTAATTTATACTTGCTCTAGCTTTGGTAAAAATTTGGGCAGTAGTGCTTAAGTACTTTTCAAGTTATAATGCTATCTTGTTATTTTAGGAAATACTTAAATGAATTTTAGTAATTTTTCTACATGTGCAATGTTCTTATAACTTTTTGGAGAATGTCTTGGTACCCTAAAGTGTCCAAGAAAATTTTGAAATCTGTTGTTTGACACTTTTTAATATGATATGTTAATTATACAAAAATCTGCCTTTTAGGCTTGTGAATTTTGTTTAGGGAGTTTCTTTAAATAAATTTAGTTCAAAATTTCACAGTGGTCTCTTTTTGGTTCATAGAGTCTCCTGTAATTTTTGTAGAATTTTAGGAGCAGTTTACATATATGTTTAAAATTCCACTTAATGACTTAAGTAAATTAAGAAATGAGTATAAATAAATATTTTAGGTAGGCAAACCTTACTTTCTGGTGTTTTTGTGACCTATGTGAACTGGTGGTAACATTAGTTTGGCCTTAAGGGATGTTTGCCACATAAATAAATATTTAACCGTTGCAATTCTAGGTTTTCTGGACAGCGGGTAGTATTTCTAGGTTTGACCTCTGATAAAGGTGGTTGCTGGAAAACTTGTAAATACCAAAGTTGTAGTAAGTTTGATAAACTAGCTTGTGTCAAAATGTGGGAACATTTGGCTTAGTAGTTTAGGAGTTATTGCTGTTTAAAGTGACAGTCCAGAAATTGCTACTCTCTGTTTAGAGAGGACAGATTCTGGAACTTATGAAATTCGACATGGAAAACTTAGGAATTTAGGGTTGAGATCTGAGAATGAATTGTAGTGCATTTCTTAAGCTTTCCAGATTGTCTTAGATAATATCTTTTGGAGTTAGGAATCTTCAGTTATGTTAGAATCTTTGAACTGCTGTCCAGGGTGTCTTACTGTGGTATTTTGGTGTTGGATGTGGTAACCTAAGTAATGCTACTCTTGTAATTGTTAGGTGCTAGGGCCTTAACCGAAGAAGAACAGCTATATCTTAGGTTGGGTAGATTAGGTAAGTACTTCTCCACCGGAGAAGAGATTTGCACGTCTTGATGAAGTGACTTGAGTAGAGTACTTTTATTGCTGAAATGCATTTCATTCCGAGCATGTTGCACCCATTATGCATCCATGATAATTATTGTGCACTCATGCAATAGGTGTTCCGGAGGGGGTAACGCTCCTCGAATTCGAGCAAGTGATTCCGGAGGAAGTCCAGGACCAGCCGGAGCAGCCAGAGGAACCAACCAGCGACGAAGCTCCTGTAGAAGACCTGCCTGAGTGTCCTGACCACCGGCCCTCGGCCTTTCTAAAAGGCAAGCCCCGGTGCATGCTGAACCCATCAATTTATAAATCTATCTTGAGTACTTTTAATTGTTTAATGCATTAAGTTGTAGGAGTTGTATGAAAACAATTGTTGCATTATACCTGTCCTTGCCCAGATATCGTACTTAAATCCTAATTTAGGTTTAGGCACGTATCAATGCTTAGCCCTGCTTAGTACGGTAGAAGTCGGGTGATTTCCGGTCATCCGCGAGATGTAGGAAAGAGTCACGAGTGGCTTTAGGGCTATCGTGGATGGAACCATGCTTTAAAATAAAATTGAGACCGGGCGGGAGTTCGATAGTACAGCCGCAAGACACTTCACGTCTTGGGTGTAGAGCTATGCCCGTCTGAGTCATTTAAGGACCGATTCGCTGTACGTCCTTGAGTCATGTTGAACGCAGTCTAACACTTAGTTGGCCGGATAAGCCGTTCCGACCGCGAAGCCGAGTAATGTGATTCAGGCCGGGAATCGAATGGTAGGTTGCTTCTTGGAGGAGAGAAAGGATGTGCTTGGGGACATTGGCGTGAGACCAAGGGGGGTTAGAGTCCCTATCACCTGGTAGAGTGTCGCCCTTGGGGTCACGACATCATTCGGACCCGCGATTCTTGAATCATATGACAAGGTGGCCTGTGCGACCCTGGCAGGGGTCTGCACGGTGAGTGTTAGAAATACCCCTCCAGCTAGATAGGAATTTGATTCGAATCGCCGTCGCTTCCGGTTAGTGAGCACTTGACTTGAGCAGCGGCAACGTAGATCTCATTAAATGAACAGATGGTTAAGTGAATGATATAACGTTGCCACAATTTATACCTGCTCTGGATATAATGTTGATAATTGTTTGATTATAATCAAGTGCACGCTTAGTACAGGTGCTAAGATAGATGACAGGTAAATGCTAAAAAGAACTGCTAGTACAGGTTATAAGAGTTTCCATTACTTATGCCTTTATGCAAAATATGGTGTCAGCTAGCCTCTTGTGTAAGCCTTGTATAATCCTTGGTGTCATCTTATTTCTGGTTTTTGATGGGTAAGTCTAGCTGAGTACATTCCAGTACTCAGGGTTTATTCCCTCCTGTTGCAGATGATATGCTCTACCAAGGCTTCTGCAAAACTTGTCTCCACCCTGCGGGTGACGAAGACTAGATCACTAGGGCGTGATCATCTTTTATGTACTTTCCTGATGCTTTTGCGGGTGGTTGATCATTAAGACTGGCAGTAGTATGTGAACTAATGCGTGTGTTATGCTTCCGCTACTTTATAAACTTGGTTTGTAATAATTGCGACTCCGTGTGTGTAAACTTATTTCGGACTACTTGTGAAATGTAACGTATGATGTTTTATGTTGAATGATGCGATCTTGGTTGTAAGCAAGTTGGTTTGAAATCATTCATGGTTTTGATTGACTACCGGGATTATATGGGCTCAAGTTCGAAAATTTGAGCGCTTCGTTGCTTGTTTTTGTACTTGTGCTCTTATAATTTGGTCGGTTCTGTTACAGCTGGTACCAGAGCATAATTCAACATTAAACACATCGTACGAGTATTTAAAAACAAAAGTATTTGATTATGAAAAGGGTTAAAACTCTAAAAATTATTTTCATAGATATGCCAGTGATCACATCCCTTAGCCCAAATAAGGACTCTTAGGTGGCTTATTATAAAGACTAATTTAGGGGCCTTGTTTGTTTTTGTTTCATCGTCCATACGACATGATATTGTATGGATGCCATCCACTTGGGTGGTAATGTATGGATCAATTGCCTCGACGCTCTGGTAAGTGTGAGTTGTGAGAGCATGATCGTCCAACCGGCGATCTAGGGGAGAGTAGTTTTGGTGACTTGCATACTTACATGTTTAAACCGTGTAATTATGTAAGCACTTAATTGTGGGAACCTTTATATCGGGTAGCTTTGATACTGAAGTATATACATCAGGGGATGTGTATATGGAACGTATTTAAATTACTGCTTTCTTGTGTGCTTATATTGGGAAACTGTTGGGCTGAAATGAGATTTTCTGCAGGTACACTAACAGCGCAAACGAGTAGACCGATAGTTTTGCCTATATGAGAGAACGTATGTATGCCACCGCCTAGCGTTAGAAATTTATGATTCTACTAGGATGAGAGGGCGTACGGAACGTGCATGCATCATGTTTAACTATATCATACATATCATTCACTCCCTCCTTAAAAATTTCAATAGTCCCGACTAAATTAAATTTCGTATCCCCTAAATGATCCTCACTTTCAGTCGTATCTTGTTGCTACAGATGGCACGTACCAAGAGGACCGCTCACAAGTCCACTGGAGGCAGGGCACCTCATCACCAGCTCGCTCCACGTGAGCCCCACCCTGAGCCCACTGAGGTGGAAAGGCTGAGGGCTGAGTTGGCCGAAGTGACTGCTGCTAGGAATGCAGCACGTCAGCAACTGGAGCAAGTGATCCGTGATCGTGACCAGGAAACCCTTGCAGTCCAGAGATTAACAGTAGCAAATCGCAACTATCAACGCATGCTGGTCCGTGTCATGAATCAGAGGGGTGAAGCCTAGCACGAGGAGAACGTTCTGAGAGCTCATCAGTTTGAGCTCGAGCAACAGTTGGAGAATGCTAAAGAATACAATGACAATCTTTATGAAGAAGTGCACCACCTGAACAACCAGCTAAATCCTCTGCTGCCTCGAAACAACAACGCAGATGAGGACATGGGTTCGAGAGTCGTCATGGCTGAAGATGATGAAGAAGTGGATGTCAATGGGTCCCAAGATGCCGCACCAGAAGAAGCACCAGAAGAAGAGCCAGAAGAAGAAGACGAGGAGTTAGAGCCTGTTAGCGACGAGGATGGCGGGGAGATCCTTGACACCGACTCTGAGGACGATGCTTAGAGTGGTCATCGCGTAGCTACGATGTTAGAATCGCCTTTTGTGCCTCCTGGGGTTGGAGTGAGGCTTTGTAATAACTTGACTTTTGGGATGTAAGGTCGAACCCTATGTTTCCTAGATGTTTATTTGAACCTGTTAATTTCGATCACAATTGGATGTCTTATTGCGTGCGTTCGATGATGGTGTCACGATTAGCACCCTTCGGTGCCACGACGAAACCGAGGGCCTCCTATGGCGCGTGACATAAGGTTGTGCTACTTGGCACGCGCTGGTATCGAGGTTGCTAGTCATGATCCACCATGGAACTCTATCGTTGAGAAGTCTCTTTGTGGTCAGTTTGAAGTAGCCTTTCTCAGTCAACTAAAAATTTTAAGATCGAATCCAAGTATCGGGCAAAAGGTCAAAAATCACGTAGATATTAACGTAAACGATTCAGTAACTACTATGCTCCTTGTGAGTGAGCCTTTATCAAAGTACATCTTGTTGGATTCCCTCGCATGATTGCGTCACTTGATGCGCTTGAATGGATTGTGCGGTTGTGATGAATTATTGTGCCATGATTATTTTGAGAAGTCTATTTCATGAAGTCAGTTTGACATATTTACAATAATTCATCTATAAATTTCCCACATCGTCAGTGCTTATGGGCTATGCATTTTGCAGATGTCGTACAATCTCCGTCGGGGTCATGGCAATGAGGATGAGGAACAGCCACCCCCTTTGCCACCACCTACCCCGGCTGAGCTGATGCAGACCGTGGTCGAAGGGCAGCGCCTGCTGGCTGATGCTATGCGCCAGCTTGCCAACCGAGAGGCTCGTCATGGCCGCCAGGGCCCAGAACCCAATCAGTACAGTGATTTCAAGGACTTTCTTGATACTAAGCCCCCGCTCTTTAAGGAGGCGGAGGAACCACTGCAAGCCGATGAGTGGTTGAACACTATTGAACAAAAGTTTCATCTGCTTTGCTTGACCGATGGGCTAAAAACTGAATATGCTTCTCACCAACTGCATGGTCCAGCGGGTATTTGGTGGAGCCACTATCGTTCCACACTGCCTGCAAATGTCCCGATTGCTTGGGACCTGTTCAAGGCCGCATTCCGTGGGAACTATATTCCTCCAGGTCTTATGGCTATCAAGCACACAGAATTCATGAGGCTGTCACAGGGAAATAAAAGCTTGACTGAATATCTGCAATCTTTCAACAACCTGGCAAGGTATGCCACAGAGTTTGTGGATACCGATGCCAAGAAAATTGCTAGCTTTAAAAGAGGCCTCGGCCCAAAGCTGATGAAGACTATGGGCACTAGCAAGTTTACTACCTTCAATGATTTTATCAGTGATGCTTTGACTCAGGAGAACAATAATGCTATTTATTCTGCCTCTAAGAGCCGTAAAAGGGCCCTTGAGGCGAGTGCTTCGCAGTCTCGGACCTCAGCTGCACCTAGGTCTTCCCCTCGCCCACCTGCTCAGAATACCAAGTTCCGTCCGCCACAGAAGAAGCCTACTGCAAAGACTGGGTTTCGCAAGGCATATACAGTGGCTCTACCAAAGGGTAATTTGGGCCAAGGCAGCTCCAGTGTTCCTCCTAGCAACATGCCTTGCTGGAACTGCAACAAGCCAGGCCATTGGTCCAGGAACTGTCCTTACCCTAAGAAGAATGTCAACCAAGGTGGCCGTTAAGGGCACGCTCATTATAACAGTATTGAGGAAATCTCATCTGGTGAGGTTGTCACTGCTGGTAAGTTCTTAGTTGATCAACATCCTGCAATGGTACTTTTTGATTCAGGTGCTTCGCATTCCTTTATCAGTCCTAAGTTTGCATCAAAGTTTGCACACAAATTGCATACTGTTGAAGGTGGAGGTTATTGCATTAGCGCAGCAAGTGGGAATATTTCCACAAATAAAGTAGTGGGGAATCTTGAGCTTGAGATAGAAGGGCGAAAGTACTCGCTTGCCTTAGTGGTTTTGCTGGGCTTAGGCATAGATGTTATTCTGGGCATGAATTGGATGAGTCAGAATAGGGTACTCATTGATACATCCACTCGGGTAGTTATGCTCAGAGATCCTATAGATCAAAAGGGTTTTCTGGTACAACTTCCCAGAAAGGTTGATTTGTCTGGGGAAGTTCATGCTGTGCAAGCAAAGGCGTTGGCCGAAATTCCCATAGTCAATGAGTTTCCGGACATTTTTCCCGATGATTTGCCGGGACTCCCTCTGGATCGGGATGTGGAATTTAAAATTGAGTTGTTGCCTGGCACGGCTCCCATCTCTAGGAGACCTTATAGGATGCCTCCGAATGAGTTAGCTGAACTTAAGGTGCAATTGAATGAACTTTTGAAGAAGGGGTTGATTCGTCCTAGTTCGTCTCCGTGGGGATGTCCTGCTATCTTTGTAAAGAAGAAGGATCAGACCTTGCGGATGTGTGTAGATTATAGACCTCTGAATGCAGTCACTGTCAAAAATAAGTATCCTCTACCGCGCATCGACATCTTGTTCGATCAGTTGTCTAAAGCTAAAGTTTTCTCCAAGATCGATCTAAGATCTAGCTATCATCAAATTAAAATCCGCCCGGAAGATGTTCCCAAGACAGCTTTCTCTACCCGATACGGTCTTTATGAGTATCTTGTTATGTCCTTCGGCTTGACCAACGCCCCGCACACTTCATGTACTTGATGAATTCGGTGTTTATGCCCGAATTGGACAAGTTTGTGGTGGTATTTATTGATGACATCCTGATATATTCTATAAATGAGGAAGATCACACTGAACATCTACGTATAGTCCTCACAAGACTGCGTGAACATCAACTATATGCAAAGTTCAGTAAGTGCGAATTCTGGCTTCAAGAAGTACCTTTCCTTGAACATGTGTTGTCCGATAGAGGAATTATGGTGGACCCCGCCAAGGTACAAGAAGTACTGAACTGGAAGGCTCCTATCTCGGTTCATGAGGTCCAGAGTTTTCTTGGTTTGGCTGGCTATTATCGTTGCTTCATCCCGGATTTCTCCAAAATAGCCAAGCCAATGACTCGGTTGCTGCAAAAAGACACCAGGTTTGTCTGGACTCCTGAGTGTGATGCGGCTTTTCACCAACTGCAAACCCTCCTAACCTCAGCTCCGGTTTTGGCACAACCGGATATCGAGAAACCATTTGATGTTTATTGTGATGCCTCAGGCATAGGTTTGGGAGGTGTGTTGATGCAGGAAGGCCGAGTGATTGCATATACCTCTCGACAACTTTGGAAGCATGAGGTGAATTATCCAACGCATGACTTAGAACTGGCCGTAGTTGTTCATGCTTTGAAAGTATGGCGCCATTATTTGCTGGGCAATGTCTGCAATATCTACACAGACCACAAAAGCCTCAAATACATCTTCACCCAACCCGAGTTAAATATGCATCAAAGAAGATGGCTCGAGTTGATTAAGGATTATAACCTTCAAGTGCACTATCATCCGGGCAAGGCAAATGTGGTTGCGGATGCTTTAAGCCATAAGTCTCATTGTCATTCCCTAGTTGAAACTGATTTTCATCGATCTCGCCTTCTACATCTAGCAGTCTTGTACAACATCACTGTCAGTTGTACTCTCAAAAGCAGAATTATTGAGCTCCAAAAGACTGATCCTGGTGTATTCCACATAAAACGCAAGATGAAAGAGCAAGAAACTACACAATTCAGGGTAGATGAAGAGGGTGTACTATGGTTCAAGGATAGGTTAGTTGTGCCTAAGGACCGAGAGCTTAGAAATGATATTATGTCTGAAGCACACTCCTCTAAGTTGTCCATCTATCCTGGTAGCAATAAGATGTATTATGATTTGAAGCCATACTATTGGTGGACCAAGATGCGGAAAGAGATAGCTGCATATGTGGCTAGGTGTGACACCTGCTGTAGAGTTAAAGCTGTGCATATGAGAGCTGGGTTACTTCAACCACTTTCTATCCTAGGTAGGAAATGGGAAGAGATAAGTATGGATTTCATTGTCGGACTTCCTCCTACTGTCAAAAATCATAACTCCATCTGGGTAATTGTAGATCGCCTAACCAAGTCGGCTCACTTCATTCCTGTTCGAGTAGACTATCGTCCTACTGACTATGTTGAGTTGTATTTCAATTAGATAGTCCGGCTCCATGGGATACCTCGTACTATCATATCTGACAGTGGTCCCCAGTTCACTGCTCGCTTTTGGGAGCACTTGCATCACCTTCTGGGAACCAAGTTAGTGAGAAGCTCTGCTTATCACCCCTAGACGTCTAGACAGACGGAACAGGTTAACCAAATCTTGGAAGATCTGTTGCGGGCAAGTGTCATTTCATCCAAGGGTTCTTGGGAAAAATGGTTACCTCTAGCCGAATTCTCGTACAATAATAGTTACCAAGAGAGTATTAAGATGGCCCCATTCGAAGCTTTGTACGGTCGTAAGTGTAGAACCCCACTAAATTGGATAGAAGCTGGTGAGAGGAGATTTTATGGTATTGCTTTTGTTGAGGAAGCCAAGGAACAAGTCCGTACCATCCAAAAACATATGGCCGCAGCCCAAGCTAGACAAAAGAGTTATGCTGATCGTCGCAGAAAGCCACTCGAGTTTGAAGTTGGAGACTTCATTTATCTGAAAGTTTCTCTAATGAAGAGTGTCCAATGTTTTGGTGTTAAGCGAAAACTTGCACCAAGATACGTGGGTCCTTTCCCGATCATAGGCAAGAGTGGAGCTGTTGCGTACAAAATCCAGTTACCTCCTGAAACGAGTGCCACATTCAACGTCTTCCATGTATCTCAGCTCAAAAAGTGTCTTTGAGTTCCTGAAGAAAGAGTCCCTTTAGGAGATATCAGGCTGGAATCCGATCTAACTTACGAAGAAAAGCCAGTCCGAGTGATTGATACTCAGGAATGAGTGACTAGAAGCAAAGTGGTTAAGTGGTATAAAGTAATGTGGAGTAATCAGGGTAGTGAAAGTGACGCTACATGGGAACGGGAAGACTATTTGCGGGATGGTTATAAGGAATTCTATGAAAAATGGTATGCTTTCCAAATCTCGGGACGAGATTTTTATAAGGGGGGAGCGCTATAACACCTCAGGTGTTTAGCTCCATAATTGCATTGCATTTGCATAAGCATAAGCATGCATCATTCATGTTATTTTTATGTGGTTGCAACAAATGTGATTGTTTTTAGAATTTTGTTTGACTCACATCATGTGACACTAGGGAGTTGGTGTAACTAAAGGGTAGAGTAGCCAATTATATCTCACAACACCTTAGTTATACTTAGGGTCCCTAATGGAGCAAGGTTCATGTTGACCAAAATCACCAAAATGCCCTCCAAGGTGTAGTTGACCAGCATTTAGCCCTAGGAGGCTCTAGTTTGACCAATTAAAAAGTCTAGCTTAGAGACCATGCATGGAGGAGCACCCTTAAGCAAAGTTGTAGGGAATTTTATGGGGAACAAAAGTCTCAATATGACCATCTCATGAAACTGGCCAGAACATGCTCAAAAATGGCCCACGAGTCAGCTAGAGGGGCTGTCTCAACACTTAGAATTTTTCTAAGTCTCAAAAGTGTCCCTCCAGTTTTACTGTGACCTACTTTGGAAGCTTGTAGTTTGCAAACCAGACCAAACCAGCTCCAACTCATGTTGACACTTTTGTAGTACTCATGTAGCTCTACAACATTGCCAACATCACCATCACCTAGTTCTAAATGGTTTAGGAGATATGGTGTCTAGAAAATTGGGTTTCAGTCGGCATAGTGACTGAAAACTAGGTTTCAGTTTCCAAGTACACCACTTTGGAGCTATGTAGTTTCAAATCCAAACCGAATCTGTTCTTGAGCCAATTAGCAAAGTTGTAGCCCTCACGAAGCCCTACAATTTTGATGTTATTATCTTCTCCTAACTCGAACCGGTTTTGGAGATAATCATCGTTGAACTTGGCTCATCAATCGGTCAAGGCGGGGTTCGAATTCAGTTCGGTCAGACATCAGAGTGAGCTGTCTGACCGGGGCAGACTGTCGCCGCCGCGTGTCCCTCCACGCGCCGCGTGCGACCTGGCATCACGGCCAGCTGCCCGATGTGTAGAAGATGTCCCTGCTGCCTCGCCTAAACCGCCCAGCCATTTCCTTTCTTTCCCGTGTGCAACCGAGGCGGAAAAAACGCCACTCCTCCTCACCGCCACAACCGCCGGCGTGTTCGACCGCCGTGTCGTCACGGTCGAGTCCAATTCCCTCTGCTCGGAGCTTCCTCACCTAACCCGCAAGCCTTCCCACCACCTGACCTGGCGAGCGGGGCTGTGGTAAGCAACTGGGGCCGTCTCCGCCATTGCCGCCATGGGCGACCTCCTTACCGGAGAGGGGCGCTCCGTGGCCGGGGTAGTTAGGACCCCTTCCAACCCCCTATTTCAACCTCAATCGGTCCGCCTAGGCGTAGTGTAGCTCGTACCGAGCTTAGGTATGGCCGTGCGTCCTCACCAGCGACGGCACACCATCACCCGACCCTCACCGGCCGCCGCTCACGATGGCAAACCTCTCCCGCACCAACCTAAGCTCTCCCACTTGCACAAATCGAAGCGCCACGGGACGGGGAACGCGTGGGTGGGTTCGGTTTTGCGGGTGAGTTTCCCTCCGACGAGCTTGAGCTCGCCGGAGCTCGCGGTCGCCGTTCCCCTGTCCCTCTATCACTGACCGTGGGACCCCGCCTGTCAGGTGCCGCGCGCGGGCGGGATGGCCGAGCAGGCCACGCGTGCGTCGTGGGCCGCGTCTTTTCCCGGGCCGGCCCAGTAACAAATAAGATTTATTTCATTTTTATTTATTCTGTCATAGTTTTAGATAAGATTTGGAAAATGTATATCTAGGGTTTTGCTTGCTAAAAAATTATGAGATAAATTTTATTAGGATCTACATGGTGTGTAGTATTTTAGAAAAATATGAATTGTTTATGTGATGTTTAGTTTCTGGGAGATTTAAATAGGTTTTTGAAATGTGTTTTAGATTGCATGCAAACTTGTTTAAATCATATCTTGAGTTTCAGTGTTCCAAAAATTATGAAATTTGGTGGGTAGGCTAATTTATACTTGCTCTAGCTTTGGTAAAAATTTGGGCAGTAGTGCTTAAGTACTTTTCAAGTTATAATGCTATCTTGTTATTTTAGGAAATACTTAAATGAATTTTAGTAATTTTTCTACATGTGCAATGTTCTTATAACTTTTTGGAGAATGTCTTGGTACCCTAAAGTGTCCAAGAAAATTTTGAAATCTGTTGTTTGACACTTTTTAATATGATATGTTAATTATACAAAAATCAGCCTTTTAGGCTTGTGAATTTTGTTTAGGGAGTTTATTTAAATAAATTTAGTTCGAAATTTTACATTGGTCTCTTTTTGGTTCATAGAGTCTCCTGTAATTTTTGTAGAATTTTAGGAGCCGTTTACATATATGTTTAAAATTCCACTTAATGACTTAAGTAAATTAAGAAATGAGTATAAATAAATATTTTAGGTAGGCAAACCTTACTTTCTGGTGTTTTTGTGACCTATGTGAACTGGTGGTAACATTAGTTTGGCCTTAAGGGATGTTTGCCACATAAATAAATATTTAATCGTTGCAATTCTAGGTTTTCTGGACAGCTGGTAGTATTTCTAGGTTTGACCTCTGATAAAGGTGGTTGCTGGAAAACTTGTAAATACCCAAGTTGTAGTAAGTTTGATAAACTAGCTTGTGTCAAAATTTGGGAACATTTGGCTTAGCAGTTTAGGAGTTATTGCTGTTTAAAGTGACAGTCCAGAAATTGCTACTCTCTGTTTAGAGAGGACAGATTCTGGAACTTATGAAATTCGACATGGAAAACTTAGGAATTTAGGGTTGAGATCTGAGAATGAATTGTAGTGCATTTCTTAAGCTTTCCAGATTGTCTTAGATCATATCTTTTGGAGTTAGGAATCTTCAGTTTATGTTGGAATCTTTGAACTGCTGTCCAGGGTGTCTTACTGTGGTATTTTGGTGTTGGATGTGGTAACCTAAGTAATGCTACTCTTGTAATTGTTAGGTGCTAGGGCCTTAACCGAAGAAGAATAGCTATATCTTAGGTTAGGTAGATTAGGTAAGTACTTCTCCACTGGAGAAGAGATTTGCACGTCTTGATGAAGTGACTTGAGTAGAGTACTTTTATTGCTGAAATGCATTTCATTCCGAGCATGTTGCACCCATTATGCATCCATGATAATTATTGTGCACTCATGCAATAGGTGTTCCGGAGGGGGTAACGCTCCTCGAATTCGAGCAAGTGATTCCGGAGGAAGTCTAGGACCAGCCAGAGCAGCCAGAGGAACCAACCGGCGACGAAGCTCCTGCAGAAGACCTGCCTGAGTGTCCTGACCACCAGCCCTCGACCTTTCTAAAAGGCAAGCCCCGGTGCATGCTGAACCCATCAATTTATAAATCTATCTTGAGTACTTTTAATTGTTTAATGCATTAAGTTGTAGGAGTTGTATGAAAATAATTGTTGCATTATACCTATCCTTGCCCAGATATCGTACTTAAATCCTAATTTAGGTTTAGGCACGTATCAATGCTTAGCCCTGCTTAGTACGGTAGAAGTCGGGTGATTTCCGGTCATCCACGAGATGTAGGAAAGAGTCACGAGTGGCTTTAGGGCTATCGTGGATGGAACCATGCTTTAAAATGAAATTGAGACCGGGCGGGAGTTCGATAGTACAGCCGCAAGACACTTCACGTCTTGGGTGTGGAGCTATGCCCGTCTGAGTCGTTTAAGGACCGATTCGCTGTACGTCCTTGAGTCATGTTGAACGCAGTCTAACACTTAGTTGGCCGGATAAGCCGTTCCGACCGCGAAGCCGAGTAATGTGATTCAGGCCGGGAATCGAATGGTAGGTTGCTTCTTGGAGGAGAGAAAGGATGTGCTTGGGGACATTGGCGTGAGACCAAGGGGGGGTTAGAGTCCCTATCACCTGGCAGAGTGTCGCCCTTGGGGTCGCGACATCATTCTAACCCGCGATTCCTGAATCATATGACAAGGTGGCCTGTGCGACCCTGGTAGGGGTCTGCACGGTGAGTGTTAGAAATACCCCTCCAGCTGGATAGGAATTCGATTCGAATCGCTGTCGCTCCCGGTTAGTGAGCACTTGACTTGAGCAGCGGCAACGTAGATCTCATTAAATGAACAGATGGTTAAGTGAATGATACAACGTTGCCACAATTTATACCTGCTCTGGATATAATGTTGATAATTGTTTGATTATAATCAAGTGCATGCTTAGTACAGGTGCTAAGATAGATGACAGGTAAATGCTAAAAAGAACTGCTAATACATGTTATAAGAGTTTCCATTACTTATGCCTTTATGCAAAATATGGTGTCAGCTAGCCTCTTGTGTAAGCCTTGCATAATCCTTGGTGTTATCTTATTTCTGGTTTTTGACGGGTAAGTCTAGCTGAGTACATTCCAGTACTCAGGGTTTATTCCCTCCTATTGCAGATGATATGCTCTACCAAGGCTTCTGCAAAACTTGTCTCCACCCTGCGGGTGACGAAGACTAGATCACTAGGGCATGATCATCTTTTATGTACTTTCCTGATGCTTTTGCGGGTGGTTGATCATTAAGACTGGCAGTAGTATGTGAACTAATGCGTGTGTTATGCTTCCGCTACTTTATAAACTTGGTTTGTAATAATTGCGACTCCGTGTGTATAAACTTATTTCGGACTACTTGTGAAATGTAACATATGATGTTGTATGTTGAATGATGCGATCTTGATTGTAAGCAAGTTGGTTTGAAATCCTTCATGGTTTCGATTGACTATCGGGATTATATGGGCTCAAGTTCGAAAATTTGAGCGCTTCGGTGCTTGTTTTTGTACTTGTGCTCTTATAATTTGGTTCGTTCTGTTACAATATGTATCTCTATATGCCAAGCAATCTTTCCACATCAAATTTGGAGGAGTCTCTTGGGTCAAGACAAGAAAAGCAAACCAACAATTCTGAAGACACCTCATTAAACCGATGATAAAACTTTGTGGTAATAGCATCTATAGCAGCATAGAAGGTATCAACATGAAAGTGAAGATCTTGAGTGATGTTGTTCTGCCCCCCTTTTCTTGATCTACCCCACCTTGGTACTACATCATTCATATTTGGTACTAGAATATCATTTTCATTACAAAATCTTGTGCCTTCTTCAAATAGTGGCTCCCAACCATTGTTCCTCAAATTTATCAAAAGTGTTTTCACATCAATAACCAAAGACATTGCATGAACAACATTCTGATCCTTCCTATGCAAGATAAGAGACATATCATCTGTGATGCGTAGGATTTTTGACATCATCTTCAAGATGAACACAAAGCTAAAAGACTCCATAATTTCCAATAAACCTCCTGCCCTACATGGATTACGCACATCTTGATGCACAATTTCTAGAACTTAAGCGACTCAATCCCATATTGACTCGATACAAAGTAAAGTCTTGTAATGAGAACCACATTTTGTATCTCCAAGTATAGGCAAAGATATTTCTTGATGCTTCCCCCTTCTTGAGGAAATCTGCCCACTGTTCAATTTATCCAAAATAATTTTGCGTTGCTTGTCTAGCAATAAATCCTTCCTCTTGCAAGATGAAGTAGTGGTGTTCACAATCATGGCAACATATTCAAAGAAATCCTCAACAGATGAACAACACCTTGAGACGAAAACAACAACCAATCGCTATTGATGTGCAAAGTAATGTATATACAAAGCATATGGGTTCTCATCACGAATCAACTTCTGAAGGTCATTAAATTCTCCTGTCATATTAGAAGCCCCATCACACCCTTGCCCTCATAGGTTTCCAATATATAGCCCATGCTCACCAAGTACTTCAACCAATGCTATCTTTAATGCTTGTGAGGTTGCCTCTTTGACATGTTTGATGCCCAAAAATATTTCAACTACTTTTTCTTTTTGGTTCACAAACCTACAACATAAATGATAGTATGATATAATTAGTTAACTAGATCATTAGTAAAGTTGTCAATAAAAATATGATTACAAATTAACCTTATATATGATTTCAATCTCCTCTTTTGCTTGTATGGTTGCCCTATCCCTTTCCATCTCCTCTTCCATTCCATACACAGCCTGTTCAAACTTAGCATCTGAGTTATAGTCATCTTCCTCTCCTTCTTGGTCTTCAACTTATGGAACATTTGCTGCTGCAGCTTCATGGGGAGAAAAATTGGAGGTGCCACCACCAGACTAAAAGGTCCTCAAATCAGAATTCGACCCCACCAATCATTAACTAAAGTGTATTAGGATTTATCAGCACAAATTCCAATTTGGTTTATTTATCAAATTTGCCATCTATAACTCTATGAGATTACAATATACCTTATTACCTTTTGTTTTGAGCCTTTTGGTATTGACCTTGCCCTTTTCTTTTGGATCCATGTTCTATCAATAATATGGTTTAGAAATTAATCAACCAGAAAATCAAACAAGTTATTAATTAATTACCCAACATTCCAATAAATACAATAAACAATAGAATAAATTAAATTACCTTGATCGGTTGATCCCTGATGGAATTGGATAGAGAGAGGAGTATGAGTGTTGCCTTGTCCTATTGTCCCCCGTTTGAAGTTTGCTGGTTCGTTCACTTGGGCAATGGCTCAGGTGACGCTCAGGCCAGGGCCAGGATGGCAGAGCACCACTACCGATCCATGATGGGCGATGGCCAATGGTTGATGATTGATCGAGGAAACGAGGAAGGTGGAGGAAGGAATTAAATTGAGGTGTGGCGGGATGCCGAACTAGAGAATATAGCTACTTAGGTAGCATAAGATTTAAAACTAATGTTACTTTGTATACATGTAAAATTTAATGATTTTCGTTCATCAAGCATGAAATATACAAACAAAATATATAAATAATATATAGAAGACATCTAACATTAAAGAAGAATACAAAAAAAGGTGCAAGTGAAATCTAGAGACAAACCGAGTGACAATGAAGCTTTAGTTGCATCTAGGAGATCTAGGTAATTGCACATTCCTATCTTTCTTTTTCTGGAATGCTTTCTTAATTTTCTCGAGATCAATTCCTTTAAATATCTCTTGGTCAATGTAGCACACCATTAACATTAATCCAAGCATCAGACATTTTGTTACGTAATTCAGTTTTGATAATCTTCATTGCTGAAAATGCCCTTTCAACTGATGCTATCGCCTCTGGTAGTAGCAATGCCAACTCAATTAGGTGATAAACCAATGGAAATATAGTATGTTTGTCAAGTTCAACCATTTTTGTTGCTAGGCTTACAAGATCATGACAATCTCTAAATGCCTTGAGTCTTCTCACATGAATAATAAATAATTCAAGTTGATTTTTTATATCATCCTGATTAGAATGGGAGAAATCATTAGAATATATATATATATATATATATATATATATATATATATATATATATATATATATATAAAAGGCAAGCAAGCTTGTCCACATCAAACTTAGAGGAGTTTCTTGGGTCAAGACAAGAAAAGTAAACCAATAATTCTGAAGACACCTCATTAAACCGATGATCAAACTCGGTGGTAATAGCATCTATAGCAGCATAGAAGGTATCAACACGAAAGTGATGATCTTGAGTGATGTTGTTCCGCCCCCCTTTTCTTGATCTACCCCACCTTGGTACTGCATCATTCATATTTGGTACTAGAACATCATTTGCATTACAAAATTTTGTGACTTCTTCGAGTAGTGGCTCCCAACCATTGTTCCTCAAATTTATCAAATGTGTTTTCGCATCAATAACCAAAGACATTGGTTGAACAACATTTTGATCCTTCGTTTGCAAGATAAGAGACAGATCATTTATGATGCATAGGATTTTCAGCATCATCTTCATGATCAACACAAAGCTAAAAGACTCCATAATTTCCAATAAACCTCCTGCCGTATATGGATTACGCACATCTTGATGCACAATTCTAGAACTTCAGTGACTGAATCCCATATTAACTCGATACGAAGTAAAGTCTTGTAATAAGAACCCCATTTTGTATCTCCAAGTCTAGCCAAAGATGTTTCCTGACGCTTTCCCCTTCCTAAGGAAATCTAGCCACTATTCAATTTATCCAAAAGAATTTTGCGCTACTTGTCTAGCAATAAATCCTTCCTCTAGCAAGATGAAGTAGTGGTGTTCACAATCATGGCAACATATTCAAAGAAATCCTCAATAGATGAGCAACACCTTGATATGAAAACAACAACCAATTGCAATTGATGTGCAATGCAATGTATATAGAAAGCATAGGTCACGAATCAACTTCTAAAGGCCATTAAATTCTCCTCTCATATTAGGAGCCCCATCGTACCCTTGCCCTCGTAGGTTTCCAATATATAGCCCATGCTCACCAAGTACTGAAACCAATGTTGTCTTTAATGCTTTTGAGGTTGTCTCTTTGACATGTTTTGTAACACCCTAGGTGTTTGGCTTCCACTTTTGCACTTGCATTTCATAAGCATGAGCATCATTCATCTCATTCATGCATTTGTTTGAATTGCAACATGAGTATGCAACATACGAAATTGTGCTTGTTTCATATTGGTTGGCTTATGAAATGCGGTTGGTGCAACTTGTAGATGTAACATGAGTATCTCATACATTGAAACATGGCAATGTTGTTAGCATAGCATCACAAGCTTAATTGTTGCAACAAGGGCTTGAAACATATGCAACATGGTAGTTAAACATTTTGGAGGAAATGCTTGTTTTGCTTGTTTCAACTTATGTGACACTTGGAAAAGTGTGTAGCCAATGTGTAGAGTGGTTAATTATGTCCTAATAGACCTTAACTACACTTAGGGTAATTAGTGGATCACTGTTCATGTTGACCAAAATGACTAATTTGCCCTCCTAAGTGCTATTGACTAGGTGTTGACCTATAGAGTGTTTTGTTTGAATGTTTAAAAAGTCTAGCCTAGAGATCTTGCATGAATGTGCACCCTTAAACAAAGTGGTAGCAAACTTGTTAGGGACTAAAAGTTGCAATATGGCCATCTCATTAAATGACCAGAGCACCCTCAAAAGTGGCCCACTAGTCAGTTGGGCTATTGTTTCCCTAGTAATTTGAGATGTACATTTGCTGAAATGGCCAAAATGTCCATCTTAGACTCCAAATCTGTCAAAGTCACCTATAGCAAAGTTGTGGAAAATTTTATCAGCTACCAACTTTATTTTTGGGTCATCTTATGAATCTCCCTCTAACCATTCCAAAATTCAGCTTTTCTGCCTTGCTGGATTCCTGTTATCTTCTAAACCAGTTTCTGTTCTTTGCCTTGTATCTCTCCAACCATGCCGATCCGGACTTTACTCAGTAAAACAAAGTTTTAGAGAATTTCTCAATATCCAACTTTGTCAATTGGCCCACCTCGTGATTCGGCCTGGATCATGAGATATAGGACAAAGAATGTGCTGTTATTTGTGGTTTCGTTTTGTTGCAATGTTGCAACGCACTATTGCAAGTGTTGCAACTCAAACCGAACGAAGGGGGGGGGGATGGCCGACTGGCCTCATGCCGTGACCGCTGCATGGGCATGCCGTGGTGCCTGTACGCCAGCCGCGGGTCCACCGGCCAGGTCGCGAGCGCCTCAAGGCCGCCACGAAGCCGACCGCTCGCCCCTCACTCCATTTCTCCCCTCTTCTCCCTCTGTGTGCTCGCCGAGTCAGAGGAGCTGGCCGCCATTGCCGCTGCAGCTCCGCCCTGCTCATGCACTGCCATCACCATGCCATTGCCCAAATCCATTGCACCAAGCTTCACCATCACCTCCTCTAGCTTCTCCACCCCTCCATGGAACCTATCGTCGCAAGGTGAGGGCGCATTCAGCAATTCCGCCACCGCGGCCATGTGTGGGACCTCGCTGGAGTTCGAGGCCACCGTGGTTGGGGTAGCTAGGACCCTTACCATACTCCCCTTTCCTCTCCTTTGGCTCCCTGGTGACCTCGTGAAGCTCCTACTAGGGTTAGCCGAGGTGGTGGAGGCTCGCCATCGCTGGCACACCGCCACCGGAGCCCCGCCATCCGCCTTGACTAGCAACAAGCACCCCTAGCCACACCTAGGGCCACCGTAGTACAGCCCTCAGTTCAGAATAGAGTGGAGAGCATGAGGGTGGCCTTGGCTTCGCCAGCCGGCTCGCCAGCGGCGAGCTTCGCCATTGCCTCCGCCTCCCCTACTCGCTGTCCCGCTGGCCGGTGGGCCCCCCCTTGTCAGCGCAGGTGCGGTAGGAGGCCGACACGGGCCACGCAGGCCAAGTGGGCCATGCTGGCTCAGTAAGCCGCATGAGGCAGCGGGCCGCGCCGGGGTAGCAGGTCAGCCCAGTATCTGGTTTAGGGTTTTCATTTTTGTTTTTCTTTTATTATTTTCACAGATTGAATGCTGGTTTTGTAAAATCCGTATCTCAAGATTTGTAGATCCATTTGAGGTGATTCCAAGTTTATTAGGTTCTGAATAAAGTGTTGTATTTAGGAAAAATATAAAATGTACATGTATTGTTTAATTCTAGAAGAATTAATTAGACATTTGAAATGTGTTTTAAATTGGATGCAAAATTATTAATTTTATAACATGAGTTCTAGTGCTCCAAAAATTATGAAATTTTGTGAGTATACTGTTCTAGGCACATACTAGCTCTGGTAAAAATTTGAAGGTCGGTGCTTGAGTAGTTTTCAAATTATGCCTTTGTTATTTTATAATAGGAGATGCTTGAATGATTTTTCATAATTTTTCTATAAGTCCTATAATCATGAAATTATTTGGGGACTATCATGGTACCTTAGGATTGCTAGGAAAAATATTGTTTCTATTGTTTTATACTTGTCAATAGGATTTCTTAATTATGCTAGAATCAGCCTTGCTAGCTTGTGAATTTTGTGTAGGGAGTTCCTAAGGGAAACTTTAGCTCAAATTTTTATAGTAGTCTACTGATAGTGTATAGGGTCCCTTACAATTTTTGTAGAATTTTCTGATTAGTTTGTATATAAGTTTATTTTCCCACTTAATTAAATAATGAAATTAAGAAAGGGATTAAAATAAATGATTTGGGTTAGCATACCTTACTTTCTGGTGGTTGTATGTCATGTGTGAACTAGTAGTGCCATTGGTTGGGCCAAAAGGTTGGTTTGGCACATAAGAAAATATTTAATTTTAACATTTCTAGGCCTTCTGAACAGTTGGTAGCATATTTGGAATTGGGTCTTGATAAAGGTGTTTTCTAGGAATCTTATGAATACCAAAGTTGTAGTAAACTTTTTGAGCTAGTTTGTGTCAAAATTTGGTGGCATTTGGCCAAGTAGTTTAGGAGTTCTAGTAGTTTGAAGTTGCTGTCCAGAAATGGCTGCTCTCTGTTTGGAGAGGACAGATTTCTCGATCTTTAAGAATTCGAGTAGGTAAACTTGGGAATTAGGTCCTTAGGTCTGAAAATAAATTGTAGAGCATTTTATAAGCTTTCTAGATTGTCTTGTATCGTATAATTTGGATTTATAGATCTCCAGTTATGGTTAAAAAACCGAGCTGCTGTCCAGATTTCTGTGTTGTTGAAATTGGTTTAGGATTGTGATAAGCTTAAGTGACTTGCTCTTATTGGTTGTTTAGGTGTTAGGTCATTAACTGAGGAAGAACAACTATACATTGGGTTGCGTAGACTTGGTAAGTACTTCTCTACCGGAGAAGAGATTTGCACGTATTGTTAAAGTGATTTGAATAGAGTGTTAAGTTGTTGCTGCAATTCACATTGCATTCATTGAGTATGTGCATTCATTCTTATGTATCCATGAAATTTATCTATGCATCCATGCAATAGGTGTTCCAGAGGGGGTGATGCTTCTAGAGTTCGAGGCAGCACTTCAGGAGGAGGAGCAGGAGCAGCTGGAGGAAACCGCGGTGCCGGCAAGCAAAGAAAGCGCCGTTGAGGAGCTGCCCGAGTACTCGGATCACCGTCCCTCATCCTTTCTGAAAGGCAAGCCCCGGTACATGCTAACCTAACTTTTATATACATATCCTTGAGTACTTTTACTTGTTTATTGTATTAAGTTATAGGAGTTGAGTGAAAACACTTGCTGCATTATATTCATCCTTGTCCAGATATCGAACTTGAATCCCAATTAAAGTTTAGGCACGTGTTATTGTTTGCCCTGCTTAGCGTGGTAGAAGTCGGGTGATTTCCTGTCATCTGTGAGCTTTAGGTTGAAGTGGGTCACGGTTGTCAATATTTGCTATCATGGAAAAGAACCATGCTAAAAATGAATTGAGACCGGGCGGGAGTTCGATAGTGCAGCTGCAAGACACGTAACACAGTGCCCGTCTGAGTCATTTAAGGACCGATTCACTGTACGTCCTTGAGTCATGTTGAACGCAGTATAACACTTAGTTAGCCAGATAAGCCGTTCCGACTGCGAAGCCGAGTAATACAGTGCAGGCCGGGAATGAGGGGGTCAAGTGTGCATTCTAGATGAAGTAAGGATGTGCTTGGGGACATTGGCGTAAGACAAAGGGGGGTTAAAGTCCCTGTCACCTAGCAGAGTGTTGCCCTTGGGGATGCGGCATCAGTCGAACCCACGATTTCTGAACTGTACCAAAGGTGAATTGAGCGGCCTTCACGAGGCATGTCTCGGTGAGTGTTAGAAATACCCTCCAGCTGGATAGGAACTCGATTCGAATCGCCGTTGCTCCCGGTTAGTGAGCACTTGACTTGAGCAGTGGCAACGTAGATTCAATTAATTGAACAGATGGTTAATTGGATGATTATTTAAATGTTACCTCAATTTATACCTACTATGGTTATTATTGTTTGCTTAATAATCAGATGATTGTTTAGCACAGGTGCTAAGATAGATGATAGGTTAATGCTAAAAATAACTGCTAGCACAGGTTAAAATAGTTACTACTACTTATGCTTTTCTGCAAATGAGATGTCAGCCATCTCCACTTAAGAAAAGCCTTGCATGATCCTTGGTGTCCTTTATTTCTGTTTCGATGGGTTTAGGGTTTATTCCCTCCTTGCACTTAAGAAAAGTCTAGCTGAGTACATTTTCGTACTTAGGGTTTATTTCCTCCTGTTGCAAATGACATGCTTTAGCAGGGCTTCTGCAAGAACTGCCTCCACCCGGTGGGTGACAAGGACTAGATCACTTGGGCGTGATTGTCTTTTAGTCTACTTTCCTTAATGCTTTTGTAGGAATGTGATCTGTAAGACTAGGAGTCGTATTTAAACTAAGTGTGAGTGTAACTTATGCTTCCGCTACTTTCAGAACCTGTTTTGTAATAATTGCGACTCTGGTGTGTTGTAAGCTCTTACCGAACTATTTGTGAAATGTACGTGTGATGTGTTATGTTGAAGTACGATCTTGGTTGTGATTGAGTTGGTTTGAAATCTCTCGTGATTTCGATTGACTACTGGAATTATATGGGCTCAAGTTCGAAAATTTGAGCGTTCGGCGCTTGTTTTTGTACTTGTGCTCTTATAATTTGGACGGTTCCGTAACATATTTGATGCCTAAAAATCTTTCAACTACTTTTCCTTTTTGGTTCACAAACCTAAAACATAAATGATAGTATTATATAATTAGTTAAGTAGATCATTATAAGTAAAGTTGTCAATAAAAATATGATTACCAATTAAACTTGTATATGATTTTCAATCTCCTCTTCTGCTTGTATGGTTGCCCTATCCCTTTCCATCTCCTCTTCCATTGCATACACAGCATGTTCAAACTCAGCATTTGAGTTATAGTCATCTTCCTCTCCTCCTTGGTCTTCAACATATGGAACATTTGTTGCTGCAGCTTCACGGGGAGAAAAATTGGAGGTGCCGCCACCAGACCAAAAAGTCCTCAAATCTGCATTCGACCACACCAATCATTAACTAAAGTGTATTAGTATTTATAAGCACAAATTTCAATTAGTTTTATGTATCTAATTTGCCATCTATAACTCTATGAGATTACAATATACCTTATTACCTTTTGTTTTGAGCCTTTTGGTATTGACCTTGCCCTTTTCTTTTAGATCCATGTTCTGTCAATAATATGGTTCAGAAATTAATCAACCAGAAAATTAGACAAGTTAT
The DNA here is from genome assembly GCA_038087645.1 of Saccharum hybrid cultivar R570. Taxonomy (NCBI): domain Eukaryota; kingdom Viridiplantae; phylum Streptophyta; class Magnoliopsida; order Poales; family Poaceae; genus Saccharum; species Saccharum hybrid cultivar. The sequence continues at coordinate 7,118,218 of JAQSUU010000038.1, forward strand.
TAATTAATTATCCAACATTCCAACAAATACAATAAACAATAGAATAAATTAAATTACCTTGATTGGCTGATCCCTGATGGAATTGGATGGAGAAAGGAGTATGAGTGTTGCCCTGTCCTGCTATCCACTGTTTGCAGTTTGCTGGTTCATTCACTTGGGCGGCGGGCGCTCGGGTGAATTGACGAAGGCGACACTCAGGCTAGGGCCCATACGGCGAAGCACCAGTACCAATCCATGATGGGCGATGGCCAATGGCCGATGATTGATTGAGGAGATGAGGAGGGCAGAGGAATTAATTAAATTGACGTGTGGCGGGATGCTGAACGAGAGAATATAGCTACTTAAGTAGCATAAGGTTTAAAACTAATGTTGCTTTGTATACATGTAAAATTTAATGATTTTCATTCATCAAGCAAGAAATATACAAACAAAAGTATATAAATAATATATAGAAGAAATCTAACATTAAAGAAGAATACTAAAAAGGTGCATGTGAAATCAAGAGACAAACCAAGTGACAATGAAGCTTTAGTTGCCTCTAGGAGATCTAGGTAATTGTACATTCCTATCTTTCTTCTTCTAGAATGTTTTCTTAATTTTCTCGAGATCAATTCCTTTAAATATCTCTTGCTCAATGTAGCACACCATTAACATTAAGCCAAGCATCAGACATCTTGTTGCGTAATTCAGTTTTGATAATCTTCATTGCTGAAAATGCCCTTTAAACTAATGTTGTCACCAACGGTAGCAACAATGCCAACTCAATTATGCCACTACTATAGATTGACTTATCACTATTGCCACTTTCACTGCCATAGCAATAGAAGCGACTGTGTTTTACTTCCATAGCCGGTTGGACCGATAGCGAGGCCTCCTGATGAAGGAAACTGGCAGTTGAAACTTCTACCACCCATGGGTTAATAGTAGATGCAGTAGTGGTATTTTCTCCATCGCATGAAATGCCGAGCCGACTGGATAGGCGTTCTGGCTGCTGGCCCTACACAACTGTTTGGTCTATTGGCTATAGTAAATTTAGCGTGTTATTTCCTCATTTCCTAGCTACTCACAACACAGTTGCATCACCATTCCACTTCTCCATCTTCAAGGTTGGTGCATTGTTCCTCCCTCCATTGCACGCCTCACGTCGCGCCGCTGCCACCTCCCGCACGACCGGCGCATTGTTCCTTTCGCAATTTGTGTGAACCATTGCACGCCTTGTGCTGCGCCACCGCTATATCTAAAGGCAAGGGTATGCTTTCGCACTTCACTGATAGATCTTTGTTAGATTATTTTCCTCTTTAGATCTTGTTAGTAAGGAATGGATCTTTGTCGCAGGCTCTTTGAAATGGAGGCAGCCCCTAACCAGAGGAATGCAGTGGCTAGCCTCACAGACAATCTCCTTCTTGACATTCTCTGCCACCTCCTGGTCCGCTCCTTGTTCTCCTACAAATGTGTCTATCGCTCCTAGAACCGCCTCATCTCCGACAACCATCAGGTGCCACCCCACTCTGTGGCTGTCTTCTTCTACGACAGTGAGAACGACAATCGAAACTTCACTAGTGTCGTCCCTAGTGTATGCCCCCTCCTTGGAATTCTTGCCCTTCAATATTGACAATGTAGCTGTCTTAGATTGCTGCAATGGCCTCATCCTATATAGGTGCCTTGGGGATAATGGATACCACTATGTCGTTTGCAATCAAATAACCCAAAAGTTTAAAAGTTTGTCGCCTAGCACCCATGATGTTGGCCATGCTGTTGGTAAGGCTCACTTGGGGTTCGATCCGACAACCTCCTCGTACTTCCATGTGATTGAATATGTGGATGTCGAGGCTATGTGTGCAGGTGTGGAGATCTACTCATCTCAAACTGCAACATGGATCTACAAGGACCTGAATGGGGCGAGCATACTGATGTGACATTTTACCGACAACCAAGTGTGTTTCTTAACGGTTGTCTGCACATTATGGGGCACTCTGGGGAGTACTCTATGATACTTGTTGTGGATATGGAGGGAAACACTTGGAGGTCAAATGATAGGCCTAGTGGTTTTTAACACTCCATGCATCAAGCTCAGGGTCACTTGTGTGTATGTACTATTGATGGTCCCAATGATTCCAAGCTTTCAATCTAGATCCTTGAAGACTATGGTACTGATAATTGGATATTGAAGCATACGGTCACCATGCAGATCCTATTTGTAAGGATTAATATTAGATTTGGTTACCCAGATTTTGTTCACAAGTGCATAGTGATTACCCCATAATAGAATTTGATTTTCTTTATTGGGGAGGATGGAACAATCATCGCATATGACATGGACCACATATGAGTTCATGTCATCTCTGCCCGTGTCTTTTGGTATGGTAGACGTACCATTAAAAAAGAGTCCATCTGCAGACCATACTATCTTCCTTATGTTCCCTTGTTCTTGGATTCATTAACAGAGTAGTAAATAAAGCTGCATTTGATGTATCTCTCTATCATGCATTTTAAATGGACCAATGTTGTTTGCTTGTCTATGGACATGTTAATTTTCTCAATGATGGATGTTGTCATTATTTCAGCTAAACTAGTGTGTCATCTTTGTTTTGTTTGCAAATTGAATTATTTGTTTGGTGCGCACATGTCTTATGGTGGTGTTACAATAACATTTCAACACCAATAGCTCCTCTGCTTGGCTTTTTAATAGAGGGACGTGGTCACATGTACTGTCTTTTGCTTGGCTTTTAATTTAATTCCTCATAAAAAGATGTGATGCGAGACTTGATCAGATGAACTCTGTTATGCAATAAATATGGAACTAGACATCAATTCTCGGTGGTGTGACAGCTCTCGTCGCCATTTCATACAGTGATTCAGTGTTAGTAGCGTGAAGAGTACTGTAGTAGAACACTTTTATTGAATTACGGAGTAGTTTCCTAACTAATTCATAGTAGAATACTTATATATTGAATTACGGAGTACTGTAGTAGAACACTTATGTTGAAGAGTACTGTAGTAGAACTCTTATACAGAAAATCAAAACCTAACTAATAATTCACTCTCACATATAAAGAGTGAATTAGTTTCCTATTCCAATTGCATTTTTGAACAAAATAATTTTATGGCAAAGCCTACAGTCTTCACTGCAAAATAGAGTCTTTGGTTCCCATCCTTTTGGAATGCCGTAGTCGCCGCCTATGCATGAAAGATCACCGCGCACCTATGCTGCCAACGGCGACAGCCACTTGTTGTGCCACCACGTCATTTCATGGATCACGTTCGTGGCTGCCTCACGGCACAGCTGACACCCCTTATTGCTTAGCCGCCTACTCGTTGGTCCACCGCCATCACTCGCCGCCGCTGCCAGCGATTCTTCCTTGCCCTCGACTTGTCTTATGTATCGCCTCACTGTGTTGTTGTCACGGGCACCGCCATTGTGCCTATGAGGAATATGGCGACCAGATAGGCCACCACATTATGCCTATCATTGGCGGTGCGAGTGAGATAGTCGAGGCAAGGCCGGGGGCTGTGATTTTCTGTGAATATGGTTTGTATCCCATTGAGCGAGCAAGCCTCCGGGTTATCGACTTGGGTCAGCCTAGCAAGGAGGGCAAAGTAGTTGACATGGTCATTCGATGACCTTGCCCTGTGTTTGCACCAATCCATTGCCACGCACCGACCGACGGCAGGGTCACCATAGATGCGGTGCATGGACGAGCACGTCGCCCATAGGCTGTGGACGTCATCCATGGGCTATCATGGAACCATCCAAATTATAAGAGCAAAAGTACAAAATAATCACCGAAGTGATCAAATTCTTGCACTTGAGCCCATATAACTCCGGTAGTCTAATGAAATCACGAGGGATTTCAAGCTAACCAACATACAAGCCAAGATTGTAGTGATTCAACATAACAAGTCACATGTTACAACCATTTCACAAGTAATTCAATATACATCGGAGTTCAACGTAGTTATTACAACTTAAGTTCAAAAGTAATGGAAGCAAAGTAATTTGAAACTAACAACACCCTTATTTCAAATACATGCCAGTACCAAGATCGACTTTCAACAAAAGCATTAGAGAGAAGATAACTTAGAAGGATCATGCCCGTGATCACACTCTGCCTCTATGGTAGGAGCCAACCAACTCTTGCAGTCGCCATGATACATCACAATCTGTAACAAGTGGGGATAAAATCCTGAGTTTGACAAGGTACTCAGCTAGACTTACCCGTCAAAAACCAGAAATAAAGTGACACTAAGGATCATGCAAGGCTGATGTAAAGTGGGCTAGCTTGACAACATTTTGCATAAAAGCTTAATCCAGGTAAGGAATCATTAATGCTTAAGCATCAAGTTAATCATCATTAACCTGTCATCTATATTAGCACCTGTACTAGAGCACTCACTTGATTAGGAGCAAACAATATTAACCATAGCAGGTATAAAATGAGGCAACCTTTCCATCGTTATCCAATTAACTATCCGTTCAATTTAATGGAATCTATATTACCGCTGCTCAAGTCATGTGCTCACTAACCGGGAGGGGTATTTCTAACACTCACCGAGACACGCCTAGCGAGGGCTGCTCAGGTCACCTTTGGTACCGTTCAGGAAAGCGCGGGTTCAACTGATGCTGCATCTCCAAGGGCAACACTCTGCCAGGATGATAGGGACTTTAACCCCCCTTGATCTTATGCCAATGTTCTCAAGCACATCCTTACTACCTCCAAGATGCGATCTACCCTTCGATTCCCGGCCTGAACTATATTACTCGGATTCACGGTCGGAACGATTTATCCAGCCAACTAAGTGTTAGACTGCGTTCAACATGACTCAAGGACGTATAGCAAATCGGTTCTTAAACGACTCAGACGGATAGATCCACACCTAAGACCTCCATGCCTTGTTGCTTCACTATCGTCATCCCGCCCGGTCTCATTTCATTTTATTAACACATGGTTCTTTTCTATGATAGCAAATATAGCCAACCGTGCCATATATGAATATCCCTACATCTCGCAGGTGACAGGAAATCACCAGACTTCTACCGCTTAAAGCAGGGCTAATGTAACATCCTGGGTTTTCGAGTAACCAAAAATACAGCTTTTTAAATTTTTTCCTGCAAGTGTGTGAAGCATATAGTTCTAGGTCCAACCCGAGCCTAACTTACTGATGAATCGTTGCATGGATTTAGATTTGTTTGTAGGAGTGTGCCGAAGTTCTTTAGTGGTTCAAGATTTTGTGTCGCAGTGCACAAACTCGTAGCAAGATCCTCTCGCATCCTTTCAAAATTATCTCCAAGCTCATGAACCCCTTCTCAATTTTCCTTGGATTTTAACTCGACCTCTTTCAGATTTCATTTTAAATTCTCTTGATCAACCCCTCGAAATTTCATCCCGAATCTCATCTTCTAATCCGTCTGAGTTCTCTGTTAAATTCATCTTAATCCTTTTAGGAATTCCCTTTCTCAAATCCCCTTTGAAACTTATATCAAATTCCTTGTTTCATAATTCGTAAATGGGAAACCGTTCTTCTGCATCTCATATCCAGCAAGCTGCACTATCTAGCTTGTGCATGCTCTTGTGTCAAGTGTATACGTGTATATATGTACACAAATGCCGCACGGCCAGCCAGCAGGTTGCACGAGCTGCCTACATGCATGCTCTTGTGTCATATATATATACGTGTTTGTACACGTCCGTGCACAAATGCCCCAACCACAAGCATTGAAGCCCAGCCCCTCTGCCGGGCCTTCCTCTTTTCTGCTAGCCAGCTCGACAGTAGCCTGCAGGCCCAAACGGCGTTGTTGGCCAGGGCAAGTAACGGAACGCAGCCCAGCTCTTCCTCCCCAAGCGTCTCTCGTACGCAGCACGCGCTGGAAGGAGCCGCCGCCGCTCGCTCCATTCTCACGTACGAAGCAAGCCAACGCAGCTTTTGCATGCTCCTGTACGGGTTTTCCCTGGCCCCAGTCGTCAGCGACAGCAGGTGAGGGAGTCGCTCCCTTCCGTCGCTCGGACGCAAGCCAAGCGGTGCCGTAAACCGGGCCTAGCCCTCAGCCGCAGACGTCGTTCCTCTTCGCTTCCTTCCGTCGAAGACCCCGCCTCCTGTTTCCTTCGTCCCGTCGTCAGAGGCCGTGGGACCCGCGGCATAGGCGCACACGCTTCGAGGAGCCCCAGGCGCTCCACAACGAACCCTGCAACGTCGAGCCGTTTCTCTTTATCGCCTGGAGCCGCATAATCCTGCCTGCGTCGTACACGATGACGAGAGCACAGGCCCTGTGGAGCCGTGCCCTGCATCGCGAATTGCAGCGCGAACCAGCGCCAGCTCGTTCTCTTCTGGAATCTCCCGAGCCCAGCCACCTACCCGCCCCGCTGGATGCACGCTGCGTGGCCGAGGGTACTAACGCCGAGGCCATCCACCGTCCACTCGGGGAAGCCCTAGCCAGTGCAGCTATAAAGCGAGCAGCGCCGCTCCTCCTTCCCTGTTCTATGCCTTCCCCGCCCTGCCTCTTTCCCTCCGCGCCGCATAGGACCTAGCAGCCGCCGGCAGCGGCCTCTTCGAAGTCACGGACTGCCGCTACCTCTCCAGCCAGCCGCGGATTAGCTCTCTGCCGGTCGCGCCTCCGCCTCCGACTGACAGCGATTCCGTCCACGTCCGTGCTAGCCGGGCTCGGCACCAGCACCTGCGTCTCACCGCTCCGTCCTCATCGAGCCTGCGACCCCGACCTAGCCATGGCACGGTGATAGCGCCACGACTACAGCAGCGTCGTCGACCTCCACTCTGCGCTGCTCAACGCCCCTGTCCGCGCGACCTCGCCGCGCCGCACCAAAGCCGCGACCGTCCATCGATCAGTGGCTCCGTCGACCTCGCCATGCTTGTCCTGGACCGCGACTGCGCGCGGAAGGCACCGGACGACGCCACCTCCTCCGTGTCACGTCCAAGGCTGCGAGCCCCCATTCCGTCCTCGCCTCGCCATACTGCTCCGAGCTGGTCTGCACCACCTTCCTGCACTGCTCCGTCGTCGGGCAGGCCTCGGCTCCGCTGCAGCCGCGTTGGGCGCGACGCAGCCAACCGCGAAGATCGTCGCCCCCACCTTGATCTGAGTGCGACCCGCTGATTCCTCCACGCACGGCTGCGCTCCGCCTCGACCTCGCCATGCACGCCGCCGGTCTGGGCCATGACCACGACGTCCCTATCCGCATCCAAGCTATTGCCTTCTGGGACTCCGACTCTACCGGGACACGATTGGACGCGGCCAACCCTATCCATGTCCGCCCCCGCAGCGGTCCTCGCCATCGCTGCTGCTCGTCGTGGTCACCACCGCACACTCCCCTCGTCGAGCTGCGACCACCACGCCTGGCACCACCTCATTGCAATACTCTTCCTCGTCGGACAGCAGCACCACATCATCGGAGTTCCTTTCTCCGCCGCCGGTGAGCCACCGCTGCCCAAGCTTCCACCTCTCCTTTCTCGTCAACCATTCCATGGCTAAGATCGACCTTTGTGCCACTATCTTCACCGTTGTAGGAAAGCTAACCACCCTGCACGCCATCACCGAAGGACTGGACGTCATCGACACCCCATTGGACCCCTTCCTCGCCACCGGGGCTGCGCCCAGCAGCAACAGCTATGTCCCGGCCGCCCGCAGCCAATCAGTGGCTAGTCGGAGCGAGCTGCAGCAACCCTTCAATATCAAGGTCGACCCTTGAACCTAGCCGGCACCATCTACGGCGTCGGCGAGCTCTTCCTTATTCAATCCTTATCTTTCACACTTGTTCATACACTTATCATACATGATCATCTGTATATATGTCCATATTTGCATGTGTCATGCCTTCATGCTGGTCTACCTCCTATGCATGATGTCTCTCTTGTGTTTCTATGGATAAGTGTTGCTCCGTCGGTAGTTGTGTCGTGTGTGTTGTTGGTGCATTGTTGTGTGTCGTGGTTCTTGTGTTGTCCGTGTGTTGTTGTCTCCATAGTGGTATGATCGTTGGTCCCTCCTACGTCTCTAGGGCATGGCCACCACGGACTCAAAATCGGTGCGCTTCCTACCCACACACGATGAGTCCATCATGGCCAAGTCTATAGGAGACGAACTAGGGGACGATTGTCGTAGAACTTACGGAAGCCAACCCATTTGGGTGGAGCTCATGGCTGCGAGTTGCCTCGCCATGACCATCGGGCTTTACCTCTTTTGCTCGTTTGTTTATCCTAACCACCTTGTATGCTCGTACCTTCTGGACCATAGCATTTTTTTGGCTCTCGCGGTTACAACTGCACTACTAAGAACCCTAGAGATGTCTTAATGCATTAATTGCACCTAGGTCTTGATACCCTACAAGCGGTTTGGACACTCGTGTACCCTTGTGTGTCGCTCTTTCGATGCCTCGTCTCTCGCCATGGCGTGTGTATTGGAAGAAGGCGACCACCTCTCTTCTCTTCTCCCCCGTTCCACCCTCTCTTGGTTCTTGTCAAATATAATGGCGTACGATTGAGAGAGAATGGAACTTCTCTTGCTTGTAGTCCTTTTGGTTCTCATCGGTCTCCATGACGATTGGATTAAAAGCCGCAAGTCGTGGTGTTTACTTTGGATGAGCTAAGACCTTTGCCATTTCTATTTAAGCCGTACAGGTCCACACGATCGACCTGGGAAGTACTGGCTAGGCTAAGGCTTAAGCTTGTGCTTAGCGAATCACCACTCCTGTTCTTTGGTCCAGGGATCGGACATCCGTTGAGAGGGCTAAGTCGTTCTTCCTTTTGTGTTCTTTCGGTGTAGTTGTTCTTTCTATGCCTTGTTGCCTCTATTTTTGTAGTATTTCTAGGTCTAGTGGTCTGATTGCTCTTTTGCTTGTCGCTGTATCGAGGTAGTTGCGTCGAGGTTAGCGTTGATCGGATCAGAACCCGTTGGAGGAAGGACAAGCGGATGGAGGAAAGACCATGGAGGAGTACGGCTACAAGTGCACCGAGGATCTCAGATATGACATTTAACAGGTGTTCCACGTCCCACCCAACCTCATAGAACCTATTAGATATGCTACATATAGATGCTAGTGCTTTACTTTCTTGCAATTGAACTGTGATAGGTTGCATGGTAGACTGCTTGTAAGCCATTACCTTGTCGCAACCTATTCCCCTGCACACCCGCTGATAGGCTAGATGCTCGCATTCTACTTACTGCTTTACTTTCACTATGCATTATATCTATGATGTGATGCTTGGTGAAGGGATAAAGTGAGTGGATAAGGCACGTGGTGCCGATAACTTGAAAAAACTGGATAATGAACTTGGGGAGAGCTTGGCATGCGTCTTGGGTGTGTAGTGAGGGTTGAGTCAATCGGATAGGATCCTATGACGAGTCTTTGGGGCAAGTCATGCCGGAGGGGTGTGACCTGGGCATCCCTCGTGAGAGGTACCTGTGGCGGGTGCACGTGAGAGCAGACGGGGTGTTGGTTATCCCCGGTGGAGGTGCCGTCGATGCACGGGGCGTTGGTTATCCCCTTGAGAAGATATCCTGTTCGGCCCCCTTAAGGACTGGTATGTCTTAAGAACCAGAATCATAGGCCCCTTCGTGCACACCACTCGCTCCTGATGGGCGGGAGACGATTACCCGACTGACTAGGGCGGTGCCACTACTACTAGGATGGAAGATGATAGTGTAGGAAGGTACGGGCATAGGGGCCCACACCCTCCTAAGACAGCGTAGTGACCTTGGGGGCCCGGTACTACGTCTCATAGTCTCAGTGTTTTGGTGGACTCCGGGGTGGCCTAGGGCTGAGTGGTAGGGTGGTACCGTACCGGTTGGGAGGCAGTCGACATCAGCCTAGGTGGGGCATCGCCGAGGATGGCGATCTTGTGGATTTCCAAGTGTACACGCTCTGCAGAGTTGATCGATCTATACGTATAGCCGCGTTCGCGGATATGGACATTCCTATGACCTACGCTTCACTTGATTAGAGAGAGGAGTCCTTTCTACCTTTCCCATTGTTTTGGTGTTGGATCCGGCTTTGGCCATTGAGGCAAGGTACGAGTGGGAGTCGTCCTTGCCACCTAGAGAGTGAGAGAGTGTGGTGAGATGTGTGTGATGGGATGAGAGAACGTGTGGTTGAGATGGAGTAAAACTTGATGAACTATTATTATAAAATATTGATGAACTTGCATAGGAAACCTACAGCCATATATAGGCCTTTTCATCTACCCTTGCATTCCACTTACCCCAAAGCATACGCAAAAGCATAGGGTGGGAGACAATGGCCAGTACAAATCATACTGATAGATTTTGGATAGGTTTCGATGAAATCTATGACGACCACGAGGACTTGGATTAGGAGTAGATGGTCTCGTGCCTACGCTCAAGTTTGGTTGAGAAGATGGAGTCAACGCTCGCTAACATTCTACGCCAACTCTGATGACTGCCGTGAAGGACGAGCCTTCACCCGTCGATGCGCTACAACGACTCTGATGAAGATGTGTGTGCGTTTCCGCTAGATTAGTTGATGTAATAGGATTGTTCACCAGTGATGTAAAGCTTGTGTAAACTTGTAATTTTACGATGTATGACTATGATATCAGCTGATAATTGATAATGTGATGGATTGCACTCGTGATCTACTATATTATAAATCGTATCTATGGATTTTCCCTTCAAGGAAAATTGAGATCATTTCAGCTAAGCATCTACTCCTCCCTGGTCTATGTAGGATTCAGGATTCATATATCTGGACAAGGAATGATATAATGCAGCAAGGGTTTCCAACTATCTCCTATCACTTAATGCAACAATACATATAACATATATAGAATTAATTGCTTTGAAGGTAGGAGGCTTATAATACTCTGGGGCTTGCCTGGAATCCGACTCAAGTTAGAGTATGTTAGATGAAATCCGCTAGGCGAGCATCTCCCAATCTAGCACTCGTTTGATTCTTCTATCTTCGGGATGGATCCACCAACTCCATCTTTAGGTTTGGCTCCACATCAGGTCCTTTATGTGCTTCAGCTAGCATACCTAAATGAGGTGCAACCATGCATATGCATGAATACATAGGAATGCAATAAACAAATAAATCAAGCAAGCATACCAAGGTTCACATAAGCACCTAGAGCTAATTAACTTGATCCTCACTAAACCATAACATGGAAGATGGCAAGCACATCAATCAAGACACAAGTCTCACAAGATCACAGGGTACTAACCCAAGTACCATCAAGGATATGAGTCACACTTCAACACACAAGCATGGCAAAGTGAATCAAATCACTAAAACTAGAATTTGCCACTTTCTGGACCTCAGAACAGTAGCTGAGTAATTTAATCATAACTGGAGATCTGCAACTCCAAATGACTTGAAAGAAGACATTATGGAAATCTTATGAAATTCTCTACATTTCATTTATAATCATCACAGCATGATTCCAAAGTTTAATATGCTGAATTTACACAAACACATAAACTGGTCTAACAAGACAGGGAGCAAGCAATTCTGTAACTCAACTTTCAACAGCTATAACTCCTAAACCACATGGCCAAATGCCACCAAATTTTAACATAAGCTAGATAAATATTTATCTACAACTTTTGTATAAATAAGTTTTACAACAAAGCACATTATCATGAAGAACTTTGCTAAGTTTCCAGATCTGTCCAGAAACCTCATTTGCAAGAAATAATTATTAACTTATGTTGCAAACATATAATTGGACAAAACCAACTTTACCAACATGTCACCAGAAAACATAGTGTCTATTTTTAAATAAATTATTTTAATACATTTCTTAATTTATCTAGATAATTAGGTGGATTTATGAACACATATCAAAAGTACACAATAAATTCTACCAAAATTACAGTGGTCTAATTATGCTTCCAATAGTCTACTATACAAATTTCAAGCCATTTGTACATGTATATCAACCTCTATCGAAAAGACAAATGACCAATACAATAAATCATGTGAGAGCAAGTTAAACCTAAAACTCAATATTTTCTATGAACACATGGCCATAATATGAATCAACATGATAAAGAAACATCATACTAAGGTAATGGAACAACATTTTCCATTTTATCATTTATATATTATTTATAAGCTATTTATCAAGGCTTAAACAAGTTAAATCAATAACTTGATCATACAGTAAGCAATGACCATGAAATTTATACCACAGTACATACATAGCATAACAAGACTACCATAAAAAATTCACCTCATTTGGAGCAAGACAACATCAGTTATGAATTTCCCAAACAACATATGCAAGAAATGCGTAATTAGCAAGATTAAATCACTACCCTAAGAAAACAGTGAACAACTAATAGGTTTAATATTTTTATTAGTTATTACATATTATCACAAGATTAACAGAACAAGAATCACTATTTTTGGATGTCTAAAACTCTAGATCTTGATATGGTCAATATTTAAGGCATTTTTAGAGCACTTTTAAAGCTTAAATAAAGTAATCAGAAAACATCTACAAACACCTAATATTTTATGACTCTACTTCATAGATCACTTCTCAAGGTTTCCAAAAAGTCCACATTTGCTATTTTTGGAATTACCTAGCATGAGATATGGATTTTAGAATATTTCCATGAAATCTGAAATTCAAAATCAACATTACCCAAACCTATCCTAATTTGCTAGGTGCACCCGAATCAGTACCCAATTAAGCCATAACAGAAATGACATGCGGGCCCCACTGCTCCGTCGGTCCCACTTGTCAAACACACATAGGGAGAGATAGAGAGGGAGAGAAACGTCGGTCCTCTTCCTCAAGGCACCAGAAGCAGAGGGGGTCGCTGGAGCTCCCTGCTCCGGTGATGGAGGCCTCGCCGGATTTGCGGAAATGGCGGGGGAAGGACCACGGTGTCCAGGCGCACCCACCGGTGGCCTTCGCATGGCCTGGGGTGGTTCATGGCCGCCTGCCCATGGTGATCGGTGGTGCTGCCCGCGGCGGCTCCATCGGTGGAGCTTGTCGGCGGCCAACGGGGCCGAGGAAGGGGCGCTTCGAGGGCTTTGCGAGGAGGTCAAGGTGATGGTATACCTGGTTGAGGACAAGGAGTCTCAGGGGTGGAGGAACACTGGCGGCCATGGAGCTCGACACGACCAGCTATGGCAGTGGCGCTGCGGCACAAATGGGAAGCCAGTGACTCACTTGGGAGCAGTCGGTAGGGCCCAACCACGTGCGTTTGTGGCAGTGAGGCAGCCCACAGCGTGGCTAGGGCATAGCGGCCACGAGCTCTGCTCGCCAACAATGGCGGATGCGGCCGCGCTCTGCGCGAGCGAACGCCAGAGAGCGAGAAGGGAGTGAAGGGCGAGGGGAAGCGCGGAATGGAGCGCGGCGAGCGCCCTAGGACTCTCCACATCCACGCAGGCGAAGGCAAGGTGCAAACACATGGAGGGAACGCGGCGGCAGCTCACTGCCATGGCAGGACGAGCTCAACTGCATGGAGGGCATGTCGGCATATGATCGGGCACCTGGCGGGCGTCATAGTGAGCATATTAGGATGATGATTTGGGCCGGCTCGGTTCTGAATTTGGATATGGGCCAATTACAAGATTTTCTCATCTCATGATGCTCTACAACTTTCATTCAGGTATTTTAGTCATTAGGGTTATGGATTAGTGGATAATGAGGCTCCAAACTAGCATTGTCAATGCATTGTCAAAAATTGACGAACCTTCAAAAATGCAGGGCAAAATGGATTCCAACAAGTGCCAGCTTCTTGCATTCTCTTCCCCAACACATCAGCTCCAACTTTCGTATTTGCCTCAACTTGAGTTGTTTCACAAAATTGGGAGAACGCGGCATGTCAAAATGTCAAGGTCAATTAGTGATAAAAACAACTTTTTGCTGTTTTGGAAACTATTATTGAAGGTCCAACTAAGCTCCATTTTGAGTGACACATGTTCCATTGTTTCCATCATGAAAAGTACTACAACTCATATTAAGGAACCTAATTGAGCTACCATATGAATTTGGAAGATAAAATGTCACGAACATGTTGACTTGATGCTGCCGATTAGGGACTTAGAATATACCAAGTGTTGGGAAACAGCCCTAAATTTGACTTGTGGGCCCTTTTTGAGCATGTTCCACACATTTTCATGACTTGACCCTTAAACAAAGTTTGTTCCTTATAAAATTCTCTACAACTTTGTAAAAGGGTGTAGAGTCACACAAATCATCTAGGTCACACTTTTGAAAAAGGTCAAACAAAATGGTTCTAGGGTCCATACATGGTCAACCATCACTTAGAAGCACATTTAGGCAAAATGATCAACATGAACATTGTTCCATTAAGTGTCCTAAGTGTAGTTAAGGTGTTGTAGAGGCCAAACATACCCACCATGCATAGGTTGCACAAAAGTGTAGGCCTCACATGTATTGAAACATAGAAATCACTATATTTGAACTGCTTGTTTCAAAGCTCTGTTTCACTTGTTTCATAGTGTTGCTGCAAGGTACATGCTACACATGTTTCACTAGGTTGTTCTACATGTGTCCTAGATGTGTCGCACATGTTGCATTTGTATGTTGCATAAATACTAGTTTACATGGAATGTAAAGCATGTTTCCTAGTTTCAGAAGTATGTCTGAGTTCTAATCCAACAAGCATGTAACTTATCATTTCATGTGACTTTTTGATTCCAAACTTCATGAAACTTTTTCCAAGGATCACTATAGATAGAAAGTGATGTGAGACACATGAAAGGAGTGACATCAACACTCACTTGCATTACCAAGCATGAGCATCTACATACACACATTGAAACATAATTAACAAGAGTATGTTGCATATGTTTTAAAGAGATGTTGCAGATGTTTCAAAGCACATTCTATATAGGAATGTTTCACATGTTGCACTAGTGCATCACATATGTTACATGTTCATATATGAACAAATGATGCTTAGGCTCATGCAATGCAAGTGCCAACTGCAAGCCTAACACCTGGGGTGTTACAACCCTCCCCCCTTAAAGGAATCGCGTCCCGAGATTCAGAATGGAAGATCTTTAAGGAAGAGAGACACATTATCTAGTTCCCAACATCTGCTATAGCATTCAGCTACAAAGCTTCAACATCAGTGGAACTAATTTGGCCTAGGAATTTTTTTTGGTACTTGATCATTGTAATAACTTATTTTGTTTGAAGAATTTCCTTCATCGACTCCCATGAAGCATTGTTACTTTGGGAGGAATCCAAAATAGCACAACACTGCATTCTCAGTGTACGGAGGTCATTTGGTCCATGAGCTAACCACTCACAAGTATCTGGTTCTTTAATGAACACATCATAGGCCATATGAACTTTACACTAGACTGAAATCTTTAGTAGTATACTCGTTGAAATGACTCTATGTTCACAAAGTTTGAAAAGCAGTCCTCTACCAAAATGGCTTGAGCACAACCTTCAAAAAGGGTGAGACCATAGATGAAAAACATCCTAAGAGGTTATATGATACTAACTAACCAATAGACAAGGTCTATACTGGTCGTAATGGTTCAATCCTTCAGATATCAACTAATGGAATACTACTTAAGGTTTCATGTGTGCAGTTCTCTTTCTTTGATGACAACACTATATTATCTGAGTCTCTTGAGGGATCAGTGAATATGATAGCTAACTCTATTGACTTCGTAGTTCCGCCAAATGTTACCTAAGAAGATTCTTTTATCCAAAGACAATAGCCATCTAGGTCGAATCAGATGCAACCTCTTGGGTAAAAACACACATAATGTACCAAAAAATCAGTGAGTATTAGCAACTAAGGCTAAAGGAGGATAGAGCGAGGTCTGGTAGATAGCAAAAGTTGTAAGTATTTACCAACTTCGGTAAATAGTTCACTACCGAGCACGTTGAGTACAATTTCCTTCGTGATGCAGTTGCACAGTAAGTGGAGTTGACTTGCAGCATAGCAAAACTAGCTTTGTCAGGCTAATTTTTCACCTTGAGGCTTCCTCGTTAGGATCAAACAGTAGCTCTAAGATGGGAAATCTGTTGTTTGACACTTTTCAAATTGCTTTTGATTCGCGATGGTATAAATTGATTTGCAAAATCCAAGGTTGCTCATACATTGTTGATACAAGAAAGCAAAAGCAACAAAAGCATTGCTTTGAGGAAGACTAGCTGTCTGGCATCAGCTTGGAGGAGCATCAATGTATCGTCCGCATACTGCACAATGGGGAAATCCTCATTCAGCTGAACTATGTAGCATTGCTTTGAGGAAGACTAGCTGTCTGGCATCAGCTTGGAGCAGATTCTTGTTCTAGTGCTTTGATTAACTTTGCCATGTTAGGGTGTGGAAGTGTGGCTCATATCCTTGATCATACTTGGGTTGGTACCCTATAATCTTATGATACTTGTGCCTTGATTGTTGTGCTTGCAATCTTCTAGGTTATGCCCTAATGAGGATTAAGTTAATTAGCTCTAGGTGTTTTTGAGAACTTTGGTATGCTTGTTTGATTACTTTATTATTACCCTTCTATGCATTCATACATATGCATTATTGCACCTCATTTAGGTACGCTAGCTAAAGCACGTGAAGGACCTGATGTGGAGCCAAACCCGAAGATGGAGTTGGTGGATCCATCCCGAAGATAGAAGGACCGGACAAGTGGTAGATTGGAGGATGCTCGCCAAGCGGGTTTCATCTGACAAACTCTAACTTGAGTCGGATCCCAGGCAAGCCTCGGAGCATTATAAGCCTCCTACCTTCAAAGCAATTAATTCTATTTATGTTATAAGTATTGTTGCATTAAGTGGTAGGAGTTGGTTGAAAACCTTGCTGCACTATATCACTCCTTGTCCAGATATATGAATCCTTGAATCCTACATAGACTAGGATCGAGTAGATGCTTAGCCCTGCTTTAAGCGGTAGAAGTCAGGTGATTTTCTGTCACCTGCGAGATATAGGGATATTCATATATGGCCCGGTTAGCTATATGTGCTATCGTGGAATGGAACCATGTGTTAATAAAATGAAATGAGACCGGGCAGGATGATGATAGTGAAGCAACAAGGCATGGAGGTCTTGGGTGTGGATCTATCCCCGTCTGAGTCATTTAAGGACCGATTCGCTGTATGTCCTTGAGTCATGTTGAACGCAGTCTAACACTTAGTTGGCTAGATAAGTGGTTCCGACCGCGAATCCGAGTAATACAGTTCAGGCCAGGAATCGATTGGTAGGTCACATCTTGGAGGAGAGTAACGGTTGTGCTTGGGGACATTGGCGTGAGACCAAGGGGGGGTTAGAGTCCCTAGCACCTGGCAGAGTGTCGCCCTTGGGGATGCGGCATCAATCGAACCCGTGGCTCCTGAACTATACCAAAGGTGACCTGAGGAGCCCTCGCCAGGCGTGACTCGGTGAGTGTTAGAAAACCCCTCCAGCTGGATAGGAATTCGATTCGAATCACCGTCGCTCCCGGTTAGTGAGCACTTGACTTGAGCAGCGGCAATGTAGATTCAATTAAATTGAACTGATGGTTAATTGGATAATGATGGAAATGTTGCCTCAATTTATACCTGCTATGGTTAATATTGTTTGCTCCTAATCAAGTGAGTGCTCTAGTACAGGTGCTAATATAGATGATAGGTTAATGATGATTAACTTGATGCTTAAGCACTAACGATTACTTATCTATATTAAGCTTTTATGCAAAATGTTGTCAAGCTAGCCCACTTCATATCAGCCTTGCATGATCCTTGGTGTCACTTTATTTCTGGTTTCTGACGGGTAAGTCTAGCTGAGTACTTTGTCGTACTCAGGGTTTTATCCCCACTTGTTACAGGTTGTGATGTATCATGGCGACTGCAAGAGTTGGTTGACTCCTGTCGTAGTGGCGGAGTGTGATCATGGGCATGATCCTTCCGAGTTACCTTTTCTCTAATGCTTTTGTTGGAAGTCGACCGTGGTACTAGCATGTGTTTGAAATAAGAATAATGTTAGTTTCAAATTACTTTGCTTCCGCTACTTTTCAATGTAAGTTGTAATAACTATGTTGAACTCCGATGTATATTGAATTACTTGTGAAATGGTTGTAACATGTGACTTGTTATGTTGAATCACTACGATCTTGGCTTGTATGTTGGTTGGTTTGAAATCCCTCATGATTTCATTGGACTACCAGAGTTATATGGGCTCAAGTGTGAGAATTTGATCACTTCAGTGATTGTTTTTGTACTTGTGCTCTTATAATTTGGATGATTCTGTTACAACGGTGATTCGAATCGAGTTCATATCCAGCTGGAGGGGTATTTATAACACTCATCGAGACATGCCTGGCGAGGGCTGCTCAGGTAACCTTTGGTACCGTTCAGGAAAGCGCGGGTTCGACTGATGCCACATCCCCAAGGGCAACACTCTGCCAGGATATAGGGACTTTAACCTCCCCTTGGTCTTATGCCAATGTTCCCAAGCACATCCTTACTACCTCCAAGATGCGACCTACCCTTCGATTCCCGGCCTGAACTGTATTACTTGGATTCGCAGTCGAAACGACTTATCCGGCCAACTAAGTGTTAGACTACATTCAACATGACTCAAGGATGTACAGTGAATTGGTCCTTAAACGACTCAGACAGGGATAGATCCACGCCTAAGACCTCCATGCCTTGTTTCTTCACTATCGTCATCCCGCCCGGTCTCATTTCATTTTATTGACACATGGTTCTTTTCCACGATAGCAAATATAGTCAACCGTGCCATATATGAATATCCCTACATCTCGCAGGTGACAGGAAATCACCTGACTTCTACCGCTTAAAGCAGGGCTAAGCATCTACTCATCCCTGGTCTATGTAGGATTCAGGATTCATATATCTGGACAAGGAATGATATAATGCAGCAAGGGTTTCCAACCAACTCCTATCACTTAATGCAACAATATGTATAACATATATAGAATTAATTGCTTTGAAGGTAGGAGGCTTATAATGATCCAAGGCTTGCCAGGGATCCGACTCAAGTTAGAGTATGTCAGGTGAAATCCGCTTGGCGAGCATCTCCCAATCTAGCACTCGTTCGATCCTTCTATCTTCGGGATGGATCCACCAACTCCATCTTCGGGTTTGGCTCCACATCAGGTCCTTCATGTGCTTCAGCTAGCATACCTAAATGAGGTGCAACCGTGCATCTGTATGAATACATAGGAATGCAATAAACAAATAAATCAAGCAAGCATACCAAGGTTCACATAAGCACCTAGAGCTAATTAACTTGATCCTCACTAAACCATAACATGGAAGATGGCAAGCACATCAATCAAGACACAAGTCTCACAAGATCATAGGGTACTAACCCAAGTACCATCAAGGATATGAGTCACACTTCAACACACAAGAATGGCAAAGTGAATCAAAGCACTAAAACTAGAATTTGCCACTTTCTAGACCTCAAGAACAGCAGCTGAGTAATTTAATAATAACTGGAGATATACAACTCCAAAAGACTTGAAAGAAGACATTATGGAAAGCTTATGAAATTATCTACATTTCATTTATAATAATCACAGCATGATTCGAAAGTTTAATATGTCGAATTTACACAAACACAGAAACTGGTCTAACAAGACAGGGAGCAAGCAATTCTGTAACTCAACTTTCAACAGCTATAACTCCTAAACCACATGGCCAAATGCCACCAAATTTTAACAGAAGCTAGATACATAATTTATCTACAACGTTTTTATAAATAAGTTTTACAACAAAGCATATTATCATGAAGAACTTTGCTAAGTTTCCAGATCTGTCCAGAAACCTCATTTGAAAGAAATAATTATTAACTTATGTTGCAAACATATAATTGGACAAAACCAACTTTACCAACATGTCACACATGACTAATGAACACCACAAAACATAGTGTCCATTCTTAATTAAATTATTTTAATACATTTCTTAATTTATCTAGATAATTAGTTGGAATTATGAACACATATCAAAAGTGCACAATAAATTCTACCAAAATTACAGTGGCCTAAATATGCTTCCAATAGTCTACTATGCAAATTTCAAGCCATTTGTACATGTATATCAACCTCTATGGAAAAGACAAATAACCAATAGAATAAATCATGTGAGAGCAAGTTAAACCTAAAACTCAATATTTTCTATGAACACATGGCCATAATATGAATCAACATGATAAAGAAACATCATACTAAGGTAATGGAACAACATTTTCCATTTTATCATTTATATATTATTTATAAGCTATTTATCAAGCCGTAAATAAGTTAAATCAATAACTTCATCATACAGTTAGCAATGCTCATGACATTTACACCACAGTACATACATAGAATAACAATACTACCATAAAAATTTCACCTCATTTGGAGCAACATAGCATCAGTTATGAATTTCTCAAACAACATATGGAAGAAATGCCTAATTAGCAAGATTAAATCACAACCCTAAGAAAATAGTGAACAACTAATAGGTTTAATATTTTAATTAGTTATTACATATTATCACAAGATTAACAGAACAAGAATCACTATTTTTGGATGTCTAAAACTCCAGATCTTGCTCTGGTCAATATTTAAGGCATTTTTAGAGCACTTTTAAAGCTTAAATAAAGTCATCAGAAAACATCTACAAACACCTAATATTTTATGACTCTACTGCATAAATCACTTCTCAAGGTTTCCAAAAAGTCCACATTTGCTATTTTTGGAATTACCTAGCATGAGATATGGATTTTAGAATATTTCCATGAAATCTGAAATTCAAAATCAACATTACCCAAACCTATCCTAATTTGCTTGGCGCACCCGAATCAGTACCCAATTCAGCCATAACAGAAACCGACATGCGGGACCCACTACTCCGTTGGTCCCACTTGTCAAACACACATAGGGAGAGATAGAGAGGGAGAGAGACGCCGGTCCTCTTCCTCAAGGCGCCAGAAGCAGAGGGGGTCGCCGGAGCTCCCTGCTCCGGCGATGGAGGCCTCGCCGGCTTTGCGGAAATGGCGGGGAAGGACCGCGGTGTCCAGGTGCACCCATCGGTGGCCTCCGCATGGCCTGGGGTGGTTCCTGGCCACCTGCCCATGGTGACCGGCGGTGCTGCCCACGACGGCTCCGTCGGTGGAGCTAGTTGGCGGCCAACGGGGACGAGGAAGGGGCGCTTCGAGGGCGGTGCAAGGAGGTCAAGGTGGTGCTATGCCTGGTTGAGGACAAGGAGTCTCAGGGGTGGAGGAACGCCGGTGGCCATGGAGCTCGACATGGTAGGCTATGGCGGTGGCGCTGCGGCACAAATGGGAAGCCAGTGACTCACTTGGGAGCAGTCGGTAGGGTCCGACAACGCGCGTTGGTGGCAGTGAGGTAGCCCGCAGCGTGGCTAGGGCAGGGCGGCTACGAGCTCTGCTCGCCAACAATGGCCGATGCGGCTGCGCTCTGCGCGAGTGAACGCCAGAGAGCGAGAAGGGAGTGAAGGGCGAGGGGAAGCGCGGAATGGAGCGCGGCGAGCGCCCTGGAACTCTCCACATCCACGCAGGCGAAGGCAAGGCGTGAACACGTGGAGGGCATGCGGCGGCAGCTCACTGCCATGGCAGGACGAGCTCAACTGCATGGAGGGCATGTCGGCATATGATCGGGCACCTGGCGGGCGTCATAGTGAGCATATTTGGATGACGATTTGGGCTGGCTCAGTTCCGAATTTGGATATGGGCCAATTACAAGATTTTATCATCTCATGATGCTCTACAACTTTCATTCAGGTAGTTCAGTCATTAGGGTTATGGATTAGTGGATAATGAGGCTCCAAACTAGCATTGTCAATGCATTGTCAAAAATTGACGAACCTTCAAAAATGCTAGGCAAAATGGATTCCAACAAGTGCCAGCTTCTTGCATGCTCTTCCCCAACACATCAGTTCCAACTTTTGTATTTGCCTCAACTTGAGTTGTTTCACAAAATTGGGAGAACGCGGCATGTCAAAATGTCAAGGTCAATTAGTGATAAAAACAACTTTTTGCTGTTTTGGAAACTATTATTGAAGGTCCCACTAAGCTCCATTTTGAGTGACACTTGATCCATTTTATCCATCATGAAAAGTACTACAACTCATATTAAGGAATCTAATTGAGCTACCATATGAATTTGGAAGATAAAATGTCACGAACATGTTGACTTGATGCTGTCGATTAGGGACTTAGAATATACCTAGTGTTGGGAAACAACCCTAAATTTGACTTGTGGGCCCTTTTTGCGCATGTTCCACATATTTTCATGACTTGACCCTTAAACAAAGTTTGTTCCTTATAAAATTATCTACAACTTTGTAAAAGGGTGTATAGTCACACAAAGCTTCTAGGTCACACTTTTGAAAAGGTCAAACAAAAGGGTTCCAGGGTCCATACATGGTCAACCATCACTTAGAAGCACATTTAGGCAAAATGATCAACATGAACATTGTTCCATTAAGTGTCCTAAGTGTAGTTAAGGTGTTGTAGAGGCCAAACATACCCACCATGCATAGGTTGCACAAAAGTGTAGGACTCACATGTATTGAAACATAGAAATCACTATATTTGAACTGCTTGTTTCAAAGCTCTGTTTCACTTGTTTCATAGTGTTGCTGCAAGGTACATGCTACACATGTTTCACTAGGTTGTTCCACACGTGTCCTAGATGTGTCACACATGTTGCATTTGTATGTTGCATAAATACTAGTTTACATGGAATGTAAAGCATGTTTCCTGGTTCAGAAGTATGTCTCAGTTCTAATCCAACAAGCATGTAACTTATCATTTCATGTGACTTTTTGATTCCAAGCTTCATGAAACTTTTTCTAGGGATCACTATAGATAGAAAGTGATGTGAGACACATGAAAGAAGTGACATCAACACTCACTTGCATTACCAAGCATGAGCATCTACATACACACATTGAAACATAATTAACAAGAGTATGTTGCATATGTTTTAAAGAGATGTTGCAGATGTTTCAAAGCACATTCTATGTAGGCATGTTTCACATGTTGCACTAGTGCATCACATATGTTACATGCTCATATATGAACAAATGATGCTTAGGCTCATGCAATGCAAGTGCCAACTGCAAGCCTAACACCTGGGGTGTTACATGGGCCGCTCCGAGGTCACAGCAAGGTGGCCGATGATCTCAATTTGCAGCTCGGTAGGGAGCACCGTCAGTGACGTGGGGTGCCACTGTTGACGATGGTTATCTACCATAATAAAGGGTTAAAATAAATATATAAAGGGCTAATAAATGATCAACAACATAGGTTTAGGGTGTCAACTAACGAAATTCCACAAGTTTTGGTGAATCTATATTTTGCAGGGGGTTAACAGAATAATTCAGGAATTGATATCTTCCACAAGAAGGAACCCACATCAATCGGCCTAATCTCCACGTTATAAATACGCAAGAGGCTTCTAGAGGACACTAGAGGACTCCACGAGGAGGGCCACCATGAGGCGCCGCCAGGTGGGGCCGACCAGCCTCAACCCTAGGCCGACCGGCCCCTAGCCTTCGCCCCTCGGCTCCTTCCTTTGCAAGCTACTTCAACCACCTCCAAGGATGCATCCTAACCACATGTGAAGGTCGGTTTGATCCAAGGGCCACGGTTTCATGCTCTAGGCTATATAAATGAGGCCCCCAACCCCCCTCCAGGTGGGAATTCATTCAATCTATCATCATAATCACCTTTAAGAGAAAAGCTATGGTTTGGGGAAGAGAGGTGTTCCTCGAATGGATGTCCTCTCAACTCCCAAGTTAGAATAGATCTAGTCTTCTAGATAGTAGAGAGATGGAGAGCGAGGAAGGAGTTCGGAGGAGGTGCTGGCCTGTCGGTGCCTCTTCAACAACTTGTACTTCGGCAGGATCGAGCTCTACGTGGGCTTGCTCCTGAGATGGCTCTGGCTCTGGCAATCAACTTCTGATTCAAGTAAGATTCATGTTTATATTATTCTTCTGGTTTGCGAGTCTCTTTTGAGCGCTTTAATCTAGTCGACTAGGTTAGAGTATAATTCATAGTGTAAGCATGGCACTTAGACTAGGGTTACTTGTAGATGCACCCTATATTTTGGATCGGTGGTAGATCACAAAGGTGATAGCTTCGTTGAGTCCTCTGTAGTCCACCTCCCGTCTGTAGGCCTAGCAGGATATATAATTATGTGGTAGATTCGTACTCTGTTTGTGGTCTTCCATAGTAATTCCCTAGTTGAATAGTAGAAGATGTGGACTACCCAAGTTAGAAGTAGAAACCCTGATCGAGTTATCCTCTCTATACTCCTACTATCGACCCCATACTAGATTGGTCCTCTCTTACGTTTTAGTCTTGTTTTCACTTTAGTTGTTCCCACCTTATTTATATTTCCAACTCATTCACCTTTTCTGGTTAAGTTAGAACACGCAGTTGACTTACACGTTTCCCTGTGGATACGATATTTAAAACCCTCTGGGTGAAAGCTACAACGGTATCCGTGCGCTTGTGGATCTTTTCTGTTCGCGTTAATAAATACCAACAAGCTTTTTGGCGCCGTTGCCGGGGAAACGGTTGCTGAATTGACTACAAACCTAGCCTCACCTTTTTGAAAAACAAAAATAAATAAATATATATACATAAAAGAAAAAAAAAATCACTTTTCTTATCTTTATCATTTTGTTTTATATTTTCTAAAAAGAAAAAAAATCTTTTCTCATACCTTCTTTCTTTTTATCCTTCACATCATCCCTTCTATTCTTTTTCCTTTCATCTTTTGTTAGCATGGATAATAACACTCCTATCTATCAATATGCTAACCCTATGGGCACACACCTTAGACCACCAGAACATTTCGAGCCTATCACAGCATCTGGTTTTGAGATAAGCCCGGATTTCATAGAATTTGTTCAGAAAAAACCCTTCATGGGGGAAATTGAGGAAAACCTATATTTGCACCTACAAGAGTTTAAGCGGATCTGTGACCTCATTCGCATAAAGGGCATGTCCGATGAGACCATCCAATGGAAGCTATTTCCATTCTCCTTAACGGGAAAAGCTAAACATTGGTATAAACTCAATGTAGAACGTGCGCAAGGAGATTGGAAGACACTATGCAATGAATTTCTATCAAAATTCTTTCCCATCTCCAAAGTGAATGACCTACGAAAAGAGGTTCTAACTTTTAGACAACTAGAAGAAGAATCTCTTGCCGAATCATGGGATTACTTTATTGACCTTACCCTCATTGGCCCAGACCTTGCTATTCTAGACCCAATACTTTTTCAACATTTTTATGAAGGTCTTAGTAAGGATTCTAGGGAATTTCTTGATTTATCCTCTGGAGGAGCTTTTCTTCATTTGCTTACAAGTGAAGCAAGGGTCATGCTTGAAAAAATTACTAGTCAAGCCACTCGCTAGACTAAAATTCATTTTAAGCCCCCCAAGAAAAAGGAGTTCTCTCCTGAACAAAAAGAGGAAGTTTTGATAGCTAAGTCACAACCACTTCAATCCCAAGGTTCAGCTATCAATCCTAAGACATCAATACCCCAACGTAATGATGATAGCTTAGACTTCCAGTTTTGTAAGATGCTGGTAGATCAATATAAAAATAGAATGGCATCTAGAAAAAAGTGCTCTCAACTACCTTTCCCCCATAGAGCACATTGGAA
Organism: Saccharum hybrid cultivar R570; assembly: GCA_038087645.1. NCBI lineage: Eukaryota > Viridiplantae > Streptophyta > Magnoliopsida > Poales > Poaceae > Saccharum > Saccharum hybrid cultivar. The sequence goes on from JAQSUU010000038.1 coordinate 7,143,835, forward strand.
GAAATGCAAGGATGGCATGTCTAGCGATGCCATAGAAGGAGAGCCAAGCAATTTTGGAAATTATTCTATCTTATCCCCTTCTATGCCCACATTAGATGACTTACCTCAACCCATTTTTCAATCCATCCTTGACCCCGATGATCCCTCGTATGCTCTCCCTCCTAAGTCTCATGATGATCCTAGAAATCCATTAAGACAACCAAACCATAGGACTCATAATGACCACATGGATGACAAAGAGATGCTATGACATTGGCAGGAATGTGTAGAATGGATGGACAAGGAAGAAGCCTTAATAGAATCTAATCTTGGCTCAAACTCTAATGGTGAGTTTTTAACTCCCTTTGACTTTGAGGACGATACTTATCCATCTATGGAGGAAGCCCTAGACGAGGCCAATTCAAGAGTCACCAATCCAAGTGAAATTCTAAACATTTAGATTGGAGATAAAGATGACATCAATGAACATGGAATCTATTCCATAACCACCTTATTAAATCCATGTTCATATGAGACATCTCCCAGTTCAATTGGTCTCTTCAACCTCCCCACATTCGAGATCACCAACCCCCTCACTCTTTCTGTTTATAAAAATTTCAAAAGGGTAGTTGTAGATGCATATGTTTATCATAAATATTACAGATCTCGTTGTGCTCTTAAGGTTGGTGTTGGAGGGGAACCCACTTCACCAAAACACATTTTGAAGGTTTCCCAAGGACAAGCTTAGTGTCCTAAAACAAGCACTTTTTAGATCCTAACACGAGTATTCACCTTTCTACTACGCTGCCCTTGTGAAATGAGCATAGAGATATAATTGTAAAAATATTCCTTCGGGTACTCTTATCACTAACCTTTCTAGGTCTGGAGCAAAAAGATCAAAGGAATAACAAACACAAGGGAAACATAGCTCACGCATCATGAAGAGATCCATGGAACAAGAAGATGAGTGCCACGAAACAAGATCTATAATCAAAGCACTCACTCCATGGAAGAAGGTGAACAAATCTCCACCAAGCCCCTTCAAGACAAAGACCATCATGGAGAAATTCTCAAGACAATGAGGGGAGCACAAGGACCGACAAGAATGTCAAGATCAGGAGAACAAAAAGATGGTGAAGACAAGCCATTCATGAGCAGAACCAGCTGGGCAAGAGAAGCTTCCACAGGGTGGTTCAGTACCATCACTCTTCAATGACAAAAGTAATATCTTGAGGTACATAATCACTATTCAAAAGCTTTTCTCGATCCTGGTATGCACATAAATGAAGAACCAAACATGTTTAAGTTACAACTTCGATTGATCCAACCTGATCAACTTAACATGTTCAGTTCTTTAATCTTTGTTCTTAGCTTCACTCTCTTGATCTCACGGTCTTAACCAAATGAGCTAAAAATATTGCATATTCACACTCATGCTCATCTTCTAATCTTATCACCCATAACTTCAACTTTATCTTGTTCACCATGCCTAAGGTTAGAGAAGAACAAACAAAACTTTTGGTTCTATTGGTGTTTTTTCCACCAACAAAGCCCATGCACTTGATCTCTACCTTGTCTATATGAGCAGGACACACTTTGAACAAAACATGGATGAGTTATGGATGAGTTTGTAAACTCTCCCAAATTCTACAAAGTGAAGGTCCTGGATCTATAAGAACATGCACACTGAGCAAGATGCTGTCAACTTCCACAATTAATGCTTCATTTCAAACGGCTGCTAGACGAACAAAGAATATGGGTAACACCATATCAAGAGGTGTAGTTATCAAGGTCTCCACCTCTGAGACCTGATGATTCACCTAATGAATGAACATGGTGAGAAGTCCTGTTCAGAGGACTTAAAACAATGAACCCTCGTCGGGAGGTAAAATCGGTAGTTATCCATATTTATCTTTTCTGCATAATCATTTTCATTTAGCATATTTACTTGCAGTTATCAAGGTCTCCACCTCTGAGACCAGATGATTCACCTAAGGAATGAACATGGTGAGAAGTCCTGTTCAGAGGACTTAAAACAATGAACCCTCGTCGGGAGGTAAAATCGGTAGTTATCCATATTTATCTTTTCTGCATAATCATTTTCATTTAGCATATTTACTTTTCTACATTAGCATTGCATTATATATATATATATATATATATATATATATATATATATATATATATATATATATATATATATATATTATTTGCTGCATCATAGATCCTAAAGCCCCATGTGGATAATTTTGTGGTGTGTAAAACCCCATAGGAATATTCACCGTGGTGGCATAAAAATAAAAATAAATATGCATGCATTCATCGTATTGCATTTTCTTTTGCATCATAGGAAATATAAAAATACAAAAATATTGAGAAAGAAATCCCACTAAAACTCTGCCTAGAAGAAAAGCTTTGGACAACTGAGGCTTAAGTGGCCAAACCACTAACGCTTAACATAATCTACAAGTTTGTTGTCTATTTGAGTTTCACAGGATTTGAAGGACCAAAAAGAGCTGACAAGCAAGTGGATGCTCTATCCATTGTTGGAGCACTGTCTCATCAGTCATCAACATCAATCAATTTCTAACAGAAGACGTACATCTTCGCTGCCAGTCTGCTACATTGCAAGATCGAATGACTATGTCAACATAGCTTACTGAAGTTAGAACTAGAGAACCTTAGTTATCCTCTCTACGCTCCTGTTTATCATAACATTGTTGCTACCCTTAGTTAAGTTAGACCGTAGTTAGTCTCACACGTTTTCCTATGTATACGACACTTGGAATACTTCTGGGTGAAAGCTATAGCGATATCCATATGCTTGCGGATTTATCTGTGTGCATTAATAAATACCAATAAGATTTCTGGCACCATTATCGAGGAAACAGTTGCTGAATTAACTACGAACCTAGCTTAACTTTATATCTTTTATTCTTTTCCTTTTCACTATGGATTCCACTCCTATCTATCAACATGCTAAACCTTCGAGCGCACACCTACAACCACCAAAATCTTTAGAGCCTATCCTAGCACCTGGCTATGAGCTGTGCTCGTGTTTTATAAATTTGATTTGGGAACAATACTTCTTGGGAGAAGACAGTGAAAACCCATACGTACACCTACAGGATTTTGAATAGACCTATGCATGATTGCATATCACTGGCATGTCTGATAAAACTTTAAGATGGAAGTTGTTTCCGTTCTCTTTGACAGGAAGAGCTAAACATTGGTATAGTCGAACCGTAGGAAGTATGCAAGGAGATTGGGAAATGTAATGCTCTAAATTTTGTTTACGTTTCTTTCCAATCTCTAGAGTGGTTAGCCTTCGGAAAGAGGTTCTAAATTTTAGACAACTAGAAGAAGAATCTCTTGCCGCATCATGGCATCATTTTAATGACCTCATCATCACTGGCCCAGACCTTGCCACCCAAGACCCGGTACTTCTTCAATATTTTTATATGGGTCTTAGCAAGGGTTCCATGCAATCCCTTGATCAAGCCTCTAGAGGAACTTTCCTTCATTTGTTTGCTAGTGAAGCAAGGTCTATGCTTGATAGAATTAGTGGAAAGACTCCTTGCACTAGCATTCATAATGAACTCCATGAGGAAGAGAAGAAGTCATCTCCCAAACAAGAAGTTTTGATAGCCAAATCAGAACCACTCCAATCCCAAGATTTAGCTATCAACCCTGAACCATCTAGAATCCAAATCCTCTAAAAGAAGAAGAAATTCAACCTTTTGAAATTTCTTGTGAGGATGGTCTTTTTGATGCTAATTTTGGGAAAAGCTTAAACTTCTAGTTCCACAAGAGACCTTCGAGTGAATATAATTCAAATCCTCTTAAGAAGGGATCTCTTAAAAAGCATCCTTATTCCCATGTAGGACATTGGGAAGAATTCAAGGATGGCTTGTCTAGTGAATCCATAGAAGGAGAGCCAAGCCATTTAGAAGCCATTCCTATCCTCTCCCCTTCTATGCCCATATTAGATGTCTCATTCAAACCCATCCTTGACCCTGATGACTCTTGTTAAGCTCTTTTCCTAAGACTCATGATGATCCTAGAAATCCACCAAGGCACCCAAAGCATAGGAGCCATGAAGGCCACAAGGAAGATCAAGAAGAGCAACGACAATGGCTGGAGGACATTAAGAACTTATGTGTCGTTGCCATTGAATGGATGGACGAGGCCTTAGACAAGATCAACCCGAGAGTTACCAATCCATGAAAAATCTTGGACAATAAAACATCCAATGAATGTCATAGGCATGAAATGATGGAGACAATGTTTTTGCCTAAGGACATTCATGAAGAATCAACCCTGAAGCTTGAAAAGGAAGATTACATAGATGAACATGGAAGTTATTTCATGAACACCTCATCAAATCTATGCTCACATGAGAAATCTTCTGAATCAATTGGTCTCTCTGACATTGCCACACACAAGATTTTCAAACCTCTCATACTCCCTATTCATAAAGACTTTGAAAGGATGGTTGTAGATGCTTTCGTTTATCATAAATATTGCAAATCTCATTGGCATGAATCTTGAGATAGGCACCCAAAGGTTGGTGTTGGAGGAGAAACCACTTCACCAATTAGAAACACAATTCGAAGGTTTCCCCAAGGATGAGCTTCTATCCTAAACAAACACTTTCAGGAGATAACATGTGCTTTCACCTTTTGTTGTAATGCCTTTGTAAAATGAGCATAGAAATATAATTGTGAAAACATTCCTTCGCGTATTTTTGTCACTAGCCATTCTAGGTTTGAAGCAAAAAGAATGAAGGATAACGACGCAAGGTATGTCCAACCAATTATTATGCAACATTTAATCACATCCATCCAAGCTTGATTTTGTGTTTGTAAGATTCAAGCATGGGGGATGGACTTCTCTGAAAAATCTTGTGCCATGTTGCTAATTCATTTTGGTTATCTATACCTTTAAGTCATGCTCCATTTGCTAAATAACAACCATGCTCTTTCATCTCTATTTGAATAAATCTCTATAATACGTTTATGCTACATTTGTTTGCTATAGTATGCCTAAGGTTTAGAGTATGTTCAAACATCTTTTAAATTAAGCATGGTGCTTAGTTTAGGGGTGCTGATTTTACTTCCAAAGGCTTTTAAATTAAGCGTGGTGCTTAGGTTAAAATGCCTTCCTAAATGAAATTAGATGTGGTGTCTAGGTTGATTTTTGAGTCGATAGTATAATTTAGTAGATTCTAGATACTTTGAAGGACTAATCCCTATAGAAAACTCTCAATTCAATTTGGGTAAGTCACGAGATGAATTCAAAACAGAGATGAAGCAAAGCACATGACAAACTCCAATAACATTGCGCAAAGAAGACACAGCTCATTCATCATGGATGGAAGAACTGTAAGTATCAAAGTTCATTCACTTTATCTTCTGCTACAAGTTACCTTTGCCTTTAGCCATGCTTGTATAAAACATGATAAACAAAATCTATGCTAAAGTAATATTGAAACCATCTTTTCATTAGCATAGATGTAATTCATATAATTTATGGACAACAACTCATAGTTCAAATTTATTATATTCCTTCGGATATGTGTTGTCCACTAATCCCATGTAGGCATGAAACAATGGGTGGAGCAGAAGCTTCAACGAAATGTCAAAGATCAAAGAGCAAAAAGATGGCATGACAAAAGGATGAGAAAGAAATGGTGTGATCTAGGAGACAAGAAGCTCATAAACAGCTCATGCTGTGAGGCTAGCTGAACAAGGAAAACTTCAAGCAAAACAGGAAGGACTATCACAAGTCATCTATCATTTGTCATGTGGTGTCATCATGCTTCAATGATGAAGGTAACATCCTAAGGTAAACTGTTATTATTTGAATAGTTTTCCTTGATTTCGGTAGGCACATAAATAAGAAACAAACATGTTTAAGTTACAACTTACTTGATCCAACCTGATTAACTCAACATGTTTAGTTCTTTAAGCTTGTTCCTACACCACTTTCTTAAGCCCAAAGTCTTAACCAAATGAGTTAAAATTTTGTACACCTTATCTATGGAAGATGATAGTCATAATCATGCAAAGATTAATATCTTATGGACAATCCTTCCATAGGTTAAGAAACTCAACCCTTTTGTACAAATATACTTAAATGCTATATTCATGCTCAATCTTCTGATCTTATCACCCATGCTATAATTGAACAAAGCAAATAACATCAACTTCATCTTATTCAATGTGCCTAAGGATAGAGAGGAACAAGTAAAGTTTTGGTTCTATTGGTGTTTTCCCACCAATGAAGCTCATGCACTTGATCTCTACCTTGTCTTTATGAGCAGGACACACTTCAAGCAAAGTGTGGGGAAAGTTAGTCGATCCTCCAATTTCTACAAGTGTTCTGAACCTATCAAACCAAAATCCAAACTGAAAACCAAGATGGGTTTGGTGGAAGGAGGTGACATCACCATTAGACGTGTCATCACAATAATTCTCATCTTTAAAGCAAACCAAGGTATTTGGTCAATAAACTTCACAAGGAGAAGTCCGTTTCAAAGGACTTACAACACCAAACCCTCACCGAAAGAGCTAGCTTGGGGGAGAAGCAGTCCCGTGTATCTAGGTAAGTATTCTTTCTCCTTTGTTTTAGTTTTAATTTCTTTTAATTAGTAAAAAAATATGAATGAAAACAAAATAAAAATTTGTCTTTGCATTTATAGTAATAATGTGTGATCTAGTAAAATTGAAAACAAAATAAAAAGGTGCATCTAGTTTGATTTAATTTGTTTTTAAGAGCTGAATAAAATAAAGAGGACTCAGAATAATCTCTTAAATAGAAATAATGAATAGTTACTCTGTTGTACTTCCTTTCAAGTACCTAGTTTTTAGCCTTGAATTCTAATGAGTTTTGGATAAGATTGTTTTGATATAAGGATTTACTCTGAACTTGAAACTCGTGGGTAGCATATGCTTGATCTAAGTCTAGGTAATTGATGGATATGATATGAGAAGGTCTGAGCTACTGTTTATCTTATTTCAAGTGACACTAAAGTTCTAGAGATTTACTTTTCAAAAAACACAAAAATGTTACATGATGAGTTACTATATGACAAAGCTTGAATTCCCACCAGAGCCATACATGTTATTTAGGCTAGGAAAACTTCCACATATATGCTGCTTGTAATTGCATTGAGTTTTGTCAAGCTTTGTGTTGATGTTTTGAACCATCAGTGAGTAAATTTGTATTTGCGCGTTTGGCCCAGGTGGTGTGCTAAGAGGACACAAGGATGTATACTGGTTCGGGTGGAATATCCCTACGTCCAGTTGTCGCTGCTCATGTTACTAGCAATAAAGTTTGTAATAGGGGTTACAAATAGGATAAAGAGGGAAGAGGTCCTAAGTCTTTGGTGAAGGTGAAGTGGAGTTGAAGTGCTTCAAAGTGTTCCTGTTTGTCCCCCTCCCACAGGGCGCCCCACTTCCAATTTTATAGTCCAATGGGAAGGCAAGGGTCACATGAGAGAGAGAGAAAGAAAGAGAGAAAGAGGGCCTTGAGGCCACATCATTCTGCCTCTCCTATGGGTGGGCCCTTCTGGTGGTGTAGATGACGAAGATGAGGAAGGCTCCACATCATGACATAGACATTGATGGGGATGGCTCCACGTCATGGGCTTGTTTGCCACTGGTGCCACATGTGGGCGTCATCAACCATCATGGAACCCTGTCCCATCCTGTCTGATGCTATAGGCGACATGAACCCCTAGGCATGGCCTGTCATGGCCACAGGTCACATCAAGGCATGCCCACTCCCATCAATTGTTAGAGGTTTGACCCTAGGCTCGAGCTTTCACACCTATAGTGGTTGGAGGTGGTGTGGGCCCCTGTGGGACCCATGTTCTCGAGTGAGGCATAACTTGTGCACCCGAGGTCGAGCAAGGCGGAGCCCACGCCCCTAGGGTTAGGCGAGGTGGAGCCCACGTCCCTAGGGTCAGATGAGATGGAGCTCATGCCCCCCGGGGGTCGGACAAGGCGAAGCTCATGCCCCCAGGATTAGACAAGGCGATGCTCATGCCCCTAGGGTCGGACAAGGTGGAGCCTATGCTTTGGGAGTCAGGTAAAGCCACGGTCATGCCTCTTAGTCGTCCGAGCGAAGCGATCGTTGATGACCATTAGTACTCCTTCTTCGGGTACCCTAATATTAGTACATGATAGTAGCCCCCGAGCCTATGAAGGAGTTGGATACTCCTTCGTAGGCTTTTTCATATGGTGAGACTTTGTAGTGTTTTGCCTGTTGTAGCTAGTAGGGACTCTTTAGTTAGGTTGTGATGGTCGATTCACTTGTTCGTATGCGACCACGCATCGGTCTCTTTGTGAGTCCGAGCCCCCGAGCCCCCGCACGTAGCAGGGGTCCAGTTGAGGGGTCATCTCGTCTTGTGATCATTCTCCCTCAAGTGTTTTTTTGGAAAAACAGAGGGGTTGAGCCATGCCATGTTTTCCTTGTTGGATGAATCATGGTGCTCTATGAGCTGCTAATTGACTAATTCTAGTGGGGCCCCAGTTCCCGTCTACGGAGATCTGGCATGGGTCAGCTGGTGACCAACTCTAGATTCCTGATGGCCAATTCATATAGTTCTCAAGTCCGTTTGACCGGTCCCGAGGGCTCGTCACCTTTCTTCGAAGAAAAATCATGGACCGTGCATGGTCAAGACTTGAACATGGGTCGAGATGCCCGCAATGCTCGCACGCCCAGGTATTGGCCATAGCAGGTCCATCCCTTTCCACTCCTTGCTCTAAAGGTGCCCCAAAGTGGCTGTTGAACCTGTCTGTGGGCCAGCCTTCGAACTCCTAGACCTTGATGGGCCGTAGGAGCGTTTTCAGCTCCGTATCCCTCTTACCTGTAGCGGTTCGTGGCCCATCAGGGTGGACTGACCGCCATCCGATGTGTCCTTCGAGGGAGCGGCCAGGGGTGGCATGCACGTGGATCTAGGCAAATGGTTCGCCTCTCATTTTGCCTTCTCCTATAAATAGAAGCCTTACCTCTTATTGTAACATCCCGGTTTTTCAAGTGACCAAAAATACAAACTTTTTTAAATTTTTCCTGCGAATGTGTGAAGCAAGTAGATGTAGGTCAAACATAAGACAAACACACGAACAAAACATTGAATTCATATAGAGTTATTTGTAGGAGTGTGTCAGAGCTCTTGAGTTTATTTGGTGTTTGAGTCTTATTTATGTTGGAATACACATATCCGTAGCAAATATCCTCATGAATACTTTTTGAATTCACCTCTAATCTCATCAGAAAGTCCCTTCTCAAATTCCCCTTTGAGTTCTTTCCAAATATCCCGTGAATTCCTTTTTTGATCTTTCATCGAATTCCCCTCTTAAATCTCTTGAAGTCATCTTATCATCCATATGAATCTTCCCTAATTTTCCCTTTTAAAATATCTTGCAATTTCCTTAAAGCAAATAAATCATAAAAGGAAAATCCTTTTCCTTACTCCTTTCCAAGCTAGTCCAGTAGGCCCACTCCCCATTGTCCCCCACTTGGCCTAGCCGGCGCCAATGGCTAGGCCTAGCTTGCCCTCCCTCCATTTTGCTTAGCCCACGCGGGCATACAGCCCAGGTCGGCCTGCCCCTACGTTCTCTTCCTTGGCCAGCAAAAGCCACAGGCCCACGAAGGACCGAGGCCTAGCAAGCGCTCCTACCTCCTCGCGCTTGGCCCAGCAACACAGAACTGTGGCTCAGCGCTTCCGCCTGGCCACCGACCCATCCCACGGCCCCCGTAGGCCCGGACTCCGACCCACGCGCCGAGCCCCCGTGGGCCCGCTAGGTCACCTAGCTGCCGCCCCCATCCAAACCCTAACAGGAGCGGACACACTCCTAACTGAGTTGCCGCCGTTCCACGTGCACTCGCAGTCTCAGTCTCACTGCCGCGATGCGCCAACCCCGCTCCCCACCGCTCGACCGCATGATTCGCGCCACGTGCCCTAGGCATGCCTTTCAAGGATCACCGCCATCCACAGAAGCCGCGTGGCCATCCCTAGCCCTAGCCTTGCGCTATAAAAGGCTTAGCCACCACCTCTCCCTGGTTCCTCCTAGCCTTCCGCCGCCATGGCTCTTTCCCTCGCTCTGAGCCATGAGCTTGCCCGAGCCGCCGGTGTCCCCCACCCCCGGCAGCTTCTGTGTCCACCGCTGGCCGGAGCCGTGACCGCGCCACCCCAGGCTCACCACCGCGCTCGCCCTTTTCCTCCCCCGCTCGCCGAGTCCTCCAGCCGTGCTTCGCTGCCTTGTCCTTGCCCCATATTGAGAACGTCCGCGAGCGCGTCTGTTGATATTTTTTATGCACAACTAGAATAAAAGGGTTTCTGCAAGCGCACAAAAAATATCATCGTAGCATTTTAACCAGGAGTAATCCAAGTATCGTTATTTATAATTTTACCACTGAGAAGGGAATGCGCTGGATAATGAGCAATGAGCACTGCCTGTGATAATGGAGAGCTTAACCTTGTCTTTATCTATCTTCTCATACAGGGTAAGTGTCACATAAAATATAGAAATGAATAGTAATTGACATATGATAAAAGAGAGCACATAGCCACATAAAACAATGATAATAATCTCAATAGAGTACTCTAAGTTTATAACACTAGCATGGACTAGGATGATCTACAAGGATAAATCCAAAGTTATTCTAACTATAAGGTCAAAGCATATCATAATTAGTGCAATAACATCTAGCAATCATGGCGGGAAAAGGTTATACCTATGCATAGTGATATTACCAAAGAAGATCAAGAACAGAGCAATCTCTTCAGTGTAATAGGGGTATTCTACTAGTCCTACATTCGGGATAAGGATTACAAAGGACTCAATAGGACTGTCACTCCCGTGATCTACCTCACGATCTGGAATATAGGGTGTAATCGTAGATAAATACGGTCTAGGCACCACGCCTACATAATATTTACCACTCACCCATCGATCTAATGAGCAAGCGCTATACGATCCTACGCATAAACATAATTCTAGTCCAACTATGCTAAACATATAATCAAAGTAAACTAAGAACAATATAATTGAGAACATAATCAAATAGAGCAAAGTCAATTCTGATATAATAGAATAGAATAAAGTACTATTCATAGTAGAAAGAACAATGATGAATATTACAAGAATGTAGAGGAAAATTACCAAGAACTCTGACAGATCCGGACTCCAAGCTAGGCTTGACTCCCTCAAGATCTATTCCTATGTAGCTATGCTACTAAACTATGGAGCTCTAATTGAGATGGTGGCTCTAGGCTTCTCTGAATTCTTCATATGAGAGAATGAACTCTTGAATTGAATTGAATTAGATTAGATTAGGGTTTCTCCCAGGGCTCTTGGATCAAATCGGCCTAAATGAACGGTTTTTATTCATCCTCAAAGTCGGTGAAGGAATAATCTACGAGACTCCCTGATTGGTGGAGGGGGAGAGGCGGCTGCCCCTGCCCTCTAGGCGGCCGCCCCTGGCTGGCTGCCAGGTGGGCCTAGGTTTGGAGGGTCACCTTCTCTTGTCTTCTAGAGTATTCTTTTTAATATGTATGCCTATTTCTCTCTATGTAAATCCGACATGTGGACCTCTTTTGGTTCTCTTTCTGATAACCCCCTACAGAAATAGACAATCACCAAAACTCGTGGAATTCTATCAGTGCAACCCCTATATCTAGTAGGTAAACATGGTTTAACCATTTCTCTTGCTATGTTGATGATTTAAAAATGATACTTATCTACCATCAACAAACTCCCCCAATCTTACCTTTTGCCCGTCCCTGAGCAAAGATAGACTCAGTGATGGATCAGGAGTTGCTACAATGCTTTCATGCCTCAAAAGTACACATGCGTTCAAACAAGAACTCTCCTCCAGATTAGAGTGAACTATTCTGACTCAAAACTTACTCATATTACCTTTCACCATGGGGCTTGTAACCGTCACTTGGGTCTTGAGCAGTTCAAAGACAGAATGGTCAAGTCAAGTGCTATGTTTCTCGATCTTTGATCAACTATTATTTTGGAGTTTTTGCAAGATTTTCAAATAAAACTCAGAGATTCCTTGTATGACTCTTTCAAGTCTCTCATTTGTGGTATTTCTGGATTCTTACCAAGGCATGAATGATGTATGCCTTCTCTCTTCTCTTAGAATATGTGGTATTTGTGGAATTAAGGCATAGTAAGGTTGTCTTATCTCTCTCACCCTACTTCTAATAGGCTTATGTGGAGTTCATAGGTGGGGGGACAACTCAAAACTCATTTGCATATATTGCATAATTAAACCATGGATCTAGAGGAACTGAGCATACAATCAAGTCATATGTGCATGTGAATGAGGGGAATGAAATGAGTGATAAAAGGAAATGAGGGGTGATAAATGGTGAGGATATACTTCTACACTTGCTCCTTTGGGGATAACATACCTCCCTTTATTTGGAAACTTTGAAAACTCTCTGAGGAAGACTTGGTTGCTTCTTTCTTTCTTTCTTTTCTTTTTTTCTCTTTTTTAGAGCAACCAATCCTTTTTAAAATGAAACTCATAGCAATGACAATAGGGAGTATCAATTCGAGTAATGAATGGAGCTTTATTGTAGGTAGACAAAGATAGAATGGCAAGGAATGTTTTTGGGGTGCTCACTCCTAGTGTAGGAGCAGAACACTTTTTGAATGGATTAGAATGAACGGCGTATATTTATGTGGATGGATGAATGCGTACTCCTAGGGTAGGAGTAGCAAGGGTGCATGTCTCTAGGGTAGAAACAGCACATGATGCAATGGATGTGGATCTTATATGTGGGTGGTACTTCTAGGAACAGAAGTAGCACAGAATGAATGTAGCGTTATGAATGGATGCATGCTTCTAAGGACATAAGTAACATAGATCAATGGGTGGAGAGCACATAGTATTGACTTTAACTGCATGACTAATTCCTAAGGGTCAACACAGCTCAACTATGCTCAATGCCTACAGAATGATATATATAAGCAAAGCTGGTTTTCCTAATCTAGTAAGCATGTATATATGGCTGTGGTAGGAATTTAAACTCTCATCATAAAGGAACTCATCATGCAATTTTAGGATTTTCACAAATAAATTCTCTAGGACTCTAGTATCTCTAGGAACAAGATCAATAGCCGCTCAAAAAATTTCCCATATCATATCCGTCAACTACCTAGACTTAGATCAAGCATTCGCTACCCACAAGCTTCAGGTTTAGAGCAAATCTCAAATCTAAATAGTTGTGTCTAAAAGTCGGGAGAGTGCAAGGTTAAAAACTAGGTACTTGAAAGGAATTACGACAGAGCAACTATTCATCATCTCCATATAAAGTTTATTCTAGGGATCATTTTTAAAGATAGATTCTATCAAAGAGCTCTCCTAAATAGAAAAAATAAAATAAGGAAATCTTTCTAGGTTTCTACAGTTAATCATCTTTTTTAGTTGTTTTAGCAAAGCAAACTATGAAATAAATAAGTAGACAAGTTGGGGACACTTAGCTCGGTACACGGGGGATGCTCTCCCCCAAGCTGGATGTTGACATAGTCTGTTGATGTTGCTGACTGGCAGTGAAGGCATATAGGTCCTCTTGGAGTGTCGTAGATAGTTGCTATTTGGGAACAACACTTGACTGTTGAGAGCAGCACTCCGACAGGGCACAGGACGTCCTTCTACCTATTTAGCTCTTTTTGATCCTTTAATTTATGTGTAGCTCAAATACACAACAAAGCTTGTGGAACTGATTAAGTGTTAGTAATAAAAACCTCTAAGCCTTGGTTGTCTAGAACTTTCTTAACCCAACTATCTTTTAGCAGGATCATAAGACATTTTTATATTTTTATAATTAGGATATGCAGACAGAAGAATAAATATGCTGAGGAAATTTTTTTTATGCCACCACGGTGAGTAACTGTGTGAACTGATGTACCACACCTTTATTCACATGGGGCTTAGCATTTTTCTCGATGTAGATGCACAAAAACTTTTTATTTTCTTTTTCTAATGCAGAAACAATAAAGATGCAACTAAGATGTATTTAGGGAAAATAAATATGCTAAGGAACAATGCAATGCTGAAAAGGGAAATGCTGATAAATACCAAGTTACCTCTTGGCGTGGCGTTCGGTGATTTCGAGTCCTCCGAACATGACTTTCTTGTTTGCTCATTGTTCAAGGGGCGCGTCAGATGGCGCCTCTGGTGGTGTTGTGCCTTGAGCAAGTTCTGAATCTAATTTTTCTTTTACCTTCTAAACCTTCTTTGTTGGTGAGGGTGACCTGGAGCAGGAAGCTTTTGTGGTCACTATCTTTTCTTCTACTAGTTGTATCTCTTCTACTTCTTCCATGACCTTCTCTTGATCCTCAAATCTAGTCACTTCTCCTTCATAGTTAGCCCATCCATCTACTATGACATTCTTCTTGTTCTGGCGACGGGTATGCTGCCTTCTCTTTGATTTGTTCTTCTTGGGTTCCTCACTAATTATATAGTTGTCATTAAAATAGCAGCGTACCTTCTCAGAGGGGAAGTGGAAGTGGATCTCCCCTATTCTAATGTAGATGATGGCCTTGGTGGTGTTTAGGAAAGGTCTTCCTAGGATGATAGGTGGATTGTAGTCTTCTCCCATGTCGACGACTAGGAAGTCTATGGGGACATAGTGATCATCGATTTGGATAGGGACATCTTTTACTATTCCTTCGATGAAGTGGAATGTTTGATCTGCCATCTGTAGCTGCGCATAGGTAGGTTCCAAAGGCATTGTACCATATAGATATTCATAGGTTACCTTGGCCATTATGTTGACGCCCGATTCGGTGTCACAGACAGCTTTGTTGAAGGAGCTTCTGTTGATGGAGCATTGAATGGTCGAGACACCTGGGTCATCTTTCTTGATCAAATGTGGAGACTTGAGCAGGTGGTCATGCTCCATGTGGACTACAGTGACCATCCTTACTATCTTCATCTTCTTGGTCTTCTTAGTCTTGGTCTTATTCTTCTTGTCAACAGTCTTCTTCTTTTGATTATTCTGTTGATGAGGATGTGCTGGGAATTGTAACACCCTGTTCTTGAAGAAGAAGGTCTCTCTCTTGCCCCTGATGTTGAAGATGATCTTGGCAGTGTTGGCGTACATGACGGCTCTAGCAGTGTTCCAGAACGGTCATCCCAGAATGATGGGGGACCTTTCGTCATTACCTATATCCACTACCACAAAGTCTGCAGGAACGTATGAGTTGCCCACTCGCACACAGATGTCTTCTAGTATTCCCATGGGGTAGCGGAGTGACTGATCTACAAGCTGCAAGCACATGGTTGTGTATAATAAAGGACAATTGAACATTTTCTCACATATCACCTTAGGCATGATGTTGATGCTTGCGCCGAAGTCACAGATCATCTCATTGAAGTTAACACTTCCAATAGAGATCGGGATGACCGGTCTCCTTGGATCGCCCTTCTTGATTGGCAGAGTTGAGTCAATCCATGATCCTCTTAGAGGGTCACTCTAGTAGCTTCCTGCATTGAATATGTCTACAAGATTTGCAGTTTCTAACCCTTCCGGTTGTCCCAACATTTTACCTTGATCGATGGAGGGAACAAAGTTGGCAAGCTATTGTAACTAAGACTCTAGCATCTTGTTGAAGCTAAGCTGGTTCTTTATAGCATTGGAAAAACCATCCATTCTATTGCTAATTGTTTCTAGAGTTTTGTCATTGGATGCTAGCTTCTTGGATAGGCTATCCTTAAAGGTGGTTGATTGAAATTATTGTAAGAGGAGTTGTTACCTTGATAGTTACCTGAGTAGTTAGGCCTCTACTGTTGATTCTAGCCTTGATTCTGCTGAGGACGGTAGTAGTCATTATTGTTGTTGTTGAGATAGTTCACATCCTCCTTCAGCTCTAGGCAGTTGGCACCCATATGCCCATTTTCTCCACACTCTTCACAAGTCATGCGGGCATCATGTATGTGCATGACATCTTTCTTCTCAGTGGCTCTCTCATCGAGCCTCTTCATTAGCAGGTCCATCTTGGCAGACAACATGTCTACCTCCTTGAGCTGGTGCATACCTCCACCTCTCTTGCAGGTCTGAGTTCTCTCCTCACTCCAACCTTGGTTGGACGCCATCTTCTCAATAAGAGTTGTAGCTTGAGAAATGGTTAGTGATAAGAACGCACCTCCAGCTGCAGCATCTATGGTCTCACGAGTGTTGTTGCTGAGCCCATGGTAGAACGTTTGCATGATCAGCCAATTCTTCATTCCATGATGAGGACATTTGAGGATGTAGTCCTAAAAGCACTCCCAAACTTCTGGGACAGTCTCATCATGTTGTTGCTTAAAGCTTTATATTTTCCCATGAAGAGCATTTGTCTTGCCCATGGGAAAGAACTTCGCCAACAAATTGGTAGAACAATTCGCCCATGTATTATTCTTCTCCTTGTTGGCGTAGAACCACTGCTTCACTCTCCCCAAGAGTGAGAATGGGAAGAGGCGAAGTAGTATAGCATCTATGGGGACATCCTTGATGGTGAAAGTGCTGCAGATCTCCAAAATGTGTTGAAGATGAGCACTAGCATCTTCATGGGCCTTCCCACAGATCTGACTTGCTTGCACCATGTTGATCAGCGCAGGCTTGAGCTCAAAAGACTTGTCAATGTTCGTAGCTAGTCTAGTACGGATGTTGTCCATAGCGGGAGCTGAGAACTCACGGAGTGACTTGTTGGCCATGGCTTCAAATGCTGGTGTCAAGTTTCAAACAAAAGTTCAATCTTCCGAATCCGATGAACTTTCAAGTTGAGACAATGATGATGATGGTTGGGTCTTCCTCAACTTAGCTCTGGTCTTCTTGAATAATGCTTCTGGATTGTCGAGATAGTTATCTAGAAGGTCAACTTTTTCATACATTACCTTGCATATAATATATAGAATAGACAAAAGACAAGGGTAAGGCTATATGAGTAGAGAATGGTGAAGGTGCTCAATCACATTAGTGGATGCAGTGATGCTCATTATCCATTGGCTTTCAACCTTCCCCGGCAACGGTGCCAAAAATGCTTGTTGACATTTTTTATGCACAACTAGAATAAAAGGGTTTCCGTAAGCGCACAAAAATATCATCGTAGCATTTTAACCGGGAGTAATCCAGGTATCGTTATTTATAATTTTACCACTGGGAAGGGAATGCGCTGGATAATGAGCAATGAGCACTGCCTGTGATAATGGTGAGCTTAGCCTTGTCTTTATCTATCTTCTTGTATAGGGTAAGTGTCACATAAAATATAGAAATGAATAGTAATTGACATATGATAAATGAGAGCACATAGCCACATAAAACAATGATAATCATCTGAATAGAGTACTCTAAGTTTATAACACTAGCATGGACTAGGATGATCTACAAGGATAAATCCTAAGTTATTCTAACTATATGGTGAAAGCATAAAATGATTAGTGCAATAACATCTAGCAATCATAGCAGGAAAAGGTTATATCTATGCATAGTGATATTACCAAAGAAGATGAAGAACAGAGCAATCTCTTCAGTGTAATAGGGGTATTCTACTAGTCCTATATTCGGGAGAAGGATTACAAAGGACTCAATAGGACTGTCACTCCCATGATCTACCTCACGATCAGGAATATAGGGTGTAATCACAGATAAATATGGTCTAGGCACCATGCCTACACAATATTTACCACTCACCCATCGATCTAATGAGCAAGCGATATACGGTCCTATGCATAAACATAATTCTAGTCCAACTATGCTAAACATATAATCAAAGTAAGCTAAGAACAATATAATTGAGATCATAATCAAATAGAGCAAAGTCAATTCTGATATAATAGAATAGAATAAAGTACTATTCATAGTAGAAAGAACAATGATGAATATTACAAGAATGTAGAGGAAAATTACCAAGAACTCTGATAGATCTGGACTCCAAGCTAGGCTTGACCCCCTCTAGATCTATTCCTATGTAGCTATGCTACTAAACTATGGAGTTCTAATTGAGATGGTGGCTCTAGGCTTCTCTAAATTCTTCAGATGAGAGAATGAACTATTGAATTGAATTGAATTAGATTAGATTAGGGTTTCTCCCAGGGCCAGGGGCTATGAATATATAGCCCTCTAGGATGCACCACAACCCTTGGATCAAACCGACCTAAATGAACGGTTTTTATTCATCCTCAAAGTTGGTGGAGGCATAATCTGCGAGACTCTCCCTAATTGGTGGAGGGGGAGAGGCGGCCGCCCCTGCCCTCTGGGCGGCCACCCCTGGCTGGCTGCCAGGTGGGCCTAGGTTTGCAGGGTCACCTTCTCTAGTCTTCTAGAGTATGCTTTTTAATACGTATGCCTGTTTCTCTCTATGTAAATCCGACATGTGGACCTCTTTTGGTTCTCTTTCTGATAACCCCCTGAAGAAATAGACAATCACCAAAACTCATGGAATTCTGTCAGTGTAACCCCTATATCTAATAGGTAAATATGTTTTAGCCCTTTCTCTTGCTATGTTGATGATTTAAAAAGGATACTTATCTACCGTCAACAACGTCCTCGATGTCCACGCAACCATGACAAGCCCCGTCTTCTAGCCGAGCCACGATGCCTAGACATCGGAGCTCCTCCTCATCAACATTGTTCCTCCTCTATGCACCGCAAGGCCTACACCATCCTCGACTCGGACCACTGCAACCACACCACCACCGTGTCACCCTCCTCGTCGCACTGGACTGCAACTAGGAGCAGCTCTGCCTCACCGAGCATCGGCCATCGTCCTCATCGAGCAGCAGCTGCAGTACCCTTCCCTCACCGCACTGCTGAACTCCTGGCCAGCACCTCTCCCTACTCACCATCGCCTTTGCTGACCATAGCAAGCCACCACTGGTGAGCCACCAAAGCCTAATGCTTCTACTCTTCGCTTTTATCATTGTTCCTGCCTGACAACGGCCTTTGTGCCATGAGCTCTCACTGTCGCAGGGCTGCACCTCCTCTACCTCCTTTCTGTGATGACCGTGAGCACGCTGTGCCACTCCATCGGTTCCCTAGAAGCACCAACTCGCTGGCTGCTCCATTTCCGTCACTAGGGCAGTAGCCCTGCTCATCACTACCAGGAGCCAGGAGCCGAAGCTCTAGACCTCGCCGTTCCATCATTGTGTCCAGCCTTCGTGCCATGGAATTGTTGCCATGCAGGGAGGCTATAGCAGGTCAGCAGCTAGCCGTAGCCCATCAGGATATGCTGCAGTAGCCCTTTGCCCTTCTCACATCAAGGTCGACCTTCTAACCTAGCCGACGCCATCCACGACATCGGCGAGCTAGCTCTTACTTATTAAATTCCTTATCTATCATCTATACTTGCTTATGCACTGATACTTGATCTATCAATATCCATTATCTATTCATGATCATGATCTTCATCTATTCTATGCCTGTGCCATGCCTTTGCCACCGGTCTGTCTATTTATTTATCCATCTATCTCTTGTGCCGCTAAGGGTACGTGCTACTCCACTTCACGTCGTTGTGTGTTGGTTCTCGTGTCTTGGTGTGTTGTTGCGTGTTGGGATGGTTCTTTGTTCTCGAGCCTTTGAGCTGGTCGAGGAATCATACTTCGTTCGGTAGTTTTGGTCGTGGGTTCACCCCGCCATGGCCATAACACCGAGTGTAACTCGATCTCTCATTTTTAGTCAACTTCATAGTTTTATGATCGACGGCGCCTTCTATGGCTCTAGGGCATGGCCACCATGGGCTTGACATCGGTGCGCTTCCTACCCACACATGAGGAACCCATCGTGGCTAGTCTATGGGAGACAAACTTGGGGACGACCATAGTGGAACTTGTGGAAGCCGACTCATGTAGGTCTAGCTTATGGTCGCGGATTCGCTCACCGTGACCAATAGGCTCTACCTCTTTTGGTTTTGTTCCTTTTGCTCTTCTCCTAACTACCTTGTATGCTTGTACCACCTAGACCCGGGCATCTCTCTGGTCATTGTGGTGACAACCTCATCACTAAGGACCATAGGGACAGTCTTGTGCTAATTCTGCACCTAGGTCATGGAGCACTGCAAGTTGGTTTAGAATCATAGGATTGTCCCTCTTTTTCTTCCAATCTTCACCTATTCTAGGACGAGTTGGTCGGAAGAGTGCAGATTCCTTTCTTCTTCCTCTTTTCTTCTCAATCCCCGTCGATCTAGTAAGGAGTGGGTTGAGCCTTTTGCTTGTCGGTGTTTGTTGTTCTTTTGATTTCATTTCTTTGGTTCAAGTCGTTGCTATGGTGAGTGGATCAAAGGAAGGTGAATCCCACATCTCCTACTGTCTTTTGGCTCTCCTGTGCTCAAACCCTTGTATGCTTGTAACGTCTTCGACCACAACATTTCTTTGGTTCTTACAGTGACAACCGCACCGCTAAGAACCCAAGAGATGTCTAATGCATTTAGTGCACCTAGGTTGTGGTACCCTATAAGGAGCTTGAGCACTCGTGATCTTTTGTGTGTCACTCCTCTCCGATGCCTCGCCTTTTGCCATGGCTTGTGTATTGGAAGAAGTAGACACCTCTTTTCTCCCTTCTCTTCTCTCCCCGTTCCACCCTCTCTTGGTTCTCGTCAAGTATAATGGCATATGGATTGAGAGAGAACAAAACTTCTCCTGCTTGCAATCCTTTTAGTTCTCGTCAGTCTCCATGGCACACCGATCGAAGACTGTGAGCTGTAGTGTTTGCTTGGAATGAGCTAGGGCCTATGCCATTTCTATTTAAGCTGCACAGGTCGACATGATCGACCCGAGAAGTACTGGCTAGGCTAAGACCTAAGTTTGTGCTTAGCAAATCACCACTTGCATTTCTTTGGCCTAGGGATCGGACATCCACCGAGAGGGCTAAGTCATTCTCCCTTTTGTGTTCTTCTGGTGTAGTTACTCTTTTTGAACCTTGTTGCTTCTCTTTTCACAGGCTTTCTAGGTTTAGTGTTCTGATTGCTCTTTCGCTTGTCGCTGTTTTGAGGTAGTTGCGTCGGGGTTAGCACTGATTGGATAGAAAACCATTGGAGGAGGGGCACGTGAGGGACAACCAGACTTGTAGGAGAATGACTGCAAGCACGCTGAGGATCCTAGAGTTGACATTCAATAGGTGTTCCACGTCCCACCCAACCTCGTAGAACCTATTAGACATGCTACATGTAGATGCTAGTGCTTTACTTTCTTGCAATTGAACTATGATAGGTTGCATGGTAGACTGCTTGTAAGCCATTACCTTGTCACAACCTATTCCCTTGCACACCCGCTATTAGGCTAGACGCTCGCATACTACTTACTGCTTTACTTTCACTACGCATTATATCTGTGATGTGATGCTTGGTGAAGGAATAACATGAGTGGATAAGGCAAGTGGTGCCGATAACATGGTAAAACTGGATAATGAACTTGGGGAGATCTTGGCATGCATCTTGCATGTGTGGTGACGGTTGAGTCAATCGGACAGGATCCTACGACGAGTATTTGGGGCAAGTCATGTCAAAGGGGTGCGACCTGGGCATCCCTTGTGAGAGGTACCTGTGGCATGTGCATGTGTGAGCAGACGGGGTGTTGGTTATCCTCGGTGGAGGTGTCATTGAGGCACGGGGTGTTGGTTATCCCCTTGAGAAGATATCCTGTCCGGTCCCCCTAAGGACTGGTATGTCTTGAGAACCAGAACCATGGGACCCTTCGTGCACACCACTCGCTCCTGATGGGTGGGAGACGATTACCCGACTAACTAGGACGGTGCCACTACTACTAGGTTGGAAGGTGATAGTATAGGGAGGTATGGGCAAGGGGGCCCACACCCTCCTAAGATAGCGTAGTGACCTTGGGGGCCCGGTACTACGTCTCACAGTCTCAGTGTTTCAGTGGACTCCGAGGTGGCCTAGGGCTGAGTGGTAGGGTGGTACCATAACGGTTGGGAGGTAGTCAGCATCAGCCTAGGTGGGGCACCACCGATGATGGCAATCTTGTGGATTTCCAGGTGTACACGCTCTGTAGAGTTGATCGATCTATACGTATAGTCGTGTCCATGGATATGGACATTCCTATGACCTATGCTTCACTTGATTAGAGAGATGAGTCCTTTCTAACTTCCCCCTAGGTTTGGTGTTGGATCCATCTTTGGCTGTTGAGGCAAGGTACGAGCGGGAGTCAACCTTGCCGCCTAGAGAGAGTGAGATGAGATGTGTGTTTGGAATGAGAGAACATGTGGATGAGATGGGTTAAAACTTGATGAACTTTTTATTACAAAATCTTGTTGAACTTGCATAGGAAACTTACAGCCATATATAGGGCTTTTCATCTACCCTTGCATTCCACTTACCACAAAGTATACGCAAAAGCATAGGGTGGGAGACAGTGGCTAGTACAAATCGTACTGATAGATTTTGGACAGGTTTGGACAAAATCTATGACGACCATGAGGACTTGGATTAGGAGTAGATGGTCTCATGCCTATGCTCAAGCGTGGTTGAGAAGATGGAGTCTATGCCCGCTAGCATTCTACACCAACTCTGATGACTGCCGTGAAGGAGGAGCCTTCACCCGTCGATACGCTACAGCGACTCTGATGAAGATGTGTGTGTGTTTCTGCTAGATTAATCGATGTAATAGGTGTGTTAACCAGTGTTGTAAAGCCTTGTAACTTGTAATTCTATGATGTATGACTATGATGTCAGCTGATAATTGATAATGTGATGGATTGCTCTCTTGATCTACTACATTATAAATCGTATCTGTAGATTTTCCCTTTGAGGAAAATCAAGATCATTTTAGTTGGTATCAGAGCCATACTTGACCCTAGGACAAGACCCACAGAGCCAAACCCTAGTTTAGAAGCCAAACATCATGTCTGAGCTAGAATTATGGGTGCTAACACTTGTTTCCCTCCCTGCCTTGAATTCTGCTGCTAACTGGCCTTCCCAAACATGGAGAGTTGACCTTTATGAGGTATACCCCTTACCACCCACGCTTGTCGATACATGTGTGAGGCTTGAAGGTTTAGGAGTCGCCTTCTGCCAACACTATGCATATAGGAATTGTAATGCTGCTTGATTGTCTGGATCTTGTATTTGTTGTGTTTCTTATGCTTCTTATTGTTTGACTATAAGTTGTAGAAGCTATTTTGTGTATGTGAGACTCTAGGTACCAGATAACCTAGCCAGCCAAACCCAATTCCATCCTATGACCGGATAAGTGACCCCCCGACTAATAAGAGTTAAAATATAAATCCAGTGCATCATGTCTTCATCAAACCATTACAAAAACTGTTTTTGGCTTTCAACTAAATGCACTTTCAAAATTACCCTCCCTTCTTTTTGTTGAAAAAGGTCCCCTCTAGACAAAAACAATTCTATTTCAAAGAAAAATGGTTTCAAAACCTCATAAAAGGTTCTCCGCTTTCAAAAGAAAAGCAGTTTTAATTCCTTTCTCAACCCGATTTGGTTTCAAAAGCTATTGGCGAAACAGTTTGAAAACCCATCTGCTTTCAAAAGTGTTAAAATTTTGCTTCCAAAAAACAAAAGTTTTGCATTTCAATCAACAAAATGCTTTCAAACCAAAGTCTTTGGCTCAGTTTTGTTAAAAAAAGCATTTGATTTCAACCTCGGAGTCAAACTCCTTTCAAAATAAACCATGCTTTAAAAAAATGATGATGTGCAATTAAATTATAAAACGAAACCCTTATGAATAGATTTTGGTTGTAATCCTTCCAAAAATTTTAGCAGAACCAAAATTAACTTTCCAAATCTAGTTTCAAAAGTGTTGCTTTGGAAAAGGTTTCTGAAAACAAAAATTCGATTGTGAAAGCTTTACCTTTTCAAAGTGAGAAATGATTTTGAGCCATCTTCAAAACTAGTTTGTTTGATTCAAATAAAAGGGAACCAACTCCTTGTTGTCGAAACTAAAATGAGTTTTAAAATCTGTTGATTTGAAATCATTCAAAAAAGGGGGTGTGTTTTGATTTAGAAAAACAAAAGCTTCCAAATGATTTTGTTTTCAAAGACTTGCATTAATGTTAACCCATATTCAAAAGTCTGATCTACCCCGGATTCTAGAAGTTTGGTAAGTCACCCCTCCCCTTCATCATTCGAACAAGGTTTCAAAACTACTTATCTTAAAAAGTTTTGGGTATTTGCAAAACGTTTTCATCAAAATGATTTCAAATTCGGTGTACTCGCTATTTCAAAACATCTTTTTCCAAAAAGCCCATTTGGAAAAGTGTATAAACCTGAATTGATTTATAAAACTTTCCCCCTTGAAAGGCCCAAATGTTTCTAAAAAATCAATTTGAAAGAGGTTATGGAAAAATAAAAACCCTGCTATAAAAGTTTTGATTTCACAAACTAAAAATCTATTTAAAGTGTTTCCAGATATCTCTTCTAATGAACTATTTTGACCAAAATTCAAAAGTTTTGATTTGAGTTTCAAAAACCAAAGTGGGTTACTGATGAGTACTGGCCCGATCTTCCGAAAGGTAACCGGTAAGTTCGATTTGTGGAGATCTCGACGTTGGCGATCCGGCTTCAAATCAGACACGATTCGAACCCTACAACCGTTACACCACTGCTCCATTGGTTATCAACCAAGCACAACTTGATTGACCTTGCCTAGAAGACTTTCCTGCAAGCGAATCGAAGAGCACAAGCAAGAAGGTAAAAACATGCAATCTGAAATTGCAAATATGAATGATGCGAATATCAATAGAGGGTTCAAGAACTCGGTTCCAAAGAACTAATCGACACAGAGGAGGAGATCAAGAACAGGGGCCCTGGATCACTGTAAAAGGATTTGTCACCACCAATGAACGATTTAGTTTCTTGATGGAAAACTAAACTCTAAACAAAACCCAATTGTCTAACAGTGGCGGTGGCTGTGTTTATAATCTAAGACTCGACCTAGGGTTGGGAACGGCCAGGGGTTGGGCGCCACAACTTGGGCTTAAGGCCCGACACGATACATGGCCAAGTTAGCCCAAATAGGTGATGCAGCATCTTGTCGTGGTCACACGGAATGATCCACGGACCTTTTGGAGCTGGGACCTGATCCAAAACGACGGCGTCGTCGTCCCCTTTCCAACGCATCCTAGAACTCCCTGTTTTGATGTCATATGAGAGAGTTATGTCCAAAATAGTGACGACGTGTCTACTGAATCCGAGGGTGACGTGGCAGCTGAGTTGGGGACGAATTGCAACTTGGGAAAGACCATAACGTCGATGTGTCCAGCGTGGCGATGTCCTCATCATCCTCCCCTTCTCGAATTGGAGTCGTCCTCGACTCCATCTTGGCAATGTCCTCATCATCCTCTCCTTCTAGAATTGGAGTCGTCCTCGACTTCATCCCATCATCAGCGAACTCCTGCAAAAGGTTAGTGACAGCAGACAATGCACCAGACAGAATAGGTTGACAAAACATAGTATAACATGGCGCGTTAGGATTATCACATAACTCAGCAGTAGCAGAAGTTGTAGCAAGAAAAGTACCTCCTTTTAACTTAATCCCATTATTTTTAGCAATTTGAGTTGGAGGTTTATTTTTAATCTCATTAGCATGTTTAATAATATCCGTAGGAGACAAAGGTAGCAATGTAATTTTCTTATCCTGATGTATGATAGTGTATGTATTAGTTCTACCATGGTGTAAAGCATCATTATCAAATTCCCATGGGCGACCTAATAAAATGGAACAAGCTTGCATAGGGACAACATCAAAATCAGCAATATCATGATAAGAGCCTGTGAAAAAGCTAATGCGTGTTGATTTAGTTACCTTAGTCTTACCACTATTATTGAACCATTGAAGTTTATATGGATACGAATGTTGTCGTGTGGTCAAGCCAAGCTTGTCAACCAAATCTGAACTCACCAAGTTATTGCAACTCCCGCTATCAATGATAGTGAGAACACGACAACCCTGCACAATGAAATACATGTGGAACAAATTGTGGCGTTGGATCGTCATCTCTTCTTCATGTCCCACACGTGTACTCAACACACGCTGCACAAGAAGGCTAGGGTAGTCTACGGCAACAGCCACGGAGTCAATGATGATTCCTCCTGGTCTTGATCGCCCTCGGTGGAATCTGCATCAATGTTAGCAACAAGGGCTAAATCATCTTCAACATCACTAGCACTTACACATCCATCCTCGGTAGCAATGAAAGCATGATGACTGGGGCAATCCTTCATGACATGTCCCATGCCTTTGCATTGGTGGAAAATGATTTTAGAGCTGGACGAGGAGGAGCTAGGAGAAACACCTGGAGTGACACTGTTCTTCTGCACATTAGATAATTTACTTACCCTAGAAGGTGTAGACGGCTGTGATGCAACAGGAATCTTGGGCGTCTCTGGCTCTGAACGCTGCTGAAAATTCCTCCCATTGTTAGACCTGAAAGGCTGGTGTTGTTTGCGGCCCTCTACTTCATGTTCTGCCTTAATAGCAAGATGATACAATTGGGAAAAATTACGCCATTCTTTGTAATCTAGTATGTTTTGTATATCATGGTTTAAACCACCAAAAAATCTAGCACTAGAATCATTATCATCTTCATTTATACCACAACGGGCTAAACCAATAAGCAATTCCTGATAGTATGCTTCTACTGCTTTATCACCTTGTTTTAAAGTTTGTAGTTTCAAACGTAAATCACGTTGGTAATAAGGAAGAACAAAATGAGATTTCATACATTGCTTTAAAGCATTCCAAGTTTGAGGCACAGCAGCAGCATTATTAGCATTGCAAAGATCACTCCACTAGAACAAAGCAAAATTAGTAAACTCACTAGTAGCAAGTCTAACTCTATGCTCAGCAGGAACATTATGAGAATCAAATTTTTGTTGAACAGCAAGCTCCCAATCTAAATAAGCCTCTGGATCAACATTACCAGCAAAAGGAGGAAGGCTAAATTTAATTTTAGCAAAAGGATCATTATTACCTTGAATATTACCTCCCATACCGCGACGGTTGAAGTTGAGGTGGCGACGGGCATAACCGTCAGCATCCGCATCTTCATCACCAAAATCAGCCGCATCTTCATCATCAGCACGATGAGGTGGAGGGCATTGCTCGAGTTGTTCAATGCGGGTGACCAGATTGTTCACATTGCGTGTCAGCTCAGTCATAAGATTGCGTTGTTTAGTCATGAACGTTGTAAGCTCACCCTTGGACACACACTCATTGAAGTCCGTCGGAGATCCTGCCATGGTTAGAAGATAGAAAAAGACAACATCAAAGTATTATCCCTATCAACTAAAAGGAAACAAGTGGTGGTGGTGGTGGTGGTGCTGAAAGTGGAATGCAAAATCACAAGCGGCTTATCACCGTCTTACCTGTATTCTTACCAACGCCAAACAAGAGCCAAACCAAAATGGCGAAATAATCTATTAATGAGCGTGGGTAACAGTTGCAAGATGAACCTGTGCTGACAGAAGAATATGTGGAGCTATGGGTAGGCACACAATATGACAGCAAGGATTAGTAATTAACGAATGCAGATTAGCAATTGTTCAATCCGGATCCAAAGTACAAATCATAGCTGCTAGCTAAGACGTGTCGAGACGTAGCACAAAAGGTGAAAGCAAAGGATGATGGAAAGAACTCACAGAACTAGCAAAGAACCCGAATTTTTCCTTTTTCCTGAATTTTTCCCGGAATTTTCCAAAAGGCACTAGTAGGAATCAAACTTTTTTATTTTTTTGCTATTTTTTTATATTTTTCTCTGAACAAGGATCAAAAAAGATGCAACCACAAAAATTGACACCTACAACTGAGGTGGGATGTGGTCTACAGAAATACAGCACGTTCTTCGAAAAGCGTGCAAAAACTTTGACAATTTTTTTCTTTATTTTCCTGAATTTTTTTTGGCAATTTTGATGAAACCAAATAGGGTAAAGCTAGTTTGGGTCGGCTCTAAATAGTGTCAAGAAGCTGCTGTAAAAATTTTAGATTTTTCTGATAAACGAGCGAAAAGTTATGCCTGTTTTACCGAAGGTATCTCAAGTTATGTTTTCCGAATGCACAACACGGCAGCAACAGTTAGGACAAAGCGGCCCTAAACTCAAACACTAATCACAAGATCGTCCCTGTGACTAACAGCAATAGGTATTCGCCTGATGATGTAAGGAGGGCTGCGATGCAGGCAAAATAAGAGCGGCTGGCAACCTATCTATGGTTTGCGCGGTGGCGAGAAGTTACACAAGGCGGCTAGCGGGGCAAGTCGAGTAATGTGGTGGCTTCGACTTGTTGTTTGGAAACAATGGATGGGATAGTGGCAGAAAACAAAAATCATAGCAACGGGCAATTGAACTACGACGACGAACACAATCCTAAACCAGCAACAAGACTCGACCACGGACACAAACTCAACAACGCGAATCTGAAACGAAATTGCAAAGGCACAAAGGTGATAGGACAGCGGAAATTGAAATATTATTGGGCTTTTTGTGGACTCTAGGTCATGAACAAATATGAATCTAAGGCAAATGAGATTATACCTCGCGGTAAACCTGAAATATCTGATACCAATTGATGAGTACTGGCTCGATCTTCCGAGAGGTAACCGATAAGTTCGATTTGTGGAGATCTCGACGTTGGCGATCCAGCTTCAAATCAGACACGATTCGAACCCTGCAACCATTACACCACTGCTCCGTTGGTTATCAACCAAGCACAACCTGATTGACCTCGCTAAGAAGGCTTTTCCTGCAAGCGAATCGAAGAGCACAAGCAAGAAGGTAAAAACATGCAATCTAAAATTGCAAATATGAATGATGCGAATATCAATAGAGGGTTCAAGAACTCGGTTCCAAAGGACTAATCGACATAGAGGAGGAGATCAAGAACAGGGGCCCTGGATCACTGTAAAAGGATTTGTCACCACAGTTACAATAAACGATTTAGTTTCTCGATGGAAAACTAAACTCTAAACAAAACCCAATTGTCTAACAGCGGCGGCGGCTGTGTTTATAGTCTAAGACTTGACCTAGGGTTGGGAACGGCTAGGGGTTAGGCGCCCACAACTTGGGCTTAAGGCCCGACACGATACATTGCCAAGTTGGCCCAAATAGGTGACGTAGCACCTTGACGTGGTCACACGGAATGATCCACGGACCTTCTGGAGCTGGGACCAGATCCAAAACGATGGCGTCATCGTCCCCTTTCCAATCATCTAAGAATGCCCTGTTTTGATGTCGTATGAGAGAGTTATGACCAAAATAGTGACGACGTGTCTGCTGAATCCAAGGTTGACGTGGCAGCTGAGCTGGGGACGAATTGCAACTTGGGAAAGACCATAACGTCGGTGTGTCCAGCGTGGCGATGTCTTCATCAGTTACAACCTATTTCAATTATTTTTGTGTTTTTTATTTCAAAATCCAAAGGTTGTGACCTTCCCCCTTACAAGAATTGTGAAAAAAGATTGTAAATCTTGTTTTAAAAAACATGGCTTCCAAAACCATTTTACAAAGGCTTTTTCCTCGTCCTTTCCAAAAACTCTCTTCCCCTCTAGCTTGGGATATCAAGTTGTTGCCGGGGACTTAATTGGTAGTGTGTCGTAATCATAACCCTTGGTGCCGCTACGAAACTTGTGGCCCCATGTGTGCTGCATCCACATGGCTGCTGCCGGGCATATGTAGGTATCGAGGTACGTGACAATGGCCGCTCCCAAGTGGTACCCACATACCGCTCTAATCCTAAGCTTAGCTTTTCAAAACCCTGCTTCAAAAGCAACCGCTTTGGAAGAATTTTATTCAAAGCAAAGGACATTTTGGGTTTCAAAATCTTGGTTTAAATACCCTATCTTGTTTTAATAAAGAGATTTCAAAACCCAAGGCTTTGCCAAAATAAACTCTTGTTTGGAGTATAAATGACTTGCAAAAAAATTGGATTTTTAAAAATGTTTCTGTTCCATTCAAAACTCTTGGACTCTTTCAGATATTTTGAAAATCTTGCACCTATTTCAAAAAATGCCTTGCGAAAAGATACTTCAAAACCCTTTGTGTGTTCCCTTCAAAAGTTTGAGAAAAGCGGTTTCTTCAAAAGGCGTTTTCCAGAAATGGATTCATGAAAACCTATTTTCAAGGCTTTTTCAAGAAGCTTTGCGAAGTTACAAGGGATTTATGTTTCCAAAATCTAAAACCAACTTGAAAGAGGATGATGTTTTCAAATGAAAACTATTTCAAGTTGCTTCCCTATCTTGCAAAAAGAAAAGCAATTTTGTTTTAAAAAGAAAACTATTTCCAAAGTTATCTTTTGATGCGAAAACTATTGTTTAAAGAAAAATAGTTTTCCCAAATGGCTTTTAAACTTGCTTTACAAAATTTTGGTGCAAGAAAATGTTTTCAACTGGCATTAAACTTGCATCCCAAAAGCCTTTTGAATACAAAAACAAAATGATTTCAAAAGAAATTTTGACTTGGTTTGCAAAAGTTTCAAGAACTCTCTTGTGAAAAAGTTTTCCTCCCAAAAGCTAATTTGTGAAAGCAAAACTACTTCTCCCTTCTCGGTTCAAAAGGTTTTATGAAAACTACTTTTCAAAAGCCCTTGATTCAAAAGCTCCATTGCAAAATCATGATGCTCTAATACATGTTGAACATGTAGTGAAAGCCATCAACCTTAGGTAAACCTATCTGCCACCCTTCAGGAGTAACAGCCCAAGATCTCGGGGATGAGATTTCTGTAAGGGGGGTGGACTGTAACATCCTGGTTTTTCAAGTGACCAAAAATATGAAACTTTTTAAAATTTTTCCTGCGAATGTGTGAAGCATGTAGATGTAGGTCAAATGTAAGACAAACACACGAACAAATCATTGCATTCATATAGAGTTGTTTGTAGGACTGTGTCAAAGCTCTTGAGTTTGTTCGGTGTTTGAGTCTTGTTTGTGTTGGAATATAAATATCCGTAGCAAATCTCCTTGCGAATTCTTTTCGAATTCACCTCCAATCTCATCAGAAAGTCCCTTCTCAAATTCCCCTTTGAGTTCTTTCCAAATATCCCATGAATTCCTTTTTTGATCTTTCATTGAATTCCCCTCTTAAATCTCTTGAAGTCATCTCATCGTCCATATGAATCTTCCCTAATTTTCCCTTTTAAAATATCTTGCAATTTCCTTAAAGAAAATAAATCATAAAAGGAAAATCCTTTTCCTTACTCCTTTCCAAAATAGTCCAGCAGGCCTACTCCCCATCCTCCCCCACTTGGCCTAGCCGCTGCCAATGACTAGGCCCAGCTTGCCCTCCCTCCATTTCACTTATCCCATGCGGGCAAAGAGCCTAGGCCAGCCCGCCCCTGCGTTCTCTTCCTTGGCCAGCAGAAGTCATAGGCCCATGAAGGATCGAGGCCCAGCAAGCGCTCCCGCCTCCTCGCGCTTGGCCTAGCAACACAGAACCGTGGCTCAGCGCTTTCGCCTGGCCACCAACCCATCCCGTAGCCCCAGCAAGCCTGAACTCTGACCCACGTGTCGAGCCCCCGCGGGCCCGCTAGGTCACCTAGCTGTCGTGCCCCTCCAAACCCTAACAGGAGGAGACATACTCCTGACTGAGCTGCAGCCGTTCCACGTGCGCTCGCGCTCTTAGTCCCACCGCCGTGATGTGCCAGCCCCGCTCCCCACCGCTCGACCGTGCGATTCACGCCACGTGCCCAAGGCACGCCTTCCGAGGATCACCGACGTCCGCAGAAGGCACGCGGCCAACCTTAGCCCTAGCCTCGTGCTATAAAAGGCTTAGCCACTACCGCTCCCTGGTTCCTCCCTGCCTGCCGCTGCCATGCCTCTTTCCCTTGCTCTGAGCCGTGAGCTTGCCCGAGCCACCACACCGCCAGTGTCCCCCACCCCCGATAGCTTCTCTGCCCACCGATGGATGGAGCCGTGACTGTGCCACCCCAAGCTCACCACTATGCTCGCCCTTTTCCTCCCTGACTCGCTGAATCCTCTAGCTGTGCTTCACTGCCTCGTCCTTGCCCCTTTGTGAGCACGTCCGCAAGCGCGTCTTCCATGACCACGCAACCGCGACAAGCCCCATCTCCGAGCCGAGCCATGACGCCTGGATGTCGGAGCTCCTCCTCATCAACGTCGTTCCTCCTCTATGCACCGCAAGGCCTACACCATCCTCGACTCGAACCACTACAACAACACCACCACTGTGTCACCCTCCTCGTCGCACTAGACTGCAACTAGGAGCAGCTCTACCTAACCGAGCGTCGGCCACCGTCCTCACCGAGCAGTAGCTATGATACCCATCCCTCACCGCGCTGCTGGACTCCTAGCCAGCACCTCTCCCTACTCACCATCACCTTTGCCGACCACAGCAAGCCACCACCGGTGAGCCACCAGAGCCTAAGGCTTCTGCTCTTCCCTTTTATCATTGTTCCTGCCTGACAATGGCCTTTGTGCCGCGAGTTCTCACTGTCGCAGGGCTGCACCTCCTCTACCTCCTTTATGTGATGACCCTGAGCACGCTGTGCCACTACACCAGCGCACTGGAAGCACCAACTCGCTGGCTGCTCCATTTCCGTCACCAGGGAAGCAGCCCTGCTTGTCACTACCAGGAGTCGGGAGCCAGAGCTCTAGACCTCGCCGTTCCGTCATTGTGTCCGGCCTTTGTGCCATGGAATTATTGCCATGCAGGGAGGCTGCAGCGTGTCAGCAGCTAGCCACAGCACATCAGGATATGCTGCAGCAGCCCTTCGCCCTTCTCGCATCAAGGTCGACCTTCTAATCTAGTCGATGCCATCCACAACGTCGGTGAGCTAGCTCTTAGTTATTCAATTCCTTATCTATCATCTATACTTGCTTATGCACTGATACTTGATCTATCAATATCCATTGTCTATTCATGATCATGATCTTTATCTATTCTATGCCTGTGCCATGCCTTCGCCGCCGGTCTGTCTATTTATTTATCCATCTATCTCTTGTGCCGCTAAGGGTATGTGCTACTCCACTCCGTGTCGTTGTGTGTTGGTTCTCGTGTCTTGGTGCGTTGTTGCATGTTGGGATGGTTCTTGGTTCTTGTGGTGTTGTTTGTCTCATCTATGGACCGAGCCTTCAAGCCGGTCGAGGGATCGTACTTTGTTCGGTAGTTTCAATCGTGGGTTCACCCCACCATGGCCGTAACACCAAGTGTAACTCGATCTCTCATTTTTAGTCAACTTCATAGTTCCATGATCGATGGCCCCTTCTATGGCTCTAGGGCATGGCCACCATGGGCTCGACATTAGTGTGCTTCCTACCCGCACATGAGGAACCCATCGTGGCTAGTCTATGGGAGACAAACCAGGGGACAACCATAGTGGAACTTGTGGAAGCCGACTTGTGTAGGTCTAGCTTATGGTCACGGGTTCGCTCGCCATGACCAATAGGCTCTACCTCTTTTGCTTTTGTTCCTTTTGCTCTTCTCCTAACTACCTTGTATGCTTGCACGACCTAGACCTAGGCGTCTCTCTGGTCATTGCGGTGACAATCTCATCACAAAGGACCATAGGGACAGTCTTGTCCTGATTCTACACCTAGGTCATGGAGCACTGCGAGTTGGTTCAAAATCATAGGACCATCCCTCTTTTCTTCCAATCTTCACCTGTTCTAGGATGAGTTGGTCGGAAGAGTGTGGATTCCTTTATTCTTCCTCTTTTCTTCTCAATCCCCATCGATCCAGTAAGGTGTGGGTTGAGCCTTTCGCTTGTCGGTGTTTGTTGTTCTTTGGATTTCATTTCTTCAGTTCCCGTCGTTGCTATGGTGAGTGGATCAAAGGCAGGTGAATCCCGCGTCTCCTACTATCTTTTAGCTCTCCTATGCTCGAGCCCTTGTATGCTTGTACCATCTTTGACCACAACATTTCTTTGGTTCTTGCAGTGACAACCGCACCGCTAAGAACCCGAGAGATGTCTAGTGCATTTAGTGCACCCAGGTTGTGGTACCCTATAAGGAGCTTGAGCACTCATGATCCTTTATGTGTCGCTCCTCTCTGATGCCTCGCCTTTCACCATGGCATGTGTATTGGAAGAAGTAGACCACCTCTTTTCTCCCTTCTCTTCTCTCCCTGTTCCACCCTCTCTTGGTTCTCGTCAAGTATCATGGTGTATGGATTGAGAGAGAACGGAACTTATCTTGCTTGCAGTCCTTTCGGTTCTCGTCAGTCTCCATGGCGCACCGATCAAAGACCGTGAGCTATAGTGTTTGCTTGGAATGAGCTAGGGCCTATGCCATTTCTATTTAAGTCTCCATGGCGCACCGATCAACGACACGATTGACCTGGGAAGTACTGGCTAGGCTAAGACCTAAGTTTGTGCTTTGTGCTTAGCAAATCACCACTTGCATTTCTTTGGCCTAGGGATCGGACATCCACCGAGAGGGCTAAGTCATTCTCCCTTTTGTGCTCTTCCGGTGTAGTTACTCTTTTTGTACCTTGTTGCTTCTCTTTTCGTAGTCTTTCTAGGTTTAGTGTTCTGATTGCTCTTTCACTTGTCGTTGTTTTGAGGTAGTTGTGTTGGGGTTAGTGATGATTGAACCGAAAACCGTTGGAGGAGCGGCACACAAGGGACAACTAGACTTGGAGGAGAATGACTATAAGCACGTTGAGGATCCCAAAGTTGACATTCAATAGGTGTTCCACGTCCCACCCAACCTCATAGAACCTATTAGACATGCTACATGTAGATGCTAGTGCTTTACTTTCTTGCAATTGAACTATGATAGGTTGCATGGTAGACTACTTGTAAGCCATTACCTTGTCACAACCTATTCCCTTGCACACCCGCTGTGTAACACCCCAGGTGTTAGACTTGCATTTAGCACTTGCATTGCATGAGCCTAAGCATCATTTGTACATATATGAGCATGGGACATATGTGATGCACTAGTGCAACATGTGAAACATGCCTATATGGAATGTGCTTTGAAACATCTGCAACATCTTCTTGAAACATATGCAACATACTCTTGTTAATTATGTTTCAATGTGTGTATGTTAGATGCTCATGCTTGGTAATGCAAGTGAGTGTGCATGTCACTTCTTTCATGTGTCTCACATCACCTTCTATCTATAGTGATCCCTGGAAAAGTTTCATGAAGTTTGGAATCAAAAAGTCCATGAAATGATAAGTCATATCCTTCTTGGAATGGCGTGATTAAGTGAATGGAATTATCGATCATCAACCAAACCTTGCAAACTTTCCCAAATGACTCTAGATGAACTCTACAACAAAACTCACAAAGGGTTCATATTGAGCAAATGTCAAGAAAATACCACAATTGGCCTAGAACCCTAGTTTAGGCTTTATCGAGTTGCTACTTTGACCAAAGTAAAAGTTTAGCTTCTGTACTAGTTATGAGGTTTGACCTTAACGAAATGTTGTAGTTCATCTTATGTAGAATAAACTTTATTAAATGGTCAAGAGTTAGTTTGGCCTCTAACCTAGTCAAATAGAGCTCACAAGATTGAATAAGCTGCTGTTTTTGGAAGGGCAGGAATTATTCTAAGTCGTTGAGTGGAAGCAATAAGTTGACATGTTTGGTAACCTTTATCTCCCTAACCATGCTAAACCAATTCAAGGTCCTTTAATAAAAGTTGTAGATTGAGTTGTGTACAACAAACCTTGTTTTTGGATCATACCATGATTCAGCTTGGAAATAAGTCAAACTGTGGACCAAAGTTTGAATCTACAACTGTTATCAGACTTAGAAAAGAATTAAGGCCGAGTTTAGTCAACTTGATTGACATGTCACGTTCTCAAGATTTCGTTAAGTAACTTGGTTTGACCCCTTAATGAAAGTTGGAGTAGACATTCTGGAAAAGAGCATGTAAAAGTATGGCATCAATTTGACTTAGTGTCGACCATCAATTTGGATAGTTGCTCATTGCTATTAAAGTATTGACAGTGCAAACTTTGGAGCTAATTACCTCCTAATCTAGAGCCCTAATGCCTATGGTCCCTTAATCAAAGTTGTAGAGCATTATCAACATAACAGACTTTGTATTGGGCCCATGTCCAAATTTGGCCCAGATCTAGCCTAGAAACGGCCTCCAAAACGCCCTGAACTGTGCCCGCCACCTGTTCGACAGTTGTCCCCTTAGGGGAGGGCGTGGCGGCCATGCACTAGAGCGCCTCCACCATGGACGCTGCGCGTCCTCTTTTCTGCCATGTGCCTGTGCCTCGCTCGTCTTGCTGGAGCACTAGAGCGACCAGCCTGAGCCCCTCCCTTCTCCTCACTCGCCTCGCCTCCCCGCTCCCATTCCCTCCGCACACGCGCGTAGAGCGTGACCGCGCCATTGCCGAGCCGAATAGAGCTCTGTGGCCAGCCACCACCAAGCACCCTACTGCCAAATCGAACCACCACACCACCTTCCTCTCCTCGCGCCGCCCACGACGCACCCCTTCTTCTGGCCTCGCCGCCGCTATAGACGGCCGCCGTTGGAGCCGCCATCATGGCGGACTGCCGCCTCCGTGGCCAGCTGGCCTCGGGTCGCCATGAGGCAAGGAAAGGGCACCACTAGGTTTCCCTCATGTTGGGAATGCTCCACCACCACCTCTCGTTGCCAATACCGTCGCTCACCGCCAGAGCTGCTCCATGGCCGCCACACGCGCTCGCCGCTGAGCTACGGTCTCATGAGGCTGAGCCACCTCGAGCCGCTCTGCGCAGCACAGAGGACGTCGGCACATGCGTGCTAACCCAGGCTGCTGCATTGCCCCTCCTCTGCCGCTGCCGGCTACCCCACCGGCCGGGAGCAGTCGGCCGGCGAAGCTCCCTTGCTCTTAGCGTCTCAGTGAAGAAGAAAGGGGAAGGTCCATTATGCTCTCTTCCTCTTTCTTTATGACAGGTGGGCCCAACCGGGCAGCAGGTCCTGCATGTCAGCGTTATGAGAGGCACAGTTGGGGTACACGTCCGGATGCGCCTAGCATATCTAGGGTGAAGTAGTTAATTTCATTTTTTAATTTCAGAATTGTGTTAAATCTGCTAAAATTCATATCTCATGCTAGGTAATTCCAAAAATAGCAAAAGTGGACTTTTTGGAAACCTTGAGAAAATATCTATACAGTGGAGTCATAATATGTTAGATGTTTGTAGAAGTTTTCTGGTGTTTTTATTTAATCTTGAAAAATACCCCAAAAATGTCTTTAAACTTGACCAAAGCAAGATCTAGAGTTTTATATATCCAAAAATAGTGATTCTTATTCTGTTAATCTTGTGATAATATATAATAACTAATAAAAATATTAAACCTATTAGTTGTTCACTGTTTTATTAGGGTTTTGATTTAGTCTTGCTAATTAGGCATTTCTTGCATATGTTGTTTGGGAAATTCATAACTAATGCTATAATGCTCCAAATAATGTGAAATTTGTATGATAGTCTTGTCATGCTATGGATGTACTGTGATATAAATTTCAGGGTCATGGCTTACTGTATGTCAAGTTATTGATTTAACTTGTTTATGGCTTGATAAATAGCTTATAAATAATATATAAATGATAAAATGGAAAATGTCGTTCCATTACCTTAGAATGATGTTGCTCTATCATGTTGATTCATACTATGGCCATGTGTGCATAGAAAATATTGATTTTTAGGTTTAATTTGCTCTCACATGATTTATTGCAATAGCTAATTGTCTTTTTCATAGAGGTTGATATGCTTGTCCAAATGTCTTGAAATTTGGGTGGTAGATTATTGGGAGCATATTTAGGCCACTATAATTTTGGTAGAATTTTTTGAGCATCTTTAATATGTGTTCATAATTCCACCTAATTATCTAAGAGAAATTAAGAAGTGTATGAAAATAATTTATCTAGCATTGGACACTATGTTTTATGGTGTTCATTAGTCATGTATGAAATGTTGGTAAAGTTGGTTTTGTCCTATTATATGTTTGCAACATATGTTAATAATTATTTCTTGCAATTATTGGTTTCTAGACAGTTCTGGGGGCAATGTAAATTACCCCATGTTAATGGTGTTTTCTGAGCATCTTATCTATAGCATAGTTGTATATAATTCATGTATCTAGCTTGTGGTAAAATTTGGTGGCATTTGGTCAAGTAGTTTTTGAGTTATAGATGTTTAAAGTCAGGTTCCAGATTTGGTTGCTCTCTGTTTGGGAGCAGACCAGAGTCTGTAGTTTCATCTTTTTGACCTAGTAAATTTGGGAATCAGGCTTAGGTGATATTAAATGAATTATATATAATTTCATAAGATTTCCAGATTATCCTCTTGCATGTCATTTGGAATTATGTAGCTCCTGGAATGTTGTTATTTTTGGACTGTTCATGCTGATTGCAAATCTGAACTTTTCTGTTAAGCATAGTTTGAGTTACATAAGTATGTTAATGTTGATACTTGGTACTTGGGTTAGTACCCTGTGATCTTGTGAGACTTGTTTCTTGAGTGATGTTCTTACCCTCTTCTATGTTATGCCTTAGTGAGGATTAAGTTAATTAGCTCTAGGTGTTTTTGTGAACTTGGTATGTTTACTTGATTACTTTTATTATTGCACTTCTATGCATTCATACATCTGCATTGTTGCACCTCATTTAGGTATGCTAGCTGAAACACATGAAGGACGTGAGGTGGCGCTAACCTGAAGATGGTGTTGGTGGACCTATCTTGGAGATGGAAGGATCGGACAAGTGCTAGATTGGAGGAATGCTCGCCAAGCGAGTTTCTTCTGACAAACTCTGACTTGAGTCGGATCCCAGGCAAGCCCCAGAGCATTATAAGCCTCCTAATTTCTGAAAATACAATTGAGTATTATATATTATATATATTGTTGCATTAAGTTATAGGTGTTGGATGAAAACACTTGCTGCATTAATATCACTCCTTGTCTACATATATGAATCCTTGAATCCTACATAGACTAGGATCGGGTAGATGCTTAGCCCTGCTTTAAGCGGTAGAAGTTAGGTGATTTCCTATCACCTGCGAGATGTAGGGATATTCATATATGGCACGGTTGGCTATATTTGCTATCGTGGAAAAGAACCATGTGTTAATAAAATGAAATGAGACCGGGCGGGATGACGATAGTAAAGCAACAAGGCATGGTGGTCTTGGGTGTGGATCTATCCCGGTCTGAGTCGTTTAAGGACCGATTCGATGTACGTCCTTGAGTCATGTTGAATGCAGTCTAACACTTAGTTGGCCAGATAAGTTGTTCCGACCGTGAATCCGAGTAATACAGTTCAGGCTGGGAATCGAATGGTAGATCATATCTTGGAGGTAGTAAGGATGTGCTTGGGGACATTAGCATAAGACCAAGGGGGGGTTAGAGTCCCTATCGTCCTGGCAGAGTGTTGCCCTTGGGGATGTGGCATCAGTTGAACCCGCGCTTTCCTGAACGGTACCAAAGATGACCTAAGTAGCCCTCGCCAGGCGTGTCTCGGTGAGTGTTAGAAATACCCCTCCAGCTAGATAGGAACTCGATTCGAATTGCCGTCGCTCCCGGTTAGTGAGCACTTGACTTGAGCAGCGGCAACGTAGATTCAATTAAATTGAACAGATGGTGAATTGGATGATGATGGAAAGGTTGCCTCAATTTATACCTGCTATGGTTAATATTGTTTGCTCCTAATCAAGTGAGTGCTCTAGTACAAGTGCTAATATAGATGACAGGTTAATGATAATTAACTTGATGCTTAAGCATTAATGATTACTATCTATATTAAGCTTTTATGCAAAATGTTGTCAACCTAGCCCACTTTACATCAGCCTTGCATGATCCTTGGTGTCACTTTATTTCTGGTTTTTGACGGGTAAGTCTAGCTGAGTACATTGTCGTACTCAGGGTTTTATCCCCACTTGTTGTAGGCTGTGATGTATCATAGCGACTGCAAGAGTTGGTTTGCTCCTGCCTTAGTGGCGGAGTGCGATCATGGGCATGATCCTTCTTATTTACTTTATCTCTAAAGCTTTTGTTGGAAGTCGACCTTGGTACTGGCATGTATTTAAAATAAGATTAATGTTAGTTTCAAATTACTTTGCTTCCGCTACTTTTCAATTTAAGTTGTGATAACTATGTTGAACTCTGATGTATATTGAATTACTTGTGAAATGGTTGTAACATGTGACTTGTTATGTTGAATCACTATGATCTTGGCTTGTATGTTGGTTGGTTTGAAATCCCTCGTGATTTCATTGGACTACCGGAGTTATATGGGCTCAAGTGCGAGAATTTGATCACTTCGGTGATTATTTTTTTACTTGTGCTCTTATAATTTGGACGGTTCCATTACAGCTGGTATCGGAGCAAGATTCAACATTAAACTTGTCGTATGTGTATTTAACAGAAAGGATTTGTTTTATAAAATCAGTTTTATCAACTTATAGCTATATATAGGTTTGTGAAAACTGAATTCTAAATCTAAGTATGCCAGTGGTTAATTTCCTTATGCCCATATAATGATTATTAGGTGGCTTATATAAGTACTAACTTGAGGGTTTTTCATTTATGCATCTACGCCCAGGCCAAGGTATGTATGTGTGATGACTCTCCCACACTATGCTACTTGGTGTGTTAGATTAGAGGTAGCCTTCATATATGAAATAACCATATATGTTGTTAGTTTACTTTTATGCAATATCGCACCTACGCTCAGGTAAGTGTGAGTTGTGAGAGCATGACCGTCCAACCCTCTATGATTCGGGTAGTTTTGGTGCTACATGTATATATACGGGGGTATATGTACATGGGAGTACTTAGCATTTTACTTCTCTGCTTTCATTGTGTGTTATATTAGGAAATGTTGGGCTGCAATGAAACTTTTCTATAGGTACGCTAACCACGAATGCGTAAGTCGAATGTAGCAACGTCTAGATATATATTGAGAGAGTGTGTGTTATGCCACCGACATAGAATGTGATCACCACCTTAGGTTGGCAGTCTTGTGAGGACGAATAGGACGAAGCATGCATCTTCATGATTGTTGCCTTTTGCATAGCTATGCTCCTCTCACCCTTGTTCGATATTAAGTAACTTGTAATTGATGTTATGTACTATCTTCATTGTGTGGAGTTAGACATGAATGCCTTGTTCCATGTTGCTTGAGTAGGGAGTGCTTGAAGATAGTGTGTGCTTAGCCTTGCTAGAAATAAGTGTGGTTACATGCTTGAAACTATAGTTGTCCTCTAGTTTGGCCAAGTGGTGGATATGTTGTTTATACAAGCATTGCAAATGTTTTAGACCGCACTTAAGTAATTTTGATTCTTGTGAATGAATTAAATTGGTGCTGCTCTAAGGTAACAATGTTTAGAGCTACTAGAATAACATGTTTGTGTGCTCTCTTGTTAAGTAGAACAAAGGCAAGCTTTGTTTCGCTTGTTGGACGTTGGCTGCTAGAATAGTTTCTGTTGTAGTGATACTTTTGTAGTCATAATGGTATTTTCTGTAGTTATGGAGAATACCAAAGTTGTAGCTAACTTACTCATCTAGCGTGTCCTAAAATCTCATGACACTATGCCTTATGGTTTGGGAGTTATGAATTTTATAAGTTTACTGTCAGGTTTTGCTTATGCTCTAAATAGATCTGAATGTTTGGTTTGTTTGACCTATGTGCATATGGAATCATGTTTTGGAGATAATATAAGAAGTGTAGAACTTTTTCTAAGCTTTCCAAAGTGTCCTATAGCACTAATTTTGGTGGTCGAAATTTCTAGTTATGAGCTTGCCAAGTGGAATGATAGAATCTGTCCAAATCTGGGCAGAGATGTCTTCTTTATCTTGTTTGGCCTTGTTAGCTGTAGAATCATCTTAATATGATAATAATAAAGTTATAGCCAATGTACTAAGCTTTACATCAAGTTAAAAATCAGCCTGGTTGGGTCTCTAGAAGTCCAGTTATGCATTTTTGAAGTTCTTGTCAGTTTTCTGTCCATATTGGTACAGATCTGAAACATCAGCATGTTTGACCATGCTAACCTGTGATTTAGCTTTTAGTATGAATAACAAACATGTGGAAAACTTCCTAAGCTTTCCAGAAAGTCTAGGATCACCTTTATGGGAGGTCTACAACCTTAGTTATGGTTGATACAAGTAATTATTGTGCCGCTGTCCAGATTCTGTGCCCATGCTAAGTTAGTCACCTTAGCTAGCATTTGTTTTGAGCTAAACTTGTAGTTAGTTCGTGCTTGAGATGAATGTTTATTTTGGGTGAGCCTTGTGCTTTGGATTAGTTGCTTAAGCTCAATCATTTGAATTTTCTCAAATGTCTGCTTGACTGTGATGTTGTATGTATACTTGTTATCTAGGTAGTGCCCTAGTTGTCACCTCGTTTATCCTCGGTGAGCATACGAGGGTCACATCGCTTGATCCTAGAACAACGTTCATATTATGTAATTGTATGGTTGTTGTCTTCAATCAGGTTTTCTCTCTTAGGAGCCTGATCCCATAGACGTGGTGGTTATCCCTTGAATGTTTGTATCCATGCCGTTGCTTGACCGAAAGTCCAAAGTTTAGTTCTCCTATATGTTTGCATAAGCCGTGGGTGTTTTGCAACCCTTTTTGTGAAGACCCTTATCGACTGACCAACCAAGTTAACTTTCATCAACGCTAGCCTTTGACCATGGTTCGTACATTGCCAGTTGTGGAGACTGTACCCAAATCCATGTTGGACCTTTTGGTTACCTCTCCCAAAGGTTAGCTAGTGTGACGCAATGTCTCTTTGCTATGGCCTCTAAATCGTGTGCTTGCAAATTCGTGCATCTACCTTATCAACTCAATCTATGACTACATATCGGTTTTTGCCTTGAATTTTTCTTAATTCATCTCCAACCTTCCCAAGTCTCGGGATGTTTATCAGTCTTGATCTCATGTTGCTGCCCAACATGAATGAATCTCCTATTAATCTTTTATCAGGAACTCACCTCGGTGGATGCAAGTCGTGCATAGAATTTAAGCAAGAGTCCATTGCTCAGTTGTCTTTAGGAATTGAGCTATGTTCCCTTGTGGTGTGTGTGTAATTTTTTGGATCGCCTCCTCATTGATTCTAAACCTTGTGACTACCTTTACTTGCTACCCCTCCGTGGTATGGTGCTTGTTCGGACCACCAAATCTGTGCCATTTGAAATTCCTCATCGGGTGTATGTTTAGTAATGGTATTATGAGTAGCAACTAATGGTGCCGTGACGAAACCGAGAGCCTCCTGTGGGTGCACACACAAGGTTGTGCTGCTCAGCACGCGCTGGTATCATGGTTTCTAATCATAATCCATTGCAGAACAACACTGATGTGATTTTCATGTGACCTTCTTCCTTGGTTGTCTTTCCATATCTTATCAAAAGACCCTTATATTGGACCAAAAGTAGTAGAGCTTCCTCCTGAAGTTGCTAAGAGGATAACCTTTGAAGAACAGATCACCAATATAAACATTAACAGACTGCAATAGGTGGTAGACAAGTAATTCTACTTAGTTGTCCTAGTATTGACGAACATCATCTAGGGAGCAAAGTATCTCATCTGTTGGATAAGAGTCGATCATCACATTATAAAAATATTAACCTTTGTATGCATAATGACCATACAATCAGAACTAATCATCTCTGGTGTGACTCCTTATCTGCTAACTTCGATGGCAACCATCTGTTCTGTATCAACCACAATTATCATGGTCAAGAGTGAAGATTTGAAACTTTTTGTGTTGAGAGACAACTAATTAGTTACCAATAGAAAGGTTAATCTCCAGTTAGGTAACAACTCCTTGGTAGGTATGAAGTCTATGTCTTACAGAGCAATAACCAACAAGAAGTTAGTCAACTGGCCAACAACTTGAGTGATACTCTATCTTTCAGAGCCATAGAGATCAAGTCAATTCAATCCTGGACAATCACACCGACAGTGCAAGGTGTTCTATCCAATAAAATAAAGAATTAGAGAAAGCATACCCTAGTTTTGATCATCATCCTTGTGCCTTAGGTGCCACAAATGGTTTATTCATAACCTTACTGGTCGAAGTATTGAGGAATATTTAGAAATGGTTCCTTATTCTTGTAGGAATGTCCTCTAGGCGAAGTATGTGTTTTGCCTTGCAAAAGTAACCCGCAAGTTCAAAGCGTGTGCATCATCGGATTGGTATGTAAATTAATGGTCGAGATCTGTTGTTGGATGACCCTTTTGAGGTCCCACAAATACTAGTTTACACTCTTTCATTGCTTTTGCTTTCTCGTATCCACAATGTATGAGCAACCTTGGTTTCTGCAAATCAATTTATACCATCGCAAATCGAAAGCAATTTGAAAAGTGTCAAACAACAGATTTTCCATCTTAGAGTTGTTGTTTGATCCAAAAGAGGAAGCCTCAAGGTGAAATGTGGCCTGGTAAAGTTGCTACGCTGCAAGTCAACTCAACTTACTATGCAACTGCCTAACGAAGGGGATTGTACTCAACTTGCTCGGTAGTGAGCTAATTACCGAAGTTGGTAAATACTTGCAATTTTTGCTGTCTGCCAGACCTCGCTATATCCTTCTTTGGCAATAATTGATAATACTCACTGATCTTTGGTATCTTAAAGTGTTCTTACCCAAGAAGGTTGCATCTGATTCAACCCATATAACTGTTGTCTTTAGATAAAAGAATCTTATTAGATAGCTGTTGGCAAAAATACGAAGCCGACAGAGTCAACTATCACATTCACTAACCCCTCGATAGACACAAATAATACAGTGTTGTCATCAGAGAAAGAGAACTGCACGCAT
Organism: Saccharum hybrid cultivar R570; assembly: GCA_038087645.1. Taxonomy (NCBI): domain Eukaryota; kingdom Viridiplantae; phylum Streptophyta; class Magnoliopsida; order Poales; family Poaceae; genus Saccharum; species Saccharum hybrid cultivar. The sequence continues at coordinate 7,188,504 of JAQSUU010000038.1, forward strand.
GGAATAGTAAGTAGCTTTGCATTAGTTGATAACTGAATGATTGAACATTTACGACCAACATAGACCCTGTCTATTGGTTAGTCAGTATCCAATAGCCTCAGAGGATGTTTGTTGTCTATGATTTCACCCTTTTGGAAGGTTGTGCTCAAGCCATTTTAGTAGAGGACTGCTTTTCAAACTTTGTGAACATAGAGTCCTTTTAACGAGTATCCTTCTGAAGATTTCGGTCTAGTGTAAAGTTCATATGGCCTATGCTATGATTCACTAAAGAATTAGATACTTGTGAGTGGTTAGCTCCTGGACCAAATGACCTCTATACACTGAGAATGAAGTACTGCGTTATCTCGGATTCCTCCCAAAGTAACAATGCTTCATGGAAATCGATAAAGGAATTCTACACAAAAATTTGCTACGAGGAGCGAGTATTGGAAAGTTGTCTTGACCAACTAGCCTCTTTGATGCTTGAAGCTAAGTAGCCTAATGCGCTTGCAGATGTTGGAATTGGAGAACATTCTTCTCTTCCCTTGAAAAGTTCTTCACACCGAATCTCGGGACGTGATTCTTTTAAGGGGGGAGGGCTATAACACCCCAGGTGTTAGACTTGCATTTAGCACTTGCATTGCATGATCCTAAGCATTATTTGTTCATATATGAGCATGGGACATATGTGATGCACTAGTGCAACATGTGAAACATGCCTATATGGAATGTGCTTTGAAACATCTGCAACATCTTCTTGAAACATATGCAACATACTCTTATTAATTATGTTTCAATGTGTGTATGTTAGATGATCATGCTTGGTAATGCAAGTGAGTGTGGATGTCACTTCTTTCATGTGTCTCACATCACCTTCTATCTATAGTGATCCCTGGAAAAATTTCATAAAGTTTGGAATCAAAAAGTCACATGAAATGATAAGTCATATCCTTCTTGGAACGGCATGATTAAGTGAATGGAATTATAGATCATCAACCAAACCTTGCAAACTTTCCCAAATGACTCTAGATGAACTCTACAACAAAAGTCATGAAGGGTTCATGTTGAGCAAATGTCAAGAAAATACCCCAATTGACCTAGAACCCTAGTTTAGGCTTTATCAAGTTGCTACTTTGACCAAAGTGAAAGTTTAGCTTCTGTACTAGTTATGATGTTTGACCTTAAAGAAAAGTTGTAGTTCATCTTATGTAGAACAAACTTTATTAAATGGTCAAGAGTTAGTTTGGCCTCTAACCTAGTCAAATAGAGCTCATAAGATTGAATAAGCTGCTGTTTTTGGAAAGGCAGGAATTATTCTAAGTCGTTGAGTGGCAGCAATAAGTTGACATGTTTGGTAACCTTTATCTCCCTAACCATGCTAAACCAATTCAAGGTCCTTTAATAAAAGTTGTAGATTGAGTTGTGTACAACAAACCTTGTTTTTGGATCATACCATGATTCAGCTTGGAATAAGTCAAACTGTGGACCAAAGTTTGAATCTACAACTGTTTTCAGACTTACAAAAGAGTTAAGGCCGAGTTTAGTCAACTTGATTGACATGTCACATTCTCAAGATTTTGTTAAGTAACTTGGTTTGACCCCTTAATGAAAGTTGGAGTAGACATTCTGGAAAAGAGCATGTAAAAGTATGGCATCAATTTGACTTAGTGTCGACCATCAATTTGGATAGTTGCTCATTGCTATTAAAGTATTGACAGTGCAAACTTTGGAGCTAATTACCTCCTAATCTTGAGCCCTAATGCCTATGGTCCCTTAATCAAAGTTGTAGAGCATTATCAACATAACAGACTTTGTATTGGGCCCATGTCCAAATTTGGCCCAGATCTAGCCCAGAAATGGCCCCCAAAACGCCCTGAACTGTGCCCACCACCTGTTCGACAGTTGTCCCCTTAGGAAAGGGCGTGGCGGCCATGCACCAGAGCTTCTCCACCATGGACACCGCACATCCTCTTCTCTACTGTGTGCCTGCGCCTCGCTCGTCTTGGTGGAGCACCAGAGCGACCAGCCTGAGCCCCTCCCTTCTCCTCACTCGCCTTGCCTCCCCGCTCCCATTCCCTCTGCACACACGCGCAGAGCGCGGCCGCGCCATTGCCAAGCCGAACAGAGCTCCATGGTCAGCCACCACCAAGCACCCTACTGCCAAATCGAACCACCGCACCACCTTCCTCTCCTCACGCCGCCCACGACGCGCCCCTTCTTCTGGCCTCGCCGCCGCTGTAGACGGCCGCCGCCGGAGCCGCCATCACGGCGGACTGCCACCTCCATGGCCGGCTGGCCTCGGGTCACCGTGAGGCAAGGAAAGGGCACCAGTGGGTGCCCCTCGTGTTGGGAATGCTCCACCACCACCGCTCGTTGCCAATGTCGTTGCTCACCACCGGAGCTGCTCCATGGCCGCCACACGCGCTCGCCGCCAAGCCGCGGTCTCCCGAGGCTAAGCCACCTCGAGCCGCTCTACACTGCATCGAGGATGCTGGCGCGTGTGTGCTAACCCAGGCTGCCGCATTGCCCCTCCTTCGCTGCTGCCGGCTACCCCACCGCCCAGGAGCAGTCGGCCGGCGAAGCTCCCCTGCTCTCGGCGTCTCAGTGAAGAAGAAAGGGGATGGTCCATTATGCTCTCTTCCTCTTTCTCTTTGACAGGTGGGCCCAATCGGGCAGCAGGTCCCGCATGTCAGCGTTACGAGAGGCACAGTTGGGGTACACGTCCGGGTGCGCCTAGCAGATCTAGGGTGAAGTAGTTAATTTTGTTTTTGAATTTCAGAATTGTGTTAAATCTTCTAAAATTCATATCTCATGCTAGGTAATTCCAAAAATAGCAAAAGTGGACTTTTTGGAAACCTTGAGAAAATGTCTATGCAGTGGTGTCATAATATGTTAGATGTTTGTAGAAGTTTTCTGGTGTTTTTATTTAATCTTGAAAAATACCCCAAAATTATCTTTAAACTTGACCAGAGCAAGATCTAGAGTTTTAGATATCCAAAAATAGTGATTCTTATTATGTTAATCTTGTAATAATATGTAATAACTAATAAAAATATTAAACCTATTAGTTGTTCACTGTTTTATTAGGGTTTTGATTTAATCTTTCTAATTAGGCATTTCTTGCATATGTTGTTTGGGAAATTCATAACTGATGTTGTGATGCTCCAAATAATGTGAAATTTTTATGGTAGTCTTGTCATGCTATCGATGTAGTGTGGTATAAATTTCATGGTCATGGCTTACTGTATGATCAAGTTATTGATTTAACTTGTTTATGGCTTGATAAATAGCTTATAAATAATATATAAATGATAAAATGGAAAATGTTGTTCCATTACCTTATAATGACATTGCTCTATCATGTTGATTCATACTATGGCCATGTGTGCATAGAAAAATATTGAGTTTTTGGTTTAATTTGCTCTCACATGATTTATTGCAATAGCTAATTGTCTTTTTCATAGAGGTTGATATGCTTGTCCAAATGACATGAAATTTGGGTGGTAGATTATTGGGAGCATATTTAGGCCATTGTAATTTTGGTAGAATTTATTGAGCATCTTTAATATGTGTTCATAATTCCACCTAATTATCTAAGAGAAATTAAGAAGTGTATGAAAATAATTTATCTAGCATTGGACACTATGTTTTATGGTGTTCATTAGTTATGTATGAAACGTTGGTAAAGTTGGTTTTGTCCTATTATATGTTTGCAACGTATGTTAATAATTATTTCTTGCAATTATTGGTTTCTAGACAGTTCTAGGGGCAATGTAAATTACCCCATGTTAATGGTGTTTTCTGAGCATCTTGTCTATAACATAGTTGTATATAATTCATGTATCTAGCTTGTGGTAAAATTTGGTGGCATTTGGTCAAGTAGTTTTTGAGTTATAGATATTTAAAGTCAGGTTCCAGATTTGGTTGCTCTCTGTTTGGGAGCAGACCAGAGTCTGTAGTTTCATCTTTTTGACCTAGTAAATTTGGGAATCAGGCTTAGGTGATATTAAATGAATTATATATAATTTCATAAGATTTTCATATTATCCTCTTACATGTCATTTGGAATTATGTAGCTCCTGGAATGATGTTATTTCTGGACTGTTCATGCTGATTGCAAATCTAAACTTTTCTGTTAAGCATAGTTTGAGTTACATAAGTATGTTAATGTTGATACTTGGTACTTGGGTTAGTACCCTGTGATCTTGTGAGACTTGTTTCTTGAGTGATGTGCTTTCCCTCTTCTATGTTATGCCTTAGTGAGGATTAAGTTAATTAGCTCTAGGTGTTTATGTGAACTTGGTATGCTTACTTGATTACTTTGTTTATTGCACTTCTATGCATTCATACATCTGCATTGTTGCACCTCATTTAGGTATGCTAGCTGAAACACGTGAAGGACGTGAGGTGGCGCTAACCTGAAGATGGTGTTGGTGGACCTACCTCAAGACGGAAGGATCGGACAAGTGCTAGATTGGAGGAATGCTCGCCAAGCGAGTTTCTTCTGACAAACTCTGACTTGAGTCAGATCCCAGGCAAGCCCCGGAACATTATAAGCCTCCTAATTTCTGAAAAGGCAATTGAGTATTATATGTTATATGTATTGTTGCATTAAGTTATAGGTGTTGGATGAAAACACTTGCTGCATTAATATCACTCCTTGTCCAGATATATGAATCCTTGAATCCTACATAGATTAGGATCGGGTAGATGCTTAACCCTGCTTTAAGCAGTAGAAGTCAGGTGATTTCCTGTCACCTATGAGATGTTGGGATATTCATATATGGCACGGTTGGCTATATTTGCTATCGTGGAAAAGAACCATGTGTTAATAAAATGAAATGAGACCGAGCGGGATGACGATAGTGAAGCAAAAAGGCATGGCGGTATTGGGTGTGGATCTATCCCCGTATGAGTCGTTTGAGGACCGATTCGCTGTACGTCCTTCAGTCATGTTGAACGCAGTCTAACACTTAGTTGGTCGGATAAGTTGTTCCGACCACGAATCTGAGTAATACAGTTCAGGACGAGAATCGAATGGTAGGTCGCATCTTGGAGGTAGTAAGGATGTGCTTGGGGACATTGGCATAAGACCAAGGGGGGTTAGAGTCCCTATCATCCTAGTAGAGTGTTGCCCTTGGGGTTGCGACATCAGTTGAACCCGCGCTTTCCTAAATGGTACCAAAGGTGACCTGAGCAGCCCTCGCTAGATGTGTCTCGGTGAGTGTTAGAAATGCCCCTCTAGCTGGACAGGAACTCAATTTGAATCACCGTCGCTCCCGGTTAGTGAGCACTTGACTTGAGCAGCGGCAACGTAGATTCAATTAAATTGAACAGATGGTGAATTGGATGATGATGGAAAGGTTGCCTCAATTTATACCTGCTATGGTTAATATTGTTTGCTCCTAATCAAGTGGGTGCTCTAGTACAGGTGCTAATATAGATGACAGGTTAATGATAATTAACTTGATGCTTAAGCATTAATGATTACTTATCTATATTAAGCTTTTATGCAAAATGTTGTCAAGCTAGCCAACTTTACATCAGCCTTGCATGATCCTTGCTGTAACAGAACTGACCAATTATACAAAATTAAGTAAGAAAATCATCCATCAAGCAGATGATTTAGCATACTTAAGCCCGTATAACCCGATAGTCCATAAAATCACGACGGATTTCAAACCAACTTACATACTAGCCAAGATCGTAATAAGTTTAGCGGTCACCAACACAAATTACATAAAAGTTCACATCACAGATACATCGGAGTTTGAACATAGTTATTGCAAACCAAGTTCAGATAAAAGTAGTGGAAGCATTTAGTTCAAACCACACACACACTCACACAGAGTTTGAAATAAAGTACCAGCTGATGATCATCTCCAACAAAAGCATCAGATGAGACGTAGGGAATGACCACTGCCCATGGTCCTAAGCTTCGAATGGTGCCATCTTGATACTTTCTTGATAACTATTATTGTAAGCGAACTCTGCTAAAGGTAACCAGGACTCCCATGAACCTCTAGAAGATAACACACAGGCTCTCAACATATCTTCCAGAACAGCATTAACTCTTTCGGTCTGACCATCTGTTTGAGGATGATAGGCAGTACTACGAATTAAACTCGTCCCCAAACCTTTATGCAAGTGCTCCCAAAAGTGAGCAGTGAATTGTGACCCTCTGTCAGACACGATATTCCTCGGTATGCCATGTAATCTCACAATCTCGGCAATATACTTCTCGGCATATTGAGGTGGTCTATATTCTGTCTTGACAGGTAAAAAGTGAGTTGTCTTTGTAAGGCGATCCATAATTACCCAAATCGAATCATGTCCTTTCTGAGTAGTGGGCAAACCTGTGATGAAATCCATGCTGATATCATCCCACTTCCAACTGGGTACAGACAAAGGTTGTAATAATCTGGCAGGTCTCATATGAATAGCCTTTACCCTGCAGCATGTGTCACATCTGGCTACATATGCCGCAATCTCTTTCTTCATCTTGGTCCACCAAAAACGAGGTCTTAATTCTTGGTACATTTTGCTACTTCCGGGATGGATAGATAACTTTGAAAGGTGAGCCTCATCCATAAGTTTATTCTTAAGCTCTCCATCTTTAGGAACAACAAGACGGTCGTCAAACCATAACACGTCATGTTCATCCAATCTAAAGTGCTTGGATGGTTCTTCTTTAATCTTTTCTTTGATATGGAATATCCCTTTGTCGGTTTTCTGGCCTTCTATTATCTTACTCTCCAAAGAACAACTAATCTGAATATTGTGTAACACTGCAGAATGCATTAGATCAAAATCATCTTCGAGCAAAGGTTGCGCATTCAGGCAATGTGACTTTCTACTCAAAGCATCTGCCACTACATTGGCCTTTCCAGGATGATATTCACATTCAAGTTGTAATCTTTGATCAATTCTAACCATATTCGCTGTCTCATGTTCAATTCAGGTTGGGTGAAGATGTATTTGAGACTCTTGTGATCGGTGAAAATATTGCACACATTACCAAGTAAGTAATGTCTCCAAATTTTTAAGGCATGCACTATGGCAGCAAGTTCAAGATCATGCGTTAGATAGTTGATCTCATGCTTTCTCAACTGGCGGGAGGCATAAGCAATGCCTCTTCCTTCTTGCATAAGAACACAACCTAATCCTGTTTTTGATGCGTCGCAAAACACATCAAAAGGTTTCTCAATGTCCGGTTGCGCTAGAACTGGAGCAGTGGTCAACAGTTTTCGCAAGGTGTGGAAAGCTGTCTCACACTCCTCTGTCCATACAAATTTATGATCTTTTTGTAGCAGACTTGTCATTGGTTTGGCAATCTTCGAGAAATCTGGGATAAAACAACGATAGTAACCAGCTAAACCCAAGAAACTTCTGACTTCCGAAACTGTGATTGGTGTCTTCCAATCCATAATCTCTTGCACTTTACTCGGATCTATAGACACTCCATTTTCTGACAGAATGTGACCAAGGAAAGGAACTTTCTTCAACCAAAATTCACACTTGCTAAACTTAGCATACAACTTATGATCTCTCAGTCTGATTAAGACAATTTTCAGATGCTCTTCATAATCTTTCTCATTCTCAGAGTATACTAGAATATCATCAATGAACACAACCACAAACTTGTCCAACTCCGGCATGAAAATTATATTCATCAGATACATAAACTATGCAGGAGCATTTGTTAAGCCAAAGGACATAACAAGATACTCATACAACCCGTATCTGGTAGAGAAAGCGGTTTTTGGTGTATCTTGTGGTCTAATCTTTATCTGATGATAACCTAATCTTAAATCTATCTTGGAGAACACTCTGGCTTTGGCTAACTGATCGAACAAAACATCAATGTGGGGTAAGGGATACTTATTCTTGATAGTTACAGCATTAAGAGGCCTATAATCCACACACATTCTCAAAGTACCCTCTTTCTTTTTCTTCACAAACAAGGCAGGACATCTCCATTCAGACTTACTTGGCCGGATAAACCCCTTGTTCAACAACTCCTCTAGTTGCTTCTTCAACTCAGCTAACTCATCCGGAGGCATCCTATAAGGTCTCCTAGAAATTGGAGCTGTCCCGGGGATCAACTCAATTCCAAACTCAACATCTCTATCTGGCGGAAGACCAGGTAACTCATCTGGAAACACATCCAGAAACTCACACACGACCAGAATCTGATGAATCGGAATGACTTCCATAGCACATGTCACACTCACAAGGTCTGTTCTTTTGGGCAATGGTACCTGAAAAGTACCCTCTCCCTGGGGATCCTTCAGGATAAGTACCCGACTTCCTGTATCTATAACTACTCCCCATTCTTTCATCTAATTCATCCCTATGATGACATCCAGAACTAGTCCAGGCATGACTATCAGGTTAACTCGAAACTTTCGACTACCTAACTCAAGGGTTGCCCCTCTAACCATCTGATTGGTTAAAACATCAGCCCCTGCTGAACTTATACGGTAACCATAACTTAAGTCTGTGCATAGTTGTTCATGTTTCCGTGCAAATGCTTGACTCATGAAAGAATGCGATGATCCAGAATCAAATAGAACAACTACAGGGTTTTGGTTAACAGGAAACTTACTAGCAGTTATGGGCTCTCCCTCAGGAATCTCTTCCACAGTGGTGTGGTGCACTCGAGCATTATAAGTTTGTTGCTTCTTTTTGGGGTGGATAAGGACAGAACTTGGAAAAGTGGCCTGGCTGATCACAATTATAGCAAGGTCCCTTTACTGTACCAGCAGATCCGATAGCTCCCTTCGAGTTACCTTGTCCCACAGTTGCGGCTGTCCTTGCTGGCGGTACTGCCATCTTGTACGGCTTCTGCGGTCCCTTGTAGTTCTGGGTCTTATGCTGTGGTGGCCTAAACCTTGCACCAGGTGCAGACGGATGATAGGTTGAACGATTAGCAGTGATAACTTTGGACTGTGATGGTCCTGACTTAAAGGCTCTCTTGCGAGTCTTGGATGCTGTGTACGCGTTGTTGTTCTTCTCTTGTTTCAGACAATCACTGATGAAGTCATTGAATCTGGCGCGGGTATTGGTACCCACATGCTTCATCATCTTTGGACCTAACCCTCTCTTGAAGCTAGCAATTTTCTTAGCATTTGTGTCAACCATGTCGGGAGCATAACGACACAAGTTGTTGAAGGCATGCAAATACTGTGTTACGGTTTTGGTGCCCTGATTTAAAGCCAAGAACTCTCCCAATTTCATCTCAACTAGTCCTGCTAGAATATAAACTCCACGGAAGGCTTCGGTGAACTCTCACTACGAGATCTGAGCATTTGGAGGGAAGGTGGTGCGATGATGCTTCCACCACATCCCTGCTAGTCCTTGTAGCTGATGTGCAGCATACTCTGTCTTCAGTACTTCTGTCAGCCTCAACACATGGAACTTATCTTCCATAGTGTTAATCCATTCTTCAGCGTCAAGTGGCTCGGTTGCTTCCTTGAAAATTGGTGGCCTAGTGTCCATGAAATCCTTGAAGTTGTTGTACTGATTCACTCCATTGCCACCACCTTGGTTGTTACCACGTTGCACGTTGTTGGCAATGGTACGCAGGAAATCTTCCATATTTTTTTGTGACTGCTCGGCATTGCACTGACTTCCCAGAAACTGTGCAAAGAACATCTCTGCAGTGAGCGGTGGAGGAGGCGGTAAATGCGGTTTCGGGTGTGGCTCGTTATGGTTGACGTTGTTAGCACCACTCCCACCTGCCCCTGACACCATTTCCACCAGTTTTAGCAGCCTCATACGTGGCGCATCGAGTGTTTGCCATCTGCATATTTCAGCAACAAGTAATGATTAAGCGAAGTTGTAGTAATTGTGAGTGAATGAAAAATTATGCCATACTGAACTCATTGGAGAGAACAAAGTCATACAACAAAATAGAGGCACAATAATCGCATTCTAATTAAAACAACACCACTAATTAAATTACTTCAAATGCAAACATCGCGTCTAATACAACCACGTTGCCAGCATACACACACTGGACTTTATGCGCTCAGGTATCGCATGAACAACCAAGATCCAACATTCTACCAAGTCTCAAGGTTCAAACGAGATACATCAAGATACATGAAGCCAAAAGAAGGTCATCGTGACAGGGCCTAGCAGCTAACGCAAAGCAACTAGCCTACTCCTCGGGGCCATCGTCGGGGTCGGAGATGTCACCATTGCTACCATCAGTAGCAGCGTCGTCGTCAGCAGGTGCGGCTACGGGCTCATCCTCATCGTCGTCGACGTCCATACCGGCGGCTTCTGGAGGAGCATACGGGCCAATCCTGTTGTAGTGCGCATGAAACTCCTCATGCAAGTTGACATTGTACTCCTCTAGCTCCTTGACCCTCTGCCTCAGGAGGTTCCTCTCGTTCCAGGCTTCATTCCTTTCTTGAACCAACTGTCCAATCATGCGGTCTGCATTATTGTTGGCCTAAGTCAACGCATGCACTCGCTGTATAGAACTATCACCTCTCTCTAGAGCCTGGTCTCGCTGCAAGCTCATGTCAGCCAACTGCTCCTGCAAACTAGCGATAGCACGTGCCTGCTTCTTCTTTTGTTTTCTTGCTTTGAGCCGATCATCACTACGCAAACTAGTCAAAGTCCAATATGTGCACTCCAGACTCTGGTATGCTCTGATAGCTGCATACATCGCACTCATAGCATGGTTGTCGCTAGCCTGTCCTTCGCTTGGGCCTCTGACTAAAGCACTTCCTTGCGGCTGTACCCAAATAGCATCGCGAGGATCATCTCTCGGAAAAGTGCCAGCCAAGGCTGCTGCTAGCTCGTTGGGAAATCTGCTCATTATGTCCCAGATGACACAAAAAGCTGCTCCCTCTGCACCCTCAACCGGAGTGCGTCCCTCAAACTCCAAGTGCCAACCATCCCATTCTGGAGCATCACCAAGAGTAGGGACAGTGATCTCCACTACTGCCAGTCCATTCTCTGCCAACTGGTTCTCACTCCAAGAGTACACTGGCTCCTGATCGTCCGGGTACCCCACATCATGGAGCACTCTCCAAAGCAAAGTTGACATGCCAAACTCGCTTAGAAAGGTGTTCGTGTTGCGGCGCTCCTGCGGGGCCAACTGGCGTCGAGGTGCTCTTCCACCTGTGGACTTGCGGGCAGTCTACTTCGTGCGGGCTATCTGTACCAAAAGTTTTGATTACCCGGTGAGGACATAATTTAAGTTGGTACGATTTTTATCGAAAGGGGATAATCAATTTATAAGGGGAGGAATGCATGGCATGAATGAAATGCACAAGCAACATGATGCATGCACGTTTCTTATGTTCTCACAAACTTAAGAAATAAATGATATCTATCGATGAATTCGGTGGCATACAGGCGATCTCTCATAAACGTAACTAATACGTTCTACACGAGAAACGCTGTTATGTACCTGCAGAAGATTCATTTCAGCCCATTTCCCCATGCATGCATGAAAGCAGTAAATCTATCTACACGCTCTACACGAATCCCCAGATACGCGTACAACGGTAGTAACCACCCAAAACATCGTCCTATTGATGGCATCGCCTCAACGGACAGAACAACCACACATGCGACACTTTTGTAAAAACATGCGTAGAACATGTAATTACTCCAGTATCATATAAGCACTCTCCCTAGATCGGCGGTGTATCCGATCATGCTCTCACATCTCACACTTACCGAGGCATAGAGGCAGCTGATCCATACATTACCACTCAATTAAGTGGCACTCATACAATAGCACGCCGTATGAGCAACAAAAGAGAAATATGGTGTAAGAAGCCCAAGTCAGTACTTAAATAAGCCACCTAGAGTCGTTAACTGGGCATAAAGGATAAGACCACGAGCACACTTTTAGTTTGGAAATTACGTTTTTCAAACATAATTTTATTTTAAATACACTTGTGAACAGTAACACACGCTAAACCATGCTTCGATACCAGCTGTAACAGAACCGACCAATTATATGAAATTAAGTAAGAAAATCATCCATCAAGCAGACGATTTAGCAAACTTAAGCCCGTATAACCCGGTAGTCTGTGAAATCACGACGGATTTCAAACCAACTTACATACTAGCCAAGATCGTAATAAGTTTAGCGGTCACCATCACAAATTACATAAAAGTTCACATCGCAGATACATCGGAGTTTGAACATAGTTATTACAAACCAAGTTCGGATAAAAGTAGCGGAAGCATTTAGTTCAAACCACACACACACACTCACACAGAGTTCGAAATAAAGTGCCAGCTGATGATCATCTCCAACAAAAGCATCAGACAAGACATAGGGAATGACCACTGCCCATTGTCCTAAGCTTCACCCATCATAGGATAAAGGCAGTTGATACAATAGCCGTAATACATCTGCCCATCTGCAACAAGTGGGAACAAAGCCCTGAGTACGAGAAGGTACTCAGCTAGACTTACCCGACATAACCGAAAATAAAATGACACTAAGGATCATGACAGGCTTCTTGGTAGGGTAGCTGACTCATTTGCAAAAAGGCATTTTTAGCATTTAAAGAATCTTTTCCAGAAGCTTTTATATCAAGTTAAATCTTTATTAACCTGTCAACTACATTTGCACCTGTACTAGAGTAACATGTAATTAAACAAGTAAGGATAACCAATGATCATTAACAACTTCCATCATGTCATATTCCATATAACTATCCAAGTGTTCCATCAATATTACTACGATGAAGTAACTCAAGTCAAGTGTTCACTATCCAGTGAACAATGGCGATTTGAATCGATTATTAACCAGCTGGTAATTTATTCCTCACACAAACCTCACTCACCCGCTAAAGTGAGATATTGGTCACCGAGTCAACCATTCAGGTAAAGTCTCGAGTTTGACATGAACCACATGTACCCAGGGGCCGCCTGACTGCTCTTTGGCCTTATCATCACACCCCCGTATCCTACCACACCTGCTCCGGTACAGTGCGTTGCAGGCAATCCACTTGGCCCGAATAATCTCCTAGCTTCGCGGTCTAAAGGTACATTATTCGGCCAGCTAAATGTAAGGCATGCATTCAACATGACTCGAGGCCCAACAACCGTCGGTCCTTAATCGACACAGATGGAAAACACTACAGTCCAAAACCCTGCAAGTCTCCGTCTGGTCTCAATTTCACATTAACACTTAGTTATTCTACGATGACATACTTATTCAAGCAGATCTAGGTAACCACCTATAGCTCGTAGGTGACAGGAAATCACCCGACTTCTACCGGTCTAAGCAAGCTAAGCATTTCTTGACTGCGAATACCAAGGTAACAAGGATATGGTAGAATAGGGTAAACAAGGTATAATGCAGCAACGATTGCAAACAACTCCTAAACGTAATGCATCTGTTAAAGTAAAGCATTAATAAAATATTTGCAAACCGGGAGAGAAATGCTCCGGGGCTTGCCTCTTTTGAAGGAGCTCGGGCGGTGGTCAGGACACTCTGGAAGATCCTCACCGACCTCCTTGTCGGCTTCGGGCATCTCCTGCTCTTGCACCTCGGGCTGCTCTTCCGGCTCCTCGGGAACTGCTATCAGAGTTACTTTTTGCGATCATGTATGATGCAAACATATAAGTGCTCATGCCTAGGTGCATTGCAGAGATGACATGTAATGATCATGATGAATGAGATGTAGATGAACAGGTTTACTTTATTGCATAAAGTGGAAATACAACTCTTCTACAAGGTAGTCCACATCGTCCAAGAACATGTACTCGCATACTACTACAAACATTCTCTACCATGCGAAGTCACCCTAGAAATCTAAGATGTTTCAAAGATACACCAAAGCAAATCTTATCAAATAATCTTGCATTAACAAGGTTAATTAAACCCTAGTTAACACTATGTTTGAATAGCAACACTTCTTTTGGTAGCATATCAAAATCTGATAAAATTACAGTAGCTTACTAGCATCTAATCTAGCATGCCACAAAAATTTCATTACATTTGGAGTACTAGAACTACCTACACAAAAATAACAATCTAAAGCCTAAAAATGAGCATAAAAATACTTTATACTATGAAAAGTTTCAAACAACAGATTTAGCATTTTTCCTACATTCTACACAATAAACAATCACTATAGAAAAATTATTATATGCATGTTTTATTCATATTTTCTCTCTATCAAAAATAACAATTATCAACAATAATAAGCACTTGTACTACACATCAAAAATTTTCTACAGAACATGCATGGAACATATTTTTCCTAGAAATTACATTACCCAAAAAGATTAACAAAATTGAAACCATATTTTTCTGAGCTTTCTATGATTTATTACATATTTATCAAGAAAACAACAATTTTAGTGATTAATTAAAAACCCTATAGAAAAGTATTTCAAACTTGACAACCAATATTTTTACATCATAGATCTGGTCCTACGAAGTCTACCAAAATTTGTTTCACAATTTTTGGAGCTAAAATGAGCAAGGTATGGATTTTAGAAGCCTTTTATCATTTTCTGGAAAAACATTTTATTTAAATCTGTTTGAATCCGACCGCTCAAGCGCTACACGCACCCCAGAAATGAACCCAGAGAACACACATGAGACAGACAAGTGGGCCCGTGATGCCACGAGTCAGTCACAGGGAGAGGGAGAGAGACGCCGGCGGCCACAGCTCGCCAGCGGTGAGGCCTCCGGCCAGGCCAAGGTCACCATGCGGACCACCTCGATCTCGTGAACTCGATGGCACACATGCGGTGGCCAACGGAGCTTGGAGGACTGGTCACCGCCGTCCATGGCGGAACAGTGGCACGGGTGGTCGCCGGCCGGCCATCCCCGACCACGATACGGTCACCGGAAGGGTGCTCGACCACCGGTAAGTCGAGGCGAACAAGATGCGCGCGCGCAAGAAGGGAAAAAGGTGGAGCAGAGAGGAGTGGCCCACGGAGCGGAAATCTCCGACGAGCTCGGCTGGAACTCCGGTGAGTGGTTCCCGCGGAGGGAAGGCTTACCACGGGCGGTTGAGGTGAGCGCGGGCTGCGCCAGAGGGAGGAGAAGCCCGGGGCAAGATGGAGCGACTCGCGGTGAGACGGAATGGCCAGAACGCGTGTCTCCGGTGATGGCGCGTGCGGTGGCGGAGGCGGAACTGTAGGCGGTGCGCGCGTGAAAGAGCAAGGCGAAAAAGAGGAAAGAAGAAGGGTGAGGCGCTGCGGGCGGGTTTGTAGTGGCGAGCGCGCGCGCTAGTGGGGGAGACCTGGGCGCCATCTGGCCGGCGTCGCTGGCATGCGCTCGCCACGCGGCAGGCGCGGCCTGTCGCGGTCGGGACAGCAAGGCGCGTGGGCGGGAGATGGAGACGGCCGCGTGGGCGTGGGCCGGGCTGCGGCGTTGCTGCGGCGCGCGCAGGGGGGGGGGAGAAAACCGGGCCACTTTGGCCAGCGGGCCGAAAGGGAAGCAGCGGCCTGCTATCGTAAGAAATGGTTTTCCAATTTTATTTCCAAATAAATTTTCAAATAATTCCAATTAATAGTTTTAAAATCCCATTTTGAGCAAGAAGATGACTTTTTCTGAAAATGACCCAAAAATGAAAGTTGCTTAGAATTTAATTCTCTACAACTTTTATTAAGGGACCAGCTCCAAATTCCCAACAGATTTTGAATTAGAGAGTAAAAGCTAAATAGGGAGGGTTTTTGACCATTTTCCAATAATATTTTTAAAAGCAAATTTGATTAAACTTTGAATACCAAAGTTGCTCCAAAATTTGTGCTAACTAGTTTTAGGTGATTTAAAATTATAGCCACACATGTTTTAGTAGCCTAGCAAGTATAATTAGGGTGAAACAATTCTAAACAAGTGTATGCAACATTCACATTTCACATAAATGCTTTAACTCAAAATGCACTCTACTTCACATGTGATTATAAATGCAATGATGCATCATGCATATGATTTGCAATGCTAAATGCTTGTGTAACACCAGAGTGTTACACTTGGTGTCACTTTATTTCTAGTTTTTGACGGGTAAGTCTAGCTGAGTACATTGTCGTACTCAGGGTTTTATCCCCACTTGTTGCAGGCTGTGATGTATCATGGCGACTGCAAGAGTTGGTTGGCTCCTGCCTTAGTGGCGGAGTGTGATCATGGGCATGATCCTTCTTATTTACCTTATCTCTAATCACTACAAGAAATATGTGGCTTTTTGACATTTTATTATGTCACAATATATGGAATTTTCGTCACAATTTAAGATTTGTGACATTCCGTTGACGAAAATCTAAACGTCAAAAAACCACCGTCATAAATTTGTTATATGACGTTTGTATATTTCATGTCACAAATGTATGACATTGGTTTTTTGTCACAAGTCCTTAGCCATGCCATGTAGGCAGCTGACATGGTGTTGATGTGGCAAGGGAGAAAAATGTCATATAAAATTGAAATGCGGCCTGTTTAGGCCCATGTGATTGGCAGGCTTATAGCAGGCCAAAACAAAAAACAGCACACCTGTTTTGTAGTTTTCAGCTCATTTAGCTTTTTAATTTTTTTTTACTTCAGCCCATTTTAGTGGAGTGAGGTTCAGCCCATACTGTTTTCGGCCCATTTTTCTATCAGCCCATTTAGCTTTTTAGTGTCCTTATTTTTAGCCCATTTATTCGTGAAAGGTTTGGCCCACAGGATTTTTTTTTTGCTCATTTTGCTACAGGCCCATTTAGCTTTTAGTCCAACAGCCGAGAAACCTTTTCAATCAGTATTGAACACTCCTCCGAGAAAGCAAAGTAATGTATTAGTCTACCAATGCAAATACACTAGCCAGAGACAAAAATAAAATAGTGCTACAACATCATAGATACAATGACAAGCCAAATCCAAGTTCTGCTTTACATCATTACATCTCCCTGGTCAAGTATCTTCTGAACACTAGTAATTGATGGAGCGTCCTCTACATTAGCCTTAGAGCATCACCTGCTGCTTGTTTTTCACGAAGACCTGCACAAGAGATGGAAACAATGGTGTATAGCAATCCGAAACTTAGATGATACAGAGAGGACAAAGAAAACTACCTGAAACCTGGTGGAGTGCTTGGTCTTCAGAAAACTACCCTGCATATGTGACAAATAAAAGGATTGGATAATACAGAGAGGACATGGATTTAGGGAAATTACTTGCCTTCTATCTTTTCCCCCAAACAACACATGTACGCCAGCAGCTACTGCAAAAGCACCAACGATTCACAAGACATTAGCATCTAGTACAGTACCAAACCGAGAGAGATTCAAAGTGAGTAGCGAGATCTGTAGCCTGGACTAAATCGAATACCGAGATTGCAGGAAAAGGAGAGATTTCAAGGACAGAGGACAGGGGTAGAACTCACCGGTATGGCTGTGCCCTTCCACGCACCGAGCTGAAAGGGCAGTGCGGTTGCTCTAGCACAGCGCGCAGAACACGCAGCCAAGAGCTTCACGGCGCTGCTGCTCGGATCCAGCGTGCGGAACGCGCACCTAGGAGCTTGGCAACGGTGGCGCCTCACCAGTCGACCTGGCAGTGAAGGCCTGGACCACAACTAGAGCGGGTACCACCCGAGGCGGCGCAGCAAGCAGCCGAGCCCAGCCAGCCCAACGCAGCAGCGTTGCCCATGGCGACGTTAGGCCCCGGCCTACTCAGCACGGTCGCCGCGCTTGCCGCCAGCAGCCCTCGTGCCGTGGAGGAGGGGGGCCGACGTCGTTGGCTTAGTCGCCCTTGAGTCAGGGAGGAAGAGCCCCGCACGCGGGCGAGATGCGGCTGAGGGAGAGAGATGCGCACCGGCTTAGGAGGAGGGAAGGGAGTTAGGGTTGGAGACTTTTATAAGCAATAGGACGGATCATGGCCACTGATCTGATCGGACGGTGGAGGAGACACAAAAGATGTTGGGCCTCCAGGTCTTAGTAGTCCAATTTCCGATTTTGGGCTGAACTAATGTTATGTAAGCCTTTTTGTTTTTATTTTTCTTTTCTTTTGTTGGTAGAAATACATTTTATTTTATTTTAAAACTCAAATCATAATAATATGCTCTACATGATTCCCAACAATTTTTTTTAATTTTTGGATGTTCCATTTATACAAGAATAGATGTTCCATTTGATCTCATGCTATATTTTTCTAATTTTTGGAGATCTACAACTTTTTTTATCGTTTCTCCATTCAAGGTCATTTCAAATTTTAAATTTCAAATTTGATAAATTTAAACGTAGTTTTCCTTGATAAAATTATCTTAAATAAAAAAGTTGTCAACTACAAAGTTGTATAACTTTTCGAGATCTACAACTTTCATTTTGGTCATCTTTTCATGTGACTTTGTTTGAACAATTCAAAATTTGAATTTTAAAAAATATCAACTTGAAACAACATTTTGAAAGAGTAAATGATTTCATCTGAAAAAGTCATCAACAAGAAAGTTGTAGAACTCATCAAGATCTACAACTTTTATTTTGATCATTTCTTCATCCGATAAAGTGGTAGTAACATTGTTCACAGATGTTACATATCTCTCGTATGGTTCCATAAACAATAAGAGAGATATGTAATTTTTGTGAACAATGTTACTAACACTTTGTCGAATGAAGAAATGACCAAAATAAAAGTTGTAGATCTTGATCAGTTCAGCTTTTATGTTCATGATTTTTTCAACTGAAATCACTTACTGCTTCAAAATGTTATTTGAATTTACAATTTTTAAAATTTAAATTTTCAATTGATAAAACTAAGTCACATGAAAAGATAGCGCAAATAATAGCGGCAAGAACACAATAAATTGATAGAGCAAGATTTTAGAAAAAAATTAGCAGAAAAAATCATCAAAGTTGAAGTAAGTATGAGGGAGAAAGACTAGTTACAAGTTTTAGATAGAGATTAAAAAGAGAAATCAGAGTTCTTCGACAAATTAAAAATTAAACTTTAAACAGCATTTTTAAGTAGTAAATGTTTTCAAATGAAAAAATTGTAAACATCAAAGTTTTATAACTTTTCGAGACCTACAACTTTTATTTCGGTCATTTTTTTCATCCAAAGTTATTTGAATAAATTTAAATTTTAATACTTTATTTTTACTATTCAGCGCCGAAACTTCACGCCAAAAACAACAAACTGCGCCAAAAAGGAAAAGAAACAAGCCGCACAACTGGTTGTTCGGGTAAATAGGCCGTGATCTGATTCCGATTTTAAGTCTCCCTATAAATCGCCTGCTGTATTTTTTTTCTAAATTTCTGCCTGCTGCATTTTGCCTGACGGCGCTCTCGTGTTGAATCGGAGCTTGGTACCCGCGTCAAAGTCCAATTAAATGGAGAATAAACTGTTGCGAATTACGGAAAATTGTTTGTATCCTAGTGGTGTGGTTGGTTCGCTTGATACGTGAGCTCCTGCGTTCGATTCTTGCCAAACATTAGCTTTATGCTACATGTTGCATTTATTATCCCTCGCCTGATGCGCCCGGCGCCCCGGTTTGGCCGGCCCATGGCGCGGCCTGCTGCGCTTACGACCAAAGCCGAGCGCCCTAGCCTTAAGTCCCAGCTTAACCATTAATGTTCAAATTTATAATGGATAATAAAAAAGCAAGCTGCTATAATACAAGTCGATATGCTTGCGGACTGTATGACTACTTTTAGAATCCTTGAAATCCCGCGTTCAAGGCCCCCATATTGACTTTTTCAATGTTAATTAATATAATAATTCATATTAGTACTATAAATTCTGTGCACCCGTGCCTACGCTGGTTTTTTAAACGTTCAATATTAATTCCTATTATTTGAATATTAATTCCTCCTTTTTTTAGAATGTTTAATATCAATTCCTACACGCTTGAATCAGTGTTATGGGCTGGCCTATTTCGGACATCGGACGGACTGGCCTTTTTTTTTGGAAAAATGATACTCCGCTGGCTGTATAACATATAGGTCAGGAAAGTAGTACTGTAGATGAACAGGAGAGAGAGTGTGTGGAAAACGGGAGGTGAATAGTGCGTCTTCACCGGGATTAAATATTTTTATAAATATATTGGGTGAAGACAAACAAACACATGCCTGGTTCGAACTTGGGCTTATGGTTTGTTTATGCTCTTGCTACAGTAACCCAGTTAAAGTCCGATCTTTTCTTAGAATAAAAACATTTAAACTAGGCTTATGTTTATGCTTTTTGCTATATAATGATTAAGTGTATATAAAATGAAGTGTCACATTGTGGGCTGTAAAATATAGACAACATGGGCTAAAATATGTTGAGAAAACAATAAAAATAAAAAAAAACATATGGACCCACGTGACCAGTAGCTGTAGAACATGCCAACATGGACATTAATATTTAAAAAGATCAATAAATTATTTTGTGACACACAAAGTCTGTCATCGGTGGATAGCATTTGTAAATTAGACTTTGTGACACAGAAAATGCCTCTATGACGTAGCAAATATCGTCATTAGATGAACTTGGACTTACTATATGACGTCTTTTGTGACGTACAACTTTTTATTGTCACTAAGTCGAAGTGCCTAAAACATAATGTCATAAATTGGATAATATAATGACATTATGACCTATTGTCATACTAAATACGTCAAAAAATCACACATTTCTTGTAGTGAATGCTTTTGTTGGAAGTCGACCTTGGTACTAGCATGTATTTGAAATAAGATTAATGTTAGTTTCAAATTACTTTGCTTCCGCTACTTTTTAATTTAAGTTGTAATAACTATGTTGAACTCCGATGTATATTGAATTACTTGTGAAATGGTTGTAACATGTGACTTGTTATGTTGAATCACTACGATCTTGGCTTGTATGTTGGTTGGTTTGAAATCCCTCGTGATTTCATTGGACTACCAGAGTTATATGGGCTCAAGTGCGAGAATTTGATCACTTTAGTGATTGTTTTTGTACTTGTGCTCTTATAATTTGGACGGTTCCATTACACGCTGTTAGGCTAGACGCTCGCATACTACTTACTGCTTTACTTTCACTACGCATTATATCTGTGATGTGATGCTTGGTGAAGGAATAACGTGAGTGGATAAGGCACGTGGTGCTGATAACATGGTAAAACTCGATAATGAACTTGGGGAGATCTTGGTGTGCATCTTAGGTGTGTGGTGAGGGTTGAGTTGATCGGATAGAATCCTACGACGAGTCTTTGGGGCAAGTCATGCCGAAGGGGTGCGACCTGGGCATCCCTTGTGAGAGGTACTTGTGGTGGGTGCATGTGTGAGCAGACGGGGTGTTGGTTATCCCCAGTGGAGGTGCCATTGAGGCATGGGGTGTTGGTTATCCCCTTGAGAAGATATCCTCTCTGGTCCCCCTAAGGACTGGTATGTCTTGAGAACTAGAACCATGGGACCCTTCGTGCACACCACTCGCTCTTGATGGGCGGGAGACGATTACCCGACTAACTAGGACGGTGCCACTACTACTAGGTTGGAAGGTGATAGTGTAGGAAGGTACGGGCATGGGGGCCCACACGCTCCTAAGATAGTGTAGTGACCTTGGGGGCCCAGTACTATGTCTCATAGTCTCAGCGTTTCGGTGGACTCCGGGGTGGCCCAGGGCTAAGTGGTAGGGTGGTACCATACCGATTGGGAGGTAGCCGGCATCAGCCTAGGCGGGGCACCGCCGATGATGGCGATCTTATGGATTTCTAGGTGTACACGCTCTGCAGACTTGATTGATCTATACGTATAGCCACGTCCACGGATATGGACATTCCTATGACCTACGCTTCACTTGATTAGAGAGAGGAGTCCTTTCTACCTTCCCCCTGGGTTTGGTGTTGGATCCGGCTTTGGCCGTTGAGGCAAGGTACAAGTGGGAGTCAACCTTGCTGCCTAGAGAGAGAGAGTGAGATGAGATGAGATGATGTGAGGTGAGATGAGATGAGATGTGTGTTTGGAATGGGAGAACGTGTGGATGAGATGGGTTAAAACTTGATGAACTATTATTATAAAATCTTGTTGAACTTGCATAGGAAACCTATAGCTATATATAAGACTTTTCATCTACCCTTGCATTCCACTTACCACAAAGCATACGCAAAAGCATAGGGTGGGAGACAATGGCTAGTACAAATCGTACTGATAGATTTTGGACAGGTTTGGACAAAATCTACGATGACCATGAGGACTTGGATTAGGAGTAGATGGTCTCATGCCTATGCTCAAGTGTGGTTGAGAAGATGGAGTCTACGCCCGCTGACATTCTATGCCAACTCTGATGACTACCGTGAAGGAGGAGCCTTCACCCGCCGATGCGCTACAACGACTCTAATGAAGATGTGTGTGCATTTCCGCTAGATTAATCGATGTAATAGGTGTGTTAGCTGTAATAGAACCGACCAAATTATAAGAGCACAAGTACAAAAACAAGCGCCGAAACGCTCAAATTTTTGAACTTGAGCCCATATAATCCCGGTAGACAATCGAAACCACGAAGGATTTCAAACCAACTCTTTTACAACCAAGATCACATCATTCAACATACACATCACACGTTACATTTCACAAGTAGAGCAGAAGTTCACTTGCAACACATGGAGTCGCAATTATTACAAACTGAGTTCATAAAGTAGCGGAAGCATAACACACACATTAGTTCACGTACTACTACCAGTATTACAGATCACCATCCCACAAAAGCATTAAGGAAAGGAACTAACAAACGATCACGCCTGAGTGATCTAGTCCTCGTCACCCACGGGATGGAGACAGGTCTTGCAGAAGCCCTGATAAAGCATGTCATCTGCAACAGGAGGGAATAAACCCTGAGTACGGGAATGTACTCAGCTAGACTTACCCGTCGAAATGTAAAATAAGAGACACCAAGGATCATGCAAGGCTTTCATAAGTAGAGCTGGCTCACATTACCTTTTGCGGAAAAGCATAAGTAATTTAAACTCTTTTAACCTGTACTAGCATTTATTTTTAGCATTAACCTGTCATCTATCTTAGCACCTGTACTAAACAATCACTTGATTAAAGTCAAACAATAATATTATTATATCCATAGCAGGTATAAAATTGCGGCAACATTATATCATTCACTTAACCATCTGTTCAATTTAATGAGATCTACGTTTTCTGCTGCTCAAGTCAAGTGCTCACTAACCGGGAGCGATGGCGATTCAAATCGAATTCCTATCCAGCTGGAGGGGTATTTCTAACACTCACCACACAGGCCCCTGCCAGGGTCGCACAAGCCACCTTTCGTATGATTCAGGAGTCACGGGTTCGAATGATGCCGCATCCCCAAGGGTGACACTCTGCCAGGTGCTAGGGACTCTAACCCCCCCCCCTTGGTCTCACACCAATGTCCCCAAGCACAACGTTTCTCTCCTCCAAGATGCGACCTACCATTCGACTCCCGACCTGAACCGAATTACTCTGCTTCGCGGTCAGAACGACTTATTCGGCCAACTAAGTGTTAGACTGCGTTCAACATGACTCAAGGACGTACAGCGAATCGGTCCTTAAACGACTCAGACGGGCATAGCTCTGCACCCAAGACGTGAAGTGTCTTGCGGCTGCACTATCGAACTCCCGCCCGGTCTCAAATTCATTTTAGGCATGGTTCCATCCACGATAGACAACATAGCCACTCGTGACCCATTCCTATATCTCGCGAATGACCGGAAATCACCTGACTTCTACCGGACTAAACAGTGCTAAGCATTAACACGGGCCTAAACCTAATTTAGGGTTTAAGTATGATATCTGGACAAGGACAAGTGTAATGCAACAAGTGTTTTCATACAACTCCTACAACTTAATGCAGTAAACAAGTAAAAGTACTCAAGAATTATTTTTAAAACAATTAGGTCAGCATGCACCGAGGCTTGCCTTTCAGAAAAGAGGACGGGCAGTGATCTGGGCACTCCTTCGCCGGCTAGATCCTCGGACTCCCTCGGCTGCTCCTGGTCCTCCTCCGGAACCGTTCCCTCGAACTCGAGGAGTGTCAACCCCTCTGGTACACCTATTGCATGAATGCACAATAAATCTCATGGATGCATAATGAATGCAATATGCTCGGAATGGAATGCATTGTAGCAATTTAATTATTCTATTCAAGTTACTTCAATATTACGTGCAAATCTCTTCTCCAGTGGAGAAGTACTTACCTAATCTACACAACCTAATGTACAAATGTTCCTCTTCAGTTAAGGCCCTAACACCTAGAAATCACAAGAACAATATCACTTAGGTTACCAACAACAAATCATCAGATATCATAACAACATAATCAGGACAGCAGCTACGTATTCTTATTACAACTGGAGATTCCCAAATCCTAAAGGCATGATACAAGACAATCTGGAAAGCTTATAAAATACCCTATAATTCATTTTCAGACCTTAACACTTAATTCCAAAGTTTACCTAGTCGAAATTCCAAAGTTCCAGAAATCTGTCCTCTCCAAACAGAGAGCAGTCATTTCTGGATAGCCACTTTAAACAGCTATAACTCCTAGATTACTAGGACAAATGTCATAAAATTTTGACACAAGCTAGATTAACCAGTTTACTACCACTTTGGTATTCACAAGTTTCCCAGCAAACAATTTTATTAAGGGTCAAACCCAAAAATGCTACTAGCTGTTCAGAAAACCTAGAAATATAAAGACTAAATATTTATTTATGTGTCAAACTTCCTCTATGACTAGACCATTGATACCAATAGTTCACACATATCATAAAAACACCAGAAAGTAAGGTGTGACACCCTAGAACATTTATTTTCACCCTTTTCTTAATTTACTTAATTAATTAAGTGGAAAATTAAACCTATATGCAAACTGCTTGTAAACTTCTACAAAAATTACAGGAGACTCTTTGACCTAAAAATAGGCTACTGTAAAAATTTTAACTAAAAGTTTTCACAGAAACTCCCTACACAAAATTCACAAGCCAAAAAGGCTGATTTTTACATAAATAGGAAATCACATTGAAAAGTATCAAACAACAAAATTTATATTTTTCCTAGTACCATTCTAACCTAGGAACAACACTCCCAAAATTTTGCCTTTACTGGAACTCTAGAAAAATTATGAAAATTCATTCAAGTATCTCCTAATATAAAATGACAACATCATAACATGAAAACTACTCAAGCAATAGGATCCAAACTTTTACCAGGGCTAGCTTATGCACAAAATAGCCTACTCACCAATTTTCATAATTTTTAGGACAACAGAACTCCAGTTATTCATATAACAAGTTTATATCCAATTTAAGACACATTTCAAAACCCCAATTAATCCTTCTAGAAAATAAACATCACATACCTATTTGGTATTTTTCTTAAATACTACACTTCATGCAGAGCCCAACAAAATTTAAATCATAATTTTTGAGCAAGTAAAACCCTAGATATGAAATTCCTAAACATCATCTAAATCTATGAAATATAACTCAGAAATCAACCCTAGCTACAGTACTGGGCCGGCCCGACTCGCCAGCGCGGACCAGCCAGCGCGCGGCCTGACCCGATTCCCGCCCGCGCGCGTGCGTCTGCCAGGAGGGACCCGCTGTCAGCGAGAGAGGGACAGGGGAGCGGCGAGCCGAGAGCTCCGGCGAGCGGATTCACGCCGCCGGCGGCTCCTCTGACCAAGCCGAGCACACCATCGTGCTCTCCACACAAAACCGCACCTAGGCATGCACTTTTCCCCAATGCTACCGCACCAGAGCACCCGTGCCGATGGTGAGGGCGGATGGCAGCGAATGCGTGGCGGTACGCCGGCGAGCTCCGGGCGCTAGATGGCCGGCAGAGGGGTGCACCCGCTTCCTGGAACCCTGGCGAACCTTCCAAGGCTACGCAAATGGATTGGGATGGAGTGGAGCAGCTTGGCCGCGTGAGCACCTGGCCGTCGACCATGGCGTGGCAGTGCACGGCCGTGTTCCGGCTCGACCGGACCGGGACTGGTGGTAGCGTCAACACCCGAGCATCTAGGTGTGATGGGGAAGAGGGGACGTGAGCGAGGGAAGGCGGAGGAGTGCGGTGCGGTGCTGGCCACGGTGACCCTAACCACGGCGGAGCTCCGGTGGCATTTGGGACGGGCGGAGGTGGCAATGCGGCTCACCTTAGGCTCGATTGAAGTCACGGGTTGGTCGAGGAGGTGCAGGGCAGTGTGGCGGAGTGAGGGGCGTGATTTGATTTGGCCGGTAGGAATGCGGTGGCGAGCTCTCACGGCTGCGGCAAGGCACGCGGCGGCGATGCGGCTCGGTGCGTCCGCCTGAGCGCGGGAGGAGCGAGCGAGAGAGAGAGAGCAGAGGCGTGAATGAGGTTGGGGCGGCATCGTGGCGATGTAGGGGTTCGTCCGGACCTGACCGGTGGGGCCACGGCCGGCGTACGGCTGCCACCGCGCGGCCACGCGTCGATGACGGCCTGTGGCCGGTCGGCCACGCTGCCCTGATAGACTGAAATGAAGCCGACGTTTAGTGACTAATAGAGCAAGTTTGACGCTGATTAACTCCTAATCCAGCTCGAGTTAGCAGAAGATGATAATACCAAAATGGTAGAGCTACATGAGGGCTACAATTTTGTCAATTGGCTCAAGGACTGGTTCAGCCTGGTTTTTGAGTTACATGGTGGTGAAGTGGGGTTCAGTGAAACGGTTTACAGTTTAACACTTAGCCAAAATGGCTAAGTCACAAAAAAGCTTCCAAGACTGACTTGTGGGCCATTTTTTACCATGTTCTGGTCATTTTCATGAGATGGCCATATTAGAACTTTTGTTCCTTATGAAATTATCTACAACTTTGCTTAAGGTTGCTCCTCCATGCAAGATTTCTAAGCTAGACTTTTTAGTTGGTCAAACCAGATCATTTTAGGGGTCCAAACTTAGTCAACAACATTTGGAAGGGCAATTTGGTAATTTTGGTCAACATGAACATTGCTCCACTACTTACCCTAAATGTAATTAAGGTGTTATAAGACCTAATTAGCCACTCTACACATTGGTTGCACAAAACTCCTAGTGTCACATACTTTGAAACAAGCAAATCAAGATTTCACCCAATGTTGCAAGATCATGTTGCACATGTTGCATGAGTGTGTTGCATAGCACTTGCTAATCATGTTACACTAAAGTGGTTGGCATGTCAAAAAGGAAGTTGCACATATGGTACTTGTGTTTTGCACACTACTCACCTCTTAATACACATGAAATATAAACACATGTTGCAATGTTTCGAAAGCATGTTTCACATATTATAAGCTCATGCATGAAATGAATGATGCTCACACTCATGAATGAGATGATTAATGTTAATGCTTATGAAATGCAATGCAATTAAGGAAGCCAAACACCTAGGGTGTTACAGCCCTCCCCCTTATAAAAATCTCGTCCCGAGATTTGGAAAGCGTACCATTGTTGATAGAATTCCTTATAACCATCACGTAAATAGTCTTCTCGCTCCCACGTAGCATCACTCTCACTACCCTGATTACTCCACATTACTTTATACCACTTGACCACTCGACTTCTAGTTACCCGTTCTTGAGTGTCAATCACACGGACTGGCTTTTCTTCGTAAGTTAAATCGGATTCTAGCCTGATATCTCCTAATGGAACTCTTTCTTCCGGAACTCAAAGACATTTCTTTAACTAGGATACACGGAAAACATTGAAAATGGCGCTCATTTCCGGAGGTAACTGGATCTTATATGCGACGGCACCACTCTTTCCTATGATCTGGAAAGGACCCACGTATCTTGGTGCAAGCTTCCGCTTCACACCAAAACATTATACACTCTTCATAGGGGAAACTTTCAGATATACGAAGTCTCCAACTTCAAACTCGATCGG
Source organism: Saccharum hybrid cultivar R570 (assembly GCA_038087645.1). Classification (NCBI taxonomy): domain Eukaryota; kingdom Viridiplantae; phylum Streptophyta; class Magnoliopsida; order Poales; family Poaceae; genus Saccharum; species Saccharum hybrid cultivar. The sequence continues at coordinate 7,216,285 of JAQSUU010000038.1, forward strand.
TTTTCTACGGCGATCAACGTAACTTTTCTGTCTAGCTTGAGCTGCAGCCATATGGATCTTGATGGTACGAACTTGTTCCTCAGCTTCCTTGACAAAATCAATACCGTAATACCTTCTCTCACCAGCTTCTATCCAATTTAGTGGGTTCTACACTTACGACCGTATAATGCTTCGAATGGGGCCATCTTAATGCTCTCTTGATAACTATTATTATATGAAAACTCAGCTAGAGGCAACCATTTCTCCCATGAACCCTTGGACGAAATAACACAAGCCCGTAACAGGTCTTCCAAGATTTGGTTGACTCGTTCAGTCTGACCTGATGTCTAGGGGTGATAAGCAGAGCTTCTCACTAACTTGGTACCCAGAAGATGGTGCAAGTGATCCCAAAAATGAGCAGTGAACTATGGACCACGGTCAGAAACGATAGTACGAGGTATCCCATGGAGCCAGACTATTTGATTGAAGTATAACTCAGCATAGTCAGTAGGACGATAGTCTACTCGGACAGGAATGAAGTGAGCCGACTTGGTTAAATGATCTACAATTACCCAAATCGAGTTATGGTTCTTGACAGTAGGAGGAAGTCCAACAATGAAATCCATGCTTATCTCTTCCCATTTCCAACCTAGGATAGAAAGTGGTTGAAGCAATCCAGCTTTCATGTGCACAGCCTTCACCCTACAGCAGGTGTCACACCTGGCAACATATGCAGCTATTTCTTTCTGCATTTTGGTCCACCAATAGTATGGCTTCAAATCATAATACATCTTATTGCTACCAGGATGGATGGACAACTTAGAGGAGTGTGCTTCAGACAAGATCTGATTTCTAAGCTCTTGGTCCTTAGGCACAACTAACCTATCTTTGAACCATAGTACACCCTCTTCATCTACCCTGAACTGTGTAGTTTCTGGCTCTTTCATCTTACGCTTGATGTGGAATATACTAGTGTCAGTCTTTTGAAGCTCAATAATTCTACTCTTGAGAGTGCAACTGACAGTGACGTTGTACAGAATTGCTGGGTGTAGAAGGTGAGATAGATGAAAATAACTTTCCACTAAGGAGTGACAATGAGACTTACGGCTTAAAGCATCGGCAACCACATTTGCCTTGCCAGGATGGTAGTGCACTTGGAGATTATAATCTTTAATCAACTCAAGCCATCTTCTTTGACGCATATTCAACTCGGGTTGGGTGAAGATATATTTGAGGCTTTTATGGTCAGTATAGATATTGCAAACATTGCCCAATAGATAGTGCCGCCAGGCTTTCAAAGCATGAACAACTACAGCGAGTTCTAAGTCATGCGTTGGATAATTCACCTCATGCTTCCGAAGTTGTCGAGAGGTATATGCAATTACTCTGCCTTCCTGCATCAGAACACCTCCCAAACCTATGCCTGAGGCATCACAATACACATCAAAAGGTTTCTTGATATCTGATTGCGTCAAAACCGGAGCTGAGGTTAGGAGAGTTCGCAGTTTGTGAAAAGCCGCATCACACTCAGGAGTCCAGACAAACCTGGTGTCTTTTTGCAGCAGCCGAGTCATTGGCTTGACTATTTTTGAGAAATCCGGGATGAAGCGACGATAATAGCCAGCCAAACCAAGAAAACTCTGACCCTCGTGAACCGAGATAGGAGCCTTCTAGTTCAGTACTTCTTGTACCTTGGCGGGATCCACCATAATTCCTCCATCGGACAACACATGCCCAAGGAAAGGTACTTCTCGAAGCCAGAATTCACACTTACTGAACTTTGCATATAGTTGTTGTTCCTGCAGTCTCGTGAGGACTATACACAAATGTTTAGCGTGATCTTCCTCATTCTCATAATATACCAAGATGTCATCAATAAATACCACCACAAACTTGTCCAATTCGGACATAAATACCGAATTCATCAAGTACATGAAGTGTGTGGGGGCGTTGGTCAAGCCGAAGGACATAACTAGATACTCATAAAGACCGTATCTGGTAGAGAAGGCGGTTTTTGGAACATCTTCCAGACGGATTTTAATTTGATGATAGCCAGATCTTAGATCGATCTTGGAGAAGACTTTAGCTTTAGACAACTGATCGAACAAGATGTCGATGCGTGGTAGAGGATACTTATTTTTGACAGTGACTGCATTTAGAGGTCTATAATCTACGCACATCCGCAACGACTGATCCTTCTTCTTTACAAAGATAGCAGGACATCCCCACGGAGACGAACTAGGACGAATCAGCACCTTCTTCAAAAGTTCATTCAACTGCACCTTAAGTTCAGCTAGTTCATTCGGAGGCATCCTATAGGGTCTCCTAGAGATAGGTGCCATGCTAAGCAATAACTCGATTTTAAACTCCACATCCCGATCCGGAGGTAGTCCCGGCAAATCATCGGGAAAACGTCAGGAAACTCACTCACTACGGGAATATCAGCTAATGTCTTTGCTTGCACTGCATGAACTTCACTAGAAAGGTCAATTTGCCTGGGAAGTTGCACTAGATAACCTTTCTGATCCATAGGATCTCTGAGCATAACTACCCGGGTGGATGTATCAATGAGTACCCCATTCTGACTCATCCAATTCATGCCCAAAATAACATCTATGCCTAATCCAGGCAAAACCACTAAGGTAAGCGAGTACTTTCGTCCTTCTATTTCAAACTCTAGATCTCTTACTACTTGATTTGTGGAAATATTCCCACTCGCCGCTCTAATGCAATAACCCTCATCTTCAACAGTATGCAATTTGTGTGCAAACTTCAATACAAACATAGGACTGATAAAGGAATGTGAAGCACCTGAATCAAATAGCACCACTGCAGAATATTGGTCAACTAGGAACTTACCAGCAGTGACTACCTCACCAGATGGAATTTCTTCAATACTATTATAATGAACATTCCCCTGACAACCACCTTGATTGGTATTCTTCTTAGGATATAGACAATTCCTAGACCAATGACCTGGTTTGTTGCAGTTCTGGCAAGGCATATTGCTAGGAGGGACACTGGAGCTGCCTTGGCTAGAATTACCCTTTGGCAGAGCCACTGTATATGCCTTGCGAAACCCAGTCTTCACTTGCGCCTTCTTTTGCGAGGGACGAAACTTAGCACTTGTGGCAGGAGGGCGAGGAGGAGCCCTCGGGGCAGCTGGAGCTCGGGACTATGAAGCGCCTGCCTCAAGTGACCTCTTGCGGCTCTTAGAAGCAGCATAGATAGAGTTATTGTTCTCTTGAGTCAGAGCATCACTGATAAAATCATTGAAAGTAGCACATTTGCTAGTGCCCATGCTTTTCATCAGCTTTGGACCGAGGCCATGCTTGAAGCTAGCAATCTTCTTAGCATTAGTATCTACAAACTCAGTCGCATACCTTGCAAGATTGTTAAAGGCTTGCAGGTAGTCCGTCAAACTCATATTGCCCTGGGTTAACCTCATGAACTCAGTGTGCTTTATAGCCATCAAACCTAGAGGAATGTAGTTCCCACGGAAAGCCATTTTAAACTGGTCCCAAGTGATCGGGACATTAGGAGGCAACGTGGAGCGGTAGTGACTCCACCAGATACCAGCCGGGCCATGCAGTTGGTGGGAAGCATACTCAGTTTTAAGCTCCTCAATCAGACGAAGCAGACGAAACTTCTGCTCAATGGTATTCAACCATTCATCAGCTTGCAGAGGTTCCTCCGCCTCCTTAAAGAGCGGGGGCTTGGTATCTAGAAACTCCTTAAAATCACTATGCTGGTTTGGTGCCGGTCCCTGATGACCCTGGCAAGCATCCCGGTCGACCAGCTGGCGCATAGCTTCAGCTAACATGCGCTGACCTTCAACCACCGTTTGCATCAATTCTGCCAGAGTGGGTGGTGGAGGAGGGGGTGGTTGTTCCTCATCCCCAACGCCACGACCACGACGGAGGTTGTACGCCATCTGCAAAATACATAGCCAATGAGCACTGACAATGTGGGAAATTTGTAGATGAATGGTGTAAATATGCCAACTGATTTCATTAAAAATGAATTCACAAACAATCGAGGCACAGTAATTCATCACAACCACACGAACCCATCAAGTGCATCAATTGACACAATTATGAGATGGTCATAACAACAAGATATATTCAGATGAAAAGATGGAATTTATTAAAGGCTCACATGTAGGGAGCACAAACGTGACTGGACAGGTTACATTGATATCATAGAATTTTGACCTTACGTAACGGGTGTCCGGATTAACTCTAAGCTTCTAGCCAACTAGGAAGGCTAACCAAGAAATGACCACAAGAAGACATCCCATGGGTAGAGTTCCATGGTGGATCATGACTAGCCACCTCGATACTAGCGCGTGCCAAGCAGCACAACCTTATGTCGTGCGCCATAGGAGGCCCTCGATTTCATCACGGCACCGAAGGGTGCTAATCGTGACACCATCACCGAACACAACACAATACGACTTCCAATTGTGACCGAAATTTAACACGTTCAAACTAACATCCAGGATAACTTAGGGTTCGGTATTACATCCCAAAAGCTAAGTTATTACAAGCCTCACTCCCACACAAGGATGGCACAAAAGATAACTTCAGCATCATAGCTACGCGATGACTACTCTAAGCATCGTCCTCGGAGTCGGTGTCGAAGATCTCCCCGCCATCCTCATCACTAATAGGCTCTAACTCCTCATCTTCTTCTTCTTCTTCTTCTGGTGGAACATCCTGTGGCCCATTGACCTCCACGCCGTCATCGTCTTCTGCCATGAAGACTCCATAGCCCATCTCCTCATCCTCGTTATTGTCATGAGGAAGCAGAGGATTGAGCTGGTTGTTAAGGCGGTGCACTTCCTCATGAAGATTGTCATTGTATTCTTCTGTAGCTTCAATCTGTTGCTCAAGCTCCACCTGACAATCTCTCAGGACGTTCTCTTCGTGCCAGGCTTCATCCCGCTGGTTCATCACATGGACCAGCATGCGTTGACAGTTACGATTCACCACAGTCAACCTCTGGACCGCAAGTGTCTCCTGATCTCTGTCATGTATCACTTGCTCCAGCTGTTGCTGAGCCGCATTTCTAGCAGCAGTCACCTCAGCCAACTCGGCTCTCAACCTTTCCGCCTCGGTGGGCTCAGGGCAGGGCTCACGTGGAGCGAGCTGGTGACGAGGTGCCCTGCCTCTAGTGGACTTGCGAGCGGTTCTCTTGGTGCGAGCCATCTGTAGCAACAAGACATGACTTACAGTGAAGATAATTTAGGGGATACGAAATTTAATTTAGTCAAGACCAACGAAATTTTTAAGGCTAGAGTAAAATGCAATGTATGACATCAATTAACATGATGCATGCACGTTCCGTACGCCCTCTCACCCTAGTAGAATCATAAACTTCTAACGCTAGGCGGTGGCATACATACGTTCTCTCATATAGGCGAAACTATCGGTCTACTCATTTGCGCTGTTAGTGTACCTGCAGAAAATCTCATTTCAGCCCAACAGTTTCCCAATATAAGCACACAAGTAAGCAGTAAACTAAATACTTTCCATATACACATCCCTGATGTATATACTTCAGTATCACAACTACCCGACAGATATATCCCAATTAAGTACCTTCATAATTACATGGTTTAAACATGTAAGTATGCAAGTAACCACAACTACTCTCCCCTAGACCGCCGATTGGACGATCATGCTCTCACAGCTCACACTTACCAGAGCGTCGAGGTGTTTGATCCATACATTACCACCCAAGAGGATAGTATCCATACAATATCACGCCGTATGGACGATGAAACAAAAAAAACAAGACCCCCCAAGTTAGTCTTTTTAATAAGCCACCTAAGAGTCCTTATTTGGGCTAAGGGATGTGATCACTGGCATACTTATAGAAATAATTTTCAGATTTTTAACACTTTTCGCAAACAAACCCTTTTGTTTTCAAATACACGTATGATGTGTTTAATATTGAATTCTGCTCTGGTACCAGCTGTAATAGAACCGACCAAATTATAAGAGCACAAGTACAAAAACAAGCGCCGAAACGCTCAAATTTTTGAACTTGAGCCCATATAATCCCGGTAGTCAATCGAAACCACGAAGGATTTCAAACCAACTCTTTTACAACCAAGATCACATCATTCAACATACACATCACACGTTACATTTCACAAGTAGAGCAGAAGTTCACTTGCAACACACGGAGTCACAATTATTACAAACTGAGTTCATAAAGTAGCGGAAGCATAACACACGCATTAGTTCACGTACTACTACCAGTATTACAGATCACCATCCCACAAAAGCATTAAGGAAAGGAACTAACAAACGATCACGCCCGAGTGATCTAGTCCTCGTCACCCACGGGATGGAGACAGGTCTTGCAGAAGCCCTGATAAAGCATGTCATCTGCAACAGGAGGGAATAAACCCTGAGTACGGGAATGTACTCAGCTAGACTTACCCGTCGAAATGTAAAATAAGAGACACCAAGGATCATGCAAGACTTTCATAAGTAGAGCTGGCTGACATTACCTTTTGCGGAAAAGCATAAGTAATTTAAACTCTTTTAACCTGTACTAGCATTTATTTTTAGCATTAACCTGTCATCTATCTTAGCACCTGTACTAAACAATCACTTGATTAAAGTCAAACAATAATATTATTATATCCATAGCAGGTATAAAATTGCGGCAACATTATATCATTCACTTAACCATCTGTTCAATTTAATGAGATCTATGTTTTCTGCTGCTCAAGTCAAGTGCTCACTAACCGGGAGCGATGGCGATTCGAATCGAATTCCTATCCAGCTGGAGGGGTATTTCTAACACTCACCACACAGGCCCCTGCCAGGGTCGCACAAGCCACCTTTCGTACGATTCAGGAGTTGCGGGTTCGAATGATGCCGCATCCCCAAGGGTGACACTCTGCCAGGTGCTAGGGACTCTAACCCCCCCTTGGTCTCACGCCAATGTCCCCAAGCACAACGTTTCTCTCCTCCAAGATGTGACCTACCATTCGACTCCTAGCCTGAACCGAATTACTCGGCTTCGCGGTCAGAACGACTTATCCGGCCAACTAAGTGTTAGACTGCGTTCAACATGACTCAAGGACGTACAACGAATCGGTCCTTAAACGACTCAGACAGGCATAGCTCCGCACCCAAGACGTGAAGTGTCTTGCGGCTGCACTATCGAACTCCCGCCCGGTCTCAAATTCATTTTAGGCATGGTTCCATCCACGATAGCCAACATAGCCACTCGTGACCCATTCCTATATCTCGCGGATGACCAGAAATCACCCGACTTCTACCGGACTAAGCAGGGCTAAGCATTAACACGGGCCTAAACATAATTTAGGGTTTAAGTATGACATCTGGACAAGGACAGGTGTAATGCAACAAGTGTTTCCATACAACTCCTACAACTTAATGTAGTAAACAAGTAAAAGTACTCAAGAATTATATTTAAAATAATTAGGTCAGCATGCACCGGGGCTTGCCTTTCAGAAAAGAGGACGGGCGGTGATCTGGGCACTTAGGTAGGTCGTCTGCGGGCACTCCTTCGCCGGCTGGATCCTCGGACTCCCACGGCTGCTCCTGGTCCTCCTCTGGAACCGTTCCCTCGAACTCAAGGAGTGTCACCCCCTCTAGTACACCTATTGCATGAATGCACAATAAATCTAATGGATGCATAATGAATGCAATATGCTCGGAATGGAATGCATTGCAGCAATTTAATTATTCTATTCAAGTTACTTCAATATTACGTGCAAATCTCTTCTCTGGTGGAGAAGTACTTACCTAATCTACACAACCTAATGTACAAATGTTCCTCTTCAGTTAAGGCCCTAACACCTATAAATCACAAGAACAATATCACTTAGGTTACCAACAACAAATCATCAGATATCGTAACAACATAATCTGGACAGCAGCTACATATTCTTATTACAACTGGAGATTCCCAAATCCTAAAGGCATGATACAAGACAATATGGAAATCTTATAAAATACCCTATAATTCATTTTCAGACCTCAACACTTAATTCCAAAGTTTACCTAGTCGAAATTCCAAAGTTCCAGAAATCTGTCCTCTTCAAACAGAGAGCAGTCATTTCTGGATAGCCACTTTAAACAGCTATAACTCCTAGATTACTAGGCCAAATGTCATCAAATTTTGACACAAGCTAGATTAACCAGTTTACTGCCACTTTGGTATTCACAAGTTTCCCAGCAAACAATTTTATTAAGGGTCAAACCCAAAAATGCTACTAGCTATCCAGAAAACCTAGAAATATGAAGACTAAATATTTATTTATGTGTCAAACTTCCTCTATGACTAAACCAATGATACCAATAGTTCACACATATCATAAAAACACCAGAAAGTAAGGTGTGCCACCCTAGAACATTTATTTTCACCCTTTTCTTAATTTACTTAATTAATTAAGTGGAAAATTAAACCTATATGCAAACTGCTTGTAAAATTCTACAAAAATTACAGGAGACTCTCTGACCTAAAAAGAGGCTACTGTAAAAATGTTAACTAAAATTTTTCACAGAAACTCCCTACACCAAATTCACAAGCCAAAAAGGCTGATTTTTGCATAAATAGGAAATCACATTGAAATGTATCAAACAACAAAATTTATATTTTTCCTAGTACCACTCTAACCTAATAACAACACTCCCAAAATTGTGCCTTTACTGGAACTCTAGAAAAATTATGAAAATTCATTCAAGTATCTCCTAATATAAAATGACAACATCATAACTTGAAAACTACTCAACCAATAAGATCCAAACTTTTACCAGAGCTAGCTTATGCACAAAATAGCCTACTCACCAATTTTCATAATTTTTGGGACAACAGAACTCCAGTTATTCATATAACAAGTTTATATCCAATTTAAGACACATTTCAAAACCCCAATTAATCCATCCAGCAAATAAACATCACATACCTATTTCGTATTTTTATTAAATACTACACTTCATGCAGAGCCCAACAAAATTTAAATCATAATTTTTGAGCAAGTAAAACCCTAGATATGAAATTCCTAAACATCATCTAAATTTGTGAAATATAACTCAGAAATCAACCCTAGCTACAGTACTGGGCCGGCCCGACTCGCCAGCGCGCGGCCTGACCCGATTCCCGCCCGCGCGCGTGCGTCTGCCAGGAGGGACCCGCTGTCAGCGAGAGAGGGACAGGGGAGCGGCGAGCCGAGAGCTCCGGCGAGCGGATTCACGCCGCCGGTGGCTCCTCTGACCAAGCCGAGCACACCACCGTGCTCTCCACACAAAACGGCACCTAGGCATGCACTTTTCCCCAATGCTACCGCACCAGAGCACCCGTGCCGACGGTGAGGGCGGACGGCAGCGAACGCGTGGCGGTACGCCGGCGAGCTCCGGTCACTAGATGGCCGGCAGAGGGGTGCACCCGCTTCCTAGAACCCTGGCGGACCTTCCGACGCTACGCAAATGGATTGGGATGGAGTGGAGTAGCTTGGCCGCATGAGCACCTGGCTGTCATCCATGGCGTGGCAGTGCGCGGCCGTGTTCTAGCTCGACTGGACCAAGACTGGTGGTAGCGTCAACACCCGAGCATCTAGGTGTGATGGGGAAGAGGGGATGTGAGCGAGGGAAGGCGGAGGAGTGCGGTGCGGTGCTGGCCACGGTGACCCTAACCACGGCGGAGCTCCGGTGGCATTTGGGACGGGCGGAGGCGATAATGCGGCTCACCTTAGGCTCGATTGAAGTCACGGGTTGGTCGAGGAGGTGCAGGGCAGTGTGGCGGAGTGAGGGGCGTGATTTGATTTGGCCGGTAGGAATGCGGTGGCGAGCTCTCATGGCTGCGGCAAGGCACACAGCGACGATGCGGCTCAGTGCGTCCGCCTGAGCGTGGGAGGAGCGAGAGAGAGAGAGCAGAGGTGCGAATGAGGTTGGGGCGGCATCGTGGCGATGTAGGGGTTCGTCTGGACCTGACCGGTGGGGCCACGGCCGGCGTACGGCTGCCACCGCGTGGCCACGCGTCGACGACGGCCTGCGGCCGGTCGGCCACGCTGCCCTGACAGACTGAAATGAAGCCGACGTTTAGTGACTAACAGAGCAAGTTTGACGTTGATTAACTCCTAATCCAGCTCGAGTTAGCAGAAGATGATAATACCAAAATGGTAGAGCTACATGAGGGCTACAATTTTGTCAATTGGCTCAAGGACTGGTTCGGCCTGGTTTTTGAGTTACATGGTGGTGAAGTGGGGTTCAGTGAAACGGTTTACAGTTTAACACTTAGCCAAAATGGCCAAGTCACAAAAAAGCTTCCAAGACTGACTTGTTGGCCATTTTTGACCATGTTCTGTCATTTTCATGAGATGGCCATATTAGAACTTTTGTTCCTTATGAAATTCTCTACAACTTTGCTTAAGGTTGCTCCTCCATGCAAGATTTCTAAGCTAGACTTTTTAGTTGGTCAAACCAGATCACTTTAGGGGTCCAAACTTAGTCAACAACATTTGGAAGGGCAATTTGGTAATTTTGGTCAACATGAACATTGCTCCACTACTTACCCTAAATGTAATTAAGGTGTTATAAGACCTAATTAGCCACTCTACACATTGGTTGCACAAAACTCCTAGTGTCACATACTTTGAAATAAGCAAATCAAGATTTCACCCAATGTTGCAAGATCATGTTGCACATGTTGCATGAGTGTGTTGCATAGCACTTGCTAATCATGTTACACTAAAGTGGTTGGCATGTCTAAAATGGAAGTTGCACATATGGTACTTGTGTTTTGCACACTACTCACATCTTAATACACATGAAATATAAACACATGTTGCAATGTTTCGAAAGCATGTTTCACATATTAGAAGCTCATGCATGAAATGAATGATGCTCACACTCATGAATGAGATGATTAATGTTAATGCTTATGAAATGCAATGCAATTAAGGAAGCCAAACACCTAGGGTGTTACAACCAGTGTTGTAAAGCCTTGTAACTTGTAATTCTATGATGTATGGCTATGATGTCAGCTGATAATTGATAATGTGATGGATTGCTCTCATGATCTACTACATTATAAATCGTATTTGTGGATTTTCCCTTCGTGGAAAATCGAGATCGTTTCACTTATCCTCGGTATCCTTAACCACAACCTTGCCTCCTCTGCTCCACCACCGCTAGCGCCTAGGGTTGCTTGCCCTCACTCTTCCACCGCTGGTAGAGCCCCCACCCCTCCGCCTCCACATCCTCATGGAGACGTGGTGCCACTCGAACGTCATCCACACCTACATGGAAAGTCTCGTCAAGCATGGTCTTCTCCCTTCGAGGACTAAGGCATTGGAGTGGATCATACCCAGTGATGAGGAGGTGTCGGTGCTGTCGGATGGCTACGTTGTCTCCTTCATCCCCTTCCATGAGCATGGGCTCACGGCTCCCCCCCCATCGATTCCTCTGAGGGCTGCTGCATCATTACAAAATTGAGCTACAACATTTGAACCCTAACAGGATTCAGCACATCACGGCCTTTGTCATGCTATGTGAGGGGTATTTGGGGATCGAGCCCCACTTTGAGTTGTGGAAGTACTTCTTTGCCTGCTCTCTACAAAAGAAGAGGGAGAAGAACAAGGCAGAGCTATCGGTACTGATGGGGTGTGTGAGCATCCATCTCCAGGGCGATCGGGTGGCTAGGTACATCCCCATTGCGCTCACAAAATCCAACAAGGGGTGGCACAAGCTATGGTTCTATCTGAAGAATGATGCCACCGCCCCCCTATCGATCTTCTTCGGCTGCCTGATCGAGGAGGTGCCACTAGAGTGGGGATACGAACCCGTCGAGAAGAAGAAGCGGAGGTTGCATGACCTCCTCGATGCTATCGCACTCTTGAGGAGTGGCGGCGTTCGTGGGGCCAGCGTCATCGAGGCGTACCACACGATAGGGGTGGCATCGCTAATGGCGCACACCCTCTCGCTCTACGAGGTGATGCCCGATGTGCCACTCGAGGGGATGGTGCTCGCCTAGGGACCATACCACAATAGTGATATCGAGCAGCGCATCAAGGAGGTGATGGATGTGCTTGATGACACGTTCAAGTTCTCGATTCTGGGGCATCCCGTGATGTGCCCGGACATGGGCTTCATCGATTTAGTAGTTCTCTTCCTAGTTTTTTCTCCTGGCCAACTCTTCATTGCCGTTTGATTCTGAGGACCAGAATTCACAGCCTGGCCTCTTTGTTCGGACCTCCCATGCACCACTGCTAGAGGATGCAGCCATCAGGTAGGCGAACTATGCTGTGACCGAGAGGCAGAAGAAGGAGAAGGATGACAAGAAGAAGAAGAAGATGCAGAGGAAGCAGACGAGGCTGGACCAAAGAAGATGGCGCTAAGGGTTGGAGGAGGAAGAGGACAAGGAATAGGAAAAAGAGGAGGAGGAGGAGGAGGGAGCCTATAGCTCTGCGTCACCCATCCCATGGGTGGATTTGGCGGATGAGGAGGAGCCATCAGGTGGTGATGCGTCCCTAGGAGGTCCCTTCCCGTTGCACATCGGGGGGGGGGGGGGGTGCGCCCTCGGAGCTGATAGAGGCAGGTCACTTCGTACCATCTGAGCCCTCTGAGCAAAGGGACAGATCGAAGCAGCCATGTGCCAACAAAGCGCAGCTAGGGTTGGGCAAACCGGCCCCAAAACATCGTTGTCCAGTGGCACCAAGGTGAGTCAGGAGCTTCTCTGCTCCTTCGCTTCGATTGGATTTTATCATAAGCTAATTGTCTTGCCCCTTGTAGTGTTGGCGAATGTGGAACCCCCCTATAGCTTGCGCCAAGGAATACCCTCGCCCTCCAGTCGAGAAGCCAAGTGTCGGTCGATGCCGCGCTGAGCGGGAGTGGCGTTGGGACGGCCACGGTGTCCACCAGCGGAGTTCTATCGGTGGCAACGGTGGTGTCTGTGAAGGTGCGGATGGAGGAGGGTGTAACACCCTAGGTGTTTGGCTTCCACATTTGTAGTTGCATTTCATAAGCATGAGAATCATTCATCTCAATCATGCATTTGTTTGAACTGCAACATGAGTATGCAACATACTAAATTGTGCTTATTTCATATTTGTTGGCTTATGAAATGTGGTTGGTGCAACATGTAGATGTAACATGTGTGTCTCATACATTGAAACATGGCAATGTTGTTAAGTATAGCATGACAAGTTTAATTGTTGTAACAAGGGCTTGAAACATATGCAACATGGTAGTGAAACATTTTGGAGAAAATGCTTGTTTTGCTTGTTTCAACTTATGTGACACTTGGAAATATGTGTAGACAATGTGTGGAGTGGTTAATTATGTCCTATAACACCTTAACTACACTTAGGATAATTAGTGGAACCATGTTCATGTTGGCCAAAATGACCAAATTGCCCTCCTAAGTGATGTCAACTAGGTTTTGACCTCAAGAGTGCTTTCAATTGACCTTTTTAAAAAGTCCAGCTTAGATATCTTGCATGGAGGTGCACCCTTAAACAAAGTTGTATAGAATTTTATAGAGAACAAAAGTTGTAATATGGCCATCTCATGAAAATGAGCATAACACCCTTAGAAATGGCCCACAAGTCAGTAAAGGTGGCTGTTTTGGGACTTTGAATTATTGGTTAAGTCCTAACTGAAATGCAGTTGCAAAGTGACCTCCTTGGGAGCACTATATCTCTTAAACCAGGCCAAACCAGCTCAAGCTCCTATTGAAAAACTTGTAAATCTCTTGTCCCTCTACAACTTTGCTAACTACGGCTCACACTAGATCGGCCTGGATTAGGAGTAATGTGATGCCAAAGTTTCATGGTCAGTCACCTCATTCGGCTCTGATTCAGAATCTTTAACTCCTTCAGTGGTCGACCGGCCTCAGGCCGTGACCACCACGTGGGCATGCCATGGCAACCGTATGCCAACCGCGGCCCCACTGGTCAAGCCACAACATCCCTCAAGGCCACCACGCTGTCGACCGCTCGCCTCTCCCTTCATTTCCTCCTTCTTCCTCCCTTTGTGTCCTCGCCAAAGCGGAAAACTGAGCCGCCATTGTCGTCGCCAGCTCTGGCGAGCTCGCACGTGCTCACCACCACACCACCGCATCCCAAATCTAGCCAATAGCTCCACCCTGAACCCCTCTACCACCACACCACGCGCCCCGTCGAGCCACCATGCGCGACGGTGAGCCATCTCTGATGGCTCCGCCATTAGTGTAGCTAGGTCAATCAGTGTGGCTGGTGATGCTGGTCACTCGGGTGCCCTCGGTTTCGCCAGCTGGCTCACTGGTGGCAAGGTCACCGTCAGCCTCCTCCTCCGCTGTCTCTATGTCGCCGATGGGTGGGCCCTCCTTGTCAGGCACGCACGCGGGCGGGAGGCTGACATGGGCCGCGCAGGCCAAGTGGGCGGCGTTGGCCGAGTAAGCCGCGCGAGGCAGCGGGCCGTGCTGGCGTTATTATGCTGGCCCAGTAGTTGGTTTAGGGTTTTCATTTTTGTTTTTCCTTTTGTTATTTTCACAGATTGAATGCTAGTTTTGTAAAATCCATATCTCAAGAATCATATATCCAAATGAGGTGGTTCTAAGTTTGTTAGGTTCTATATAAAGTGTAATATTTAGGAAAATATAAAACATATATGTGCTACTTAAATTCTGGAAGAATTAAATTGGCATTTGAAATGTGTTTTAAAATGGATGCAAAATTGTTAATTTATAACATGAGTTCTAGTGCTCCAAAAATTATGAAATTTGGTGAGTGTACTGTTCTATGCGTATGCTAGCTCTGCTAAAAATTTGAATGCTATTGCTTGAGTAGTTTTCAGGTTATGCCTTTGTCATTTTATATTAGGAAGTACTTGAATGAATTTTCATAATTTTTCTATATGTCCATTAATCATGAAATTTTATGCAGTGTCCTAGTACCTTAGGATTGCTAGAAAAAATATTGTTTTTATTGTTTGATACTTTTCAATAGGATTTCTTAATTATGCCAGAATTAGCTTTGTTGGCTTGTGAATTTTGTGTAGGGAGTTCGTGTGGGCAACTTTGGCTCCAATTTTTACAGTAGCCTCCAGGTAGAGTATAGGGTCCTCTGTAAATTGTGTAGAATTTTCTGAATAGTTTGCATATAGGTTTATTTTCCCACTTAATTATATAATTAAATTAAGAAAGGGATTAAAATAAATGATTTTGGTTAGCATACCTTACTTTCTAGTGGTTTAATGTCATGTGTGAACTAGTAGTAACATTGGTTTGGTCAAAAGGTTAGTTTGGCACATAAGTAAATATTTAATTTTAGCAATATTAGGTCTTTTGGTACTGTTGGTAGCATTTCTGGGATTAGCTTTGATAAAGGCGTTTCCTGGGAATATTGTGAATACCAACATTGTATAAAACTTCTTAAAATAGTTTGTGTCAAAATTTGGTGGCATTTGGCCCAGTAGTTTAGGAGTTCTAACAGTTTGAAGTTACTGTCCAGAAATGACTACTCTCTGTTTGGAGAGGACAGATTTCTAGAACTTTAAGATTTCAACTAGGTAAACTTGGGAATCAAGTCTTGAGGTCTGAAAATGATTTTTAGAGCATTTTATAAGCTTTCCATATTGTCATATATCATGTCATGTGGGGTTTTAGATCTCCAGTTATGGATGAAATACCTAGCTGCTATCCAGATTCTAGTTTTTGCTAAATTGTGTTGGTGTTTGTATGAGCCTAAGTAATGTTGCTCTTGTTGGTTGTTTAGTTGTTAGGTCATTAACTGAGGAAGGGCAATTGTATATTAGGTTGTGTAGATTTGGTAAGTACTTCTCTACCAGAGAAGAGATTTGCACGTCTTGTTAAAGTGATTTGAATAGAGTGTTTAGTTGTTGCTGCAGTTCACATTGCATTCACTGAGCATGTTGCATTCATTCTTATGCATCCATGAGATTTATCTATGTATCCATGCAATAGGTGTGCCGGAGGTGGTGACACTTCTAGAGTTCGAGGGAGCACTTCAGGAGGAGGAGCAGGAGCAGCCGGAGGAGCCCGAGGTGCCGGCAAGCGAAGAAAGCGTCTGCCTGAGTGCCCTGATCACCATCCCTCATCTTTTCTGAAAGGCAAGCCCCGGTGCATGCTAACCCTACTTTTGTATACATATCATTTGAGTACTTTACTTGTTTATTACATTAAGTTGGAGTTGAGTGAAAACACTTGCTGCATTATATCTATCCTTGTCTAGATATCGAACTTGAATCCCAATTACAGTTTAGGGGCACCCTAGTCTCTTATTTATACTAGCTGATGGTCAGTTTGGTGCAGGTAGAAAGGGAAACCACCGTTGACCGCCTCTGCATGCTGCCATGCGTTAGTCGGTGGAAGTCGGGCCTAGCCAGTGGCCCCTAGGGTTCGACCACACCTCGGGTGTGCCCACACCATGGTAGGCATTCCTCATGACCGCCTTCACATGGTCGGTTCCTAGCTGGGCCTAGGCCTCCCCTACAGTGGTGTTTTGGTCCAAATGTTTGTGTAGGTGGGCTTTCTCCTTCTCCTCTCCTTTGTGCATTTCTGAAAATGTGCTTTCTCCATCATGCTTTCTTTGTTATTTTGTGTATTTTCACTTGTTTTTGGGCATGTGACCTACAAAACATGTTTCTTCGAAAAACAAGTGGAACAAGGTCAAAGTATATGCATATGTGTCAAAGTTTGTTTATTTCTCCTATTTTTGGACTATAATTGGCGGTTCTAAATATGCAATAGTGACCACTAACAATGCCCATTGTAACACCCCAGGTGTTTGTCACCAGTTAAGCAGTAGGTTTGAGCTCAAATATGACAGGTTAAGTAGTGATGAAGATGTCAAGATCCAATCTTTGAAAATGAGCCCCAACTTGAATTTGGATAACACACTCTCGACAAATCATGGTCGGCAGTCTACCAAGGGGTATGCCTAAGGTAGTGATTTGTCGGTAGATAGCGAACTAGATGGTGATGTAAGACACGGAACAAGGTTTTGTCCAGGTTCGACCACCGTGAGGGCGTAATACCTACGTCTTGCGTCTGGTTTGTATTGCTATGTATAATGAGATGTGTTTTGAGGGGGTCCCCTGCCTGCCTTATATAGTCCAGAGGGCAGGGTTACAAATATGAAAACTAGTCCTAGTCGGTTACAATTGCCATAGCTGGCCAGATAAGGATTCCTATTCTAACTGTCTAGGATCTCGCTTGATCTCCAAGTTTGCTTTCCTTCCTTGCGTGGGACGCCGAGCAGATCGACTGGGACACGCGTTGTCTTCTGATGGGCCGGGCCCACTGCTCTGGGCTAGCCCAAGTCTAGCCATAGGGGTATAGGGGTTAATACCCCCACACACCCCTTTGCTTGTATGTTGACCCTTCCAAATGTATGCTTGAATGATGTTAATGGAGCCTCCTTCATGTGTCTCACATCAATCTCCATTTATATTGATCCTTGGAAAAGTTTCATGATGTTTGGAATGAAAAGTCACATGAAATGATAAGTTATATCCTTGTTGGAATGGTCTTATTAAGTGAATGAGAACATAGGTCATCAACCAAATCTTGCAACCTTGCCCAAATGACTCTAATTGACTCTACAACAAAAGTTATGAAGGGTTCATGTTGAGTAAATGTCAAGAAAATGTCTCAATTGGCCTGAAACCCTAGTTTAAGAGTTAATCAAGTTGCTGCTTTGACCAACATAAAGCTTTGACTTTTGTACCAGCAATGAAGTTTGACCATAAATAAAAGTTGTAGTTTAGTTTGTGTTCTACAAACTTTGTTTAAAGATCCAAGCCTAAATCTACACCTAAGTTTATCAAACAGAGGTTATAAGTTTGAATCTACTATTGTTTTTAGCCCTAGGAAAATATTTTAAGTCATGGACGGTTCGGACTGATGTTGACATGTTGGCGCATCATGTTCTCGATTTTTTTTTAAACAACTAGAGTTAGACCATTTGTAAGATTGGAGTGTTTAGAGTGAAGAAGAGCTCAGAAAAGTTTGAATGGATTTGAAGAAGATCTACACACTCAAGTTTGAAGTCAAACAGGGCCAAACCAAAGTTTCTTAATCACGTTGTTAAGCCATTGACAGTGTCAAATTTGGCAAAGCTTATCTCTTGAACCATGCAGCAAATGACTTAAGTGCCTTAACGAAAGTTGGAGAGCATCAGGAGAGGAACAACTTTGCTATAGCACTCGAGATCCGGATTATAACACCCCAGGTATTAGGCTTGCATTTTGGCACTTGCATTGCATGAGCCAAAGCATCATTTGTTCATATATGAGCATGAAACATATGTGGAACATGTATATATGGAATGTACTTGCAACATCTCCTTGAAACATATGCAACATACCTTTGTTATTTCGGTTTCAATGTGTGTATGTTAGATGCTCACGTTGGGTAATGCAAGTGAGTGTTGATGCCAGTTCTTCCATGTGTCTCACATCACTCTCTATCTATAGTGACCCCTGGAAAAGTTTCATGGAGTTTGGAATCAAAAAGTCACATGAAATGATAAGTTATATGCTTGTTTGGATTATAACTAAAACATGCTTCTGAAACAAGGAAACATGCCTTACATTCCAAGTGAACTAGTGTTTATGCAACATACAAATACAACCTGTGCAACACATTTAGGACACATGTGGAACAACCTAGTGAAACATGTGTAACATGTACCTCGAAACAAACACATGAAACAATTGAAACCTGGTGATGAAACAACTATAGCATTTCACTTGATTTCTATGTTTCAGTGCATGTGAGGCCTACACTTTTGTGCAACCTATGTAGGGTGTGTATGTTTGGCCTCTACAACACCTTAACTGCACTTAGGACACTTAATGGAACAATGTTCATGCTGATCATTTTGCCTAATTGTGCTTCTAAGTGATGGTTGACCATGTATGGACCCTAGAACCCTTTTGTTTGACCATTTCAAAAGTGTGACCTAGAAGCTTTGCATGACTATGCATCGTTTAACAAAGTTGTAGAGAATTTTATAAGAAACAAACTTTGTTTAAGAGTCAAGTCATGGAAATGTGTGGAACATGCTCAAAAAGGACCCACAATTCAGAAATGGGACTGATTTCAGCACTTAGAAATTTAAAACCCTGATTTTAGTGTCTTCGACGTTGGCATCTCGCGTTCTCCAAATTTTGTGATGCAACTTGAGTTGACCCAAAAACAAAAGTTGGAGTAGACATTATGGAGAAGAGCATGTAAAAGTATGGCATCAGTTTGACTTAGTTTTGACCATCAATTTAAATAGTTGCTCATTGTTGTTAAATCGCTGAAAGTGCCTATTTGGAGCGTAATTATTCACTAATTCGTGGCTCTAATGACTTTACACCTTAAATATAAATTGTAGACCTTTGTATGGGCTTTGACTTTGATTTTGGGCCCATAGTCCATTTCAGCCCAGATGTAGCCCAAAAATGTGTTCCAACTGGCCCACTGTGGCACCTGCCAGCTGCTCGGTGGAAGTCCTCAATGGGAGCCACGCGTCCCAGACGTGTCCTCCATGCGCGAGTGAAGCACCCGCCTTGCCTCCACGCACCCTAGCCTCCTTCCTGCACCATTATGGAGCACCCGAGCTAGCCTCCACGTCTCCCACTCACTCCGCACTCCATCCCACGCGCGCGACCGCTGCGGGCAAGCGCCGCTGGAAGGCCGGCGCCGCCAGCATGGCCGCCGGAAGGCCGGCGCCGCCAGCATGGCCGCCGTCGAGCCGCCCGCTCACGTGTCTAGGTGGCCATGAGCCACCTCTAGCCAAGACATGGCTACCTGGGGATGTGCACGGGCCTCCTGCTAGTCTGCCACCGCCGCTCATCGCCGGAGCGCCGCCCTTGCCAGCCGGAGCCGCGGGCCAGCCACCTCCCCTGCCTCCGATGCTCTGTAGAAGAAGAGCGCCTCTTGTCTCTCTGTCTCTCCCTTTGTGTGCTTGACAAGTGGGCCCGTCTGGGCAGCAAGTCCCACACGTCAGCGCCACTGGGGACTCGTTTGGGTGCACCACCGGGTGGAGCTAGCATTAAGTTAGGGTTTGAGTTATTCTGGAATTTGAATTTTAGATTTTGTGTTAAATCTTCTAAATTCCATATCTCATGCTAGGAAATTCCAAAAATAGCAAATATGGACTTTTTGGAAACCGTGAGAAAATATCTATGTAGTAGGCTCATAATATGTTATAGGTTTGTAGAAGTTTTCTGGTGTTTTTATTTAACCTTGAAAAGTACTCCAAAAATGCTTCTAAACTTGACCAGAGCCATATCTTGAGTTTTAGGACTCCAAAAATAGTGATTCTTATTTTGATAATTTTATGATGACATGTACTTTCTAGGAAAATATTAAACCTACTAGTTGTTCACTGTTTTCATAAGGTTTTGATTTGACCTTGATAAATAAGAAAATCTACATCATGTTGCTTGTTATTTTTATATCTTGAGTTGTGGTCCTCCAATTTAGGTGAAATTTTTATGGTAGTCTCCTGAGGTTATATGGGAGTTGTGGTTAAAATTGCATGAGCTTTGGTTGTTGGATGAGTGAGATATAGGTTTAACTTGCTCTCTAGGGTTATTTATCTTAAGGTACTTGTCGTTTTCATAAAGGTTGTTGTAGTCATGCAAACGATCTGAAATTTGTACAGTATACTATTGGGAGAATATGTAGGCCACTATAATTTTGGTAGAATTTATTGTGCACTTTTTATATGTGTTCATAATTCCACCTAATTATCTAAATAAATTAAGAAAATGCATTAAAAGAATTTAATTGGAATGGACACTATGTTTTCTGGTGTTCATTAGTCATGTGTGACATGTTGGTAAAGTTAGTTTTGTCCAATTATATGTTTCCAACATAAGTTAATAATTATTTCTTGCAAATGAGGTTTCTGGACAGATCTAGGAACTTAGCAAAGTTCCTCATGATAATGTGCTTTGTTGTAAACTTGTTTATACAAAAGTTGTTGATGATTTATGTATCTAGCTACTGTTAAAATTTGGTGCCATTTGGCCATGTGGTTTAGGAGTTATGACTGTTTAAAGTTGGGTTACAGAATTGCTTGCTCTCTGTCTTGTTAGACCAGTTTCTGTGTTTGTGTAAATTTGACATGTGAAACTTTGGAATCATGCTGTGATGATTATAAATGAAATGTAGAGAATTTCATAATCTTTCCATAATATCTTCTTGCAAGTCATTTGGATTTGTAGAACTCCAGATATGATTGATTTACCCAGCTACTGCATGTATGTCTAGAATTTCTGAAAATACATGGATGCTTGGTTCCTTTGCTTGCTTGTTGCTAATTGTGATTCATGTCCTTAGTGATGAAGTTAGTACACCTAAGGCTTTGTAAATCTTGTGTCATGTTTGGTATTGCTTCCCTTACTATCTTAGCATGACAGGTGGTGTGATGTTTAATTAAGCAATGTGAAGTGCTTATGTGTATTTAGCGTAACGTTGTACTTGCCTTGATTAGTGTGTAATGCATCATCTATTGCATTCCCATGTATTCATACACTTGCATCTTGCATCTCATCTAGGTATGCTAGATGCACCACATGAAGGACGTGATGTGGAGCTGACCCGAAGATGGTGTTGGTGGACCTATCTCGGAGATGGAAGGATCGGACAAGTGCTAGAATGGGGGATGCTCACCAAGCGAGTTTCATCTGATAAACACTGACTTGAGTCGGATCCCAGGCAAGCCTCGGAGCATTATAAGACTCCCTACTTTTCAAATCAAATACTATATATGTGTTATTTGTATTGTTGCATTACGTATAGGAGTTGGGTGAAAACCTTGCTGCATCAATATCACTCCTTGTCCAGATACATGAACCTAAATCCTATGTAGAATAGGATCGTATCTATGCTTAGCCGTGCTTCATTAGCTCGGTAGAAGTCTAGTGATTCCCTATCACCTACGAGATATAGGGCTATACCTGGTCACGGTTGGCTATATTTGCTTTCATGGGAAAGGAACCATGTGTTAATAAAATGAAATGAGACCGGGCGGGATGACAATAGTAAAGCAACAAGGCATGGAGGTCTTGGGTGTGGATCTTTCCCCGTCTGTGCCATTTAAGGACCGATTCGTTGTATGTCCTTAACTCATGTTGAACGCAGTCTAACACTTAGTTGGCCGGAAAAGTCATTCTGACCGCGAAGCCGAGTAATACAGCTCAGGCCGGGAGTCGGGGGGTCAAGTGCGCATTCTGGAGGAAGTAAGGATGTGCTTGGGGACATTGGCATAAGACCAAGGGGGGTTGAAGCCCTATCACCTGGTGGAGTGTTGCCTATGGGGATGCGGCATCAGTCAAACCCGCGATTCCTGAACTGTACCAAAGGTGACCTGAGCAGCCCACGCCAGGCGTGTCTCGGTGAGTGTTAGAAATACCCCTCCAGCTGGATAGTAACTCGATTCAAATCACCGTCGCTCCCAGTTAGTGAGCACTTGACTCGAGCAGCGGCAACGTAGATTCAATTAATTGAACAGATGGTTAATTGGATGATAATTTAAATGTTGCCTCAATATATACCTGCTATGGTTAATAATGTTTGCTTAATCATCAAGTGAGTGCTCTAGTACAAGTGCTAATATAGATGACAGGTTATTGGTTATTAACTTGATGCTTAAGCATTAATGATTACTTATTTGTACTAAGCCTTTATGCAAAATGTTGTCAAGCTAGCCCCACTTTATATCAGCCTTGCATGATCCTTGGTGTCACTTTATTTTTAGTTTATGACGGGTAAGTCTAGCTGAATACATTCTCATACTCAGGGTTTATTCCCACTTGTTGCATGTTGTGATGTATCATGAATACTGCAACAATTGGATGGCTCCTGCCGTAGTGGCGGAGTGTGATCATGGGCATGATCCTTTTGAGTTATCTTGTCTCTAATGCTTTTGTGGAGGTCAACCTTGGTACTGACATGTATTTGAAATAAGAGTAATGTTAGTTTCAAATTACTTTGCTTCTGCTACTTTTCAACTTAAGTTGTAAGAACTATGTTGAACTCCGATGTATATTGAACTACTTGTGAAATGGATGTAACATGTGGCTTGTTATGTTGAATATCTATGATCTTGGCTTGTATGTTGGTTGGTTTGAAATCCCTTATGATTTCATTGGACTACCGGAGTTATATGAGCTTAAGTGTGAGAATTTGATCACTTTAGTGATTGTTTTTGTACTTGTGCTCTTATAATTTGGATGGTTCCGTGACACGAATCTTAATGGAATATGCCAAAATTTGGACCCAAAGTCGGGCTGAATGGCGCTCGCTAGGTGTTCGTTGTTTTGGCCGCATGGCCTCCATGCACGTACAGTGCGCCCCGCCTCCCTGCCGCGTGTCCCTGTGTGCTCGTGTAGATGGGGAGACGCCCAAGCTTGCCTTGTGCCTCTCCCGCACTTGCCCTCGCTCTCCATTGCCTCTCCCTCGCTCCATTCCACACTAGAGCATGTCGGCCATGGACGCTAGAGCAAAACTCCATGCCGCTGCATCTTTGTCCCTCCCCATGCTTGATAGCCTACACCATCACCTCTGCCTCACCCTCTCCTCACCCCTCGCGTGCTCACTGGAGTTCGTGCCGCCTAGAACCGTCGGCTCCTCACCGCCGTCGGGCTGTCGCCGCTGCGGTTGACCGTGCACGCGGTCGGCTGGCCTCTAGTCATCTTTGACAAAGCCGAGCACCTCCTTGGTGCCACGTGGGTCTAGTGGTGCTTCGGCGCCCCTCCTTGGCTCGCATCGTCGCCGGCTGCACTGCTACCGCCATGCCGGTACCGCCTATGACAACCGCGGCGCGTGATCCGCCCTTACGTGTCATAGCTGGGTGGGCCACAACTGCCTGCACATGCGTCTAGTGCTGCTGGGCCCCCGCGTGCCTCAGCAGCCCTCCCTCGCCGTCAACCGCTCGCCTCGTCGGTAGAAATCGAGCCGGGCGGCCATCTCCTCTATTTTGCGTCGAGAAGAGAAGGACCACACGAGGAAATAGAACCTTTCCCAGGATGTTTTATGTAGAAATCATGACTTAGTTGAATAGTGCATCACACTATGGGTTGAATACTGAAAAGCTCAGGGACCTTAGCGTAAAGCGTCTACCTTATACGCTCTTCTCTTTTTCTTTTTTTTTCCTATAAATCGGCTAAAACTTCAATAAATCAAAGTAAATTGTAGAAAAATCCAAAAATAGCAAATAAACACTTTTTTGAATCCTTGTGAGTAGCTCTACACCGTAGTCATAATATGACATGTTTTAGTAGAAGGTTTTTACTGTTTTTATTTATCTATGATATTTAGAGATAAAATTATATCTAGTGTTGTGGTGCTCAAATTGCTGTGAAATTTTATGGTAGGCTACTGATGCTATGTTAGTGCTATGGTAAAAATTTCATGCTAATTGGATGTAGTACGCTTGAGTTATTGATTTAACTTGTTTGATGCTTGATAAATAGTTTTAAATCAGTTATAATTACTGTGCGGGTGTAAAAATGGAAAATGTTATTCCTTTGCCTTGGTATGATGTTGTTATGTCATGTTGATACATAATATGGCTATATGTTTATAGAAAGTGTTGAGTTTTTTATTTATCTTGCCCTCACATGATTTTTTGGAATAACAATTTGTCTTTTTCATAGAGATTGCTATACTTATTCAAATTCTATGAAATTTAAATAGTAGTCTATTAGGGACATGTATGAGGTACTGTAATTTTTGTAGAATTTACTGTGCACTTTTGATGTATGCTCATAATTCCACATAATTATCTAAATAAATTAATAAAGGCATGAAAAGGATTTATTTAGGGTTGGCCATTATGTTTTCTAGTGTTCTCTTGATGCGTATAAACTGTTGGTAGGTTTTGCTCAGGTTCAAGTTTGCAACATTAGTGAAATGTATTTTTGCTCTCTATTTTCTGGGAATGACTTTTAGTACAGTTTCTGTTGCCATGCTAATTACACCATGAAGATGATGTTTTCTATTAATCTTGTTTATAACAAAGTTGTAGATAACTCACTCCTCTAGCTTGTGTTAAATTTTCATGACATTTGGCCTAATGGTTTGTGAGTTATAGCTGTGCAAAGTTGGTCTTCAGAACTAGTTGCTCTCTGGAATTTCTAGACTAGTTTTGAGAAATATACTTGTTTGACCCTGTTAATTGGAATCATGCTGAGATGGTTAAAGATTTTTTGTAGACAATTTTATAAGATTTCTATAAAGTCTTGTTGCATGCTTGTTGGATATGTACAATTTTAGTTATGTTTGAAACAATTGCCTGCTGTGCTGGTGTCCAGATTCTGTGCATGTACTAGGTTGGTTAACTTCGCTTGCTTTTAGTTTGGCTAAACTTGTAGTTAGTTCTTGATTGGTAAATGCTTGGTATAACTGAACTTAAGTCAACTAGTATGCCATGCTTGATGTGCTTGACATCTCTATGTTAGACATGATGCGAATAGCTTGCTTTCTAAGTGCTCATGTCATGCGGTGTAACATTATGTTTGTCTTGAATGCTTTTATGTGATGCATCTCTTATTGCCATTATTCGTATTCATGCACTTGCATCTTGCACCTCATTTAGGTACTCTAGATGGACCATGTGAATAATGAGATGTTGGAGCCAAACCCAAAGACGGTGTATGGTGGACTTATCCCAAAGGTGGAAGGACTGAGCAAGTGCTTGGATGGGAGATGCTCGCCAAACGAGTGTCATCTAACAAACATTGACCTAGTGTTGGATCCTAGGCAAGCCCCAGAGCATTATAAGTCTTCCATGTTTTACAAAACCTTAAATTGGAGTATAGTGTTTGGTGCATTAAGTTATAGGAGTTGTGTTGGAAACACTTGCTGCATATATCTACTCGTCCACTCCATATACCTTGAATCCTATTTAGGTGCAGAAACAGATAAAATGCATAGCCATGCTTAGACTAGTAGAAGCCAGGTGATTTCATGTCACCTACAGAATTAGGAGAGTGGGTGGTCACGGTTGGCTATATTTGCTATCGTGGAGATAACCAAGTGTTAAAGGAGACCGGATGGGAATGTGATAGAGAAGCAACATGGTATGGAGGTCCTGGGTGCCTATCTATCCCTGTCTGTGTTGGTTAAGGACTGATTCGCAGTACGTTCTCATGTCATGTTGAACGCATGCTTAGCACTTAGTTGGCCGGATAACTTGTTCCGACCGTGAAGCCGAGTAGCTCAAATCATGTCGGGCCCTGTTCTGTATGAGTGCACACTCTAGACGATGAGAGGTTGGTCGGGGAACTAATGGCATGAGTCCAAGGGTGGGTTAAAGCCCTGATCATCCTAGCAAATTGTATTCCATGAGGGTGCGGCACTGTTTGAACCTGTGAATTTGGTTCCTGAGTTATACCAAATGTGACCTTTGGCTGCTTGGCACGGGTATGCCAGGGTTTGTGTTAAGAATAATTCCCCAGCTAGGTATGAATCGATTCGAGTCACCATCTCTCCCAGTGAGAACTTGACTGAGCAGCGACAACGTAGAAACACCTAATTGAACTTAATGGTTATGACGATGATGATGATTCACAATGCTACATCGGATATGGTTACTAATGCTGGCTACTTAATCAAGTGATTGCTCTAGTACAGGTGCTAACCTAGAGATGCTAAATTGAATAGGTATCAACTTGATGCTAAAGATATTAAATATCCAAGTTATGTTACTTAAGCTTTTTATGCAAAATGTTGTCAAGCTAAATCCATCGATAAAGCCTTGCATACTCCTTGGTGTCATATTATTTTTTGTTTTTGACGGGTAAGTCTAGCTAAGTACCCCTCGTACTCAAGGTTTATCCCACCATGTTGCAGGTGTAGTGCTCGGCCTGCTGAAGATGGTGGCTAACCACCAGTGGGCCGGTGACTCTGTATTCATTCTCATCTATATGCTTTTGTTAGAGGATGTCACTTATGCTAGCAATATATTTGGAACTTATATTATTATAATCATTTAAAAGCTATGTTGTTTTCACTAATCAGTTTTGAAACCCAAACTTGTATTACTATTTGGCAACTCTTAGCTACAACTCTATGTATGTGATTTGTATTTGCTAAATTATGTGATCTTGATTGTGAATTTGATTTACCAAGGTCTATCATGACACTTGGCGGACAACCGGGTTTATATGAGTAAAAGTATGTAACACCTCTAGGTGTTAAGCAGGCATTCACATCCTAAATCATGAGCATTTGTATTTCATGCATGATCATCATCACATGTAAATTGAGTTAGAATTTATTTAAAACTGTGATAATCATGTTTGAACTCTGAATTGGTAAAAGTCCCAGGTAAAAGCGGTAAAAATTTGTGGAGCTATAACTTTAAATAACTTAGAAATAAGTAGCATGATTTTTGGAGCAAGTTTTGTATTCAAAATCTTCCCAAATTGTGCTTCTAAAAATATTTCAGAAAATTGAGTTTTCATTTAAAAATTTGACTTTACATCCCTAATTCAAAATCTGTTTAGAATTTTGAAAAGTGCCCTAAATGAAAGTTGTAGAGAATAAAATTTTGAACAACTTTAGTTTTGGGGCAATTTGTGAAAATGTCTTTTTCATCTTCAAAATTTGAATTTGAATCAAATAATAAAATCTGGAATTTTATTTAGAAAAAGAAAAACGGTGTCTTACCTTAACAGGCCGCCGCCCCACTTCCGGCCCAGCGGCCGAAGCCGGCCCGCGCTCGCCCCGCGCTCGCCCGCGTGTGACCACGGCCCGGCCCATGCCCGCGCGGTTTTCTCCCTCTCCCGCTCGCTCGCGTGCGCTGCTGGCCGCCGCGGCAGACCGCGCTCGCCGCATGGCGTCCATGCGCCGACGAACTCGCCGCGTGGAGCCTCCGGCTCGCCTTAACTTCCACCCGGTCGCGCACTGCCTCCGCCTCCATCTCCTTTGTCCCCTGCTTCCCTCCGCGCTCGCGCGCTCGCTCTCCACCGCAGCAGCAAGCCGAGCCGGAGCTCTCGCCACCGCACGCCGCCGCTCGGTCCGCCGAAGTTTAGCTCCACCACCGCAGTGCCATTCGTCGATTGCGTCTGCCTCCAGCTCCGCCTAGACCTCCTCCATCCCGTGCGCACGTTTTCGCCCTCATTTGCACCGCGGTAAGGCCAGGGCCGGCTTTTCCTTGGCACGGCGGCGCCATGGCCGCCGAGCTTGTGCTTCCGTGGAGGGAGCTGTATTCCCTCCTTTCCCTCTAATTTCTCGTGCTTTCGCATTCGCCTTGGCTCCGTGGACCTCGCGCGCTCTGAACCCACCCTCGCCATGGCCGGGACCGGCGTGTCGTCAGTGAGCCGCGCCACCGTTCCGCCATGCGCGCCGTCGGGGTCACCCAAGAGCTCCTCCGGTGCCCTAAGCTAGCGCAGTGAGTTCGCCTCTCTGCGGGGAAGCCGCTGGTGGTGACCTCACCGCCGGCGAGCTCACTGGCGGCGAGAACCGCACAGTCAGCGCCTCCCTTTTCTCTGTGTGGCTGACATGTGGGGTCACGGGCCCACCTGTCTGCCTCCTCTCGCGCTCGCGTGTGCACTGCACCGGGTGCACCCAGCATTTTCAGCGACTGATGATAAATGAATTTTTGAAAATGATTTTTCAGAAATTGTTAAAAGGGTTTCTAAAATCCATAACTTGCTCATTTTAGCTCCAAAAATTGTGAAACAAATTTTGTAGTGTTTCTCTGGACTAGATCTACAGTTTAAAAATATTGCATGTCAAGATTTAAATACTTTTCTGTAGAGTTTTTATTTAATCACTAAAACTGCTGTTTTCTTGTTAAATATGTAGTAAATCACAGAAAGCTCAGAAAAATATGGTTCCACTTGCTATAATTTTCGTTTGTGATGTACTTTCTAGGAAAAAGATATGCCATTCATGTTCTGTGGAAAAATCTTGAGTTGTAGTACAAGTGTATAATATTGCTAATAATTGTTATTTTTGCTAGAGAGAAAAATATGAATAAAACATGCATGTAATAATTTTTCTATAGTGATTATTTATTGTGAAGAATGTAGGAAAAATGTTAAATTTGTTGTTTGATACTTTTCATAGTATAAAGTATTTTTATGCTCATTTTTAGGCCCTAGTTTGTTATTTTTGGATAGACAGTTCTAGTAATCCTAATACAATGAAATTTTTGTGGTATGCTAGATTAGATGATAGAAAGCTACTGTAATTTTCTCAGATTTTTCTGTGCTACTAAAATAGGTGTTGCTATTCAAACCTAGTTGCAATTAGGGTTTTATTTAACCTTGTTAATGCATGACTAGTAAAAAGGATTTTGCTTTGGTGTATCTTTGAAGCATTTAATAAAATGTGCTGACTTAGCATGGTAGTAGTAGTAGAAGAGAATGCAGTAGATGACATGTGCTTGTAGTCTGTATAGTCTTGGATGATGTTGACTACCTTATAGAAGAAATGTATGCCTACTTTATGAAATAAAGTAAACTAAATTATCTACATTTCATTCATCATGACCATTACATGTTATTTTCGCAATGCACCTAGGCATAAGCACTTATACGATTGCATCATACATGATCACAGGAAGTAATGCCAGTAGCCGTTCCTGAGGAGCCGGAAGAGCAGCCCGAGGAGCAGGAAGTGCCCGAAGCCAACGAGGAGGTCGGTGAGGATCTTCCAGAGTGCCCAGACCACCGTCCGAGCTCTTTCGAGAGAGACAAGCCCCGGAGCATTTCTCTCCCCCGGTTTGCAAATACTTTATGAATGCTCTACGTTAACTGCTGCATTAAGTTTAGGAGTTGTTTGCAACCGTTGCTGCATTATACCTTGTTTACTATGTTCTACCCTATCCTTGTCACCTTGTCATTTGCAGTCAAGTAATTGCTTAGCTTGCTTAGATCGGTAGAAGTCAGGTGATTTCCTGTCACCTGCGAGCTATAGGTGTTTACCTAGATCTGATTGAGAAAAGATGTCATCATGAAATAACTAAGTGTTAATGTGAAATTGAGACCAGACAGAAACTTGTAGGGTTTTGGACTGTAGTGTTTTCTATCTCTGTCGATTAAGGACCATTCGTTGTTGAGCCTCGGGTCATGTTGAACGCATGCCTCACATTTAGCTGGCCGGATAAAGTACCTTCCGACCGCGAAGCTTGGAGATTATTCGGGCCGAGTGGATTGCCCGTAGCGTACTGTACCAGAGTAGTAGTGGCAGGATACGGGGGCGCGATGATAAGGCCAAAGAGCAGTCGGGCGGCCCCCGGGTACATGTGGTTCCTAGCAAGCTCGTGACTTCACCTGAATGGTTGACTCGGTGACCAACACCTCACTTTAGCGGGTGAGTGAGGTTTGTGTGAGGAATAACTTACCAGCTGGTTAATAATCAATTCGAATCGCCATCATTCACTGGATAGTGAGCACTTGACTTGAGCTACTTCATCGTAGTAATATTGATGGAACACTTGGATAGTTATATGAAATATGACATAATGGAAGTTGTTAGTGATCATTGGTTATCATTACCTATTTAATTACATGTTACTTTAGTACAGGTGCAAATGTAGTTGATAGGTTAATAAAGATTTAACTTGATGCAAAGCTTTTGTAAAGATTCTCTAAATACTAAAAATGCCTTTTTGCAAATGAGTTAGCTACCCCACCAGACAGCCTGTCATGATTCCTTGGTGTCTTTTATTTCTAGTTTATGACGGGTAAGTCTAGCTGAGTACCTTCTCGTACTCAGGGCTTTGTTCCCACTTGTTGCAGATGGGCAGATGTATTACGGCTACTGTATCAACTGCCTCTATCCTGCAATGGGAGAAGCTTAGGACCATGGGCAATGGTCATTCACTACATCTTGTCTGATGCTTTTGATGGAAGATGACCCTAAACTGGCAATGTATTTTGGAACTCTGGGTGCGTGTGTGATTTGAACCAAATGCTTCCGCTACTTTCAATTTGAAACTCGTTTGTAATAACTATGTTTAAACTCCGATGTATTTGTGCCATGAATTTTTATGTAACTTGTGATGGTGACCGTTGAACTTATTACGATCTTGGCTAGTATGCAAGTTGGTTTGAAATCCGTCGTGATTTCACGGACTATCGGGTTATACGGGCTTAAGTTTGCTAAATCGTCTGCTCGTTGGATGATTTTCTTACTTAATCTCGTATAATTGGTCGGTTCTGTTACAACTGGTATCAGAGCATGGTTTAGCGGGTTTACTGTTCACAAGTGTATTTAAAACAAAAATGTGTTTGAAAAACGTGAATTACAAACTAAGAGTGTGCCAGTGGTCATATCCTTTATGCCCAGTAAGGACTCTAGGTGGCTTAATTAAGTACTGACCTGGGGGTTCTTGCACCATATTTCTCTTTCATTGCTCATACGGCGTGCTATTGTATGAGTGCCACTTACTTGGGTGGTAATGTATGGATCAGTTGCCTCTACGCCTCAGTAAGTGTGAGATGTGAGAGCATGATCGGATACACCGCCGATCTAGGGAGAGTGCTTGTATGATACTGGAGTACTTACATGTTTTACGCATGTTTTTACAAAAGTGTCGCATGTGTGGTTATTCCGTTCGTTGAGGTGATGCCGTCAATAGGACGATGTTTTGGGTGGTTACTACCATTGTACGCGTATCTGGGGATTCGTGTAGAGCGTGTAGATAGATTTACTGCTTTCATGCATGCATGGGGAAATGGGCTGAAATGAATCTTCTGCAGGTACATAACAGCGTTTCTCGTGTAGAACGTATTAGTTACGTTTATGAGAGATCGCATATATGCCACCGAATTCATCGATAGATATCATTTATTTCTTAAGTTTGTGAGAACGTAAGAAACGTGCATGCATCATGTTGCTTGTGCATTTCATTTATGCCATGCATTCCTCCCCTTATAAATTGATTATCCCCTTTCGATAAAAATTGTACCAACTTAAAATATGTCCTCACCGGGTAATCAAAACTTTTGGTATAGATGGCCCGCACGAAGCAGACTGCCCGCAAGTCCACAGGTGGAAGAGCACCTCGACACCAGTTGGCCCCGTGGGAGCGCCGCAACACGGACACCTTTCTGAGTGAGTTTGGCATGCCAACTTTGCTTTGGAGAGTGCTCCATGATGTGGGGTACCCGGACGGTCAGGAGCCAGTGTACTCTTGGAGTGAGAACCAGTTGGCAGAGAATGGACTGGCAGTAGTGGAGATCACTGTCCCTGCTCTTGGTGATGCTCCAGAATGGGATGGTTGGCACTTGGAGTTTGAGGGACGCACTCCGGTTGAGGGTGCAGAGGGAGCAGCTTTCCGTGTCATCCGGGACATAATGAGCAGATTTCCCAATGAGCTGGCAGCAGCCTTGGCTGGCACTTTTCCGAGAGATGATCCTCGCGATGCTATTTGGGTACAGCCACAAGGAAGTGCTTTAGTCAGAGGCCCAAGCGAAGGACAGGCTAGCGACAACCACGCTATGAGTGCGATGTATGCAGCTATCAGAGCATACCAGAGTCTGGAGTGCACGTATTGGACTTTGACTGGTTTGCATAGTGATGATCGGCTCAAAGCAAGAAAACAAAAGAAGAAGCAGGCACGTGCTATCGCTAGTTTGCAAGAGCAGTTGGCTGACATGAGCTTGCAGCGAGACCAGGCTCTAGAGAGAGGTGATAGTTCTATACAGCGGGTGCATGCGTTGACTCAGGCCAACAATAATGCAGACCACATGATTGGACAGTTGGTTCAAGAAAGGAATGAAGCCTGGAACGAGAGGAACCTCCTGAGGCAGAGGGTCGAGGAGCTAGAGGAGTACAATGTCAACTTGCATAAGGAGTTTCATGTGCTCTACAACGGGATTGGCCCGTATGCTCCTCCAGAAGCCGCCGGTATGGACGTCGACGATGATGAGGACGAGCCCGCAGTCGCACCTACTGATGATGATGCTGCTACTGATGGTAGCAATGGTGACATCTCTGACCTCGACGATGGCCCCGAGGAGTAGGCTAGTTGCTTTGCGTTAGCTGCTAGGCCCTGTCACGATGACCTTCTTTTGGCTTCATGTATCTTGATGTATCTCGTTTGAACCTTGAAACTTGGTAGAATGTTGGATCTTGGTTGTTCATGCGATACCTGAGCGCATAAAGTCCAGTGTGTGTATGCTGGCAACGTGGTTGTATTGGACGCGATGTTTGCATTTGAAGTAATTTAATTAGTGGTGTTTTTTTAATTGGAATGTGATTATTGTGCCTCTGTTTTGTTGTATGACTTTGTTCTCTCCAATGAGTTCAGTACGGCATAATTTTTCATTCACTCATAATTACTACAACTTCGCTTAATCATTACTTGTTGCTGAAATATGCAGATGGCAAACACTCGACGCGCCACATATGAGGCTGCTAAAACTGGTGGAAATGGTGCCAGGGCAGGTGGGAGTGGTGCTAACAACGTCAACCATAACGAGCCACACCCGGAACCGCATTTATCGCCTCCTCCACCGCTCACTGCAGAGATGTTCTTTGCACAGTTTCTAGGAAGTCAGCGCAATGCCGAGCAGTCATAGAAAAATATGGAAGATTTCCTACGTACCATTGCCAACAATGTGCAACGTGGTAACAACCAAGGTGGTGGCAATGGAGTGAATCAGTACAGCAACTTCAATGATTTCATGGACACTAGGCCGCCAATTTTCAAGGAAGCAACCGAGCCACTTGACGCTGAAGAATGGATTAACACTATGGAAGATAAGTTCCGTGTGTTGAGGCTGACAGAAGTACTGAAGACAGAGTATGCTGCACATCAGCTACAAGGACCAGCAGGGATGTGGTGGAAACATCATCGCACCACCTTCCCTCCAAATGCTCAGATCTCGTGGAGAGAGTTCACCGAAGCCTTCCGTGGAGTTTATATTCCAGCAGGACTAGTTGAGATGAAATTGGGAGAGTTCTTGGCTTTAAATCAGGGCACCAAAACCGTAACACAGTATTTGCATGCCTTCAACAACTTGTGTCGTTATGCTCCCAACATGGTTGACACAGATGCTAAGAAAATTGCTAGCTTCAAGAGAGGGTTAGGTCCAAAGATGATGAAGCATGTGGGTACCAATACCCGCACCAGATTCAATGACTTCATCAGTGATTGTCTGAAACAAGAGAAGAACAACAACGCCTACACAGCATCCAAGACTCGCAAGAGAGCCTTTGAGTCAGGACCGTCATAGTCCAGAGTTATCACTGCTAATCGTTCAACCTATCGTCCGTCTGCACCTGGTGCAAGGTTTAGGCCACCACAGCATAAGACCCAGAACTACAAGAGACCGCAGAAGCTGTACAAGATGGCAGTACCGCCAGCAAGGACAGCCGCAACCATGGGACAAGGTAACTCGAAGGGAGCTATCGGATCTGCTGGTACAGTAAAGGGACCTTGCTATAATTGTGATCAGTCAGGCCACTTTTCCAAGTTCTGTCCTTATCCGCCCTGAAAGAAGCAACAGACTTATAATGCTCGAGTGCACCACACCACTGTGGAAGAGATTCCTGAGGGAGAGCCCGTAACTGCTAGTAAGTTTCCTATTAACCAAAACCCTATAGTTGTTCTATTTGATTCTGGATCATCGCATTCTTTCATGAGTCAAGCATTTGCACGGAAACATGAACAACTATGCACATACTTAAGTTATGGTTACCGTATAAGTTCAGCAGGGGCTGATGTTTTAACCAATCAGATGGTTAGAGGGGCAACCCTTGAGTTAGGTAGTCAAAAGTTTCGAGTTAACCTGATAGTCATGCCTGGACTAGTTCTGAATGTCATCATAGGGATGAATTGGATGAAAGAATGGGGAGCAGTTATAGATACAGGAAGTCAGGTACTTACCCTGAAGGATCCTCAGGGAGAGGGTACTTTTCAGGTACCATTGCCCAAAAGAACAGACCTTGTGAGTGTGACATGTGCTATGGAAGTCATTCTGATTCATCAGATTCCGGTCATGTGTGAGTTTCCGGATGTGTTTCCAGATGAGTTATCTAGTCTTCCGCCAGATAGAGATGTTGAGTTTGGAATTGAGTTGATCCCTGGGACAGCTCCAATTTTCAGGAGACCTTATAGGATGCCTCCGGATGAGTTAGTTGAGTTGAAGAAGCAACTAGAGGAGTTGTTGAACAAGGGGTTTATCTGGCCAAGTAAGTCTGAATGGGGATGTCCTGCCTTGTTTGTGAAGAAAAAGAAAGAGGGTACTTTGAGAATGTGTGTGGATTATAGGCCTCTTAATGCTGTAACTATCAAGAATAAGTATCCCTTACCTCACATTGATGTTTTGTTTGATCAGTTAGCCAAAGCCAGAGTGTTCTCCAAGATAGATTTAAGATCAGGTTATCATCAGATAAAGATTAGACCACAAGATATACCGAAAACCGCTTTCTCTACCAGATACGGGTTGTACGAGTATCTTGTTATGTCCTTTGGCTTAACAAATGCTCCTGCATACTTTATGTATCTGATGAATATAGTTTTCATGTCGGAGTTGGACAAGTTTGTTATTATGTTCATTGATGATATTCTAGTATACTCTGAGAATGAGAAAGATCATGAAGAGCATCTGAAAATTGTCTTAACCAGACTGAGAGATCATAAGTTGTATGCTAAGTTTAGCAAGTGTGAATTTTGGTTGAAGAAATTTCCTTTCCTTGGTCACATTCTGTCAGAAAATGGAGTGTCTATAGATCCGAGTAAAGTGCAAGAGATTATGGATTGGAAGACACCAATCACAGTTTCGGAAGTCAGAAGTTTCTTGGGTTTAGCTGGTTACTATCATCGTTTTATCCCAGAATTCTCGAAGATTGCCAAACCAATGACAAGTCTGCTATAGAAAGATCATAAATTTGTATGGACAGTGGAGTGTGAGACAGCTTTCCACACCTTGCGGAAACTGTTGACCACTGCTCCAGTTCTAGCGCAACCGGACATTGAGAAACCTTTTGATGTGTTTTGCGACGCATCAAAAATAGGATTAGGTTGTGTTCTTATGCAAGAAGGAAGAGTCATTGCTTATGCCTCCCGCCAGTTAAGAAAGCATGAGATCAACTATCTGACGCATGATCTTGAACTTGCTGCCGTAGTGCATGCCTTAAAAATTTGGAGACATTACTTACTTGGTAATGTGTGCAATATTTTCACCGATCACAAGAGTCTCAAATACATCTTCACCCAACCTGAATTGAACATGAGACAGCAAAGATGGTTAGAATTGATTAAAGATTACAACTTGAATGTGAATATCATCCTAGAAAGGCCAATGTAGTGGCAGATGCTTTGAGTAGAAAGTCACATTGCCTGAATGCGCAACCTTTGCTCGAAGATGGTTTTGATCTAATGCATTCTGCAGTGTTACACAGTATTCAGATTAGTTGTTCTTTGGAGAGTAAGATAATAGAAGGCCAGAAAACCGACAAAGGGATATTCCATATCAAAGAAAAGATTAAAGAAGAACCATCCAAGCACTTTAGATTGGATGAACATGACGTGTTATGATTTGACGACCGTCTTGTTTTCCCTAAAGATGGAGAGCTTAAGAATAAACTTATGGATGAGGCTCACCTTTCAAAGTTATCTATCCATCCCGGAAGTAGCAAAATGTACCAAGAATTAAGACCTCATTTTTGGTGGACCAAGATGAAGAAAGAGATTGCGGCATATGTAGCCAGATGTGACACATGCTGCAGGGTAAAGGCTATTCATATGAGACCTACCGAATTATTGCAACCTTTGTCTGTACCCAGTTGGAAGTGGGATGATATCAGCATGGATTTCATCACAGGTTTGCCCACTACTCAGAAAGGACATGATTCGATTTGGGTAATTGTGGATCGCCTTACAAAGACAGCTCACTTTTTACCTGTCAAGATAGAATATAGACCACCTCAATATGCCGAGAAGTATATTACCGAGATTGTGAGATTACATGGCATACCGAGGAATATCGTGTCTGACAGAGGGTCACAATTCACTGCTCACTTTTGGGAGCACTTGCATAAAGGTTTGGGGACGAGTTTAATTCGTAGTACTGCCTATCATCCTCAAACAGATGGTCAGACCAAAAGAGTTAATGCTGTTCTGGAAGATATGTTGAGAGCATGTGTGTTATCTTCTAGAGGTTCATGGGAGTCCTGGTTACCTTTAGCAGAGTTCGCTTACAATAATAGTTATCAAGAAAGTATCAAGATGGCACCAGTCGAAGCTTTGTATGGCAGAAAGTGTAGAACACCACTTAACTGGATTGAGCCAGGAGAAAAAAGATACTACGGTATTGACTTCATAGAAGAAGCTGAGAAGAAAGTTCATATCATTCAGCAAAATATGAAAGCCGCTCAATCACGTCAGAAAAGCTATGCAGATCGAAGAAGGAGACCGCTTATGTTCGAGGTTGGTGACTATGTTTATCTGAAAGTCACGCCAATGAAGAAGAAACGGTTTGGAGTACGCAGAAAGCTTGCAGCCAGATTTGTGGGACCATATAAGATCTTGGAAAGAAAAGGTCCAGTCGCTTATAAGTTGGAGTTACCTAAGATAATGAGTGTTATATTCCCAGTTTTTCATGTATCACATCTCAAGAAGTGTTTGCGTGTTCCCGAAGAAAGAATCGAACCTCGAGGTATAAAGCTCAAGTCAGATTTGGTATATCGTGAGCAACCGGTTCAGGTGTTGGACTCTAAAGAAAGAGTTACTCGAAACAGTGTGGTGAAAACATATAAGATACAGTGGAGTCATCATGATGAAGGAGATGCAACTTGAGAAACGGATGAATATCTACAAAAAGTTTATGAGGATTTTTATAACAAATGGTTCGTAACCCAAAATCTCGGGACGAGATTCTTATAAGGGGGGAAGGCTATAACACCTCTGGGTATTAAGCAGGCATTCACATCCTAAATCATGAGCATTTGCATTTCATGCATGATCATCATCACATGTAAATTGAGTTAGAATTTATTTAAAACTGTGATAATCATGTTTGAACTCTGAATTGGTAAAAGTCCTAGGTAAAAGCGGTAACAATTTGTGGAGCTATAACTTTAAATAACTTAGAAATAAGTAGCATGATTTTTGGAGCAAGTTTTGTATTCAAAATCTTCCCAAATTGTGCTTCTAAAAATATTTCAAAAAATTGAGTTTTCATTTAAAAATTTGACTTTAAATCCCTAATTCAAAATTTGTTTAGAATTTTGAAAAGTGCCCTAAATGAAAGTTATAGAGAATAAAATTTTGAACAGCTTTTGTTTTGGGGGCAATTTGTGAAAATGTATTTTTCATCTTCAAAATTTGAATTTGAATCAAATAATAAAATCTAGAATTTTATTTAGAAAAAAAATGGTGTCTTACCTTAACAGGCCGCCGCCCCACTTGCGGCCCAGCGGCCGAAGCCGGCCCGCGCTCGCCCCGCGCGCTCGCCCGCGCGTGACCATGGCCCGGCCCACGCCCGCGCGGTTTTCTCCCTCTCCCGCTCGCTCGCGTGCGCTGCTGGCCGCCGCGGCAGACCGCGCTCGCCGCGTGGCGTCCATGCGCCGACGAACTCACCGCGTGGAGCCTCCGGCTCGCCTTAACTTCCACCCGGTCGCGC
This sequence comes from Saccharum hybrid cultivar R570, assembly GCA_038087645.1. NCBI lineage: Eukaryota > Viridiplantae > Streptophyta > Magnoliopsida > Poales > Poaceae > Saccharum > Saccharum hybrid cultivar. The sequence continues at coordinate 7,254,843 of JAQSUU010000038.1, forward strand.
ACCGCCTCCACCTCCATCTCCTCTGTCCCTTGCTTCCCTCCGCGCTCACATGCTCGCTCTCCACCGCAGCAGCAAGCCGATCCGGAGCTCTCGCCACCGCACGCCGCCGCTCGGTCCGCCGACGTTTAGCTCCACCACCACAGCGCCATTCGTCGACTGCGTCTGCCTCCAGCTCCGCCTAGACCTCCTCCATCCCGTGCGCACGTTTTCGCCCTCATTTGCACCACGGTAAGGCCAGGGCCGGCTTTTCCTTGGCACGGCGGTGCTATGGCCGCCGAGCTTGTGCTTCTGTGGAGGGAGCCGTATTCCCTCCTTTCCCTCCAATTTCTCATGCTTTCGCATTCGCCTTGGCTCCGCGGACCTCGCGCGCTCCGAACCCACCCTCGCCATGGCCGAGACCGGCGTGTCGTCGGTGAGCTGCGCCACCGTTCCGCCATGCGTGCCGTCGGGGTCACCCGAGAGCTCCTCTGGTGCCCTAAGCTAGCGCAGTGAGTTCGTCTCTCCGCGGGGAAGCCGCTGGTGGTGACCTCACCGCCGGCGAGCTCACCGGCGGCGAGAACCGCGCAGTCAGCGCCTCCCTTTTCTCTGTGTGGCTGACATGTGGGGTCACGGGCCCACCTGTCTGCCTCCTCTCGCGCTCGCGTGTGCACTGCACCGGGTGCACCCAGCATTTTCAGCGACTGATGTTAAATGAATTTTTGAAAATGATTTTTCAGAAATTGTTAAAAGGGTTTCTAAAATCCATAACTTGCTCATTTTAGCTCCAAAAATTGTGAAATAAATTTTGTAGTGTTTCTCTAGACTAGATCTACAGTTTAAAAATATTGCATGTCAAGATTTAAATACTTTGCTGTAGAGTTTTTATTTAATCACTAAAACTGTTGTTTTCTTGTTAAATATGTAGTAAATCACAGAAAGCTCAGAAAAATATGGTTCCACTTGCTATAATTTTCTTTTGTGATGTACTTTCTAGGAAAAAGATATGTCATTCATGTTCTATGGAAAAATCTTGAGTTGTAGTACAAGTATTTAATATTGCTAATAATTGTTATTTTTGCTAGAGAGAAAAATATGAATAAAACATGCATGTAATAATTTTTCTATAGTGATTATTTATTGTGAAGAATGTGGGAAAAATGTTAAATCTGTTGTTTGATACTTTTCATAGTATAAAGTATTTTTATGCTCATTTTTAGGCCCTAGCTTGTTATTTTTGGATAGACAGTTCTAGTAATCCTAATACAATGAATTTTTTGTGGTATGCTAGATTAGATGATAGAAAGCTACTGTAATTTTCTCAGATTTTTCTGCACTACTAAAATAGGTGTTGCTGTTCAAACCTAGTTGCAATTAGGGTTTTATTTAACCTTGTTAATGCATGACTAGTGAATAGGATTTTGCTTTGGTGTATCTTTGAAGCATTTAATAAAATGTGCTGACTTAGCATGGTAGTAGTAGTAGTAGAAGAGAATGCAGTAGATGACATGTGCTTGTAGTGTGTATAGTCTTGGATGATGTTGACTACCTTATAGAAGAAATGTATTCCTACTTTATGAAATAAAGTGAACTTAATTATCTACATTTCATTCATCATGACCATTACATGTCATTTTCGCAATGCACCTAGGCATAAGCACTTATACAATTGCATCATATAGGATCGCAGGAAGTAACGCCGGTAGCAGTTCCCGAGGAGCCGGAAGAGCAGCCCGAGGAGCAGGAAGTGCCCGAAGCCGACGAGGAGGTCGGTGAGGATCTTCCAGAGTGCCCAGACCACCGTCCGAGCTCTTTCGAGAGAGGCAAGCCCCGGAGCATTTCTCTCCCCTAGTTGGCAAATACTTTATGAATGCTCTACATTAACTGCTGCATTAAGTTTAGGAGTTGTTTGCAACCGTTGCTGCATTATACCTTGTTTACTATGTTCTACCCTATCCTTGTCACCTTGTCATTCGCAGTCAAGTAATTGCTTAGCTTGCTTAGACCGGTAGAAGTCAGGTGATTTCCTGTCACCTGCGAGCTATATGTGTTTACCTGGATCTGATTGAGAAAAGATGTAATCATGAAATAACTAAGTGTTAATGTGAAATTAAGACCGGACAGAAACTTGCAGGGTTTCGGACTGTAATGTTTTTCATCTGTGTCGATTAAGGACAGTCCATTGTTGGGCCTCGGGTCATGTTGAACGCATGCCTCACATTTAGCTGGCCGGATAAAGTACCTTCCGACCATGAAGCTGGGAGATTATTCGGGCCGAGTGGATTGCCTGCAGCGCACTGTACCGGAGTAGTAGTGGCAGGATATGGGGGCGCGATGATAAGGCCAAAGAGCAGTCGGGCGGCCCCCGGGTACATGTGGTTCCTAGCAAGCTCGCGACTTCACCTGAATGGTTGACTCGGTGACCAACACCTCACTTTAGCGGGTGAGTGAGGTTTGTGTGAGGAATAACTTACCAGCTGGTTAATAATCGATTCGAATCGCCATCGTTCACTGGATAGTGAGCACTTGACTTGAGCTACTTCATCGTAGTAATATTGATGGAACACTTGGACAGTTATATGAAATAAGACATAATGGAAGTTGTTAGTGATCATTGGTTATCATTACCTGTTTAATTACATGTTACTTTAGTACAGGTGCAAATGTAGTTGACAGGTTAATAAAGATTTAACTTGATGCAAAGCTTTTGTAAAGATTCTCTAAATACTAAAAATGCCTTTTTGCAAATGAGTCAGCTACCCCACCAGACAGCCTGTCATGATTCCTTGGTGTCTTTTATTTCTGGTTTATGACGGGTAAGTCTAGCTGAGTACCTTCTCGTACTCAGGGCTTTGTTCCCACTTGTTGCAGATGGGTAGATGTATTACGGCTACTGTATCAACTGCCTCTATCCTGCAATGTGAGAAGCTTAGGACCATGGGCAATGGTCATTTACTACATCTCGCCTAATGCTTTTGATGGAAGATGACCCTGAACTGGCAATGTATTTTGGAACTCTGGGTGCGTGTGTGATTTGAACCAAATGCTTTCGCTACTTTCAATTTGAAACTGGTTTGTAATAACTATGTTTAAACTCCGATGTATTTGTGCCACAAATTTTTATGTAACTTGTGATGGTGACCACTGAACTTATTACGATCTTGGCTGGTATGCAAGTTGGTTTAAAATCCGTCGTGATTTCACGGACTACCGGGTTATACGGGCTTAAGTTTGCTAAATCGTCTGCTCGTTTGATGATTTTCTTACTTAATCTTGTATAATTGGTCGGTTCTGTTACAAAGTACATGTGTGTCAACGTGTTAAATGGGGATAGTTGTACTAAAACTTGTATAAATTGGATAGTTTTATCACAGTTGGCATTGAAGCAAGATTAAGCATAATACTGTCATGTATGTAGTTGTAAAAACAAAAGTTTTTGTTTTGAAAAGCCTATTTTGACTAAAACTTTAGCTATAGGCAAATTTGTCAAAACTAATTTGCAAAACTATCCTAGCGACAACCTCCAGTTAAGCCCAACTAAGGACTACAAGGTGGCTTTAAAGTAAGACTAACTTGGGGGGTTTTACTTATGCAATTTAATTCTTGCAACATCGCACCTACGCCCAGGTAAGAAGGTAAGTTGATGAGTGGCATGACCGCAAGTGTGAGCGTGCGGTCAGGGAAAGCTAGCTTTGATACGATTGTATATGCATGCTTGCATGTGTGTATGGTGCGTATTTAATTGTGGGTAGCGAATTTAATGATCGGGTAGCTTTGATACAGAAGTATATATATTGGGATATATATGGAAGTATTTAGTTTACTGCTTTCAAATATATTGTTGCTCTTGAACATTCAACCTAGAGATCAGACTTTGACTTTTGTTGTTCATATATCATGTGGGGTTGGGCTAAAATGAAATCTTCTACAGGTAAGCTAACCACGAATGCGTAGATTGAATATAGCTGACGACTAGCTATATATCCAAGAGAGTACGTGTTATGCCACCGACATAGAACGTGATTGCCACCTTAAGCTAGCAATTTTGTGAGGATGAATAGGACAAAGCATGCATCATCATGATTGTTGCTTTTATGCATAACCATGCTTCTCTCACATTTGTTCTAATAATAAGTAACTTGTGATCGATGTGATGTTATTATCTTCCCTGAGTGAAGCTAGGCAAAATGCTTTGTTCCATGCTGCTTGAATAGCTGTGTTTGAAGACAATGTGTGATTAGCTTTGCCTTGTATGTTTGCTTCCAAAGGAATTAGATGACAAGTTTGTAGTTAACAAGAACTTCAACCTTTTGGAAACTAAAACTTGTAGTTATACCTTGTTAAAAGCCTGCACATGCTTTCTTTTAAATATAATGTGAGGTCCTTCAGTTTGAGTTATCTTCACATTAGTTCTTTAGATGTATATGCATGGTTGCTTGCTTACTAGGTATTATGCTGATTTGTGTAGCCTCTTACCCTCGGTGAGTGCATGAGTTGTTATCAAGCCTTATCATTGTGCTCATCTCGTAGTTGCCTTTAAGTAGACCTCCTTACTTAAAAAGACATGAGCCTACAAGTGCGTTTGCTAACCTAACACCGCTAAGCTCTCTCGAATGTTAACTCTTGCCTATGGTGTGTCCATGTGCCTATTGGTGAAGCCATGCCCAAAACCCTTTGAACCCTTTGCTACCTATCTTAAAAATCATCTTGTCCCTGAAGACTTGACCGTATCTACATGCTTAGTAGCACATCCCACATCATGATCCTTGTACTTAGAACCGATGTGTTGTGTTGCTGCAGATGAATGCATGTGGTGTGAGCTTTGTGCTTAGTATTAGTTGCTTAGGCTAATTTGATTGAATTTCTCAAATGCCTGCTTAAAACTGTGAAGAATGTGTGGATGCTAGTTATCTAGGTAGTGCCATAGTTTTCAACCCTTTGGTCCTCAATGAGCATATGAGTGTGGAAGAATGCTATCCTAGAACAACACTCAAGTTATGTAATATCATGATCGTCTCTAAGTAGATTCCCTTTGCTTAGGAGCTTGAGCCTATAGATGTGGTTGTTAGCCCTTGAATGTTGTGCTACAAAGACTTGTACCCATGCCTTTGCTTGAACTGTAATACCAAGCCTAGACCCTTAAATGTTTGCATATGCCATGGATGTTTTGCACCCTTTTTATGAAGACCCTTGTTTGATCGACCATCCAAGTTAAGTTCTCGTTAGCGCCAGCCTTAGACCATAGTTGTTCTTTGGCTATTGTGGAGACCATGCCCAAATCCATGTTGGACCTCCCGGTTGCCTTTCCCAAAGGTTAGCTGGTGTAGCATAATATCTCTTTGTCGTGGCCTCAAAATCTTTTGCTTGCAAATCATGTAGCTACCTTATCAATTCAATCTCTAATCGGTACATAGGTTTTGCCCTTGATGTTTGCTTAATTCATCTCCAACTTCCCAAGTCTTGGGATGTTTATTAGCCTTGATCTCATGCTCTTGCCCAACATAGCCAACTCTCATGAATTAGTTATCTAGTAGTTCCCTTGGTGGACACAAGGCGTGCGTGAAATTATAGCAAGAGTCCCCTACTCAGTGGTCTTTGGCAATTAAGCTGTGTTCTCTTGTGCTGTGTGTTGATCCTTGGATCGCCTCCTTGTTGACTCCTAACCTTGTGACTATCTTTGCTTGCTATCCCTCCTTCACATAGTGCTTGTTCATACAACCCAACTTGTGCCACTTGAAATTTCTCATTAGGTGTAGGTTCAGTAATGGTGTTACGATTAGTGTTCTACGGTGCCATGACAAAACCAAGCATCTCCTATGGGTGCACACACAAGGTTGTGCTACTCAGCACACGCTGGTATTAGAGTTGCTGGTCATGATCCACTGTAGAATTACACCGATGTGTTATTTTCATGTGAGCTCTTCCTTGATTATCTGTCCATCTCCAATCGAAAGATCCATATACTGGACCAAGAGTAGTAGAGCTTCCTCCTAAAGTAACAAAGAGGATAACCTTTGAAGAACATGTCACCAACATAAACATTAACATATTACAAGAGGTGGTCGACAAGTGACTCTACTTGGTTGTCCCTGTAATGACGTCGGTCATCTAGTAAGCAACTTATGTCACCACCGTTGGATCAAAAGGACACACAACACTTAATGTTGGATAAGTTATGAGTCAGATAAGAACCAATCATCACATTATACTTATGACCTAGCTATCCTAGTCTTGATCTTTATGTGCATGATGATCATATAGTAAAAATCAACCATCTCTGGTGTGACCCCTTGTCTGCTAACTTCAATGGCGACCATCTATTACGCATCGAACACGAGTGGTTGTTGTTAAGAGTGAAGATTTAGAACTTTTTAGTGTTGAGAGATAACAGATTAGTTACTAGTAGGAAGGTTAATCTCCAGCTAAGTAACGATTCTTTGATAACTATGAAAGCTATATCTCATAGAACAACGTTAAGCAAAGAAACAGCAAAGCTGATCAACAATACAAGTACTGCTTTCTTCTCCAAACCCTATGCTATCAAGTCCATTCCATCTTGGACAATCACACGGATAGTGCAAGGTGATGTAGCAGCTATGTAAAGAACTAGAGAGATCACGTCCCTAGTTTTGGTTAGTATCACTATGCATCTAAGTGCTGCAAAAGAATTTGTTCAGGACTCCATTGGATGAAGTGCCAAAGGATAGTCCAAAACTAGTCCTTTATCTTTGTATGACTGTCCCTCCGCGTGGATTATGCTTTGTGCCCCACAAAAGCAGCCCACAAGTCCAATGCTTGTGCATCATCGAGTTGGTGTCTAAATCAACGATTGAGGTTGTTTCCTAAGAAGTATGTAAGGAAAACCCTAGCCTCCATCCACAGCAAGAAAGCTACCACTGTCATAAGAAGAATTAGAAAGTGCAAAACACACATCACAATGCGTGAAGCAAAGAAAAGGGAGAACAAGAAATCTGTCCAGATTTCGTGGCACTGGACCAGTCATCTTTAAGCTAGTGATTAGTGACTCAAACGTGGTTGGATTGGCCCTAGACTTGGTGATCTAATTCCTTGCTTAGGACACTTCCATGTCTTAAGTTGGTTTCTGAATTGGTTGAGAGATGTTTTGTCAGTTCAGTTTGCTGCAATTTTAGAATAGAGCGGTTTTGGTAGATGAATTGTTTGGATAGTCAAACGGTGTCCATTTGAGCCAAATTTTGGTCAGTAGTTAGATAACTCTTGGCCTATATGCCTACCAAAATTCATGCACAATGAAATAGTAGTTTGTGAAATATGAACTAAAAACTAGGGTGTACAGAATCTGTGATTTCCTTGTTGACTGCTATCATCCCTCACATTAAAAGGTCATGTTTGTAAGTGATGCCAAGATTAGCAACATGGTTAATGTTTTTCCTTGAGGTAAACCTTTAGATTCCCAAAGGAAGGCTCCTTGCACCCCCTTTTGTGCCTTGTTTTGCCCTCTCATATCAACATTGCTTGAGTAGTCAAGGTGTTCTACAAGTCAATTTGTGTCGTTGCGAGTCGAAAACAATTAGAAATGGTCTCAAGCGACATATTTCAGATCATAATTTTGAGTGGTTGATGGACATTAGAAAGGAAACCTCAATGTCAAAAGTAGTTCAACAAGGCTAGTTTTGCTACAGTACAAGTCAACCCAACTTACTGTGCCACTGCACCATGAAGGAAAATTGTACTCAACCTGCTTGGTTGTGTACTGTTCCTCTAGTGTGGTGAATACTAGCAACCTTTGTTGTCCTCCAAGCCTCGTTGTCACCCTTCTACAGTGGTGATTCCAATGTTGACACGTCCTTTGGTACTTTACCTATGTTTTTACCTAAGAGGTTGCATCAGATTCAACCTGATAATTGTTACCATTTGGATACGAGAATCTCCTTAAGTAATGATAGTTGAAAATGCTGAGTCAACAGAGTCAGCTATCACATTCACCGTTCACTTGATAGACTCAGATAATACAGTGTTGTTATTAGAGAAAGAGAACTGCACACATGGAACATTATGTAGTTTTCCATCAGTTAGCATCTGAGTGATTGGACAGTTACAACCTGCACATACTTTTTCTACTAGTTAGTCAGTTTCCCATAGCCTCAAAGAATGCTTACCCCATATTTTATCTCATCCCTTATGGAAAGTTGTACTCAAGCCACTTTGGTAGAGGACTGCTTTTCAAACCTTGTGAACAAATGTGGAACCATTATGATGAGTAACCTTCAGAAGCTTGTGGTCTAGTGCAAGGTCCATATGGCCAATGTTATATTCACTAGAGAGACATATTCTTATGGGTAGTTAGATTATAATCCAAAACACTCTCCGTATACCAAGAACAAAGTACTGAGCTATCTTGGATTCCCCCCAAAGTAATTATGCTTCATGGAAGTCAATGAAGGAAATTCTACAAACAAAAATTTACTATGAGGAGCGAGTATCAGAAAGTAGTCTTGACCAAATTAGCCTCTCTAATGCTTGAAGCTAAGTAGCCTAATGCTATCGCCGATGTTGGAAAAAGGATAACGTGCTTCTCTTCCCTTGAAAGTCTTTCGCCCTGAATCTCAGGATGAGATTCTCTTAAGGGGGAGGGCTGTAACACCCTAGGTGTTTGTCACTAGTTAAGCAGTGGGTTTGAGCTCAAATATGATAGGTTAAGTAGTGATGAAGATGTCAAGATCCAATCTATGAAAATGAGCCCCAACTTGAATTTGGATAATACACCTTTGCTTGTATGTTGACCCTTCCAAATGTATGCTTCAGTGATGTTAATGGAGCCTCCTTCATGTGTCTCACATCAATCTCCATCTATATTGATCCCTAGAAAAGTTTCATGAAGTTTGGAATCAAAAAGTCACATGAAATGATAAGTTATATCCTTGTTGGAATGGTCTTATTAAGTGAACGAGAACATAGGTCATCAACCAAACCTTGCAAGCTTGCCCAAATGACTCTAATTGGACTCTACAACAAAAGTTATGAAGGGTTCATGTTGAGCAAATGTCAAGAAAATGTCTCAATTGGCCTAAAACCCTAGTTTAAGAGTTAATCAAGTTGCTACTTAGACCAACATAAAAGCTTTCACTTCTATACTAGTGATGAAGTTTGACCATAAATAAAAGTTGTAGTTTAGTTTGTGTTTTACAAACTTTGTTTAAAGATCCAAGCCTAAATCTACCCATAAGTTTGTCAAACAGAGGTTATAAGTTTGAATCTGATGTTGTTTTCAGCCTCGGGAAAATATTCTTAAGTCGTGAATGGTTTGGACTGACGTTGACATGTTGGCACATCGCATACTCAAATTTTTGTTAAACAACTGGAGTTAGAACCTTTTGTGAGAGTTGGAGTGTTTAGAGTGAAGAAGAGCCCAGAAAAATTTGAATGGATTTGGAGAAGATCTGGACACTCAAGTTTGAAGTCAAATACGGCCAAATCGAAGTTTCTTAATCACATTGTTAAGCCATTGACAGTGTCAAATTTGGCAAAGCTTATCTCTTGATCTGTGCAGCAAATGACTTAAGGGCCTTAACAAAAGTTGGAGAGCATCAGGAGAGGAACAACTTTGCTATAGCACTCGAGATCCAAATCTTAATGGAATATGCCAAAATTTGGACCTAAAGTTGGGCTAAACAGCGCCCGCCAGGTGTTCGGCGTTTTGGCTGTATGGCCTCCATGCACATGCAGTGTGCCCTGCCTCCCAGCCATGTATCCCCGTGCGCTCACGTCAATGGGGAGACGCCCAAGCTCACCCTATGCCTCTCCCGCACTCGCCATCACTCTCCCTTGGCTCTCTATCGCTCTGCTCTGTGCCAGACCACGTCCTCCATCAACACCGGAGCAGAGCTCCACGCCGCCGTGTCTCTGTCCCTCTCTATGCTTGATAGCCTGCACCATCACCTCTTCCTCGCTCCTCTCCTCACCCCTCGCATGCTCACCGAAATCCGCACCGCCTGGAACCATCGGCTCCTCGCCGCTGCCTGGGCTGTCGCCGCTGCAGTTGACCATGTGCGCAGTCGACTGGCCTCGGGTCATCTTTGACAAAGCCAAGCATCTTCTTAATGCCACGCGGGTCTGGTGGTGCTTCGGCACCCCTCCTCGGCTCGGACCATCGCCAGCAGCATGATCCGCCCTTGCGTGTCACGGCTGGGTGGGCCACAGCTGCCCACACGTGCGACTGGTGCTGCTACAGCCCCCGCATGCCTCACCATCCCTCCCTCACCGTCAATCGCTCGCCCCGCCGGTAGAAATCAAGTCGGCCGGCCATCTCTGTTCTGCGTCGAGGAGAAGAGAAGAAGGACCACATGAAAATATAGAAGCTTTCCTAGGGTGTTTTATGCAGAAATCGGGACTTAATTGAATAGTGCATCAGACTGTGGGTTGAATACTGAAAAGCACTGGGACCTTAGTGTGAAGCGTCTACCTTATACGCTCTTCTCTTTTTCTTTTTTTCCTATAAATCGGCTAAAACTTCAATAAATCAAAGTAAATTGTAGAAAAATCCAAAAATAGCAAATAAAGACTTTTTGGAATCTTTGTGAGTAGATCTACACAGTAGAGTCATAATATGATATGTTTTAGTAGAAGGTTTTTACTATTTTTATTTATCTATGATAATTAGGGATAAATTCATATCTAGAGTTCTATTGCTCAAATTATTGTGAAATTTTTATGGTAGGCTACGGATACAGTGTGTATGCTGTGGTAAAAATTTCATGCTTATTGGATGCAGTACGCTTGAGTTATTGATTTAACTTGTTTGATGCTTGATAAATAGTTTTAAATTAGTTATAATTATTGTGAGGGTGTAAAAATGGAAAATATTGTTCCTTTACCTTGGTATGATGTTGTTATGTCATGTTGATACATAATAGGGCTATATGTTTACAGAAAATATTGAGTTTTTGATTTATCTTACTCTATATGATTTCTTGCAAAAGCAATTTTTCTTTTTCATAGAGATTGCTATACTTTTTCAAATTACATGAAATTTATACAGTAGTCTATTGGGGACAAGTATGAGCTATTGTAATTTTTGTAGAATTTACTGTGCACTTTTGATGTATGTTCATAATTCTACCTAATTATCTAAATAAATTAATAAAGGCATGAAAAGAATTTATTTAGGGTTGGCCACTATGTTTTCTAGTGTTCTCTTGATGTATATAAATTGTTGGTAACCTTGGTTTTGCCCAAGTTCAAGGTTGCAACATTAGTGAAATGTATTTTTGCTCTCTATTTTCTGGGAATGACTTTTGGTACAGTTTCTGTTGCCATGCTAATTACACCATGAAGATGATGGTTGCTATGAATCTTGTTTGTAACAAAGTTGTAGATAACTCACTCATATAGCTTGTGTTAAACTTTGATGGCATTTGGCCAAATGGTTTGTGAGTTATGGCGATGGAAAGTTGGTCTTCTGAACTAGTTGCTCTCTGAAATTTCTGGACCAGTTTTGAGATATGTAGTTGTTTGACCCTATTAAGTTGGGAATCATGCTGAGATGTTTAAAGATATTTTGTAGATAATTTCATAATATTTCCAGAAAGTCTTGTGCATGCTTGTTGGATATATATAACTTCAGTTATGATTGAAACAAGTGCATGTTGTGTGGCTGTCCATATTCTGTGCATATACTAGGTTGGTTACCTTCACTTGCTTTTAGTTTTGCTAAACTTGTAGTTAGTTCTTGATTGGTAAATGCTTGATATAACTGAACTTAAGTCAACTAGTATGCCATGCTTGATGTGCTTGATATCTCTATGTTAGACATGATGTGAATAGCTTGCTCTCTAAGCGCTCATGTCATGTGGTGTAACATTATGTTTGTCTTGAATGCTTTTATGTGATGCATATGTTATTGCCATTCTTCACATTCATGCACTTGCATCTTGCACCTCATTTAGGTATGCTACATGTGAAGGACGAGATGTTGGAGTAGAACCTGAAGACGGTGTATGGTGGACTTATCCCAAAGGTGGAAGGACTGAGCAAGTGCTAGGATGGGAGATGCTTGCCAAATGGGTGTCATTTAACAAACACTGACCTAGTGTTGGATCCTAGACAAGCCTCAGAGCATTATAAGTCTCCCATGTTTTACCTAACCTTAAATTAGAGTATAGTGTTTGATTCATACAAAAGCTTAAATTGGAGTATGGTGTTTGATGCATTAAGTTATAGGAGTTGTGTTGGAAACACTTGCTGCATATATCTACTCCTTGTCCACCCCATATACCTTGAATCCTATTTAGGTGTAGGAATGGATAAAATGCTTAGCCATGCTTAGACCGGTAGAATCTGTGTGATTTCCTGTCACCTACAGAATTAGGAGAGTGGCTAGTCACAGTTGGCTATAATTGCTATGTGGAGATAACCAAGTGTTAATAAATGAAAGGAGACCGGACGGGACTACGATAGAGAAGCAACAGGGCATGGAGGTCCTAGGTGCCTATTTATCCCCGTCTGTGTCAGTTAAGGACCGATTCGTTGTATGTCCTCATGTCATGTTGAACGCATGCTTAACACTTAGTTGGCTAGATAACTCATTTCGATCGTGAAGCCAAGTAGCTCAACTCAGGCGGGGGTTTGTGTTAAGAATAATTCCCTAGCTGGGTAGGAATCGATTCGAGTCACTATCTCTCCCGGATAGTGAGAACTTGACTGAGCAGCGGCAACGTAGAAACACCAAATTGAACTTAATGGTTATGATGATGATGATGATTCACAATGCAACACCGGATATGGTTACTAATGCTTCCTACTTAATCAAGTGACTGCTCTAGTACATGTGCTAACCTAGAGATGCTAAATTGAATAGGTATCAACTTGATGCTAAAGATATTAAATATCCAAGTTATGTTACTTAAGCTTTTTTTGCAAAATGTTGTGAAGCTAAATCCACCGATAAAGCCTTGCATACTCCTTGGTGTCATATTATTTTTGGTTTTTGACGGGTAAGTCTAGCTGAGTACCCCTCATACTCAGGGTTTATCCCACCATGTTGTAGGTGCAGTGCTCGGTTTGTTGAAGATGGTGGCCAACCGTCGGTGGGCTCGGTGACTCTGTATTCATTCTCATCTATATGCTTTTGTTAGAGGATGTCACTTATGCTAGCAGTGTCTTTGGAACTTATAATATTGTAATCATTTGAAAGCTATGTTGTTTTCACTAATCGGTTTTGAAACCCAAACTTGTATTACTATTTGGGAACTCTTTGTAATACTATTTCTGCTTCAACTCCGCGTATGTGATTTCTATTTGCTTAATCATACAATCTTGGTTGTGAAGTTGATGTACCAAGGTCTGTCATGACACTCGGTGGACTACCGGATTTATATGAGTGAAGGTATGTGAGCGTCAATGCGTTAAACAGGATTAGTCGTACTTGAACTTGTATAAATTGGGCAGTTCTATCACACCCGCCTGAAAAAAGAGATAAAGAATATAGCCCTTGTTCTCTAGCAAATGCTTCCAAGATTCAAAAGAGAGATAAGTTTTCAAGGAGCAAAGTAGAATTAGGTTAGCCACTATATATCCACCATATATCTACACACATGCACATCTTGATTTGATTGTATGACTCAACTCTCTTTGAATCCGTTGTTTGACTTTAGTTGATGACCATAGAAGAGACGCAGCATGACATCCAGAACATGCTTCACTAGCACTCCTAGTGGCAAGAAGAAGTGGGAGACCGCCTCACCAACATCCAGCAACACCAGCAGCAGGAGAATGAGAACTGGAGCTATATGTTCCAGAAGTTCAACTTTGACCTGCCATTCTGATCGACTACAGCAACACCCAACTTAGGGGAGAAGGATCCCCCAATATCTAAGGTAAATTTTTCTTTTCTAGTATTTTATTTCTTTTTCTTTTATTTGTTTTTCAAGTTTGTCTTTATTATGTTAAAAAAAGATGCATAACTCAAAAATAAAATAATTTTTTTATTTGTCTTTTATATATTTTAGTAAGGTGTGATCTAAAAAGGCCAAATAAAAAGAGTGTATATAAACTTTGCTTTAATTTTTGTTTTTAAGAGTTGAATAATAAAAAGAACTTGAAGATGAACTTTCACAATGGAAATGATGAATAGTTGCTCTGTTATAATTCCTTTCAAGTACCTAGCTTTTAGCCTTGAATTCTCCCGAGTTTTGGATATAATTGTTTTGACATGAGAATTTACTTTGAACTTGAAACTCGTAGGTAGCAAATGCTTGATCTAAAGTCTAGGTAATTGATGGATATGATATATGAAGGTCTGAACTACTATTTATCTTGTTCCAAGTGATACTAAATTCGAGATATTTCTTTTGAAAAACATAATAAAGCAACATGATGAGTTCCTGTATGACAAAGCTTGAATTGCTACCAGAGCCAAACATGATATTTAGGCTAGAAAAACTTACACTCTTATATGCTACTTGTTTTGCATTGAGTTTGGTCAAGCTTTGTTGATCCTTATGAGAGGTTTGTCATGCTCTTAAAATCAAGATCACATACACACCACCCACATATGCACTGCTCCTGCACTAGGGGAAGGCACAAAAAAATGCTTTTCATTTAGATCAACCTAAAAATGTTTTATTCCTACACTGGGAGTAAACAACAAAAATATTCTTGATAGGTTCCATCCACCAAATAAATGCTCCAAGTTTTTGTTACTATCTCTTAAAAGTTTTGTTGTAGAGAAGAGGCATGGGCTATGCAAGAGTTATTCATAATAAAAAAAGAAAGTATTGGAAAAATGGATTAGTGTCCGAATTATCAAAACAATGGGTACTTAGATGCCAGCTAGAAAAAAAGAAAGAAATGAATAAGATAGCCCATGTTTTCTTGCAAATGTTTCTAAGTTTCAAAAGAGAGATATATTTTCAAGGAGCATAGTAGAATTAGGTAAGCCACCATATATTCCACACACATGCACATCTTGATTTGATTGTATGACTCAACTCTCTTTGGATCCATTGTTTGACTTTACAATATATGATTGCAAGTATGCTCTTCCATGTTATCACCATTCCTATGAGCTCCACATAAGCTTTAGTTGTAGGAAGAAAGGCATAACATTATTTTTGCCTTGGTGAGGATCCACAAATACCACATATTTTGATAGACTTGAGAGTGTCATACAATGGAATCTCTGAGTTTTATTTTAAAACTTACAGAAACTTCAGAATAATGGTTGAACAAAGAACATGAGACATAGTGCTTGACTTGATCATTCTATCTTTCAATTGCTCAAGACCCAAGTGAAGGCTACAAGTCCCATGGTTGAAGGTAATATGAGTAAGTTTTCAGAATAGTTTGTCCTAATTCAGAGGAGAATTCTTATTTGAACGCATGTGTACTTTCAAGGAGTTGGTACAATATTTTCAAAAATCCTAAACTCCTAATCCATTGCTAAGTTTGGCAATGCTCAGGGACGAGCAAAGGTTAAGCTTGGAGGAGTTTGTTGATGGTAGTTATCATCCATTATAAACCACCAACATAACTTGAAATCATGCATGAAAATGATCACCAACATAGACTTAGGGGTTTAAACTGACAATTTTCATGAGTTTTGATGAATCTGTATTTTTAGCACGGTTTATCTAGAAAACCATCAAGGGAGATCAAAATGTCAAATAAAATCACGCTTATATGCAGTGTAAACAACTCCAGAAGGCCCCGAAGGAAACCAGAAGCCACGCCACCAAAGCAGACCTATAGAGGATGACATGTAGGGCTGGTCGGCCCCACCTATACGCTAGTCGGCCCCCTAGGCTCACCTGGCAGCCTCCGCTTTGATGTCGGTTTCTCTACCGCCTCCTAGATTGCACCTACGCCATTTATTCAAGTTGGTTTGATCCGAGCGCATAGGATTGAGGCTCTGGTCTATATATACCAACCCCTGCCCCCTCCCTTAGCAGATCTGCGTAATTCAAGAGTAGACCAAACATTAGGGTTTCTAGAGAAAAGATAATAGAGCTCCAATTCTTTAAAGTTCTAGTATAGGCTAGCTATAGCAAGATTCAATTGGAGTTTGGGCTTTTGCTCAGGATTCCAGATTCACTGTCTGGAGGCTGGTAAAGACATTGTATCCCTCTACATTTTATGACTTTGTGCTACTTCAATACTACTATTTATTATGTTCCTAGTTTGCTCTAGTAGTATGCTTGATATAGTTATTATTGATTATGAATATATGCATATATTCACAAAGCGCTTAGCTCAATGCTCGAGTGAGAAGTGGTCAATATTATGTAAGCGTGGTGCTTAAATATTGTTTATCTGCGAATGCATTCTACACTCTGGGCCATGTGGTAGATCGCGGATGTGACATTCCTGTTGAGTCTTTTGTAGTCCACTCCCCGTTTATAGAGCAAGTAGAACCTGGTTGTGAAGGGAGCTATGTTCTTGATCTTCCTTAGTAATGTTCCTTATGCATAGATCCAAAGTTAATTATGCTATAGATGAGAGTGTATATACTTAGGTGTACAAAAGACTTAGTAAATAAGGAATAGCCTAGGAATCTTTTGCTCTTACCGAATCTCATGCCTAACCATACTATATTTATGAGTATCTATTTCTATCTCTGGAACACTATCTATGCCTTACATTTACCATTTATTTATCATTTGACTTACCCCTGTTATAGCATGAGAGTGATCTTATCATAAGTATACATATTTGTCAATATCTTTGTGGCAACCCCATAGCTCCTCTCTATGAATAAAATATAAATAACGATACCTAGTATACTCCTGGGTGAAATGCTACGATGGTATATTATCTGTGCACTTGCGGATTACTTCTATCATATATGATTTTTCTCCAAATTTACAAGTGCTCCCAATAATTACCAACAACATATTTCTAGCATCATTGCTAGTGTTGACAACTTAGTATTAAGGCCCCCAGGAAGCGAGTAAAAGCCTTACATCTAGTTGCTACTTCTTGTATTGCTTGTATTCGGCGAGATTGCTATTACAATGTAGCTATGCCTATGAAAGAGTCGATAGATACAATAGGGGATATTGCTAGCTATTTATATCCGGGATCAACTTGGCCTACAAGATAAGGAGTCATGCCCTAATCGGAGTCCTGGCGCAATCCAGAGATATCCTTCCTTGAATAGGGTCATCGTGGGACTTTGGGTCCTCTCTGATCCGGAGTCGGTAGTCCAACAATATGGATGTTAGGGTTCCTAGGGTATGGCATCGACATAAGCCCCCAAGCTTGTCTGTCAAACGCAACTTGGTCGTCTGTGAGTAGTCAGGTTTGTCCTAGTCGGGTGGTTTGTAGTTCGGGTACCAAGAGGTAGCCCAGGTTACCAATAGCGACTTAAATCTTGATCCTATGCAAGCAGATAAAGGTGCGCTATTGGGAGATGAGCTTGCTCTAGTGCCATCCTCAGGTCGTGGTGACACCCTAGGTGTCAATTTCAAGTTAAGCAATGGATTAAGTCTAATCTAAACAAGTCAGAGGATGATTGTGAGCTTTAGTTTAACACCTAACAAGTGGTGGCAAGGTGTGGAGTTTTACCCTTCTAACATGAGCATCCTCAAGCATAATCATCAAGCATTGAGTCATAAATACATTCTATGTTTCAATTATACCATGCCTATGTTGCATATGATATGTTTCATATATTGCATGTGTGATGTTTCATATGTTGCATAAGTGATGTTTCATTTAGAGCTTTGCTATGTTGCAAATGTGGTGTTTCACATATTGCATATGTTATGATCTAATTGTTGTATGAAATATTATCAATAATGCTAATTAAGGAACTTGGTGAATTTATATATGTGAATTTACTTAAACAAATAAAATTTTGCTAAAATAAAGTTTGTAGTACAAAGTATGCTTCATAATGTAGAATAAAAAAGTAATGATGTTTCTAAGTCAAACATGCTAAATTTAAGCTCCAAAGATTTGATTTGATGCTGAATCTCACACTTAGCCACTTTTGCCTAAGTCATGAAATTCAGTTATGGAGTTCAATTTTGGGGATATTATCAAATCAATTTTTACAAATAAAAGTTTACCAAACTTTGTTCCATTGCTTGGTGTTCTACTTAATCCTTGTTAATGTGTTATTAGTTGAAATGTTTGATCAATGTTTAGTCCTTAATTAATTCACCAAAGTTAGCTAATCTAACTATTGTCAAAACCTTAACTGACTGTCCTGAGCTTCAGTTTCAATCTTCCCCTATTCTTGATCCTTGATCTCTCTATCTAGTTAGAGTTACATGATGGTGATTGAAGAAAAGTTGGAGAGCAGATCAAGATGAACAACTTTGCTTTTTGGAGATTTTCAAGTTTCTACATGGAATCGAGAGATATTAGAAGCTAAAGATGAACTGTCAGGCTGCTATAGTAACACCAGGGAGAGCTGCCTGCCTGCTTCGTCGTGCACTGTTCGCGCACCTTCTCAACATTTCCCGCACAAGGGCACGTACACAGCTTGTGTGGCTGACCTCGAGAAGGAGCCGACGAAGTTGGAGTTTGCCTCCTTGCCTTTAAAAGCCCGACGCCGGTGCTCGCTCTCTCTTTTCCCTCCTCTGTTCCACCGTCACACAGCTCACACTCGCCGGTAAAATTTCATCGCTGTTGATGCACCTCCACCCGCTCCATCTCGCAACAATCTTCGCCTTGTTCTTGCACAGCTCCTTGAACCGCTTTCCTCGCCTCTGGCCGCGGGGAGTTTGGGGGTGAATCAAAGAGTGGCTCCGCAATCGGCCATGTGATACCATCTTCCTCGTGGACAGCCAGGAAACCTGATGTGACCACTTCACCATGGCCAGCCCTCTATGTTGTGTCTTCCTCTCTCTTTTCTTTTGTGTTGTGTTTGCCTTGGTCCCGTATAGCTCATCGGCTCGTTGGTTTCTCAAATTGTGCTCAGGTTTCACTGGAGCATAGCTTGCCATAGTGACCACTGCTGTCAGCCACCGGTGTACATGGCCAAGGAGCCACGAACCCTCACCGATCACGATTATCCCTTCCACAGGTGTGTTAAGGCATGGAGATGCTCTAGTACCTCTCCCTCGCCGCTGATGAGCCTCAACCGGCCAGAAATCGCCGTCCCCGATGACCTCCTCTGCTCCAACTCATGTCACACTCCAATTAAAGGACAATATAGAGTGCATACATCTTATGTGCGCCCTAGGAATAGTCGCACACATAAGCTAACAAATTAACAAAAGTATCATCACCATGTACATACATCACGATATTACATCACGTAGTTCTTAACATAACAACCGGAAAAGTAAATAACACTCTCAAACGAAGTATCTGCTCCATAGGGAAGGCCGACTGGTTGACCCAAACCTAGAATTCTTCAGGGAAATCCTCGTAGAAACTGTCATCTGTTACCCATCCGGGATTTTTATCCAAAAATGAAATAAAAACAAGTGTGAGTACACTCGTACTCCGCAAGTATAGTATGAGGATTCATGAGGCTCAAAATAGATCAACATTTCCTTATTAATTATTATTAAGTTATGCTTAAGGTCCCGTTTAACCCACATGATCACCTACTAGAATTAAGGAGAGTAATTAAGCATCAGTATAATCTCATCATCATCGTCATAAGTCATCCATATGGCAAGTAACCATTTATTCTGTGAGTTTTCTGGGCCACTCGTGGCCGTGAGCACGGCTGTTACAATAGTTTTAACACTCTGCAGAGGTTGTGCATCTCTACCCGTGAGTCGTGTTGCCCATATGCCCGGGGCCCATTGACCCCCTAACACTCCCATGGTGAGTAGGCAGGGTACACTATGAAGCCTTCCATAGGCCTCTTCTAACATGTTAGGGTCGTGATGTTTCCTCGGCAGGCAGATATAGAGAACCCCCCTTTTGATGGCACAATTTCCACAGGCTATACACATCAGAACAGAGGCAGTTCTATACCCAAAGTGGCAAGCCCCTCTTGCGCCCTTTTGGGTAACCTCTAACAAGCTAGAAAAGATCCTATTACTGAGCTAAAGTCAGAGCCATATAACTCTCACGGTTGCACTGTATGTCCTAGCTTTTACCCTATAGATAAGTCCTTACGGAGGGTTTAGGGCAACATGATCAACATCATCTGCACCTTTAACCTATAGTTCCACTGTTACCATCATGTTTATCCATTGGTTCCATCAGTCATGGTGTAGATCATGTTTACTTAGAGCACTAGCATTCTACCCATATGCAAATAAAACCCATAGGGATCAAGGTACAAGTCATCAAAGACTAGGATGTCCTTATAGTAGAGCAATATTAGAAACATGCATAATGAGTATATTATATAATGAATAGGACAACAAGGTAGGCCCATGCTATACTTGCCTTAGTTCACGAACTGCTGCTGGTCCTGCTGCTCCTCATACGTGTCCGGATTCCCAAAGTACTCCTCACCGTCTGAACTCGAACGACACAAAGTACAACATGCATTCCAGAGCAGACATACAAGCAAAACATTACTATCATTAGAACAGTACACCAACAATAAATAAAACTATATAAAATGTTTACCAAAATCATCTATGTCTCGCTATGATCACAACGACGCGAATTGCACGAAAAACGGAGTTACAACGCACAAGTTACGAGCTATTTACGGTTCCAAAAGCTAGCTATTAAACTAGACTTAATCGAGAAATTCAAAAGCTCCTAATAGGTTTAACAGTAGCACTATTGCGTAGATCATGAAATTATGAAACTAACGCAAGTTGAACGGGTCAAATCGGAGCTAAAACGATGATTTTATAAGTGTTTCACTGCAGTGGCAAATCTGTAATTAATCTGGAAACGTATTTTTCATTTAAACCGGAGAAACTATGTCTTCAAAATGGGAATGCGTATTTCAGGAATATGCCAAGGATGGCGGGTTCAAATAACAGATAACTGGGGGTTTCTTTAACAAAATTCCCACCGAAGGGGTATGGGTGATCCTGAGCCATTGGATTAGAGATGAACGGCGACGATTAGCTCTCGGAGGGAGAAGGGGAACAGGGCCGCCGAACTTAGGGGTGGAGGCGGCGGCGCTGCCATTGACGACGGTGAAGAGCTCGCCGGCGTGACTAGTTAGGGCCCTATGGGCCATGGTTTTGATCACCGACACCACCGGGACGATGCGAGGAAGAAAGCGAACTCGCCCGAGACAAACCGCGGACATCGGGTGGCCCGCGCGGCGTGCTCGCCATGGCCGGTGGCGGAGGGCTCGCCGGAGCTTGCGGAAACTACCCTAGAGACCACCATTCGAGAAGATAGAGACATGAGGGGATAGAGGGGAACGAGGTGAACATGCTTAGGCCTTTAGCACGGCCAGAGAAAGACACGAGGGGCACCCGCCATGGATAGCAGTGGAGAAGCTCGCTGGAACTCGCGTAAAACGGCCCTATAGGCCACCATTCGACACGGGAGGTGGACGGGGAAAAGAGAGGGGAGTGGGGCGAAGCTCACTGAGTGGCAAAACGAAGACGAAGGCGGCTCGAAGACGATGGCGACGTGGAGGAGCGGACAACATCTCCGGTGATCTTGCGATGCTACGGTTGTGGCTCAAACGGGTGAAAATGGAGCGGGAAGGGCAACAGAGGGAGCGGCGTCGGGTGCGGCTTCCATTTAAAAGGGCCAGGCGCGGGGAGACGCTCCCATGATGGGAGGAGCGAACATGGGCAGCGGTGATTTCTCCACGGCCGCGTGCATCCGATTCAAGCGGGAGGTTGGAGGAGGTGCCGACAAGCGGGCTCGGGCGGTCAGTCGCAGAGGAAAGGAAGGAGAGAGCGGCAGCGACGTTACCAGCGCTGACAGGCCGGCCCAACAAGGGAGAAAGGAGGGAGAGGGGGAAGGCGAGCAGGCCAAAAGGAAATGGGCCAACAGGCCGAATTGGTGGGAGCGAGGGAAATGAATAAGAATCCCTTTTTAATTTCCTAAATTGATTTTCCAAATCCAATTTCAAGAGATTTTTAAATCCTTTTGGCATTTGAATAAAACTAGTCATCACACAAAATATAATGCAACAGCATGAGTGCAAAAACAAGTTGCTAACCTTATGATTAATTTTAATTTGACAAAAATTTATTATTCCCTATATTTAAATGCACACTCAATTACACAAATAAATTATATTTAACTATTTTGTAATTCTGAAATATTTAGGGTGTTACAATTCTACCCCCCTTAAAAGAAATCTCATCCTCGAGATTGGGTGATGCTTACTCAAAAAGCTACGGATAAGATTTTCTCAGATCTTCTTCTCTTTCCCAAGTAGCCTCATCTTCTGAATATCGATTCCACCGTACTTTGCACATCTTTATAGTGCGGCTCCTAGTAACCCTTTATGCAGTTTCAAGAATCTTTACCGGATACTCTTCATATGTGAGATCTTCTTTAACAGTAAGCTCTTCCAAGGGAATCTGCTCTTCTGGTACCCGCAAACACTTTTTCAACTGAGAAACATGGAACACATCATGCACACCCGACAAACTTTCTGGCAGTTCCAATTGATAGGCCACTTCTCCACATCTCTCCAGAATCTTGAAAGGTCCCACATATCTCGGTGCTAACTTGCCCTTCATATTGAATCTTCTCACATTTCTCATTGGTGACACTTTCAAATACACATAGTCACCTACTTTGAAACTCAACTCTCTTCTTCGGATGTCAGCATAACTTTTCTGTCTGGACTGTGCTACTCTCAAATTATCCCTAATCATTCTCACTTGTTCCTCTGCATTGCATAGGACATCTGGTCCAAACACTTGAGTTTCACCTGTCTGATTCCAGAATAGAGGTGTTCTACACTTACGTTCGTATCACTACTAGGGATGTGTACATCAATGATGCTCTTCTTTTGTCACTGAAGACTCCAAAATCGTCACATGTATTATTTTATGATGAATTTGTGACGATATGGTATTCGTCATTGAATGCGCGTCATATTTTACCTACCGTGACAAAACGTCTATTTTCGTCATAGATGTGCATTTGTTCTATGACGAAATGGTCGTCGTCATAGAAGTGTATTCTTTCTATGACGATCTATTTTCGTCATTGATATAGCCCCATTTTCGTCATGACTTGCCGTCTGTTAGGCGACCAGACGATGTCTGCCACGCTGGCAGCTGACGTGTCTTGTCCACGTGGCGCGTCCACATTGCAGGTGACATGTCTAACCACGTGGCAGTTGACGTGGCCAGTGATGTGGATGGTCCAAATGTCCAATTTTTATTGGGCCACAAGGCTTGCTGTGATAGGTTCTCATTTTCGTCACTGAAGTAAATAGAAATTCGTCATAGAATCAATTACCAAATCGTCACAGAAAGGTCAGATAATTCATCACAAGTGCACATGCTGATTTCATTACAGAATGCAAATAATACTGGAATGACCAAAAGCTTTCATAAATTAACAGGTCCAGTATTCCAATGACCAACAACTTAATCAACAATTCTAAACTCGGTTCACATAACTCAATAGACATCACATTTGAACTACTAGTTTCATCTCAGTTCACATTAACATCACAGGAAATAATAAAAAGTTACCAACCACCAGCAACATAAGTTACTACATAAATAAAATCACCAGCAGACCCCTTGCTTAATGAAGCAGCAGCTACGAGCAGCGCTCATGTCAAAGAAGCAATGTTGATGGCCAAGATACGCTTGAGCAGCGCATCGTTCTCCTCCATTGCCTTGTTACTTATCTCTGTCAGCTTCTTGTACTCCTCCATCTCCTTTTATGTCCTCGTCAGCTTTTTCTCAGCTTCTTCACTTCTCTTCCTGAGTTCATCGATTTCACCTTGTACAGCAGCCGTAGCTTCAGCTGCTAGTTACTCCCAAAGCTCGCTTTCATTTTACGATAATGATTTGGAGGATGGCACTAGTTTGATGCCAACACTCTTTAGGAAAAGGTTTGAGCTGTTCTAGGAGAGCACCTAGGACACAACCTGCACACTAGACACTGCTGTCTCACCTTCAGCAACAGGTTCTGTCCTCAAAGCTTCCATATTTGATTAAAACAGCAATGACCCATCATTAGTTAATACTTATTGCATTAATTTGAGGAGGAAATATCACACAAGATGTATTTTTTAAAATAAAAACATATGCTGCATTGATAGAAACTGACGTCAAAAAACCACCGTCACAAATTTATCACATGTCATTTCATATAGGAAGCAAAAGATATCATTAATCCACCATATACGAAGCAACATATCTCATTAATCCACCATACATTTTATATAAGTCAGCTATATACAAAACTGATGGCTATAAGAACAACTATGTCTAGACATCGAGCGACATATAAGAACTGATTCCAATATATTGAGGGACCAAAAAAAATGGTGAGAAGTAACAGCTAGCACAACTTAAGTCTTGAATTTCAGGGTGTACCATTATTTTCCACACACATCACAGGGGGAGCTTGTTCGGCTGCTTCAGCTGTGCTTCTTCCACATGCATGACCACTTGAACATGTTAGTCTCCTGCATAAAAATATTGTAGGACACAAAGCTGCATTAACTAACTGTGGCGATCATGTGAGGAAAATAAAAATAAAAATAAAAATAAGCATTAACTAACTGCAGGTCGCGTTCTGACCAAATCTTCCTTCTTAAAACACTTCTGTACTATCTGGATGGTTAGTTAAGATGTGCATATATGAATATATCTGCTACCAGCAGTACTTAATTTCATTATCCACGCTCAGTCAACAGATGCTTAAGATTGAATGGTTACTCTTCCAAGATCAGTTGATACTAATGGAATCTGACAACTCAAAGTAAACATGGAACAGTATCCTAGGCAACATTGTAGCATATAAATAAAGTCAATGCTTTGCAAATATTTCAGATGCATTGATCTGAAGCTTTCATACCAGAGCTAACTACTATGGTAGCACAGAATAGAAACCATTGAACATCACACGTTCCTAGCTAACTAAAAATGGGATTGTACTATGAATAGACAACAATAGCATTTATAAATTATTTACAAGCCATGAAACTATTAGAAAGTATCAATTGATCTTGCATATTTGCATAACACAGTAAGAAAGTTGAAACAACTCATTGGTTTTGGCTTCTTACAATGTAGAGATCAAGGTAATCCAGCTGTAATCCTTGAGTGTGTTCTGAAGTGCTGACCAAACCTTATCAGGAACCAACTCTGTGCACCTGAAGTTGTCAAATATTGATCACATTTTGCATTTGGAGTGTTAATTGATGACATTTTGGTATTCAGTCGATTACTAGTTTTGTACTTCCGAAGAGACTAGCATCGCCATTCACCTAAAGTTTCAGCTATAATGATTATCAACCAAACGGCATAGTGAGAGTACGAGGATGTGCATTACAGTACCTCGGAATGGAAGGAAGCAGGAGCGCACAGGGGAGGATGAGGAAAGCTCGAGTGCTGCCACCGCCCGCCTTGCGCTGATGATGGATCTAGCTCGTGCGCCGCCGGATGCACAGTGGCCCACTGCTCATGAACGAGGCTACCGCCATGCTCGGGCGCCGCCACCTCCCGCCTCGTGCCAGTGCCAGATCCGGCATAGCCCTTACCATGCGCCGCCGAATCCTGTCCGTGGTGGATCCATCTGCCTCCTCTCCTGCCACAGCACGGCGGTCAGGGGGCTCTGGCTGCCTCCGCTCTATTCATCAAGTAGGGCCGACGCATCCTGCGGCCTCCAGTTCTTGCTGATCGTGATGGAGAGGTGAGTGTGGCACAGCGCAGGATTAGACCATTAGGGGCGGCCGCTGGCGGCTGGTGGACAAGAGGAATCAAGGAAGCCGGTCTGTTGTGGCTCTGCATCTCACGACAGGGAGAAGAGAAAAGGAGGCGCAGGAGAGGGGTGGTGGTCTGGTGGTGGCGGAGTACAGGAAGAGGGTAGGGTATCGTGGGTTTTATACGAAGTATAGCGTATATGGACCATCCCTTTTGAGATCTAACGGCTGAGAGAGAGGGGTCTTGATTTGGGCTGAACCTGAGCATCATTTTAAGGCCCAACATGTCTCATATTTTTTCCATTTTAATCATCACAATTAAATCATAATAACTATGGTTTACATGATACTTATGTGTTCAATATAATTTTTACATTAACTAGACTAGCTAAGAGGTGTTGTCTATGATTGTCAAGGGTTTTTGAAGTTATTTGCTATTTCTTAAGGATTAAGTCATTTACTGCACGATTTTGTAAATTAACTCCAACTTAAACTACATGTCATGTCAAATGTCTCAAAAGACAAAAATATATATAAGAATACATGTTTTGTTTGAGCTCACATCCTGAAAATTGGTGGAAATGAAGTGTTTCATTAGGGATACTGGAACTTGTATTTTGGTGGCTCCCACGAAAAAAGGTAATAATAACGTAAAGTAGTTCGAAATAATTAAAATCAAAACTACTAAAATAATTTTGAGACACCAAATAATCTTAAATGAAAATTTTATAAACATCAAAGTTGTAGAGGTCATTAAGATCTACAACTTTTATTTTGGTCATCTTGTCATTTGACAAAATTTGAACCTTTCAAATTTGAAATTTTAAAAAATGACAAGTTCGAACCAAAATTTGAGACCTAAAATGATTTCAACATAAAAAGTGATGAATACTAAAGTTGTTCAACTCATTATTATCTACAACTTTTATTTTAGCCATCTTGTCATTTGACAAAATTTGAACCTTTCAAATTTAAAATTTTGAAAAATGACAAGTTCGAACCAAAATTTGAGACCCAAATTGATTTCAACATAAAAAGTGATGAATACCAAAGTTGTTCAACTCATGAATATCTACAACTTTTATTTTGGTCATTTCTTCATTTGACAAAATTTGAACCTTTCAAATTTGAACTTTTGAAAAATGACAAGTTGGAACCAAAATTTGAGACCCAAATTGATTTCAACATAAAAAGTGATGAATACCAAAGTTGTTCAACTCATGAATATCTACAACTTTTATTTTGTTCATTTCTTCATTTGATAAATTCTTAGCATATATTGTTTACTAATCTTACACATGTCTCATGTAGTTTATAAAACCTTATGAGAGATGTATCACATTTGTGAACAATGTCGTTACCACTTTATTATATGAAGAAATGACCAATATAAAAGTTGTAGATCTTGATGAGTTATTCAACTTTGGTATTTATCACTTTTTCAGCTGAAATCATTTGGGGAACCAAAATATTGTCTGAAAATTGTATTTTTTTAAATTCAAAATTTAAATTGCTCAAACTTTTCATATGTAAATATTGACAAAATAAACAAAATAAATTGATAGATAATGATTTTAGAAAATTTTAGGAAAAAAAATCATCAGATTTGGAGTTAGTACGTGGAAGAAAAACTAGTTATAAAGTTGACCCATACATTAAAAAAAGAAATCACATTGTTCATTAAGATCATGTAAGGATCATCTAAAATAGTGTGATTTCTCTTTTTCATTTGTGGGTAAACTTTGTAACTAGTTGTTCTCCCTCATACTAACTCCAAATGTGATGGTTTTTCTTTCTAAAAATTTCTAAAATCATGCGTCAGCATTTAAGTTTGATCAAACTTGGATGTGACAATGTTTTACACATTTTAAAATTTGAAATTTGAATTTTGACAAGTTCGAACCAAAGTTTCAAACCCTAAATGATTTCATATGCAAAAGTGATGAATACAAAAGTTGTTCAACTCATCAAGATCTACAACTTTTATTTTGGTCATCTTATCATTTGATAAAATTTGAACTTTTCAAATTTGAAATTTTAAAAAATGACAAGTTCGAACCAAAATTTGAGACCCAAAATGATTTCAACATAAAAAGTGATGAATACCAAATTTGTTCAACTCATTAATATGTACAACTTTTATTTTAGTCATCTTGTCATTTGACAAAATTTGAACATTTCAAGTTGGAATTTTTGAAAAACAACAAGTTCGAACCAAAATTTGAGACCCAAAATGATTTCAACATAAAAAGTGATGAATACCAAAGTTGTTCAACTAATTAATATCTACAACTCTTATTTTAGTCATCTTGTCATTTGACAAAATTTAAACCTTTCAAATTTGAAATTTTGAAAAACGACAAGTTCGAACCAAAATTTGAGACCCAAATTGATTTCAACATAAAAAGCGATGAATACCAAAGTTTTTCAACTCATGAATATATACAACTTTTATTTTGTTCATTTCTTCATTTGACAAATTCTTAGCACATATTGTTCACTAATCTTACACCTTACGAGAGATGTGTCACATTTGTGAACAATGTCGTTACCACTTTATCATATGAAGAAATGACCAATACAAAAGTTGTAGATCTTGATGAGTTATTCAACTTTGGTATGTATCACTTTTTCAGCTGAAATCATTTGGGGAACCAAAATCTTGTCTGAAGTTGCATTTTTTTAAAATTCAAAATTTAAATTGCTCAAACTTTTCATATGTATATATTGACAAAACCAACAAAATAAATTGATAGAGAATGATTTTAGAAAATTTTAGGAAAAAAATCATCAATTATCATGTTATACATTTACAAATAGAAAAACATGCATGCCTTTATCACAAAACGGCGAGTGCTCCAGTGGTAACGTACCAACATGTCTAGCAGCAGGTCGCGGGTTCGAATCTCCCTGCGTGTGCTATTTTTTGGCAAAAAAAAGGGAGGCGGAAGGATGTAGGTCCACCTGGACCGTGTGGGCCACACTGCCCCACTTGTTCACTGCCACGTCCTCAGGCTGAGACCCGCTAGTGGGATCGCATCGCCACGTCTTCGAGGTTGGGACCACGTCGTCACGTCCTCGAGGTGGGACCTGCTGGTGGGACCACGGCGCCATGTCCTCGAGGTGGTACACGAGCCAAACGATCTATGACGATTTAGTTTTGTTGTTTTATGACGATTCTTTTGTTTTCGTCATTATTCTTCGTGCCAAAGCTCCGTCACTTGTTACTTATGATGAAGCTGGAAATTTCGTCATAGAAATTGCTTGTTCTGTGACGAAATTTGTAAGCGTCACGACTGAATCGTCATTGATGAACACATTTCTAGTAGTGTATAAAGCTTCGAATGGCGCCATTTTGAGACTTTTCTGGTGACTGTTGTTATATGAAAACTCAGCATATGGCAAACTCTTATCCCAACTAGTACCATACTATAAAGCACAAGCTCTTAACATATCTTCCAAGATTTGATTGGTCCTTTCTGTCTGTCCATCAGTTTGGGGATGATATGTAGAACTAAAATTTAGCTTTGTTCCCAAAGCACTATATACCTTATGCCAAAAATGCGATGTAAACTGAGTTCCTTGGTCAGACACGATCTTCTTCGGAACCCTATGTAGGCACACTATTCTCTCCATATACAACTCTGCTAGCTTTGCGCCACTATAAGTGGTTTTGACCGGCAAGAAGTGGGCTACCTTAGTAAGTCAATCCACTATTACCCAGATCGAATCATATCCGTGTTGAGTGCGGGGTAATCCAGTAATGAAGTCCATACCAACTTCTTCCCATTTCACTCTAGTATTTTCATTGGTTGCAACAATCCTGTAGGTCTTTGGTGTTCAGCTTTCACCCTTTGACAAGTATCACATATGGTCACATACTCAGCCACATCTCTTTTCAAACCATATCACCAATACTTTTCTTTAAGGTCTAAGTACATCTTGATGCTTCCAGGGTGTATAGAATAAGAAGAATCATGTGCCTCTCGCAGAATCGTATCATGGATAGCTTTCACTTTAGGTACACATACTCTTTTTCCAAACCATAGAGTATCATTCTCATCCAACCTGAAGCCTGGTGCCTTTCCAACCACAACATGCTCTGCAATCTACCCTACTAATGCACCAACATATTCATCGCTAAATCCACACTACAAAAACTCCCCTACTGAGATAGTCTCCCTTTACTCACCCAAAAATTTGTACCCAGAAAAATAACAGTGTACAAATAAACCATCCAGATTGCTTTAAACTCTTCTCTCTCCTTGCTCACTCAAATTAAACGGATAGGATCTTATGTATCATCCTCCTCATCCCTATACTTCCGAGGAATTATCTACCTGCCATTGGTTAGGAAAGAAAACGATTCAATTTTTTCATGGTGTCGCATCCGTGCCTTTTCTTCTCGTCCCGAGTCGCGAGGAAACGCAGAGGGGCGCCGCTAGGGTTCCTCCGCCAGCGCAGAGGCGTCGTAGGACGAGGACGCGGCAAGGTCGCTAAGCAGCTTCCCCTTCCCGTCCCGAGCGGAAACGCGAGACGTGCGTGGCACAGGGTTCCTCCGCCGGTGGGGCGACCTGGACAGCGCGGCTCCTGCGGTCCTCCCCCGCGCCCCCAAACCAGGCAGCCATGGCTGCTCCTTTGTCCTGTCCGATGACGACGAAGGTAGAAGATGACAGGTGGCCGGTACGCTCCAACGCTCGATGATTCAGTTCGTCCGTGACTCCTCTACTGCCTGGCAACTCCGACTTCCATCCTGTTATTGGTTCCTGCTTCCACCATCCAGTTCAGGCGTGAGACCGTGAATGCTTGAACCACTAAACCCTGAGGCATCTTATGACGAGTGAGCGAGTGACCTATCTATAAAAGTCTGAATGCCTCATCTCTTATTCTCTTATCTCACCGATCAGCACTGCAGCATCCGCACTATGATGGACGGCAATAGCAATTCAGGTACAACACATAAGGGGAAAAAGAAAGCGTAAGTGAATTTATCAATTTAATTAGTACGGTTGTTTTCCAACAATTAGCTGATGTTTTAAAAATCGATTTGCCACATCCTCCACGGCATAGTTAAGGCAATGTTTGATTTCATTTTTAGAGTTTAGTTATGTTTATAATTAAGTATTAACGAAATTTCATCTTTAATATAATATAACATTATTTATGAGATTGTGGCATCCTTTATTGATATATCAATATAAGTATATTGTATTTTTTTACCACATTATAGAGGTTAGTAGTACAAATTTTCCTGGATTCTCCGCTGCTCGCCGCCACCAGGTTCCCTAGCGGTGGCATTTAGTTGCCAGGAGAAGGGAAAAAATGACACAGGATGAGCCCGTGTGGGTCTCAGGAGGGATGTGTGGCAACGGTGTGAGCGCGGTGGATGCATCCACACTTGCCAATCGTGGAAGAGCACCAACCAGGATACCATGGTCGTGTGGGAGCTGGGAGGTGAGCTCATTACCGTCGTTTCTTGCTTCATGGTGATTTATTGGTAGAAAGTTTCATTGATTTCTATTCCTTTTTCTTTTGCTCATCATGGTTGGCTATTTGTAGAATCACCACTATCCTTTACTCATTTGGTTGCAAGTGTTTGAATTTTTTTCTTTCTCTTTAGGGTTTAAAGATCAGTAAATTCAATTGTCAGTAAATTTAAAGCAATTGTACTTGGTGTTTAAGAATATAAAGAAATGTTTTTGATTTGCTCCAGATTTGGGGACGGAAGGAGGTTTTAGAATTTGTCCAAGCTAATCACACCAGTTGCTTAGTGATTATCAGTGTAGCAGATCAACCAATTTGATTAAAGTGATATGTACCAATATTTTTATAGTGTAGGCCATCTCACTATCGATAGAGTTATTATGCTTATTATTTTGTTAGCTTAGTTATTATGCTTTTTGTTGGATGATTTGTGTTTCTAAATGATAACGTAGCGTTAGCACGGGCAATATACTAGTCTCCTTTAGTTTCTCATCCTCCAACTGTCCCTTGCGTATATCTTGCTCCAATGTAGGCTCTATGGCCAATTCCACTACATTATTGACAAGACCTAAATTGAGATATTCAATTTCAGCTCGCAACTCTATTGGTATAAATGTCAACTGAAGTCCGTTGGCATAGCTCTTTCTGCTAAGTGCATCAGCAACAACATTTGCCTTTCCAGGATGATAATGCACTTCTAGATCATAATCTTTAATCAATTCTAGCCAACGATGTTGCCTTAGATTCAACTCTGACTGAGTAAAAATGTATTTTAAACTCTTGTGGTCAGTATAGATATCACACTTATGTCCGATCAAATAATGCCTCTAGATTTTCAGGGCATTGACAACTGCGGCTAATTCCAAATCATGTGTTGGGTAATTCAGTTCATGCTTTCTCAACTGCCTGGATGCGTATGCCACCACCTTTCCTTCTTGCATAAGCACACATCCAAGACCTAGGCAAGATGCATCACAATAAATAGAGAAGCTCTTATTTAAATCAGGTAAGGTCAACACTGTGGCTATTGTCAACCTTCTCTTTAGCTCCTCAAAGTTAGCCTGACATTTGTCTGACCATACAAATTTGGCATTCTTCTCTAGTAGGGTTGTCATAGGCTTAGCTAGCTTAGAGAACCCTTCAATAAATCTCCTATAGTACCTAACCAATCCCAAAAAGCTACGGATTTCACTAACATTGGCTGGGGCTTTCCAATTTAACACATCCTGCACTTTACTGGGATCTACGGCTATTTCACCATTAGAGACCACATGTCCTAGAAAAGATACTTCTTTCAGCCAGAACTCACATTTGCTCCTTTTAGCATACAATTTATGTTCCCTGAGTTTTTGTAAGACTAGTCTTAAGTGTTCAGCATGTTCCTCTTCATTTTTGGAGAATATTAGGATATCATCTATGAATACCACTACAAACTTATTCAAGTACTTCATGAATACTTTATTCATCAGATACATAAAGTATGCAGGTGCATTTGTCAGTCTAAAAGACATCACTGTATACTCATAAAGACCATATCTGGTAGTAAATGTTGTCTTAGGTATGTCAGATGCACGAATTTTTAGTTGGTGATATCCAGAATGGAGGTCAATTTTTTAGAACACACAAGCACCTTTCAGCTGATTAAATAAATCATCAATTCTAGGGAGTGGGTACTTGTTCTTGATTGTGACTTCATTAAGGGACCTATAATCAACACACATTCTTCGTGTGCCATCTTTCTTATCAACAAATATAACAGGTGCTCCCCAAGGTGAAGAACTAGGACGAATAAAACCTTTCTCTTGCAATTCCTTAATTTGTTTCTTTAGTTCTTCTAATTCATCTACCCCCATTCTATATGGTCTCTTAGCTATGGGTGCAGTTCCAGGTAAAAGCTCGATAAGGAATTCGATGTCGCGATCGGGTGGCATACCTGGCAGTTCATCAGGGAACATATCTGGGAATTCATCCACCACCTGATTCTCCTGGTTGGCAACATCGCTCAACTGGTTGACGGTGGCGGTTGGTTGAGCTTGCACTTCCACTTCGACACAAATTCTATCACCACTTGGAGCTATCACAACAACGGATTTCTCCTGACATTGTATCACTGCTCTATGCTGCTTCATCCAATCCATTCCTAGGATGAGGTCAATCCTAGCGGTTCTCAGAATAATTGGATTTACTTTAAAAGCTACCCCCTTAGGAATATACTAGTAGAAGGGCTCCAATAGTTTGCTGGCATGCTACCCCCGGTGAATTTACTAACATGGGATCCTTCATGGCACACAATGGTATGCTATGCATTCTAACAAAAGCTTGTGATATGAAAGAATGCGAGGCACCGGAATCGAAAAGTACGGTAGCAGAGATGGAGTTGATGCTAAACGTACCCAACATAACCTCAGGCGTCTCCTGAGCTGATTCAGACGACACATGATTCACTTTGCCGGTGAACGGAGGTCGAGCGTTGGGCCTCTGGTTACTCTGCTGGTTCTGCGGGGCCTGCCGGTTCTGCTTCTTCGGGCACTGGTACGAATAGTGTCCCACCTCTCCACAGTTGTAGCATGCATTGGGGTTGCTAGGAGTGCCACTCTTGATTGGGGCATTGTTAGGCACTCCCTGACGTGGTGCTTGGTTGCTAGCTTGATGTTGCTAGGGGCGCTACTGATTCTGGTTACCAAACTGTTGTGGGTACTGAGGACACTACTGGTACAGGTTCCTCTGGGGGTACTGGCCTCTATTCCATTGGTTGGGTGGCCCTTGGTTTCTTTGTGGAAAACCTTGCTGTGGGAAAGCTCGCGGGCGAGTGTTGCTACCTGACACCTGTAACACTTCAAGTGTTTAGCTCCATAATTGCATTGCATTTGCATGGCATAAACATAAGCATGCATCATTCATGTTTGATATTTTATGTGATGCAACACATGTAATTATTCTAGGGTTTGTTTGATTTATTTCATGAAGTATTTGATAGTTGGTGTAACAAAAAGGTAAGGTAGCCAATCATGACCTACAACACCTTAGTTATACTTAGGGTAACATTTGGAACAAGGTTCATGTTGACCAAAATTACAAAATTGCCCTCCAAGAAAAGTTTGACCACCAT
This sequence comes from Saccharum hybrid cultivar R570, assembly GCA_038087645.1. Classification (NCBI taxonomy): domain Eukaryota; kingdom Viridiplantae; phylum Streptophyta; class Magnoliopsida; order Poales; family Poaceae; genus Saccharum; species Saccharum hybrid cultivar. The sequence goes on from JAQSUU010000038.1 coordinate 7,289,135, forward strand.
TTGACCCTAGAAGGCTCTAGTTTGACCAATTAAAAAGTCTAATTTAGAGACCTTGCATGGAAGAGCACCCTTAAGTAAAGTTGTAGAGAATTTCATGAGGAACAAAAGTTCTAATATGGCCATCTCATGAAAATGACCAGAGCATGCTCAAAAATGGCCCACAAGTCAGCTTGAGTGGGAATCAACACTTAGAAAAATTCTAAGTCTGGAAATTGGACTTTTCAGTTTCACTGTACCTCACTTTAGCAACTGGTAACTCACAAACTAGGCCAAACCAGCCTTTGAGCCAATTGACAAAGTTGTTGTCTACACATAGCTCTACAACATTGTCAATAGCACCATCACCTGGTTCTCAATAGTTTAGGAGATATAGTGTCGTGAAAATAGGGTTTCAGTCGGCTTAGTGACTGAAGCTGGGTTTCAGTTTTCGGGTGACCCACTTTGGAGCTCTGTAGTTTCAAATCTAGGCCGAACCAGTCTAAGCTCCAATTGACAATTTTGTTGCCCTCACATAGCTCTACCAAATTGCTGTTAACACTTAGCACTAATTCCGGCTAGATTTGGAACGGGGATCGGTGGAACTTTGGTCGTCAGTCGGGCAATGGACGCCGAAGTCGTCGGGTTCAGGGTTCAGACACCGACGGCCGCGCCCGACCGCGTCGTGGCGCTCGGGCAGAGCCCGGTGGCCGCGTGGCGCGCGTGTTCTGCCGACGCCCCACGTCGCCTGCGAGCTCAGCATGAAGACCAGGACGACCCGCTCCCCCCTCCATTTCCATCGCCCTCCTTCCCCAGCTCACCGGTAAGGCGACCGAGCGTCCTCCGCCCCCACAGCCGGCTCCGCCGCCTTCGGTTGCGCCAACCACCGCGCCACCACACCCGAGAGCTCACGAATAGCACCGCCTGCCCATACTCTACAACCTCCGCACATTGGGTCAGCCGTTGGGACAAGGTAGAGGGCAAATCACCCAATCAAACCTCGACGGTGCGGAGCTCCGCCATGGCCGCCGCCATTGCGAGCTCACCACCGACGTCCCCTTTCAACCTCCTCTCTCTGTGGTCAGCGTTCGGAATAGTGTAGGCCTTCCTCTAGCTCTAGGCATGACCTTACAGTGGGATGCGACCTCGCCGGAGCGGAACACGACGACCACCGTCGTCGCGCTCACCGCACCGCGTCACGGCACTCCATGGACAGGGTAGTTAGGACCTCTTCCAAACCTCCTTTCTACCTCAATAGATTCGCCCGGGCGTAGTGTAGCTCGTACCGAGCTTAGATATGGCCGTGCGGCCTCACCGGCGACGGCATACCCTCACCCGACCCTCACCGGCCGCCGCTCACGACGGCGAGCCCTCCCGCTCCAACCTAAGCTCATCCACTAGCATGAATCGAAGCGTTACGGAACGGGGAACGCGTGGGTGGGCTCGATTTTCCGGGCAAGCTTCCCTCCGACGAGCTTGGGCTCGCCGGAGCTCACGGCTGCCGCTCCCCTGTCTCCGGTCACTGACCGCGGGGGCCCGCCCGTCAGTGTCGCGCGCGGGCGGGAGCGCTGAGCGGGCCGCGCGCGCGCGAGTGTGGGCCGAGTTTTTCCGGGCCGGCCCAGTCGTCCGAAATGAAATTCATTTTTATTAATTTGTCACTGATTTTTGTACAAGTTGGAAAAATATAGATCTAGGGTTTTAATGATCCAAAAATCATGAGATAAATTTTATTAGGGTCTACATAATGTGTAGTATTTTAGAAAAATATGGATCTGGCATGAGATGTTTAAAGTCGGTAAGAATTTAATAGATCCTTTAAATGTGTTTTGGAATGCATGCAAATTTGTTAAATTTATAACTTGAGCTGTAGTGTTCCATAAATCATGAAATTTGGTGGGTAGGTTACTCTATGCTAGCCCTAGCTCTGGTAAAAATTTGGGCATCAGTGATTAAGTAATTTCCAAGTTATAATGCTATCTTGTTATTCTAGGAAATACTAAAATGAATTTTAGTAATTTTTCTACATGTGCAATGTGCTTATAAATTTTTGGAGAATGTCTTGGTACCCTAGAGTGTCCAAGAAAAATTAAGAAATCTGTTGTTTGACACTTTTGACTATGCTTTGTTATTTATACAAAAATCAGCCTTTTTGGCTTGGGAATTTTGTGTAGGAAGTTCCTGTGAATAAATTGAGTAAAAAATTTTACAGTAGTCTCTTTGTGGGTCAGAGAGTCCCCTGTAATTTTTGTAGAATTTTAGGAGCAGTTTACACATATGTTTGAAATTCCACTTAATTACTTAAGTAAATTGAGAAATGGGTTTAAATAAATGTTCTAGGTGGGCACACCTTACTTCCTGGTGTCTTTGTGATATTTGTGAACTTGTAGTAGCATTAGTTTGGTTTTAGAGAATGTTTGCCACATCAATAAATATTTAACCTTTGTAATTTTGGGTTTTCTGGACAGCTAAGTAGTAATTCTAAATTTGGCTTTGATAAAAAATTGGTTGCTGGACAACTTGTAAATATCAAAGTTGTAGTAAACTTGATGAACTAGCTTGTGTTAAAATTTGGAAGCATTTGGCTTAGTAGTTTGAGAGTTACTGTTGTTTAAAGTGGCAGTTCAAAATCTGCTACTCTCTGTGTTGGAGAAGACAGATTCTGGAACTTGTGAAGTTTGACATGGAAAACTTAGGAGTTTGGAGTTGAGGTCTGAAAATGAATTGTAGTACATTTCTTAGGCTTTCCAGGTTGCCTTAGATCATATCTTTTGGAATTGTAAATCTCCAGTTGTGATAAAAACAAGTAGTTGCTGTCCAGAATGCTTACTGTGGTGTTTTGCTGATTGATATGGTGTGATATCCTAAGACATGCTACTTTTGTAATTGTTAGGTGTTAGGGCCTTAACTGAGGATGAGCAGCTTTATCTTAGGTTAAGTAGATTAGGTGAGTACTTCTCTACTGGAGGAGAGATTTGCACGTACTAATAAAATAACTTGAATAGAGTATTTTATTCTGAAATGCATTTCATTCCGAGCATGTTGCACCCATTTATGCATCCATTATATTTATTGTGCATTCATGCAATAGGTGCACCGGAGGGGGTAACTCTCCTCGAATTCGCGCCTGTGATTCCGGAGGAGGACCAGGAGCAGCAGGAGCCCGAGGATCCAGCAGGCGAAGGAGTGCCCGCAGACGACCTTCCTGAGTGTCCAGACCACCGGCCCGCAACCTTTCTCAAAGGCAAGCCCCGGTGCATGCTGAACCCATCGTTTTATAAATATATCTTGAGTACTTTTAATTGTTTAATGCATTAAGTTGTAGGAGTTATATGGAAACACTTGTTGCATTATACCTGTCCTTGTCCAGATATCGTACGTAATCCTATATTAGGTTTAGGCACGTGTCAATGCTTAGCCCTGCTTAGTACGGTAGAAGTCGGGTGATTTCCGGTCATCCGCGAGATGTAGGAAGGAGTCACGAGTGGCTGTATGGCTATCGTGGATGGAACCATGCTTAAAAATGAAATTGAGACCGGGCGGGAATTCGATAGTACAGCCGCAAGACACTTCACGTCTTGGGTGTGGAGCTATGCCCGTCTGAGTCGTTTAAGGACCGATTCGCTGTACGTCCTTGAGTCATGTTGAACGCAGTCTAACACTTAGTTGGCCGGATAAGTCGTTCCGACCGCGAAGCCGAGTAATGTGGTTCAGGCCGGGAATCGAATGGTAGGTTGCTTCTTGGAGGAGAGAAAGGATGTGCTTGGGGACATTGGCGTGAGACCAAGGGGGGGTTAGAGTCCCTATCACCTGGCAGAGTGTCGCCCTTGGGGTCGCGACATTATTCGGACCCGCGATTCCTGAATCATATGAAACGGTGGCTTGTGCGACCCTGGCAGGGGCCTGCGCGGTGAGTGTTAGAAATACCCCTCCAGCTGGATAGGAATTCGATTCGAATCGCTGTTGCTCCCGGTTAGTGAGCACTTGACTTGAGCAGCGGCAACGTAGAATTCATTAAATGAACTGGTGGTTAAGGGAATGATACAATGTTGCCATAATGATATACCTGCTATGGATATAATAATAATGTTGTTTGATTATAATCAAGTGCATGTTTAGTACAGGTGCTAAGATAGATGACAGGTAAATGCTAAAAATAACTGCTAGTACAGGCTACAAGAGTTTAAATAACTGATGCCTTTATGCAAAATGTTATGTCAGCTAGCCTCTTGTGTAAGCCTTGCATAATCCTTGGTGTCATCTTATTTCTGGTTTTCGACGGGTAAGTCTAGCTGAGTACATTCCAGTACTCAGGGTTTATTCCCTCCTGTTGCAGATGACATGCTTTATCAGGGATTCTGCAAGACGTGTCTCCACCCTGCGGGTGATGATGACTAGATCACTTGGGCGTGATCATCTTTATGTACTTTCCTCATGCTTTTGCGGGTTGTCGATCATCCAGACTGGCAGTATTTAGTTAACTAGTGTGTGTTATGCTTCCGCTACTTTCAAACTTGGTTTGTAATATTTGCTACTCCGTGTGTGTAAACTTATTTCAGAACTACTTGTGAAATGTAACGTATGATGTTGTATGTTGAATGATGCGATCCTGGTTGTAAGCAGTTTGGTTTGAAATCCTTCGTGATTTCGATTGACTACCGGGATTATATGGGCTCAAGTTCGAAAATTTGAGCGCTTCGGTGCTTGTTTTTGTACTTGTGCTCTTATAATTTGGTCGGTTCTGTTACAGCTGGTACCGGAGCATAATTCAATATTAAACACATCTTACGAGTAATTAAAAACAAAAGTATTTGTTTATGAAAAGGGTTAAAACTCTAAAAATTATTTTTAGGTATGCCAGTGATCACATCCCTTAGCCCAAATAAGGACTCTTAGGTGGCTTATTATAAAGACTGACTTGGGGGGCCTTGTTTGTTTTTGTTTCGTCGTCCATACGGCGTGAAATTGTATGGATGCCATCCACTTGGGTGGTAATGTATGGATCAATTGCCTCGACGCTCTGGTAAGTGTGAGTTGTGAGAGCATGATCGTCCAACCGGCGGTGTAGGGGAGAGTAGTTTTGGTGACTTACATCTTTACATGTTTAAACCATGTAACTATGTAAAAGCACTTAATTGTGGGCATCTATCAATTGGGTAGCTTTGATACTGAAATATATACATCCGGGGATGTGTATATGGAAAGTATTTAATTTACTGCTTTCTTCTGTGCATATGTTGGGAATTGTTGGGCTGCAATGAAATTTTCTGCAGGTACACTAACAGCGTAACGAGTAGACCGATAGTTTCGCTTATATGAGAGAACGTATGTATGCCACCGCCTAGCGTTAAAACTTTAGGTTTCTACTAAGGTGAGAGGGCGTACGGAACGTGCATGCATCATGTTTAAATATATCATACATATCATTTACTCCCTCCTTAAAAATTTCTGTACTCCCGACTAAAGTAAATTTCGTATCCCCTAAATGATCCTCACTTTAAGTCGTATCTTATCTTGTTGCTACAGATGGCACGTACCAAGAGGACCGCTCGTAAGTCCACTGGGGGCAGGGCACCGCGTCACCAGCTCGCTCCACGTGAGTCCCGCCCTGAGCCTACTGAGGTGGAAAGGCTGAGGGCAGAGTCGGCTGAAGTGACTGCCGCCAGGAATGCAGCACGGCAACAACTGGAACAAGTGATTCATGATCGTGATCAAGAAACGCTTGCAGTCCAGAGGTTGACAGTGGCAAACCGCAACTGTCAACGCATGTTGGTCCGTGTGATGGAACAGAGGGATGAAGCCTGGCACGAGGAGAACGTTCTGAGAGCTCGTCAGTTTGAGCTCGAGCAACAGTTGGAGAATGCTGAAGAATACAATGATAATCTTCATGAAGAAGTGCACCGCCTGAACAACGAGCTTAATCCCCTGCTGCCTCGAAACAACAACGTCGATGAGGACATGGGTTCGGGAATCTTCATGGCTGAGGATGATGATGAAGTGGAGGTTGATGGACCACAGGATGCCCCACCTGCAGAAGCACCAGAGGAAGAGCCAGAAGAAGAAGAAGACGAGGAGCTAGAGCCTGTCAGTGATGAGGACGGCGGGGAGATCCTTGACACTGACTCGGAGGATGATGCTTAGAGTAGTCATCACGTGCTTATAATGTTAGGATCGTCTTTTGTGCCCTCCCTGTGAAGGAGTGAGGCCTTGTAATAACTTGACTTTGGGATGTAAGGTTGAACCGTATGTTTCCTGAATGTAGTTTGAACATGTTAATTTCGATCACAACTTAATGTCTTATTATGTTGCGTTCGATGATGGCGTCACGATTAGCACCCTTCGGTGCCGCGACGAAACCGAGAGCCTCCTATGGCGCGCGACATAAGGCTGTGCTGCTTGGCACGCGCAGGTATCGAGGTGGCTAGTCATGATCCACCATGGAACTCTTCATTGAGAAGTCTCTTTGTGGTCAGTTTGACGTAGCCTTTCACAGTCAACTAAAAATCTTGAGATCGAATCCAAGTACCATGCAAAAGGTCAAAAATCACGTAGATAGCAATGCAAAACGGTCCGGTAACCGTTGTGCTCCCTGGGAGTGAGCCTTTATCAAAGAGCATCTTGTTGGATTACCAAGTATGATCTCGTCAAACGATGCGCTAGAATGGATTGTGCGGTTGTGGTGAATTATTGTGCCTTAATTATTATGAGAAATCTATTCATACAGTCAGATTGACATTTCGCAATAATTTATCTACAAATTTCCCACATCGTCAGTGCTCATTGGCTATGCATTTTGCAGATGTCGTACAATCTACGTCGGGGTCGTGGAAATGAGGAGGAGGAACAGCCACCCCCTCCGCCACCACCTACTCTGGCCGAGTTGATGCAGACAGTGGTCGAAGGGCAGCGCATGTTGGCGGATGCTATGCGCCAGCTGGCTAACCGAGAGGCTCGTCCTGGCCGCCAGGGCCCGGAGCCAAATCAGTACAGCGATTTCAAGGACTTTCTGGATACAAAGCCCCCGCTCTTCAAGGAAGCGGAAGAACCACTGCAGGCTGACGAGTGGTTGAATACCATTGAACAAAAGTTTCGTCTGCTACGCCTAACTGATGAGCTGAAAACTGAGTATGCTTCCCATCAGTTGCATGGTCCGGCGGGAATTTGGTGGAGCCACTATCGTTCCACACTACCTGCCAATGTCCCGATTGCTTGGGATCAGTTTAAGGCGGCATTCCGGGGAAATTATATCCCTCCCGGTCTTATGGCAATCAAGCACACAGAGTTTATGAGGCTGTCGCAAGGAAACAAAAGCCTGACTGAATACTTGCAGTCCTTCAACAATCTGGCAAGGTATGCCACTGAGTTTGTGGATACCGATGCCAAAAGGATTGCTAGCTTCAAAAGGGGCCTCGGCCCAAAACTGATGAAAACAATGGGCACTAGCAAATGTACTACTTTCAATGATTTCATCAGCGATGCTTTGACCCAGGAGAACAACAATACTATTTATTCTGCCTCTAAGAGCCGTAAAAGGGCCCTTGAGGCAAGTGCTTCTCAGTCAAGGGCCTCAGCGACACCGAGGTCTTCCCCTCGCCCTCCTGCCACAAATGCTAAGTTCCGTCCTCCACAAAAGAAGGTGCCAATAAAAATTGGGTTTCGTAAGGCATATACAGTGGCTTTGCCAAAGAGTAATGCGGGCCAAGGCAGCTCCAGTGTTCCTCCTAGCAACATGCCTTGCTGGAACTGCAACAAGCCAGGCCATTGGTCCAGGAATTGTCCTTACCCCAAGAAGAATGTCAATCAAGGTGGCCGGCAAGGTCACGCCCATTATAACAGCATTGAGGAAATTCCATCTGGTGAGGTGGTCACCGCTGGTAAGTTTCTAGTTGACCAACACCCCGCAGTGGTACTTTTTGATTCAGGTGCTTCGCATTCCTTTATCAGTCCTAAGTTTGCATCTAAATTTGCACACAAGTTGCATACTGTTGAAGGTGTGGGTTATTGTATTAGCGCTGCAAGTGGGAATATTTCCACAAACAAAGTAGTGGGGAACCTTAAGTTTGAGATAGAAGGGCGAAGTTATTCGCTTGCCCTATTGGTTTTACCTGGTTTAGACATAGATGTTATCTTGGGCATGAATTGGATGAGTCAGAATGGGGTACTCATTGACACATCCGCTCGAGTAGTTATGCTCAGAGATCCTACAGATCAAAAGGGTTTTCTAGTACAACTTCCCAGAAAGGTTGAATTGTTAGGGGAAATTCATGCTGTGCAAGCAAAGGCGTTGGCCGAAATTCCAGTAGTAAATGAGTTTCCGGACGTTTTTCCCGATGATTTGCCGGGACTCCCTCCGGATCGGGATGTGGAGTTTAAAATTGAGTTGTTGCCTGGCACAGCTCCCATCTCTAGGAGACCCTATAGGATGCCTCCAAATGAACTCGCTGAACTTAAGGTGCAATTGAATGAACTTTTGAAGAAGGGGTTGATTCGTCCTAGTTCATCGCCGTGGGGATGTCCTGCTATCTTTGTAAAGAAGAAGGATCAGTCGTTGCGGATGTGCGTAGATTATAGACCTCTCAATGCAGTCACTGTCAAAAATAAGTACCCTCTACCGCGAATCGACATCTTGTTCGATCAGTTGTCTAAAGCTAAAGTTTTCTCCAAGATCGATCTAAGATCGGGCTACCATCAAATTAAAATTCGCCCGGAAGATGTTCCAAAGACAGCCTTTTCTACCAGATACGGTCTTTATGAGTATCTTGTTATGTCTTTCGGCTTGACAAATGCCCCCGCACACTTCATGTACTTGATGAATTCGGTGTTTATGCCTGAATTGGACAAGTTTGTGGTGGTATTTATTGATGACATCTTGGTATATTCTGTGAATGAGGAGGATCACGCTGAACATCTACGTATAGTCCTCACAAGACTGCGTGAACATCAACTATATGCAAAATTCAGTAAGTGCGAATTCTGGCTTCGAGAAGTACCTTTCCTTGGGCATGTGTTGTCCGATGGAGGAATTATGGTGGACCCCGCCAAGGTACAGGAAGTACTGAACTGGAAGGCTCCTATCTCGGTTCATGAGGTCCAGAGTTTCCTTGGGTTGGCTGGCTATTATCGTCGCTTCATCCCGGATTTCTCCAAAATAGCCAAACCCATGACTCGGTTGCTGCAAAAAGACACCAGGTTTGTCTGGACTCCTGAGTGTGATGCGGCTTTTCACCAACTACGAACCCTCCTAACCTCGGCTCCGGTTTTGGCGCAACCGGATATCGAGAAACCTTTTGATGTTTACTATGATGCCTCAGGCATAGGTTTGGGAGGCGTTTTGATGCAGGAAGGCCGAGTGATTGCATATACTTCCCGACAACTTCGGAAGCATGAGGTGAATTATCCAACGCATGACTTAGAACTGGCTGCAGTTGTTCATGCTTTGAAAGTATGGCGGCATTATCTGCTGGGAAATGTCTGCAATATCTACACCGATCATAAAAGCCTCAAATACATCTTCACTCAACCCGAGCTAAATATGCGTCAGAGAAGATGGCTCGAGTTGATTAAAGATTATAATCTTCAAGTACACTATCACCCAGGCAAGGCAAATGTGGTTGCGGACGCTTTAAGCCGTAAGTCTCATTGCCATTCCTTAATTGAAACTGATTTTTACCAATCTCGCCTGTTACATCTGGCAGTCCTGTACAACATCACTGTCAGTGGTACTCTCAGAAATAGAATCATTGAACTCCAAAAGACTGATCCGGGTATCTTTCACATAAAACGGAAGATGAATGAAGGAGAGACTAAGCATTTCAGGTTAGATGACGAAGGTGTGCTATGGTTTAAGGATAGGTTAGTGGTACCTAAGGACCGAGAGCTTAGAGATCAGATCCTGTCCGAAGCACATTCGTCCAAGTTGTCCATCCATCCGGGTAGTAATAAGATGTATTATGATTTGAAACCCCTTTATTGGTGGACCAAGATGCGGAAAGAGATAGCAGCATATGTTGCTAGATGTGACACCTGTTGCAGAGTTAAAGCTGTGCACATGAAAGCTGGGCTACTTCAGCCACTTTCCATTCCAGGCTGGAAATGGGAAGAGATAAGTATGGATTTCATTGTCGGTCTTCCTCCTACTGTCAAAAATCATAATTCCATCTGGGTAATTGTGGATCGTTTGACCAAATCAGCTCACTTCATTCCAGTTAGAGTGGACTATCGTCCCACTGACTATGCTGAGTTGTACTTCAATCAGATAGTCCGGCTTCATGGGGTACCTCGTACTATCGTTTCTGACCGTGGTCCCCAGTTCACTGCTCGCTTTTGGGAGCATTTGCATCACCTTCTGGGAACCAAGTTAGTGAGAAGCTCTGCTTATCACCCCCAGACATCGGGTCAGACAGAACGAGTTAACCAAATCTTGGAAGATCTGTTGCGAGCATGCGTCATTTCATCCAAGGGTTCTTGGGAAAAATGGTTACCTTTAGCCGAATTCTCGTACAATAACAGTTATCAAGAGAGTATTAAGATGGCCCCATTCGAAGCCTTGTACGGTCGAAAGTGTCGAACTCCACTAAACTGGGTAGAAGCTGGGGAAAGAAGGTATTATGGCATTGATTTTGTCCAGGAAGCCGAGGAACAAGTCCGTACCATCCAGAAACACATGGCTGCAGCACAAGCGAGACAGAAAAGCTATGCGGATCGTCGTAGAAAACCACTCGAATTTGAAGTTGGAGACTTCGTTTATTTGAAAGTTTCTCCAATGAAGAGTGTCCAACGTTTTGGTGTTAAGCGGAAACTTCCGCCAAGATACGTGGGTCCTTTTCAAATCATAGGCAAGAGTGGAGCTGTTGCGTACAAAATTCAGTTACCTCCAGAAATGAGTGCCATATTCAACGTCTTCCATGTATCTCAGCTTAAAAAGTGTCTTCGAGTTCCTGAGGAACAAGTTCCTTTAGGTGATATTAGGCTGGAATCCGACCTAACCTACGAAGAAAAGCCAGTCCGAGTGATCGATACTCAGGAACGAGTAACTAGAAGTAAAGTGGTTAAGTGGTACAAAGTGATGTGGAGTAATCAGGGAAGTGAGAGTGATGCTACGTGGGAACGGGAGGACTATTTGCGGGATGGTTATAAGGAATTCTATGAAAAATGGTACGCTTTCCAAATCTCGGGACGAGATTTTTATAAGGGAGGAGGGCTGTAACCCTTCAAGTGTTTAGCTCCATAATTGCATTGCATTTGCATGGCATAAACATAAGCATGCATCATTCATGTTTGATATTTTATGTGATGCAACACATGTAATTATTCTAGGGTTTGTTTGATTTATTTCATGAAGTATTTGATAGTTGGTGTAACAAAAAGGTAAGGTAGCCAATCATGACCTACAACACCTTAGTTATACTTAGGGTAACATTTGGAACAAGGTTCATGTTGACCAAAATTACAAAATTGCCCTCCAAGAAAAGTTTGACCACCATTTGACCCTAGAAGGCTCTAGTTTGACCAATTAAAAAGTCTAATTTAGAGACCTTGCATGGAAGAGCACCCTTAAGTAAAGTTGTAGAGAATTTCATGAGGAACAAAAGTTCTAATATGACCATCTTATGAAAATGACCAGAGCATGCTCAAAAATGGCCCACAAGTCAGCTTGAGTGGGAATCAACACTTAGAAAAATTCTAAGTCTGGAAATTGGACTTTTCAGTTTCACTGTACCTCACTTTAGCAACTGGTAACTCATAAACTAGGCCAAACCAGCCTTTGAGACAATTGACAAAGTTGTTGTCTACACATAGCTCTACAACATTGTCAATAGCACCATCACCTGGTTCTCAATAGTTTAGGAGATATAGTGTCGTGAAAATAGGGTTTCAGTCGGCTTAGTGACTGAAGCTGGGTTTCAGTTTTCGGGTGACCCACTTTGGAGCTCTGTAGTTTCAAATCTAGGCCGAACCAGTCTAAGCTCCAATTGACAATTTTGTTGCCCTCACATAGCTCTACCAAATTGCTGTTAACACTTAGCACTAATTCCGGCTAGATTTGGAACGGGGATCGGTGGAACTTTGGCCGTCAGTCGGGCAATGGACGCCGAAGTCGTCGGGTTCAGGGTTCAGACACCGACGGCCGCGGCCGACCGCGTCGTGGCGCTCGGGCAGAGCCCGGTGGCCGCGTGGCGCGCGTGTTCTGCCGACGCCCCACGTCGCCTGCGAGCTCAGCATGAAGACCAGGACGACCCGCTCCCCCCTCCATTTCCATCGCCCTCCTTCCCCAGCTCACCGGTAAGGCGACCGAGCGTCCTCCGCCCCCACAGCCGGCTCCGCCGCCTTCGGTTGCGCCAACCACCGCGCCACCACACCCGAGAGCTCACGAACAGCACCGCCTGCCCATACTCTACAACCTCCGCACATTGGGTCAGCCGTTGGGACAAGGTAGAGGGCAAATCACCCAATCAAACCTCGGTGGTGCGGAGCTCCGCCATGGCCGCCGCCATTGCGAGCTCACCACCGACGTCCCCTTTCAACCTCCTCTCTCTGTGGTCAGCGTTCGGAATAGTGTAGGCCTTCCTCTAGCTCTAGGCATGACCTTACAGTGGGATGCGACCTCGCCGGAGCGGAACACGACGACCACCGTCGTCGCGCTCACCGCACCGCGTCACGGCACTCCGTGGCCAGGGTAGTTAGGACCTCTTCCAAACCTCCTTTCTACCTCAATAGATTCGCCCGGGCGTAGTGTAGCTCGTACCGAGCTTAGATATGGCCGTGCGGCCTCACCGGCGACGGCATACCCTCACCCGACCCTCACCGGCCGCCGCTCACGACGGCGAGCCCTCCCGCTCCAACCTAAGCTCATCCACTAGCATGAATCGAAGCGTTACGGAACGGGGAACGCGTGGGTGGGCTCGATTTTCCGGGCAAGCTTCCCTCCGACGAGCTTGGGCTCGCCGGAGCTCACGGCTGCCGCTCCCCTATCTCCGGTCACTGACCGCGGGGGCCCGCCCGTCAGTGTCGCGCGCGGGCGGGAGCGCTGAGCGGGCCGTGCGCGCGCGAGTGTGGGCCGAGTTTTTCCGGGCCGGCCCAGTCGTCCGAAATGAAATTCATTTTTATTAATTTGTCACTGATTTTTGTACAAGTTGGAAAAATATAGATCTAGGGTTTTAATGATCCAAAAATCATGAGATAAATTTTATTAGGGTCTACATAATGTGTAGTATTTTAGAAAAATATGGATCTGGCATGAGATGTTTAAAGTCGGTAAGAATTTAATAGATCCTTTAAATGTGTTTTGGAATGCATGCAAATTTGTTAAATTTATAACTTGAGCTGTAGTGTTCCATAAATCATGAAATTTGGTGGGTAGGTTACTCTACGCTAGCCCTAGCTCTGGTAAAAATTTGGGCATCAGTGATTAAGTAATTTCCAAGTTATAATGCTATCTTGTTATTCTAGGAAATACTAAAATGAATTTTAGTAATTTTTCTACATGTGCAATGTGCTTATAAATTTTTGGAGAATGTCTTGGTACCCTAGAGTGTCCAAGAAAAATTAAGAAATCTGTTGTTTGACACTTTTGACTATGCTTTGTTATTTATACAAAAATCAGCCTTTTTGGCTTGGGAATTTTGTGTAGGAAGTTCCTGTGAATAAATTGAGTTCAAAATTTTACAGTAGTCTCTTTGTGGGTCAGAGAGTCCCCTGTAATTTTTGTAGAATTTTAGGAGCAGTTTACACATATGTTTGAAATTCCACTTAATTACTTAAGTAAATTGAGAAATGGGTTTAAATAAATGTTCTAGGTGGGCACACCTTACTTCCTGGTGTCTTTGTGATATTTGTGAACTTGTAGTAGCATTAGTTTGGTTTTAGAGAATGTTTGCCACATCAATAAATATTTAACCTTTGTAATTTTGGGTTTTCTGGACAGCTAAGTAGTAATTCTAAATTTGGCTTTGATAAAAAATTGGTTGCTGGACAACTTGTAAATACCAAAGTTGGAGTAAACTTGATGAACTAGCTTGTGTTAAAATTTGGAAGCATTTGGCTTAGTAGTTTGAGAGTTACTGTTGTTTAAAGTGGCAGTTCAAAATCTGCTACTCTCTGTGTTGGAGAAGACAGATTCTGGAACTTGTGAAGTTTGACATGGAAAACTTAGGAGTTTGGAGTTGAGGTCTGAAAATGAATTGTAGTACATTTCTTAGGCTTTCCAGGTTGCCTTAGATCATATCTTTTGGAATTGTAAATCTCCAGTTGTGATAAAAACAAGTAGTTGCTGTCCAGAATGCTTACTGTGGTGTTTTGCTGATTGATATGGTGTGATATCCTAAGACATGCTACTTTTGTAATTGTTAGGTGTTAGGGCCTTAACTGAGGATGAGCAGCTTTATCTTAGGTTAAGTAGATTAGGTGAGTAGATCTCTACTGGAGGAGAGATTTGCACGTACTAATAAAATAACTTGAATAGAGTATTTTATTCTGAAATGCATTTCATTCCGAGCATGTTGCACCCATTTATGCATCCATTATATTTATTGTGCATTCATGCAATAGGTGCACCGGAGGGGGTAACTCTCCTCGAATTCGAGCCTATGATTCCGGAGGAGGACCAGGAGCAGCAGGAGCCCGAGGATCCAGCAGGCGAAGGAGTGCCCGCAGACGACCTTCCTGAGTGTCCAGACCACCGGCCCGCAACCTTTCTCAAAGGCAAGCCCCGGTGCATGCTGAACCCATCGTTTTATAAATATATCTTGAGTACTTTTAATTGTTTAATGCATTAAGTTGTAGGAGTTATATGGAAACACTTGTTGCATTATACCTGTCCTTGTCCAGATATCGTACGTAATCCTATATTAGGTTTAGGCACGTGTCAATGCTTAGCCCTGCTTAGTACGGTAGAAGTCGGGTGATTTCCGGTCATCCGCGAGATGTAGGAAGGAGTCACGAGTGGCTGTATGGCTATCGTGGATGGAACCATGCTTAAAAATGAAATTGAGACCGGGCGGGAATTCAATAGTACAGCCGCAAGACACTTCACGTCTTGGGTGTGGAGCTATGCCCGTCTGAGTCGTTTAAGGACCGATTCGCTGTACGTCCTTGAGTCATGTTGAACGCAGTCTAACACTTAGTTGGCCGGATAAGTCGTTCCGACCGCGAAGCCGAGTAATGTGGTTCAGGCCGGGAATCGAATGGTAGGTTGCTTCTTGGAGGAGAGAAAGGATGTGCTTGGGGACATTGGCGTGAGACCAAGGGGGGTTAGAGTCCCTATCACCTGGCAGAGTGTCGCCCTTGGGGTCGCGACATTATTCGGACCCGCGATTCCTGAATCATATGAAACGGTGGCTTGTGCGACCCTGGCAGGGGCCTGCGCGGTGAGTGTTAGAAATACCCCTCCAGCTGGATAGGAATTCGATTCGAATCGCCGTCGCTCCCGGTTAGTGAGCACTTGACTTGAGCAGCGGCAACGTAGAATTCATTAAATGAACTGGTGGTTAAGGGAATGATACAATGTTGCCATAATGATATACCTGCTATGGATATAATAATAATGTTGTTTGATTATAATCAAGTGCATGTTTAGTACAGGTGCTAAGATAGATGACAGGTAAATGCTAAAAATAACTGCTAGTACAGGCTACAAGAGTTTAAATAATTGATGCCTTTATGCAAAATGTTATGTCAGCTAGCCTCTTGTGTAAGCCTTGCATAATCCTTGGTGTCATCTTATTTCTGGTTTTCGACGGGTAAGTCTAGCTGAGTACATTCCAGTACTCAGGGTTTATTCCCTCCTGTTGCAGATGACATGCTTTATCAGGGATTCTGCAAGACGTGTCTCCACCCTGCGGGTGATGATGACTAGATCACTTGGGTGTGATCATCTTTATGTACTTTCCTCATGCTTTTGCGGGTTGTCGATCATCCAGACTGGCAGTATTTAGTTAACTAGTGTGTGTTATGCTTCCGCTACTTTCAAACTTGGTTTGTAATATTTGCTACTCCGTGTGTGTAAACTTATTTCAGAACTACTTGTGAAATGTAACGTATGATGTTGTATGTTGAATGATGCGATCCTGGTTGTAAGCAGTTTGGTTTGAAATCCTTCGTGATTTCGATTGACTACCGGGATTATATGGGCTCAAGTTCGAAAATTTGAGCGCTTCGGTGCTTGTTTTTGTACTTGTGCTCTTATAATTTGGTCGGTTCTGTTACAACACCTGTCCCTAGAGCTTCCTCTTCTTGAGGTCCATTTCCTTACGCTTGTTATCTATCACAATGGCACGATCCACCAATTCTTGGAAACTGGCATACTTGTTGGACATCAGCTGCAGTTGGAGTCCATCATACAGTCCCTTCAGAAAACGGCGCTGTTTGTCAGAATCTCTGGCCACCTCAGCCGAGGCATATCGTGACAGTTGGGCAAACTTGTCGTGGTACTCCGCCATAGACATGGACCCTTGTTTGAGAGCCCAGAACTCTTCTTATTTCAGTTCAATAAGTCCCTCAGGAATGTGATAGGACCTAAAGTTCTCCGTGAACTCATTCCATGTGATCTCTAGAGCATTCTCTGGACGTCCATACTGGAATGACTCCCACCAATCCTGAGCAGCTCCTTGAAGTTGGCCTGAGGCATACAAGACTTTCTCCAGGTCGTTGCACTGTGTAATGTTTAGCTACCTTTGTTTTGATGAGGCTGCAAAATATAAACTTAACATAACTCTCGATCTAGAACACATTCATTTTGACGAGGCTGCAATCATCTAAGGAGTGCGATCCACCATGGTGAACACCCTGGTCTTCTTCTTGTACATGGTAGGCTATCCTAGCTGAACGGCCATCTCATCTATCTATTTCTGAAGGCGTTTCTCAGACTTCTGCGCCGCACGAAGCTCGTCCTTATGTGCTTCGTTGGCCTCCTGTATGGCGCTGAGGTGCCTCACTGCGGTGTCCATGGTTGGATCAGAAGCTAAAGGAGCCAACACCGCCCATGTCTTTTCCACCGGGTCGTAGCATAGAAGAAACCTGTAGCGATTACCCTGCATGTCCTCAAATCGGCGGCCATGATAGTGCAGGTACGCCTCCTGCGCGGCATCCTCCATGCTATCATAGGCGCTGGCACGCCTAGACCAGTGGATGTGGGTAGTCATGACATCTTGGGATTGGTCGGTGTTGTTCAAGGCGGTGATGATCACATTGGTCTTCTAGTATGTCGCCTCTACTGGATGATGGTGCTCTGCGCAGTAGTACTTCACCGAAGCAACAAGATCTGGGTAGTATTCGGCCAGCATGGTGGTGAGGAGGTTGTGGTAATGGGCGTCCTCGGAGGCGTCCTTAAACTTGTTTCTGGTGGTCCACCCCATTTCTTCTGGTTCCTCTGGAGCAGCTGGGGAAGGCACTGGTGTTGGTGCAGAAGCGGCCTAGGAAGCTGGTGGAGGTGTAGCAGCGGGGACTGGCGCATCCACTGGTGGGATGGGTACGACCACGGGGGTCGAAGCGGGTCCATCTGATGCAGTAGCTGAAGGTGTCTCCACTTCCATGAGTTCTTCCTCCTCCTCGTCGGTAATGTGGACGACCTCTGGCACCATTGGTGGCACTACTGGTGGTGCTGGTGGAGCAGGTGCTGCTGGAGTAAACTGGGCGACGTAGGCAGCTGCACTGAGGTGAGGCATCTATAGTTTTGATATAAAATATTATCAGAGTCAATATTTTATGCAATAGAATAAAGAATAGAGCATAAAATTTTAATAAAATACAAAGATTGAGATAGTAGCAAGTAAATAAATAAAACCAAAATCCTAGAAACGACCATTTCTATCTATGTTTGCGTCCTACAGTCGACACAGCTCTGATACCAATTTGTCACACTCCAATTAAAGGACAATATAGAGTGCATACATCTTATGTGCGCCCAGGAATAGTCGCACACATAAGCCAATAAATTAACAAAAGTATCATCACCATGTACATACATCACAATATTACATCACGTAGTTCTTAACATAACAACCAGAAAAGTAAATAACACTCTCGAACGAAGTATCTGCTCCACAGGGAAGGCCGACTGGTTGACCCAAACCTAGAATTCTTCAGGGAAATCCTCGTAGAAACTGTCATCTGTTACCCATCCGAGATTTTTATCCAAAAATGAAATAATAACAAGTGTGAGTACACTCGTACTCCGCAAGTATAGTATGAGGATTCATGAGGCTCAAAAAGGATAGACACGGTTAACTGCAGTTAGCACTTTTAATAGATCAACATTTCCTTATTAATTATTATTAAGTTATGCTTAATCTCCCGTTTAACCCACATGATCACCTACTAGAATTAAGGAGAGTAATTGAGCATCAGTATAATCTCATCATCATCGTCATAAGTCATCCATATGGTAAGTAACCATTTATTCTGTGAGTTTTCCGGGCCGCTCGTGACCATGAGCACAACTGTTATAACAGTTTTAACACTCTGCAGAGGTTGTGCATCTCTACCCGTGAGTCATGTTGCCCATATGCCCGGGGTCTGTCAACCCCCTAACACTCCCAAGGTGAGTAGGCAGGGTACAATATGAAGCCTTCCATAGACCTCTTCTAACATGTTAGGGCCGCGAGGTTTCCTCGGCAGGCAGATATAGAGAACCCCCCTTTCGATGGCACAATTCCCGCAGGCTATACACATCAGAATAGAGGCAGTTCTATACCCAAAGTGGCAAGCCTCTCTTGCGCCCTTTCGGGTAACCTCTAATAAGCTAGAAAAGATCCTATTACTGAGCTAAAGTCAGAGCCATATAACTCTCACGGTTGCACTGTATGTCTCAGCTTTTACCCTACAGATAAGTCCTTACGGAGGGTTTAGGGCAACATGATCAACATCATCTGCACCTTTAACCTATAGTTCCACTGTTACCATCATGTTTATCCATTGGTTCCATCAGTCATGGTGTAGATCATGTTTACTTAGAGCACTAGCATTCTACCCATATGCAAATAAAACCCATAGGGATCAAGGTACAAGTCATCAAAGACTAGGATGTCCTTATAGTAGAGCAATATTAGAAACATGCATAATGAGTGTATTATATAATGAATAGGACAACAAGGTAGGCCCATGCTATACTTTCCTTGGTTCACGAACTGCTGCTAGTCCTGCTGCTCCTCATACGTGTCTGGATTCCCAAAGTACTCCTCACTGTCTGAACTCGAACGACACAAAGTACAACACGCATTCCAGAGCAGACATACAAGCAAAACATGACTATCATTAGAACAGTACACCAACAATAAATAAAACTATATAAAATGTTTACCAAAATCATCTACGTCTCGCTATGATCACAACGACGCGAATTGTATGAAAAACGGAGTTACAACGCACAAGTTACGAGCTATTTACGGTTCCAAAAGCTAGCTATTAAACTAGACTTAATCGAGAAATTCAAAAGCTCCTAACAGGTCTAACAGTAGACTATTGCGTAGATCATGAAATTATGAAACTAACGCAAGTTGAACGGGTCAAATCGGAGCTAAAACGACGATTTTATAAGTGTTTTACTGTAGTGGCAAATCTGTAATTAATCTGGAAACGTATTTTTCATTTAAACCGGAGAAACTACGTCTTCAAAATGGGAATGCGTATTTCGGGAATATGCCAAGGAGGGCGGGTTCAAATAACAGATAACTGGGGGTTTCTTTAACAAAATTCCCACCGAAGGGGTATGGGTGATCCTGAGCACAAGATTAGAGATGAACGGCGACGATTAGCTCTGGGAGGGAGAAGGGGAATAGGGCTGCCGGAGTTAGGGGTGGAGGCGGCGGCGCTGCCATTGACGGCAGTGAAGAGCTCACCGGCGTGACTGGTTAGGTCCCTATGGGCCATGGTTTTGATCATCGACATCACCGGGACGATGCGAGGAAGAAAGCGAACTCGCCCCGGGACAAACCGCGGCCATCGGGTGGCCCGCGCGGCGTGCTCGCCATGGCCGGTGGTGGAGGGCTCGCCGGAGCTTGTAGAAACTACCCTAGAGACCACCATTCGAGAAGATAGAGACATGAGGGGATAGATGGGAACGAGGCGAACATGCTTAGGCCTTTAGCGCGGCCGGAGAAAGACACAAGGGGCACCCGCCATGGATAGTAGTGGAGAAGCTCACCGGAACTCGCGTAAAACGGACCTATAGGCCACCATTCGACACGGGAGGTGGACGGGGAAAAAGAGGGGAGCGGGGCAAAGCTCACCGAGTGGCAAAACGAAGACGAAGGCGGCTCGAAGACGATGGCGACACGGAGGAGCGGACGATGTCTCCGGTGATCTTGCGATGCTGCGGTTGTGGCTCAAACGAGTGAAAATGGAGCAGGAAGGGCAACAGAGGGAGCGGCGTCGGGTGTGGCTTCCATTTAAAAGGGCCAGGCGCGGGGAGATGCTCCCATGATGGGAGGAGCGAACGTGGGCAGCGGTGATTTCTCCTCGGCCGCGTGCGTCCGATTCAAGCGGGAGGTTGGAGGAGGTGCCGACAAGCGGGCCCGAGCGGTTAGTCGTAGAGGAAAGGAAGGAGAGAGCGGCAGCGACGGTTACCAGCGCCGATGGGCCGGCCCAACAAGGGAGAAAGGAGGGAGGGGGGAAGGCGAGCAGGCTGAAAGGAAACGGGCCAACGGGCCGAATTGGTGGGAGGGAGGGAAATGAATAAGAATCCCTTTTTAATTTCCTAAATTGATTTTCCAAATCCAATTTCAAGAGATTTTTAAATCCTTTTGCCATTTGAATAAAACCAGTCATCACACAAAATATAATGCAACAGCATGAGTGCAAAAACAAGTTGCTAACCTTATGATTAATTTTAATTTCATAAAAAATTATTATTCCCTATATTTAAATGCACACTCAATTACACAAATAAATCATATTTAACTATTTTGTAATTCTGAAAAATTTAGGGTGTTACAACTCAGGACCAGGGACTTCATGTGGAAATAGAAGCTTTTTTAGGGGGCTAACTGCACAGACCGTGACTCAGATGAACAGTATGCTACAAGTTTTTTCTTTTTTCTTTTTCTCTTTTTGATTGAAACTTATGAATTTCATAACTAATTTTACGAGTCTTATAAAATCATGAAACTTTTTGTGTAGCCTCTTCATGATGTACTCTATGTAGAAAAAATATGAAACCAAGAAAATAAATAGTTTTTAGATGATTAAAAATTAGCTATTTTAATTAATAAATGTTTGTTCTATGATTTTTGTAGGCTAAAATAAATATCCTTTAGTTGTGAAACTTTTTGTGTAACTGTTTTATGCTAAGATCAACCTACACAAAAAGTTTAGGATTAATTTGATGATGTTTAATTATATCCTTAATTATATGCTTAGTTAATTAATTAATAAATATTAAAATGATTAGCATAAATCATAATAAGACTTGGATATAATTTTGGAGTTGATTGTAGTCTATGAAACACATTCACCCCCTGCTGTTTCATGGCAAAGTAATTACCATCTTGTTATGATCATAATCAACTTGAGTTAATAAACACTAAAAATGCTTTTTAGTTAATTAAACCTTTCTTGGTGAATGCATGTATGGGATCTTGATAACTTCTTAGATATAACCTCTTGGGTAAAATGATTAAGATATATATGTTTCTCCATGTCTAGGTCTTAATCATCTAAGTAAACTAGGAGGATTCTCCGCGCGTTACCACAGGTATGAAGGAAGAATATAAATAGGTTAGAATGTTAACTAATAAGAATTAGAAGATATATATGTATGGTGTTGGTAATGCAGGAACATGATATAATATATGTATAGATTTATTAGCATAATCGTGAAGATTGTATCCATAGTGGATGATGTGTCTCGCTGACGTGGATATCATAATTCTTGTACTAGTGAATTTTAATTGCAAATGATAGTGGACTGCTGAGGTGGACACCTTACATGTCAAGAAAAATTACTAGTGGCAAATGATAGTGCACTACTAAGGTGGATGCGATAGTGGATTGCTTGAGGTGGACGCCTTGCATGTCAAGAGAAATAGGTAGTGGGTTTTTGCTGCTAGTGAACTTTAATTGCAAATGATAGTGGACTGCTGAGGTGGATACCTTGCATGTCAAGAGAAATTGCTAGTGGCAAATGATAGTGGACTGCTAAGGTGGATGCCTTACATGTCAAGAGAACTAGGTAGTTGGGTTTTGCATTATAAGAGTTATAGATATGCCTTTTGTAACAACTATAAGGCACGTGTTGATGTAGCTTATAGAGTCTTGCTCAACTTTACTTTGGATGCATCATGTGTGCCATGTATGTTTCATGAATCTCATGATCAACTTTGATTTATGATAAGTAGCCATATGATAGTAATTTATGTTCCATGTAACTAGTTTCTCTTGTGTGATCTTGTAGTGGGTCAAGTCATGCACTTGATTTTACTTGAGTGCTGTCTTGGCTGCATGAGTAGTTCTTGTTAAGTAGTTGTTTCCATAATGTATGTTTTCTGCAGTTGTGGTCTATATAAAAGTTATAGGTAACTTATTGATCTTTGCTATCTTAAAATTTTATGATTTTAGGCCAATAGATTTGGGAGTTATGAATTTTATAAATTTTCTGTTAGGTTGTACTTATATGTTGGACAGATTTGAAAGGTTATGCTTTTAGCTTAGTTAACTATTTAATCATTTCAAGATGATAATAAGAAAGTTGTAGGCAATTTCATAAGCTTTCCAGAAAGTTTAGGAACACTTTTGTTAGATTCGTACAACTCCAGTTATGATCAAAATAAGTGACTGTTGTGTTGTAGTCCAGAACTTACCCTGCTCAAGTTGATTACTTTAACTTGATGGTTGATATGGTTGCTAGTGTGATTCATGTCTTTGACGATATTGAGTTAATCTACCTAAACCAACTAGCACCTTGTTGTTTAATAATGATTAACTAATTAAGCCAATAGATGGTCTTGTATGCATGTCATTAAAAGTAATGTTTGTACTCACCTTGCTAGAACCTTTATCATGGTTGATATGGCTAGCTTGCATAAGAGTGTCTTGGTTTTGCTTTGCTATCGTAACTTAGCAGGTTATGTGATGTTTAGTTAATCATCATCCACCTAAGTGCCTATGTTTAATCTAGTGTAACCTTGTGCTTGTTTTGTTGCCAAATTGTAATGTATCATGTATCACTCTGTCTCCATATTCATGTATTGCATCTTGCATATACCATTTAGGTAAGTTAGATGCACGACGATAAGGTGAAGAACGTGGTGTTGAAACCAACCAAAAGATGATGTTGATGACCAAGTCTAGAAGATTAAGATGATGGTTGATCATGTCCTGAAGATGAAGCTAACTAACTAACTAACATTGTGCTTCAAACCTAGGCAAGCCCCGGAGCATTCTAAGACTCCTATCTCTCTTTTAAAATTCACTCGAGTATACCTTTTGTATTGTGCATTAAGTTATAAGAGTTGATTTAAAACCCGTTGCATAACTTACCTTGTCCACAACATATGTACCTGCAACCTTACTAGTTTGTATAAGTCACTCTATGCTTAGCTATGCTTATACCGGTAGAAGTCGGGTAATTCTTGTCATCCGTGAGATTTAGGTGGCTACTCAGACACGGTTGGCTATATTTGCTATCGTGGAAAAGAACCATGTGATAATAGATAACTAGAGACCGGACGGGATCTAGTGCTATTATGGTTGTTGTTGATGCTGGCTAGGCATGTATTCTTTGAACCCGTCTGTGTCATTTAAGGATCGCTTCATTGTCGGACCTTGGTTGAGATTGAACGTAACGGTCTGATAACTCATTCTGACCGTGATTAGCTCATTTGAGATGAGTCTTTGGACCATGAGCATTGCTAGGAGGGAAGCTTGAAGGAAGGAGACTGATCCAAGACCATGTTTGCTATGGGCTTTGGGCTTTGTGCAATCATGTGAGGATGCAAAACCATGAGTTATGAGAAAAAGGTCCAAACTCACCACTGAATGGAGTGAATGGTGACTCACACGAGCATTGTTGGCTCGTGGGGGTGTGTGATACGGGCTTTACCCAGCTGGATGTAATCGATTCGAATTGCCATCTCTCCTGATTAGTGAGAAACTTGGTCACTGTCTGGTAGTCATAATAATTGATGAAACATGATGGTTCTGTTGATCATGATAATTGAATATGGTTACTACTGTGATGCTTATTAATCAAATGATTGTTATAGGATAGATGCAAACTTAGCTATAATTGGCTTCACTGAACTTGATGCTAAAACATTGAAAGTAAGGACTTATGTAGTAAGTTCTTTTGCAAAGGCTTATGCTATCCAACTAGCTCCACTAAATAAACCGTGTATATCCTTGGAGTCCTTTTATTTTTCTCCTATCGGGTAAATCTTGCTGAGTATAATTGAGTACTCAGGGTTTTATCCCACCCTGTTGCAGATGAAGTGCTATGTCTGCTGAAGGTGGTGACTAAGTGCCAGTGGGCTCGGCTACTCTGTATATGCTTCTCATCCATGCTTTTGTTGGAGGGTGTCATCTGAGTTAGCAATATGATTTCAAACTTATGTTATTGTAAGCATTTCAAAGCTTTCTTATTTTACCTAATCAAGTTTTGAACTTAATATTGTAATATTATTTCCACTGCAAACTCTGTGTATGTGATATGTATTCGCTTAATCAAGTATGATCTTGGTTATGAAGTTGATTTATCGAGACCTTCGTGGTACTCAACGGACTACTAGATTTATATAAGTGACGGCATGCACGTGTCAATGTGTATAACGGGGATAGTCATACTTAATCTTATATAAATTGGGTGGTTCTATCATAGGTTGTCTTTGTCTTATCAATCCTGTTTCACACGCAAGCCAGGGGCACGCAATCGTATTGGTTAACACTTGTTTGTGATTTGTAAAGGCTTCATAAATAGTCTTGTGGACCATCTGGGTAGCAACTCTAACTTCAGCTTCCTCGTTCGGATCGCTCTGTCCATGTAGGAGGACTCTTGGCAATGGAGTCTTCTGAATAACTGAATCACGCGTCCTACTGTAAGATAGTAGACACTTCTCTCGAAACTCCTCCGCTGCCTTGTCGATGAGCGCCCTTTGCTCGTCGGGCAAGTCTTCAAGCTTGTCCTTGAGGATCGTCTGGTTATTCATGTTTGACGATTGTGGTTTCACGGGGCATGCCAATCCGTGTTGACGGCAAAAACGATCGCCCCGTCGCCAACACAGCAAGCCGAGAGAAAACCGCGAGGAGCAGATCCATGGCTCTCCCTAGGCTTAGGAAAACACCAGACCGGATGGTCATGACCTAAGGTGTGCCAGTCAATTTGACTCTATAATTGACAAGGAGAGAAAATTGATCAGTAATTTAAGGTGAAACATGCTGGTGTTATTCTAGACAGTTCCAAATGTGCAACTAAGTAGCCGATGAGATAAGACTATCGATTAGAGAGTCGATATCAGTATGTTCATGATACATGATGAGTAAAATAAGCATATTGGCAATTATCAGATATTCAAGTGTGTAGGCCTTAATAGCCGATGGCCATGAGAGCATGTAAAGGTGTGATGAATAAGCGTGAAAAGCATTCATATTAATTGAGAAAACACACTAGCTTTTAAGTAGGATAAAAACAAGTACAATCATATGAATAGCTAGTATATCCTTAATGAGCAGGCTATCGGCTAAAATAGCCGATTTCATTGAAAGTAGGCTCATAACATGCAAACAGTTAGCCGTTAAACATGGACAGATCCATAAACCTATCTAATCTAACATATTATCTCTAACAGTGGGGTTCGACTAGATCGATAGCAGCCATAATAAAGATAACATATTAAATTTTCAAAGAATATGAGTCTATTCACACTTAACGGAATTATGAAAGCATGTTATGATCGTGAAAGGGCGAGCGATCAGCTAAATAGCCGATGCGAACATAGCATGCAGCCAGAGGCTATGTTTAACCATAAGTAAGACTTGCTACTTGATAATTTCCAATCTATAGTACTAACAGTGAGGGTCGACTGGATCGATGGTAGCCATAATAACAGTTCTAGACTAGATTTCATCAACTAATAAGCTTACTTAGGATTAAATATGTCCTGACCACATGCTATCTTCGATCAAGATTAGAGCAAAATAGCTAATCTAGCTGAGACCATCGTCAGAGTGAGATATAAACAGGATAAAGCAACAAAACGATAGTTGAAAGAGATACAAAGCTTATTCATTTCAATGTTAATCAGGCAAAGGGTGATATTGTTACAAATACAAAGGGTGATATTGTTACAAATAGTAGAGATACTAATTATAACAAGATCGATAACTAGCAAATCTATTAAAAATAGCAATGAAACCCTACCAATCTTAAAAAATTTAACTGATAACTAATTCATATCAAAATTTGTATGGGATCGAGCCGGACCTATGCAACCATACAAATTTTGATAAGAATCGAAGGGCAACTTGTATCAGGAACCGTAAGAGATCGAGCCAGACCGATGCAATCTTACAATTATTGATGATAACTAACTCATACAAAGCTTGCAAGAGGTCAAACCTAACCGATGCAGCCTTACAAACAAAGTATAAGTCGGGACAGATACTCACAAATAAACCGGAGGTCGGACCTAACAGATGCAGCTTGCTTGCCAAAGAACTCGCCGAGATCTACTCTACTCCTACTCCTAAGGGGTAGTGTAAGCAGAAAAGTAAAAATACTTGTTTGGTTGATCGATGATAGATGTCTATTACAATAGCCAGGGTTCAATATTTATACCCGAGGTCCAACTACGAGTCCTAGTCGAACACGACTGGTTATAAAATTTGGAAAAAATATCTTAAATTAAGATAACTTGGACTCTAAACTTCTCTTTCTGCGGAGCCCGACGTGTCTTTCTATTCTCAGTCGATGCCATTTTTGCTGCCAGAGCCTTCTTGAGATGACAATGTCACCGAAATCCAGCGGATTCTAATCAGCGTCTTGGCCAGCCAATTCTGTACTCATCACGGCTTTCTTTGGTAAGTTCTGAATCATGGGGTTCTATGTAGCGAACCAAATTTTGATGTCAACAATATCTATTATTTAAAAATAATAGTAACTAATTATACACTAATAAATATGCACCGATACTAATCTTGTCATTATAATCACTAATTAAAAATAAAATATGTTAATTAGCACTATACTACTCTAATGGTCACATAAAACATGCGCTAATCAATATGTGAATACCCTCATCCGTCAGATTTTTAGGGCTATGATATTCAGCATCTACTCAGAATATTCCTTAGTGTGGATATCCAGATTCAGCTTGTCCATCAAATCAAACACCCTGTGTCCAGATATCCATGTTCCATCCATAGATATCCATGGAACTAAACACACCCTTAGTGGATGGCTTAGCAAGTTCATGGACAAAAACCCCACCTGGTAAAATAATATGCCATGAGCTAATTCACGAGTTATTATTAGAGCCATCCTTGTGCAGTATTGATGCCCTATGGCTCCTTTTACAACACATGAATTATATAAGAGCGAGGAGGATTTCCTACGCGTTGCCGCGGGTATGAAGAAGGAATATAAATGAGTTAGGATATTAATCAGTAAGAATAGGAGATGTATATGTATGCAGGAACATGATTTTATATATATATATATATATATATATATATATATATATATATATATATATATATATATATATATATTTGCATGTTAAGATAAATAGCTAGCAGGGCTTTGTTTAGTAGATGTTAATTGTATGTGATAGTGCTTTGCCTAGATGCATAGCTTGCGTATTGAGAGAAATAGCCAGTGAGGTTTATCTTTATAAGAGTTCAATTTTCACATAATAAAAACCGTAGAAATAGAATTTTTTTTTATTCAAAGCGGGCCTAAGCGGCTCTATTTTTTTTTTAAGCAAAGTGGCTCTAATTCTTCCCCACCAACCAGAACGAGAAGGTATCCAAGCGGGGAAAAATATCGTGACAGCCGGCCCAAACCCTCGTCATCGCCGATGGCCGACGCCCCCTCCTCCTCCGGTTGCGGCGGCGGCGGCCACCACACGTCAGCCTCGCAATCCACCGCCACACACACATCACCGGCATCTTTCGACGGCGGTCTCCTCCTCCGCTTCCTCCAAAACCCTCCCTCTGCGCACCCGCGAGAGGAATTCCTCGCCCCGCCCCCCGTCGCACCGGGGGCGCACCACTTGTTCAGTGACCCTGCCGTCGCCGCCGTGGGGCCGCTCTTCGCCGCATCGGCGCAGGCGCAAGGGGGAGACTTCGGGTGGTCTTCCACCTCCACCACGCACTTACAGCAGCAACCCGAATTCCCGGATCCCCGATTCGCTCCAGGGGAACCCTTCGCTGCTCTTGCCGGCAGAGGGTTCGGATCCGGGGATGCCGTCAGGGTGGAGAGGCCTCGGCCGGGGGCGCCGCCTCCAGGGTTTGGCAAACGGTCGCATCCACCACCTACTGCCCGTGGTGCGCGGAATGCATCTGGTGTGGTATTGAGTAGGGAGCAGTACAATCCTCGTCCAATGGATTTCGTTCCGGCTCTTGCAGATGTTCATGATGCGGTTGGCAGAATGCCTCATGGACACGGAGAGCAGCTTTCAATGCCAATTACTGGTGGGGGTGATGCGGCTGTAGGAATGATGTACAGGGAACAGCAGCAAGATCGTCTTTTGTCACGGACACCGCCTGAGATCAATGCCAATGGACAGTTTGGCAGGATGTGTCTTGGAGAGCAGCATACACTTCCTATCTTAGGTGGCAGGAGGCTCCATGGAGATCAGTACATGCCTCCAGTCCAGGAAGGCAGGGCACCACATAGTGGTCATGGTCAGCATGAATCCTGCTTAACCAATCCTCTACAAAGGGAGCAGAGGTGGCAGGGTTTTAGGGAGGACAAGGGCTATGTTTCGCGGAAGGTGCCAAATGCGAACGCCCATTACACATTTGGTAAGGCACTGGTGAAGGAGTTGCACCATGTGACAGTACCTGCTGGCAGTTCAGGTCCAGTGGAAATTATGGAGAATCAAGGAAGTGGTTTGGAAGGTGGCAGAATAGGGAAGGTAGTTTTGGAGCATGGAATTGATGGAAAGGTGGTAGTGGAGGCAAGTAAGTTTGAATTGTCATATGAAAAGAGTAAGATTAGATTTGCTGGACATGATGAACAATATGATGGTGATGACAGGGAGGATGCTATAATTGAGCAGATGACACAAAATCTGGTGATTGATGGCAATGGTGATGCCAAGGGAGTAGTATTGGAAAAAACTATCCCGAGGAGTAAGGTAAATTGGATTATTTTTTATAACCCGTGTCTGTAATGAACAACTAGATTTTAATTCTAGATTCCACAATCTAGATTGCCCAATTTTCAGAGTCCAACAATCCACTCTCCACCAAATTTTTGTACTGACCATGTCATTACAAACTTACCTGTTTGTTTACTTTTCCCTATCACCTCTCCCTTGGGCTTTCTACTCTGCACTGTGGCCACGGCAACAGTGAGCACTTGGTTGTTCTACTCATATGTGTAAGGAACTGAATGAGAAATAGGGGGGAATAGAGGGGATCATGGGCAACCTGTTTTGAGGCCATGACTGCAAGGAGATGTGGGTCATGGACCCCAGTCATAACTGCCTATATATGTGGGAAGGGAGAAGAAATCTTTCGTACATGCAATTATGCAAGGAACGGAAGGGGAAATAGGGAGGAAGATTGGAGATTGTGGGAGATCCATTTTTGTGCTTGGATCAGGCTGAGACTCAAAGCTGATTAGGGGCCTTCGTTGTTCAGCCATGATTGCCTTCTCTGTACATTGAGGAAGAGTGGGAGGTGAGAGAAAGGGACCATAAATTAAAATGGTGGTTGCCAATCAGATACCAAGCTTTTGGACCTTCAGCTTTTCTCAATCCAGCTTTCCAGCTGCTTTTCAGAATCTCTAGCTGGAACAACCAGGGCCACATATGCACTCATCCTCAAACGAAAATATTTTGAGCTTAGACTGGTTCTATCTAGTTCTGCCCTTTAACATTCCTTAAGATGGATTGAATTGCATCTATCTATAAGTTACTAAAGCTGGATCAAATTTGCTGCATCTTAATTCACCATATGTAGAACAAAAGAACAGGTGGTGTACTTTTGCAGTTTTTGCTAGTGTCATAAACTGCATTTAGCTGTTTGCCGAGCTGCATTATATTTTTTTCTCGAACACGCAGTAGAGCTATGTATCATTATATTAAGAAGAATAAAAAGGGGAAAGAACCCCAAACAACAACACACAACACACTCACACCTTGGAGACTAGGAAAAAGCCCAATTGCTTTATCAAGGACTCTTGCCAGCAACCAGTTGCCAGTTATGCTTCAGCTGCTGATTTTGTAATCTACTAATCTTGAGATCAACATTAAGGTATGTAAGATTTAGCCATACTTTTTTTATGTTGCAGGATTTCAGATCAGACTTTTCTAGAGGGCATCATGTATCAAGCCAGAGAATAAGATTCCAGAGGAGAAACAGGCCATGTCGATATGACATAGATCGATTTACACCTAATTTCTTGTCAATTTTTGAATCTTTGATGCCCTCTGAGGAGGAAATTGCAAAGCAGAAGCAGTTGTTAACATCTTTGAGCAGACTGATAAATACAGAATGGCCTAATTCAAAACTATACCTCTATGGATCATGTGCCAGTTCTTTTGGTTTCTCAAATAGTGATATTGATCTTTGTCTCTCTATTGATGACAAGGAAATGAGCAAGGTTGATATTATATTGAAATTGGCAGACATTCTCCAAGCTGGAAATCTCCAGAATATTCAGGTGAGACCAGGTATCATTCCCTGTGTTGTGACATGCCAGCTGATGTTTTGAGTTGAATGATATCATCAACATTTTGCTAAACCATGTGCTGATGTAGCATGTAATACTTTTGTAGTGCTTCTGATTTGTTTCTACAAGACCTTTATGAATTATTGCTCAATCTCACAAGAATTTTCTGTTACTATATAAATTTTTGTATTTTTAGTACTATTGTGTTGGGATCCAATATAGGTTAGGAATTTGAAATGGTATACTGAAATTTTGACCCAAACTAATGAAATTTTGCAGCCATTAACTCGAGCAAGGGTCCCAATAGTGAAGCTTATGGATCCGGAAACAGGGCTTTCCTGTGATATATGCGTCAATAATCTTTTAGCAGTTGTTAACACAAAACTTTTGCGAGATTATGCACAAATAGACAGAAGGTTACGGCAGTTGGCATTCATTGTGAAGCATTGGGCTAAAATTCGACGTGTAAATGAAACTTACCAAGGAACACTTTCTAGTTATGCGTAAGTTGTCTGTTTCACATTATTACCAATATTTCTCATCTTTACGTGGCAATGGTCTGAATTTTATTATTTTCTTGACTTTCAGCTATGTGATAATGTGCATTCACCTCCTACAGCTGCGAAGAATACTCCCATGTCTACAGGTTTCTGGATTGTAGTGCATTTCTTGTACATTGCATCTGTGAAAAATTCTTGGTATTTAGGTTCTAAATGTGTATTATTGTAACACAGATAATGACAACAACAAAATTTAGTCCCAAACAAGATGGGTAGGCTAGATCTGAAACAAATATGTCTGGAGGTTTTGTATTTATTATACATTTTTGCTATTGTTTTGTATATGTTGTGAACAGGCCTGCTATCTAACTGGTTAGCATGGCTCAACACCTTTTGCTGTTGTTTTGTATATGTTGTGAACGGGCCTGCTATCTAACTGGTTAGCATGGCTCAAGTAACACCATAGGTCCTGAGTTGACTACTGGGGGCACATTTAAACATGGGTTAAAAAGGAACCCTTGTCGGCTGTAGTCCTGAGTTATACATGTAACCACCTGAGATGCTTTCAGCGAGATACAGGGCACTCAGTGGCACATTCAGGGCAGCCGGCCTTTGGGTTGTTTCTTGGTCTATGCGCTAGATAGAAGCTGCTTCTTTGTGCAATCCGTGAGGGTAGTCTTTCCCCTGCATTGCATAACTAAATTTTAATAGATCATCAGCTTCTCACCCTAACTAAATTTTACTAGATCATCATCTTCCCATCCTTCATAAAGTGCTAAAAAATGATCCAGCAAAATAACTTTTTTTGTTGGATGCACTAAATTTTTGTTGCTGTATTACTATTCTTCTGCATTGATTGCTTTTCCAATAAAATTTGTTTTTTTTTAATATCTTATGTTATTTCATATTATTTGTAGTACCCAATTTAGAAGAATTCCACTTTTGTTCTCTCAATTATGAGCACATCTATAGCAACTATAAGAGATGGAACTATTTAGTTTGTATTCCCCAAGTCTCAATACCTTCCAAAACGCCCCCTAACTGTTCTGCAATGGTTTTTTTTGATGATATGCCATCCAGGCTTACTGCTGATGGTTTTGGTCGGCATGTTTTAGAAACATTGTGAGCCCCATTTTGATGCCCCTCACTTGCCCAGTTCTGCCTATCTGGATGGCCCAAATTCCTAACCAGCTATGTGGGTTGTAGTCAAATGAGGAACAAATTTAGATGAGCCGGTGCATGGTAGACATGCGTGATGGAAGGAACTGAAGCAATTGCTGGCATGCTGTGGGATTCCTGCTTAATTTAGTGCTTGCATGGATCTGAGGCTTGTCATTGGTTGAGTTTAGCACAACATTTCTTTTTTCCTTATGAGTGTGTCGAGAGCATTGATGATGTTAGATAATTTTACTTTATTGCATGGCTAATGATTTGTTTAGTAGCTAACAAGGATCATGCTTTTGGTTTCAACTTTCAAGTTGCAATATGCACTTTGTGTCCAGCATGTAGCCCTGTGTTTTCTTCTTGCATCAAAAAGGAAAAATAAAATAAAATAATGGTGTATGGTTTCATTCCCCTTGTCACCAGAGCAATGTTTTCAAGACGTCCGATTAATCGCGATAGGCAGGTGACAGGGCAGATGTTTTTTTGTTTCAATTTAGAAAGGTGAACGGAAGCTGCAATATTGTAGAAGAATATGCATGTTTATTGTTTTTTATTACATCTTAATAACATATGCTTTCATTTGAAAAATTCACCTTTGTAAATATTTTTCGTTGGTCATCTATGTTCCTTTGTACTACTTTGTGAACTAAAACTGACAGTGTCATGCATTGCCAGGAAATGGAGGCCACTTATTATGTCAAGGTGGACGAAAATAACTGTGCTTACTTTGACCAAGTGGAGAAGCTAAATAATTATGGTGCTCACAACAGAGATACAATATCTAGGCTGCTCTGGGCCTTTTTCCATTACTGGGCATATGAGCACGATTACACAAGAGATGTCATATCAATTCGTACGGGAAGGATTATCAGGTATGACATATAACCTTGCTGAGGCATCATTCTTTTCAGAAGGCTCTGTTTATGTGATGATCATTTCTTTCTCCTGGTCCGTATGCGAATATGATGATGGTTAGATGGTGCATGTATAATATGTTTGTAGCTGTTTCACTGTAGGTATAGTATCCCTTGTTATTAATCCCACCTAGTAAATTGTAAACAAATGATGATACAACCAAAGCAGTTTTTTCAATTTTCTTTATTCTTTATTGTGTAGTGGACACCAAGTTGTTAAAAGATATAACTTTTCCTTGTCCTCTTGACACAAATTTCAGTAAGGAACGGAAGGACTGGACTAGACGAGTTGGAAATGACAGGCATCTCATATGCATCGAAGATCCGTTTGAGATCTCTCATGATCTTGGTCGCGTAGTTGACAAGTTCACCATCAAAATACTCCGGGAGGAATTCGAGCGAGCAGCAAATATATTACAGTTTGATCCGAACCCCAGCATAACACTCTTTGAGCCATACATGCCCCCTCTATTGCCGGGCCTGTTGCAAGAAGAAACTGCGAATGCTGCAGAAATTGAACTATGATAGCGTTCAGTTCGTAATTGAACTATGATAGCGTTTGGTTTGTCCTCAGGTAATGTAATTGGAAATGGAATTTAACTCATGAGGGTTTTATTCGTGGGATCACTGATTGCAGCCTTTGCTTGGTTGGATGTGTTAATGGTATTGTTTACAGTTACAGGTGTTTGTTTTCCAACTCAGGGAGTCAGTTCCCAAACTTAAATATCATTCGTGGTATGTTCTATACTAACAAGCCAAGAGGCAGCACCATACATAACAAGAGCACTGTATAATATCATACACAACCCAACGAAAATTTAGGTTGACATATGGAAGCTAAGTCAACCAGTTATTGTATGTCGTACAAGAAAAGGGTTGAATAAGATGACAACAAAGCTAATGTATCCTTAAAACTCCATTGTAAAATTTCATCCAACTAAACAGAACATGTTTTTGCTCTTCAGGTATCAAGATGTGAACATGTTTAGTATAGATATTATCCATCTATAGGTTTAGTACATGTTCGAAAACGAGCTTAAACCAAAATTCAGAAAAAATAGAATGGTAATAAATCAAGCACATGCAACTCTCTGCGTGGGAAGCGTGGATAGCAATATCAAACTCACTAAAAAAACTCTCGTAAAGCTTGATATTTGAAACACCACCTTCTATATGCTTCCTTCTGTCTTCTAAAAAATGAAGTTATTAATTTATAAACACAAGAGTACAGAGCACCTTATATATATCAACAGATGTTGGCTATCTAATTTAGGTTGCTATTCTTGTGAACGAATAAGCATATGAATGAAGTTGTTGCAGCGGCTGCATGCTCATATATGGTTGCTGTTGACTCCTCCGGGCTGAAGCAAAAGAAGGCACATCATACCGACTCAGGCGCAACAAGGCTAGACCACATACACAACTAGCTTGTATGTACGCAGCGCAGCTATGCAAGGCGGGTAGCATATAAAAAGTGAACCAAGGCTTGCATGCGCGCAAAACCAATACTGAGTGGAGTCAGGCGGCACATTGGTGTTTATGGTGGCCATATGGGGCTAGCCTGCTCCTTCTCTCTTCTCCTTTTTATATATATATATATATATATCATATAATTTTTTTTACTTTTCTTTCTTTTTTTCAGCTTTCTTTCTTCTCTCTTTTTATCATACTTTTTCAGCTTTTCTTCTTTTTTTCTTTTTTTCTTTTTTTTGTAGCAAGGTACATCATCATTTTTTTTAACCAGGATAGCTTTTGGTATGGATGAAATGTGTAGCGAGGCTCTCACCATCCTCCCCATACTCGGACTTTTGTGTGAAAGTCCAAGTATGCAATATTGGGGTCTCCTTTTGAGTTGTTCCATCACCAAAGATCATAAAGGTATATAGTTGATGCAGCTCCCATGTTCTCAGAAATCGTATATCCCCTGTTCTTCTTGAACTTATCCTGAAATGGTTAGTGTCAGGGTTATGATACCCCAGGTATCTCAGGACACCGATTAGTTAACTGCCCGGGCAGCCCACTATGGCCCAAATAGCAGAGGCCTAGCAATTGCATCTCGCCTAAGCTACGAAGGCCCCAGGCCAAGCGCCAAGCCGTAAGGTCCGTCATGACCTCTTCGTAGTCCTTTCACAGCACGCTACGCAGCACCACACGACCTCTCCTCTACCCTGACCCCTAGAAGGGGTGAGGAGGGATCGAGCGACATCGGGTACGCCGACCATGACAGGGGTAGGCACGCCCCACTCACCCTGCTAGCACTGAGAGGACAACAGTCCCCTTAGTCAGGACAGACGCCATCCCTACGCCACTCTGCGCAGACAAGACAACACCGCCAGACGGTGACGACCGGTACGATAACCCACCATCTGAATATGGCCCGACCAGACGGGTGTACGGCCCCACCCACTACGGGATAGGGCGCACGACCACGATCTTGACTTTCAAGATCTACCAAGCCAATGATGGCCTCGACCCCACGGCTCGGGATCGAGGCCACCGGTTCAACGACCAGCAAGGCGACCAATGACCCAGGGGCGGCTACCTACTCCCTCACTTTCGCCACAACGCCACGGGGAGGACAGGAGACGATGACGAAGGCCACAGCAAGCTCACGTCACATAGGACAGTTGGCGAATCACCACCGTACCCATAGTGCCATCACGACTGGCACTGTCACGCCACGCCACGCCATGTTGCGACATGGGCACAAGACCATGACGACAACCATACCTAGACATACGCTAACGCCAAGACAAGATGGCATTCCTTGAAGGCCAAGTTAGCTAGTTTCTCCCTCCCTCTGGCTCACAACCACTCGGTCGGGAGAACCTCACTCTCTTTATGTAACCTGCCCCCTGACTCTATATAAGGGTGGCCAGGCCTTCCTTCTAGGGGGATGGACTCTTGAGACTTCATTCGGGCAGTCCCTCACCATTCTCGTACCTCTCTCTCTCTTCTTACACACCCCATTGTAAGAACTTCAGAGAGGAACACACACTCGAACTTTCTCTGAGACTAGACGTAGGGCTCTGCCTGAACTAGTATAATTTTTTTATATCTTTGGATGCTACCATCGTCTTCCTAGAGCAGCGTAGCATATGCATAAATTCACTCATCAGGTGACAAAACACCGACAGTTGGCGTGCCACGTAGGGGACAGTCGCACACCCTCATTGAGAAGGAAGTGATGGCTCCCTGCACCTACGTCAGACTCGCTCTTGGTGCGGTCCTCGGTGGCCGCATCCACTTTGGAAGCCTCGAATTCATCGACGTCAACAGGCCAACACCCGCTTTTAGTCTTCTCCCCTATCAAGCTCTTCACTTCGAGGACCTAGACTTCATAGCTGCACCTAGGTCAGCTACACCTTCACGATGGGGATGCAGCACCGCCGTAAACCCCAACGCTCATTCTCGGGCCAGCCTACATTGGCCCCACAACCGTCGATTTAGATGTGCTACCATGCAAAATCGACGCCTACCTCGAGATGGACCCCAAGCCGAAACAAAGTCGACACATGTTCTACGTGCTAGCCAACGCCTTCGCCTAGCTTTCGGGGAGGGCAAACTCATGCCACCCAAGGCTGAATTCTAGGACCCCTACATCGCATTGCCCTCAGGAATGAGGGATGCTGCCACGCTCTTCAAACAAGAGCTGGCTAGACGCAACCGCCGTTCGACAACACCTAGCTTCTCTAGATTTGTAGGGATGATGGAATAGGAACCAGAGTTCATCTATGACCACCTGCCATCGACCCTAGGTGACACAGACTCTGAGTCTAATTCTGAAGGGAGCTATCGCCCGGTGTAGGAGTGCAACATGTTGCACCTCTTAGAAAGCAGCAGTAGCGAAAGGCGAGGAGGACAACACATACCTGATTCCACGCACCCTCAGGGAGTAGGCGGAATAGGAGCAAGAGCGTCTAGAGCGAGCCAAAGCACACGAGGTCGAACAGGCCAACGACATCACGACAGTGGATGCCCTAGTCCACAACACCTCAACGCTGAGGGCACAAGAGTGCAGGCATGGTGTGTGTACGATCGAATCCAACAGGGAAGGGAGAGACGCCTATCTTCCCCCGAGCCAGCCAAAACATCATTGCGACAGCCATGATCATGTGAATGGCTCTTGAACCCACAAGCGACGAGGGAAAGCGCATCCACAGGGAGCTGCGGGACTTGCTAGAAGCTACAGTAGTACATCAAGCTCAAAGCTCTATGGAGAGGCGGCACCCTGAGGCTAGTGTCGTAACAATCTCCACCGCACGCAGCGCCTCCAAAGGGCACCACGCGCCAACCATACTACAACCTAAAAAGGGACAGAGTGGCACACATGTGGGAGCCCTCCCTAGTGCGCGACCCTTCATCACGAACCGTGATGCCCACCTGACTCAAGGCACCAGGCGCGGTGAGCCAAACTTGGCAAACATAGACCATCAACACTACGGTGACAGCGACCCGGATAACCATGGTCGACACC
Source organism: Saccharum hybrid cultivar R570 (assembly GCA_038087645.1). NCBI lineage: Eukaryota > Viridiplantae > Streptophyta > Magnoliopsida > Poales > Poaceae > Saccharum > Saccharum hybrid cultivar. Next base: position 7,326,989 of record JAQSUU010000038.1, read on the forward strand.
CCAAGATCCGAGATGCTCGGCGTAGCCTGAGCTCGGATGCTTGTGGCCAGCAAGTGTTCATGAAAAGGATCTGACAAACCCCATTCCTAGCATGGTTCCACGCGCTGCCTAACATCACCAAGTACTCTAGGGATACCAACCCCGCTGTATGGCTAGAAGACTTCCACCGAGCCCACGGACGAGGGAAAAGATCGTGCTCGGTGGGGAAAGAGCAAGGACAGCTGGAGACATCGCGACAATGAGTTCTTCACGATGGTCGACAAGATACACGAGCGAAAGACTAGCAAGCTCAACCCTATAAATTTTGACAAGATAATCAAGTCATCGTGCTGCAACCACGGCTACCCAGTCAAGTACACCCTTGAAGAATGCAACCTCATCAAACGCTACTTCAAGGGTGACTACAAGACGACCAACAAGGATAAGGCAGCCGGATCCACCGATAATGGGGGGAAGAGGGATGCTTTCCTCGACCCAAAAGGGTGCCTCATGATATTCAGTGGACCAATAGCCTGTGAGTCTAGACATCGGCAGAAGCTCACGGCCAAAGAGGTTAACGTGCCCCCTCTAGGCAAAGGTTCCCCGACCTTCTTTAAATGGTCAGAAACCACGATCACCCTTGATGGATGGCAGGAGCGCTTCCCCCTTGTCATTGACCCGATCATCAGCAAAACACGCCTATCCCGTGTCTTTCATGGATGGCAGGAGTGCCTTCAACCTCCTCTACGCCGAGACCTATGACACCATGGGCCTATCATGAGCGGCAATACAGTCGTCTGACACTCTGTTCCACAAAGTCATACCCGGGCTCCATGCCATCCTACTCGGGCAGGTCGACCTACCCATGACATCTGGAGGTCGAGCAAACTTTCACACAGAGGCGCTCACCTTCGAGATAGCGGACTTCCCAGGCGCCTACCATGCCATCTTGGGTCGCCCATGCTATGCCAAGTTTAAGGCCGTCCCCCAACTTATCGGGTACCAATATTAGGGTACCCATAAAACATGAGTGAAAAGACATCAACCTCAGCTCGTCTAAAATGGTCATGAGCGCAACAGCGGCCTGGTCCGACCCAACCAAGAAGGATTCCGCCTCGCCCGACCCCTTGGGCACAAGTTTCACCTCACCCGACCTCTCAAGAGAGGGCTCTGCCTCGCCCAACCCCTCGGGTACAGCCTCCGCCTCGCCTGATCCCTGCACATGCGCCAGACCTCGGGTGAGAACACAGACTCCCATGTAGGGCCCGTGTCGTACCTTAACCACTCCAGGCATGGCCGCACATGATCCTGATGTTGAAAGGGGAGTGTAACCACGCCTCGATGTGACCTGTAACACCCCAGGTGTTTGTCACTCATTAAGTAGTGGGTTTGAGCTCAAACATGATAGATTAAGTGGAGATGACGATGTTAAGGCCAACCTACGGAGTTGAGTCTAATCTAAACTTGGATGTTACTCCTTTGCTTTGCATATAGGACATTTTCAAGATATATGCTCGGGTGGTTTTATGGCAATATATTCATGTGTCTCACCTTAGTACCTATCTATATTGATCTCTAGAAAAGTTTCAGAGTTTGGAATCAAAAAGTCACATGAAATGATAAGTTATATGCTTGTTTGGATTATAACTGAAACATGCCTTAGATCCCATGGGAACTAGTGTTTGTGCAACATACAAATGCAACATGTGCAACACATCTTGGACACATGTGGGACAACCTAGTGAAACATGTGTAGCATGTATCTTGAAACAAACACATGAGACAATTGAAACATGGTGATGAAACAACTGTAGCATTTCACTTAAGTTCTATGTTTCAATGCATGTGAGGTCTACACTTTTGTGCAACCTATACATGGTGTGTATGTTTGGCCTATACAACACCTTAACTACACTTAGGACACTTAATGGAACAATGTTCATGTTGATCATTTTGCCTAAATGTGCTTCTAAGTGATGGTTGACCATATATGGACCCTAGAACCCTTTTGTTTGACCATTTCAAAAGTGTGACCTAGAAGCTTTGCATGACTGTGCACCCTTTTACAAAGTTGTAGAGAATTTTATAAGGAACAAACTTTGTTTAAGAGTCAAGTCATGAAAATGTGTGGAACGTGCTCAAAAAGGGCCCACAAGTCAGAATTAGGGCTGTTTCCAACACTTAGCAATTTCTAAGTCTAGAATTCATCGTCTTCGACATTGGCATCTCACGTTCTCTGAATTTCATTGAGTAACTCTAGTGGAGCCAAAAATTAAAGTTGGAAACAATTTATTGGAGTGCAACATGTAAAAAGTTGGGATCAATTTAACCAAGTTTGACATTGCAAAATCCCAAAACCGAGCCCTAGCTTGACATGTTGACACTGGTGATTTGGGGACTGATTATCTCTTAATCTACAGCTCTAATGACTTTGCTCCATAAAGGAAAATCATAGATCTTTGAATGGGCTTCAAACTTCGTATTGGGCTCATGTCCAAATTGGGCCCGGAGGTGGCCCAAACTCACGTCCCACTCTCGCTGCTTCGCTACACGCCACCTGTTCGGCTGAATGCCGTAATGGACGCCGCGTGCCCTGTGCGTGGCGACCATGCCTGGCTCCGTGCCCCCACCGCCTTGCCGCGTGCCCTGCCTCCTCCTCATGCGTCAGGGACATCGAGCCGCGCCTGAATGCTTCATACTCCCCACCGCTCGCCCTCCTCCGCTCTCTCCCGCGCTTGAGCGCTCCTCCGTGGCCACTGCCGCCATGGATGGCCACCGCGGGCAGAGCCGTTTGGCACCCCATGGCTTCACGCGTCGCAGCAAGACAAGCCATCACCGGCCTGGAAACTCCCCCTACGCCTTGTACACGCTCGATAGGGGCCGTTGTCACTGCCATTTTCTCATGGCCGCTGCTGCCATGACCGGCCGCCGCCAGAGAGCCTGTCGCGGTTGCCGCTGGCTTGCGTGGCCACGCTACCTCGAGCCGTCACAAGGCAAGCTGTGGCCACAAGCTGATGCGCGCTGGCCTAGGCATGCTCGAGCGTCACCCCTTGCCGACGGCGAGCTCCAATGGTGGCCGAATCGATGTCCTCTGTTCCGCCCCCTTCTCAGGCCGCCACAACGCACCATGCACGCGGCCAGGCCGCTGCGCCCTTCCCCGGGCACGGTTGGTGCCAGTCGCAAGTGCACCTTGTTCTCCCGGTGCTACACGGCCGTCCTCGTCGGTCTCCGCGCCTCCCAACACCGCTGCCACCGGGCCGCCGCCGTCGCTGTCGCCTGCTCCTGTGGCCACAGCGCTATGGACTGCCTCGGGCCGAGCCGAGCAGCTCTGCGGGTGCGCAAGGGCATGTTGGAGCTCGTGCCGCCCTTAGCCACCATCGCAGGTGACCCCCTCGCCGGGGACCAGCCAGAGTCCACCTCCCCTGCTCTGCCGTCGGGAGGGAGAAGAGGAGTCTGTCTCCCTCTGTGTCTCTCTGTCTGTGTTTATGACATGCGGGGCCGGCTGAGCAGTAGGTCCCACGCGTCAGCGCCGCTGGGGACTCGTTTGGATGCATGACCGGGTGTAGCTAGTGAATTTGTTAGGGTTGTTTTAATTCTGATTTTGAATTTCAATTTCATGTTAATCTTTGAAAATCCATATTTCATGCTAGATAATTCTAAAAATAGCAAATGTGGACTTTTTGGAAACCTTGAGAATAGACCTATGCAGTAGAGTCATAAAATGTTACATGTTTGTAGATGTTTTCTGATGTTTTTATTTAAGCTTTAAAAATGCTCTAAAAATGCCTTAAACTTTGACCAGAGCAAGATCTGGAGTTTTAGAACCCCAAAAATAGTGATTCTTGCTTTGTTAATTTTGTGATGATATGTACTTGCTAGGAAAAATATTAAACACACTATTTGTTCACTGTTTTCTTAGGGTTTTGATTAGACCTTGATAAATAAGGAATTTACATTATATTGCTTGTTATTTTTATATCTTGAGTTGTGCTGCTCCAATTGAAGTGAAATTTTTATGGTAAGCTTGTCATGCTATGGATGTACTGTGGTATAAATTTCATAGCCATTGCTTACTGTATGCTCAAGTTATTGAGTTAACTTGTTTATGGCTTAATAAATAGCTTATAAATAATATATAAATGATAAAATAGAAAATGTTGTTCCATCACCTTATTATGATGTTGCTCTTTGATGTTAGTTCATTCTATGGCCATGTGTTCACAGAAAATATTGAGTTTTAGGTTTAACTTGCTCTCACATGATTTATTGCAATAGCTATTTGTCTTTTTCATAGAGGTTGATATACTTGCCCAAATGGATTGAAATTTGGACAGTAGACTTTTGAGAGCATTTGTAGACCACTGTAATTTTGGTAGAATTTATTGAGTATCTTTATGATGTGGTCATAATTCCACCTAATGATCAAAATAAATTAAGAAAATATATTAAAAGAATTTATTTAGTAATTGACACTATGTTTTCTGATGTTCATTAGTCATGTATAAAATGTTGGTAAAGTTGGTTTTGCCCAATTATATGTTTGCAACGGAAGTTAATAATTATTTCTTGCAAATGAGGTTTCTGGATAGATCTGGGAACTTAGCAAAGTTCTTCATGATAATGTGCTTTGTTGTGAAACTTATTTATACAAAAGTTGTAGATAATTTATGTATCTAGCTTCTGTTAAAATTTGGTGGCATTTAACAATGTGGTTTAGGAGTTATAGCTGTTTAAAGTTAGGGTACAGAATTGCTTGCTCTCTGTTTGTCAGGAACAGATTCTGGAACTTTGTATTTTTAACTTGTTTAACTTATGAATCATGCTGTGATGATATTATATGAAATGTAGATAAGTTTATAAGCTTTCCATAATGTCTTCTTTCAAGTCATTTGGATTTATAAAACTCCAGATATGATTGAGTTATGAAGCTACTGTTTGCTTGTCCAGAAATGGATAAATTCCAATTATAGTTGTTTGCTTGTATATTGTTAAGTGTGACTTATGTCTTTGAGGGTAGTTAAGTTAATACACATGAGATCTTATGAAACCTTGTGTGCCATGCCTAATATGCTTGTCATCTTTTATATTAGGTTGAGAGATGTTTATTTAAGCAACATGAAGTGTCTATGCATGTGGAGTGTATTATGGTATTTGTCTGGCTTACTGTATGTGATGCTTTGTCCATTATACTTCTATGTATTCATGCACTTGCATCTTGCATCTCATATAGGTACGCTAGCAGAAACATGTGAAGGAAATGGCATTGGAGCCAAACCTGAAGACGGTGTTTGGTGGATCCATCCCAAAGGTAGAAGGATCGGACGAGTGCTAGATTGAAGGATGCTCGCCAAGCGGGTTTTATCTGACATACTCTAACTTGAGTCGGATCCTAGGCAAGCCCCGGAGTATTATAAGCCTCCTATCTTATATATATATATATATATATATATATAATTGCATTAAGTGGTAGGAGTTGGTTGGAAACCCTTGCTGCATTATATCATTCCTTGTCCAGATATATGAATCCTTGAATCCTACATAGACTAGGATCGAGTAGATGCTTAGCCCTGCTTTAAGCGGTAGAAGTCAGGTGATTTCCTGTCACCTGCGAGATATAGGGATATTCATATATGACACAGTTGGCTATATTTGCTATCGTGGAATGGAACCATGTGTTAATAAAATGAAATGAGACCGGGCGGGATGACGATAGTGAAGCAACAAGGCATGGAGGTCTTGGGTGTGGATCTATCCCCGTCTGAGCCGTTTAAGGACCGATTCGCTGTACGTCCTTGAGTCATGTTGAACGCAGTCTAACACTTAGTTGGCCGGATAAGTCGTTCTGACCGCGAAGCCGAGTAATATGGTTCAGGCCGGGAATCGAATGGTAGGTTGCTTCTTGGAGGAGAGAAAGGATGTGCTTGGGGACATTGGCGTGAGACCAAGGGGGGGTTAGAGTCCCTATCACCTGGCAGAGTGTCGCCCTTGGGGTCACGACATCATTCGGACCCGCGATTCCTGAATCATACGAAAAGGTGGCTTGTGCGACCCTGGCAGGGGCCTACGCGGTGAGTGTTAGAAATACCCCTCCAGCTGAATAGGAATTCGATTCGAATCGCTGTCGCTCCCGGTTAGTGAGCACTTGACTTGAGCAGCGGCAACGTAGATTCCATTAAATTGAACGGATGGTTAATTGGATAACGATAGAAAGGTTGCCTCAATTTATACCTGCTATGGTTAATATTGTTTGCTCCTAATAAAGTGAGTGCTCTAGTACAGGTTCTAATATAGATGACAGGTTAATGATAATTAACTTGATGCTTAAGCATTAATGATTACTTATCCATAATAAGCTTTTATGCAAAATGTTGTCAAGCTAGCCCACCTTATATCAGCCTTGCATGATCCTTGGTGTCACTTTATTTCTGGTTTCTGATGGGTAAGTCTAGCTGAGTACTTTGTCGTACTTAGGGTTTTTTCCCCACTTGTTGCAGGTTGTGATGTATCATGGCGGCTGCAAGAGTTGGTTGGCTCCTGCCATAGAGGCGGAGTGTGATCACGGGCGTGATCCGTCTAAGTTATCTTCTCTCTAATGCTTTTTTTTGGAAGTCGACCTTGGTACTGGCATGTATTTGAAATAAGCTAAATGTTAGTTTCAAATTACTTTGCTTCCGCTACTTTTCAATGTAAGTTCTAATAACTATGTTGAACTCCGATGTATATTGAATTACTTGTGAAATGGTTGTAACATGTGACTTGTTATGTTGAATCACTACAATCTTGGCTTGTATGTTGGTTGGTTTGAAATCCCTCGTGATTTCACTGGACTACCGGTGTTATATAGGCTCAAGTGCGAGAATTTGATCACTTCGGTGATTGTTTTTGTACTTGTGCTCTTATAATTTGGATGGTTCCGTTACATGACCAGCAGCCACGACATCCCATCCCGGTTTGCACGCCCCCAACAATGACGAGCGGACAGGCGCTGTGGCACCTAATCCTCGTATAGTGAACCTGTTGACCACACCTTACGCCATAACCAGGCGATGACGCCCGCGTGTGGCTACAGCGATGGACAGGGCCGTGACGTGCGAGCGTCCCCGTCATCGTCTATGGGACCACCGGGGCCCACCTACGGGGGAAGGAGGGTGGCGCAGCTTTAGGACTCCTTCCCTCTCTCTTCTATTTTTCTCTTTCTTCTTTTCCTTTTTCTCTCTATCTTTTCCCATGTACTCCAGGCCCTTTCCTTGAGCTATAAAAGGAAAGGCCCGATACCATTCATGGGGTTTTTTTAAAAAAACATAGAGGAGCACTTCAACTCCACTTCATCCTCACTAGAGACCTAGGACATCCGACCCTCTCTCGATCGTTTGTAACCCCTACTGCAAACTCAATGCTGGTAACACGAGCAGCGCCTCACTGGACGTAGGGACATTTAGCTCGAACCAGTATAAATCCTTGTGTCCTCTGAGCACACCATCTGAACCTAAACGTGCAATCCACAAATTTACTAGTTGACAGTTCAGAACACCGATAGTTGGCATGCCAGGTAGGGGACTTTTGCGTGTTTTGTCGTCACCATCAGGCTTCGGATGGCTAGCTATGGCATCGACTGGACCCCGGGTGCACTCGTGCCTCTTGACTTTGACTTCGGGAGGTTGGAGCACCAGCTCGCTGTCTACCTAGGACCTCACCCGTCCTAGGAGGACCCACGTGCCCTCACCTTCTCCTTTGTCAACATCATGATGCAGCTTGCCGGCAGAGAGCCGCTCTACCTAGACAACCTGACCCAGGGCGCCTTGCCGGCATTCCCTTATGGTCTACGCAACGCTGCGCAGACCGTGGAGCACCTATGGTGCGATGCTTTCATCTACCATTCGTGAATGATGAGCTTGTAGGCATGGCCGATTACGTCAAGGAATCGCTCCACGATCTCCAGTCAGGGAGCTATCACCCCTCGCGTGAATGCTTCATGGCGGACATCGTCGACGACCCTCATCATGACGCGACCCCCGAAGGACACGTCACGAGTGCCAACAATGGCACCTCTCATGGGGGGAATGAGACTCCCCCGCATCCTGCTGACGGGCATGGGGCTGCGGCAGGCACAGAGGCCCCGTCCCACCCATGTATGAACCAACTGAGGGAGCAATAGCAAGAGCTCGAAACCACGTGACTCCATCTGGAGGAAGACCACGCGGCGCTCGAGCATGAGATCACACAACACCATGATGAGATGTGCGTGCATGCCCACGACGCGCAACAGAGAATTGTCGAGGACGATGATGGACTCCCACGCTTCACCCAGGCGAGCTAGAACATAGCCACGAAGGTGGCTCTACTCTGAGGGCTCCCGAAGCTCACGACACCTGAGGGACACCAGGCCCAGCGTGAGATCCACGCGCTACTTGAGCACGCGATGATGCAGCAAGCGGAGAGCTCAACATCCTGGCGGCGCAATGCTAGCCAGCATGCGCTGTTGGCATGACACGACAATGACGCATCCATCCTCTAGCCCCCGTGTGGTAGGGAAAGGCTTGTCGAGGATCGTGGCAAAGCCGCGTCCGTACACCAGCCGATGCACGACGGCGGGAAGGCCGCCTCGGCCCCAGTGCATGGCCGCCTCGGCAATAATCGTGACATGCATGACACTTTGAATGCCCACATGTGTGGGTGGGAGGCGTAGAGAGGAGAGGCTAGCCACCATTACAACCCTCGTCATGGCGGCCGCTACGATAGCGGCAAGGACTAGAGCTAGAGTCTCCCATCGCCGAGGCCTTGGGTCTTCAGCCGGCACATCCTCAGTGTGCCCGTTTTGGCGCGGTATCGCCGCTGGTGAATATCGTGAAGTACGCTAGGGAAACAAACCTTCGTCTATGGCTCAAGGACTACTGGCTTGCCTGTCAGGCTGGTGGCGCAGATGGTGATGCATTCATCATCCGCAACCTCCCCCTGTACCTTGCTAACTCAGCACGTACATGGCTAGAGCACCTTCCGCCCAACGAGATTAGATGTTGGTCGAACCTAAAGGAGATCTTTGTGGGTAACTTCTAGGGCACCTACATGCGCCTTGGGAACCCTTGGGACCTCATGAACTATCGGCAGAAGCCAGGCAAAACTCTCCATGAGTACATTCGTCGTTTCTCCCAGCAATGCAATGAGCTACCCAAGGCCACCAACATCAACGTGATCGGGGCGTTCTTGTCAAGGACCACTTGTGAGTCCCTAGTCCACAAGTTGGGGCGCAAGCACCCACGGGACCACCAAGGAGCTCATTGACATCGCCACCATCTGCACCTCGGGTGAGGAGGCGACCAGAGCGATTTTCAACTGCGCTTGAGGCAAAGCCAAGTAGGATGGGGACGCCAGTGAAGGCGCCTCTAACTGCTCGAAGAAGAAGAGGAGCAAGCAATGGTTCAAGGATTCGCTCATGGCCGCCGTAGAGCGCAAGGGAAAAAAGGTGCCCATCGAGGGCACCCTAGATCACTTTGAAAAGATGCTCGAGGGACCTTGCCCGAACCACGCCTATCCCATCAAGCATGCCTACAAGGACTGTGGACTTATGAAGAAGTTCTTGTCCAAGGGTTCCAAGAAGGGGGACAGGAAAAAGAAGCCAGACCCCTCGAGGGATGACGTCAAAGAGAAGGAAGACACCTTCCTAGAGTAGACCAGCTGCCTCATGATCTTCGGTGGGCCAGCGGCGTACGACTCCAAGTGTCAACAGAAGCTCACACACCGAGAGGTGTACGCGGCTGAGCCGACCACTCCCGCCTTCCTCTGATGGTCAAGGTCCACCATCACCTTTAACTGCTCCGACCACCTTCCGCATCTGGGTCGATACCCACTTATTATTGATCCAATCATTAACAAGAAGCATCTCAGTGAAGTGCTGATGGATGTAGGTAGCGGCCTCAACATCATGTACATTGAGATGCTTGACGCCATGGGCATCAACCGGTCGCGCATCCGACCGACCGGGGTGCCTTTCCACGGTGTCGTTCTGGGGAAATAGGCCAAACCCCTCGGACAGATCGACCCGCCCATCACCTTTGGGGATAAGTCCAACTTCAGGACTAAGACCCTCACCTTCGAGGTGGTCGGTTTCCACAGAACTTACCACGCCATCCTGGGATGACCATGTTATGCGAAGTTCATGGCCGTCCCCAACTACACATACCTAAAGCTAAAGATGCTAGACTTGCATGGGGTCATCACCGTCAGCACCTCCTTGCAGCACACTTATGAGTGCGACCTAGAGTGTTGCATGCTGACCACTATGACCATTGCCTTGGAAGAGCTCACGGTCATTAGGGAGGTGGTGGCCGAAGACACGCCTGACTCCAGGTGGCAGGCCAAAGCCTTTGAGCCCATGGAGGGCACCAAGGAGGTCCTCGTCGACCCCAGCGACTCCGATGGCAAGGTGTTGCGCATCCGTGCCGACCTCTCTCCCCAAATAGAAAAGCATGCTCGTGGACTTCCTCCATGCAAACAACAATGTCTTCATGTGGAAACTCTCGAATATGCCAGGCATTCTAAGGGAAGTCACCGAGCATGCCTTGAGGACCAATCTGGGCTCCAAGCTGGTGCAACAACACCTGCGTCGCTTCAACGAGCAGAAGCGCAGGGCCATCGGCGAGGAGATTGCGAAGCTTTTAGCGGCTGGATTCATCAAGGAAGTGTATCATCCCGAGTGGTTAGCCAATCCCATTCTTGTAAAAAAGAAGAGTGGAAAATAGAGAATGTGAATGGAATATACTAGTCTCAACAAGGCATGTCCTAAGGATCCATTTCCTTTACCTTGCATAGATCAGGTAGTCAACTCGACCTCAGGGTGCAAAACCCTCTACTTCCTCAATTCGTATTTTGGCTACCATCAAATTGCGATGAAAGAGTCTGACCAGCTCATGACTTCCTTCATCACGCCGTTCAGATCGTATTGCTATATTAGCATGTCGTTCGGTCTCAAAAACGCGAGCAACATATTAGCGATGCATGCTCAAATGTTTCGATGATCTCATCAGAGAGACTATCAAGGCATACATGGACAACATCATAGTCAAGTCCAAAAAGGTTGACCAACTCGTGGCTGACCTCAAAAAAACCTTCAAGAAACTCTAAGAAACGGTATCAAACTAAACCCCAAAAAGTGCGTTTTCGAGGTCCCGAGGGGTATGCTGCTCGGGTTCATTTTCTCTGAGTGTGGCATCAAAGCCAACCCAGAGAAGATTACGACCATCACTTGGATGGGCCCCATTCAAAATGTAAAGGGGGTACAACGCATCACAAGATGCCTCGTGGCTCTCAGCCGATTCATATCGTGCCTTGGCAAACGACGCCTCCCTCTTTACTGTATTTTGAAGAAAACCGACCAGTTTGTGTGGATAGCCGAGGCTCAGGAGGTGTTTGACAAGCTTAAGGAGCTCTTGACAAAGGCTTCGATCCTAGTCCAGCCGATCAAAAAGGAGCCATGTTGATGGTCACTAATGCTCATTTTTATCCATCAACTATTGCTTGATATGACATGATATGAACCACAAAGCATAGTTGTTGGGTTTGAAACTAACGAGTTCCATGAGTTTTGGTGAATCTATGTTTTACAGGGGTTAAACTAGAAAAGGACCAGAATCACCAATTAGAAGTATCTCAAGTGATGAATTGGAGTACACCATTGCGAAGAGCTCGTTGAGACACATGAAATAGAGTTTTTGTTCACCTAAATTGGAGTCCAGATAACAAAGTTACGCCTTCCAGAAGATTGCAAATGGGCTCCCAGAGCAGTCCGGAGTAATTTGGGCATATCTCCCTCATCCGGACTCCGTTTTCAGTTATCCAGGGCTCTATGGAAAGCTAACGAAGAGATCTATCGACCCACCAAAAGAGTGTCCCACCTAGCATTAAGCTAGGCTAGCTAGCCCCACATGTAAGGCCGATCGGCCTGCTCCAGGCCCACCTGTTAGCACGCTTCGTCCGACGGCATCCAACAGACCTCTATGACGCATCTCAACCATTGTTTCAAGTCGGTTTGATCAGAGGGCTATGGTTCACCCCACTAGGCTATATAAGCAAGGGCAGACCCCCCCTCAGGCATCTCCATCATCATAATCACCTTCAAGAGAAAAGCTAGGGTTTGGGGAAGAGAGGTGTCCCTTGAATGGATGTCCTCTCAACTCCCAATTTAGAATAGATCTAGACTTCTAGATAGTAGAGAGATGGAGAGCGAGGGAGGAGTTCGGAGGAGGTGCTTGCCTGTCGATGCCTCTTCAACAACTTGTACTTCGGTGGGATCGGGCTCTATGTGGGCTTGCTCCTGAGATGGCTCAGGCTCTAGCAATCAACTTCTGATTCAAGTAAGTTTCATGTTTATATTATTCTTCTAGTTTGTGAGTCTCTTTTGAGCGCTTTAATCTAGTCGACTAGGTTAGAGTATAATTCGTAGTGTAAGCATGGCGCTTAGACTTGGGTTACTCGTAGATGCACCCTATATTCCGGATCGGTGGTAGATCGTGAAGGTGATAGCTTCGTTGAGTCCTCTGTAGTCCACCTCTCGTGTCTAGGCATAGCAGGATATATAATTACGTGATAGATTTATACTCTGTTTGCAGTCTTCCATAGTAATTCCCTAGTTGAATAGTAGAAGATGTGGACTGCCCAAGTTAGTAGTAGAAACCCTGATCGAGTTATCCTCTCTATACTCCTACTACCGACCCCATACTAGATTGTCCTCTCCTACGTTTGAGTCTTGTTTTCACTTTAGTTGTTCCAACCTTATTTATATTTCCAACTCATTCACCTTTTCTAGTTAAGTTAGAACACGTAATTGACTCACACGTTTCCCTGTGGATACGATATTTAAAATCCTCTGGGTGAAAGCTACAACGATATCCGTGCGCTTGTGGATCTTTTCTGTTCGCGTTAATAAATAATAACAAGCTTTCTAGCGCCATTGCCGGGGTAACGGTTGCTGAATTGACTACGAACCTAGCCTAACCTTTTTCAAAAATAAATAAATAAATATATATATACATAAAAGAAAAAATCTCTATTCTTATCTTTATCCTTTTGTTTTATATTTTCTAAAAAGAAAAAATCTTTTCTCATACCTTATTTCTTTTTATCCTTCACCTCATCCCTTCTATTCTTTTTCCTTTCATCTTTTGTTAGCATGGATAATAACACTCCTATCTATCAATATGCTAACCCTACAGGCACACACCTTAGACCACCAGAACATTCAGAGCCTATCACAGCATCTGGTTTTGAGATAAGCCCGGATTTCATAGAATTTGTTCAGAAAGAACCCTTCTTGGGGGAAAGTGAGGAAAACCCATATTCGCACCTATGAGAGTTTAAGCAGATCTGTGACCTCATTCGCATAAAGGGCATGTCCGATGAGACCATCCAATGGAAGCTATTTCCATTCTCTTTAACGGGAAAAGCTAAACATTGGTATAAACTCAATGTAGATCATGCGCAAGGAGATTGGAAGAAACTATGCAATGTATTTCTATCAAAATTCTCTCCCATCTCCAAAGTGAATGACCTACGGAAAGAGGTTCTAACTTTTAGACAACTAGAAGAAGAATCTCTTGCCGAATCATAGGATTGCTTTATTGACCTTACCCTCATTGGCCCGGACCTTGCTATTCTAGACCCAATACTTTTTTAACATTTTTATGAAGGTCTTAGCAAGGATTCTAGGGAATTTCTTGATTTATCCTCTAGAGGAGCTTTTCTTCATTTGCATACAAGTGAAGCAAGGGTCATGCTTGAAAAGATTACTAGTCAAGCCACTCGCTGGACTAAAATTCATTTTAAGCCCCCCAAGAAAAAAGGAGTTCTCTCCTGAACAAAAAGAGGAAGTTTTGATAGCTAAGTTACAACCACTTCAATCCCGAGGTTCAGCTATCAATCCTAAGCCATCAATACCCCAATGTAATGATGATAGCTTAGACTTCCAGTTTTGTAAGATGCTGATAGATCAATATAAAAATAGAATGGCATCTAGAAAAAAGTGTTCTCAACTACCTTTCCCCCATAGAGCACATTGGAACAGACACAAGGATGGCATGTCTAGCAATGCCACAGAAGGTGAGCCAAGCAATTTTGGAAATTATTCTATCTTCTCCCTTTCTATGCTCGTATTAGATGACTTACCTCAACCCATTTTTCCATCCATCCTTGACCCCGATGATCTCTCGTATGCTCTCCCTCCTAAGTCTCATGATGATCCTAGAAATCCACTAAGACAACCAAACCATAGGACTCATGAAGACCACATGGATGACGAAGAGATGCTACGACATTGGTAGGAATGTGTAGAATGGATGGACAAGGAAGAAGCCTCAATGGAATCCAACCTTGGCTCAAATTCAAATGGTGAGTTTTTAACTCCCTTTGACTTTGAAGACGATACTTATCCATCTATGGAGGAAGCCCTAGACGAGGCCAATTCAAGAGTCACCAATCCAAGTGAAATTCTAAACATTCAGATTGGAGACAAAGATGACATCAATGAGCATGGAATCTATTCCATAACCACCTCATTAAATCCATGTTCATATGAGACATCTCCCAATTTAATTGGTCTCTCCAACCTCCCCACATTCAAGATCTCCAACCTCCCCACATTCGAGATCTCCAACCCCCTCACTCTTTCTATTTATAAAAATTTCAAAAGGGTGGTTGTAGATGCACTTGTTTATCATAAATATTACAGATCTCATTGTGCTCTTAAGGTTGGTGTTGGAGAGGAACCCACTTCACCAAAACACATTTTGAAGGTTTCCCAAGGACAAGCTTAGTGTCCTAAAATAAGCACTTTTCAGATCCTAACATGAGTATTCACCTTTCTGCTACGCTGCCCTTGTGAAACGAGCATAGAGATATAATTATAAAAATATTCCTTCGGGTATTCTTGTCACTAACCTTTCTAGGTCTGGAGCAAAAAGATCAAAGGAATAACAAACACAAGGTATGTCCAACCAATCATTATGCAACATTGAATTAAATTCATCCAATCTTGACTTTTGCAAAAAATTCAAGCTTGGGGGAAAACTTTTTAAGAACATCCCCTGTCATGTTGCTATCCTGGTTGTCCCTACTTTGAAGGCATGCTCAATTTGCTAAAACATCAATCATGTTCTCTTCCATCACCACTTGAGTAAATCTCTATAATGCTTGCATACTACCTTTGTCCATCATAAGTAAGTAGTGGTTTGGAAGTACTCAAAATACTTTCGTTGGCTTTTAACGTAAGCATGGTGCTTAGGTTAAATAGACTTCCTTAATCCAACTAGACATGGAGTCTGGTTTGGTTATTGAACTAAAAACTACCTATGTACACATTGTATATTTTGTTGGACTAACCCTTGCAGAAAAAAAACTTTCAAAAGTCAAACTGGGAAGTCCTGAGATGAAGTCACATGGGGAGAAAAGAGATACATGAACTTCAACAACTTTGCACTAGGGAAAAACAACTCATGTATCATGAAGACATCCATGGAACAAGAAGAAAAGTGCCACAAAACAAGATCTATAATCAAAGCACTCACTCCATAGAAGAAGGTGAACAAATCTCTACCAAGCCCCTTCAAGACAAAGACCATCATGGAGAAACTCTCAAGACAATGAAGGGAGCACAAGGACTGACAAGAACGTCAAGATCAGGAGAACACAAAGATGGTGAAGACAAGCCATTCATGAGCAGAACCGGCTAGGCAAGAGAAGCTTCCACAGGGTGGTTCAGTACCATCACTCTTCAATGACAAAGGTAACATCTTGAGGTACATAATCACTATTCAAAAAGTTTTTCTTGATCCTAGTATGCACAATAATTATGCTTTTTTAAACCCTAGTGGCTTGTCCTTTTTGTGTGGAATGCTACACATACATAAATGGCATGAAATTTGTATAGTAGTCTTTGTAGGACACTCTAAGCCACTGTAATTTTTGTAGACCTTTTGGAGTACTTTTAGTATATGTTGATTTATTCACCTAATTAACTAAATAAATTAATAAATGGTTTTAAAGAATTTATTTAGATGTTGGCACCACATTTTATGGTGTTCTCTTGATATGTGTAATGATTTGGTAAAGTTGGCTTAGTCCAAATGTGCTTTTGTAACATCTCCAAATATTTAACTTTCTAAATCTGCCAATTTTGGACAGATCTGGGGACTTGGCAAAGTCCTCCATGATATTTTGTTTTGTTGTGAAACTTGTTTATACAAAAGTTGTAGATAGCTTATATATCTATTTGCTGTTAAAGTTTGGTGGCATTTGGCCATGTAGTTTATGAGTAATAGTTGTTCAAAGTTATGTTTGCTCTTTGTCTTGCACCGACCTAATTCTGTGTTTAATTAATTTCGACCTAGTAAACTTTGGAGTTATGATGTGATGTTTATAAATGATTTGTTGAGAATTTCATAAGCTTTCCATAATGTCCTCTTGCAAGTCATTTGGAATTTTAGATCTTCTGCTATGATTGATTTACTCAACTGCTCCTTTGCATGTTAAACTTGAAGTTTCTATTAAGTGTACCTTTGTTATACTTAATTATGTTTGTAATGTTACTAGGTGCTTAAATTGATTAAGGTAAGTTTAGGTGCAGGTGTTAGGCCTCTAACAGAGGATGAGCATCTATACCTTGGATTGTGCAGTTGGGTAAGTGTTTTCTTGCTCTCTAGAGAGGAGATATGCACCTACTCTTTCAAGTGATTTGAATAGAGCGTTGCACCTACTCGGTCAACGAATGTCCAATAATGCTTTGTTATTTGTCGTTCTTCATCCATGAGCATCATGTCACTCTTTATGCATCCATGCCACACCCGGTTTTAAGGACAAAACCAGACATACACTATATGTGAAATAAAGAAGTCAAATATCACATATAGCCGCAGATAAGTGTAGTATCAAGAGACAAATGCTTAATAAACATAACTCAATAGTATAAAATATACCTTAAAGAGCAACACAGCGGAAAAAGACAACTCCAAACACCGGGTGTAGACTTCACTCCAGGAACAAACTGACTGGTTGATCACAAGTCTAAACTTCTCCTGAGGTGTGGGAAATAGCCAAAGTGAGTCCATATCGAAGTCAGCAAATATATCATAGGGTTCATGAGGCTCAAAAGTCGACACTGGTTTACTGCGATTAGCTTTTAGTGAGTCATCTTTTTAGCAATTGAGTAGCAACAAGTTTACCATAAGCGCAAATAACCTCATGATCATGTAAACAAGAATAATGTATAGCAAGAAACAATAATCATTAGTGAGCATAACATTATCAGTATTAATATTATCAATAGTGTTTATCATTTATTTTGTAAGGGTCCAAGGCCACTCGTGACCGTGAGCACGGTTGTTATAATAGTTTTATACTCTACAGAGGTTGTACACTTTCACTGTGAGTCGTGATTACCCATATGCCCAGGGCGGCCAATCCCCAAAACACTCCCAAGGTGAGCAGGCAGGGTTCACTATGAAGCCTTTCAAAGGTTCGTCTAACAAGTTAGGGCCGCTAGGTTTCCAAAGTTAGCCTGTGTGATACAACCAGTCTCAGGGATCCACAGTTTGCTTTTCTCCATTTGCGCCACAAGGGTAACCTCTAACAAGCTAGAAAAGGTCCTCATACTGAGCTAAAGCTAGAGCCATATAGTCCTCACAGTTGTGCTGTCAATCCCGGAGATTCTCTTACAGATAAATCCTCAAGTTGCTAAAAAGCCATTTTTATCATTTGTTGCTTAAACATTAATCAAGTCACAAGATCATGGTCACAAAAATGAATACCCAAACTATACTTGCCTTAACTTGCTTTTCCCCCAAAGCAATACGCTCAAAAGCCTTTAGTATCCAACTTCCAATCCTTTGCTTCCAATTCTCAGCTTCTAGTCTTCAGAGAACAACTTCTTAATCACCACGTAAACCTCACCTACTGGACTTATCAATAAATCACCATACACGCATCGAGCAATCATACACGAAGCAAACAATGAATAATAATTAGAACAATACACCAAACAAGTGAAACAACAAGTAAAAAGGTTTTAAAGATGTTCTATACATTCCTACGAACACACAGACGAGGAAAACACGCTAATCAGAGCTACGGTGAAAGAGAAATAATTACTGAAAGATTTACTTTATAAGAGTGAAGGCTATATGCTTGGTTTATTTTGTTTACAAAACCATGTGAAATATATTAATTTAGTCAATTTACATTGTAATTGAAAAGTCGATTAAAGCTACTAGTCATATTTTATTTACAAACATTAAATACTATTTAAGCCAATTAAACTTTATTTGTGAAGGGATAGTAATTGTTTGAAAACATCTAATGAATTTATTTAGGACTCGTATTTAAACTAATCATGTTATAATTTAGAAACACATTAACGTTGGAATAAATTATGTTAATAACATTTATAAAATAGCAAAGTATAAAACCTATATTGCTCTTAATTGAAAAACTAATTGCATATAGATTAATATTTTATTTGAACACATAAATTAAAACATGCTAAACAATAATACTATCGAGAGTTTTTATATTATAAAAGAAACAACTACGAGCTTGTTTTAGATTAGATAAGAAAAACTATATGAGCGATATTGATTTAGATTAATCACAACATATTTAGTTTTAAAAGTCAAGTTAAAGCTAATCATGTTTTATTTATAAATATTATCGTATAAATTAAGCAAGTTAAACTTTAAATTCGCAAAGATAAAAGAGCACTAAACATCTATTCAGATTATATGTGATGCATGTTTGAAAGACCGTGGTGTAGAACCTATGTTTGTTTTTAATTTAGAAAACTGGTAGCATGCACACTAATCAAATTAATATTTAAATTATAAAGTTTAGGGATATTTGATATGATAAACGTTGTCGCTATTGTGTGAACTACATCGTCACGTACTGGACCAAAAAGAATAGACTAAAAGCCGATTTAGAGACGAATAAACACAGGATAAGAACTGCCGAGATTTAAGTGGAAACAACATGAAAGATGGAATGATTATTACTGAATAAACATTCACAGAGAGAGAAAAGGACCTATCTGTGAATCATTGGAGAGCATGCATGCAGTTTGCACGATCGCAAAAGGCAGCACCTTGAATTCCTAGGACGGCTTCTGCTCCTGTAAGAGAACATGCACAGCTTCAACAGCAAGGAAGGATGACATAAAGCACCTGAACATGGTGTCCGGTGATAGGCACATGGCGATCCTCAACACATGAAGATGACCGGCTTCCAGAGAGTCTGCACCGCCAGTGGCTTGGACTAGCTCGTCTCACGCAACCGTTGACACGCAATAAAGCCGATGGAAACGAGGACGACCGGTGAAGACGTTCATTGCATCTTTGGGAACACAGGAGATCCAGCGACTTGCGAGGTAAAAATAAAGATCGTTGGTGGCGGCGCATGTGATCCACATCGAAGGACAAAGGCAAGGTTGCGTAGCCTGACCGAAATCCTCTCTGACAATGGACGTCGCTAGTGCCAGCACGTACGGGCGACGCGGCACCGGGTGATTGTTGATCGGCAAATAGCAAATTGCCAAGAACAAAGGCTCGATCGAACAAGCCACGTTGGAGATCGGCAAGAACATGGCAGGCGACCTTACTTATTGCCGAGGAGAGTATGGCCAGGCTAGGCAGTGCGGCGGCAATGGCGACGGCGAGGGCGAGAGAAAGAGGAGAAAAATATAATTTACTACACCAAATATTTCTCAAATTAGGGGCTCCTCTTACGGTAGTTTTGGTGTGCTTTACCCAAGGGGTAGCTACGTATATATAGGGAGGAAAACTCTCCACCTCCATGTCAACTAGCGATATGGTGTTAATTGACGCTGCACCATCCACCTCCGCTAATAGGCCTAAGTAATCATTTAAGCCCATTAGTAAATAAATGTATGGGCCTTTGAGATTTATTAAGATTATTGCACATGGGCTTTGAGCATTGGGGAAAATGAGAGATTTATTATTTTTGGAACTAATTATTTTCATGGATAAAATAATTTCAGAAAAGTCCAGAATTATTATTTAAGCCACGAAAAATACTCCGAGAGCTCCAAAAATTTGGGGAAATTTTTCAAAGACATTATGGAACATGAGGAACCGAAATAAAGTATTTGAAGCTCATGATAAGATATTTTGGAGCATCTAAAAAATAGATTATGCTCACAGATAAGTAAAAACTAGCTATAGATAAGTCAGAAAAATTCCCGAGAAGTTTGTAGAGATTGATTGACAGATAAGAAACAAGGAATTTGATTGCAGAAAATGATAAAGGCTTGCTAGAGAAGGAAGATCGTCCTACTAAATGCATTTTAAAGATTTTATTCACTCTCAACACACAAAGGAACAATAAGCAAACATCACATCAAATCATATGCACCGGCATGTATACACACAATGTTGCTAAACCCTATGATAAATTTTATTTTAGTGAAAAATATTATTTTTCTATGTTTTCATGAGCACTAGAATACAAAATTAAATTACTTTGCATCTATTTTGAAAAGAGCAAATTTTAGGGTGTTACAATTCTACCCCCTTAAGATGAATCTCGTCCTCGAGATTCGGAAGATGGTGATAAAAGAGATATTGATACTCTGCCTTTATTTGATCCTCAACTTCCCAAGTTACATCTTCCTCTCTTCGATTGCTCTACTACACTTTACACGCTTTAAGTACTCTTTGCCTAAAAGTCATTGGACAGTTTCTAAGATCCTGGCTGGCTAATCTGCTTAAGCATTATTATCTCTCTTATTGAGCTCCTCCAAAGCCGTTTGTTCCCCTACTCTGACTTCTATAAACTCATGGTCCACTTTTCTATCCTCGGTGTACCTATCTTCTAATTGGTCATTCTCGTCTTCCTCAGGTAAGAGTCGACCACCTTGATACTCAATTCTTTTCCCTGACAGTGTTGTTAAGAGCATTGTGCATCGAGTACCATGAATCACTCCTTTGTGTGCACAGAGCCATCCATTACCAAGAACCACGCGAATTTTAAGTGACTCCAACACAATGAGAGTTGCGGTGAAGTTTTCCTTGTTTATGACAAGACTGACATTCGGGCATATCTGACCTGCCTGCATTTCTCCCACTGGGGTACGAACTAGCAAAGGCCTCCTCGTTGGACACTTCACTATCTTGCACGTCTCTACTATGTCGGCGGAAATGAAAGAATGCGAAGCACTAGGGTCAAACAGAGCAAAAACTTGTACTGTGCTTACTTGAATATAACCACCCACCACTTTGGTAACTCCATGAATTTTATCCATATCCACATTACTCAGTCTTCCATTGACATAGTTTCGCTACGCTTTGCTTCCTTGAGCAGGCTTCTTATGGACTTTCCTTTTTCGCTTTCGTCGTTGTGGATTCTGACTCAGTTCACTCCCAACTTGCTCTTCAACATTGTTGTTTTGATAGTGCTCAGCTTCATCGTACCCATAACATCCTTCAATGGCAGAAACATCAGCATTTTCCCACATATCAGTGCGAGACATCATATGGGGTTCCTGAGTCATGAGATACTACACTTCCTGTCTTCAAGTGACCAACATCAGCAACACGAGCAAGTATAGATGATCATAATCATGAGCTATCTAAAGGAACAACTCTCGCCTCTGTGGATCCAAAATTATCAACCTTGTACACAAGACATTTTTGCTTGAGAGTGGCAACTCAATCATGGAAACTAACTAATACTTCCAAATAGAGAATTAAAACTTAATAAACCTTCTTTACATTGGCTACCCCCACTGGTTGTATCACACAGGCTGACTTTGGAAACCTAGCGGCCCTAACTTGTTAGACGAACCTTTGAAAGGCTTCATAGTGAACCCTGCCTGCTCACCTTGGGAGTGTTTTGGGGATTGGCCACCCCGGGCATATGGGTAATCATGACTCACAGTGAAAGTGTACAACCTCTGCAGAGTGTAAAACTGTTATAATAGCCATGCTCACGGTCACGAGTGGCCTTGGACCCTTACAGAATAAATGATGAACACTGATGATAATGTTAATACTGATGATGTTGATGCTCACTAATGATTATTGTTTCTTGCTATACATTATTCTCGTTTACATGATCATGAGGTTATTTGGGCTTATGGTAAAATTGTTGCTACTCAATTGCTAAAAAGATGACTCACTAAAAGCTAATCGCAGTAAACCAGTGTCGACTTTTGAGCCTCATGAACCCTATGATATATTTGCTGAGTTCGACATGGACTCACTCTAGCTATTTCCCACACCTCAGGAGAAGTTTAGACTTGTGATCAACTAGTCAGTTTGTTCCTGGAGTGAAGTCTACACCCGTTGTTCGGAGTTGTCTTTTCCGCAGTGTTGCTCTTTAAGGTATATTTTATACTATTGAGTTATGTTTATTAAGCATTTGTCTCTTGATATTACACTTATCTGCGGCTATATGTAAGATTTGACTTCTTTATTTCACATATAGTGTATGTCTGGTTTTATCCTTAAAATCGGGTGTGACAATCCATGATATTTATCTTGTACATATACGTGCAATAGGTGTACCAGAAGGAGTGACCCTGTTGGAGTTCGAGGGATCATGCCAGGAGGAGCAGCAACAGCCAACACTGGAGGTTCATGAGGTGCAGCTCACAGGAGAGGTACCGGACGAGGTCATCGTTGACTGTCCTAACCACGTCCCTTGTAATTTCATGAAAGGCAAGCTCTGGAGCATTATAAGCCTCCTAATTTCTGAAATACAATTAAGTATTATGTTATATATATTGTTGCATTAAGTGATAGGTGTTGGGTGAAAATACTTGCTGCACTTGTGCCCTATCCTTGTCCAGAAAAGTATACCATGAATCCCATATAGGTCAGGCTCGAGTAGATGCTTAGCCATGCTTTAAGCGGTAGAAGTCGGGTGATTTCCTCTCACTTGCGAGCTATAGGAATATACATGTGGCATGATTGACTATATTTGCTATCGTGAAAAAGAACCTGGTATAATATGAATGAAGACCGGGTGGGGGCTTGTAAGGCTATTGGCTTACAGTGACTCCGTCTGTGTCGCTTAAGGATCGATTCTTGGAGTCTTTCTTTGTCATGTTGAACGCATGCCTCTCTCTTAGTTGGCCAGATTCGAGTGTCTCTGACCGTGAATCCAAGTAGCTCAACTCAAGCCGAGAGTCAATAAATATAAAGTGTGCCTTGGAAGGGGGTCATAGGCATAAGTCTAGGCAGATGAGTTAAAATTCCTGAACCCCCTAGCAGAAGGGTAATCCTTGAGAGTGCTGGTGCTAATCGGACCCGCGAAGTTGGTTCTTGAGTTGTCCCAAAGGTGACCTAATGCTCCCCAATGAGGGAAGTCATGGGTGAGATTTAGGAATACCCCCTCAGTTGAGTGTAATTCGATTTGAGTCGCCGTCTCTCACCGGTTAGTGAGAACTTGACGGGCTTAGCTCCAAAGTAGATGCACTAAATAACTTGATAGTTCATGAATGATGACATGATGATGGCCTTATTATACCTGCTATGGTTAATATTTTTTGCCCTAATGAAGTGAGTGCTCTAGTATAGGTGCTAATATAGATGATAGGTTAATGATTATTAATTTGAAGCTAAGCTTTAAATGGTTACTTAGGCTATGCCAGCTTTTATGCAAATTGTGTTAAGCTAGCTCCACTTTATATCAGCCTTGCATGATCCTTGGTGTGGTTATTTCTAGTTTTTGACAAGTAAGTCTAGCTGAGTACCTTCTCGTACTTAGGGTTTATTTCTCACCTGTTGTAGATGAACTATTCTATCGCGGGTGCTGCAAGTATTGTCTCCTCCCGGCTAGGGATGAAGACTAGACTATTGGGCATAGTCTCTACTAGTGTTCTTACCTAAGATGCTGTTGTGGGACATGACCTTAAACTGGCAATGTATTTGAACTCATGAAGTTATGTATCGAACTATGTTGCTTCCGCTAATCAAACTTGTTTGTAATATTTTATTTTGAACTTTGATGGATGTAATCCGTATGCTACTTGTGAACTGTTGTAATGAATGATATGTTGTGTTGAGTCATGTATGATCTTGGCTTGTATGTTGAAAGTTGTTTGAAATCCTTCGAGATTTCCGGACTACCGGGATTATGAGAGTCTAAGTATAGGAATTTAATCACCTCGGTGATTGTTTTGTTTGTACTTACATTCTTATAATTTGGTCAGTTCTGTTACAGCTGGCATCAAAGCAAGGTTCAACATTAAGCATGTCATTTGTGTATTTAAAACAAAAGCTTTTGTGAAAAATAAAAAATTTAAGCTATATGTGCCAGTGGTCATATCCTTTATGCCCAATTACGAACTCTTAGGTGGCTTATTTAAGTACTAACTTTAGGAGTTTATTGCTTGCTTTCTATTTCATTGTCCATATGACATGTTATTGTAGGGATGCCATCCACTTGGGTGGTATTGAATGGATCAGTTACCTCTACACTCTAGTAAGTGTGAGTTGTGAGAGCATGGCCGTCTAACCGTCGGTCTAGGGGAGAGTTAGTTGTGGTTACTGGCATAATTACATGTTTAACCATGTAATTATGAAAGTACTTAAATGTGGGTATACCTATCGGGTAGCTGTGATACTAAAGTATATACATCAGGGGATGTATGTATGGAGAGTATTTAGTTTACTGCTTTCTTTATTTGCTATTTTGGGTACTGTTGGGCTGAAATGAAATCTTCTGTAGGTACGCTAACAACGCACCGTTGTAGATTGACTAGCTACCGCTATTTGAGAGAACGTGTGTATGCCATCGTATATTCCGCTAGAACTTAAATTGTTCCTAGGTTTGTGAGAATGTACGGACGTGCATGCATCATGATCATCATTGTCATTTCCTTCATACATTACTCCCTCCCTAAAAATTTGATTATCCCGACTAATTAAATTTTCGTATCTCTTTAAAGGACCTTCTCACCCTAAGCTACACCCTTTTTGCTATAGATAGCCCGCATAAAACCACTGCTCGCAAGTCCACTGGAGGCAGGGCTCATCATCATCCATTAGCCCTTCGTGAGCCCCGCCCTGAGCCTACTGAGGAGGAGAGGCTAAGGGCCGAGCTAGTACAGGTAACTGCTAAAAGGAATGTAGTTCAGCAGCGTTTAGAGCAGGTGACATAGGAAAGGGATCAGGAGACACTCGAGGTTCAAAGGTTGACGGTCGCTCACCACAACTGTGAGCGTATGTTGGTTCACGTGATGAATCAGTGGAATGAAGCCTGGCACAAAGAGAATGTCTTGAGGGCTCGACAGGTTGAGCTTGAGTAGCAGCTGACAATTGCAGAAGCGTACAATGACAACCTCCATGAGGAAGTTCATCTGTTGAACAATCAGCTCCATCCGATCCATCCGTTTGATGACAATGAGATGGGCTCCGGTGTCATCATGGTTGAGGATGATAATGACATTGAGATTATTGGGCCTGAGGATGTTTCACCTGAAGAAGAGGAAGATGAGGAGTTGGAGCCTGCTAGTGATGAGGACGGAGAAGAGATCTTCGACACTGACTCGGAGGATGACGCGTAGTTTAGCTTACCACTTAACTAATGCGTTAGAGCTAGTCTTTTGTTGACCCTCATGTATGGACAAGTAACTTTGTTGTAAACTGATCTTTGGAAAGTAA
The DNA here is from genome assembly GCA_038087645.1 of Saccharum hybrid cultivar R570. Taxonomy (NCBI): domain Eukaryota; kingdom Viridiplantae; phylum Streptophyta; class Magnoliopsida; order Poales; family Poaceae; genus Saccharum; species Saccharum hybrid cultivar. The sequence continues at coordinate 7,352,626 of JAQSUU010000038.1, forward strand.
TATCGAACCCTATGTTATCTTCGATGTAAGGTTGGAACCTCGATGGTTTGGAAGTAACCTATCAGACATGCTCGTGCTCCATATTATGTGAGTCTTTAATAAATTCCGTCTTTGTTGTCGGTGAAATTATTGTTTTGTTAAATACATCGCACTATTGTGTCACATGATGCAATTGATGTTGTTGTGTTATTGTGATGAAGTATTGTGCCTCTATTTGTTGTATGAACTTATTCTCTCTAATGAAATTAGTTTGGCATAATTATCCAACTCATCTACAAGTTTTCCACATCATCAGTGCTCACTGGCTATGCATTGTGCAGATGTCTTACAACCTTCATCATGGTCATGGCATTGGGGATGAGGAACAACTGCCACCTCCTCTACCGCTGCCTACACCGGTTGAGCTTATGCAGAGAGTTGTTGAAAGTCAGCGCATGTTTACTGAGGCTATGCATTAGATGGCTAACCGTGAGGATCGCCATGTCCGCCAGGGACCCGAACCGAATCAGTATAGTAGTTTCAAGGACTTCATGGACACAAAGCATCCTATCTTCTAAGAGGCAGAAGAACCACTACAAGATAACGAATGGTTGAGCACCATAGAGTAGAGGTTTCGCTTGATCAGGTTGACTGAAGGTATGAAAGCATCATACGCTGGACATCAGCTACAAGGACCTGCAAGTGTTTGGTGAAACCATCATAGGACCACCTTCCCTGCAAATGTTGAGGTTGTTTGGGACCAGTTCAAGGAAGCTTTCAAGGGACATTTTATTCCTCCTGGCCTTATGGAAATTAAGCATACAGAGTTCATCCCAAGGCAACAAGAGCTTGAATGAGTACCTCCAGATTTTTAACAACCTGGCAAGGTATGCCCCAGAAGTTGTGGATACAGACACCAAGAAGATTGCTAGCTTCAAGAGGGGATTTTCCCCTAAGCTGATGAAGTCTATGGGCAACAACAAATGTACAACTTTTAATGAGTTTATCAGTGATGCCCTAACTCAAGAAAACAATGATAATATTTATGCTGCTTCCAAGAGACGCAAAAGGAATTATGAGGCAGGCGCTTCTTAGTCTAAAGCTCCTGTGGTGGCAAAAACTCAGTATCGCTCACCTGCTGCCAACATTCGGTATCATCCACCCTAGAAGAAGAATCAGGCTAAGACTAGCCTTCACAAAGGGTACATGGTTTCTCTACCAAGGAATACTTCTGGGCAGGGCAGTTCCAATGTTCCACCAGCTAACAAGCCATGCTAGAATTGCAATAAGTCTGGTCACTGGAAGAAGCAATGTCCTTATCCTCCCAAGCAGACTTCTTAGGGAAACGTCCATCTAGGGCGTGCTCACTATACCACTGTTGAGAAAATTCCTATTGGAGAAGTAGTAACTGCTGGTAAGTTTCTTATTAATGATCATCTCGTAGTTGTGCTCTTTGATTCGGGTGCCTCGCATTCCTTTATGAGTTCTACTTTTGCATCTGAGCATAAGCTAAATGTGGTTACAATAGCCAAGGGTGGTTATTGTATTAGTGCTACTAGGAACAACATCATGACTAACCAGGTAGTTAAGGATGTAAAAATTGAGATTGGTGATTGGGAGTTTTTAGCCGATCTTGTAGTCCTACCAGGTGTTGGAATCGATGTAATTCTGGGAATGAAGTAGATGATTGGTAATGGAGTGTTGATCGACACCACAACTCGCGTGGTGATGTTGTGAGATCCTGTAGATAAGAAAGGTTTTCTAGTTCAACTCCCTCGTGATATCGCTATCCATAATACGGCCAATGCTACTCTAGCCAAGGCCATTAAGGATATACCTATTGTCTATGAGTTTCTGGATGTTTTTCCTGATGATTTGCCCGGACTACCTCCGGACTATGAAGTGGAATTCAAGATAGAACTCATTCTAGGTACGACTCCTATCTCTCGAAGGCCTTATCGAATGCCACCCAATGAGTTGGCTGAGCTAAAAATTCAGCTGAATGAGCTATTGAAGAAAGGTTTGATTCAGCCTAGCTCCTCTCCTTGGGGTTGTCTTGCTATCTTTGTGAAGAAGAAGGATGTGTGTGGATTATTGACCACTCAATGCTGTCACCATCAAGAACAAATATCCTCTTCCTCACATCGATATTCTTTTTGATCAGTTATCTAAAGCTAAGGTATTCTCCAAGATTGATTTGAGGTCTGGCTACCATTACATCAAAATTTGTCCTGAAGATATACCTAAAATGGTTTTTTCTACTCGTTATGGCTTGTTCAAGTATCTTGCCATGTCCTTTGGTTTGACAAATGCTCCTGCACACTTCATGTATCCGATGAATTCGGTATTCATGCTGGAGTTAGACAGATTCATGGTGGTTTTCATCAATGATATCCTTGTCTATTCTTAGAATGAAGAAGAGCATGCTGAACATCTGAGAATTGTCTTAACTCGATTGCGTGACAAGCAGCTTTATGCCAAGTTCAGCAAATGTGAGTTCTGGTTAAAGAAAGTACCTTTCCTAGGTCATGTGTTATCTAAAGATGGAATCTCTGTTGATCCTACCAAGGTGCAAGAGGTGCTGGATTGGAAGGCACCTACTACGGTCTTTGAAGTCCGAAGTTTCCTGGGTTTGGTTGATTATTATCGTCGCTTCATCCTAGATTTTTCTAAAATAGGCAAGCCTATGAACCAATTGCTTCATAAGGATGTGAAGTTTGTCTGGACCCTAGAGTGTGAAGAGGCTTTCCACACTTTGTAGACTCTGCTAACTTCTGCTCCAATTTTGGCACAACTTGACATTGAGAAGCCTTTTGATGTATATTGTGATGCATCAAGCACTGGTTTAGGGTGTGTTCTTATGTAAGAGGGCCGAGTGATTGCTTATGCCTCGTGCCAACTTTGAAAGCATGAAGTCAATTACCCTACTCATGATTTAGAACTAGATGCAGTTGTTCATGCTCTGAAGATTTGGAGACATTACTTGCTTGGTAATGTGTGCAACATTTATACTGACCATAAAAGTCTCAAGTACATCTTTACTCAGTCAAAGTTGAATATGCATCAACGCCGATGATTGGAGTTGATCAAGGACTACAATTTGTAGGTGCACTATCATCCTAGCAAGGGAAATGTTGTTGCTGATGCCTTAAGCAGAAAATCTCATTGCAATTCTTTGGTTACTGAAGACTTTCATCTGTCACATCTCCTTCATCCTGTGGTACTCCACAATATCGTTGTGGAAGTCAAATTATCGAGCTCTAGAAGACTGATGTAGGTGTGTTTCACATCAAGCGGAAGATGAAAGAGCAAGAAACCAAGCACTTTTGAGTGGATGACAAAGGAATTCTCTGGTTCAACGATAGACTTGTCGTACCCAAAGACAAGGAACTTAGAAACCAAATCATGGCTGAAGCCCACTCTTCCAAGTCATCTATCCATCCTGGTAGTAGTAAAATGTATCAAGATCTCAATCCTTACTATTGGTGGACCAAAATGAAGAAAGAAATCGTAGCCTATGTTGCTCGGTGTGATAACTATTGCAGGGTCAAGGCTATTCACATGAAGCTTGGTTTAATGCAACCACTCTCTATTCCTGGTTGGAAGTGAGAAGAAATTGTTATGGATTTCATTGTTGGGTTACCCACTACGGAGAAGGGTTTTGATTCAATTTGGGTTATCGTGGATCGTCTGACCAAATCCGCTCACTTTATTTCTGTCAAGTCTAACTATCATCCTCATAACTATGCAGATGTTTACTTTCAACAAGTGGTGCGTCTTCATGGTGTTCCTGAGTCTATTGTTTTGGACAGGGGATCTCAGTTCACAGCTCATTTCTAGGAGCACTTACATCAGAATCTGGGTACTAACTTAATCCACAGTTCTGCTTATCATCCACAGACATCTAGGCAGACTGAGCGTGTGAATCAAATTCTTGAGGACATGCTTAGAGCTTGCTTTATCTCTTGCAAGGGTTCTTGGGAGAAATGGTTGCCACTCATTGAGTTCTCTTATAACAACAGTTATCAAGAAAAGTATCAAAATGGCTCCATTTGAAGCTTTGTATGGACACAAGTGTAGAACTCCTTTAAACTAGGTGGAACCTGGGGAAAGGAGATTCTATGGGATTGACTTTGTAGAAGAAGCTGAGAAGCAAGTTTGTGCTATCCAGAAAAATATGGCAGCTGCTCAGGCCAGACAAAAGAGCTATGCAGATAAGAGAAGGAAACCTATTGAGTTTGAAGTCGGTCACTATGTTTAGTTAAAGGTCTCACCTATGAGAGGCATGAAACATTTTGGAATAAAAGGGAAGGTTGAGCCTCGATATGTTGGACCTTATCAGATTATCGAGAAAAGTGGGAGAGTAGCTTATAGGCTTAATCTACCTCGTGAGCTGGGAGCTATCTTTCCAATTTTCCATGTTTCTCAATTGAAGAAATGTCTCCGTCTTCCTAAGGAAATAGTAGCAGTGAGGAGAATCAAATTGAAATCTGATCCCTCTTATGAGGAGAAGCCTATATATGTTCTGGATACTCAAGAAAGGGTAACTCGTAATTGAGTAGTTAAACTATACAAGATGGTTTGGAGTAATCATGGGGAGCGTGATGCCACATGAGAGAGAGGATTATTTAAGGGACAACTATTCCACTTTCTATACTAAATGGTACGCTTTCCAAATCCTAGGATGAGATTTTTATAAGGGGGAGGGTTGTAACACCCCAGGTGTTTGGCTTGCATGTTTGCATTTGCATTGCATAATATAAGCACCTTCATCTCATTATCACATGTGCATCATCCTATGTTTCAATGTTGCAACAGATGTTTCATTAGTGCTTAGGCATGTGTGTATCATGTGTGATGTCCCTGTGTTATGCCTAGAACCCTAGAGGGGTTGTACATGTCCCATGTACCATGTTTCAAGTGTTGCATGTCACTGTTTCAGTGTTTCAATTGATTGTTTCAGTTGTTTCAATTGAATGTTTCGTATGTTTCAAGCAGACATTTTAGTTGTTTTGATGAGCTAGAGTACACGTGTCACATGCAAATGAATGTGGTGATCCACCAAAACACCCTAGCTACATTAGAATGTCATTGGGAACAATGTTCATGAAGGTCATTTGTAACACCCCAGGTATTAGGCTTGCTTTTTGGACACTTGCATTGCATGAGCCTAAGCCTCCTTTGTTCATATACGAGCATGGAACATATGAGACATGTGTATATGGAATGTGCTTGCAACACCTCCTTGAAACATATGTAACATACTTTTGTTAATTGTGTTTCAAGTATGTTAGGTGTTCATGCTTGGTAATGCAAGTGAGTGTTGATGTCACTTTTTTCATGTGTCTCACATCACTCTCTATCTATAGTGACCCCTGGAAAAGTTTCATGAACTTTGGAATAAAAAAGTCACATGAAATGATAAGTTATATGCTTGTTTGGATTATAACTGAAACATACTTCTGAAACCAGGAAACATGTTTTACATTCCATGTGAACTAGTATTTATGCAACACACAAATGCAACATGTGCAACACATCTAGGACACATGTGGAAAAACCTAGTGAAACATTTGTAGCAGTACCTTGCAACAACACTATGAAACAAGTGAAACAGAGCTTTGAAACAAGCATTTTAAATGTAGTGATTTCTATGTTTCAATGCATTTGAGACCCAGATCCCTATGTAACCTATTCATGGTGGACCTGGTTAGACTCTACAACACCTTAACTACCCTTAGGACACATAATGGAACAATGTTCATGTTGATCATTTTGCCTAATTGTGCTTATAAGTAATGGTTGACCATGTATGGACCTTGGAATGCTTTTGTTTGACCATTTCAAAAGTGTGACCTAGAAGCTTTGCGTGACTATGCACCCTTTTACAAAGTTGTAGAGAATTTTATAAGGAACAAAATTTGTTTAAGAGTCAAGTCATGAAAATATGTGGAACATGCTCAAAAAGGGGCCCATAAGTCAGATTGAGGGCTGTTTCCAGCACTTAGCATATTCTAAGTCCCTAATCAGCAGCATCAAGTCAACATGTCTGCGACATTTTAGCTTCCAAGCTCATGTGGTAGCTCAATTAGATCCTTAATATGAGTTGGAGTACTGTTCATGGGGGAAACAATGAATCAAGTGTCATCACATTTCGAGTATATTTAGATCTGCAAAATCAGTTGCTAAAACAACATGTTTGCAATTTTGTCGCGTAAACGACCTCGACATTGGTGTTCCGCGTTCTCCAAATTTTGTTACGTAACTTGAGTAGGTCCAAATGTAAAAGTTGGAGCTCACATGAGGGGGGAGATCATACAAGAAGATGGCATAAATTGAATTTCATTTTGGCCATCAATTCTTGTATTTGTCAATCACTGTCATAACACTGACATAGCAATCTTTGGAGATAATTATATCCTAATCTGGGACACTAATGACCTTGTGCTTTGAACAAAAAGTGTAGAGTTGTTCATGGGCTTCAACTTTGGTTTTAGGCCCAAGACCCAGTTCGGCCCAAAACTAGCCCAAATCGACGTCCACCTTGCCCTCACCGACGCTTGCCACGTGCTCGGGAAAATGCGTGAACGGTCGACGCGTGCCGATGCGTGGCAACCATGCACACGGTCATGTTCCACCTCGTCTCCACACGCCCGAGCTCCCTCTGCCACCATCACACTCACGCCGCGCCACTGTCATCGCGCCCGCCTTGCGCCCTCGCGTCCTTCCATGCGTGCCTCGCCGCGCTCCAAGGCCGCTGCGTAGGCACCAACGATGTCTGCTTGCTCCCGCGGCTTGCCGCCGGCAGCCGCCGCTTGTGCGCGAACCGTGGCCAAACCGTGACATGATCGGGCCACCAAGGACTGCGCGCTGCACCAGTCACCGGGGAGAGGCTCTAGCGGGACCGCGGTCGACCATCCCTCCGCCCTAGCTGTTTCCCCCTTCCTCGCCATCGGCAGGCTCCAGCCGACCGAATTGGCCTCCTGTCGTTCACCGTGTAGACCACCACCCCCACTACCGAACCCTCTGGAGCGCCTAGCCACCGACGTCCACATCCGCCTGCTGCTAGGAAACCTCACCACGGAGCCACACCCATGCACGCCGCGTGCACGCGGGTAGGTGTCCGCGTCCCGCCTTTAGCCATGTTGCTAGCACTGGCGGATGCGCCGGACCATGGAGAAGTTGCTACGCCACTCCACCGCTGTCGACATAGCTGGAGCTGATCCACCGCTGGTCACCGCGGCCGCAAGCCGTAGGCGCGTGTGGCCGGGCCACCGAGGACCTCCTCAGATCGAGCCAAGTGGTTCCCCAGGAGCGCTAGGGTTTCCTGCCACTCCACCATCGCCGCTCGCCGCCGGAGCGCTGCCCCGGCTGGCCGAAGATTGGCTCCGCCGTCATGCTCTGCCTTGCTCTGTTCTGAATCAAGGGGAAGGACCGCAGGGTTGAATAGAAGAGAAAGGAGGAGGTTAAGTGTTGAAGCTGTGACTCGAGTGAATAGTGACCAGAAGGACGTATTCGGTGGAATCTATTTTGTGACAAGGGCAGGGTCCTCGGCGCAAGATGTCATTTGTTATTTTGGTTTAATCTTTTTATTTTACATATTTCAGTGTTGAACTTTGGAAATTCATAGTAATTTGTACAAAAGTCATAAAATAGCAAATGAGGACTTTTTGGAATTCTTGTGAAATTGTCTATGCATTATATCTATAATGTCATATTGTAGTTTAAATTTTTAGCTCTACAAATAGATCTATGCTTCTAGGTTTTCAATGCTAGTTGTATTTGTCATTTTCATAAATTCAAATGTAGGGCTCCAAATGAAGGGAAATTTTTGTGGCATTCTAACCAAGTGATGTTTGATGTGTGGTAATAATTTAATGAATTTTGGATGCTGTATGAGTGAGTTATTAGTGTATCTTGTTCTCACATGATTTCTTGCAATAGCCATTTGTCTTTTTCATAGAGGTTGATATACATGTCCAAATGGCTTGAAATTTGGACAGTAGACTTTTAGGGGCATGTGTAGACCACTGTAATGTTTGTAGAATTTATTGTGTACTTTGATATGTGTTCATAATTCCACCTAATTATCTAAATAAATTAAGAAAATTTATTAAAATAATTTATTTAGTAATGGACACTATGTTTTCTGGTGTTCATTAGTCAGGTGTCAAATGTTGGTAAAGTTGGTTTTGCATAATTATATGTTTGCAACATACGTTAATAATTATTTTTTGCGATTATTAGTTTCTGGACAGTTCTGGGGCAATGTAAATTACCCCATGTTAATTATGTTTTCTGAGCATCTTGTCTATACAAAGTTGTATATAATACATGTATCTAGCTTGTGTTAAAATTTGGTGGCATTTGGTCAAGTAGTTTTTGAGTTATAGCTGTTTAAAGTCAGGTCCCAGATTTGGTTGCTCTGTGTTTGAGAGCAGACCAGATTCTGTAGTTTCATCTTTTTGACCTATTAAACTTGGGAATCAGGCTTAGGTGGTATTAAATGAATTGTAGAAAATTTCATAAGATTTCTATAATGCCTTGTTGCACATCATTTAGATTTGTAGAACTCTAGATATGATTGATTTACTCAGCTACTACATGTATGTCCTGAAAGTGGCAGATTCTAGTTGTAGTGCTTTGATTCACTTTGCCATGCTTGTGTGTTGAAGTGTGACTCATATCCTTGATGGTACTTGGGTTAGTACCTTGTTATCTTGTGAGACTTGTGTCTTAATTGATGTGCTTGCCCTCTTCTATGTTATGCCTTAGTGAGGAATAAATTAATTAGCTTTAGGTGCTTATGTGAACCTTGGTATGCTTGCATGCTTACTTTGTTTATTGCATTTCTATGTATTCATACATATGCATTGTTGCACCTTATTTAGATACGTTAGCTGAAACGCGTGAAGAACTTGATGTGGAGCTAACCTGAAGACGGTGTTTGGTGGATCCATCCCGAAGATAGAAGGATCGGACAAGTGCCAGATTGGGAGATGCTTGCCAAGCGGGTTTCATCTGACAAACTCTAACTTGAGTTGGATTCTAGGCAAGCCCCGGAGCATTATAATCCTCCTACCTTCAAAGCAATTAATTCTATATATGTTATAAGCATTGTTGCGTTAAGTGGTAGGAGTTGGTTGGAAACCCTTGTTGCATTATATCATTCCTTGTCCATATATATGAATCCTTGAATCCTACATAGACTAGGATCGAGTAGATGCTTAGCCCTGCTTTAAGCAGTAGAAGTCAGGTGATTTTTGTCACGTACAAGATGTAGGGATATTCATATATGGCACGGCTGGCTATATTTGCTATCGTGGAAAGGAACCATATGTTAATAAAATGAAATGAGACCGGGCAGGATGACGATAGTGAAGCAACAAGGCATGGAGGTCTTGGGTGTGGATCTATCCCGTCTGAGTCATTTAAGGGCCGATTCGCTGTATGTCCTTGAGTCATGTTGAATGCAGTCTAACACTTAGTTGGCCGGATAAGCCGTTCCGACCGCGAAGCCGAGTAATATAGTTCAGGCCGGGAATCGAAGGGTAGGTCGCATCTTGGAGGAAGTAAGGATGTGCTTGGGGACATTGGCATGAGACCAAGGGGGGTTAGAGTCCCTATCACCTGGCAGAGTGTTACCCTTAGGGATGCGGCATCAGTCGAACCCATGACTCCTGAATTGTACCAAAGGTGCCTTGTGCGACCCTAGCAAGGGCCTATGCGGTGAGTGTTAGAAATACCCCTCTAGCTAGATAGGAACTCGATTCGAATCACCGTCGCTTCCGGTTAGTGAGCACTTGACTTGAGCAGCGGCAACGTAGATTCAATTCAATTGAACAGATGGTTAATTGGATGATGATGCAAATGTTGCCTCAATTTATACCTGCTATGGTTAATATTGTTTGCTCCTAATCAAGTGAGTGCTCTAGTATAGGTTCTAATATAGATGACAAGTTAATGATAATTAACTTGAGGCTTAAGCATTAGTGATTATTCATCTATATTAAGCTTTTATGCAAAATGTTTTCAATCTAGCCCCACTTTATATCAGCCTTTCACGATCCTTGGTGTCACTTTATTTCTGATTTGTGACGGGTAAGTCTAGCTGAGTACCTTCTCGTACTTAGGGTTTTATCCCCACTTGTTGCAGGTTGTGATGTATCTTGGTGACTGTAAGAGTTGGTTGGCTCCTGCCTTTATGGCGGAGTGTGATCATGGGCATGATCCTTCTTATTTACCTTATCTCTAATGCTTTTGTTGGAAGTCGACCTTGATACTGGCTTGTATTTGAAATAAGATTAATGTTAGTTTCCAATTACTTTGCTTCTGCTACTTTTCAATTTAAGTTGTAATAACTATGTTGAACTCCAATGTATATTGAATTACTTGTGAAATGGATCTACATGTGACTTGTTATGTTGAATCACTATGATCTTGGCTTGTATATTGGTTGGTTTGAAATCCCTCGTGATTTCATTGGACTACCGGAGTTATATGGACTCAAGTGTGAGAATTTGATCACTTTGGTGATTATTTTTATACTTGTGCTCTTATAATTTGGACGGTTCCGTGACATCATTAGTCCTAACTATGCTTCTAAGTACTAGTTTGACTTGTGTTGACCCCTAGAGCTCTTTTGTTTGACTATTTAAAAAGTGCACTTAGAAGTCAATGCATGCTTATGCACTCTCAAGCAAAGTTGTAGTAAATTTGTTAAGGAACAAAAGTTATTTAATGGTCATCTCATGAAAATGGACCTAACATGCTCAAACAGGGCCCACAAGTTAGTTTTGGTATGTTATTTAGCACTTAGCCATTTTGGTTAAGTTCTAATTGTACTACAATTTCAAAGTACCCTACTTTTGGCGCTCTGTAACTCTCTAACCAAGCCAAACCAGCTCGAGCTCCAATTGACAATCTTGTAGTTCACACGTACCTCTACATCTTTGTTAATTACACTTTTTGCTAACTCAAGCCGGTTTAAGAGCTAGAGGGCCATTTAGGGGGCGGTTTTAGTCGATGATGGTGTTCTGATTGAGAACTCAAATTCAAAACCATTAGTGGCCTTCATGGTTGACTGGCTTAGGGTGTTGCCACCATGTGGATGCCATGCACCGTGTTTGCCTCCACCATGTCACTCTCTAGCTAGCATGAAGTGGAGGATGCACTGCTGCCTCTCCACTCTCTCCCACTCTCTTCCCTTCTTTCCCACCGTGCAAGCCGGGGCAGACAGGGTCGACGCCGTTGCTGTCACGAGCTCTGCTAGTGTGCAACGCCCTCACCACCTTGCCATTGCTCAAACCAGGCAGCCCAGAGCTCTGCCATCCTCTCCTCGATCTCCTTGATCTGTTAGCCATGCCAATCGAGCAGTGGTAAGGGCCAATCGGCTATTTCCACCACCAACACCATGTTGGGATATCACTGGAGCTCAGAGCTCTCCATGGCCAGGGCAACTCCGGTTGTCTTTCTCCCTCTTCTCATGTGTGATGAGTCCCTCTATAGCTATAGATGGTGAATCTAGAGACGGTTGTCCAAATGCGGGTTCTGGCTAGCCGAAACGCTATCGCACCGCCGCGCATACTCACCGTCGGTGAGACCTGCGCACGTGGTCCTGCTCACTGAGGCGCCTAGAGCACCGTAGGGCTACCTAGGTAGAGTTGCCATTGCACCATGGTGCTCCACGCTGCTTGCCAAGCCTTGCTTTGGTTGGACTTGGCCAGCGCGCCACCGTGCAGCTCCACCCGGCCACCATTGTCACCGGTGAGGTATCTTCGGTGAGCCAGAGGTTGCAAGAGCTAGGTCTATCGACGCGGCGCGAGGAATGGAACATGTAGGTGGTGATGGTTTCGCTAGAAACTCCACCTGTGGTGAGTATCACCGGCCGTCTTCCTCTCCTCTACTCTGCTCAATGGATGGTGGGTACCTCTGACCAGCGGGGTCCCGCACGTCAGTTGCTCGGGTTTAGTTTAGGGTTAGATTTAAATGCAGATTTTGATGCCATGTTCAAAAATTGATATCAAGAGTTCTGTAGATCCAAATGAGATGGTTCAAATTTTATTGGGTTTCTTTGGGACTCTAGTTTTTCATAAAAATATAAAATTAGGTATGTTTTATAGAAAAATAAATGGTTATTATTTATGCCTTTTATTCATGTATGAAAAGAAGAAAATCATATCTCTCTGTAGACCGCTCCAAATAATGTGAAATTTTTTGGGTATTGTTTATGCCATGAATAGCTTATAGTTTAAATTTCAACAATTTTTATGCTGTATGATTTAGTTTGCATTTATATTATTTAATTAGATGGATCTTGTGCTAATTTTCATAAATTATCTATAAGTCTAATGAAGGTGAAATTTGGTGAGTGCTATTTTTAGGTTAGTAAGAACCTTAGAAAAATATGAAATATGTTGTTTGATACTTTTTAATAGGGTTTCCTAATTATGCTTTATAAAATCCTAGTGGCTTGTCCTTTTTGTGTGGAATGCTACACATACCTAAATGGCATGAAATTTGTACATTAGTCTTTGTAGGACACTCTAAGCCACTTGTAATTTTTGTAGACTTTTTGGAGTACTTTAAGCATATGTTGATTTATTCACCTAATTAACTAAATAAATTAATAAAGGGTTTTAAAGAATTTATTTAGATGTTGGCACCACACCTTCTAGTGTTCTCTTGATATGTGTAATGAGTTGGTAAAGTTGGCTTAGTCCAAATGTGCTTTTGTACCATCTCCAAATATTTAACTTTCTAAATCTGCCAATTTTGGATAGATCTAGGGACCTGACAAAGTCCTCCATGATATTGTGTTTTGTTGTGAAACTTGTTTTTACAAAAGTTGTAGATAACTTATATATCTATCTGCTGTTAAAATTTGGTGGCATTTGGCCATATAGTTTAAGAGTAATAGCTGTTCAAAGTTAGGACTCAGTTATGTTTACTCTCTATCTTGCACTGACTTGATTCTATGTTTAATTAATTTTAACCTGGTAAACTTTGGAATTATGCTGTGATGTTTATAAATGATTTGTAAAGAATTTCACAAGCTTGCCAGAATGTCCTCTTGCAAGTCATTTGGAATTTTTAGATCTTTTGCTATGATTGATTTACTGAACCGCTCCTTTGCATGTTAAACCTGAAGTTTCTGTTAAGTGTACCTTTGATATACTTATGCATGTTTGTGATGTTACTAGGTGCTTAAATTGATTAAGGTAAGTTTAGGTGCAGGTGTTAAGCCTCTAACAGAGGATAAGCATCTATACTTAGATTGTGCAAGTTGGGTAAGTGTGTTCTTGCTCTCTAGAGAGGAGATATGCACCTACTCTTTAAAGTGATTTGAATAGAGTGTTGCACCTACTCGGTCAATGAATGTCCAGTAATGCTTTGTTATTTGTTGTTCTTCATCCATGAGCATCATGTCACTCCTTATGCATCCATGATATTTATCTTGTGCATATACATGCAATAGGTGTACCGGAAGGAGTGACCTTGTTGAAGTTCGAGGGATCGTGCTAGGAGGAGCAGCAACATCCAACACCGGAGGTTTAGGAGGTGTAGCCCACAGGAGAGGTGCCAGACGAGGTCGTCATTGATTGTCCTATCCATGTCCCTTGCAGTTTCATGAAAGGCAAGCCCTAGAGCATTATAAGCCTCCTAATTTCTGAGATGCAATTAAGTATTATGTTATATATATTGTTGCATTAAGTGATAGGTGTTGGGTGAAAACACTTGCTGCATTTGTACCCTATCCTTGTCCAGAAAAGTATACCACGAATCCCATATAGCTCAGGCTCGAGTAGATGCTTAGCCCTGCTTTAAGCGGTAGAAGTCGGGTGATTTCCTGTCACCTGTGAGCTATAGGAATATACATGTGGCACGGTTGTCTATATTTGTTACTATGGAAAAGAACCTGGTATAATATGAATGAAGACTGGGCGGAGGCTTGTATGGCTGTAGGCTTATAGTGACTCCGTTTGTGTTGCTTAAGGACCGATTCTTGGAGCCTTTGTTTGTCATGTTGAAGGCATGCCTCTCTCTTAGCTGGCTAGACTCGAGTATCTCTAACCATGAATCTGAGTAGCTCAACTCAGGCCAAGAGTCAATAAGTATAAAGTGCACCTCAGAAGGGAGCCGCAGGCGTAAGTCCAAGCAAGTGAGTTAAAATTCCTAAACCCCCTGGCAGAAGGGTAATCCCTGAGAGTGTTGGCACTAATCGGACCCGTGAAGTTGGTTCCTGAGTTGTCCTAAAGGTGACCTAATGCTCCTCGATGGGGAAAGTCATGGGTGAGAGTTAGGACTACCCCCTTAGCCAAGTGTAATTCCATTCGAGTCACCGTCTCTCACCGATTAGTGAGAACTTGATGGGTTTATATCCAAAGTAGATACACTAAATAACTTGATAGTTCAGGAATGATAATATGATGATGGCCTTATTATACCTGCTATGGTTAATATTATTTTCCCTAATGAAGTGAGTGCTCTAGTACAGGTGCTAATATAGATGATATGTTAATGATTATTAACTTGAAGTTAAGCATTAAATGGTTACTTAGGCTATGCCAGCTTTTATGCAAATTGTGTCAAGCTAGCTCCACTTTATATCAGCCTTGCATGATCCTTGGCATGATTATTTCTAGTTTTTGATGGGTAAGTCTAGCTGAGTACCTTCCTATACTCAGGGTTTATTTCCCACCTCTTGCAGATGACCTATTCTATGATGGGTGCTGCAAGTATTGTCTCCTCTCGGCTGGGGATGAAGACTAGACTATTGGGCACAGTCTCTACTAGTGTTCTTACCTAAGATGCTATTGTGGGACATGACCTTAAGCTAGCAATGTATTTGAACTCATGAAGTTATGTATCGAACTATGTTGCTTCCGCTAATCAAACTTGGTTTGTAATATTTTATTTTGAACTTCGATGGATGTAATCCGTATGCTACTTATGAACTTTTGTAACAAATAATGTGTTGTGTTGAATCATGTACAATCTTGGTTTGTATGTTGAAAGTTGTTTAAAATTTTTCAAGATTTTTGGACTACCGAGATTATGTGAGCCTAAGTATAGGAATTTGATCACCTCGGTGATTGTTTTTTTTTGTACTTACATTCTTATAATTTGGTTGGTTCTATTACATGTGTCATCAACTAAACCTTACAATATTGCCCAAATGACTCTAGATGAACTCTACAACAAAAGTCATGAAAGGTTCGTGTTGAGCAAATGTCAAGAAAATACCCCAATTGGCCTAAAACCCTAGTTTAAGCTTTATCTTGTTACTTCTTTGACCATAGTGAAACTTTGAATTCTTTACCAGTTCTGGAGTTTGACCTTAAATGAAAGTTGTAGTTTAGATTCTGTAGAATAAACTTTGTTTAAGGCTCAAGATCTATTAGCCCATAACCTAGTCAAATAGAGCTCACAAGATTGAATCAGCTGCTGTTTTCGAAGTGCAGAAATATTCTAAGTCCCTAAAAGTGACAGTAGCAAATTCACTTCTTTGCGACCTTTTATCATCCAAATTCTTGTGGTAGCTCAATTGGATTCCTTAATATGGGGTTGAAGTACTTTTCATGGTGGAAACAATGAATCAAGTGTCATCAAATTTGGAGTTCAGTTGGATCTTCAAAAATAGTTTCCAAAATAGCAAAAGTTTACTTTATTGCCTAATTGACATCAACATGTTGGTGTTCCGCATTCTCCTATTTTTGTTAAGCAAATTGATTGGGTCCCAAAATAAAAGTTGGAGTATACATTGTTGAGAAGAGCATGCAAAAAGATGGCACCAGTTTGACAATGATTTGACCATCAAGTTTTGGAGTTCATCAATCGTTGATAATGCTTTGATAATGCCATTTTGGAGCTTAATTAGCCACTAACCTACTACCCTAATGACTATGGCCCCTAAATGAAAAACGTAGAGCAGTTTGTGGGCTTCAAACTTCGTTTTGGGCCCATGGACCAAATCGGCCCGTAGCTAGCCCAAAAGTGCGCTCCACGCCAGCCTTACTGCTGCCCGCCACGTGCTCGTGGAAATGCCTGAGAGGGCGACGTGCGTCCCAGACGTGGTGACCCCAAACGAGCCATGCCCCCACCATCGCTTGGCGCCGCTACCGTGTGCCCCACGCCCCTGCGACCTTGAAGGCAAACGCTCGAGCCCTCCACTCGCCACTCCACTCCCTCGCTCGCTCTCTGGTGCTCGTACGTGCCGAACACGTTCCCCGCTCTCCAAGCTCCCTCACGTCCCACCGCGTGCACCACCGCCCTCGCCTCTTCCACCTCTCTGATCGGCGCATCTCGGCCAGGCAGGAGACCACCGAAGCAGCTGGCCGTCGGAGCCGCTGTCGTCATCGCCGCTTGCTGTAGTGGCCGCATCACCACAGGCCACCTCGGGCCAAGCTAAGCCGTCCTGCGTGTGCGTGCCAGCACGTGGGTGCTCCACCGCCTGTCCCTCGCCGTCGGAATCGCCTCGTTTCCGAGCCTCCTGTGTTCAAGTTCTTGTGAGGGACCGCGTACAAGAATTCAAGGAAAGGGTAGGGCCTAACTGCAATGTCAGAGACTCATATGAATAGTGCTCCTAGGGACCTATTTGTTTTAAATCGGCAAAAACCTTGGAAAATCATAGTAATTCATAGAAAAATCATAAAATAGCAAATGAGGACCTTTTGAAATCCTTGAGAGTAGATCTACCCAGTGGTGTCATAATATGATATATGTTAATAGGAAGTTTCTACTGTTTTTGTTTATTCTTGTAAAGTGCTTTTAGAAATGCTTCTTAGTTGGATAGATGCATATCTTGAGTTATAGAAGTCCAAAAATGGTAGTTCCAGTTGTGTTAATCTTGTGATGATATGCTCTACTAAGAAAAATATTAAACATGCTAGTTGTGTACTGTTTTTATAGTGTTTTGGTTTAATCTTGTTAAATAGGAAATTCTAGCTTGTGTTGCTTGTTACTTTCATATTTGGAGTTGTTGTGCTTAAATTACTATGAAATTTTTATGCTAGGCTAATGATGCTATAGATGATCTCTAGTTAAAATTTCATAAGTATTGGATGCGGTATGAGTGAGTTATAGATTTATCTTGCTCTCACATGATTTCTTACAATAGAAATTTGTCTTTTTCATGGAGCCTGCTATGCTTATTCAAATGGTATAAAATTTATACAGTAGACTATTAGGGACATGTTTGAGCTACTATAATTTTTGTAGAATTTTATGTGCACTATTGATGTATGTTCATAATTCCACCTTATTATTTAAATAAATTAATAAAGGCATGAAAAGAATTTATTTAGGGTTGGCCACTATGTTTTCTAGTGTTCTCTTGATGTATATGAACTGTTGATACCATTGATCTTGTCCATAATGCAACCTCCAACATAAGTGAATAATTATTTGCTTGCAAATGCAGTTTTTGGGCAGTTTCTGGGACTGTTTGGATTACATCATGATAATGATGTTTTCTGGGAAACTTATTAATAACAAAGTTGTAGATAGCTCACTCATCTAGGTTTTGTTAAAATGTGGTAGCATTTGGCCCTATGGTTTGTGAGTTATGCCTGTTCAAAGTTGGGTTTCAGAAATGGCTGCTCTCTATCAATTCTGGACCAGTTTCTGTAAATGTGTATATTTGACCTAGTTAGCTTATGAATCATGCTGAGTTGTTTAAAGATTAAATGTAGAAAATTTTATGAGATTTCCTGAATGTCTTGTTGCATGTCATTTGGAATTATAGAACTCTAGTTATGATTTAATTACTCAGCTGCTGTCTGTGTGTCCAGAAATTGGTAGATTCTATTTTAGTTGTTTGCTTCACATTGCCTTGCCTTGCATGTTGCTAAGTGTAATTCATGTCTTTGGTGGTGATTAAGTAATACACCTGAGACCTTGTGAAACTTATGTCATGCTTGGTGTTGCCTTCTTTGCTATCTTGGCATGATAAATTGTGCGATGTTAAAAGTAAGCAACAAGAAGTGCTTAAGTATGTTTAGTGTAATCTTGTGCTTGTCTTGCTTACTGTATTGATGCATTGTCCATTGCACTTCCATATATTCATGCACTTGCATCTTATATCTCATCTTGGTATGCTAGATGCACCACGTGAAGGACGAGATGTGGAGCCAAACTCGAAGATGGTGTTTGGTGGACCTATCCAGGAGATGGAAGGGCTGAGCAAGAGCTAGGATGGGAGATGCTCGCCAAGTGAGTGTCATCTAACAAACACTAACCTAAATGTTGGATCCCAGGCAAGCCTTGGAGCATTCTAAGCCTCCTATGTTTTATAGAATGCAATTTGAGTACCTTTATGTTTGATGCATTAAGTTATAGGAGTTGGTTGGAAACACTTGCTGCATAAATACCTTCTCCTTGTCCATTAAATATACCTTGAATCCTATTTAGGTTTAGAATCAAACACTTGCTTAGCCATGCTTAGATCGGTAGAAGTCGGGTGATTCCCTGTCACCTGCAAGATAGGATCTATCTGGTCATGGTTGGCTATATTTGCTATTGTGGAAATAACCATGGGTTAATAATATGAATGAAGACCGAGCAGGATGTAGATAGTGAAGCAACAAGGCAAGGAGGTATTGGGTGTGGATCTATCCCTGTTTGTGTCGATTAAGGACTAAGGCATGGAGCCTTTCTTGTTATTTTGAATGCATGCCTATCACTTAGCTGGCCGGATCCGATGAACCGACCACAAAGCTGAGTAGCCAACTCAGGCTAGGAACCGGTCGATATAAGTGTGCAACACCGAAGGATGAGAGGTTGTGCGGGGATCCATTGGCATGAGCCCAAGGGCGGGTAACCAGTCCCGAACATCCAGGCAGAGTGGAGGCCCTAGGGTTGCGGCACTATTCAAACTTTTTCCTGAGTTGTTGAAAGGTGATCTACAGCTGCCTGGAATCAGGTTTGCTGGGTGAGTGTTAGGAATAATTCCTTAGCTAGGTAGTAATCGATTCGAGTGACCATCTCTCCCGGTTAGTGAGAAACTTGATGGGAGTATCTCCATTGTGGTCACACTAAATGAAAGAGATGATTAAGTTGATGATGATGATAGCCTGATTAAACCTGATATGGTTACTAATGCTTGTATCTTAACCAAGTGATTGCTCTAGTACAGGTGCTAATCTAGATGACAAGTTAATGATTATTAACTTGATAATTAAGCATTAAGTGGTTGTTTATCTATACTAAGCTTTTATGCAAAATATTGTCAAGCTAGCCCCACTTACATCAGCCTTGCATACTCCTTGGTGTCATTTTATTTCTAGTTTTTGACGGGTAAGTCTAGCTAAGTACATTCTTGTACTTAGGGTTTATTCCCACTTGTTGCAGGTTGTGAGGTATCATGGCTACTACAAGAATTGGATGACTCCTACCATAGTGGAGGAGTAAGATCATGGGCATGATCCTTCTTAATTATCTTGTCTATGATGGTTTTGTTGGAATTGATCTGGGTACGGGCATGTATATGAAATAAGGGTGATGTTAGTTTCAAACTACTTTGCTTCCGCTATTTTCCAACTTGAGTTATGATAACTATGTTGAACTCCGATGTATGTTGAACTACTTGAGAAATGGATGTAACATGTGACTTGTTATGTTGAATCACTATGATCTTGGCTTGTATGTTGGTTGGTTTGAAATTCCTCATGATTTCGTTGGACTAACAGAGTTATATGGGCTCAAGTATGACAATTTGATCACTTTAGTGATTGTTTTTTTTTTGTACTTGTGCTCTTATAATTTGGGGATTCTATGACACAGGTTGGCTGACCCCACCCTACGTCAATCAACCTATGGCCCCCCTATCAGGCATCGCCTTCGCACGTCGATCCTCTGTAACACCCCAGGTGTTTATCACTCACTAAGCAGTGGGTTTGAGCTCAAACATGACAGATTAAGTGGAGATGACAAAGTCAAGGTCAACCTATGGAGAGGAGCCTGACCCAAAGTTGGATGTTGCACCATTGCTTTACATATAGGTCCCTTTTCAAATTATATGCTTGGGTAGTGTTATTACAATATATTCATGTGTCTCACATCACATTCTATCTATAGGGACCCCTGGAAAAGTTTTATGAAATTTGGAATCAAAAAGTCACATGAAATGATAAGTTATATGCTTGTTTGGATTATAACTGAAATATGCCTTACCTCCCATGGGAACTAGTGCTTATGCAACATACAAGTGCAACATGTGCAACAAACCTTTGCAACATGTGGAACAACCTAGGGAAGCATGTGTAGCATGTACCTTACAACAACACATGAAACAATTGAAATATGGCCTTGAAACAAGCACTACAATTATAGTGATTTCTATGTTTCAATACTTGTGAGGCCTACACTTTTGTGCAACCTATGCATGGTGGGTATGTTTTGCCTCTACAACACCTTAACTACACTTAGGACACTTAATGGAACAAGGTTCATGTTGATCATTTTGCCTAAATGTGCTTCTAAGTGATGGACCTATGCATCGATTTGACTTAGTGTTGACCTTCAATTGTGGATGTTTGCTTGTTGCTGTCAAATTGCTGACACTACCAAGTTGGGTACTAATTATCTGCTAATCCAATAGCCTAATGGCCGAGCAACCTTAATCAAAGTTGTAGAGCTTTAGGAGGAGAGCAAACTTTGTTTTGGGCCCATGATCCAGTTCGGCCCGTAGCTAGCCCAAAATGGCGCCCCAATATGGCCTCGCTGATGCCTGCCACGTGCTCGACAGATGTCCCCTAAGGGATGGACGTGGTGGCCATGCACCAGAGCTTCTTCGCCATGAATGCTGCATGCCCTCCGCGTGTCCGCGCCTTGCCTTCGCCTGAGTGGATGTGGAGAGTTCTAGGGCGCTCGTCGTGCTCCATTCCGCATTTCCCCTCGCCTCACTCCCTCTCTGTTCGCGCAGAGCGTGGCCACGCCATGGCCAGGCCGACAGAGCTCTGGCCGCCACCGCAATTCCTTGTCTTTGGTCTCCATCTGCCCAAATGAACCACATCATCACCTCTGTCACCTCGCGCCGCACCTCCCGTGCCCCTCGCCTGAGCAGCTCCTGTCGCCACTGTCGCCGCCGCCTGCTCCTGTGGCCACAGCGCTGTGGACTATCTCGGGCCGAGCCGAGCAGCTCCGCGGGTATGCAAGGACACGTTGGAGCTCATGCCACCCTTAGCCACCGCCGCCGGTGACCCCTTCGCCGGAGTCCACCTCTCCCCTGCTCGGCGGCAGGAGGTAGAAGAAGGCGTCCGTCTTCCTCTGTGTCTCTCTGTCTAACATGTGGGACCGGCTAGACAGTGGGTCCCACGTGGTAGTCTAAGTAGTGGTAGATCTGGGTGCTCAACCGGGTGGGTGTAGCAATTAAGTTAGGGTTGTTTTAATTGTGATTTTGAATTTCAAATTTTGTGTAAATCTTCTAAATTCCATATCTCTTCCTAGGAAATTCCAAAATTGGCAAATATGGACTTTTTGGAAACCTTGAGAAGAGATCTATGCAGTAGAGTCATAAAATGTTACATGTTTGTAGATGTTTTCTGATGTTTTTTATTTAAGCTTTAAAAATGCTCTAAAATGCTTATAAACTTGACCAGAGCCATATCTTGAGTTTTAGAACTACAAAAATAGTGATTCTTGTTTTGTTAATTTTGTGATGGCATGTACTTGCTAGGAAAAATATCAAACACACTAGTTATTCACTATTTTCTTAAGGTTTTGATTTGACCTTGATAAATAAGGAAATCTACATTATATTGCTTGTCATTTTTATATCTTGAGTTGTGTTGCTCCAAATGATGTGAAATTTTTATGGTAGTCTTTCCATGCTATGAATGTACTGTGGTATAAATTGCATGGTCATTGCTTACAGTATGATCAAGTTATTGATTTAACTTGTTTATGGCTTGATAAATTGCTTGTAAATAATATATAATTGATAAAATGGAAAATGTTGTTCCATTAGCTTAGTATGATGTTTATATATCATATTGATTCATGCTAGGGCCATGTGTTCATAGAAAATATGGAGTTTTAGGTTTAACTTGCTCTCACATGATTTATTGTATTGGTCATTTGTCTTTTTCATAGAGGTTGATATACATATACAAATCACTTGCAATTTTGACAGTAGACTTCTAAGAGCATATGTAGGCCACTGTAATTTTGATAGAACTTATTGAGCATTTTTGGTAGGTGTTCATAATTCCACCTGATTATC
The DNA here is from genome assembly GCA_038087645.1 of Saccharum hybrid cultivar R570. Classification (NCBI taxonomy): domain Eukaryota; kingdom Viridiplantae; phylum Streptophyta; class Magnoliopsida; order Poales; family Poaceae; genus Saccharum; species Saccharum hybrid cultivar. The sequence goes on from JAQSUU010000038.1 coordinate 7,374,827, forward strand.
TAAATAAATTAAGAAAAGGCATTAAAAGAATTTATTTAGGAATGAAAACTATGTTTTCTGGTGTTCATTAGTCTTGTGTGACATGTTGGTAAAATTGGTTTTGTCCAATTATATGTTTGCAACATAAGTTAATAATTATTTCTTGCAAATGAGGTTTCTAGACAGATCTGGAAACTTAGCAAAGTTCTTCATGATAATATGCTTTGTTGTAAAACTTATTTATACAAAGGTTGTAGATAATTTATGTATCTATCTTGTGTTAAAATTTGGTGGCATTTGGTAAAGTAGTTTTTGAGTTATAGATGTTTAAAGTCAGGTTCCAGATTTGGTTGCTCTCTGTTTAGAGCAGACCAGAGTCTGTAGTTTCATCTTTTTGACCTAGTAAACTTGGGAATCAGGCTTAGGTGATATTAAATAAATTATAAATAATTTCATAATCTTTCTATAATGTCTTATTCACATCATTTGGATTTGTAAAACTCTAGATATGATTGATTTACTCAGCTACTGTATGTATGTCCAGAAAGTGGCAGATTCTAGTTTTAGTGCTTTGATTCACTTTGTCATGCTAGTGTGTTAAAGTGTGACTCATATCTTTGATGGTACTTGGGTTAGTACCCTATGATCTTATGAGGCTTGTGTCTTGACTGATGTGCTTGTCCTCTTCTATGTTATGCCTTTGAGGGTAGTTAAGTTAATACACGTGAGATCTTGTGAAACCTTGTGTGCCATGCCTAATATGCTTGTCATCTTTTATATTAGGTTGGGTGATGTTTATTTAAGCAACATGAAGTGTCTATGCATGTGGAGTGTAATATGGTGTTTGTCTTGTTTACTGTATGTGATGCATTGTCTATTATACTTCCATGTATTCATGCACTTGCATCTTGCATCTCATATAGGTACGCTAGCAGAAACGTGTGAAGGAAATGGTGTTGGAGCCAAACCCGAAGACGGTGTTTGGTGGATCCATCCTAAAGGTAGATAGATCGGACGAGTGCTAGATTGGAGGATGCTCGCCAAGCGGATTTCACTTGACAAACTCTAACTTGAGTCGGATCCCAGGCAAGCCCCGAAGCATTATAAGCCTCCTACCTTCAAAGCAATTAATTCTATATATGTTATAAGTATTGTTGCATTAAGTGATAGGAGTTGGTTCAAAACCTTGCTGCATTATATCACACCTTGTCCAGATATATGAATCCTTGAATCCTACATAGACTAGGATCGAGTAGATGCTTAGCCCTGCTTTAAGCGGTAGAAGTCAGGTGATTTCCTATCACCTGCGAGATATAGGGATATTCATATATGGCACGGTTGGCTATAATTGCTATCGTGGAAAAGAACCATGTGTTAATAACATGAAATGAGACCGGGCGGGATGACGATAGTGAAGCAACAAGACATGGAGGTCTTGGGTGTGGATCTATCCCTATCTGAGTCGTTTAAGGACCGATTTGTTGTATGTCCTTGAGTCATGTTGAACGCAGTCTAACACTTAGTTGGCCGGATAAGTTGTTCCGACCGCGAAGCCGAGTAATGCGATTCAGGCCGGGAGTCGAATGGTAGGTCGCATCTTGGACGAGAGTAATGTTGTGCTTGGGGATATTGGCATGAGACTAAGGGGGTGATATGACCACGACAACCAATAATATGTTACAACCTCCAAGTCAAGTTATACCATCACCAGTCCAAGTCTTTGATGGACCAATTACACGTAGTCGAGCCAAGAAGCTACAACAAGAGGTGCACGCGCTACTTTCTGAAAATCATTTTAATGTTAATGAGAATTATATACTGCCTAAGTCGTGCACATTGCTATTGCTTAGGTGCACCACGGAGGATGACAAGAAGACACCAAGGGTGAACCAAAGAGGAGGATCACGTTCGAGCCAGTCCCGTGTGACAGAACCATCAGAAAGAATCAGTCACAACATTTTGCTCGCAAAAGCTATGAAGGCCCATGAGGACTTGTTGGAAAGCTTATCAAGTCTAGTTTCAAGCCCAAGTTCTCTCACTTGATTTGGATTCTCCAATGTTGAGATTCGACTGATTTAGTACAGACTGGTCAGCTAGTCAGCAGTCAGCCTGATGTCCAAGTTCCCATGCAAAACTATACCAATCTACAATATTTCGTGGTACATGCTGCACATGGTGTGAAAGGTTATCAAGTTAACTTTCCAACCCAACAAACCGCATGTCATTTGGAGTTTCCAAGATAGAGTTATTGCCAAAACACTAAAGACTGCGCTGAAGACCAGCAGCCACGCGAAAACTCTCCAGGAAGGCATCTCGAGGAGGCCCGTTCACATAGTGCGTCTTATATTTTTTGTTTCGAGTTTCCACCTATCTAGCAGGGCTGTTGCTAGTATAAATACCTCCTAGACTCATTGTAATCTTAGACTTTTGATAATAGAATACAAACCCCCCTTTTGTTCAGCTGTGTGCTAACAAATATTGAGAGAGATCTCTACCCCTTTGCTCTTGTGATTTCCTTTGCGAGATTTACAGAAGCGGCGGCTTCATCCGCTCCCAATTGGTGCTCCTACTCCCTTCGAGGTTTCCTCGATTGATTGTAGGCTGTGTTGGTTGGTTCTTTGAGAGTGTGGTTGGGCGAATCCTCGATTCAGGTTGCCGGTTAAAGACGGTGGTTGGCTTCGAGTTTTATTTGCCAGGTTGCACTAGTTATCGCTGCCTGCAGCAAGTTATCCGGCTGTTCTTCAGCTAGTTATCGGTGATCATCCTACGTCGTGAAGATCGGGACCCCCTGAGCGTATCATCTGGTATCAGAGCTTTCGTTACCACGGTAGGATTTCTTTCCCTTAGCTACTTATATATTTTGTTTCGTCCTATCCACCAAAAAGCCTAAAAAATACATTGCTTTAGCCCTTTGTTTCAATCTGTTATTTTAGTGAGTTTTGTTAAGTTTCAGTTCATTAGAGTCTTTGTTTTAGTTGCTGATCATTATCCTTTGCGTGTCCTTTGAGCCTCTTTATATATCTGAAAATCCCTACAAAAAAATCTGAAAAAAACGCATATCATGTCCTTCGCGTAAACTTTGATCCTATTATAGCTACCGGTTGTGTTTTGTTCTTATCTTAATTGTGCAAGTGTCTTAATCTGGTCTTTGTGTTTAGTTATAAAAAAAAAGTGTGTCAAAAAAAAAGAGAAGAAAGAAAATTAAAAAAAAAGAATAGAGAAAAACTGAGAAAGAAAGGTTGAAAGATCAGTAGGTTTATGTGCACAAGTGCTGAAAGTTTTCATATCAAGTAGTGCAACCAGTGTGCTATCCTTGTTTAGGTGCAAAATTTTGGTTGGGTTTGATTGCAACACTTGCATCCCAATCATACTCCTTGTTTGCATCAAATCTGAAATTTCCTTGCGTGTGTGTGTGTGATCGATTTACATCTCATTCCTATTTTGTGATCAGCACTAGGCAGAGAACTTCTAGTTTGGATTGTTACTTAATATTACAATAACTAGAATTTAGATTGCATTCCTTGTTTTATTCTCCACCAAGCTCCACATACAAACCACCGTAATCTGTACTCTCTAGTCTTGTATTCGCCTCGCCATCACTTTCAGTTACCACCACACATTTGTTTCTCTGTAATCCGCGGCAGGGAATTCATAAGAGCTTTGGTTGGTAAGAGAGGTGAGGTTGTGAGAGTTCTACATATTTTCCTATACCACATATAAGCTTGCTATTTTGCATATGCAATAACCATGACAGGCCGAAGATATACCAATCTTCCATTCTATGGAAGTAATGATCCGGAGGAATTTCTCGTTTGGGCAGAAGAAATGGAGATTGAACTTGAGGTTCAAGATTTTTCAGAAGCCAAGGAGATATCACGAGTTGTGCTTGAATTTGAAGATTATGCTCATGATTGGTGGAAACAATATCCACATAAGCATCTCATCAAGAATTGGGAAGATTTGAAGAAGGCCATGAGAAAAGAATTTGTTCCAAGGGAATATCGGCTGATTTTGCTTCGTCGTTTGCAGCGTGTGAAGCAAGGTAGTAAATCTGTCCAAGCATATTATGATAAGCTAAATTCTTCCTTGCATCGTGCAAATGTTGTTGATGACATGAACGCAATGGAATATTTCGAGAGAGGTCTTAATGATAACATTGCTGCTGCACTTGAGGGCAAATATTTTAGAAGTATGCAAGATCTTCTAAGTTGTGCAATTAGAGAGGAAAAGAAAGTTATAAAGGTGCAGCAAGGCAAGGTCACCCAGAACATTAGTTTGTGCCAAGATAAAAGTGTTAAGTTGCAGCCCAATATGTCCTCCATTGTTGGAAAGAAGCAATCATCAAGTTCATGCAAGAAGAGAGGACATGTTGTCCCAAAAGTTTCTTTAGTTGATTCTAGTACCAAGAGAAGTGAACATCAACAATTCAACTCCAAGAAGAACTTTGTTGTGCAGCAAGAAGAAGGCTCTATGTCCCAAATTGATATGGAAAATGGTGAGGTGTGTGACATTGCAATGGATCATAGTGTTACACCATCTCTTGATGTTGTTGCTATTCCAAAGTGCCATTTACAATCTGAGGTTGATGAGAATCAAGTTGCAAATGTTCCCATCAATGTTTGTCTCAGTTTTGAGCAAGATCAAGAAGAAAATTCTGCTGCACATGACACACAAAGTGAGGTAGCAGAAGCCACTATGCAAGTTGTAGAAGATCATCAGTTGAGTTGTAAAACTAGAGAAGATACTTCTCTGATCAAGGCTGATCCTTTGTGTGTTGAGTTGAGGGAACATGCTACAGTTCCACGCCATGGAAATCTAAAAAATTTTCATCAAGAAGCACTGCCACCATGTTTGAACACAAGTGCTGCAGATCTTAAAAGTTCTGAGTCTTATTCTAGTGCTAAAAGTGGAGAAGTTATATGCTCCAAATCTGTCCAGAAATTTTCTATGTCATCTGATGAAAAATCAGTACCCAATTATGACCAAGAGGTTGACAACACTATGATTTTTGAAGGTGAATCTAATCTAAATTTGAAGGCCAATCAATGTTTCAGTTTGAGAACTGAATGTGAGCACAAAGATGATGCTATTGTGCCGTCTATTGCTAGTAATAAATCTGTCCAAGATGAAGTTCATCATGATCTAATGGATCTGAAGTTTCAAACCAACATGGTTCCAAGCACAAATGTGGTGTCAAGATGTGTTGTACCATCAGCTGCATTATGTGATGAATTATTGGACAGTGGTGCTAAAATTTTGTGCTCCCCCATGTCATAGAGTGTTGAGATTATTGAAGGAAAGATTAGTGCACATGATTCCACTTATACTAATGCCAGTCCAGCATCTTTGGAGGAGGTCAAAGATGATTATTTGGTTGCATCTATTGCTATTCCAATGCCACAGAAAGTTCAGATTGAAGGCAATATTAGTGGAGATGAATCCACATTAGCAATTGAGAGATCATCATTGTTTGAAGAGGATAGACCTGATGGTGTTGCTGCCACCATTACTGCCCCAATGGCAATCGATTACGTCATGAATGATGGAAGATATTCATATGTTGCTCTAGAAGACATTGAAAATATTATGCATCAAATCCCTTGTGAGAATGAGTGCCACATAGCCAAATTGAGTGAGAGTGAAAACAAAAGTGAGTTGTGTGATTCCACCAAATGTGAGATTGAGAGTATCCACAGTATGAGTGTGAGGGATACACCACACAGAAAGAGAGAGCTTTATTGCAAGGCATGCACGGATGATTTTAACACTAACCCACTAATGTCTACTCTTAGTGTTGTTTCTCCTAACATGCAGGTCTATAAAGAAGATTCGGTGGAGATGGCTGCTCAAAAGACCCCCAAACTTGGCCAGAGAAATGCGAGGGTTGCCATTATTGAGAACCAACTCTATGCTGTGCAAAACCTGAACCATGACAAGGAAAAAGGTAAAAGTTCAGAGATACAATGCATCATTCATGCACCATCACAAAATCTGAAAGGTAATGCAAACAATTTAGAACTGAATCTGCAACATATATTGACCAGTAATTGTGATGACAAATTTGCTTCAACTAAAATTGAGTATACACGAAATCTTTATGCTGATTTGATTGATCCACATGTTGATACAAGTGTTGAAATTTGGAAAGTTGACAAACATTGTTCAATCATGCATGACCATTGCTATACTTTGACTGAAATATATGATAATTTACATGTCGATAATGTGGGCCGTGTGAAATTGATTTGTCATGCTGAATTCTTTAGAAGAATATCTCCTGCTGAATGTATGTTCTATGTCAAGCTTGATGAATTTGTTAATATTAATAAAATGGTTGAAAGTGTTCTTGATATATCATCTATGAAATCTTTGAATAGTGCCTACAGCTGCAAGTTTACATTTAACATCATTGGACACTACATTATAAATAAATTTTATGTTTGTGCTCTTTGCATAACATGTCACAACATTGCTGAATTGAAGTTGAATAAAATGAGTTGTACATCTTGTGAACCATACTTTTCTTTATTTGAGATAAAAAGGTTGTTTAGAGCTTGTTGTTCAGAACAATCAGTGTTATTTTCTTGTTCATATTCTTCACTGAAACAAAGAAATCTTGTGCAAATGTGTTTGGTTCATTCACCCAAAGTCTTTCTATATACATGTGGAACCATTGAGTATGAAAGGTACATTACTAAACCTTTGCATGAGTTGAGCATCAAGAATTATTGGAATACCAGACATGCTTCGTTCACATCTATTGAAATGTTTGATTTTGCAAAGATAAAACATGATAACCTGAATCAAATGAGTGGTTTAAAAGAAATTTTTGTGCTTCCATTTTCAAAGTTAATTTCAGGTTCACAAAATCTGAGAAACTATTCATCTCATCGAAAAGGAAATAATGTGCATATGAATTATAAAGAAGATAATGAACAATCTTCAACAAGTAATCATAGCAATTGGCATATGCATCCACTCTCTATTTTCTTTAGACTGTTTTTAGGAAAGCAAAAGCAGAGGACAAGTTTTTTTGAAGAGAGGAAGGATGATAGGATCATACCAAGGACATCAACATTCACTCTTAATTCTAAGGATCCATTCAAGGTGAAAGCTAAACTTGATTCTAAATCCTTTTGGTTTCCACCTATAAGACTACTACTTGGTTTATATGATTACAGATTCAAACACATTGCTGTGATGGAAGAAGGAGATTGCAATAGAAACATAGCATCTACCCCTGTTGGCCTAGCACAATTTTTGGACTTCGATGGATTAGAGTCGAGGACAACTCTTTTTCAAGGGGGGGAGGATGATATGACCACGACAACCAACAACATGTTACAACCTCCAAGTCAAGTTATACCATCACCAGTCCAAGTCTTTGATGGACCAATTACACGTAGTCGAGCCAAGAAGCTACAACAAGAGGTGCACGCGCTACTTTCTGAAAATCATTTTAATGTTAATGAGAATTATATACTACCTAAGTCGTGCACATTGCTATTGCTTAGGTGCACCATGGAGGATGACAAGAAGACACCAAGGGTGAACCAAAGAGGAGGATCACGTTCGAGCCAGTCCCGTGTGACAGAACCATCAGAAAGAATCAGTCACAACGTTTTGCTCACAAAAGCTATGAAGGCCCATGAGGACTTGTTGGAAAGCTTATCAAGTCTAGTTTCAAGCCCAAGTTCTCTCACTTGATTTGGATTCTCCAATGTTGAGATTCGACTGATTTAGTACAGACTGGTCAGCTAGTCAGCAGTCAGCCTGATGTCCAAGTTCCCATGCAAAACTATATCAATCTACAATATTTCGTGGTACATGATGCACATGGTGTGAAAGGTTATCAAGTTAACTTTCCAACCCAACAAACCGCATGTCATTTGGAGTTCCAAGATAGAGTTATTGCCAAAACACTGAAGACTGCGCTGAAGACCAGCAGCCACGCGAAAACTCTCCAGGAAGGCATCTCGAGGAGGCCCGTTCACATAGTGCGTCTTATATTTTTCGTTTCGAGTTTCCACCTATCTAGCAGGGTTGTTGCTAGTATAAATACCTCCTAGACTCATTGTAATCTTAGACTTTTGATAATAGAATACAAACCCCCCTTTTGTTCAGCTGTGTGCTAACAAATATTGAGAGAGATCTCTACCCCTTTGCTCTTGTGATTTCCTTTGCGAGATTTACAGAAGCGGCGGCTTCATCCGCTCCCAATTGGTGCTCCTACTCCCTTCGAGGTTTCCTCGATTGATTGTAGGCTGTGTTGGTTGGTTCTTTGAGAGTGTGGTTGGGTGAATCCTCGATTCAGGTTGCCGGTTAAAGACGGTGGTTGGCTTCGAGTTTTATTTGCCAGGTTGCACTAGTTATCGCTGCCTGCAGCAAGTTATCCGGCTGTTCTTCAGCTAGTTATCGGTGATCATCCTACGTCGTGAAGATCGGGACCCCCTGAGCGTATCAGGGGGGGTTAGAGTCCCTAGCACCTGGCAGAGTGTCGCCCTTGGGGATGCGGCATCATTCGAACCCGCGACTCCTGAATTGTACGAAAGGTGGATTGTGCGACCCTGGCAGGGGCCTGCGCGGTGAGTGTTAGAAATACCCCTCCAGCTGGATAGGAATTCGATTCGAATCACCGTCGCTCCCGGTTAGTGAGCACTTGACTTGAGAAGCGGCAACGTAGATTCAATTAAATTGAACTGATGGTTAATTGGATCATGATGGAAATGTTGCCTCAATTTATACCTGCTATGGTTAATATTGTTTGCTCCTAATAAAGTGAGTGCTCTAGTATAGGTGCTAATATAGATGACAGGTTAATGATGATTAACTTGGTGCTTAAGCATTAATGATTACTTATCTGTATTAAGCTTTTATGCAAAATGTTGTCAAGCCATCCCACTTTATATCTGCCTTGCATGATCCTTGGTGTCACTTTATTTCTGGTTTCTGACGGGTAAATCTAGCTGAGTACTTTGTCGTACTTAGGGTTTTATATCCACTTGTTGCAGGTTGTGATGTATCATGGCGACTGCAAGAGTTGGTTGACTCCTGCCGTAGTGGCGGAGTGTGATCATGGGCATGATCCTTCTGAGTTACCTTATCTCTAATGCTTTTGTTGGAAGTCGACCGTGGTACTGGCATGTATTTGAAATAAGAATAATGTTAGTTTCAAATTACTTTGCTTCCGCTACTTTTTAATGTAAGTTGTAATAACTATGTTGAACTCCGATGTATATTGAATTACTTGTGAAATGGTTATAACATGTGACTTGTTATGTTGAATCACTACGATCTTGGCTTGTATGTTGGTTGGTTTGAAATCCCTCGTGATTTCATTGGACTACCAGAGTTATATGGGCTCAAGTGCGAGAATTTGATCACTTCGGTGATTGTTTTTGTACTTGTTCTCTTATAATTTGGACGGTTCCGTTACAGCTGGCATCGGAGCAAGATTCAACATTAAACTTGTCGTATGTGTATTTAAAACAAAGGATTTGTTTTATAAAATCAGTTTTATCAACTTATAGCTATATATAGGTTTGTGAAAACTGAATTCTAAATCTAAGTATGCTAGTGGTCAATTTCCTTATGCCCATATATGGATTATTAGGTGGCTTATATAAGTACTAACTTGGGGGTTTTTCATTTATGCATCTACGCCCAGGCCAAGGTATGTTTGTGTAATAACTCTCCCACACTATGCTACCCGGTGTGTCAGATTAGAGGTAGCCTTCATATATGAAATAGCCATATATGTTGCTAGTTTACTTTTATGCAACGTCGCACCTACGCTCAGGTAAGTGTGAGTTGTGAGAGCATGACCATACAACCCGTGGTCTAGGGGAGAGCTAGTTTTGGTTACTGGATTATTTACATGTTACACACATGTATATATGAAGGTACTTAATTGTGGGAGATTGATGATTCGGGTAGTTTTGGTGCTACATGTACGTATACGGGGGTGTATGTATATGGAAGTACTTAGAATTTTACTTTCTGCTTTCATTTTGTGCTATATTTGGGGAATTGTTAGGCTGCAATGAAACTTTTCTGCAGGTACGCTAACCATGAATGCGTAAGTTGAATGTAGCTGACGACTAGCTATATATCGAGAGAGTGCGTGTTATGCCACCGACATAGAACATGATCGCCACCTTAGGTTGGCAATCTTGTGAGGACGAATAGAATGAAACATGCATCTTTATGATTGTTGCTTTATACATGGCTATGCTCCTCTCACCCTTGTTCAAATGATAAGTAACTTGTGATCAATGTAGTACACTATCTTTCTTGTGTGAAGCTAAACAAGAATGCCGTACTCCATGTTGTTCACCCAAGCGTTTGCCAATGCTTTAGACCTCACTTCAGTAATTGTGGATTCTCATGAATGAATTAAATTCATGTTGGTCTAAGGTAACAAAAATTTAGAGCTACTAGAATAACATGTTTGTGTGCTCTCTTGTTAGGTAGAACAAAGGCAAGCTTTGTTTTGCTTGTTGGACGTTGGCTGCTAGAATAGTTTCAGTTGTAGTGATGCTTTCGTATTCATAATGGTCTTTTCTATAATTATAGAGAATACCAAAGTTGTAGCTAACTTACTTATCTAGCATGTCCAAAAATTTTATGACCCTAGGTCTTATGGTTTGAGAGTTATGACTTTTAGAAGTTTGCTGTCAGGTTTTGTTTATGTTCCAAATAGATCTGAATGTTTGGTTTGTTTGACCTACGTGCATATGGAATCATGTCTTGGTGATAATATAATAAGTGTAGTAATTTTTCTAAGCTTTCCAAAATGTCCTATAGCACTAATTTTGGTGATCGAAATCTCTAGTTATGATCTCACAACGTGGAACGACAGAATCTGTCCAAATCTGGGCAGAGATGTCTTCTTTGTCTTGTTTGGCCTTGTTAGTTGTAAAATCATCTTAATATGATAATAAGAAAGTTATAGCCAATGTAATAAGCTTTACATAAAGTTAAGCCTCAGCCTTGTTGTGTCCCTAGAACTCCAGTTATGCATTTTTGAAGTTCTTGTCAGTTTTCTGTCCATGTTGGTACAGATCTGAAACATCAGCATGTTTGACCATGCTAACCTGTGATTTAGCTTTTGGTATGAATAACAAACGCGTGGAAAACTTCCTAAGATTTCCAGAAAGTTTAGAATCACCTTTATGGGAGGTCTACAACCTCAGTTATGGTTGAAACAAGTAACTATTGTGCTGCTGTCCAGATTCTGTGCCCACGCTAAGTTAGTCACCTTAGCTAGCATTTGTTTTGAGCTAAACTTGAAGTTAGTTTGTGCTTGAGATGAATTCTTATTTTGGGTGAGCCTTGTGCTTGGGATTGGTTGCTTAAGCTCAATTGTTTGAATTTTCTCAAATGTCTGCTTGACTGTGATGTTGTATGTATGCTTGTTATCTAGGTAGTGCCCTAGTTGTCACCTCGTTTATCCTCGGTGAGCATACAAGGGTCGCATAGCTTTATCTAGAACAACATTCACGTTATGTAATTGTCTGGTTGTTGTCTTCAATTAGGTTTTCTCTCTTAGGAGCCTGAGCCTGTAGACTTGGTGGTTAGCCCTAGAATGTTTGTATCATTGTCTTTGCTTGACCAAAAGCCCAAAGTTTAGTTCTCCTATATGTTTGTACAAGTCGTGGATGTTTTCCAACCCTTTTTGTGAAGACCTTTATCGACTAACCAACCAAGTTAACTTTCATTAACGCTAGCCTTTGACCATGGTTCGTACGTTGCTAATTGTGGAGACTGTACCCAAATCCATGTTAGACCTTCCAGTTACCTCTCCCAAAGGTTAGCTAGTGTGACGCAACGTCTCTCTACTATGGCCTCTAAATCGTGTGCTTGCAAATTCGTGCATCTACCTTATCAACCCAATCTGTGCCATTTGAAATTCCTCATCGGGTGGATGTTCAGTAATGGTGTTATGAGTAGCAACTAATGGTGTCACGACGAAACCGAGAGCCTCCTGTGGGTGCACACACAAGGTTGTGTTTCTCGGCACGTGCTGGTATCATGGTTTCCAATCATAATCCATTGCAGAACAACACTGATGTGATTTTCGCGTGACCTTCTTCCTTGGTTGTCTTTCCATATCTTATCAAAAGACCCTTATATTGGATCAAAAGTAGTAGAGCTTTCTCCTAAAGTTGCTAAGAGGATAACCTTTGAAGAACAGGTTACTGACATAAACATTAACAGACTGCAATAGATGGTAGACAAGTGACTCTACTTAGTTGTCCTAGTATTGACGAACGTCATCTAGTGAGCAACGTATCTCATTCCTATTGGATAAAAAGGACATACAACACTTACTACTGGATAAGTCATCCGTTGGATAAGACTTGATCATCACATTAAGCAAGTTTTAACCTTTGTATGCATAATGACCATACCGTTGAGATCAACCATCTCTGGTGAGACTTCGTATCTGCTGACTTCGATGGCAACCATCTGCTTTGTATCAACCATAATTATTGTGATCAGGAATGAAGATTTGGAACTTTTTAGTGTTGAGAGACAACTAATTAGTTACCAATAGGAAGGTTAATCTCTAGCTAGGTAATGACTCTTTGGTAGCTATGAAGGCTATGTCTTACAGAGCAATAACCAACAAGAAGTTAAACAACTAGTCAACAACTTGGGCGATACTCTATCTTCTAGAGCTATTGTGATCAAGTCAATTCCATCTTGTACAATCACACAGATAGTGCAAGGTGTTCTATCAGCTAAAGTGAAGAATTAGAGAAAGCATGTCCTTAGTTTCAATTAGCATCCTTGTGCCCCTAGGTGCCACAAACTTTTTACTCAAGACTCTATTGGATGAAGTGTTGAGAAATATTTGGAAACGGTTCCTTATCCTTGTAGGAATGTTCTCCAAGTAGAGTATGCGTTTTGCCTTGCAAAAGTAACCTGCAAGTTCAAAGCATGTGCATCCTCGGATTGGTATGTAAATTAATAGTCGAGATCTGCTGTTGGATGGCCCTTTTGAGGTCTCACAGATACTAGTTTACACTCTTTTATTTGCTTTTGCTTTCTCGTATCCCCAATGTACGAGCAGCCTTGGTTTCTACAAATCAATTTATACAATCACGAATCAAAAGCAATTTGAAAAGTGTCAAACAACAGATTTCCCATCTTCGAGCTACTGTTTGATCCTAAAAAGGAAACCTCAAGGTGAAAGTTGGCTTGACAAAGTTGTTATGCTACAAGTCAACTCAACTTACAGTACAAATAAGTCACCAAGGAAAATTTTACTCAATCGCTTGGTGGTAGACTACTTCCCACGGTTTAGTAAATATTACAACTTTTGTTGTCCTTAAGGCCTTGCTACATCTTTCTTTGGTAATGATTTTCCAATGATGACATACTTTGGTACCTTATAAATGTTTTTACCCAAGAGGTTGCATCTGATTCAACCTAGATAACTGTTGCCATTGGATAAGAGCATCTTCTTAGGTAACATTTGGCCGAAATACGAAGCCGACAGAGTCAGCTATCACATTCACTAACCCCTCGACAGACTCAGATAATATAGTGTTGTCATCAGAGAAAGAGAACTACACACATGGAACCTCAAGTAGTTTTCCATTAGTTGGTGTCTAAATGAATGAACCTTTATGACCAACATAGACCCTGTCTATTGGTTAGTCAGTATTCTATGGCCTCAGAGAATATTTGTCGTCTATGATCTCACCCCTTTGGAAGGTTATACTCAAGCCATCTTGGTAGAGAACTACTTTTCAAATGGTGGGGACATAGAATCACTTCAACGAGTATACTTAAGAGGACATTCGGCCTAGTGTAAAGTTCATACGGACCATGTTATGTTCATTAAAGAATCAGATACTTGTGAGTGGGCTCATGGACCAAATGATCTCCGTACATTGAGAATGCAGTACTGTGCTATCTTGGATTCCTCCCAAAGTAACAATGCTTCATGGAAGTCAATGAAGGAAATTCTTCAGACAAATCTTACCATGAAGAGTAAGTATCAGAAAGTGCCTTTGGCCAAATTGTTCACCGATGTTGAAGCTTTGTAGCTGAATGCTATAGCAGATGTTGGGAACAAGATAACGTGCCTCTCTTCCTTAAAAGTTATTCCATTCCAAATCTCGGGACGCGATTCTTTTAAGGGGGAGGGCTGTAACACCCCAGGTGTTTGTCACTCAGTAAGCAGTGGGTTTGAGCTCAAACATGACAGATTAAGTGGAGATGACAAAGTCAAGGTCAACCAATGGAGAGGAGCGTGACCCAAAGTTAGATGTTGCACCATTGCTTTACATATAGGTCCCTTTTCAAATTATATGCTTGGGTAGTGTTATTACAATATATTCATGTGTCTCACATCACATTCTATCTATAGGGACCCCTGGAAAAGTTTCATGAAATTTGGAATCAAAAAGTCACATGAAATGATAAGTTATATGCTTATTTGGATTATAACTGAAATATGCCTTACCTCCCACGGGAACTAGTGCTTATGCAACATACAAGTGCAACATGTGCAACAAACCTTTGCAACATGTGAAACAACCTAGGGAAGCATGTGTAGCATGTACCTTACAACAACACATGAAACAATTGAAATATGGCCTTGAAACAAGCACTACAATTATAGTGATTTCTATGTTTCAATACTTGTGAGGCCTACACTTTTGTGCAACCTATGCATGGTGGGTATGTTTTGCCTCTACAACACCTTAACTACACTTAGGACACTTAATGGAACAAGGTTCATGGTGATCATTTTGCCTAAATGTGCTTCTAAGTGATGGTTGACCCTATATGGACCCTAGAACACATTTGTTTGACCATTTCTAAAGTGTGACCTAAAAGCTTTGCAAGACTATGCACCCTTTTACAAAGTTGTAGAGAATTTTATAAGGAACAAACTTGGTTTAAGAGTCAAGTCATGAAAATGTGTGGAACATGCTCAAAAAGGGCCCACAAGTCAGAATTTGGGCTGTTTCGAACACTTAGCATTTTCTAAGCCTGGAAATTCATCGTCGTCGACGTTGGCATCTCACGTTCTCTGAATTTGGTTGAGTAACTCAAGTTGACCCAAAAATGAAAGTTGGAGTAGACACTCTAGAGAAGAGCATGTAAAAGTATGACATCGATTTGACTTAGTGTTGACCTTCAATTGTGGATGTTTGCTTGTCACTGTCAAATCGCTGACACTACCAAGTTGGGTACTAATTATCTGCTAATCCAATAGCCTAATGGCCGAGCAACCTTAATCAAAGTTGTAGAGCTTTAGGAGGAGAGCAAACTTTGTTTTGGGCCCATGATCTAGTTCGGCCCGTAGCTAGCCCAAAATGGCGCCCCAATATGGCCTCACCGACGCCCGCCATGTGCTCGACAGATGTCCCCTAAGGGATGGACGTGGCGGCCATGCACCAGAGCTTCTTCGCCATGAACGCCATGTGCCCTCCGCGTGCCCGTGCCTTGCCTTTGCCTGAGTGGATGTGGAGAGTTCTAGGGCGCTCGCCGTGCTCCATTCCGCGTTTCCCCTCGCCTCACTCCCTCTCTGTTCGCGCAGAGCGCGGCCGCGCCATGGCCGGGCCGGCAGAGCTCCGGCCGCCACCGCAATTCCTTGTCTCTGGTCTCCATCCGCCCAAATGAACCACATCATCACCTCCGTCACCTCGCGCCGCACCTCCCGTGCCCCTCGCCTGAGGCCGCTCGTCGCCGTAGCAATGTCACCACCGGGCCGCCACCGTCGCCGCCGCCTGCTCCTGTGGCCACAGCACTATGGACTGTCTTAGGCCGAGCCAAGCAGCTCCGCGGGTATGCAAAGACACGTTGGAGCTCATGCCACCCTTAGCCACCGCCGCCGGTGACCCCTCGCCGGAGTCCACCTCTCCTCTGCTCGGCGGCGGGAGGTAGAAGAAGGCGTCCGTCTTCCTCTGTGTCTCTCTGTCTGACATGCGCGACCAGCTAGACAGTGGGTCCCACGTGGTAGTCTAAGTAGTGGTAGATCTGGGTGCTCAACCGGGTGGGTGTAGCAATTAAGTTAGGGTTGTTTTAATTGTGATTTTGAATTTCAGATTTTGTGTAAATCTTCTAAATTCCATATCTCTTGCTAGGAAATTCCAAAATTGGCAAATGTGGACTTTTTGGAAACCTTGAGAAGAGATCTATGCAGTAGAGTCATAAAATGTTACATGTTTGTAGATGTTTTCTGATGTTTTTTATTTAAGCTTTAAAAATGCTCTAAAATGCTTATAAACTTGACCAGAGCCATATCTTGAGTTTTAGAACTCCAAAAATACTAATTCTTATTTTGTTAATTTTGTGATGGCATGTACTTGCTAGGAAAAATATCAAACACACTAGTTATTTACTGTTTTCTTAAGGTTTTGATTTGACCTTGATAAATAAGGAAATCTACATTATATTGCTTGTCATTTTTATATCTTGAGTTGTGTTTCTCCAAATGATGTGAAATTTTTATGGTAGTCTTTCCATGCTATGAATGTACTGTGGTATAAATTTCATGGTCATTTCTTACTGTATGATCAAGTTATTGATTTAACTTGTTTATGGCTTGATAAATAGCTTGTAAATAATATATAATCAATAAAATGGAAAATGTTGTTCCATTAGCTTAGTATGATGTTTATATATCATATTGATTCATGATAGGGCCATGTGTTCATAGAAAATATGGAGTTTTAGGTTTAACTTGCTCTCACATGATTTATTGTCTTGGTCATTTGTCTTTTTCATAGAGGTTGATATACATATACAAATGACTTGAAATTTTGATAGTAGACTTTTAAGAGCATGTGTAGGCTAATTTTGGTAGAATTTATTGAGCATTTTTGATAGGAGTTCATAATTCCACCTAATTTTCTAAATAAATTAAGAAAATGCATTAAAAGAATTTATTTAGGAATGGACACTATGTTTTCTGGTGTTCATTAGTCTTGTGTGACATGTTGGTAAAATTGGTTTTGTCCAATTATATGTTTGTAACATAAGTTAATAATTATTTCTTGCAAATAAGGTTTCTGGATAGATCGGGAAACTTAGCAAAGTTCTTCATGATAATGTGCTTTGTTGTAAAACTTATTTATACAAAGGTAGTAGATCATTTATGTATCAATCTTGTTTTAAAATTTGGTGGCATTTGGTCAAGTAGTTTTTGAGTTATAGATGTTTAAAGTCAGGTTCTAGATTTGGTTGCTCTCTGTTTAGAGCAGACCAGAGTCTGTAGTTTCATCTTTTTGACCTAGTAAACTTGGGAATCAGGCTTAGGTGATATTAAATAAATTATAAATAATTTCATTAGATTTCTATAATGTCTTATTGCACATCATTTGCATTTGTAAAACTCTAGATATGATTGATTTACTCAGCTACTGTATGTATGTCCAGAAAGTGGCAGATTCTAGTTTTAGTGCTTTGATTCACTTTGTCATGCTAGTGTGTTAAAGTGTGACTCATATCTTTGATGGTACTTGGGTTAGTACCCTGTGATCTTATGAGGCTGGTGTCTTGACTAATGTGCTTGTCCTCTTCTATGTTATGCCTTTGAGGGTAGTTAAGTTAATACACTTGAGATCTTGTGAAACCTTGTGTGCCATGCCTAATATGCTTGTCATCTTTTATATTAGGTTGGGTGATGTTTATTTAAGCAACATGAAGTGTCTATGCATGTGGAGTATATATATGGTGTTTATCTTGTTTACTGTATGTGATGCATTGTCCATTCTACTTCCATGTATTCATGCACTTGCATCTTGCATCTCATATAGGAACGCTAGCAGAAACGTGTGAAGGAAATGGCGTTGGAGCCAAACCCAAAGACGGTGTTTGGTGGATCCATCCCAAAGGTAGAAAGATCGGACGAGTGGTAGATTGGAGGATGCTCGCCAAGCGGATTTCACCTGACAAACTCAAACTTGAGTCGGATCCCAGGCAAGCCTCAGAGCATTATAAGCCTCCTACCTTCAAAGCAATTAATTCTATATATGTTATAAGTATTATTGCATTAAGTGATAGGAGTTGGTTCAAAACCTTGCTGCATTATATCACACCTTGTCCAGATATATGAATCCTTGAATCCTACATAGACTAGGATCGAGTAGATGCTTAGCCCCGCTTTAAGCGGTAGAAGTCAGGTGATTTCCTGTCACCTGCGAGATATAGGGATATTCATATATGGCACGGTTGGCTATAATTGCTATCGTGGAAAAGAACCATGTGTTAATAACATGAAATGAGACCGGGCGGGATGACGATAGTGAAGCAACAAGACATGGAGGTCTTGGGTGTGGATCTATCCCCATCTGAGTCGTTTAAGGACCGATTCGCTGTACGTCCTTGAGTCATGTTGAACGCAGTCTAACACTTAGTTGGCTGGATAAGTCATTCCGACCGTGAAGCCGAGTAATGCGATTCAGGCTGGGAGTCGAATGGTAGGTCGCATCTTGGAGGAGAGTAATGTTGTGCTTGGGGACATTGGCGTGAGACCAAGGGGGGTTAGAGTCCCTAGCACCTGGCAGAGTGTCGCCCTTGGGGATGCGGCATCATTCGAACCCGTGACTCCTGAATTGTACAAAAGATGGCTTGTGCGACCCTAGCAGGGGCCTGCGCGGTGAGTGTTAGAAATACCCCTCTAGCCGGATAGGAATTCGATTCGAATCGCCATCTTTCCTGGTTAGTGAGCACTTGACTTGAGCAGCAGCAACGTAGATTCAATTAAATTGAACTGATGGTTAATTGGATCACGATGGAAATGTTGCCTTAATTTATACCTGCTATGGTTAATATTGTTTGCTCCTAATAAAGTGAGTGCTCTAGTATAGGTGCTAATATAGATGACAGGTTAATGATGATTAACTTGATGATTAAGCATTAATGATTACTTATTTGTATTAAGCTTTTATGCAAAATGTTGTCAAGCCAGCCCACTTTATATCATCCTTGCATGATCCTTGGTGTCACTTTATTTCTGGATTCTAACGGGTAAGTCTAGCTGAGTACTTTGTTGTACTCTGGGTTTTATCCCCACTTGTTGCAAGTTGTGATGTATCATGGCGACTGCAAGAGTTGGTTGACTCCTGCCGTAGTGGCGGAGTGTGATCATGGGCATGATCCTTCTGAGTTACCTTAACTCTAATGCTTTTGTTGGAAGTCGACCGTGGTACTTGCATGTATTTGAAATAAGAATAATGTTAGTTTCAAATTACTTTGCTTCCGCTACTTTTCAATGTAAGTTGTAATAACTATGTTGAACTCCGATGTATATTGAATTACTTGTGAAATGGTTGTAACATGTGACTTGTTATGTTGAATAACTATGATCTTGGCTTGTATGTTGGTTGGTTTGAAATCCCTCGTGATTTCATTAGACTATCGGAGTTATATGGGCTCCAGTGTGAGAATTTGATCACTTCGGTGATTGTTTTTGTACTTGTGCTCTTATAATTTGGACTGTTCCGTTACAGCCTCCACCACCTTAAGGATTGCATCTATGCCATTGATTGAAGTGGGTTTGATCTGAGGGTTTTGCTTCATCCCACCGGCCTATATAAGCAGCCCTGTACCCCCTAAGGTAGAGGCATCCCTAAAACCTTAATTCATATTCTCTAGTAGGGATCCATTGAGAGGGGCCCCATGAAAGGATCTACCTCTCAAAGCTAGCTATCAAGAGAAAATTAGTCCTCATTAGGATAGTCTTTGTACACAAATAGAAAGAGAGAGAGTAAGGGAAGAGTTAGAGGGAGTGTCGGCCTATCAGTGCCACCTCTATAGCTTGTACTTTCGTGAGTCTAGGCTTCTACAAGTCTACATCTGAGAAACCTCTGGTAATTGATTTCTATTTAAAGTAAGTTTTGTGCTCTTTTGTTCATAGGTTCACAGTTCTTTTGAGTGCTCTAGTTCGTGCTAGCTGGATTAGAGCAGTAATTGTTAGTGTAAGCATGTCACTTAGGCTATCGATTACCTGTGTTTGCTCTCTGCTTTCTGGTTGTGTGGTAGCAGCGGTTGGTGACAGCCCCATCTATCCTTTGTTGTCCACACCAAATTAAGTAGGTTCTTAAATTAGTAGGACCGTAATCACGTCGGTAGAGTTATCTTTTAACGGTGCTTTACCATCTAAGTGGCGTCTTGAAGTGAACATTAGAATCATAAGCCTTGCTTTGAACAAGGTCATAACCATAGGAATCCTCTCTACTCATATCTTAAAGATTGCTACCCCAGGATAAACTAGTCTTTAGACGACACACGTTTCCCTATGGATACGATACTTGGAATACTTTCGGGTGAAAACTACTTCGATACCCGTGCGCTTGCGAATATTGTCTCTGTGTGCCTCCACAGGTGTCAACAAGTTTTCTAGCGCTGTTTCCGGGAAAACGGTTGTTGTGATTCATTGAACCAGGTTTGTCCTTGTATCTTTTGTCTTATTTATCTTTAAGCATGGATAATATCGTTCCTATCAATCAATATGCTGCTCCCACAGGCGTGCACTTAGAGCCACCGGAATCACTAAAACCCCCCATTGTTCTCAAACCCCTTCCTTCAGGTTTGAAATATGCCTTTCTAGACAATGATAGGGAGTCTCTAGTAATTATTATTGGTAAACTCTCTAAGGATGAGACCCTTTATCTCCTTACTATTCTAGAAAAGCATCGTTCTGCCTTTGGCTACTCACTCGAAGACCTCAAGGGGATTTGTCCTGCCCTTTGCACCCATCACATTCCTACAGATCCAACATATCCACCTTCTAGGGAGCCCCAACGTAGGCTTAATAATGCAATAAGAGAATTTGTAAAGAAAGAGGTGTTGAAACTTTTGCACGCAGGGATAATCTATCCCGTGCCACATAGTGAGTGGATAAGCCCAGTACAAGTTGTACCAAAGAAAGGGGGCATGACTGTGGTAAAAAATGAAAAAGATGAATTAATTCCACAATGAACAGTCACAGGATGGTGGATGTGTATTGATTACTAAAAACTTAACAAAGCAACAAAGAAAGATCACTTCCTATTACCCTTCATCAATGAGATGTTGGAACGGCTTGCAAAGCATTCTTTCTTTTGTTTCCTTGATGGGTATTCTGGCTATCATCAAATCCTAATCCATCCTAATGACCAAAGCAAAACTATTTTTACTTGCCCCTATGGAACTTATGCTTATCGTAGGATGTCCTTCGGACTTTGCAACACTCTAGCTTCGTTCCAAAGGTGTACGATGTCTATATTTTTTGATATGATAGAAGAAATCATCAAAGTTTTTTTATGGATGATTTTTCTGTTTATGGAAAAACTTTCGATGATTGCTTAGAAAATTTAGACAATGTTTTGCAAAGATACGAGGAAAAGCACTTAGTCCTTAATTGGGAAAAATGTCATTTCATGGTTAGAGAAGGCATAGTGCTTGGACACTTGGTGTCTGAACGTGGGATTGAGGTAGACCGAGCTAAGATAGAAGTAATAGAACAACTACCGCCTCCCATAAATGTCAAAGGGGTACAAAGTTTTCTTGTCCATGTAGGGTTCTGTCATAGTTTCATAAAAGATTTTTCTCATGTTGCTAGACCCCTTACAAGTTTTTTAGCCAAGGATGTTCCCTTTGAATTTGACGATGAGTGTTTAAATGCTTTTCAAACCCTTAAGAAGGCACTCATCTCTGTACCAATCATTCAACCCCCTGATTGGTCGCTCCCTTTTGAAATCATGTGTGACGCTAGTGACTATGCTGTGGGGGCAGTTTTGGGTCAAACAAAAGATAGAAAGCGTCATGCAATTTCACATGCTAGTAAAACTCTGTCAGGACCTCAACTTAATTATGCAACAACTAAAAAAGAGCTTCTGGCTGTTGTTTTTGCTATTGACAAGTTTAGATCTTACTTAGTAGGAGCAAAGGTTATTGTTTACACTGATCATGTTGCTCTTAAATATCTCCTTACTAAGAAAGATGCAAAGCCTTGGCTTATAAGATGGATCCTTTTGCTTCAAGAATTTGATTTAGAAATTAAAGATAAGAAAGGGATAGAAAATTGTATAGCCTATCACTTGTCAAGAATGCAGTTCAAGAATCCACAGGAGCTGCCCATCAATGATTTTTTGCGGGACAACATGCTCCTAAAGGTCGAAGGATCCAACCCCTAGTATGCAAATATTGTTAATTTTGTGGTTGCAGGTTATGTACCACTAGGGGAGAATAAGTGAAGCTCATCTATGAAAGCTGCCTCCACTTATGGGATGAACCGTACCTCTACCGAGTCTGCTTCGATGGATTTCTCAGGAGGTGTGTTCCAGCTGAGGAAGCAACTAATATCATTGAAAGATGTCACTCACCACCATATGGAAGACATTATGAGGCATTCCGCACTCATGCTAAGATGTAATAAAGTGGATTCTTCTGGCCAACCATGTGCGAAGACACCAAAGAATTTATACGGAGGTGCATCTTGTGTCACAAACATGGTAATATCAATGCAAGAGACGCCATGCCACTCACAACAAACCTCCAATTAGAACTCTTTGATGTCTAGGGAATCGACTACACGGGACCATTTCCAAAATCCTAGCAGTGTGAATACACCTTGGTGGCAGTCGACTATGTCTCAAAATGGGTTGAAGTTTTACCATGTCGAGCTACAGATTCCAATCACGCCAAGAGGATGTTCTCAGAGACCACCTTTCCATGCTTTGGAGTTCCACACATGGTAATTAGTGATGGAGGTCCTCACTTCATTGATAGAAGGTTCTGATGCTTCTTATCTGATCATGGGGTCCGTCATAACATTGTGACACCATATCATCCTCAAATGAGCGAACAAGCAGAAACATCAAACAAGCAAATCAAGAACATTCTGCAGAAGACTGTTAATGAGTTGGGGACAACATGGAAAGATAAGTTACACAGAGTATTATGGGCTTACAGAACAGCTTATAAAACACCTCTTGGAATGTCACCATATCAGCTTGTCTACGGGAAGACATGCCACCTACCTGTTGAGTTGGAATTCAAAGCTCCTTGGGCCATAAAAAGGTGGAACATGGACTTTGAAGAAGCCGAGAAGAAGAGAAAAATGCAGCTCTCAGAGCTAGAGGAGTGGTGAGAAAAGGCATATCATAATGCAAAACTCTACAAGGAGAGGACAAAAAAATGGCATGACAAAAGATTGAAAAAGAAGGAATTCAAACCAGGTGACAAGGTGTTGCTCTTCAACTCCAGAGTAAAGTTGTTTGGGCATGGAAAACTATGAAGTAAATAGGAAGGACCTTACAAGGTAATTAGCACATCATCTCATGGAGAAGTCACACTTCAAAATGATGAAGGTACACTTTTCAAGGTAAATGGTCAACGTTTAAAAGTTTTCTTTGATACATAATTGCTAGAAGAAGAATTGGATATAATTAACTTCATAGAATTTAAATAATATTTTCAATTCAGCTCTTCTTATTTACTCTATGAAAACCCTTAAGAACCTTGTCTCCTACTAATGTATTGCCAAGATCTCTCTAGTCTTTTGTTGGTGCTTGTCTCCACATGTTGTTTATAAAAGGTAACATAATTCAAGTATGGGGGAGGCAAAACCTCCAATCATAGCATCAGCAAATAATGAAGGAACCATGGCAACAATCAGCTTGGGAGAGAGGCACCCTATGTATCCAGGTAAGTATCTCTTCCTTGTTTGTTTATATATATGTGTAAAAAAACTAAAAGCAAATTAAATAGCTACAGTAATAATGTGTAGAGTGGTCTAGTTTACTTTAATTTCTTTTAAGTGCTAAATAAATAATAGAGGACTTAGAATAATCTCTTGGAATGGAAATGATGAATAGTTGCTTTGTCATAATTTCTTTCAAGTACCTAGTTTTCGGCCTTGAATTCTCTCGAGTTTTGGATAAGATTGTTTCGATAGAAGGATTTACTCTGAGCTTGAAACTCGTGGGTAGCATATGCTTGATCTAAGTCTAGATAATTGACGGATATAATATGAGAAGGTCTGAGCTGCTATTTATCTTGTTCCTAGTGAAACTAAAGTTCTGGAGATTTATCTTTTGAAAAACATAAAAATTCTACATGATGAGTTCCTGTATGACAAAGCTTGAATTCGCACCAGAGCCATACATGTTAGTTAGGCTAGGAAAAACTTTCACATACATGCTGCTTGCTTTTGCATTGAGTTTTATCAAGCTTTGTTGATACCTTATGAGAGGTTTGTCATGCTCTTAAAATCAAGATCACATACACACCACATATACCTACTGCTCCTACACTGGGAGTACGCAAAAATAGGCCTCTAGATCCACCCAAAAATGTTTTACTCCTACACTAGGAGTAAACACCAAAAACATGTTAGTTTTTCCATCCACCAAATAAATGCTCCAAGTTATTGTTGCTATCTCTCTAAAGTTTTGTTGTAAAAAAAGAGACAGGGGGCTATGTAAAATTTATTCATGAAAAAAGGAAAAAGTTTTTGAAAAATGGACTAGTGTCTGAGATATTGAAAACAATTGGTACTTAGATGCCTGCCTGAAAAAAGATGAATAAGATAGCCTCTGTTCTCTAGCAAATGTTTCCAAGTTTTAAAAGAGAGATAAGTTTTCAAGCACCAAAGTAGAATTAGGTTAGCCACCATATATATCCACACACATGCACATCTTGATTTCATTGTATGACTTAACTCTATTTGGATCCATTATTTGACTTTACAACATATGCATTGCAAATATGCTCTAGCTTTCTCCCTACCTATGAACTCCACATAAGCTTTAGTTGTAGGAAAGGCATAACATCATTATTGCCTTGGTGAGGATCCACAAATACCACATATATTAAGAGACTTGAGAGTATCATACAATGGAATCTCTGAGTTTTATTTTGAAAACTTATAAAAACTCTGGAACAATGGTTAAACAAAGAACTTGAGATATAGTGCTTGACTTGATCGTTCTATCTTTCAATTACTCAAGACCCAAGTGAAGGCTAAGAAGTCCCATGGTTAAAGGTAATATGGGTAAGTTTCAAAGTTAGATCAATTTATTCTAATCCGGAGGAGAATTCTTGTTTGAACGCATGTGTACTTTTGAGGCGTCAAAGCATTATAGCAACTCCTAATCCATTGCTAAGTTTAGCTTTGCTAAGGGATTAGTAAAGGTTAAGCTTAGGAGAGCTTGTTGATGGTCACTAATGTCAATTATAAGCCATCAACATTACCTGCATATATGCTTAATTACATCACCAAACATAGGTATAGGAGTTTAAACTAATGAGTTCCATGAGTTTTGGTGCTCTCATTTGTTTTGCAAGACATTTAATTTTTCACTGAATAAAAGTATCTCAAATGATGAATTGGCGTGCATCATTGCGAAGAGCTCATTGAGACAATCGAAATGGATGTATTATTTGCTATATTTGGAGCCTAGAATCAAGAGATATGAATTCCGCATCAAAACCAAGTTGAGAAGAATCTAGAAGACACGAGAAGACGTGCCATCGAAGGTGGGCCCACCTGCCATAGGGGCAGGTTGGCCGACCCCACCCTAGGTCAGCCGACCTATGGGTCCCCCTATTAGCCACCGCTTTCGCACGTTGGTCCTCCACCGCCTTGAGGATTGCATCTACGCTATTGATTGAAGTCGGTTTGATCCGGGGCTCTACTTCGTCCCACCGGCCTATATAAGTAGCCCATACCCCCTAAGGTAGAGGCATCTTTGAAACCCTAATTTATATTCTCTAGTAGGGATCAAGTGAGAGGGGTCCCATGAAAGGATCAACCTCTCAAAGCTAGCTATCAAGAGAAGATTAGTCCTCATTAGGATCTAGTCTTTGTATACAAATAGAGAGACAGAGTAAGGGAAGAGTTTGGAGGGAGTGCTGGCCTATCAGTGCCACCTCTATAGCTTGTACTTTGGCAGGTCTAGGCTTCTACAAGTCTACATCAAAGAAACCTCTTGTAATTGATTTCTGTTTAAAGTAAGTTTTGTGCTCTTTTGTTCATAGGTTCACAGTTCTTTTGAGTGCTCTAGTTCATGCTAGTTGGATTAGAGTAGTAATTGTTAGTGTAAGCATGGTGCTTAGGTTATCCATTACCTATGTTTGCTCCCTTGCTTTCTGGTTGTGTGGTAGCAGCAGTTGGTGACAACCCCGTCTATCCTTTGTAGTCCACACCGAAATAAGTAGGTTCTTAAATTAGTAGGACAGTAGTCATGTCGGTAGAGTTATCTTTCAACGATGCTTTGCCATCTAAGTGGCATCCTGAAGTGAACATTAGAATCATAAGCCTTGCTTTGAATGGGGTCATAACCATATAAATCCTCTCTACTCATATCTTAAACCTTGATTGCTACCCCTAGATAAACTAGAGTTTAGATGACACACACGTTTCCCTGTGGATACTATACTTGGAATACTTCCAGGTGAAAACTACTTTGATACCCGTGCACTTGTAGATATTGTCTTTGTGTGCCTCCACAGGTGTCAACAAGCACCTTTGCCTTCTCCCAGCCGAGGTCCACCGTGAGCCCGGCAGAGGTATTCTCCGCATCTAGCTTCTGAGCCTTCTCCCTTTTGAGCTCAGCCTCGAGGGAGCCAACCCGCTGCTGGGCAGCGTCACACTCCTAGTAGGCTGCATCATGCTCTGTGTGAGCTATGCCACATTTTGAGTGAAGTCTCTCTTTGGTATGGCATGACTTGTCTCGCTCCTTGTGTAGCCGCTCGGCCGTCGCGGCATCTTGGCGCGCTGTTGACGGTAGTTATTGTTCATCATAAATCGTCAACATAATTTGAATAAATGCTTGAAATAGATCACCAATAGAAACTTAGGGGTTTAAACTAACAATTTCCATGAGTTTTGGTGAATCTATATTTTCAATAGGGTTATTCTAGAAAACCAGAAAGATGGATCAAAACATGAAATAGAACTAAACTTAACTACGATGAAAACTACTCTAGAAGGTTCCAGAGGAAACCACGCCGAGGTAGACCCCAAGAGGCTACCAGGTGGGGCTGACCGGCCCCACCATGGTGCCGCTTAGCCCCACCATGGTGCCACCCGGCCCCTTGTGGGCCCCTCTCGTCAGCATCTTCTAGAATGTTCCTCCACCACCTCCTAGGATTGCATCTACGTCATCCTACAAGTCAGTTTGATCCAAGGGCTCATGTTGCACCCTCTGGGCTATATAAATAGACCCCAGCCCCCTGGAGGCATCAAGTTATTTGAGATCAAGTCATTTGAGAAGATAGAAACCCTAATCATCCTCAGAGCTCCTCTAGTTTTTAGGGCATAGCTAGTTAGGCTAGGTCTAGAGGGAGGCAAGTAGATCTTCGCTTGAATTCCTGACATTGTCAAGAGTGTGGTTTGGTATAATCTTTGTACCCCTCTCTCGTTGTATCTCCATTATTTTTATATGCTTGCTACAATTGTTATGACAATCTTAGTATTCATCTTATTTATGTTCTTGATTGCAATGCTCATCGTCTACTTTGATTATATGCCTAGGATAGTTGGGTTATCATTATATTTATGCATAAGTTCGTATAGCGTTCACCCTATTAAGGATCCATGTGTGGGTGGTAGAGATCATGTAAGTGTGGTGCTTATATGCTATTTACCTGTGAATACACTCTATATTTCGGGTCATATGGTAGATCGCGGGTGTGACACTACCGTTGAGTCCTTTGTAGTCCACTCCCCGAATATAGGTCATAGAAGTAGGGCTCGGTTATGAAGGAAGGGCAAGCTCTATTCTTAAACTTCCCTAAGTAATGCCCCTTATGTGTAGATATAATGATGATTCTAGCAATGATTACTAGTGTAATTGCACTAATCAATGTATGCTTTGACTTGTAATTAAGGATGACTTAGGAATTATTCCTCTAATATTCTACCTAACCATGTTAATGCTATAGATAGGAGTGCTCTGAGTGATTTATCTTTATACTTGATCAATGCTTATCATATATACATCTTATCTTGTGACTTACCCCTATTATGAGTAGAGTGTTTGATTATGGTTTATTTCTCCATAAATGTTATAAGTTATCAATACATGTCCAATGCTACACCTTCCCTGTGGTAAAATATAAATATCAATACCTAGAATACTATCAAGTGAAGTGCTAATATGGTATAATTATCTATCCGCTTGCAGAATCCTTTTCATTCATATTATATATTCTTTCTAGTCACATAGAATGATAAACATTTACTTAATAACATTCTAGTAGTGCTGCTAGGTAGTACCAACAAGCATTTCTGGCACCATCACTAGGGTGACAACCTAGTTCAAGTAAAGCTAGATGTTGTAACAGAACTGAGCAAATTATAAGAACATAAGTATAAAAACAATCACCGAAGTGATCAAATCCATGAACTTAAGCTCCCATAATCCCGATAGTTCGGAAATCTCAAAGGATTTCAAACAACTTTCAACAGCAAGCCAAGATCATAGTGATTCAACACAACACATCATTCATTACAATAGTTCATAAGTAGCATATGGATTACATCCATCGGAGTTCAAATAAAATATTACAAACCGAGTTTGTTTCACGGAAGCAACATAGTTCGATACATAACTTCATAAGTTCAAATACATCGCTAGATAGTAGTCATGTCCGACAAAAGCATCTTAGATAAGATAACTAGTAGAGATCGCACCCAACGATCTAGTCCTCATCTCTGACTGGGAGGAGACAGTACTTGCAACACCCAGAATAGAATAGGTCATCTACAACAGGTGGGAAATAAACCCTGAGTATGATAAGGTACTCAGCAAGACTTACTCATCATAAACCAGAAATAAAGGACACCAAGGTTCATGCAAGGCTTTATAAGATGGGGCTAGCTTGACACATTTGCATAAAAGAGCTTATGAGCATAAGTAACCAATTAAACTTAGCATCAAGTTCATCATCATTAACCTGTCAATTATATTAGCACTTGTACTAGAGCACTCACTTATTAGGAGCAAACAATATTAACCATAGCAGGTATAATAAGGCCATCATCATCATATCATCATTCCTGAACCATAATTATTATTTAGTGCATCTCCTTTGGAGATACTCCCATCAAGTTCTCACTAACCGGTGAGAGACGATGACTCAAATCGAATTACAACTCAGCTGAGGGGGTATTCCTAACTCTCACCCTGGCATACTTTGCAAGGGTAGCCGTGGGTCACCTTTGGGACAACTCAGGAACCAACTTCGCGGGTTCAGTCAGTGCCAGCACTCTCAGGGATTACCCTTCTGGTAGGACAATCAGGACTTTTAAATCACCCGCCCTTGGATTCACGCCTATGGCTCCCTTCCAAGGCGCAATTTATACTTGCTGGAGCCCAGCTTGAGTTGAGCTACTCGGCTTCATGGTCGATCTCTAGACCTGGCCAACTAAGAGAGAGGCATGCGTTCAACATGAATAGGAAAGGCTCCAAGAATCGATCCTTAATTGACATAGATAGAGTCACTGTAAGCCTATAGCCTTACAAGCCTCTGCCTGATCTTCATTCAAATTATACCAGGTTCTTTTCCACGATAACAAATATAGCCAACCGTGCCACTTGTATAATCCTATAGCTCGCAAGTGACAGGAAATCACCTGACTTCTACTGCTTAAAGCAGGGCTAAGCATCTACTCAAGCCTGAGCTACATAGGATTCATGGTAATAATATCTGGACAAGGATTGGATATCAATGCAATAAGTGTTTTCAGTGCGTAGTCACATCCTGCAAAAGCATATTAGAAGAGAATACTACAGAGACCATGCCCAATGGTCTAGTCTTCACACCTAATAGTGAAGACAGTACTTCAGGTAACCAGTAAGAATCTGCTACCTGCAACAAGGTGGGAATAAACCCTGAGTACAGGAATGTACTCAACTAGACTTACCCATCAAAACCAGAAATAAAAAGACACCAAGGAGTATGCAAGGCTTTGTATCATTGGGCTAGCTTGACACATTTGCATAAACGCTTAAGTACAGATAAGTAATCATTATTGCTTTAAGCATCAAGCTAATCATTATTAACCTGTCATCTAGATTAGTACATGTACTATAGCAATCACTTGATTAAGCTAATCAAACAATAGTAACCATATCAGGTTTATGAGGCCATCATTATATCATCATCATCTTCAGAACCATCAGTAGATTTAGTGAAATCTACGTTGCCTCTGCTCTGTCAAGTTTCTCACTATCCGGGAGAGACGGCGATTCGAATTGATTCCAACTCAATTGAGGGGGTATTCCTAACACCAACCGAGCATACTTTGCAAGAGTCATCAACAGTCACCTTTGGTACAACTCAGGATGGGCCCGAACAGCGCCGCGCTCTCAGGGATTCCAGTGGCCAGGAAGCTCAGGACTTTTAACTCACCTGCCCTTGGTCTCACCTGGCTCCCCTCCGAGGCGACTTACACATTTCAGCTTCACAGCCTGAGTTGAGCTACTCAGCTTCGCGGTCGGCAACCTTAGGCTGGCCAACTAAGTGTTAGGCTACGTTCAAAATGACAAAGGAAGTACAGCGGATCGGTCCTTTACCGACATAGATGGGGATAGATACACACCCAAGACCTCCATGCCTTGTTGCTTCACTATCGACATCCTGCCCTGTCTAAGTTCATTATTAACACTTGGTTCTTTTCCACGACAGCAAATATAGCCAACCATGACCAAATACTTCCTAATTTGCAGGTGATAGGAGATCACCTGACATTACCGTTCTAATAAAGCAGGGCTAAGCATATAGACGATCATGTCTACATAGGATTCATGGATTCGTATATCTGGATAAGGAATGATATAATGTAGCAAGGGTTCCAAACAACTCCTACCACTTAATGCAACAATACATATAACATCTATAATTAATTACTTTGAAAGTAGGAGGCTTATAATGCTCCGGGGCTTGCCTTAACCGTACGAGGATGCTTCGGGGTTCAGCGCTCAACCACGGTTCCTTCGTCTCCTCTGGTTTCCGTCGGACTGGGCCTCCTGCCCCCGAACTGGCTCCAACTCCACCGGTTCCGTCTTGTGGAACTTTACCATTGTCACGTTCCTCGGTACACCTATTGCATGTATATGCACCAATGAATCTCATGTATGCACAGATGTGACATGATGAGCTTGTGAGCCTGTATGCATGATGAATGTGATGAATAATGCAACAATCTAAGCAATAAAAGTCAAGCTACAAGGTGCTCTATTCAAATTACTTTAAGCATAGGTGCAAATCTCCTCTCTGGTATTAACATGTTTAAACATCTCTAAGTAACCACTAAGTATCACAAAGTTCATATTTAGCACACATATAAGTGCAAGAAATTTAGCGCATTGACATGATGACCGCAGCAAGTCATAAAAGTTTATAACTACAGTTCTATAACTCCAATGGACATGCATGAGGACAATCTGGAAAGCTTATGAAATTTTCTACAATTCATTTATAAACATCTAAGCATGATTTTATCATTTACCAGGTTGAATTAGCACCTACACAGAAACTGTTCTAAAAAGATAGAGAGCAAAAACAATTCTCACTTGAACTTTGAACAGCTGCCATTTCTAAACCATGAGTCCAAATGTCACCAAATTTTACCAGCAACTAGTTCATGAAGTTCTTAAAAACTTTGTTATAGGTCACCTAGCATGAAAGCATCATTATCATAGGTTAATTCTCTTGACTAGCAAATCTTTCCAGAATAGCAGATTCTCTAACTTAAATAATTAATGATGATACAAAAGCACAATTGGACCAAACCAACTTTACTAACAGCTAGAGCATGTTAAATTAACACCAGATCGTATCATGTTACTTGCATAAACATTTATTTAATTGACCTTTTCTATTTATTTAATTGCATAGGTATAAAGGGCAATAAATATAAAGGTGCCCAGAAAATTCTAATAAAATTAAAGAGGCACATACATGACACCAGGAGGCTACTATAAAAATTTCACCTCAAAATGACAAGTAGCATTGGAGATATGATAATAAACAAAAAGATAAGCATTACTCTAGAAAGGGTGACTCGAAGTCGAGTAGTCAAATTATACAATGTGGTTTGGAGTAACCACGGTGAACGTGATGCAACTTGGGAAAGAGAGGATTATTTAAAGGACAACTATTCCACTTTCTATGAAAAATGGTATGACTTTCAAATCTCGGGACGAAATTTTTATAAGGGGGAGGGCTGTAACACCCCAGGTGTTTGCCTTGCATCTGTGCATCATATGAGCATGACATGAGCATGTGCACCATCATTTCATGTGCATTGTCATTGAAACATAACATTAAAACATATGCAACATTCATGATGAGTGTATGTACTATGTTTATTCTTGCTTGCAGTAATAGCTCATGTATGCCTTAGACTTGTATTATTATGATGGGTGACACAACATCTTGAAACATGATCATGCAACACATGCAACATGCTTAGTTAAACTACGCAACACATACTTGCAAAACAATGTTTCAATAGGGTTTTTGTGTAGATGACACTTGTGATCCTCTAACATGATCTCTAGTAGCTTAACTATGCTTAGGACACCTAATAGATCACTGTTCATGTTGACCGAAATGACTAAATTGCCCTCTAGATGGAGGTTTGACTTTAGGATGACCTATAGAGTGACTCTGTTTGACTGATTAGAAAGTCCAACCTAGAGACCTTGCATGGATGTGTACCCCTTACCAAAGTTGTAGCAAATTTATCAAGGAAAAAAGTCTCAATATCACCATCTCATGAAAATGGCTGGAACATGCTCAAACAGGGCCCACAAGTCAGTTAGAGGACTGCCCAACACTTAACAAAATTATTCTAAGTCAGGGTGCATTTCAGTTTTAATGTACCCTAGTTTAGGGCTCTGTAGTTCCAAATCCAGGCCAAATTAGCTCAAGTCCATATTGACAAAGTTGAAGCCCTCACATAGCTCTACAAGTTTGTCAATTACACTTTGCACTGACTCAATTTAGATTGGGAATTATGGGGCTCCAAACTTGCTCTGTCAGTCGTTTTCAAAAGGCTTTCAGAACCTGAATCCAAAACCTTTAGTGATCTTCATGGCTGACCGGCGTCTGATGGAGAGTGCCACATGGCTGGCTGGGCATGTGTAGAGTGCCATGATGTCACTTGTGCATGCCTGAAAGAGTGAAATATCATGCACCACATTGCCGTACTCGCTCTCTGCTCATTCCTCCTCCACTGCAACTCGCCCTTCTCTTCCTCCTTCCCCAGCCACGATAGAGCACGCTGCTGCAACTGCATCGTGCCTAGCTCCATCACCGCAGGCTACAGCGCAATTCCTTACATCCAGCACCTCGCCACCGCTCCAGCCCCCTCTAGCGCATGTTGGTAGAGCGATTCGACAACCACCGTGGCTGGATTTTGGGTCCGCCACCGCCGCGTCCCTCTAGACCTCATCAGAGCAGCTCTGCCTCTGTGGCCAGCTCAATGTCAAGCTTCTCCGAGCGGCATCCACCTTGTCGCCGCACCACCGTGACGTGTGGAGCATGGAGCTCCCATCGGTTCTACCTCTACCGAGGTGAACTCTTTGAAACGGCTTCGTCGTGGAGCGCCCTCTGCCATGGCCAGCAAGCTTCATCTCTCTATGTTCACTCCTTCCTCCTCCTTCATGCATGGTGTTCTGTGTGTTTTAGGGCTAGGGCTAGCTATGTGCATGAGGTTACTCCGCGTGATGGTCTCGCCGGCGTTGAACACCGCTATCTCTGCCGCTTCGTCTCGCCACCGTCGTGTCCTGTATGCGGCTGCGCCTTGTCTACCACTCTGGCGTCACGCCTACGATGCTAGCAACTCCGCCTCACCTCACAGAGCTCGTAGCTGCCTTCACCGTGCCTCGCCACACCCTCTACTGGTCGGTACCGTCGCATGCAGCGCCGCTGCCCGCCGTTGCCGGCGGTTAGCCCTCACCGTGCACCGTATGCGCCCTAAGACCCACCACTGGGTTTTCCTTGGCGTGCAGAGCATGTGGGTTCCATCACCTTCGCTAGAGTGCTCGCCATCGTTGAGGTGCGCTGCGGACCGCCGTCCCCTGCCTCCGTGCCTATGACGGCTAGGGACCGCGTGCCAGCGCCCCTCTCCTGCTTGGCTCGGTTGCACCAATTTTGTGGGCCAGGTTGCCCAGCAGCTGGGCTGAGCCCAGCGCAGTGCCGAGGCCCTATCGCACATCCACCTTGGCCTGTAGTTTTAGGTTTTCTCTTTTTTCTGAAATGTAGAATTATTTGCTAAACTTTGTTAATTCATACAAATTAGTAGAAAAATCATAAAATAGAAAATAAGAAACTTTTTGGAATCCTCATGAAGTGTACTATAAAGTAGTGTATTAAAATGTTACATGTTAGTTATGTTTTCTAGAGTTAATAATTACTTTTACTAAGTGCTTTATTTAATTGTGTCAATTTTTTAAATCAATATCTCCCTATGTGTTAATCCTATGGCCCTGAAATTTTTGTGAGATGCTAAGTATGGTATAATGTTTCTCTAGTTAAATTTTCAGCCTTATTGAAGGTCATTTGCTCCAATTATGAAATTTCTTTGTTATAGGCTTTATTAGCACTTATCTTTTTGTTATTTTGATATCTCCATATATGCTTGTCAAAATGAAGTGAAATTTTTATGGTAACCAACTGGTAGCATCTATTTGCATCTGTAATTTTATTATAATTTTCTGGGTACATTTTATATGTGATTCCATTTATGCTTATGCACTCAAAATAAATAGAAAAGGGTGATTAGATAAATATTTATGCTAGTGTCATGACTTGATTTGGTGTTACTTAAACATGATCTAACTGTTAGTGAAGTTGGGTAGGTCATTTGTGATGTTCTCAGCATCACTTAATATTTAATTGTACAAATCTATCTTTTCTGGACAGATTTGGTAGTTAAGCAAATTAGGCTATGATAATGATGTTTTCATGCTTGGTGATCTGTAGCAAAGTTGTTGAGAACTTCATGAACTTATTGCGGGTAAATTTTGGTAGCATTTGGACTTATAGTTTAGAAATGGAAGCTGTTCCAAGCTGGGTTCAGTGTTGGAAGTGCTCTCTGTATTCTAGAACAGATTACGTACATGTGCTATTTCGACCTGATAAATGATGAAATCATGCTTAGATGTTTATAAATGAAATATAGACAATTTCATAAGCTTTCTAAGTCATTTGGAGTTTTAGAACTCCAGTTATGAAGTTTCTTAGCTACTGCTGTTAACTTGTTGGAAAGGCTAATTTTCTAGAATCTTGTTATGTGTGTGTTTAGTCTTAACCTTGTGGCACTTAGTGGTTTCTTAGGGATGTTTGAACATGTTAATACTAGAGAGGATATTTGCACCTAAGCTTAAAGTGATTTGAATAGAGCACCACATGACTTTTTTTGTGCTCATGATGTTGCAATATCATTACATTCATCTTCACATCATTCATACATGTTTACAAATCATCATGTCATTCTTGGTGCATACATGAAATTCATTGGGTGCATATACATGCAATAGGTGTGCCGAGAATCATGTCGACCATAAAGCTTTGCAAGGCATGAACCCTAAAGTTGGAGTCCGTTCGGGAGCCAGAGGTCCAGTCCGACGAAGCCGGAGAAGACGTGGGAACCGTTCTTGAAGCCAAACCTTGATCTATCTTCTTTCGGTTAAGGCAAGCCCCGGAGCATTATAAGCCTCCTACTTTCAAAGCAATTATCTATATACATATTATATGTATTGTTGCATTACGTGATAGGAGTTGGTTGGAAACCCTTGCTGCATTGATAACACTCCTTGTCCAGCAAATTTGAACCTTGAATCCTATATAGATAGGATCATACCTATGCTTAGCCCTGCTTAATTAGACCGGTAGAAGTTGGGTGATTTCCTATCACCTGCGAGATTTAGGGCTTTACCTGGTCACGGTTGGCTATATTTGCTATCATAGAAAAGAACCATGAGGTAATATGAATAAAAGACCGGGCGGGGTCTTACGGTTGTAGTGATGCCGCCTATGTCGATTAAGGACCGAGACCTAGAGCCTTCTATGTCATTTTGAATGCATGCCTGACATTTAGCTGGCTGGCCTGAGGTTGCCGACCACAAAGCCTAGTAGCTCAACTCAGGCTATGAACTCAAAAAGTGGAAGTCGCCTCGGAAGGGAGCCAGAGGGTCCAAGGGCAGGTGAGTTAAAAGTCCTGAGCATCCTGGCCACTGGTATCCCCGAGAACGTGACGCTGTTCAGGCCCACCCTGAGTTGTACCAAAGGTTATCTACGGCTACCTTTAGCAGGGTTTGCCGGGTGAGTGTCAGGAATACCCACTCAGCTGAGTTGGAATCGATTTGAGTCACCGTCTCTCCCGGATAGTGAGAAACTTGACTGGTTATCTCCAGCGTAGATACACTAATTATATTGATGGTTCGGAATTGATGATAAGGATGATGATGACAGCCATGATGAAACCAGATATGGTTATTATTGCTTGCTTAGCTTAAATCAAGTGATTGCTATAGTATAGGTGCTAATATAATTAGCAGGTTAATGATGATTAACTTGATGCTTAAGTAAATAACGGTTACTTATCTGTATTAAGCTTTTCTACAAATGAGTCAGCTAGCCCACTTTATAAAGCCTTGCATACTCAATGGTGTCACTTTATTTCTGGTTTTTGATGAGTAAGTCTAGCTGAGTACCTTCTCATACTTAGGGTTTATTCCCCCCTGTTGCAGGTAGCAGATTCGTACTTGTTGCCACAAATATCGTCTTCGCCATGTGGGCGTGAAGACTAGACCATGTGGGCATGGTCTCTGTAGTATCTCTTCTGGTATGCTTTTGCAGGATGTGACTATGTACTGGCACTATTTGACTTAAAATGATTTTATAAATTATATTGCTTTTGCTAATCTTTACTTTGGCTTTGTAATAAATTATTCCATACTCCGATGTATGAGAGTTACTTATGAACTGTTGTAACAAGTGTTGTGTTATGTTGAATCACTACGATCTTGGTTGCTCTCAGTTTGGTTTGAAATCCCTCGTGATTTCATGGACTACTAGAGTTATATGGGCTTAAGTTTGAGAATTTGATCACTTCGGTGATTGTTTTTGGACTTGTGCTCTTATAATTTGGATGGTTCCGTGATAGCTAGCATTGGAGCAAGATTCAACACTAAACATACCATTTGTGTATTTAAACAAAAGCTTTTGTGGAAAATCTTTATTCTAATCTAAAGAGTACCAGTGGTCATATCCTATATGCCCAAATAAGGACTATTAGGTGGCTTATTAAAGTACTAACTTGGGGGTTCTTGCTTGTTTTTCTGTTTCGTTGTCCATACGGCGTGCTATTGTAAGGATGTCATCCGCTTGGTTGGTAATGTATGGATCAAAATACCTCTACGCCCTGGTAAGTGGGAGTTGTGAGAGCATGACCATCCAACCGTCGGTCTAGGGGAGAGTAGTTGTGGTTACTCACATACTTACATGTTCATTCATGTATCTATGAGGGTACTTAATTGTGGGTATACCTGTCGGGTAGCGTTGATACTGAAGTATATACATTAGGGGATCTATGTATGGAAAGTATTTAGTTTACTGCATTTCTTGTGTGATATATTGGGAGCTGTTAGGCTGAAATGCAATTTTCTGCAGGTACACTAACAACGTTTCCTGTAGAGCGACTAGTTATCGTTGTTGAGAGAACGTGTGTATGCCACCGAATTATACGCTAGAATTTTCAAATTCTTCCTAGGTTTGTGAGGACGTACGGTTCATGCATGCACCACGTTCACATCATACATTACATTCTGCATTACTCCCTCCCTTATAAATTGCTTCTCCTATTCTTTCAAAATTTTCTTCCCTCCAAATAGTTTTCTCATAAACAGTTGTGTTTCTTTCATGAAGAATTGTGGCAGTCAACCTAGTGGAAGAAAGCAAGACACAATTTCATAATGTATCTCCTCAAGTTGGGATGTGTTTTGATCCATAACTCGCCTCTCCATTGCTTTTACCCTTGTATCCATCCTTGTTTGCTACCCCATCTTTGGATGATACTGTTTCTACACGCCTAATTCCTAACATGTGAGGATTCCTCATGGGTGTGTGTTCGGTAATGGTGTTACGATTAGTACTCCATAGTGCCACGACGAAACCGGGAGCCTCCTGTGGCACACAACACAAGGTTGTGCTTCTTGACACATGCAGGTATCAAGGATTGCTAGTCATGATCTATTATGGAGCTATACCAATGTGTTATCTTCTTGTGAACCTTTCCTTGGATCTCGTTCCCTATCTTGTCAAAAGATTAGTGCCCCAAACCAAGAGATTTCCTTCCTTTGAGATTGGAATTTGGATAGTTGGTAACAACCTCTTCATCGTGCTTATATAATTCGTCACCAGCCTTCTGACGTCATCAATGCTTACTGGTTTCACCTATTTGCAGATGTCTCGTCAGCTTTGCTCTAGTAGTCAGAGTCATGGCAATACGGAACCGCCGTCGTCTCCTCTGCAACCTACTTCTAATGAGTTGCTGCAAATGCTTGCCGAAAGTCAGCGTGCCTTGGACGAGAGTGTCAGAAACCATGTCCATCAGGAACCTGAGCCTGTCGAGTACAACAACTATAACTATTTCTTGGATACCGAGCCTCCTATTTTCCGAGAAGCAGAAGAACCACTTCAAGCAGATGAATGGTTGAACACTATCGAACAAAAGTTTCATGTGCTCAAGGTGGTAGATGATATGAAAACAGAATATGTTTCGCAACAGTTATAAGGGCCTGCAGGCATTTGGTGGTGTCATCATCGGAATACTCTGCCTAAAAATATGGAAGTAGTTTGGGATAAGTTCAAGGAAGCATTTTGGGGATATTACAATCCTTCTGGTCTCATGGCAATCAAGCACACCGAGTTTATGAAGCTCACCCAGGGAGATAAAAGCGTAACAGAATATCTACATGCTTTCATCAGCTTGTCAAGATATGCTCCAGAATAAGTTAATACGGAGGTTAAGAAGATTACAAGTTTTAAAAGGGGGCTGTGTCCTAAATTGATGAAGGCCATGTGCAATAGCAAGTGTGCAACTTTTAACGAGTTTGTCAGTGATACTATCCTTCAAGAGAATTGTAATGCTGTATATGCTACTTCTAAGAGCCACAAGAAATCTTATGAATCCAAGGTATCTTTGTCCAATACTCTTGTGGTGGTTGCGCCCCAGTATCATTCGCCTGTCGTATCCACTAGATATCATGCATATCAAAAGAAAGGTCAGGACAAGAAGAATAATATTAGGCAAGGAAAATCCAATGCTCCACCACGTAACCGGCCATGTTGGAATTGCAAGATGTCAGGTCATTGGGCCAAGGATTGTCCTATTCCTCCGAAAAATCTAGAAGAAAACAATAGGGAAGTGTGTAAAGGACATGTTCAATACACCATGGTGGAATCCATCCCTTTCGGTGAAATTATTATGGCTGGTGTTTTCTTAGTGAATCAACAACCTGCAATTGTGATGTTCAATTCAGGTGCTTCCCACTCTTTCCTCAGTTCCACATTTGCAGCCAAGCATGGTATGAAGGTCGTTACTTTAGATAATAGTGGTTATAATATTAGTGCTGCTGGAAATAATATTTCAACCAACCAGTTGGTCTTAGGACCAAAGGTCGAGATAGAAGGACGTCTATATGATCTAGATCTTGTGGTATTACCAGGATTGGGCCTAGATGTAATCTTAGGTATGAAGTGGATAAGTGAAAATGGTGTTCTGATCGATACCTCTACGAGAGTGGTTATGTTGAGGGATCCAAAAGATCAACAAGCTTTTCTAGTGCAACTTCCTCGAGATGTTAGTCCTCAGACTACAGTCAACGCTATCATAGAAAAAGCAAAGGAGATTGCAGAAGTTCCTGTGGTGTGTGAATTTCCAGATGTTTTCCCGATGATTTGCTAGGATTACCTCCACATCATGATGTAGGATTCAAGATTGAGTTAATTTCGGGTACCACACCAATTTCCAAAAGACCATATAGAATGCCGCCGAATGAGTTAGCTAAACTCAAGACCCAACTTAGCGAACTTTTACAAAAAGGGCAGATCCGTCCTAGTTCTTCTCCATGGGGTTGTCCTGCTATCTTTGTGAAGAAGAAGGACCAGTCTCTACACATGTGTGTAGACTATCGACCACTCAATGCAGTCACTATCAAAAACAAGTATCCGCTGCCTCGTATTGATATCTTGTTTGATCAGCTATCTAAAGCAAAGGTATTCTTGAAGATTGATCTGAGATCTGGTTATCACTAAATTAAAATCCGTCCTAAAGACATACCAAAGACAACTTTCTCTACCAGGTATGGACTATATGAATATCTTGTCATGTTTTTTGGTCTGACTAATGCTCCTGCACATTTCATGTACCTGATGAATTCAGTATTCATGCGAGAGCTGGACAAGTTTGTGGTGATATTCATTGATGATATCCTCATCTATTCTAAAAATGAAGAAGAACATGTCGAGCATCTGAGAATTATTTTATCCAGATTACGTGAACATAAGCTCTACGCCAAGTTTAGCAAATGTGAATTCTGGTTAAAGAAGGTACCTTTTCTCGGTCATGTATTGTCTAGTGAGGGGATTTCAGTAGACCAGACTAAAGTACAGGAAGTTTTGGATTGGAAAACGCTGACGATAGTTCATGAAATTAGGAGTTTTCTTGGATTGGCTGGCTACTATCATTGTTTTATTCTGGATTTCTCTAAGATAGCCAAGCCTATAACTCGACTACTTGAGAAGGATAGGAAGTTTGATTAGACTCTGGAGTGTGAGCAAGCTTTCCACACTCTGCGAACTTTGTTGACATCAACTCCTGTATTAGCGCAACCTGATATTGAGAAACTGTTTGATGTATATTGTAATGCATCAGGTACTAGTTTAGGTGGTGTACTTATGCAAGAAGGCTGAGTTATTGCATATGCATCGCGTCAGCTAAGAAAACATGAAGTCAACTATCCAACTCATGATTTGGAGTTAGCTGTTGTAGTGCATGCTCTAAAAATCTAAAGACACTATTTGCTTGGAAATGTATGCAATATCTATACAGATCATAAGAGTCTCAAGTATATATTTACTCAACCTAAGTTAAATATGCGCCAGAGAAGATGGTTAGAGTTGATCAAGGATTATAGCTGTAACACCCCAGGTGTTAGGCTTGCAATCGGCACTTGCATTGCATGAGTTTAGGCATCATGCATTCATATGTGTTCATGAAACACATGTAACACACTAGTTAAACATATGGAACATATTAGTGAAACATATGAGACATGCTAATGCAACATGTGAAACATGTATATATGGAATGTGCTTGCAACATCTCCTTAAAACATACGCAACATACCTTGTTATTTGTGTTTCAATGTGTGTATGTTAGATGCTCATGCTTGGTAATGCAAGTGAGTGTTGATGTCACTTCTTTCATGTGTCTCACATCACTCTCTATCCATAGTGACCCCTGAAAAAGTTTCATGAAGCTTGGAATAAAAAAAGTCACATGAAATGATAAGTTTCATTCCTATTAGAATTTGCACCATTAAGTGAATGGAATTATAGACCATCAACCAAACCTTGCAACTTTTCCCAAATGACTCTAGACGAACTCTACAACAAAAGTCATGAAGGGTTCATGTTGAGCAAATGTCAAGAAAATGCCCTGATTGGCCTAAAACCATAGTTTAGGCTTTATCAAGTTGCTACTTTGACCAAAGTGAAAGTTTAACTTATGCACTAGTTATGAGGTTTGACCTTAAACAAAAGTTGTAGTTCATATTGTTTAGAACAAACTTTGTTTAATGGTCAAGAGCTAGTTTGGTGTCTAGCTTAGTCAAATAGAGCTCCCAAGATTAAATGCAGTGCTATTTTGGAGCCCCAGATTTTGGCTGAGGTTTAATTTCGGGTACCCCACTTTGGAGCTTTATATCTTGCAACACAAGCTGATCCAGACCTTGATCCTGTAATAAAAGTTTTAGTTTAGATTATGTGCTACAAACTTTGTTTAAACACCAAGGCCTGGTACGACTGCTAACCTAGCCAAATAAGCTCACCAAATTTGAATATGCTGCTGTTGTCCAGTCTTCAATAATCCTATGTCATTAGATTGGCATGCCGCGTTCTCATGATTTTGTTAACAAACTTGACTTGCTTCCAAAATAAAACTTGTAGCCAACGTCATGAAGGAGAGCATATCAAAATTTGGTTTAAGTTTGACCATGTTTGACCTAGTAATTAGAGTCCTAACCGAGTTGAGCTTAAACATCATTAATTCGCTGACAAAGTCAACTTTGGAGTTAATTATCTCCTAATCTAGAGCCCTAATAGTCGAGCACCCTTAATCAAAGTTATAGGGCTTTAGGAGAGCAACAACTTTGCTACTGCACTCAAGATCCGAATCTCAACCGAATATGCCAAAAATTGGATTCGAAGTCAGGCTCGTCCGCGCACGCTAGGTGTATGAGGAAACGCCTTCGTGGCAGCCATGCGCGAGAGCGTGCCCCACCATTGCTGCCGCATGCTCCTTCACGGCTCGCTCTTCCTCTCGCGCGTGGGATGGCAGTGAGCGCTCCCATGCTTTCCACTCGCCCTCACATGCCCTCCCTCTACCTCATCGTTCTTGCTCGCGCGCGCACGCCACCGTGGCCGTGGCCACCATTGCCGACGATGCAAGCTCCCTTGTGGCACTGTAGTGCCCCTTCGCTGGACGTCTTCATCACCGGAGAGCACCACCACTAGAGCAGCTGCCGCTGCTAGCCACTGCCTCTGTGGCCGGCTTGCCTCGGACCCTCGCGGAGCAAGGCAAGGGCACCAGCAGGTGCGCGGAGACCCCCTGGTGCTCCCCCACCCCTCAGCCGTGGCCGACGAGTCTCCTACGGCCGGCTTCAGTGAGCTCCGGCGACCTCTCCTCTGTAAATCCCGACCAAGGGCTTTGGGCAACAATTCAAGAAAAGACGAGGGCTTAAATGCAATGTCATTGACTCAAATGAATAGTGGCATAAGGATTGTTTTATGATGATTTTGTAGGAACTTTGAAAATTCATAGTAAATCATAGGAAATTCGTAAAATAGCAAATGAGGACTTTTTGGAATCCTTGTGAAATTGTATATGCAGTGGATCTATAATATTTCATGTTTTAGAATAATATTTCTGCTGTAAAAATGGATTTTTCAGATTAGGTTTTTAGTACTAGTGGTATTTGTCTTTTTCATAACTTTAGTTGTAGGACTCCAAATGAAGTTAAATTTTTGTGGCATGCTACTCCTATGATGTTT
Source organism: Saccharum hybrid cultivar R570 (assembly GCA_038087645.1). Classification (NCBI taxonomy): domain Eukaryota; kingdom Viridiplantae; phylum Streptophyta; class Magnoliopsida; order Poales; family Poaceae; genus Saccharum; species Saccharum hybrid cultivar. Next base: position 7,418,114 of record JAQSUU010000038.1, read on the forward strand.
GATGTTTGATAAAAATTTCATGAATTTTGGTGGTAGTATGAGTGAGTTATTGATTCATCTTGCTCTCACATGAATTCTTGTAATAGCAATTTGTCTTTTTCATAGAGGTTGATATACATGTCCAAATGGCTTAAAATTTGTATAGTAGACTACTGAGGTCATATTTAGGCCACCGTAATTTTGGTAGAATTTATTGTGTACTTTTGATAGGTGTTCATAATTCCACCTAATTATCTAAATAAATTAAGAAAATGTATTAAAAGAATTTATTTAGGGATGGACACTATGTTTTCTAGTGTTCATTAGGCATGTGTGACATGTTGGTAAAGTTGGTTTTATCCAATTATATGTTTGTAATGTAAGTTAATAATTATTCCTTGCAAACGAAGTTTCTGGACAGTTCTGGGGGCAATGTAAATTACCCCATGTTAATTATGTTTTATGAGAATCTTGTCTATAAAAAAGTTATAGATAACTCATTAGTCTAACTTGTGTTAAAATTTGGTGGCATTTAGCCAAGTAGTTTTTGAGTTATATATGTTTAAAGTCAGGTCCTAGATTTGGTTGCTCTCTGTTTGGAGCAGACCGGATTCTGTGGTTTCATCTTTTTGACCTATTAAACTTGGGAATCAGGCTTAGGTGATATTAAATGAATTGTAGAAAATTTCATGATATTTCCATAATTTCGTGTTTTACATCTTTTGGAGTTGTAGATCTCCTGTTGTGGTTAAATTACTTAGCTGCTATTCTGGTGTCCAGGAGGTCGCAAATTCTAGTTCTAGTGCTTTGATTAACTTTGCCATGCTAATGTGTTGAAGTGTGACTCATATCTTTGATGGTACTTGGGTTAGTACCCTGTGATCTTATGAGACTTGTGTCTTGATTGATGTGCTTGCCATCTTCTAGGTTATGCCTTAGTGAAGATCAAGTTAATTAGCTCTAGGTGCTTATGTGAACTTTGGTATGCTTGCTTGATTACTTTGTTTATTGCATTTCTATGTATTCATACATATGCATTGTTGCACCTCATTTAGGTATGCTAGCTGAAGCACGTGAAGGACCTGATGTGGAGCCAAACCCGAAGATGGTGTTGGTGGATCCATCCTGAAGATAGAAGGATCAGACAAGTGCTAGATTGGGAGATGCTTGCCAAGCGGGTTTCATCTGACCAACACTAACTTGAGTCGGATCCCAGGCAAGCCCCGGAGCATTATAAGACTCCCTACTTTTCAATTGCAAATACTATATATGTGTTATATGTATTGTTGCATTACGTATAGGAGTTGGGTGAAAACCTTGCTGCATCAATATCACTCCTTGTCCAGATATATGAATCCTTGAATCCTACATAGACTAGGATCGAGTAGATGCTTAGCCCTACTTTAAGCAGTAGAAGTCAGGTGATTTCCTATCACCTACAAGATATAGGGATATTCATATATGGCACGATTGGCTATATTTGCTATCGCGGAAAGGAACCATGTGTTAATAAAATGAAATGAGACCGGGCGGGATGACGATAGTGAAGCAACAAGGCATGGAGGTCTTGGGTGTGGATCTATCCCCGTCTAAGTCATTTAAGGACCGATTCGCTGTACGTCCTTGAGTCTTGTTGAATGTAGTCTAACACTTAGTTGGTCGGATAAGTCGTTCCGACCACAAAGCCGAGTAATACAGTTCAGGGTGGGAATCGAATGGTAGGTCGTATCTTGGAGGAAGTAAGGATGTGCTTAGGAACATTGGCATAAGACCAAGGGGGGTTAAAGTCCCTATCATCCTGGCAGAGTGTTGCCCTTGGTGATGCAGCATCAGTCGAACCCGCGTCTTCCTGAACCGTACCAAAGGTGACTTGTGCGACCCTGCCGAGGGCTCTGCGCGGTTTGTGTTAGAAATACCCCTCCAGCTAGATAGGAACTCGATTCGAATCGCTGTTGCTCCCAGTTAGTGAGCACTTGACTTGAGCAGCGGCAACATAGATTCAATTAAATTGAATGGATGGTTAATTGGATGACGATGGAAAGGTTGCCTCAATTTATACCTGTTATGGTTAATATTGTTTGCTCCTAATAAAGTGAGTGCTCTAGTACAGGTTGTAATATAGATGATAGGTTAATGATAATTAACTTGATGCTTAAGCATTAATGATTACTTATCTATATTAAGCTTTTATGCAAAATGTTGTCAAGCTATCCCACCTTATATCATCCTTGCATGATCCTTTGTGTCACTTTATTTCTGGTTTTTGATGAGTAAGTCTAGCTGAGTACCTTCTCGTACTTAGGATTTTATCCCCACTTGTTGCAGGTTGTGATGTATCATGGCGACTACAAGAGTTGGTTGGCTCCTGCCGTAGTGGCGGAGTGTGATCATGGGCATGATCCTTCTGAGTTATCTTCTCTCTAATGCTTTTGTTGCAAGTCGACCTTGGTACTGGCAAGTATTTGAAATAAGGGTGTTGTTAGTTTCAAATTACTTTGCTTCCGCTACTTTCAAACTTAAGATGTAGTAACTATGTTGAACTCCGATGTACATTGAACTACTTGTGAAAGGGTTGTAACATGTGACTTGTTATGTTGAATCACTACGATCTTGGCTTGTATGTTGGTTGGTTTGAAATTCCTCGTGATTTCATTGGACTACTTGAGTTATATGGGCTCAAGTGTGAGAATTTGATCACTTCGGTGATTGTTTTTGTACTTGTGCTCTTATAATTTGGACAGTTCCATGACAATAACCTTCAAGTGCACTATCATCCTAGTAAGGCAAATGTGGTTGCCGATGCCTTGAGTAGAAAATCTCATTGTAACTCTCTGATAGAAGAAGATTTTTATTTGTCTCATCTCTTACATCCTGTCGTACTCCATCATATCACCATTGATTGTTCTTTAAGAAGTTAGATCATTGAGCTACAAAAGACTGATACTTGTATATTTCATATCAAGAGAAAGATGAAAGAGCAAGAAACCAAGCACTTTCGAGTGGATGACAAAGGAATTCTCTGGTTCAACGATAGACTTGTGCCCAAGGACAAGGAACTTAGAAACCAAATCATGGCAGAAGCCCATTCTTCTAAGTTAGCCATCCATCCTGGCAGCTGTAAGATGTATTAGGACCTCAACCCATATTATTGGTGGACCAAGATGAAGAAGGAAATTGCAGCCTACGTCGCTAGGTGTGATAATTGTTGTAGAGTTAAGGCCATTCACATGAAGGCCGGTTTACTTCAGCCTTTATCTGTCCCTGGCTGGAAGTGGGACGACATTGTTATGGAAGAGTAGCTTATAAACTTAGTCTACCTCATGAGTTGGGAGCTATCTTTCCAGTCTTTCATGTTTCTCAATTGAAGAAATGTCTCTGTCTTCCTGAGGAAAGAGTAGAAGTGAGACGCATCAAATTGAAATCCAATCTTTCTTATGAGGAGAAATTGGTATATGTTCTGGATACTATAGAAAGGGTGACTTGAAGTCGAGTAGTCAAATTATACAAGGTGGTTTGGAGTAACAACGGTGAACGTGATGCAACTTGGGAAAGAGAGGATTATTTAAAGGACAACTATTCCACTTTCTATGAAAAATGGTACGACTTTCAAATCTCGGGACGAAATTTTTATAAGGGGGAGGGCTATAACACCCTAGGTGTTTGCCTTGCATCTGTGTATCATATGAGCATGACATGAGCATGTGCACCATCATTTCATGTGCATTGTCATTGAAACATAACATTGAAACATCTGCAACATTCATGATGAGTGTATGTATTATGTGTATTCTTGCTTGCAGTAATAGCTCATGTATGCCTTAGACTTGTATTATTATGATGGGTGAAACAACATCTTGAAACATGATCATGCAACACATGCAACATGCTTAGTTAAACTATGCAACACATACTTGCAAAACAATGGTTCAATAGGGTTTTTGTGTAGATGACACTTGTGATGCTCTAACATGATCTCTAGTAGCTTAACTATGCTTAGGACACTGAATAGATCACTGTTCATGTTGACCGAAATGACTAAATTGCCCTCTAGATGGAGGTTTGACTTTAGGATGACCTATAGGGTGACTCTGTTTGACTGATTAGAAAGTCCAACCTAGATACCTTGCATGGATGTGCACCATTTACCAAAGTTGTAGCAAATTTATCAAGGAACAAAAGTCTCAATATGACCATCTCATGAAAATGGCTGGAACATGCTCAAACAGGGCCTACAAGTCAGTTAGAGGACTGCCCAACACTTAACAAAATTATTCTAAGTCAGGGTGCATTTCAGTTTTAATGTACCCTAGTTTAGAGCTCTGTAGTTCCAAATCTAGGACAAACTAGCTCAAGTCCATATTGACAAAGTTGAAGCCCTCACATAGCTCAACAAGTTTGTTAATTACACTTTGCACTGACTCGATTTAGATTGGGAATTATAGGGCTCCAAACTTGCTCTGTCAGTCGTTTTCGAAAGGCTTTCAGAAACTGAATCCAAAACCTTCAGTGATCTTCATGGCTAACCGGCGTCTGATGGAGAGCGCCACGTGGCTGGCTGGGCATGTGTAGAGTGCCACGACGTCACTTATGCATGCCTGAAAGAGTGAAAAACCATGCACCGCATTGCCGTACCCGCTCTCTGCTCGTTCCTCCTCCTCCACTGCAACTCGCCCTTCTCTTCCTCCTTCCCCAGTCACGACAGAGTGCACCACTGCAACTGCATCGTGCCCAGCTCCGCCACCATAGGTTGCAGCACAATTCCTTACATCCAGCACCTCGCCACCGCTCCAGCCCCCTCTAGCGGACGTTGGTAGAGCGATTTGACAACCACCGTGGCCGGATTTTGGGTCCGCCGCTGCCGCGCCCCTCCAGACCTCGTCGGAGCACCTCTGCCTCTGTGGCCAGCTCAACGTGGAGCTTCTCCAAGCAGCATCCACCTTGTCCCCACACCACCATGACGCGTGGAGCGTGGAGCTCCCATCAGTTCTACCTCTACCGAGGTGAACTCTTCGGAACGGCTTCATCTTGGAGCACGCTCCGCCATGGCCGCCATGGTTGGCAAGCTTCATCTCTCTGTGTTCACTCCTTCCTCCTTCGTGCATGGTGTTCTATGTGTTTTAGGGCTAGGGCTAGCTATGTGCATGATGTTACTCCGCGCGATGGTCTCGCCGGCGTTGAACGTCACTGTCTCTGCCGCTTCGTCTCGCCGCCATCATGTCCTGTATGTGGTTGTGCCTTGTCTGCCACTCTGGCATCACGCCTATGATGCTAGCAGCTCCGCCTCACCTCGCCGAGCTCGTAGCTGCCTTCACCGTGCCTCGCCACGCCCTCTACTGGTCAGTACCGCCGCATGCAGCGCCGCCACCCGCCATTGCTGACGGTGAGCCCTCACCCATGCACCGTATGCGCCCCGAGACCCACCACTAGGTTTGCCTTGGCACACAGAGCACGTGGGTGCCATCACCTTCGCCGGAGTGCTTGCCGTCATCTAGTTGCGCTGCTAGACCATCGTCCCCTGTCTCCGTGCCTATGATGGCTAGGGCCCGCGTGCCAGTGCCCCTCTCCTGCTTGGCTCGGTTGTGCCAGTTTCATGGGCTGGGTTGCCCAGCAGCTGGGCTGAGCCTAGCGCAGCGCCGAGGCCCTGTGGCCCATCCACCTTGGCCTGTAGTTTTAGGTTTTCTCTTTTTCTGAAATGTAGATTTATTTGCTAAACTTTGTTAATTCATACAAATTAGTAGAAAAATCATAAAATAGAAAATAAGGACTTTTTAGAATCCTCGTGAAGTGTACTATGTAGTAGTGTATTAAAATGTTACATGTTAGTTATGTTTTCTGGAGTTAATAATTACTTTTACAAAGTGCTTTATTTAATTGTGTGAATTTGTTAAATCGATATCTCCCTGTGTGTTAATCCTATGGCCATGAAATTTTTGTGAGATGCTAAGTATGGTATAATGTTGCTCTAGTTAAATTTTCAGCCTTATTGAAGGTCATTTGCTCCAATTATAAAATTTCTTTGTTATAGGCTTTATTAGCACTTATCTTTTTGTTATTTTGATATCTCCATATATGCTTGTCAAAATGAAGTGAAATTTTTACGGTATCCTCTTGGTAGCATGTATTTGCCTCCGTAATTTTATTATAGTATTCTAGGTAAATTTTATATGTGATCCATTTATGCTTATGCACTCAAAATAAATAGAAAAGGGTGATTAGATAAATATTTATGCTAGTGTCATGACTTGATTTGGTGTTACTTAAACATGATCTAACTGTTAGTGAAGTTGGGTAGGTCATTTGTGATGTTCTCAACATCACTTAATATTTAATTGTACAAATCTATCTTTTCTGGACAGATTTGGTAGTTAAGCAAATTAGGCTATGATAATGATGTTTTCATGCTTGGTGATCTATAGCAAAGTTGTTCAGAACTTCATTAACTAGTTGTGGGTAAATTTTGGTAGCATTTGGACTTATAGTTCAGAAATGAAAGCTGTTCCAAGTTGGGTTCAGTTTTGGAAGTGCTCTCTGTCTTCTAGAATAGATTCTGTACATGTGCTATTTCGACCTGATAAATGATGAAATCATGCTTAGTTGTTTATAAATGAAATATATACAATTTCATAATCTTTCCATAATGTCCTCTTGCAAGTCATTTGGAGTTTTAGAACTCCAGTTATGAAGTTTCTTAGCTACTGCTGTTAACTTGTTGGAAAGGCTAATTTTCCGGAATCTTGTTATGTGTGTGTTTAGTCTTAACCTTGTGGCACTTAGTGGTTTATTAGAGATGTTTAAACATGTTAATACCAGAGAGGAGATTTGCACCTAAGCTTAAAGTGATTTGAATAGAGCACCACATGACTTGTTTTTGTGCTCATGATGTTGCAATATCATTACATTCATCTTCACATCATTCATACATGTTCACAAATCATCATGTCATCCTTTGTGCATACATGAAATTCATTGGGTGCATATACATGCAATAGGTGTGCCGAGAATTGTGTCGACCATAAAGCTCCGCAAGGCATGAACCCCAAAGTTGGAGTCCGTTCGGGAGCCGGAGGTCCAGTCCGACGAAGCCAGAGAACACATGAGAACCGTTCTTGAAGCCGAACCTTGATCTATCTTCTTTCGGTTAAGGGAAGCCCTGGAGCATTATAAGCCTCCAACTTTCAAAGCAATTATCTATATACATGTTATATGTATTGTTGCATTACGTGATAGGAGCTGGTGAAAACCCTTGCTGCATTGATAACACTCCTTGTCCAGCAAATTTGAACCTTGAATCCTATATAGATAGGACCGTATCTATGCTTAGCCCTGCTTAATTAGACTGGTAGAAGTCAGGTGATTTCCTATCAGCTGCGAGATTTAGGGCTTTGCCTGGTCACGGTTGGCTATATTTGCTATCGTGGAAAAGAACCATGAGGTAATATGAATAAAAGATCGGGCGGGGTCTTACGGTTGTAGTGATGTCATCTGTGTCGATTAAGGACCGAGACCTGGAGCCTTCTATGTCATTTTGAATGCATGCCTAACATTTAGCTAGCCGGCCTGAGGTTGCCGACTGCAAAGCCTAGTAGCTCAACTCAGGCTATGAAGTCAAAAAGTGGAAGTCGCCTCGGAAGGGAGCCAGAGGGTCCAAGGGCAGGTGAGTTAAAAGTCCTGAGCATCCTGGCCACTGGTATCCCCGAAAACGTGATGTTGTTCAGGCCCACCCTGAGTTGTACCAAAGGTTATCTACGGCTACCTTTAGCAGGGTTTGCCGGGTGAGTGTCAGGAATACCCACTTAGCTGAGTTGGAATCGATTCGAGTCGTCGTCTCTCCTGGATAGTGAGAAACTTGACTGGTTATCTCCAGCGTAGATACACTAATTATATTGATGGTTCAGAATTGATGATAAGGATGATGATGACAGCCATGATTAAACCAGATATGGTTATTATTGCTTGTTTCGCTTAAATCAAGTGATTGCTATAGTACAGGTGCTAATATAATTAGCAGGTTAATGATGATTAAATTAATGCTTAAGCAAATAATGGTTACTTATCTGTATTAAGCTTTTCTACAAATGAGTCAGCTAGCCCACTTTATAAAGCCTTGCATACTCCTTTGTGTCACTTTATTTCTGGTTTTTGACGGGTAAGTCTAGCTGAGTACCTTCTTGTACTCAGTGTTTATTCCCCCCTGTTGCAGGTAGCAGATTTGTACTTGTTGCCGCAAGTATCGTCTTCGCCATGTGGGCGTGAAGACTAGATCATATGGGCATGGTCTCTGTAGTATCTCTTCTGGTATGCTTTTGCAGGATGTGACTATGTACTGGCAGTATTTGACTTTAAATGATTTTAGAAATTATGTTGCTTCCGCTAATCTTTACTTTGGCTTTGTAATAAATTATTCTGTACTCCGATGTATGAGAGTTACTTGTGAACTATTGTAACAAGTGTTGTGTTATGTTGAATCACTGTGATCTTGGTTGCTCTCGGTTTGGTTTGAAATCCCTCGTGATTTCGTGGACTACCGGAGTTATATGGGCTCAAGTTTGAGAATTTGATCGCTTCGGCGATTGTTTTTGACTTGTGCTCTTATAATTTGGACGGTTCCGTAGCATGGTAGATCACGAAGGTGACTATTATAGCTTCGTTGAGTCCTCTGTAGTCCACTCCCCGAATATAGGATTAGTAAGGCTGAGTTGCGGGGTGATATCTTGCTCTGTTCCTAATCCACCTTAGTAATGTCTCTTGAGTATGAGTATGAGGTTACCTTGACCATGATTGCTAAATGTAATTGCACTAATTGATGTAGCTCAATGACCTATAGTTAAAATAACCTTAGGAGTTAGTCTCTATTTTCTAGTTCTTTCTAGAGTCACGCCCAAGTAGGAAAATGCTCGATGGAACCCCTTTGAGAATTACCATGATCTGTTATTAATTATCCTTTATTATGATTGATCCTTGTTTTGAGGTTGATCTAGTGGAACTCTTTTCACAAGTGTAAGATATAGCTTTTACTCCTTATATCTCCAAGTGCCTTCCCAGTGGTAGAATTATAAATAACGATACCTGAAACTTTCCTAGGTGAAATGCTACAACGGGTGTATTTTATCTGTGCACTTACGGATAACCTTTATTCATATTTTATGAGTGCTATGATCATAAGTACAACCACATCTTTTGGTATTGTGTTGGGGATGACAATTCGGCTTAAGCAATGCTAAGAGATGTCCCGAACATTTCTAATGCCTTTTCTAAGGAAGGGTTTGACCTACCTTATTTGTAATCGTGTTAGAGATGTCAACAACAACTCGGATAGTAAGCTTCCTCTATCGCCCGTTCTCCAGAGCAACCTTCCCACCAAAGATGTTGTGGACACTTCTATCGGGATCCTTATAGGTGTGACATGGGTCCTTGTTGCATTCCTCTTCGGTCTTGTCCTCCTCATCAGGCCTCTTGTCATCCCGGCGGTCGTCTTTGTCGCTATCTTTGTCATTGCCGCGCTACCTTTTGTGAGCATCCGAGCGGTAGATGGACTTCAGACCCCTACAGTTCCTCGTTGTATGGCTGGAGTCCGGGTGAGCTGGGCAGGGACCCTGAAGGACCTTGGAGTAGGCATCCTTATAGTTGAGCTTGGGCACTGGCTTGATGGCGTTGACGACGTTGTCAGTTGGTTGGTTGCGGCTCTGCCACCCCCTAAAGTTGTCCTACCAACGTTGATCACGATTGTCATTGCGGTGATCACGGTTGTCGTTGCGCCGATCATCTCGGTGGTCATTGTGGCGCCGATCATCACGCCAGTCGTCGAGGCAGCGATTTTGCTGGTCAGGTCGAGGAGCCCGGCCAATGTCTTCCTTGATCTGCTAGTCGGCCTCGTTAGTGTCTGCCTACTACTTCACCACCAGGAGTAGGTCCTAGATTTGGTCGGGCCTCTTGCGGAGCAGCTTGGTCCTGAGAGCATCATGGTGGCAGAGGCCTCTGATGAACGCGGAGATAGCTTCATCACTATTGATGTTAGGGATGGATATCCGTATTTTCGAGAAGCGGCAGATGTAGTCACACAATGGTTCATTTGGATAGTCTCTGACTTTCTCCAAATCATACTTGTTGGGGGTTGCTGACAAGTGGCCATGTAGTTGTCAATGAAAGCCCTCCTGAGCTGAGCCTAGGTGTTGATGGAGCCTTCCCTCAGGCTAAGGAGTCACTGGTTCGTAGAATGGTTGATGACCATAGGCAAGTAATTGGCCATCACATCCTCATCACCGTGCGCTGCTCAGACATCGATTTCATATAGTGTTATCCACTGTTCGGGATTGGCCTTCCCGTCGTAGGTGTCCAAATCATGGAGCTTGAAATTTCTTGGCCAAACAATGGCACGGAGCCGATCAGTGAATGGCCAGAGGCCGGGGATATTGCCGACACACGGTGCATGGCCATGGCTGGGTATGCCATGTGCTTCATCATATTCCTGCCTGCGCTGTATCTCAGATGCATGTCGCTCCTCTCGGTTGTTCTCGATGCAATCCTTGAAATTCAAGTTGGTGCTAAGATGGTCACGGAGGTTGCCTCCAAGCTACTCCACTTCCTGGTCAGCACCGCGTTGTCTACCACGACCACCACTATGGTTTGCAGCACACTCACCTCCATGACATGCGCCACGCCTGCCTTGCTAGTTGTGTTTGCCCCCTTGATCAGCATCATGCTTGCCTCGCTGGTCGGCATTGCGTCTTCCACCTTGATCTCAGGGGCAGTGCACCACATAGTTCATGTCATGGCCCTGGTAAAGATAGGGACCTCCCTATTGCCAGGAACCTCATTGTCGATGACTTTGGGTGGTGGAAGCCGACGGAGCGGGTGTACGCCTCTCGTTGACCTAGACTGTGGTCGCCTTTAAATAAGCCTTGACAGCGTCGAGCACCGGGTATTCGAGGAACTTATTTAGTTCATTCATGGCGACAGCAATGTTGGTGCTTGGCGTCTTGAAAACTTGCTGGTTGTCGGACATGTCAAATGCATCGGCCTATAAGTGCAATCAAGCCTATGTGGGTTTTGGCATTGATGACCACCGAATTAGAGGACTAATGAGATTTGTGAGATGACAACCAGGTACTTTAAGAAAGGAGGATGACTTATGACAAGGAGGACACCCCAATTACTTTTGGTGACGGTTTCTGACTCAAAGGAGGTTTAAATTCTTTTTACATTTTGAATTTGAGTATAGGAAAAGCCGTACTATCGAGGAGGACTCAATGACTACTGTCAAAGTGTGAACTAAGTGCTCATATCTTCACCAGTTCATCCTCATACCCTACCATAACAGCCATCGAAACAGTTTTCAAACCTTGCTATTATGGGCAGGACGGTAGTGCCGCCCATCCAGGCCGGCAGTGCCACCCATAATAGCCGTTGGACCCCAAGGAGGTATAAATATCTCTTTGACTGACCCCCAACGTCTTTTTTTGGCTCCCCAACGTTTAGATCGACCAGAACCCGAACCAAAGCTCTCTCTCTTCCTCCATTATTGCCCACTCCATCTCCCAAGCTAAGCTTTGATTTCCACCTTCAAAACTTGAGAGAAATTGCAACAAACTTTGATTGGAGGCTAGATCCGATGATTCCTAAAGTTTGAGAGCATTTGGTTCATGTTTGGCCGGTGTCCTTGAGTTTGTTACTCTTGAAGCTTTGCTCCTAGCCAGCTAGGCATCGCTATTGAGCTTGCCAACACTTATGGCAACCGAGGGAGGTTTGTAACCATCATATCATATAGTGGAAACTCTCAAATCGAGGGTTAAGTCTCTTGATTTGAGAAGAGGGATAGAGCCAACCTAAGTGGTAAGCTCATCCTTAAGTGGATACCTCAACAACGTGGAGTAGGGACATCTGAACCATGGGATAAATTTTGTGTCTTCGTGTGCTTCCTTGGTTTACTTGTTACATCTTGTTGTTGTTGAGGTTGAGCTAGGGTTGGAGCCTGATCTACTTGTGCTGCAGGTTCTCCAGCAAGTTGTATACTTTTCTGTGATCCTAACACTTGTAGGAACCTAGGGAAATTAGTTGTTAGGATTATCTTTTGATATATTTTGAACTATGGCCTAACCCACTGCGTAAGGCCGGCAGTGCCGCCCTCAGCAGTGTAACCTGTTGTTTTGTGTCGATGAATTTTTGATAGGCCCATTCACCCCCCTCTAGACCTTCTTGTCTTACCTAGAGATCCTACAAGTGGTATCAGAGCCAGGAGCTTCTATACGCTTCACCACGTGAAGTATGGAAGTTGAAGGAGGTTCCAAGGGCACTCGTGTTGAGTCTAGCGCAACTGTTGCAGTACCAGTTGAAGATGTGAGCAACAGTGAGCTTTCTGCATCCACAACGAGTGCTCGCTCCCTCGATGATTTCCACACCATGGACACCAAGGTAGTGAAACAATGAAGAGAAAAGAAAGCCGCAAAGGTTGCTCAAAGAGAAGAAAGAAAGAAGAAGAAGAAAGAAGAGGAACACAAGCTTGAAGAGAAAGCACAAAGAAAAGAGCAAAGAAAGCAAATTCGTGAAGCTCATGAGAAGAGAAGGTTAGCGAGAAAGAAGAAGGAAGAGAAGACCTATGAGGCATCATCTAGTGAGCTATCAAGTAGCGCCGATGATGGTGATGATGATGTCTCGTACCACGGCAACAAAAATGACAAGAAGAAGAAGAAGAGCAAGGATGAGGGCAGCAGCAACAACAAGAAGAAATATGCCGTCATATCCTTTAATTATTCTTATATGACTAACCATGATCGTAAGTCTTTCATCAACGTACCCACGGGAAAGTTACCTCATTTCGATGGGACTAACTTTGCCAAGTAGAAGCACTTGATGAGGGCTTATCTTATTGGTCTTCACCCTGGTCTTTGGGAGATTGTTTGCAGTGGTGTGCAGCCCCCGGAGGATCCCGAACAACCAACACAAGAGGAGCTAATAGCTGTCCATCTCAATGGCCAAGCCACAAGTATACTTCTTAGTGCCTTGGATGAAAACGAGTACAATAGAGTGATGAATGTTGATGATGCAAAGAAGATTTGGGACACTTTGCACCTTGCACATGACGGAGTTGACAAGGTTAGAAAAGCAAAGATTGATTTGTTGATGGCCAAGCTCAACCGGTTCGTGATTGTTGAAGGTGAAGGGCCATAAGAAATGTTTGATAGATTGATGGTCCTAGTTGGAAAGATTAGAGGCTATGGTGGTGATGAGCTTGATGACCACAAGGTAGTGAAGGTCATGTTGGAAGCATATTCACCAAGGAATGAGACTGTAGCCACTCTAATTAGAGACAAGAAGTTTGAGCACTTCACTCCAAATGATGTGCTTGGAAGATTGTTGACCTTTGATATGCAAAGAGAAGAAGCAAATGAGAGGAGAAGGCTTGGTGAATTGCAAGCCAAGCTTGATGGCATGAAAATCAAAGATGTAGCACTCAAAGCCAACAAGCCAAGCAAGCCATCCACCTCCAACAAGAACAAAGGCAGCAAGCAACCATCAACAAGCAAGCCAAAAGAAGTCAAGCAAGTGCAAGAATTTGAAGGTACAACATCATCCTCAAGTGAAGATGAAAGTGATGGTGCCGATTACAAAAAGATCAAGGACATTGCTCTCTTTATGAGCAAGTACAAGAAAGGTTTGAGAAAGTAAGGCTACGAAGTGATCAAGAGCAAGTTCCCAAACAAGAAGATGAGAACATGTTTCAATTGTGGGAGCACCGAACACTTTGTTGCAAATTGCCCTCATAAGAAGCATGACAATAACAAGAGGGACAAGAAAGAGAGCAAGTATGAGAATCATCCTCAAGTGAAGATGAAAGTGATGGTGCCGATTACAAGAAGATCAAGGACATTGCTCTCTTTATGAGCAAGTACAAGAAAGGTTTGAGAAAGGAAGGCTACAAAGTGATCAAGAGCAAGTTCCCAAACAAGAAGAAGAGAACATGTTTCAATTGTGGGAGCACCGAACACTTTGTTGCAAATTGCCCTCATAAGAAGCATGACAATAACAAGATGGACAAGAAAGAGAGCAAGTATGAGAATTATCCTCAAGTGAAGATGAAAGTGATGGTGTCGGTTACAAGAAGATCAAGGACATTGCTCTCTTTATGAGCAAGCACAAGAAAGGTTTGAGTGTTGATGATGGTTATCTACCATAATAAAGGGTTAAAATAAATATATAAAGGGCTAATAAATGATCACCAACATAGGTTTAGGGTGTCAACTAACGAAATTCCATAAATTTTGGTGAATCTATATTTTATAGGGGGTTATCAGAATAATTCAGGAATTGATATCTTCCACGAGAAGGAACCCACGTTAATCGGCCTAATCTTCACGTCATGAATACGCAAGAGGCTTCTAGAGGACACCAGAGGACTCCACGAGGAGGGCCACCATGAGGCGCCGCAAGGTGGGGCTGACCAGCCTCAACCCTAGGCCGACCGGCCCTTGGCCGTCGCCCCTCAGCTCCTTCCTTTGCAAGCTACTTCAACCGCCTCCAAGGATGCATCCTAACCCTACGTGAAGGTCGGTTTGATCCAAGGGCCATGGTTCCATGCTTTGGGCTATATAAACGAGGCCCCAGACCCCCCCTCCAAAGGGGAACTCATTCAATCAATCATCAACCAGAAAGCAGAAGACCAACCAGCAACTCTCATCTCCTTAGAGCTCCATCAGATCTAGGCATAGATAGATTAGAAATAGAAGTAGAGTGAAGCAGCCTTGGGCTCTAGATCTAGTCAAGAGGAGCTTGGTAAAACTAGTTCTTCTCTCTTGTATCAACATTGTTCTTCAGATATTCATCTAGTTCATCAGTTCTTCTAGTTCTTGATCTAGTTCATGTTCTAGTTCTTCATATTCTAACTGTTTATGTTCTAGTTCATAATTGTTCTAGTTCATCATTGTCTAGTTCTAGTTCATTTTTCTTGATCATTATTCTTGATACATTAGATATGATCTTGTTCTTAATCTATATTGTATCCTTGATTATTTTGAGATTAGTCTGCTTTAATTATATATTTGGCATAGATAGTTTATCATTATGTTTATACACATGTTTGCAAAGCACTCACCTTATTGAGTCATGGGTGGGTGGTCAACATTGTGTAAGTGTGGTACTTATACACTGTTTACCTGCAAATGCACTCTATACTCTAGGCCATGTGGTAGATCGCGGGTGTGACATTCCTGTTGAGTCCTTTGTAGTCTACTCCCCGAGTGTAGAACTTAGTAGAATGTAGTCTCATTACTTAGTTGTTACTCTGTTTCTCAGCTTCGTAATGGAGATGTTCCTTGTTTATGGATATGAGATAACCTAGCCAATGATTGCCTGATATAATTACACTAATCAATGTAGATTATGACTAATAGTTAACGGATTACTTAGGAGTTATTCTCTTACTTTATATTCTGATCAATGACTTGCCATAGTAGTATTGCTCTAAGGAATATCATCTGAATGGTTTGATTATCATATATTTTATCACTTTTTATTTGATTGATTCCTATTTGAGAGTTAAGGATAGTGATTTCGAATACTCATATCACATGTGTACAGTAGCCTCTAATTAATATGTGCCCCTCTGTTTGTTCTCCTTTGGTGAAATATAAATAATGATACATAGGATAAACTTGGGTGAAATACTACAACGAGTGTATTTATCTGTGTGCTTGCGGATATATACTTTAATATTTTTATATAGTTAAGTGGCATAAGTACAATACAACCACACTCTTGGTGTCATGGTGGGGATGACAACCTAACGCGAGTGATGCTAAGAAGTGTCAACAAGCATTTCTGGTGTTGTTGCCAGGGAGGCAACGGAATGGCACACTAAGTTAGAAAACATTCATAAGAGCATAAACACACTTCCACATCTAGGAACACTCTTACACAGGTGATATTCTAATTACATCACTTGATCCTTTACTCTAATAGGCTCACCCTGTCTTTTATCTATTTTTTGATCTTATGCAGGGTGATGTATGACTGGTTTTGAACTCCTGACAAACTACGTTGAGAACCCCGAAGCTCTAATCAGAAGAACAAGAGCAAAGCTCAAGAAGGCTCCAACTACTTCGTCTGAGATCAACCAATTGAGAAGAAGCTTAACACCAGACATTGAAGCCATGGCCGACCGATCACTCCGTGAATTCTCTGCTCCAACCATTGCTAACATTAGGACTGGACCGATAGTAAATGTGGGAGATAACGGATTTGAGCTCAAGCCTGCTTTGATCAACATGGTGCAAGCAAACTAGTTTTGTGGAAAAGCACATGAAGATGCGAGTGCTCGTCTCCAACACTTTTTGGAGATTTGTAGCACCTTCACCATCAAGGGAGTCGCAAGAGACGCCATATTGCTTCACTTGTTCCCTTTCTCACTCCTAGGAAAAGCAAAGCAATGGTTCTAGGCCAACAAGGACAAGAATACGACATGGTCGATCCGTGCTACTACTTTTCTAACAAAATTCTTTCCAGTGGGGAAGACAAATGCTCTACGTGCAAAAATTTCAACCTTCTAGCAACAACACGATGAATCAATCCCTGAAGCCTAGGAACGCTTTCAAGATTACATATCAGAATGCCCTCACCATGGGATAGAGAATTGGCTACTCATGCAGACATTCTACCATGGGCTCACTTCTAGTACCCATGAGAATGTGGATGCCGCTGCTGGAGGATCATTCTTATCGCTCAACATAACTGAAGCAACCACTCTGATTGAGAAGATGGCCTCTAACCAGGGATGGAATGAGGAACGCACTCAACCTCACAAGAGAGGAGGAGGAATGCATCAACTAAAGGAAGTAGACATGCTGTTTGCCAAGATAGACCTACTCATGAAGAAGTTCGATGAACGCACCACTGAGAATAATGAAGTCATGCACATCCACAATTCTTGCATGACCTGTGAAGAGTGTGGAGGCACTGACCACTCAGGGAGCAACTGCCTTGAGATTCAAGAGGATGTGAACTATATCAACAACAACTTCAACAATCGTCCTCAACAAAATCAAGGATGGAATCAGCAATCAAGGCCTAATTACTCAGGTAACTACTTAGGTAACTACCAAGGTAATAATCTTAATAATAACTTTAATCAACCAGCCTTGAGAGAAATGATTTCTAATCAGAATAAAGTTATTGATACTATATCTAGAAAGATAGCTTCCAATAATAAATTGCTTGAAAATATTAATACTAGAATGGATAGCTTTACTTCTGCCATAAAGAATCAACATAGCTTTAATAAAATGATAGAATCACAAATATCTTAGCTAGCAGCTTCCATACCAGTGACCGAAAGAGGTAAGATTTTGGGGAAGCCAGAGGATTTAGAAACTGCAAATCTTGTAGACATTTATAATGCAGGGCAATACTTCACCGCGCCTCCAAAGCAATGGGGAACATGGGTAGACGACACTCTACCAGTGAAGAAAGGAGACCCAGGGAGACCCGTCATCCCTATTCGCATTGGACCCCATAGCTTTGAAGAAGCTGTCTGTGACCTTGGAGCAAGAGTCAACATCATGTCTAGGGTAATCTATGAGAAAATTCATGGTGATCCTTTATTGTATACAACTATGTGTTTGTAGCTTGCAGATCAGACACTGTGCTACCCCAAGGGAATTCTTGAAGATGTCTGGATCATAGTTGGGCACTCGTATGTGCTGGCAGACTTTGTGATTGTAGAAACAGGTGGACACGAAAAAGCACCCATCATCTTGGGGCGACCGTTCTTGAGTACCACCAAAGCCATCATCTACGCAGATAGCGCCAAGATCTGTTTCACAATCAATGGGAGAAAAGAAAGATTCAATTTCAAGAAGCATACCCTCAACATTCGAGTTCACCCACAGACGTCGTACCTCTACGAGGATACAACCACTGCCCCAACAAAGAAGAAGAAGAACAAGAATAGGAGAAGGAGGAACAAAGCTAAGCATCAAGTAAAGGAAACAGTATGGATGGTCAACACTATTGATTCAGAACTTGACCACCTCCTTCCATCACCATACCTCACTAAGCTAGGAGATCCTAGAGTACCCACCATCGATTGTATGATCGAGGGAAGTACTTTCTACAAGACGTTCTGTGACATCGGCTCTAGCACCAATATAATGTCTAAGGTAACATATAAACATTTATATAATACTAGACCCATGTATCGTACATATGTGTAGCTGCAGATGGCGGACCAATCATTCTGACGTACAGAGAGAGTAGTAAAAGATGTTATGGTCAAAATAAGAGATCACTACATTCCTACTGACTTCATGGTTCTTGACATGGGAGAAGAAGACGATGTCCACCTCATTTTAGGAAGACCCTTCCTCAACACCACTAGCGCGATCATCTACATAAGAATTGGGGAAATCTACTTTCAATTCCCTAGAGAGAAGGTACATTGTTACTTTAATAGTTACACTACTTGTGAGCAGCCTAGAAAGAACAAGAGGAGACACCGCTCTCAATGCCAAAAAAAACAAGCCATCAAAGAGAAAGAAGCTGCCCAAGAAGAAGCTATTCCAAAGGAAGAAGAAGAGAATCCCAAGAAGAGTGAACCATAGGAAGAGACTCCTCAGTCCAAAAAAATATAGAAAAGAAAAGAAACATCAACATCATCATCAAGTTCTCCAACACTTGACGAGCAACCATCCAGCTCCTCAGTTAAGCTGGAAGAAACCTTTGAAGACTGAACCAGACGTAAGGTCCGGGTCGACAGACCTAAATCTCCGAACCTTCGCTGAAAGGTAAATCGGTATTTATCCGCACATTTAAATTAAGCATATCTACTTTGTTTACATTCCCTTAGCATATCATTGCATTGAAAATAAAAATACTTTTTCCATTAATAACATGCATACTATTTAGAATTAAATACATATTTAAATTGCATTTGAAAAGAAAATAAAAATAACTTTTATATTTTGAATCATCTCATTGCATCTGGAAATATATAAACTCTAAGCCCCATATGAGTAATAGTGTGGTGTGTAGCAACCCATAATATATATATATATATATATATATATATATATATATATATATATATATATATATATATATATATATATATATATATATATATATATATATATAAGAAAAACCAGTTGAATAATAAAAGATAATTCAAGACTCCAAAATAATTAGGGAATAGTTTTCCACTAACCCTTAATATGTTCCACGAGTTTTGTTGTCTATTTGAAATTCAACAGGAAAAAAAGAAATTTCCTATGAAGCCCATGATGTCTTCACTCACTCAAGAGCTCTGCCTTGAACAATCATCAAATAAGGAGTGATGAGCATCTACGCAATCGAGGACTCAAGATGAACGACTACGTTAAAATCCAGCTTGGGGGAGAGCATCCCCGTATATCTCAATAAGTATTCCTTTTTGAGTGATTTATCTTTTATTCTGAAAAGTATAAAAAGATGCATAGCTTAAAAAACCAAATAAAAAGAGTGTTGTGTGATAATATTAGCTAGATAATATATTAGTTAAAAGAAAAGATACAAGAGAGTATTAGAACTTAATTACCATAGAACTCAATTTTAAACATAATGGAAATGATGAATAGTTGCTCTGTCATAATTCCTTTCAAGTGCCTAGTTTTCAAACATGAATTCTCCCAAGTTTTGGGTAGAATTGTCTTGATCTAAAGATAAACTCTAAGCTTGAAACTTGTGGGCTGCAAATGCTGGATCTAAATCTAGGTAGTTGAGGAGTATGATATGAGAAAGTCTGAGATGCTATTTATCTTGCTCCTACTGATGCTAGAGTTCTCGAGAATTTTATCTTTTGAAAATCTTAAAATACCATGATGAGTGCTTGTATGACAAAGCTTAAAATTCCTACCACAGCCATACATAGGATAGAAAACTCCATTCATACTTTTACTACTTGTACTTGCATTAAGCATTATCGAGCTCTGTTGACCCTTAGAGGCTTGTCATACTTTTAAAATCAAGATCACGTACACTCCACTCAAATATGTTGCTTCTACACTTGAAGTACGCAACAACATGCCTTTTCATTTAGATCCACCAAATATATTTTTCTCCTACACTAGGAGAGAACACCACTCACATGTCTTATAGGATTTTTGTCACTTATCCATACATTTCATAAGCCCCAGTTATTATTGCTCTAGGTTATTATTATCTCTCAATCTTTCATTATAGACAAGAATGTTCTGGGCTTATATATTTATAAAAAAAGAAGAAAGAGAAATATATAGAGAGTAAAACATGGACAAGTGTCCTACCAAAACAATGGGTACTTAGATGCCCACCTATCTAAAAAACTATAGCCCAAAATATGTCTTAGTCTAAGTTCTTCAATTATTCAAAGAGAGATCAAAATCCCTTTCAAAGGAGCAAAAGTAGAATTAGATCCACTATCACCTTCATCATAAATAAACCACTCCTTCATCCATACACATGCACTTCTTGATTTGATCGTATGCCTCGTTTCTCTGGATCCACTGTTTGACTTTACAAAATATGCTTTGCAAGTATGAACACGCTGTCTCCATACCTATAAGCTCCAGATAAAGCATTAGATGTAGGATGAGAGAAGGCAAATCTCACTTTGCCTTAGAGAGGATCTAGAAATACCACATATATTGAGAGATTTGAGAGAGTCATACAAAAAGATACTCTGAGTTTTATTTTAAAAATCTTGCAAAATTCTGGAATAATAGTTGAATGAAGAGCTTGAGACATAGTGCTTGATTTGATTGTTCTACTTTTCGACTGCTCAAGACCCAAGTGAAGGCTAATAAGCTCCATACTTAAAGGTAATATGGGTAAGTCTGATGGTTAGAGTGGTTAGACCTAATCCGGAGGAAAATTCTTGTTTGAACGCTTGTGTACTTTTGAGGCGTGAAAGCATTGTAGCAACTCCTGATCCATTATGAATATTTGCAAAGGGACTAGCAAAAGGTAAGTTTGGGGGAGTTGTTGACGATGGTTATCTACCATAATAAAGGGTTAAAATAAATATATCAAGGGCTAATAAATGATCACCAACATAGGTTTGGGGTGTTAACTAACGAAATTCCACGAGTTTTGGTGAATCTATATTTTGCAGAGGGTTATCAGAATAATTTAGGAATTGATATCTTCCATGAAAAGGAACCCACGTCAATCGGCCTAATCTTCACGTCACGAATACGCAAGAGGCTTCTAGAGGACACTAGAGGACTCCACGAGGAGGGTCACCACGAGACACCACCAGGTGGAGCCGACCGGCCTCAACCCTAGGCTGACCGGCCCCTGGTCATCACCCCTCGGCTCCTTCCTTTGCAAGCTACTTCAACCACCTCCAAGGATGCATCCTAACCCTACGTGAAGGTCGGTTTGATCTAAGGGCCATGATTCCATGCTCTGGGCTATATAAACGAGGCCTTAGACCCCCCTCCAAAGGGGAACTTATTCAATCAATCATTAACCAGAAAGCAGAAGACCAACTAGCAACTCTCATCTCCTTATAGCTCCATCAGATCTAGGCATAGCTAGATTAGAATTAGAAGTAGAGGAGTCAGCAGCCTTGGGCTCCAGATCTAGTCAAGAGGAGCATGGTAAAACTAGTTCTTCTCTCTTGTATCAACATTGTTCTTCAGATATTCATCTAGTTCATCAGTTCTTCTAGTTCTTGATCTAGTTCATGTTCTAGTTCTTCATGTTCTAATTGTTTATGTTCTAGTTTGTAATTGTTCTAGTTCATCATTGTCTAGTTCTAGTTCATTTTTCTTGATCATTATTCTTGATACATTAGATATGATCTTGTTCTTAATCTATATTATATCCTTGATTATTATGAGATTAGTCTGCTTTGATTATATATTTGGCATAGATAGTTTATCATTATGTTTATACACATGTTTACAAAGCACTCGCCTTATTGAGTCATGGGTGGGTGGTCAACATTGTGTAAGTGTGGTACTTATCACTGTTTACCTGCAAATGCACTCTATACTCTGGGCCATGTGGTAGATCACGGGTGTGACATTCCTGTTGAGTCCTTTGTAATCCACTCCCTGAGTGTAAAACTTAGTAGAACATGATCTCATTACTTAGTTGTTACTCTATTTCTCAGCTTCATAATGGAGATGTTCCTTGTTTATGGATATGAGATAACCTAGCCAATGATTGCCTAATATAATTGCACTAATCAATGTAGATTATGACTAATAGTTAACGGATTACTTAGGAGTTGTTCTCTTACTTTATATTCTGATCAATGACTTCCCATAGTAGTACTGCTCTAAGGAATATTATCTGAATGGTCTGATTATCATATATTTTATCTCTTTTTATTTGATTGATTCCTGTTTGAGAGTAAAGGATAGTGATTTCGAATACTCATATCACATGTGTAGAGTAGCCTTTAATTAATATGTGCCCCTCTGTTTGTTCTCCTTTGGTTAAATATAAATAACGATACCTAGGATAAACTTAGGTGAAATGCTACAATGGGTGTATTTATCTGTGCGCTCGCGGATATATACTTTAATATTTTTATATAGTTAAGTGGCATGAGTACAATACAACCACACTCTTGGTGTCATGTTAGGGATGACAACCTAATGCGAGTGATGCTAAGATTGAGAAAGGAAGGCTACAAAGTGATCAAGAGCAAGTTCCCAAACAAGAAGAAGAGAACATGTTTCAATTGTGGGAGCACCGAACACTTGTTGCAAATTGCCCTCATAAGAAGCATGACAATAACAAGAGGGACAAGAAAGAGAGCAAGTATGAGAACAAGAAAGAGAGAAGGCATGATCACAAGAAAGGCAAAAGGCAAAAGGCAAATGGGAGAGGCTCACATTGGATATGAGTGGGATTCGACTAAAGAAAGCTCAAGTGATGATGATGACAAGATTGCAACCGTAGCCATTCATGCATCATCTTCACCACCGAGGCTCTTCAACAACATGTCCGATGTTGATGACTACTACTCCCCCCACATTTGTCTCATGGCAAAGAGTGGGAAGGTAAAATCCAAATCCAAGTCTCCTCCACCTCCTAGTGACATCTCTAGTAGTGATCTTAGTGATAGCTCTAGTGATGATGAATCTAGTGATGAAGAGATATATAACATAACTAAAAAGTTGGACCCTCAAACCAAACTCTTTATCAATAAACTAATGGGGGAATTAGAGAGTGTTCAAGCCGAGATAGCAACAAGAGATGATGATCTCATTGCACAAGAAAAGCTTTATATTGCTAGCAAGGAAGCTTTTGCATTAGAGAGAAGTGAGTTGGTCTCATTGCGCAAGGCCTTGGCCAAAGAACAAGAAGACCAGGCTCTCACAAAGAAGGCACATATTGCACTCAATGACAAGTATTGTGTCTTAGATGAAAAGCACAAGCAACAAGAGTTGCAATATAACAATCCTCGGGAGAGCACCTCACAACTCTCAAGTGCAAAGAATTCCTCTAATCCCTCCACTAGTGAATGTTGTGGAAAATGCTATAATCTTGATATGAATGTTCACTCCACTAACCTTGCAAACATGGAGGCTATGAGGAAGGAGATTGTTAGGCTCAATGGCATCTTAGGTACAAGGTGCATGGAGGATGTGAAAATAGCAAGTGGCAAAGAGGATCCACCAAAGAGGCCACTATATAACGGTGGAAAACATCCTCACATCAAGGAGAGACTTGGGCACACTAAAGGTGGTAAAACCAATGGTAGAAAAGTGATCAATGGTTATGAATGTGTCCAGTTCATGAGCAATGGCAGGGTAGGTACAGATAGACCTACATAGATGGTGACACACAAGCAGCCCCGAGCAGCACAACCAGCCTAGGGCGACGGTGCCACTGTGAAGGGCAGTAGTGCCACCCCCCATAGAAAAGGGAAGGTCACCTCCACTACCACTACTCATGACAAGCCCATGAAGAAGGTGTACCAGTAGAAGGTTGAGCTCTAGAAGCCAAAGAAATCCATTTGGGGCAAACCAAACAAGTATTCTTATCAACCAAAGCCCCATTCACCATGACAAAGTTTGAGTTCTTGCTTTGTGTTCAAGAACAACAGCAAGGGAGAGGTGTTTGCCAAATATGTTGGCAGCGACAAAAATGTTTATCTTAAGACCTCTATTTGGGTTCCTAAGATACTTGTGACTAACATGTAAGGCCCCAAAAACATTTGGGGACCTAAATCAAGGAACTAATTCTTTTGCAGGCATACTCCTCTGGTGGGTCAAGTTGGGTGCTTGACAGTGGATGTACAAATCATATGACCGGAGCGAAGAGTATGTTCCAATCATACACCCCAAATCTAGACATCAACGAAAGTATCTTCTTTGGTGATAATTCAAAAGGGGATGTGATTGGTATTGGTAAAATTGCTATAACCCTTGATCATTCAATTTCAAATGTATTACATGTTGATTCATTGAGATACAATTTGTTATCCATTTCACAATTGTGTGAGATGGGTTATAATTGTCTCTTTACAGAGAAGGGTGTGGATGTCTATAGAAGGGAGGATTCCTCTATTGCATTTACCGATCTCTTAAAGAATAAGCTTTACCTAGTTGATTTCAACAAAGGAAAGGCTAATCTTGAGACTTGTTTAGTGGCAAAATCTAGCATGGGTTGGCTATGGTACTGCTGGCTAGCACATGTTGGGATAAAGAACTTGGCCAAACTTCTAAAAGACAACCACATCCTTGGACTAACGGATGTTCACTTTGAGAAAGATAGGATATGTGGTGCATGTCAAGCCAGAAAACAAGTTGGCATCCTCACCCACCAAAGAGCATCATGACCACCACTCAACCTTTGGAGCTCATTCACATGGATCTCTTTGGATCGGTCACCTACCTAAGCATCGAGGGTAACAAATATGGTCTTGTTATTGTTGATGATGATTCCCGTTTCACTTGGGTATTTTTCTTGTTTGATAAGTGTCAAGTTAAGGACAAAGTGAAGACATTTGTTAGAAGGGCTCAAAAGAAATTTGATCTCCCCATCAAGAAGATAAGGAGTGACAATGGGAGTAAATTCAAGAACACTCAAGTTGAGGAGTTTCTTGATGAAGAGGGCATCAAGCATGAGTTTTCAACTCCATACACCCCTCAACAAAATGGTGTAGTAGAGAGGAAGAATAGGACCCTCATTGATATAGAAAGGACAATGCTTGATGAGTACAAGACACTGGATATCTTTTGGTGTGAAGCTATCAACACCGCTTGTTATGCCATCAACCGTCTCTACCTACACAAGAAATTGAAGAAGACTTCATATGAGCTTCTAACCGGTAACAAACCAAAGGTGTCTTACTTTAGAGTGTTTGGGTGCAAGTGTTTCATACTTAACAAGAGACCCAAAACCTCTAAGTTTGCACCTAAAGTTGATGAAGGTTTTCTTCTTGGTTATGGATCAAATGAGCATGCCTATCGTGTTTCAATAAAACCTCCGGTAGAGTTGAAATAGCGATAGACATGACATTTGATGAATCTAATAGCTCTTAAGTGGAGCAAATTGATGCAAGTGTTGTAGGAAAAGAGGATCCACCTCAAGAGGCAATCAAGCAAATGGCTACTAGTGATGTTAGGCAAATTGAAGATCAAGCCACAGAAGAGGACTCCCAGACTGTTGCTGCACCATTTTCCGCTGACATACTTGATGTAGATGTGTAGCACATGCCTGCTAGATAGAAGCAAGGTAGCAGTGCCGCACATCAGGGTGGCAGTGCCACCCCTCCCACCTCAGCAACAGTCCAATCTACCACTGCAAGGGTTGAACCTAGAGCCTATCTTTGAACAAGATGAAGATGGAGGTTCAGAAGATGATGTTCAAGCTATTGATCAACCAAAACTCAAGCAAATCATTCAAAGAGACCATCTCGCTGACAACATATTAGGAAGTCTTCGGAAGGGAGTATTGACACTCTCTCATTTAGCAAATTTTTGTCAATACTTCTCTTTTGTTTCCTCTATTGAACTAGCAAAGGTGGAGAAGGCTCTTGAAGATGAAGATTGAGTGATGGCTATGCAAGAAGAGTTAAACAACTTTGAAAGAAACCAAGTGTGGACCTTGGTGGAGAGGCCAAATACCAATGTCATTGGTACCAAGTGGGTCTTTCAAAACAAGCAAGATGAAAATGGCATGGTGACAAGGAACAAGGCAAGATTGGTTGCTCAAGGTTTCACTCAAGTAGAGGGCTTGGACTTTGATGAGACATATGCATCGGTGGCAAGACTTGAAGCAATCCAAATGCTTCTAGCCTTTGCTGCCCATCATGACTTCAAGTTGTACCAAATGGATGTCAAGAGTGCATTCCTCAATGGCCCTATCCAAGAGCTTGTTTATATGGAGCAACCACCGGGTTTTGAAGATCCCAAGTTCCCAAACCACGTCTACAAACTCCAAAAGGTGCTCTATGGGCTTAAGCAAGCACCAATAGCATGGTATGAATGCCTTAAGGACTTCTTGCTCAAACAAGACTTTGAAATAGGCAAAGCCGACCCTACTCTCTTTACTCATAAAGTTAAAAATGATATATTTGTGTGCCAAATATATGTCGATGACATAATATTTGGTAGTACTAACCATGTGTATTGTGAGGAGTTTAGTAGGGTGATGACAAAAAGATTTGAGATGTCCATGATGGGTGAATTGAAGTTCTTCCATGGATTTCAAATCAAGCAATTGAAGGAAGGAACTTTCATTAGTCAAACCAAGTATACACTTGACATTCTTAAGAAGTTGGACATGGCGAATGCCAAGCCCATCAACACTCCCATGCTATCAAATGGACATCTTGATCTTAATGAGAAAGGAAAAGCCATCAATCCAAAGGTATATCGTTCCATGATCGGCTCTCTACTTTATTTGTGTGCATCTAGGCCCGATATTATTCTTAGTGTGTGCATGTGTGCTAGATTTCAAGCTAATCTAAAAGAATGTCACTTAGTGGCTGTTAAGAGAATCTTATGATATTTAGTACACACTCCTAACCTTGGCTTGTGGTATCCTAAGGGCTCCAAGTTCAATCTACTTGGCTATTCAGACTCCGATTATGCTGGTAGTAAAGTAGATAGAAAAAGCACTTTGGGGACGTGTCAATTCCTTAGACAATCCTTAGTGTCTTGGAGTTCTAAGAAGCAAAATTGTGTAGCCCTTTCCACCACCGAGGCCGAGTATATTGTAGCCGGTGCTTGTTGTGCTCAATTACTTTGGATGAGGCAAACCCTTCGTGATTTTGGATGTCACTTCACCAAAATCCCATTATTGTGTGACAATAAAAGTGCCATAAAGCTTGCAAACAATCCTATAAGCCACTCAAGAACTAAGCACATTGACGTCTGACATCACTTCTTGAGAGACCATGAAGCCAAAGGAGATATCGAAATTTGCCATGTGAGCACCGAAAAGCAACTAGCCGATATCTTCACTATGCCTCTCGATAAGTCAAGGTTTTGTGCTTTGTGTAGTGAGCTAAATATACTTAATTCTTGTAACATGGTTTGAAATGTAACACACAAATGTTTGATCTACTAGTATGATCTAAGAAAAATTTGTGAAAACTCCAATTATGTGTTTCAAAATGTTTTATAAAAGCTTGTTTTGGTCATGGAATCATTGCTCTAGATATTGTATGATGTGTTTGGAGTAAGATTGATTGGCTAGATCGAATCAATTTTGAATTTTAATGGTTAGGTGAAGTAGGGCACCACGGCACTACCGTGGTTTATGGACGGCACTGCCATCCATAGCAGTCACAACTACTATTGGGTTCTATTTTACTATACCTTTGAAAGTCCAAATCGATTTGATCAAGTTATTTAAATTAATTTCATTCAAGTCATGCCTTAATCTTTCAAATCCATGGTCAACATCAAATTTATCTTTAGATTATGATTCTGAGATTGTCATGAGGTCTAGAGGTAGTTGGAATAGAGAGTTAGCAAGAATGAAAAGGTTGGAATTGATCTGGTGAACCAACTGAGGGCGGCAGTGCCAGCCTCAAGGGTGGTAGTGCCACCTTGCCTCCTTCTAGCAAGACTTCATCAAATCAACTTCAAAATTTTCTTTCTTGCTAAAACTAAATTCCAGCAGCTTCTATACTTCATAATACAGTTTCTCATCATGTCTTAACCCTTTTTGCATAGATGGAATGTGGTGGTGTTAGTGGCATAAGCACAAGCAGTTGAGCAAGCACCCCTCTAGGAGAGGAAGGGGGAGGGGCAGTGGACCAGCAGCACCATCCACCGCTGATGCAGCAGCTCATCAGCAGTACACTACAGATGAAGAAGCTAAGGAGTTGAGGGGTCACACCATTCCTACAGGTGGCCCTGGCACACCTCTACTCATCACAGATTTGATGACAGTTATATGTAGGATTGTGTTGATATCTTTGAATTAAGAGCTCCTCATGACAGTGTGCAACATCCTATTGTTGACTATTCAAGAAGTTGGAAGGGCACTGAGGAAGCTAGGGAGATGGATCCCTATGAGATGGCAAAGTTGCTAGCTATTGATTACAGGTTTTGGAATGTGTTTCATTCTAACTTTTATACCACAGCTATCCTCCCTGCAAGGAAAGGTAAGATATGCAAGATGCAGTACATTGATTTCAATGAGTTGCAAGACAAGGAGTCTGAGTTCAACACTGCCATTAGTAGTCTGTTTAGGAATTTTATTTGGTATTTTCTTTATTTATTTCACAGATTTGAACATTGTTTTGTAAATTTCATATCTCAAGCAATATAGATCCAAATGAGGTGACCCTAAGTTTGTTAGGATCTGTGTGAAGTGTAGTATTTATGAAAAATATAAAATGGATATGTGTTATTCCAATTCTGGAAGATTTAAATAGGTCTTTGAAATGTGTTTTAAAATAGATGCAAACTTGTTAAATGGATAACTTGAGTTGTAGTGCTCCAAAAATTATGAAATTTTCTAGGTGTGCTATTTCATGTCTGTACTAGCTCTCGTAAAAATTTGGGTACAATTGCTTCAAGTTATGATGTTGTCATTTTATATTAGGAGATATTTTAATGAATTTTCATAATTTGTCTATATGTGCAATGCTCATGAAATTTTATGGAGAGTGTCCTGGTACCCTAAGGTTGCTAAAAAATTGTTTCTGTTGTTTGACACTTTTCTTTATGATTTGTTAATTATGCAAAAATCAGCCTTTCTGGCTTGTGAATTTTGTGTTGGGAGTTTCTGTGAATAACTATGGCTCACATTTTTATAGTAGCCTCCTGATGGGGTATAGAGTCCCCTGTAATTTTTGTAGAAATTTCTGAGTAGTTTGCATATAAGTTTAATTTTCCACTTAATTAATTAATTAAATTAAGAAAGGGATTAAAATAAATGACTTGAGTGAACATACCTTACTTATGGTGGTTTCATGTCATATATGACCTAGTAGTGTCATTAGTTTGGTCATAAGGGTAGTTTGACACATGAGTAAATATTTAATTTTCACATTTCTAGGTTTTCTGGACAGCTGGTAGCATTTTTGGGTTTGGACCTTGATAAAGGTGGTTGCTAGGAAACTTGTGAATACCAAAGTGGTAGTAAACTTGTTAAACTAGCTTGTGTCAAAATTTGGTGGCATTTGGCCCAGTAGTTTAGGAGTTGTGGCTGTCTAGAAATGGCTGCTCTCTGTTTGGAGAGGACAGAGTTCTGGAACTTTAGGATTTCAACTAAGTAAACTTGAGAATCAAGTCTTGAGGTCTGAAAATGAATTGTAGAGCATGTTATAAGATTTCCATATTGTCTTGTATCATATCATTTGGATTTTTGGATCTCTAGTTATGGTTAAAATACTTATCTGTTGTCCAGATTTCTGTTGCGCTGTAATATGCTTAGGTTTGTGATAAGCTTAAGTAATGTTGTTCTTGTTGATTGTTAGGTGTTAGGCCCTTAACTGAGGAAGAACAATTGTACATTAGGTTGTGTAGATTAGGTAAGTACTTCTCTACCGGAGAAGAAATATGCACCTGTGTAAAGTGATTTGAATATAGCACTAGTGTTGCTGTAGTTACATTTCATTCCAAGCATGTTGCATTCCTTCTTATGCATTCATGAGATTTATTGTGCATTCATGCAATAGGTGTACCGGAGGGAGTGACACTCCTAGAGTTTGAGGGAGCAATTCCGGAGGAGGATCAGGAGCAGCTAAGGGAGCCCGAGGAACCAGCCGACGAAGGAGTTCCCGAAGATGAGCTACCAGAGTGCCCGGACCATCGCCCTTCCTCTTTCCTGAAAGGCAAACCCCGGTGCATGTTAACCCATCTTTTGTATACATATATATCTTCAGTACTTTTACTTGTTTAATGCATTAAGTTATAGGAGTTGGGTGAAAACACTTGTTGCATTATATCTATCCTTGTCTAGATATAGAACTTGAATCCCAATTTAAATTTAGGCACGTGTTAATGCTTAGCCCTGCTTAGTGCGGTAGAAGTCGGGTGATTTCCGGTCATCCGCGAGATTTAGGTGAAGTGGGTCACGAGTGGCTATGTTGGCTATCGTGGACGGAACCATGCTTAAAGATGAATTTGAGACTAGGCTGGAGTTTGATAGTGCAGCCGCAGGACACTTCACGTCTTGGATGCGAAGCTATGCCCGTCTGAGTCGTTTAAGGACCGATTCGTTGTACGTCCTTGAGTCATGTTGAACGCAGTCTAACACTTAGTTGGCCGGATAAGTCGTTTTGACTGCGAAGCCGAGTAATACAGTTCAGGCCAGGAATCGAATGGTAGGTCACATCTTGGAGGAAGTAAGGATGTGCTTGGGGACATTGGCGTGAGACCAAGGGGGTTAGAGTCCCTATCACCTGGCAGAGTGTTGCCCTTGGGGATGCAGCATCATTCAAACCCACGACTCCTAAATTGTACCAAAGGTGGCTTGTGCGACCCTGCCAAGGGCCTGTGCAGTGAGTGTTAGAAATTCCCCTCCAGCTGGATAGGAACTCGATTTGAATCGCCGTCGCTCCTGGTTAGTGAGCACTTGACTTGAGTAGCGGCAACATAAATCTCATTAATTGAACAAATGGTTAATTGGATGATGAAGTACATGTTGCCTCAAATTATACTTGCTATGGTTATTATGGTTTGCTTAATCATCACATGATTATTTAGTATAAGTGCTAAGATAACTGACAGGTTAATGCTAAAAACAACTGCTAGTACAGGTTAAAAGAGTTACCTATATTTATGCTTTTTCACAAAACATGATGTCAGCAAGCTCCACTTTAGGAAAGCCTTGCATGATCCTTGATGTCTTTTATTTTTCTGTTTTGATGGGTAAGTCTAGCTGAGTACATTCCTGTACTCAAGGTTTATTCCCTCCTATTGTAGATGACATGCTTTATTAGGGCTTCTGCAAGAACTGCCTCTACCCTACGGGTGATGAGGACTAGATCACTCAGGTGTGATCATCTGTTAGTTTACTTCCCTTAAAGCTTTTGTGGGATGATGATCTGTAAGACTGGCAATCGTATTCAAACTAAGTGTGTGTGTGTTTATGCTTTCACTACTTTATAAACTTGGTTTGTAATAATTGCGACTCTGTGGTGTTGTAAGTTTATTTCTAAACTGTTTGTGAAATGTAATGTGTGATGTGTTATGTTGAATGATGTGATCTTGGTTGTAAGCGAGTTGGATTGAAATCCTTCATGATTTAGATTGACTACAGGGATTATATGGGCTCAAGTTTGAAAATTTGAGTGTTTCGGGCGCTTGTTTTTGTACTTGTGCTCTTATAATTTGGTCGGTTCTGTTACAGCTGGAACCGGAGCAGAATTCAACATTTAACACATCGTACGGGTATTCAAAAACAAAAGTTTTTGGTTTGTGAAAAGTGTTAAAAATCTAAAATTTATGTCTATAGTATGCTAGTGATCACATCCCTTAGCCCAAATTAGGACTCTTAGGTGGCTTAGTAAAATACTAACTTGGGGATCTTGTTGTTTCTATTTTGTCGTCCATATGGCATGATATTGTATGGATACCATCCGCTTGGGTGGTAATGTATGGATCAAACACCTCAACGCCCTGGTAAGTGTGAGTTGTGAGAGCATGACCGTCCAACCGTCGGTCTAGGGGAGAGTAGTTATGGTCACTTGCATACTTACATGTTCAATCATGTATTTATGAAAGTACTTAATTGTGGGTATATCTGTCAGGTAGTTGTGATACTGAAGTATATACATCAGGGATGTGTATATGGAAAGTATTTAGTTTACTGCTTACTTGCATGCTTATATTGGGAAACTGTTGGGCTGAAATGAGATTTTCTGCAGGTACACTAACAGTGCAAACGAGTAGGCCGATAGTTTCGCCTATATGAGAGAGCGTATATATGCCACCGCCTAGCGTTAGAAGTTTATGATTCTACTAGGGTGAGAGGGCGTACGGAACATGCATGCATCATGTTTGATTCATGTCATACATTTCATATTACTTCCTCCTTAAAATTTCAATTGTCCTGACTAAATTAAATTTCATATCCCCTAAATTATCCTCACTTTAAGTTATACCTTGTTGCTACCGATGGCTCGCACCAAGAGTACCGCTCGCAAGTCCACTGGAGGCAGGGTTCCTCGACACTAGCTTGCTCCATGTGAGCCCCGCCCTAAGCCCACCGAGGTAGAAAGGTTGAGGGCCGAGTTGGCTGAGGTGACTGCTGCTAGAGATGCAGCTCAGCAATAGCTGGAGCAAGTGATACAAGAAAGAGATTAGGAAACAGTTTTGGTTCAGAGGTTGACAGTTGCTCATCGCAACTGTGAGCGCATGTTGGTCCACGTGTTGAACTAGCGGAATGAAGCCTGGCATGAAGAGAACATCCTGAGAGCTCACCAGGTGGAGCTTGAGCAATAGTTAGCAGTTGCAGAAGAATACAATGACAATCTTCATGAAGAAGTTCATTTGCTACACAATCAGCTCCACCCTCTTCTTCCTGATGACAATGATGATAATGCTAATGATGAAGGGATGTGCTCTAGAGTCTTCATGGCTGAAGGTGATGATGACATGGAGATCAATGGGCCAGAAGATGTTCCACTAGAAGAAGAAGAAGAAGAAGAAGAAGAAGAAGAAGAAGAAGAAGAAGAAGAAGAAGAAGAAGATGAGGAGCTAGAGCCTGCTAGTGACGAAGATGGCGGGGAGATCTTCGACACTGACTCAGAGGATGATGCTTAGATTAGTTCATCACATAGCTACTATGCTAGAGTATATTTTGTGCCCACCATGTGTGGGAGTGGGGCTTTGTAATAATTTGACTTTTGGGATGTAACATCGAACCCTATGTTATCCAGGATGTTTGTTTAAACATGCTAAATTTCGATCACAAGGGATGTCTCATTGTGTTGTGTTCGGTGATGGTGTCACGATTAGTATCCTCCGGTGCTGTGATGAAACTGAGGGCCTCCTATGGTGCATGACATAAGGTTGTGCTGCTTGGCACGCGCTGGTATCGAGGTGGCTAGTCATGATCCATCATGGAACTCTACCAATGGGTTGTCTCCTCATGATCATTTCCTTGGGTATCCTTTCCTATTTTGGTTAGAAGTTTAGCTTGAATCAGAACACCCCAGTTATGTAAGGTTGAAACCCCATTGGTATGGATGTAATCTGTCAGACACATTTGTGCCCCATGGATGTGAGCCTTTAATAAATTCCACCTTTTCATCGGAAGATATTATTGTTTGTTAAGTACATCGCATGAATGCGTCAATTGGTGCGCTTGATGAAGTCGTGTGGTTGTGATGAATTATTGTGCCTCGGTTGTTATGTGAATTCATTTTTCCCAATGAAGTTAGTTCGGCATATTTACACAATTCATCTACAAATTTCCCACATCATCAGTGCTCATTGGCTATGCATTTTTGCAGATGGCGTACAACCTCCGTCGTGGTCATGGCGTTGAGGATGAGGAACCACCACCACCACCTCCGTCACCACCCACCCTGGCAGAATTGATGCAGACGATGGTTGAAGGTCAGCGCCTGTTAGCAAACGCTATGCGCTAGTTAGTCAACCGGGATGCTCGGCTTGGTCGTCCGGGACCAGAACCAAATCAGCATAGTGATTTCAAGGACTTTCTTGACATCAAGCCCCCACTCTTTAAGGAGGCGAAGGAACCTCTGCAAGCTAATGAGTGGCTAGATACCATTGAGCAGAAGTTCTGTCTGCTTCATCTGACTGATGAGCTGAAGACCGAGTATGCTTCACATCAACTGCATGGTCCAGCGGGTATTTGGTGGAGTCATTACCGCTCTACACTACCCCCTAATGCCCAACTTCCATGGGAACAGTTGAAGGCAGCTTTCCGAAGGAATTATATTCTTCCTGATTTAATGGCAATGAAGCACACTGAGTTTATGAAGTTAACCCAAGGCAATAAAAGTTTGACTGAATACCTACAAACCTTCAATAATCTCGTAAGATATGCAACTGAGTTTGTTGATACAGATGCAAAGAAGATTGCTAGTTTCAAGCGTGGCCTTAGTCCAAAGTTGATGAAGACTATGGGTACTAGCAAGTGTGCCACTTTCAATGACTTTATCAGTGATGTCCTGACCCAAGAGAACAACAATTCTATCTATGCCGCTTCTAAGTGCCGTAAGAGGGCCTTTAAGGCGGGTGCTTCACAGTCCTGAGCTCTAGTTGCACTGAGGGCTCCTTCTCATCCTCTTGCAATGGGTGCTAAGTTTCGTCCCCTGCAGAAGAAGGCCCTAGCCAAGACTGGGTTTCGCAAAGTGTATACAGTTTCTCTTCCTAAGGGTAGTTCTAGCCAAGGCAGCTCCAGTGTTCCTCCAAGCAACATGCCCTACTGGAACTACAACAAACCAGGTCATTGGTCCAGGAATTGTCCTTATCCTAAGAAGAATGCAAATCAAGGTGGCTGTTAGGGGCATGTTCATTACAATAGTATTGAAGAAATTCCATCTGGCATGGTAGTCACTGCCGTTAAGTTCCTAGTTGACCAACATTCTACAGTGGTGCTGTTTGATTCAGGTGCTTCGCATTCCTTTATTAGTCCTATGTTTGCATCGAAGTTTGTACACAAATTACATACTATAGAAGATGGGGGTTATTGCATTAGAGCTGCAAGTGGTAATATTCCCACAAATCAAGTAGTTAGTGATGGAGAATTTGAAATAGAAGGGCGAAAGTACTTGCTTACCTTAGTGGTTTTGCCTAGACTAGGCATAGATGTCATTTTGGGCATGAATTGGATGAGTCAGAATGGGGTACTCATTGATACATCAACCCAGGTAGTTATGCTCAGAGATCCTACTGATCAGAAAGATTTTCTAGTGCAACTTCCCCAAAAAATTGATCTTTCTGGTGAAGTTCATGCGGTGCAAGCAAAGTCAATAGCTGATATCCCCGTAGTATGCGAGTTTCCAGACGTCTTTCCCGATGATTTGCCAGGATTGCCACCGGATCAGGATGTGGAGTTTGTTGACGATGGTTATCTACCATAATAAAGGGTTAACATAAATATATAAAGGGCTAATAAATGATCACCAACATAGGTTTAGGGTGTCAACTAACGAAATTCCATGAGTTTTGGTGAATCTATATTTTGTAGGGGGTTATCAGAATAATTTAGGAATTGATATCTTCCATGAGAAGGAGCCCACGTCAATCGGCCTAATCTCCATGTCATGAATACACAAGAGGCTTCTAGAGGACACCAGAGGACTCCACGAGGAGGCCCACCATGAGGTGCCGCCAGGTGGGGCCAACCGGCCTCAACCCTAGGCTGACTGGCCCCTGGCCGCCGCCCCTCGGCTCCTTCCTTTGTAAGCTACTTCAACCGCCTCCAAGGATGCATCCTAACCCCACATGAAGGTCGGTTTGATCCAAGGGCCACGGCTCCATGCTCTAGGCTATATAAACGAGGCCTCAGACCCCCCTCTAAGGGAAATTCATTCAATCCATCATCATAATCACCTTTAAGAGAAAAGTTAGGGTTTGGGGAAGAGAGGTGTCCCTTGAATGGATGTCCTCTCAACTCCCAAGTTAGAATAGATCTAGTCTTCTAGATAGTAGAGAGATGGAGAGCGAGGGAGGAGTTCAGAGGAGGTGATGGCCTATCGGTGCCTCTTCAACAACTTGTACTTCGGCAGGATCGAGCTCTACGTGGGCTTGCTCCTGAGATAGCTCAGGCTCTAGCAATCAACTTCTAATTCAAGTAAGATTCATGTTTATATTATTATTCTAGTTTGTGAGTCTCTTTTGAGCGCTTTAATCTAGTCGACTAGGTTAGAGTATAATTCATAGTGTAAGCGTGGCGCTTAAACTAGGGTTACTCGTAGATGCACCCTATATTCTGGATCGGTGGTAGATCACGAAGGTGACAGCTTCGTTGAGTCCTCTATAGTCCACCTCCTGTCTATAGGCCTAGCAGGATATATAATTACGTGGTAGATTTGTACTCTGTTTGCGGTCTTGCATAGTAATTCCCTAGTTGAATAGTAGAAGATGTGGACTGCCCAAGTTAGAAGTAGAAACCCTGATCGAGTTATCCTCTCTATACTCCTACTATCGACCCCATACTAGATTGATCCTCTCTTACGTTTTAGTCTTGTTTTCACTTTAGTTGTTCCCACCTTATTTCCAACTCATTCACCTTTTCTAGTTAAGTTAGAACACGTAGTTTACTTACACGTTTCCCTATGGATACGATATTTAAAACCCTCCGGGTGAAAGCTACAATGGTATCCGTGCGCTTACGGATCTTTTCTGTTCGCGTTAACAAATACCAACAAGCTTTCTAGCGCCGTAGCCGGGGAAACGGTTGTTGAATTGACTACAAACCTAGCCTAACCTTTTTCAAAACCAAAAAAAAAAAAATAAATATACATAAAAGAAAAAAATCTCTTTTCTTATCTTTACCCTTTTGTTTTATATTTTCTAAAAAGAAAAAAAATCTTTTCTCATACCTTCTTTCTTTTTATCCTTCACCACATCCCTTCTATTCTTTTTCCTTTCATCTTTTGTTAGCATGGATAATAACACTCCTATCTATTAATATGCTAACCCTATGGGCACACACCTTAGACCACCAGAACATTCCGAGCGTATCACAGCATCTGGTTTTGAGATAAGCCCGAATTTCATAGAATTTGTTCAGAAAAAACCCTTCATGGGGGAAATTAAGGAAAACCCATATTCGCACCTATGAGAGTTTAAGCGGATCTGTGACCTCATTCGCATAAAGGGCATGTCCGATGAGACCATCCAATGGAAGCTATTTCCATTCTCTTTAACGGGAAAAGCTAAATATTGGTATAAACTCAATGTAGAACGTGGGCAAGGACATTGGAAGATACTATGCAATGAATTTCTATCAAAATTCTTTCCCATCTCCAAAGTGAATGACCTACGGAAAGAGGTTCTAACTTTTAGACAACTAGAAGAAGAATCTCTTGCCGAATCATGGGATCGCTTTATTGACCTTACCCTCATTGGCCCGGACCTTGCTATTCTAGGCCCAATACTTTTTCAACATTTTTATGAAGGTCTTAGCAAGGATTCTAGGGAATTTCTCGATTTATCCTCTGGAGGAGCTTTTCTTCATTTGCTTACAAGTGAAGCAAGGGTCATGCTTGAAAAAATTACTAGTCAAGCCACTCACTGGACTAAAATTCATTTTAAGCCCCCCAAGAAAAAGAAGGAGTTCTCTCCTAAACAAAAAGAGGAAGTTTTGATAGCTAAGTCACAACCACTTCAATCCCAAGGTTCAGCTGTCAATCCTAAGACATCAATACCCCAACGTAATGATGATAGCTTAGACTTCCAGTTTTGTAAGATGCTGGTAGATCAATATAAAAATAGAATGGCATCTAGAAAAAGTGTTCTCAACTACCTTTCCCCCATAGAGCACATTGGAAGAAATGCAAGGATGGCATGTCTAGTGATGCCATAGAAGGAGAGCCAAGCAATTTTGGAAATTATTCTATCTTATCCCCTTCTATGCCCACATTAGATGACTTACCTCAACCCATTTTTAAATCCATCCTTGACCCCAGTGATCCCTCATATGCTCTCCCTCCTAATCTCATGATGATCCTAGAAATCTATTAACACAACCAAACCATAGGACTCATAATGACCACATGGATGACGAAGAGATGCTACGACATTGGCAGAAATGTGTAGAATGGATGGACAAGGAAGAAGCTTAATAGAATCTAATCTTGGCTCAAACTCAAATGGTGAGTTTTTAACTCCCTTTGACTTTGAGGACGATACTTATCCATCTATGGACGAAGCCCTAGATGAGGCCAATTCAAGAGTCACCAATCCAAGTGAAATTCCAAACATTCAGATTAGAGACAAAGATGACATCAATGAGCATGGAATCTATTCCATAACCATCTTATTAAATCCATGTTCATATGAGACATCTCCCAATTCAATTGGTCTCTTCAACCTCCCCACATTTGAGATCTCCAACCCCCTCACTCTTTCTGTTTATAAAAAATTCAAAAGGGTGGTTGTAGATGCATATGTTTATCATAAATATTGCAGATCTTGTTGTGCTCTTAAGGTTGGTGTTGGAGGGAAACCCACTTCACCAAAACACATTTTGAAGGTTTCCCAAGGACAAGCTTAGTGTCCTAAAACAAGCACTTTTTAGATCCTAACACGAGTATTCACCTTTCTACTACGCTGCCCTTGCGAAACGAGCATAGAGATATAATTGTAAAAATATTCCTTTGGGTACTCTTGTAACTAACCTCTCTAGGTCTGGATCAAAAAGATAAAATAAATAACAAACACAAGGGAAACATAGCTCACGCATCATGAAGAGATCCATGGAACAAGAAGATGAGTGCCACTAAACAAGATCTATAATCAAAGCACTCACTCTATGGAAGAAGGTGAACAAATCTCCACCAAGCCCCTTCAAGACAAAGACCATCATGGAGAAATTCTTAAGACAATGAGGGGAGCACAAGGACCGACAATAATGTCAAGATCAGGAGAACAAAAAGATGGTGAAGACAAGCCATTCATGAGCAGAACCAGCTAGGCAAGAGAAGCTTCCATAGGGTGGTTTAGTACCATCACTCTTCAATGACAAAAGTAATATCTTGAGGTACATAATCACTATTCAAAAAGCTTTTCTCGATCCTGGTATGCAGATAAATGAAGAACCAAATATGTTTAAGTTATAACTTCGCTTAATCCAACCTGATCAACTTAACATGTTTAGTTCTTTAATCTTTGTTCTTAGCTTCACTCTCTTGATCTCACTGTCTTAACCAAATGAGCTAAAAATATTGCATATTCACACTCATGCTCATCTTCTGATCTTATCAGCCATAGCTTCAACTTTATCTTGTTCACCATGCCTAAGGTTAGAGAAGAACGAACAAAACTTTTGGTTCTGTTGGTGTTTTTCCACCAATAGAGCCCATGCACTTGATCTCTACCTTGTCTTTATGAGCAGGACACACTTTGAACAAAACATGGATGTGTTTGTCAACTCTCCCAAATTCTACAAAGTGAAGGTCCTGAATCTATAAGAACCTGCACACTGAGCAAGATGTTGTCAACTTTCACAATTAATGCTTCATTTCAAACGGCTGCTGGACGAACGAAGAACATGGGTAACACCATATCAAGAGGTGCAGTTATCAAGGTCTCCACCTCTGAGACCAGATGATTCACCTAAGGAATGAACATGGTGAGAAGTCCTGTTCAGAGGACTTAAAACAATGAACCCTTGTCGGGAGGTAAATCGATAGTTATCCATATTTATCTTTTCTGCATAATTATTTTCATTTAGCATATTTACTTTTCTGTATTAGCATTGTATTATAATATATATATATATACACTGCATCATAAATCCTAAAGCCCCATGTGGATAATTTTATGGTGTGTAAAAAACCCATAGGAATATTCACCGTGGTGGCATAAAAATAAATACACATGCATTCATCCTATTGCATTTTCTTTTGCATCATAGAAAATATAAAAATACAAAAATATTGAGAAAGAAATCCCACTGAAACTCTGCCTAGAAGAAAAGCTTTGGACAACTGATGTAACAGAACCGACCAAATTATAAGAGCACAAGTACAAAAACAAGCACCGAAGCGCTCAAATTTTCGAACTTGAGCCCATATAATCCCGGTAGTCAATCGAAATCACGAAGGATTTCAAACCAAACTGCTTACAACCAGGATCGCATCATTCAACATACAACATCGTACGTTACATTTCACAAGTAGTTCTGAAATAAGTTTACACACACGGAGTAGCAAATATTACAAACCAAGTTTGAAAGTAGCGGAAGCATAACACACACTAGTTAATTAAATACTGCCAGTCTGGATGATCGACAACCCGCAAAAGCATGAGGAAAGTACATAAAGACGATCACGCCCTTGTGATCTAGTCGTCATCACCCGCAGGGTGGAGACACGTCTTGCAGAATCCCTGATAAAGCATGTCATCTGCAACAGGAGGGAATAAACCCTGAGTACTGGAATGTACTCAGCTAGACTTACCCGTCGAAAACCAGAAATAAAGTGACACCAAGGATTATGCAAGGCTTACACAAGAGGCTAGCTGACATAACATTTTGCATAAAGGCATGAGTAATTGGAACTCTTATAACCTGTACTAGCAGTTATTTTTAGCATTTACCTGTCATCTATCTTAGCACCTGTACTAAACATACACTTGATTATAATCAAACAACATGATTATTATATCCATAGCAGGTATATCATTATGGCAACATTGTATCATTCCCTTAACCACCAGTTCATTTAATGAGTTCTACGTTGCCGCTGCTCAAGTCAAGTGCTCACTAACCGGGAGCGACGGCGATTCGAATCGAATTCCTATCCAGCTGGAGGGGTATTTCTAACACTCACCGCGCAGGCCCCTGCCAGGGTCGCACAAGCCACCGTTTCATATGATTCAGGAATCGCGGGTCCGAATAATGTCGCGACCCCAAGGGCGACACTCTGCCAGGTGATAGGGACTCTAACCCCCCCTTGGTCTCACGCCAATGTCCCCAAGCACATCCTTTCTCTCCTCCAAGAAGCAACCTACCATTCGATTCCCGGCCTGAACCACATTACTCGGCTTCGCGGTCGGAACGGGTTATCCGGCCAACTAAGTGTTAGACTGCGTTCAACATGACTCAAGGACGTACAGCGAATCGGTCCTTAAACGACTCAGACGGGCATAGCTCCACACCCAAGATGTGAAGTGTCTTGCGGCTGTACTATCGAACTCCCGTCCGGTCTCGATTTCATTTTTAAGCATGGTTCCATCACGATAGCCATAAGCCACTCGCGACTCCTTCCTACATCTCGCGGATGACCGGAAATCACCCGACTTCTACCGTACTAAGCAGGGCTAAGCATTGACACGTGCCTACACCTAATATAGGATTCAGTACGATATCTGGACAAGGACAGGTATAATGCAACAAGTGTTTTCATATAACTCCTACAACTTAATGCAGTAAACAATTAAAAGTACTCAAGATTAATTTATAAATCAGTAGGTTCAGCATGCACCGGGGCTTGCCTTTCAGAAAGGTCGAGGGCCGGTGGTCTGGACACTCAGGAAGGTTGTCTGCGGGCACTCCTTCGCCTGCTGGATCCTCGGGCTCCTGCTGCTCCTGGTCCTCCTCCGGAATCACAGGCTCGAATTCGAGGAGAGTTACCCCCTCCGGTGCACCTATTGCATGAATGCACAATAAATATAACGGATGCATAAATGGGTGCAACATGCTCGGAATGAAATGCATTTCAGAATAAAAATACTCTATTCAAGTTATTTTATTAGTACGTGCAAATCTCTTCTCCAGTAGAGAAGTACTCACCTAAACTACTTAACCTAAGATAAAGCTGCTCATCCTCAGTTAAGGCCCTAACACCTAACAATTACAAAAGTAGCATGTCTTAGGATATTACACCATATCAATCAGCAAAACACCACAGTAAGCATTATGGACAGCAGCCACTTGTTTTTATCACAACTGGAGATTTACAATTCCAAAAGATATGATTTAAGACAATCTGGAAAGCCTAAGAAATGCACTACCATTAATTTTCAGACCTCAACTCCAAACTCCTAAGTTCTCCATGTCAAACTTCACAAGTTCCAGAATCTGTCCTCTCAAAACAGAGAGTAGCAGATTTTGAACTGCCACTTTGAACAATAGTAACTCTCAAACTACTAAGCCAAATGCTTCCAAAATTTGACACAAGCTAGTTCATCAAGTTTACTCCAACTTTGGTATTTACAAGTTTTTCAGCAACCAATTTTATCAAAGCCAAATTTAGAATTACTACTAGCTGTCCAGAAAACCTAAAATTACAAAGGTTAAATATTTATTGATGTGACCAACATTCTCTAAGACCAAACTAATACTACTACAAGTTCACAAATGTCACAAAAACACCAGAAAGTAAGGTGTGCCCACCTAGAATATTTATTTAAACCCATTTCTTAATTTACTTAAGTAATTA
The DNA here is from genome assembly GCA_038087645.1 of Saccharum hybrid cultivar R570. NCBI lineage: Eukaryota > Viridiplantae > Streptophyta > Magnoliopsida > Poales > Poaceae > Saccharum > Saccharum hybrid cultivar. The sequence goes on from JAQSUU010000038.1 coordinate 7,460,610, forward strand.
AGTGAAATTTCAAACATATATATAAACTGCTCCTAAAATTCTACAAAAATTACAGGGGACTCTCTGACCCACAAAGAGACTACTGTAAAATTTTGAACTCAATTTATTCACAGGAACTTCCTACACAAAATTCCCAAGCCAAAAAGGCTGATTTTTGTATAAATAACAAAGCATAGTAAAAAGTGTCAAACAACAGATTTCTTAATTTTCTTGGACACTCTAGGGTACCAAGACATTCTCCAAAAAGTTATATGAACATTGCACATGTAGAAAAATTACAAAAATTCATTTAAATATTTCCTAGAATAACAAGATAGCATAATAACTTGAAAAATAATTAAGCACTGATGCCCAAATTTTTACCAGAGCTAGGGCTAGCACAGAGTAACCTACCCACCAAATTTCATGATTTATGGAACACTACAGCTCAAGTTATAAATTTAACAAATTTGCATGCATTCCAAAACACATTTAAAGGATCTATTAAATTCTTACAGAATTTAAACATCTCATGCCAGATCCATATTTTTCTAAAATACTACACATCATGTAGACCCCAACAAAATTTATCTCATGATTTTTGGATCATTAAAACCCTAGATCTATATTTTTCCAACTTGTACAAAAATCAGTGACAAAATAATAAAAACGAATTTCATTTCGGGTGAACTGGGCCGGCCCGGCTTGCTAGCGCGGCCCAGCCAGCGCGCGGCCTGCCTTGGCGCCCCGCCCGCGCGCGCGACGCTGACAGTGCGGGCCCGCAGGCCAGAGAGAGAGAGCGAAAGGGGGAAGACGGCCGCGACTCTGGCGAGCTCAAGCTCGCCGACGACGGCGCCTCCGGCGATGAAAGGAGCACCAACGGCTTCCCCGCGACTTCCCGCATCGACCAAACCTAGGTTTGCTGAACCTATCCCACCCTAGCTACGACGACCATGGTGACCGCGGCTCGGAGGCGGCACCCGGTGGGGGTCCGGCGATCTCCGGGGTCAGGGACCCAAGTGAGGTGTGCTGCGGTTTCCTGAGGACATGGCGGACCTCTCCATGCCACGGAAAAGGACGGAGGTGGAGCAAGTGCCGCTGGCCACGTGAGCACCGTACCGGCGGCCATGGCGCGGCGGCGCACGACGGTGTTCCGACGCGTACCGGCCATCCCATCCGGTAACGTCATCACCTAGGCTTCTCTACCCGACCCGGAACCTAAAACATGTACTAGTGAGAATGGAGGATGACCGTAGGGAGCTGGCCACGGTGAGCCGCCGCGCGGACAGTGCGCCGGCGAGGACCCACGGTGGCGGAAACTGAAATTCGCCCTCACCTCTACACAATCCGGTCAAGCAACGGTTGGAGGAGGTGGAGGGGATGCTGGTGGAGCGGTGGACGGGATTTGGAGGACGGTGGTGCGACGGTGAGCTTGCACAAGCACGGGGCGGGCGGCGGCAATGGCGCCTCCGTTTTCCGCCTCGGTGAACCCGGCCAGAGCGAGAGTGAAGGAGAGAAGAGTGAGCGCGAGTGTGGGGGTGGAGGTGTCGGCTCGGTCTTCATGCTGAGCTCGCAGGCGACGTGGGGCGTCGGCAGAACACGCGCGCCACGCGGCCACCGGGCTCTGCCCGAGCGCCACGACGCGGTCGGCCGCGGCCGTCGTTGTCTGAACATTTCGTTTCAGAGCTCAAAGGTGTCGACTGACAGGGCAAGTTCAACACCGATTATCTCCCAAACCAGTTCGAATTAGAAGAAGATGATAACACCAAAATTGTAGAGCTACATGAGGTCTACAAGTTTGTCAATTGGAGTTTGGGCTGGTTCGGCCTAGATTTGAAACTACAGAGCTCCAAAGTGGTGCCCCTTGAAACTGAAATGCCGTTTCAGAGATCAATGTCGACTGAAACCCTAACTTCTTGACACTATATCTCCTAAATTATTGAGAACCAGGTGATGGTGATATTGACAATGTTGTAGAGCTATGTGTGGACAACAACTTTGTCAATTGGCTCTAAGACTGGTTTGGCCTAGTTTGTGAGTTACAAGTTGCTAAAGTGAGGTACAGTGAAACTGAAAAATCAAATTTCCAGACTTAGAATTTTTTTAAGTGTTGATTCCCACTCAAGCTGACTTGTGGGCCATTTTTGAGCATGCTCTGGTCATTTTCATGAGATGGCCATATTAGAACTTTTGTTCCTCATGAAATTCTCTAAAACTTTACTTAAGGGTGCTCTTCCATGCAAGGTCTCTAAATTAGACTTTTTAACTGGTCAAACTAGAGCCTTCTAGGGTCAAATGGTGGTCAACTTCTCTTGGAGGGCAAATTTGTAATTTTGGTCAACCTGAAACTTGTTCCAAATGTTACCCTAAGTATAACTAAGGTGTTGTAGGTCATGATTGGCTACCTTACCTTTTTGTTACACCAACTATCAAATACTTCATGAAATAAATCAAACAAACCCTAGAATAATTACATGTGTTGCATCACATAAAATAACAAACATGAATGATGCATGCTTATGTTTATGCCATGCAAATGCCATGCAATTAAGGACTAAACACTTGAAGTGTTACAGCCCTCCCCCCTTATAAAAATCTCGTCCCGAGATTTGGAAAGCGTACCATTTTTCATAGAATTCCTTATAACCATCCCGCAAATAATCCTCCCGTTCCCACGTAGCATCACTCTCACTTCCCTGATTACTCCACATCACTTTGTACCACTTAACCACTTTACTTCTAGTTACTCGCTCCTGAGTATCGATCACTCGGACTGGCTTTTCTTCATAGGTTAGGTCGGATTCCAGCCTGATATCACCTAAAGGAACTTGTTCCTCAGGAACGCGAAGACACTTTTTAAGCTGAGATACATGGAAGACGTTGAATATGGCACTCATTTCTGGAGGTAACTGAATTTTGTACGCAACAGCTCCACTCTTGCCTATGATTTGAAAAGGACCCACGTATCTTGGCACAAGTTTCCGCTTAACACCAAAACGTTGGACACTTTTCATTGGAGAAACTTTCAAATACACGAAGTCTCCAACTTCAAACTCGAGTGGTTTTCTACGACGATCAGCATAACTTTTCTGTCTAGCTTGGGCTGCAGCCATATGTTTTTGGATGGTACGGACTTGTTCCTCAGCTTCCTCAACAAAAGCAATACCATAAAATCTTCTCTCACCAGATTCTATCCAATTTAGTGGGGTTCTACACCTACGACCGTACAAAGCTTCGAATGGAGCCATCTTAATACTCTCTTGATAACTGTTATTATACGAGAATTCGGCTAAAGGTAACCATTTTTCCCAAGAACCCTTGGATGAAATGACGCATGCTCGCAACAGATCTTCCAAGATTTGGTTAACTCGTTCTGTCTGACCCGATGTCTAGGGGTGATAAGCAGAGCTTCTCACTAACTTGGTTCCCAGAAGGTGATGCAAGTGCTCCCAAAAGCGAGCAGTGAACTGGGGACCACGGTCAGATATGATAGTACGAGGTATCCCATGAAGCCGGACTATCTGATTGAAGTATAACTCAGCATAGTCAGTGGGACGATAGTCCACTCTCACTGGGATGAAGTGAGCTGATTTGGTCAAATGATCAACAATTACCCAAATAGAGTTATGATTTTTGACAGTAGGAGGAAGTCCGACAATGAAATCCATACTTATCTCTTCCCATTTCCAGCCTGGAATGGAAAGTGGCTGAAGTAGCCCAGCTTTCATGTGCACAGCTTTAACTCTGCAACAGGTGTCACATCTAGCAACATATGCAGCTATCTCTTTCCGCATCTTGGTCCACCAATAAAGTGGTTTCAAATCATAATACATCTTATTGCTGCCAGGATGGATGGACAACTTAGAGGAGTGTGCTTCAGACATAATATCATTTCGAAGCTCTCGGTCCTTAGGCACAACTAACCTATCCTTGAACCATAGTACACCCTCTTCATCTATCCTGAACTGTGTAGTTTCTTGCTCTTTCATCTTACGCTTGATGTGGAATATACCAGTGTCAGTCTTTTAGAGCTCAATAATTCTGCTTTTGAGAGTACAACTGACAGTGATGTTGTACAAGACTGCTGGATGTAGAAGGCGAGATCGATGAAAATCAGTTTCAACTAAGGAATGACAATGAGACTTACGGCTTAAAGCATCCGCAACTACATTTGCCTTTCCTGGATGATAGTGCACTTGAAGGTTATAATCTTTAATCAACTCGAGCCATCTTCTTTGACGCATATTCAACTCGGGTTGGGTGAAGATGTATTTGAGGCTTTTATGATCGGTGTAGATATTGCAGACATTTCCCAGCAGATAATGCCGCCATACTTTCAAAGCATGAACAACTGCAGCCAGTTCTAAGTCATGCGTTGGATAATTCACCTCATGCTTCCGAAGTTGTCGAGAAGTGTATGCAATTACTCGGCCTTCCTGCATCAACACACCTCCCAAACCTATGCCTGAGGCATCACAATAAACATCAAATGGTTTCTCGATATCCGGTTGTGCCAAAACCGGAGCTGAGGTTAGGAGGGTTCGCAGTTGGTGAAAAGCCGCATCACACTCAGGAGTCCAGACAAACCTGGTGTCTTTCTGTAGCAACCGAGTCATTGGCTTGGCTATTTTGGAGAAATCCGGGATGAAGCGACGATAATAGCCAGCCAACCCAAGAAAACTTCGGACCTCGTGAACCGAGATAGGAGCCTTCCAGTTTAGCACTTCCTGTACCTTGGCGGGATCCACCATAATTCCTCCATCGGACAACACATGCCCAAGGAAAGGTACTTCACGAAGCCAGAATTCGCACTTACTGAACTTTGCATATAGTTGATGTTCACGCAGTCTTGTGAGGACTATACGCAGATGTTCAGCGTGATCCTCCTCATTCACAGAATATACCAAGATGTCATCAATAAATACCACCACAAACTTGTCCAATTCAGGCATAAACACCGAATTCATCAAGTACATGAAGTGTGCGGGGGCATTTGTCAAGCCGAAAGACATAACAAGATACTCATAAAGACCGTATCTGGTAGAAAAGGTTGTCTTTGGAACATCTTCCGGACGAATTTTAATTTGATGGTAGCCCGATCTTAGATCGATCTTGGAGAAAACTTTAGCTTTAGACAACTGATCGAACAAGATGTCGATTCGCGGTAGAGGGTACTTATTTTTGACAGTGACTGCATTGAGAGGTCTATAATCTACGCACATCCGCAACGACTGATCCTTCTTCTTTACAAAGATAGCAGGACATCCCCACGGCGATGAACTAGGACGAATCAACTCTTTCTTCAAAAGTTCATTCAATTGCACCTTAAGTTCGGCTAGTTCATTTGGAGGCATCCTATAGGGTCTCCTAGAGATGGGTGCCGTGCCAGGCAACAACTCGATTTTAAACTCCACATCTCGATCCGGAGGGAGTCCCGGCAATTCATCGGGAAAAACGTCCGGAAATTCATTTACTACGGAAATTTCGGCCAACGCCTTTGCTTGCACAGCATGAATTTCCCCCGACAATTCAACCTTTCTGGGAAGTTGTACAAGAAAACCTTTTTGATCTGTAGGATCTCTGAGCATAACTACCCGAGCGGATGTGTCAATGAGTACCCCGTTCTGACTCATCCAATTCATGCCCAAGATAACATCTATGTCTAAACCAGGTAAAACCAATAGGGCAAGCGAATAACTTCGCCCTTCTATCTCAAACTTAAGGTTCCCCACTACTTTGTTTGTGGAAATATTCCCACTTGCAGCGCTAATACAATAACCCACACCTTCAACAGTATGCAACTTGTGTGCAAATTTGGATGCAAACTTAGGACTGATAAAGGAATGCGAAGCACCTGAATCAAAAAGTACCACTGCGGGGTGTTGGTCAACTAGAAACTTACCAGCGGTGACCACCTCACCAGATGGAATTTCCTCAATGCTGTTATAATGGGCGTGTCCCTGACGACTACCTTGGTTGACATTTTTCTTCGGGTACAGACAGTTCCTGGACCAATGGCCTGGCTTGTTACAGTTCCAGCAAGGCATGTTGCTAGGGGGAACACTAGAGCTGCTCTGTCCAGAAGTCCCCTTTGGCAGAGCGACGGTATAAGCTTTACGGAACCCCGTTTTTGCAGCAGGTTTCTTCTGCGGCGGACGGAACTTTGTATTCTGAGCAGGTGGGCGAGGGGAAGACCTCGGTGCCGCTGAGGCCCTTGACTGAGAAGCACTTGCCTCAAGGGCCCTTTTACGGCTCTTAGAGGCAGAATAAATAGTATTGTTGTTCTCCTGGGTCAAAGCATCGCTGATGAAATCATTGAAAGTAGTACATTTGCTAGTGCCCATTGTTTTCATTAGTTTTGGGCCGAGGCCCCTTTTGAAGCTAGCAATCTTTTTGGCATCGGTATCCACAAACTCAGTGGCATACCTTGCCAGGTTGTTGAAGGACTGCAAGTATTCCGTCAGGCTTTTGTTTCCTTGCGACAGCCTCATAAACTCTGTGTGCTTAATTGCCATAAGACCGGGAGGAATATAATTTCCCCGGAATGCCGCCTTAAACTGATCCCAAGCAATCGGGACATTGGCAGGCAGTGTGGAACGATAGTGGCTCCACCAAATACCCGCTGGACCATGCAACTGGTGAGAAGCATATTCAGTCTTTAACTCATCAGTCAGGCGAAGCAGACGAAACTTTTGTTCAATTGTATTCAACCACTCGTCAGCCTGCAGGGGTTCTTCCGCTTCCTTAAAGAGCGGGGGCTTTGTATCCAGAAAGTCCTTAAAATCGCTGTACTGATTTGGCTCTGGGCCCTGGCGGCCAGGACGAGCCTCTCGGTTAGCCAGCTGGCGCATAGCATCAGCCAACATACGCTGCCCCTCAACCACTGATTGCATCAACTCGGCCGGAGTAGGTGGTGGCGGAGGGGGTGGCTGTTCCTCCTCCTCATTTCCACGACCCCGACGTAGATTGTACGACATCTGCAAAAATGCATAGCCAATGAGCACTGACGATGTGGGAAATTTGTAGATGAATTATTGCGAAATGTCAATCTGACTGTATGAATAGATTTCTCATAATAATTAAGGCACAATAATTCACCACAACCGCACAATCCATTCTAGCGCATCATTTGACGAGATCATACTTGGTAATCCAACAAGATGCTCGTTGATAAAAGCTCACTCACAGGGAGCACAACGGTTACCGGACCGTTTACGTTGCTATCTACGTGATTTTTGACCTTTTGCACGGCACTTGGATTCCATCTCAAGATTTTTAGTTGACTGTGAAAGGCTACTTCAAACTGACCACAAAGAGACTTCTCAATGAAGAGTTCTATGGTGGATCATGACTAGCCACCTCGATACCTGCGCGTGCCAAGCAGCACAGCCTTATGTCGCGCGCCATAGGAGGCCCTCGGTTTCGTCGCGGCACCGAAGGATGCTAATCGTGACACCATCATTGAACGCAACATAATAAGACATCAAGTTGTGATTGAAATTAACAGGTTCAAACTACATTAAGGAAACATACGGTTCAACCTTACATCCCAAAGTCAAGTTATTACAAGGCCTCACTCCTTCACAGGGAGGGCACAAAAGATGATCCTAACATTATGGGCACGTGATGACTACTCTAAGCATCATCCTCCGAGTCGGTGTCAAGGATCTCCCCGCCGTCCTCATCACTGACAGGCTCTAACTCCTCGTCTTCTTCTTCTTCCGGCTCTTCCTCTGGTGCTTCTGCAGGTGGGGCATCCTGTGGTCCATCAACCTCCACTTCATCATCATCCTCAGCCATGAAGATTCCCGAACCCATGTCCTCATCGGCGTTGTTGTTTTGAGGCAACAGGGGATTAAGCTCGTTGTTCAAGCGGTGCACTTCTTCATGAAGATTATCATTGTATTCTTCAGCGTTCTCCAACTGTTGCTCGAGCTCAAACTGACGAGCTCTCAGAACATTCTCCTCGTGCCAGGCTTCATCCCTCTGTTCCATCACACGGACCAACATGCGTTGACAGTTGCGATTTGCCACTGTCAACCTCTGGACTGCAAGCGTTTCTTGATCACAATCATGAATCACTTGTTCCAGTTGTTGCCGTGCTGCATTCCTGGCGGCAGTCACTTCAGCCAACTCTGCCCTCAGCCTTTCCACCTCAGTAGGCTCAGGGCGGGGCTCACGTGGAGCGAGCTGGTGACGCGGTGCCCTGCCCCCAGTGGACTTACGAGCGGTCCTCTTGGTACGGGCCATCTGTATCAACAAGATAAGATACGACTTAAAGTGAGGATCATTTAGGGGATACGAAATTTACTTTAGTCGGGAGTACAGAAATTTTTAAGGAGGGAGTAAATGATATGTATGATATATTTAAACATGATGCATGCACGTTCCGTACGTTCTCTCACCTTAGTAGAAAACTAAAGGGCTAACGCTAAGCGGTGGCATACATACGTTCTCTCATATAAGCGAAACTAGCGGTCTACTCGTTACGCTGTTAGTGTACCTGCAGAAAATTTCATTGCAGCCCAACAGTTTCCCAATATTAGCACACAAGAAAGCAGTACTTTAAATACTTTCCATATACACATCCCCAGATGTATATACTTCAGTATCAAAGCTACCCGATAATAATGTTCCCACAATTAAGTGCTTACATAATTACATGGTTTAAACACGTAAGTATGCAAGTCACCAAAACTACTCTCCCCTAGACCGCCGGTTGGACGATCATGCTCTCACAACTCACACTTACCAGAGCGTCGAGGTAATTGATCCATACATTACCACCCAAGTGGATGGCATCCATACAATTTCACGCCGTATGGACGACGAAACAGAAACAAACAAGGCCCCCAAGTTAGTCTTTATAATAAGCCACCTAAGAGTCCTTATTTGGGCTAAGGGTTGTGATCACTGGCATACCTATAAAATAATTTTTAGAGTTTAACCCTTTTCGCAAACAAATACTTTTTGTTTTTAATTACCCGTAAGATGTGTTTAATGTTGAATTATGCTCCGGTACCAGCTGTAACAGAACCGACCAAATTATAAGAGCACAAGTACAAAAACAAGCACCGAAGCGCTCAAATTTTCGAACTTGAGCCCATATAATCCCGGTAGTCAATCGAAATCACGAAGGATTTCAAACCAAACTGCTTACAACCAGGATCGCATCATTCAACATACAACATCGTACGTTACATTTCACAAGTAGTTCTGAAATAAGTTTACACACACGGAGTAGCAAATATTACAAACCAAGTTTGAAAGTAGCGGAAGCATAACACACACTAGTTAATTAAATACTGCCAGTCTGGATGATCGACAACCCGCAAAAGCATGAGGAAAGTACATAAAGACGATCACGCCCTTGTGATCTAGTCGTCATCACCCGCAGGGTGGAGACACGTCTTGCAGAATCCCTGATAAAGCATGTCATCTGCAACAGGAGGGAATAAACCCTGAGTACTGGAATGTACTCAGCTAGACTTACCCGTCGAAAACCAGAAATAAAGTGACACCAAGGATTATGCAAGGCTTACACAAGAGGCTAGCTGACATAACATTTTGCATAAAGGCATGAGTAATTGGAACTCTTATAACCTGTACTAGCAGTTATTTTTAGCATTTACCTGTCATCTATCTTAGCACCTGTACTAAACATACACTTGATTATAATCAAACAACATGATTATTATATCCATAGCAGGTATATCATTATGGCAACATTGTATCATTCCCTTAACCACCAGTTCATTTAATGAGTTCTACGTTGCCGCTGCTCAAGTCAAGTGCTCACTAACCGGGAGCGACGGCGATTCGAATCGAATTCCTATCCAGCTGGAGGGGTATTTCTAACACTCACCGCGCAGGCCCCTGCCAGGGTCGCACAAGCCACCGTTTCATATGATTCAGGAATCGCGGGTCCGAATAATGTCGCGACCCCAAGGGCGACACTCTGCCAGGTGATAGGGACTCTAACCCCCCCTTGGTCTCACGCCAATGTCCCCAAGCACATCCTTTCTCTCCTCCAAGAAGCAACCTACCATTCGATTCCCGGCCTGAACCACATTACTCGGCTTCGCGGTCGGAACGGGTTATCCGGCCAACTAAGTGTTAGACTGCGTTCAACATGACTCAAGGACGTACAGCGAATCGGTCCTTAAACGACTCAGACGGGCATAGCTCCACACCCAAGACGTGAAGTGTCTTGCGGCTGTACTATCGAACTCCCGTCCGGTCTCGATTTCATTTTTAAGCATGGTTCCATCACGATAGCCATAAGCCACTCGCGACTCCTTCCTACATCTCGCGGATGACCGGAAATCACCCGACTTCTACCGTACTAAGCAGGGCTAAGCATTGACACGTGCCTACACCTAATATAGGATTCAGTACGATATCTGGACAAGGACATGTATAATGCAACAAGTGTTTTCATATAACTCCTACAACTTAATGCAGTAAACAATTAAAAGTACTCAAGATTAATTTATAAATCAGTAGGTTCAGCATGCACCGGGGCTTGCCTTTCAGAAAGGTCGAGGGCCGGTGGTCTGGACACTCAGGAAGGTTGTCTGCGGGCACTCCTTCGCCTGCTGGATCCTCGGGCTCCTGCTGCTCCTGGTCCTCCTCCGGAATCACAGGCTCGAATTTGAGGAGAGTTACCCCCTCCGGTGCACCTATTGCATGAATGCACAATAAATATAACGGATGCATAAATGGGTGCAACATGCTCGGAATGAAATGCATTTCAGAATAAAAATACTCTATTCAAGTTATTTTATTAGTACGTGCAAATCTCTTCTCCAGTAGAGAAGTACTCACCTAAACTACTTAACCTAAGATAAAGCTGCTCATCCTCAGTTAAGGCCCTAACACCTAACAATTACAAAAGTAGCATGTCTTAGGATATTACACCATATCAATCAGCAAAACACCACAGTAAGCATTATGGACAGCAGCCACTTGTTTTTATCACAACTGGAGATTTACAATTCCAAAAGATATGATTTAAGACAATCTGGAAAGCCTAAGAAATGCACTACCATTCATTTTCAGACCTCAACTCCAAACTCCTAAGTTCTCCATGTCAAACTTCACAAGTTCCAGAATCTGTCCTCTCAAAACAGAGAGTAGCAGATTTTGAACTGCCACTTTGAACAATAGTAACTCTCAAACTACTAAGCCAAATGCTTCCAAAATTTGACACAAGCTAGTTCATCAAGTTTACTCCAACTTTGGTATTTACAAGTTTTTCAGCAACCAATTTTATCAAAGCCAAATTTAGAATTACTACTAGCTGTCCAGAAAACCTAAAATTACAAAGGTTAAATATTTATTGATGTGACCAACATTCTCTAAGACCAAAATAATACTACTACAAGTTCACAAATGTCACAAAAACACCAGAAAGTAAGGTGTGCCCACCTAGAATATTTATTTAAACCCATTTCTTAATTTACTTAAGTAATTAAGTGAAATTTCCAAAATATATATAAACTGCTCCTAAAATTCTACAAAAATTACAGGGGACTCTCTGACCCACAAAGAGACTACTGTAAAATTTGGAACTCAATTTATTCACAGGAACTTCCTACACAAAATTCCCAAGCCAAAAAGGCTGATTTTTGTATAAATAACAAAGCATAGTAAAAAGTGTCAAACAACAGATTTCTTAATTTTCTTGGACACTCTAGGGTACCAAGACATTCTCCAAAAAGTTATATGAACATTGCACATGCAGAAAAATTACAAAAATTCATTTAAATATTTCCTAGAATAACAAGATAGCATAATAACTTGAAAAATAATTAAGCACTGATGCCCAAATTTTTACCAGAGCTAGGGCTAGCACAGAGTAACCTACCCACCAAATTTCATGATTTATGGAACACTACAGCTCAAGTTATAAATTTAACAAATTTGCATGCATTCCAAAACACATTTAAAGGATCTATTAAATTCTTACAGAATTTAAACATCTCATGCCAGATCCATATTTTTCTAAAATACTACACATCATGTAGACCCCAACAAAATTTATCTCATGATTTTTGGATCATTAAAACCCTAGATCTATATTTTTCCAACTTGTACAAAAATCAGTGACAAAATAATAAAAACGAATTTCATTTCGGGTGAACTGGGCCGGCCCGGCTTGCTAGCGCGGCCCAGCCAGCGCGCGGCCTGCCTTGGCGCCCCGCCCGCGCGCGCGACGCTGACAGTGCGGGCCCGCAGGCCAGAGAGAGAGAGCGAAAGGGGGAAGACGGCCGCGACTCCGGCGAGCTCAAGCTCGCCGACGACGGCGCCTCCGGCGATGAAAGGAGCACCAACGGCTTCCCCGCGACTTCCCGCATCGACCAAACCTAGGTTTGCTGAACCTATCCCACCCTAGCTACGACGGCCATGGTGACCGCGGCTCGGAGGCGGCACCCGGTGGGGGTCCGGCGAGCTCCGGGGTCAGGGACCCAAGTGAGGTGTGCTGCGGTTTCCTGAGGACATGGCGGACCTCTCCATGCCACGGAAAAGGACGGAGGTGGAGCAAGTGCCGCTGGCCACGTGAGCACCGTACCGGCGGCCATGGCGCGGCGGCGCACGACGGTGTTCCGACGCGTACCGGCCATCCCATCCGGTAACGTCATCACCTAGGCTTCTCTACCCGACCCAGAACCTAAAACATGTACTAGTGAGAATGGAGGATGACCGTAGGGAGCTGGCCACGGTGAGCCGCCGCGCGGACTGTGCGCCGGCGAGGACCCATGGTGGCGGAAACCGAAATTCGCCCTCACCTCTACACAATCCGGTCAAGCAACGGTTGGAGGAGGTGGAGGGGATGCTGGTGGAGCGGTGGACGGGATTTGGAGGACGGTGGTGCGACGGTGAGCTTGCACAAGCACGGGGCGGGCGGCGGCAATGGCGCCTCCGTTTTCCGCCTCGGTGAACCCGGCCAGAGCGAGAGTGAAGGAGAGAAGAGTGAGCGCGAGTGTGGGGGTGGAGGTGTCGGCTCGGTCTTCATGCTGAGCTCGCAGGCGACGTGGGGCGTCGGCAGAACACGCGCGCCACGCGGCCACCGGGCTCTGCCCGAGCGCCACGACGCGGTCGGCCGCGGCCGTCGTTGTCTGAACATTTCGTTTCAGAGCTCAAAGGTGTCGACTGACAGGGCAAGTTCAACACCGATTATCTCCCAAACCAGTTCGAATTAGAAGAAGATGATAACACCAAAATTGTAGAGCTACATGAGGTCTACAAGTTTGTCAATTGGAGTTTGGGCTGGTTCGGCCTAGATTTGAAACTACAGAGCTCCAAAGTGGTGCCCCTTGAAACTGAAATGCCGTTTCATAGATCAATGCCGACTGAAACCCTAACTTCTTGACACTATATCTCCTAAATTATTGAGAACTAGGTGATGGTGATATTGACAATGTTGTAGAGCTATGTGTGGACAACAACTTTGTCAATTGGCTCTAAGACTGGTTTGGCCTAGTTTGTGAGTTACAAGTTGCTAAAGTGAGGTACAGTGAAACTGAAAAATCAAATTTCCAGACTTAGAATTTTTCTAAGTGTTGATTCCCACTCAAGCTGACTTGTGGGCCATTTTTGAGCATGCTCTGGTCATTTTCATGAGATGGCCATATTAGAACTTTTGTTCCTCATGAAATTCTCTACAACTTTACTTAAGGGTGCTCTTCCATGCAAGGTCTCTAAATTAGACTTTTTAACTGGTCAAACTAGAGCCTTCTAGGGTCAAATGGTGGTCAACTTCTCTTGGAGGGCAAATTTGTAATTTTGGTCAACCTGAAACTTGTTCCAAATGTTACCCTAAGTATAACTAAGGTGTTGTAGGTCATGATTGGCTACCTTACCTTTTTGTTACACCAACTATCAAATACTTCATGAAATAAATCAAACAAACCCTAGAATAATTACATGTGTTGCATCACATAAAATAACAAACATGAATGATGCATGCTTATGTTTATGCCATGCAAATGCCATGCAATTAAGGACTAAACACTTGAAGTGTTACAACTGAGGCCTAAGTGGCCAAACCATTAACGCTTAACATGTTCTACAAGTTTTGTTGTCTGTTTGAGTTTCATAGGATTTGAAGGACCAAAAAGAGCTGACAAGCAAGTGGATGCTCTATCCATTATTGGAGCACTGTCTCATCAGTCATTAACATCAATCAATTTCTGACAGAAGACGTACATCTCCACTGCCAGTCTGCTACATTGCAAGATCGAACAACTACGTCAACATTTAGCTTGGGGGAAGGCACCCTCATGTATTCTAGGTAAGTATATTTGCCCCCTTAAAGTTTTCTTTCTATAAATAAATTCAAAAAGAAAGAAAAAAATAGTGAGCACATGAAGGTTCACACTTACATAATTATGGTCAGGAGACATACTTTTAAATATTTATGAATTTTTATTGTGTCTACTTTATCTAGTCGAGTATTTGTTTTATATTGTGCTATTTTGTAATAATGTGTGTTAGTTAGACTGTGTCAAGTTTGCTTGAATTAGTTTGTGAATAGAGAGCACTTAGAATAATCTCTATTATGGAAATGATGAATAGTTGCTCTACCGTAATTCCTTTCAAGTGCCTAGATTTCAAACATGAATTCTCCCAAGTTTTCGGTAGAACTGTCTTGATCTAAAGATAAACTCTGAGCCTGAAACTTGTGGGTTACAAATGCTGGATCTAAATCTAGGTAGTTGAGGAGTATGATATGAGAAATCCTAAGCTGCTATTTATCTTGCTCCTACTGATGCTAGAATTCTGGAGAATTTTATCTTTTGAAATCTTAAAATACCATGATGAGTACTTGTATGACAAAGCTTAAAATTCCTACCACAGCCATACATAGGATAGAAAACTCCATTCATACTTTTTACTACTTGTACTTGCATTGATCATTATCAAGCTTTGTTGACCCTTAGAGGCTTGTCATACTTTTAAAATCAAGATCACGTACACTCCACTCAAATATGTTGCCTCTACTCTGGAAGTACACAACAACATGCCTTTAGATCCACCAAATATATTTTTCTCCTACACTAGGAGAGAACACCACTCACATGTCTTATAGGATTTTTGTCACCTATCCATACATTTCATAAGCCCCAGTTATTGTTACTCTAGGTTATTATTATCTCTCAATCTTTCATTATAGACAAAAATGTTATGGGCTTATATATTTATAAAAAAGAAGAAAGAGAAATATATAGAGAGTAAAACATGGACAAGTGTCCTACCAAAACAATGGATACTTAGATGCCTGCCTCTCTAAAAAACTATAGCCCAAAATATCTCTTAGTCTAAGTTCTTCAATTATTCAAAGAGAGATTAAAATCCCTTGCAAAGGAGCAAAAGTAGAATTAGATCCACTATCACCTTCATCATAAATAAACAACTCCTTGATCCATACACATGCACTTCTTGATTTGATCGTATGCCTCGTTTCTCTGGATCCACTGTTTGACTTTATAAAATATGCTTTGCAAGTATGTACACGCTGTCTCCATACCTATAAGCTCCAAATAAAGCATTAGATGTAGGATGAGAGAAGGCAAATATAACTTTGCCTTGGAGAGGATCCAGAAATACCACATATATTGAGAGATTTGAGAGAGTCATACAAAAAGATACTCTGAGTTTTATTTTAAAAAATCTTGCAAAACTCCGGAATAATAGTTGAATGAAGAGCTTGAGACATAGTGCTTGATTTGATTGTTCTACTTTTCGATTGCTCAAGACCTAAGTGAAGGCTAATAAGCTCCATAGTTAAAGTTAATATGGGTAAGTTTGAAGGTTAGAGTGGTTAGACCTAATCCGGAGAAAAATTCTTGTTTGAACAGATGTGTACTTTTGAGGCGTGAAAGCATTGTAGCAACACCTGATCCATTATGAATATTTGCTAAGGGACTAGCAAAAGGTAAGCTTAGGGGAGTTGTTGACGATGGTTATCTACCATAATAAAGGGTTAAAATAAATATATAAAGGGCTAATAAATGATCACCAACATAGGTTTAGGGTGTCAACTAACGAAATTCAATGAGTTTTGGTGAATCTATATTTTGTAGGGGGGTTATCAGAATAATTCAGGAATTGATATCTTCCACAAGAAGGAACCGACGCCAATTGCCTAATCTCCACGTCACGAATACGCAAGAGGCTTCTAGAGGACACCAGAGGACTCCACGAGGATGGCCACCATGAGGCGCCGCCAGGTGGGGCCAACCGGCCTCAACCCTAGGTCGAACGGCCCCTGGTCACCGCCCCTCGGCTCCTTTCTTTGCAAGCTACTTTAACCGCCTCCAAGGATGCATCCTAACCCCATGTGAAGGTCAATTTGATCCAAGGGCCACGGTTCCATGCTCTGGGCTATATAAACGAGGCCCTAGACCCCCCTCCAAGGGAAATTCATTCAATCCATCATCATAATCACCTTTAAGAGAAAAGTTAGGGTTTGGGGAAGAGAGGTGTCCCTCGAATGGATGTCCTCTCAACTCCCAAGTTAGAATAGATCTAGTCTTCTAGATAGTAGAGAGATGGAGAGCGAGGGAGGAGTTCGAAGGAGGTGCTAGCTTGTTGGTGCCTCTTCAACAACTTGTACTTCGACAGGATCGAGCTCTACGTGGGTTTGCTCTTGAGACAGCTCAGGCTCTGGCAATCAACATCTGATTCAAGTAAGATTCATGTTTACATTATTCTTCTAGTTTGCGAGTCTCTTTTGAGCTCTTTAATCTAGTCAACTAGGTTAGAGTATAATTCATAGTGTAAGCGTGGCGCTTAAACTAGGGTTACTCGTAGATGCACTCTATATTCCAGATCAGTGGTAGATCACGAAGGTGACAACTTCGTTGAGTCCTTTGTAGTCCACCTCCCGTCTGTAGGCCTAGCAAGATATATAATTACTTGGTAGATTCGTACTTTGTTTGCGGTCTTCCATAATAATTCCCTAGTTGAATAGTAGAAGATGTGGACTGCCCAAGTTAGAAGTTGAAACCCTGATCGAGTTATCCTCTCTATACTCCTACTATCGACCCCATACTAGATTGATCCTCTCTTACGTTTTAGTCTTGTTTTCACTTTAGTTGTTCCCACCTTATTTCCAACTCATTCACCTTTTTTGGTTAAGTTAGAACATGTAGTTGACTTACACGTTTCCCTATGGATACAATATTTAAAACCCTCTAGGTGAAAGCTACAACAGTATCCATGCGCTTGCGGATCTTTTCTGTTCACGTTAATAAATACCAATAGAGTTTAAAATAGAGTTATTGCCTAGCACGACATCCATCTCTAGAAGACCCTGTATGATGCCTCCGAACGAACTAGCTGAACTTAAGGTCAAGTTGAATGAACATTTGAAGAAGGGACTGATCCATCCTAGTTCATCTCCGTAGGGTTGCCCTGCTATCTTTGTGAAGAAGAAGGACCGGTCATTATGGATGTGTGTAGATTATAGACCTCTGAGTGCAGTTACTATCAAGAATAAGTATCCTCAACCACGCATCAACATCTTGTTTGATCAGTTGTCTAAAGTCAAAGTCTTTTCCAAGATTGATCTGAGGTCTGGTTATCATCAAATTAAAATTCGCCCTGAAGACATTCCGTGTCACACCCATTTTTAAGGACAAAAGTAGGATGCATAAAAGACTCATGTGCGCCCTAGGAATCAGTCGCACACATAAGTTGACAAATTACAAAGTATCATCACAGTGCTTATTACATAACGAATAAGTATTTAAGACATAGTCTTGAACGATAGGTAGTAATAACTAATAGTAATTCTTCAGCGGAAACTCCACACAGGGACACGGTTGACTGGTTGACACCAAGACTAGTACTCATTCCGATAATCTTCCTCTATATCTTCATCTGTTATGGTGGAAATAGCAAGAGTGAGTCCATGTCGAACTCAACAAATATAACACAGGGTTCATGAGGCTCAAAAAGGCTAGACACTGTTTAACTGCGTTTAGCTTTTAATCATATATTAGCAATTGAGTAGCATCAAGATAAACCACTTCCCATTAAAGAACCAATGATCAATTGTAATAAGGATAATGAATAGCATTAACATGAGCAAATAATAATCAACAATAATTATGCATGATATAACAGTTATGATCAACTATTCCATAAGAATCCCCAAGGCCGCTCGTATCCGTGAGCACGGCTAGTATACCAGTTTTTAACTCTGCGCAGAGGTGTACACTTTCACTGTGAGTCATGATTTCCAAATGAGTGGGGAGATCAAGCCCAAACACCCGAGAACCATATAAAGCCACTCAAAAGTTCGTCTAACAAGTTAGGGCCATTAGATTCACTCGGCAGGCAGATGTAGAACCCCCCTTCCCTGTGGCACAACAACCGCAGCCTATACACACTAGGCCAGGGGCTCGCACTACACCCAACGTGGCAAGCCTTTCTTACGCCATTTAAGGTAACCTCTAACAAGCTAGAAAAGGTCTCTTGAACAACTAAAGCCAGAGCCATATAGCCCTCATAGCTGTACTGTATATCCCGGTTATCACTTACAGATAAGTCCTTATGGAGAGAAACCAGAGCATCAAAATAATACACATGCTCTAGCCCCCTTTCAACAGTAATAAAATCATCTTAATAGTTGATTGCTTAATCCATTAATCAAATTACAAGATCATTGTTCTTAGTTTAAGCACTAGCAGTAGCTACCCATATGCATTCCCAAGGTTGACAAGGAATCAAGATAACAATCACTAAGTTATAATCTCTAAGGTTGTCAAGGTAAGCACATGCATATGTATGACAATTCAATGTATAGGTAACAAGGATAGTCCTGTGTTATACTTGCCTTGATCAAAGCTTTCCAAGTGATACTGCTGACTTGGCTCAAAGTAATACTCCAAATCGTCCAGATACTGCTCACCTTCTATACTCGATCATCAATCAACAACACACATGCATCCAATCAAACAAACACGAAGCAAACAAAGAAATACAATTATAACAGTACACCAACAGTAGCAAAACAGTAATAAAAGTTTATAAAACTCTTCTACACGTTTCTACGATCACACAGACGCAAAGATCACCAAATTCGGAGTTAAAACGTGAAAGTTATGAATTTTCTAAGATTTCCTATAGATAAATAAATACTTAATTATAAACTCGAAAAATAAATTATCAAAACTAACTGTACAACTATACTAACATGTAGAGCTCGCAAATACGAACCTAACGCAACTTGAACGGATCAAATCGGAGTTAAAACGAAGATTTTATGACCAAAACAGTTCTAGTGGCAAAGCTGTAAATACCTGAAAACGTATTTTTGAATAAACCGGAAGAAAATACGCTTCCAAAACGCGAAAACGCATTTTCCGACATACGCTATGGACCGCGGGTTGATAACTAAAAAGCTGAGGGTCTCTTTAACAAATTTACCCGCGAAGGGGTAAGTTCTAATCTCAGCCGTTGATATGAAATCGGACGGCTCGTGTTCATCATCAAGTCTATAGTGCTCATACCGGTCACCTCCCTCAAGTTCGGCCGGCGGCCCCCCATGGCCGGCGGGCTCCATCTCGCCGGAGATGGCGGATTTACCAAATTTGATCCCAAATTTACCAAATTTAATTATAAACTCCACCGTTCGACCCCAAATTTGATCCACCTGAACGAGAAGCTCTGTGCGAACTCAAATACTCGATAAAAACTAGCTACGATAAACCATACATGACGCGCGGCAACAAGGGGCGGCGGCGCCATCACCGCACCGTCGGTAAGCTTCAAAATCACGACTAGAACCGCCTCCGCCCAAAAGAAAAAAAACATAGAACGAAAGAGTAGGAGAGTGCGGTCTCACCAACGCAATGAAATCGGCCTCGAATCCACCCGACGGCTCCACCCGCGTTCAACCGACACATCCAACTACCTCAAACCCTTAACCTCGATTTCTTACGGTGGAGTTCACGGTTTAGATGAAAAACGGATATAGGAAGGTCAAGGTGTCCTATTTATAGCTTCTATTGGCCGTGTTCGAGTAGGATTCCCCGGGAATCACGAAGCCGATCGTCGTCGTCGTTTCCGGTTTGGAGTCCGGAGCTCTCACGGAAGGTAGGAGACGACTGACCACCGGGCCCCACCGGTCAGCGGAACAAGGAGGGCGCGAGGCTCGTCACCGATACTGGGCCGGCCACCCGATGTCGGGCGCGGAGGAGGGAAGGCGGCAGCGGCCCACCGTGCGGCCCAGGCGGGGAGGAAAACAGGCCGGCGGCTGCCAGGTAAAAAGGTAAGTGTTTCCTTTTCTTTTTTTTTCTTTTCTACTTTTCTTTATTTACTTGTTTTCAAACTATTCCAAATAGAATTCTTCAAACCAATTCAAAATAAAATAAATCCACTACACAAAAGAAAATAAATGCAGCAGCATGAATGCAACACCAAATAGTTTTCAAAATTTCAATTTCCCATTAATTGTTATCTAAATTATTTGAAACTCATTAATTCTAAAATTTAGAATTTTTGGGTGTTACAAATTCTACCCCCCTTAAAAGAATCTCATCCTCGAGATTGGACTGCTTACTCAAACAACTGCGGATATGATTTCCTCAATTCATCCTCTCTTTCCCAAGTTGCCTCTGCCTCTGAATATCGATTCCACTGAACCTTGCACATCTTAATAATCCGACTTCGAGTAACTCTCTCAGCAGTTTCTAAAACCTTGATTAGAAATTCTTCATAAGTAAGATCCTCCTTAACAGTCGACTCTTCTAAAGGTATCTGCTCCTCAGGCACCCGTAAACACTTCTTAAGTTGTGAAACATGGAACACATCATGTACTCCAGATAAATTCTCAGGCAACTCTAATTGATAAGCAACTTCCCCACGTCTAGTAATAACTTTAAATGGTCCAACATACCTTGGTGCTAGTTTACCTTTCATGTTAAACCTCTTCACACTTTTCATAGGTGACACCTTCAAATAGACATAATCACCTACCTCAAAAACTAAATCTCTTCTTCTATTGTCAGCATAACTCTTCTGACGAGACTGTGCTACTCTCAAATTCTCACGAATCACTCGCACTTGATCTTCTGCGTTTCTAAGAACATCTGTACCAAACACTTGAGATTCACCTGTCTGATCCCAAAACAATGGAGTTCTACACTTACGTCCATACAAAGCTTCAAACGGTGCCATCTTAAGACTCTGTTGATAACTGTTATTGTAAGAGAATTCTGCATAAGGCAAACTCTTATCCCAACTAGTTCCATATTGCAATGCACAAGCTCTCAACATATCCTCTAATACCTGGTTGGTCCTTTCAGTCTGTCCATCTGTCTGTGGATGATATGCTGTACTAAAATTCAATTTTGTTCCCAATGATTCATGCACAGCTTTCCAAAAATGCGACGTAAACTGCGATCCTCGATCAGATACAATCTTCTTTGGTACTCCATGCAAACAGACTATTCTCTCCATATACAACTCTGCCAATTTTGGTCCATGGTAAGTAGTCTTAACTGGTATAAAATGAGCAACTTTAGTTAACCGATCTACTATCACCCAAATAGAATCATAACCTCTCTGAGTACGTGGTAACCCTACTATAAAATCCATACCAACTTCCTCCCACTTCCATTCAGGAATCTTCATTGGTTGCAACAATCCAGCAGGTCTCTGATGCTCTGCTTTCACCCTCTGACAAGTGTCACACAATGCCACATACTCAGCCACATCTCGCTTTAATCCAACCCACCAATATTTCTGTTTCAGATCCAAATACATCTTAGTACTACCAGGATGAATAGAATAAGCTGACTCATGAGCTTCGCGAAGAATTGCCTGTCTAACAATTTGATCCTCAGGTACACACAGCCTCTTTCCAAACCACAAAATTCCATTATCATCCATTCGAAAGCCTGGTGACTTACCAATCACTATATCTTCCGCTATCTTCTTTAGTTTCTCATCCTTCAACTGACCCTTGTAGATTTCTTGCTCTAAGGTAGGCTCTATCACTAATTCCATTGTATTAGTAACAATGCCCAAATTCAAATATTCAAATTCAGCACATAACTCACTAGTCATAGACAACGTCCGTATCTCATTGGCATAACTTTTCCTACTAAGAGCATCAGCTACTACATTAGCCTTACCAGGATGATAGTGTATCTCAATATCATAATCCTTAATCAACTCTAACCATCTGCGTTGCCTCAAATTCAGATCTGACTGAGTGAAAATATACTTCAAACTCTTACGATCAGTGTATATATCACTCTTATGTCCAATCAAATAATGTCTCCAAATCTTTAAAGCATGAACTACAGCTGCTAACTCCAAATCATGTGTAGGATAATTCAACTCATGCTTTCTCAACTGCCTAGATGCATAAGCCACAACTCTGCCTTCTTGCATAAGAACACATCCCAAACCTTGACGAGAAGCATCACAATAAATAGAAAACTTCTTACTCAAATCTGGCAAAACCAAAACAGGCGCTGTAGTCAACCTCTTCTTCAATTCCTCAAAACTAGCTTGACATTTATCTGACCACACAAACTTGGCATTCTTCTCTAATAGAGATGTCATAGGTTTAGCAAGTTTAGAAAACCCTACAATGAACCGTCTGTAATATCCAGCTAATCCCAAGAAACTACGAATCTCGCTAACATCAATAGGTGGTTTCCAATCTAATACATCCTTTACTTTACCTGGATCCACTGATATCCCTCCATTAGAAACAATATGACCAAGGAAAGAAACTTCCTTCAACCAAAACTCACATTTACTTCGCTTCGCATACAGTTTATGCTCTCTAAGTTTCTGCAATACCAACCTCAAATGTTCAGCATGCTCTTCCTCCATCTTGGAAAATACTAGTATATCATCAATAAATACTACCACAAACTTATCCAAATATTCCATGAACACCTTATTCATCATGTACATAAAGTATGCAGGTGCATTGGTCAATCCAAATGACATAACAGTATACTCATACAATCCATACCTTGTAGTAAAAGCTGTCTTTGGAATATCAGAAACACGAATCTTCAACTGATGATAACCAGAACGTAAATCAATCTTAGAGAACACACAAGCACCTCTCAACTGATCAAACAAGTCATCAATCCTGGGCAAAGGGTACTTATTCTTGATAGTTACCTCATTTAGTGACCGGTAATCAACACACATCCTCTGACCGCCATCTTTCTTATCAACAAAAATAACTGGTGCTCCCCAAGGTGATGAACTAGGTCTAATAAAACCTTTATCTTATAATTCTTTAATTTGTTTCTTAAGTTCTTCTAATTCATCTACTCCCATCCTATATGGTCGTTTGGCTATAGGTGCAGTTCCAGGAAGTAATTCAATAAGAAATTCAATGTCTCTGTCAGGTGGCATACCTGGCAATTCATCAGGGAAGACATCCGGAAATTCCTCAATCACTGAATTCTCCTTAATAGTATCTTCAAGCTGATTCACCACAGCGGTTGGTTGCTTCTGCACTGCTACATCCACATTGATTTTATCTCCATTAGGTGCAGTCACAACTACCACTTTCTGCTGACACTGAATCTCTGCCTGATTTTGCTTCATCCAGTCCATACCCAATATCACATCAATACCAGATGTCCTCAACACTATAGGAGTTATCTTAAACTCTACCCCCCTTAATACCATACTAATTGGAAGACAACGATTACTGGTTTGCATGGTACCTCCAGGTGAATTTACTAAGAGAGGTTCTTTCATAGCTAGCATGGGTATACTATGCATTTTAACGAAAATGTTGGATATGAATGTATGAGATGCTCCAGAGTCAAAAAGAACAGTTGCAGGTGTGGAATGCACATTGAACGTACCAATCATAACTTCTGGTGCATCATGAGCTGTATCAGAAGACACATGATTCACCCTTCCAGTACCAGATTGCCTCTGGTTGCTCTTCTGGCTCTGAGGAGTCTGCTGGTTCTGCTTCTCAGGACAATGGTAAGACATATGCCCCTCTTTACCACAGACAAAACATCTAGTAGGCGTGCTGGGAGCACTATTCTTCATGGGGGTAACATTGGAATTTCCAGTGCGAGGAGTCTGTTGCCCAGTCTGCTGATACTGTTGACGTTGTGGATATGATGAACGCTGTTGTGACTGATTACTTTGCCAATTCTGGGACCACCTCTGATTCGGATTACGATTCCATTGGCTAACCGGTCCCTGAAACTTCTGATGGAAACCATGCTGAGAATTAGTGCGCTGATGGTTGTTGCTTCCTGAGCTTTGTACCTTCATCTTCCTCTTCCTGTCCATCTCTCTACGCTCATTATCAAGCACAATAGCTTTATTTACCAGCTCTTGAAAACTAGCATAGTTGTTCCCCTTCAACTGCAAGCGAAGATCATAATAAATTCCCTTCAAGAAAAGACGCTGCCTGTCTGCATCTTCCCTCACTTCATTAGGAGCATAGCGAGCCAACTGGGTGAACCTGTCATGATATTCACTAACGCTCATCTGTCCCATCCTAAGGTTTCTGAATTCTTCCTGCTTCAGCTCAATTATACCTTCAGGAATATGACGAGCTCGAAAATCTCTAACAAACTCATTCCAAGTGATAGGAGGAGCATTGTCAGGGCGTGCAGCTTGATACGACTCCCACCAAGTCTGAGCTGTCCCCTGTAACTGACCAGATGCATATAACACCTTCTCCATATCATTGCATTGGGCTATATTCAGCTGTTTCTCCACTGCCCTCACCCAATCATCCGCCTCTAAAGGATCAGCAGCATGAGAAAACACTGGAGGGCGTCCCTTCAAAAATTCCCCACGCTTATCCCTCACTTGCACAGGCTGTGGTCCTCCTGCAGGGGGATTGTTCTGCATGTGCTGCATAAACATCTGCATCATCTGGTTCTGAGTTTGCATGAGTTCCTCCATAGTAATGGGTGGGTTAACACCTCCACGACCTCTGCCACGACCTCTGCCTAACATCTGTTTTCAAAAACACAGAAATTGAAATTCAGTACGATCCGAGATGATGTATTCAATAGATAAGCAAAATCTGATTTTTCTGGGCGAACTCCAATTTCAGCAACTCAGTAAAACTGTCATATATCGAGCTATAGACGTCCAATTCAGATGATCTTTACATGGTTGGAAAGCTTACAAAATTATCTACAACTTTTATTCACAACATTTTTTCTGATTCTGTCAATAAATTGGCCAAAAACTGAACTTAACCGAAACTGTTTCAGAATTCCAGACTGTGCAGTAACTCCAACTTGGAACAGGTATATCTCTTAGCTCTTAATAGATATTAAAATAATTCTTGCGGGGTTGGAAAGATATAGAAGTCTGATTATTCCCAGTAAAATTTCTTAAATTTCTCATGAACGGATTTTAAGTTATTTCTAAAACATCCCAGACGGATCCAAAAATCAGCAAAGGACAGAACTAAGTTAACCTCATATTCAAGTAATATATTTTGATCAAACTTAATATTCTTAACCATGGAACTTGTAGGCATGTCTACAAAACTCCAGCACACATTACAAAGATCCAAATCACACATTATCATAATAACAATCCATCAATCACACAATTGTTCACACCACAAACTGACTCTTAAAACAAACCAAACTTAAAATTAACTCGCAACTACTATCGTTCCTATTACATGGGGATTTTTCCTATTTCCTAATTAAGCTTCTCATAAATCTTGGGATGACCTAACTCCGCCCTTAATTGGTCAATCTCCTTATAAGCTTGCTCCTTAAGTTCTTTTTCCTTCAGCAACTCATCCTTCAAATCCACCTCATGGAGAGCCA
This sequence comes from Saccharum hybrid cultivar R570, assembly GCA_038087645.1. Classification (NCBI taxonomy): domain Eukaryota; kingdom Viridiplantae; phylum Streptophyta; class Magnoliopsida; order Poales; family Poaceae; genus Saccharum; species Saccharum hybrid cultivar. The sequence goes on from JAQSUU010000038.1 coordinate 7,486,412, forward strand.
ATTCACGAGCTAATCCCACCGTAGCTTGTAAAGTCAAGGAGGAATCATCTGCAAGCGGCACGGTCCAAATACCCTTGTCATGTAAGAAACAAGGAAAATACCGGAGTGCACCCTTTAACGTCTTGTCCGAGCGTAGACCATGGTAGTAAACAAATGCATTGAAAGCGACATCCTTCATGCTTATCTCCACGGTTGCCCGGCTCACTCTGGTAATGAACTTTGACTCCACCTTAGACTCCCTAGTGGTAGGATCCCTTTTCTTAACCCATAACTCCGTTTCCCAATAGGAATCCATCCATGGATGACTATACTCTGCACTACGATACTCCAACGTAGCTTCCCAGTCGTAGTAGTAGTTGTCCAAGGTTCTTGTCAACATGTCATGGAAGAAAGCATCAGCTTTAGGAACCATGATATGAAGCTTCGTAGTCCACCCCATAACTACATTCTCCATTGGTGTATCACCAACTCTTGATTCAGCATCAGATAGCTCTTGATCACCATCTTCATACGGCTCCTGAGGTTTGAAACGGGCAACGTACTGTGCAGCTGACAGACGAGGATAAGGAGACATCTACAAGATTTAGACATAGATTAGATAGAATCAATGTATTTTCGCAATAGAATAAAGTAGAGGAAGCATAAAACTTTAGTAATTAACAAGGTGAAAAGAGGAAGCATGAATTAAGTGAAGTATGGATGCTATTAACGACCATTCTAACTAGGCTCGCGTCCTACAGTCAACACGGCTCTGATACCAATCTGTCACACCCATTTTTAAGGACAAAAGTAGGATGCATAAAAGACTCATGTGCGCCCTAGGAATCAGTCGCACACATAAGTTGACAAATTACAAAGTATCATCACAGTGCTTATTACATAACGAATAAGTATTTAAGACATAGTCTTGAACGATAGGTAGTAATAACTAATAGTAATTCTTCAGCGGAAACTCCACACAGGGACACGGTTGACTGGTTGACACCAAGACTAGTACTCATTCCGATAATCTTCCTCTATATCTTCATCTGTTATGGTGGAAATAGCAAGAGTGAGTCCATGTCGAACTCAACAAATATAACACAGGGTTCATGAGGCTCAAAAAGGCTAGACACTGTTTAACTGCGTTTAGCTTTTAATCATATATTAGCAATTGAGTAGCATCAAGATAAACCACTTCCCATTAAAGAACCAATGATCAATTGTAATAAGGATAATGAATAGCATTAACATGAGCAAATAATAATCAACAATAATTAAGCATGATATAACAGTTATGATCAACTATTCCATAAGAATCCCCAAGGCCGCTCGTATCCGTGAGCACGGCTAGTATACCAGTTTTTAACTCTGCGTAGAGGTGTACACTTTCACTGTGAGTCATGATTTCCAAATGAGTGGGGAGATCAAGCCCAAACACCCGAGAACCATATAAAGCCACTCAAAAGTTCGTCTAACAAGTTAGGGCCATTAGATTCACTCGGCAGGCAGATGTAGAACCCCCCTTCCCTGTGGCACAACAACCGCAGCCTATACACACTAGGCCAGGGGCTCGCACTACACCCAACGTGGCAAGCCTTTCTTACGCCATTTAAGGTAACCTCGAACAAGCTAGAAAAGGTCTCTTGAACAACTAAAGCCAGAGCCATATAGCCCTCACAGCTGTACTGTATATCCCGGTTATCACTTACAGATAAGTCCTTATGGAGAGAAACCAGAGCATCAAAATAATACACATGCTATAGCCCCCTTTCAACAGTAATAAAATCATCTTAATAGTTGATTGCTTAATCCATTAATCAAATTACAAGATCATTGTTCTTAGTTTAAGCACTAGCAGTAGCTACCCATATGCATTCCCAAGGTTGACAAGGAATCAAGATAACAATCACTAAGTTATAATCTCTAAGGTTGTCAAGGTAAGCACATGCATATGTATGACAATTCAATGTATAGGTAACAAGGATAGTCCTGTGTTATACTTGCCTTGATCAAAGCTTTCCAAGTGATACTGCTGACTTGGCTCAAAGTAATACTCCGAATCGTCTAGATACTGCTCACCTTCTATACTCGATCATCAATCAACAACACACATGCATCCAATCAAACAAACACGAAGCAAACAAAGAAATACAATTAGAACAGTACACCAACAGTAGCAAAACAGTAATAAAAGTTTATAAAACTCTTCTACATGTTTCTACGATCACACAGACGCAAAGATCACCAAATTCAGAGTTAAAACGTGAAAGTTATGAATTTTCTAAGATTTCCTATAGATAAATAAATACTTAATTGTAAACTCGAAAAATAAATTATCAAAACTAACTGTACAACTATACTAACATGTAGAGCTCGCAAATACGAACCTAACGCAACTTGAACGGATCAAATCGGAGTTAAAACGAAGATTTTATGACCAAAACAGTTCTAGTGGCAAAACTGTAAATACCTAAAAACGTATTTTTGAATAAACCGGAAGAAAATACGCTTCCAAAACGCGAAAACGCATTTTCCGACATACGCTATGGACCGCGGGTTGATAACTAAAAAGCTGAGGGTCTCTTTAACAAATTTACCCGCGAAGGGGTAAGTTCTAATCTCAGCCGTTGATCTGAAATCGGACGGCTCGTGTTCATCATCAAGTCTACAGTGCTCATACCGGTCACCTCCCTCAAGTCCGGCCGGCGGCCCCCCATGGCCGGCGGGCTCCATCTCGCCAGAGATGGCGGATTTACCCATCTAGACCACCGTTCGACCCCAAATTTGATCCACCTGAACGAGAAGCTCTGTGCGAACTCAAATACTCGATAAAAACTAGCTACGATAAACCATACGTGACGCGCGCCATCACCGCACCGTCGGTAAGCTTCAAAATCACGACTAGAACCGCCTCCGCCCAAAAGAGAAAAAAACATAGAACGAAAGAGTAGGAGAGTGCGGTCTCACCAACGCAATGAAATCGGCCTCGAATCCACCCGACGGCTCCACCCGCGTTCAACCGACACCTCCAACTACCTCAAACCCTTAACCTCAATTTCTTACGGTGGAGTTCACGGTTTAGATGAAAAACGGATATAGGAAGGTCAAGGCGTCCTATTTATAGCTTCTATTGGCCGTGTTCGAGTAGGATTCCCCGGGAATCACGAAGCCGATCGTCGTCGTCGTTTCCGGTTTGGAGTCCGGAGCTCTCACGGAAGGTAGGAGACGACTGACCACCGGGCCCCACCGGTCAGCGGAACAAGGAGGGCGCGAGGCTCGTCACCGATACTGGGCCGGCCACCCGATGTCGGGCGCGGAGGAGGGAAGGCGGCAGCGGCCCACCGTGCGGCCCAGGCGGGGAGGAAAACAGGTCGGCGGCTGCCAGGTAAAAAGGTAAGTGTTTCCTTTTCTTTTTTTTTTCTTTTCTACTTTTCTTTATTTACTTGTTTTCAAACTATTCCAAATAGAATTCTTCAAACCAATTCAAAATAAAATAAATCCACTACACAAAAGAAAATAAATGCAGCAGCATGAATGCAACACCAAATAGTTTTCAAAATTTCAATTTCCCATTAATTGTTATCTAAATTATTTGAAACTCATTAATTCTAAAATTTAGAATTTTTGGGTGTTACATTCCGAAAACTGCTTTCTCCACAAGATACGGTCTCTATGAGTATCTTGTTATGTCCTTCGGCTTGACCAACGCCCCCACGCACTTTATGTACTTGATGGATTTGGTGTTCATGCCCAAATTGGACAAGTTCATGGTGGTATTTATAGATGGTATCCTGATTTATTCTGAGAATGAGGAAGATCATGCTGAACATCTATGTATAGTCCTCACAAGACCGCGTGAACGTTAATTGTATGCAAAATTCAGTAAGTGTGAATTCTGGCTTTGTGAAGTACCTTTCCTTGGGCATGTGTTGTCCGATGGTGGAATTATTGTGGATCCCACCAAGATACAAGAAGTACTAGACTAGAAGGCTCCTATCTCAGTTCATGAGGTCCGGAGTTTTCTAGGATTGGCTTGCTATTATCGTCGCTTCATCCTGGATTTCTCTAAAATAGCCAAGCCAATGACTCGGTTGCTGCAAAAAGACATCAGGTTTGTTTGGACTCCTGAGTGTGATGCAGCTTTTCACAAACTGCGAAACCTCCTAACCTCGGCTCTGATTTTGGCACAACTGGATATCAAGAAACCATTTGATGTGATTGTGATGCCTCAGGCATAGGTTTGGGAGGTGTTCTGATGCAGGAAAGCCGAGTGATTGCATATACCTCTCGTCAACTTTAGAAACATGAGATGAATTATCCAACGCATGACTTAGAACTCGCTACAGTTGTTCATGCTTTGAAAGTCTAGTGACATTATCTGTTTTGCAATGTATGCAATATCTATACTGACCATAAAAGCCTCAAATATATCTTCACCCAACCCGAGTTGAATATGCATCAAAGAAGATGGCTTGAGTTGATTAAGGATTATAATCTCTAAGTGCACTATCATCCTGGCAAGGCAAACGTGGTTGTCAATGCTTTAAGCCGTAAGTCTCATTGCCATTCCTTAGTTGAAAGTGATTTTCATCTGTCTCGCCTTCTACACCCAGCAGTTCTAAACCATATCGCTGTTAGTTGCACTCTCAAGAGTAGAATTATTGAGCTCCAAAAGACTGACACCGGTATCTTCCACATCAAGTGTAAGATGAAAGAGCAAGAAACTAAACATTTTTTGTTAGATGAGGAGGGTGTGATGTGGTTTAAGGATAGGTTAGTTGTGCCTAAGGACTAGGAGCTTAAGAATTAGATTATATCTGAAGCCCATTCCTCTAAATTGTCCATCCATCCGGGTAGTACTAAGATGTATCACGATCTGAAGCCATACTATTGGTGGACCAAGATGCAGAAAGAGATAGTTGCATATGTTGCTAGGTGTGATACTTGTTGTAGAGTTAAAGCTGTGCACATGAAAGCTAGATTGCTTCAGCCACTTTCTATCCCAGGTTGGAGATGGGAGGAGATAAGTATGAATTTCATTGTTGGACTTCCTCCGACTGTTAAGAATCATAACTCTATCTGGGTAATTGTAGATCGTTTAACCAAGTTGGCTCACTTCATTCCTGTCCGAGCAAACTATCGTCCTACTGACTATGCTGAGTTGTACTTCAATCAGATAGTCCAACTCCATGGGATCCCTCACACTATTGTTTCTGACTGAGGTCCGCAGTTTACTACTCATTTTTGGGAGCACTTGCATCATCTTCTAGGAACCAAGCTAATGAGAAGCTCTGCTTATCATCCCTAGACGTCCGGTCAGACTGAACAAGTTAACCAAATCTTAGAAGATATGTTACGGGTGTGTGTTATTTTGTCCAAGGGTTCATGGGAGAAATGGTTGCCTTTAGTTGAGTTTTTGTACAATAATAGTTATCAAGAGAGCATTAATATGGCCCCCTTCGAACCATTGTACGGTCATAAGTGTAGAACACCGCTTAATTGGGTAGAAGCTAGAGAAAGAAGGTATTATGGTATTGATTTTGTCGAGCAAGCTAAAGAACAAGCCCGTACCATCAAAATACATATGGCTGCAGCCCAATCTAGATAGAAAAGTTACGCTGATCACCGTAGAAAACCGATTGAGTTTGAAGATGGAGACTTCATCTATCTGAAAGTTTCACCTATGAAGAGCATACAACGCTTTGGTGTGAAGCGGAAGCTTGCACCAAGATACGTGGGTCCTATAACACCCTAAGTGTTTGGCTTCCTTAAGTGCATTGCATTTCATAAACATTAACATTTATCATCTAATTCCAGAGTGTGAGCATCATTCATTTCATGCACGAGCTTATAATATGTGAAACATGCTTTTGAAACAATGCAACATGTGTTTATATTTCATGTGAATTATGAAGTGAGTAGTGCAACACCCAAGTGCCACATGTGCAACTACCTTTTGAGACATGCCAACCACTTTAGTGTAACATAATTAGCAAGTGTCATGCAACACACTCATGCAACATGTGCAACATGAGCTTGCAACATTTGGGTGAAAATATTGAATTACTTGTTTCAAAGTATGTGACACTAGGAATTTCAGGCAACCAATGTGTAGAGTGGCTAATTAGGTCTTATAACACCTTAATTACATTTAGGGTAAGTAGTGGAGCAATGTTCATGTTGACCAAAATTACCAAATTGCCCTTCCAAATGTTATTGACTAAGTTTGGACCCCTAGAGTGATCTGGTTTGACCAATTAAAAAGTCCAGCTTAGAAATCTTGCATGGAGGAGCAACCTCAAGCAAAGTTGTAGAGAATTTCATAAGGAACAAAAGTTCTACTATGGTCATCTCATGAAAATGACCACAACATGGTCAAAAATGGCCCACAAGTCAGTCTTGGAAGCTTTTTTGTGACTTAGCCATTTTGGCTAAGTGTTAAATTGTAAACCGTTTCACTGAACCCCACTTCACCACCATGTAACTCAAACACTAGGCCGAACCAGTCCTTGAGCCAATTGACAAAATTGTAGCCCTCATGTAGCTCTACCATTTTGGTATTATCATCTTTTGCTAACTTGAGCTGGATTAGGAGTTAATCAGCGTCAAACTTGCTCTGTCAGTCTCTAAACGTCGGCTTCATTTTAATCTGTCAGGGCAGCATGGCTGACTGGCCGCAGGCCATCGTCGACGCGTGGCCGTGCGGTGGCAGCCGTACGCTGGCCGTGGCCCCACCGGTCAGGTCCGAACGAACCCCTACATCGCCACGATGCCGCCCCAACCTCATTCGCGCCTCTGCTCTCTCTCTCTCTCGCTCCTCCCGCGCTCAGGCGGACGCACCGAGCCGCATCGCCGCCACGTGCCTTGCCGCGGCCGTGAGAGCTCGCCACTGCATTCCTACCGGCCAAATCAAATCACGCCCCCCACTCTACCACATTGCCCTACACCTCCTCGACCAACCCGTGACTTCAATTGAGCCCAAGGTGAGCCGCATTGCCGCCTCCGCCCGTCCCAAATGCCACCGGAGCTCCGCCATGGTTAGGGTCACCGTGGCTAGCACCGCACCGCACTCCTCCGCCTTCCCTCGCTCACGTCCCCTCTTCCCCATCACACCTAGATGCTCGGGTGATGACGCTACCACCAGTCCCGGTCCGGTCAAGCCGGAACACGCCCGCGCACTGCCACGCCATGGCCGATGGCCAGGTGCTCACGCGGCCAAGCTGCTCCACTCCATCCCAATCTGTTTGCGTAGCCTCGGAAGGTCCGCCAGGGTTCTAGGAAGTGGGTGCACCCCTTTGCCAGCCATCTAGCGGTCGGAGCTCGCCGGCGTACCGCCACACGTTCGCTGCCGTCCGCCCTCACCGTCGGCACTGGTGCTCCAGTGCGGTAGCGTTGGGGAAAAGTGCGTGCCTTGGTGCGGTTTTGTGTGGAGAGCACGGTGGTGTGCTCGGCTTGGTCAGAGGAGCCGCCGGTGGCGTGAATCCGCTCGCCGGAGCTCTCGGCTCGCCGCTCCCCTATCCCTCTCTCACTGACAGCGGGTCCCTCCTGGCAGACGCACGCGCGCGGGCGGGAATCGGGTCAGGCCGCGCGCTGGCTGGGCCGAGCTGACGAGTCGGGCCAGCCCAGTACTATAGCTAGGGTTGATTTCTGAGTTATATTTCACAGATTTAGATGATGTTTAGGAATTTCATATCTAGGGTTTTACTTGCTCAAAAATTATGATTTAAATTTTGTTGGGCTCTGCATGAAGTGTAGTATTTAATAAAAATACCAAATAGGTATGTGATGTTTATTTTCTAGAAGGATTAATTGGGGTTTTGAAATGTGTCCTAAATTGGATATAAACTTGTTATATGTATAACTGGAGTTCTATTGTCGCAAAAATTATGAAAATTGCTGAGTAGGCTATTTTGTGCATATGCTAGCTCTGGTAAAAATTTGGGTACTAGTGCTTGAGTATTTTTCAAGTTATGATGATATCATGTTATGTTAGGAAATACTTGAATGAATTTTAGTAATTTTTCTACATGTGCAATGTTCATATAAATTTGTGTAGAGCGTCCTGGTACCCTAAAAGTGTTTAAGAAAAATATAAATTTTGTTGTTTGATACTTTTCAATATGATTTGTTATTTATGCAAAAATCAGCCTTTTTGGCTTGTGAATTTTGTGTAGGGAGTTTCTGTGAAAAATTTTAGTTCAAATTTTTACAGTAGCCTCTTTTTAGGTCAGAGAGTCTCCTGTAATTTTTGTAGAATTTTACAAGCAGTTTGCATATAGATTTAATTTTCCACTTAATTAATTAAGTAAATTAATAAAAGGGTGAAAATAAATGTTCTAGGGTGGCACACCTTACTTTCTGGTGTTTTTATGATATGTGTGAACTATTGGTATAATTGGTTTAGTCATAGAGGAAGTTTGACACATAAATAAATATTTAGTCTTCATATTTCTAGGTTTTCTGGACAGCTAGTAGCATTTTTGGGTTTGACCCTTAATAAAATTGTTTGCTGGGAAACTTGTGAATACCAAAGTGGTAGTAAACTGGTTAATCTAGCTTGTGTCAAAATTTGATGACATTTGGCCTAGTAATCTAGGAGTTATAGCTGTTTAATGTGGCTATCCAGAAATGACTGCTCTCTGTTTGGAGAGGACAGCTTTCTGGAACTTTGGAATTTCGACTAGGTAAACTTTGGAATTAAGTGTTGAGGTCTGAAACTGAATTGTAGGGTATTTTATAAGCTTTCCAGATTGTCTTGTATAATGCCTTTAGGATTTGGGAATTTCCAGTTGTAATAAGATTACGTAGCTGCTGTCCAGACTATGTTGTTATGATATCTGATGATTTGTTGTTGGTAACCTATGTGATATTGTTCTTGTGATTTCTAGGTGTTAGGGCCTTAACTGAAGAGGAACATTTGTACATTAGGTTGTGTAGATTAGGTAAGTACTTCTCCACCGAAGAAGAGATTTGCACGTAATATTGAAGTAACTTGAATAGAATAATTAAATTGTTGCGATGCATTACATTCCGAGCATATTGCATTCATTATGCATCAATGAGATTTATTGTGCATTCATGCAATAGGTGTACCAGAGGGGGTGACACTCCTCGAGTTCGAGGGAACGGTTCCGGAGGAGGACCAAGAGCAGCCAAGGGAGTCTGAGGATCCAGCCGGTGAAGGAGTGCCCGCAGACGACCTACCTGAGTGCCTAGATCACCGCCCGTCCTCTTTTCTGAAAGGCAAGCTCCGGTGCATGCTGACCTAATTGTTTTAAATATAAGTCTTGAGTACTTTTACTTGTTTACTGCATTAAGTTGTAGGAGTTGTATGGAAACACTTGTTGCATTACACCTGTCCTTGTCCAGATATCATACTTAAACCCTAAATTACGTTTAGGCCCATGTTAATGCTTAGCCCTGCTTAGTCCGATAGAAGTCAGGTGATTTCCGGTCATCCGCGAGATATAGGAATGGGTCACGAGTGGCTATGTTGGCTATCGTGGATGGAACCATGCCTAAAATGAATTTGAGACCAGGCAGGAGTTCGATAGTGCAGCCACAAGACACTTCACGTCTTGGGTGTGGAGCTATGCTCGTCGGAGTCATTTAAGGACCGATTCGTTGTACGTCCTTGAGTCATGTTGAACGTAGTCTAACACTTAGTTGGCCGGATAAGTCGTTCCGACCGTGAAGCCAAGTAATTTGGTTTAGGCCGGGAGTCAAATGGCAGGTCGCATCTTGGAGGAGAGAAACGTTGTGCTTAGGGACATTGGCGTGAGACCAAGGGGGGTTAGAGTCCCTAGCACCTGGCAGAGTGTCACCCTTGGGGATGCAGCATCATTCGAACCCGTGACTCCTGAATCGTACGAAAGGTGGCTTGTGCGACCCTGGCAGGGGCCTACGCGGTGAGTGTTAGAAATACCCCTCTAGCTGGATAGGAATTCGATTCGAATCGCCGTCGCTCCCGGTTAGTGAGCACTTGACTTGAGCAGCGGCAACGTAGATCTCATTAAATTGAACAGATGGTTAAGTGAATGATATAATGTTGCCGCAATTTATACCTGCTATGGATATAATAATATTATTATTTGATTATACTCAAGTGAATGTTTAGTACAGGTGCTAAGATAGATGACAGGTTAATGCTAAAAATAAATGCTAGTACAGGTTAAAAGAGTTTAAATTACTTATGCTTTTCCGCAAAAGATAATGTCAGCCAGCTCCACTTATGAAAGCCTTGCATGATCCTTGGTGTCTCTTATTTTCCGTTTCGACGGGTAAGTCTAGCTGAGTACATTCCCGTACTCAGGGTTTATTCCCTTCTATTGCAGATGACATGTTTTATCAGGGCTTCTGCAAGACCTGCCTCCACCCCGTGGGTGACAAGGACTAGATCACTCGGGCGTGATCGTCTATTAGTTCCTTTCCTTAATGCTTTTGTGGGATGGTGATCTGTAATACTGGCAGTAGTATTTGAACTAAATGCGTGTGTTTTGCTTCCGCTATTTTATGAACTCAGTTTATAATAATTTGCGACTCTGTGTGTTGTAAGTGAACTTCCGAACTACTTGTGAAATGTAACGTGTGATGTGTATGTTGAATGATGCGATCTTGGTTGTAAAAGAGTTGGTTTGAAATCCTTCGTGGTTTCGATTGACTACCGGGATTATATGGGCTCAAGTTCAAAAATTTGAGCGTTTCGGCGCTTGTTTTTGTACTTGTGCTCTTATAATTTGGTCGGTTCTGTTACAGCTGGTACCAGAGCAGAATTCAATATTAAACACATCATACGTGTATTTGAAAACAAAAGGGTTTGTTTGTGAAAAGTGTTAAAAATCTAAAAATTATTTCTATAAGTATGCCAGTGATCACATCCCTTAGCACAAATAAGGACGCTTAGGTGGCTTATTAAAAAGACTAACTTGGGGGTCTTGTTTGTTTTTGTTTCATCGTCCATACGGCGTGATATTGTATGGATATTATCCTCTTGGGTGGTAATGTATGGATCAAACACCTCGACGCTCTGGTAAGTGTGAGTGGTGAGAGCATGATCGTCCAACCGGCGGTCTAGGGGAGAGTAGTTGTGGTTACTTGCATACTTACATGTTTAAACCATGTAATTATGAAGGTACTTAATTGGGATATATCTGTCGGGTAGTTATGATACTGAAGTATATACATCAGGGATGTGTATATGGAAAGTATTTAGTTTACTGCTTACTTGTGTGCTTATATTGGGAAGCTATTGGGCTGAAATGAGATTTTCTGCAGGTACACTAACAGCGCAAACGAGTAGACCGATAGTTTTGCCTATATGAGAGAACGTATGTATGCCACCGCCTAGCGTTAGAAGTTTATGATTCTACTAGGGTGAGAGGGCGTACGGAACATGCATGCATCATGTCAATTCATGTCATACATTGCATTTTACTCCCTCCTTAAAAATTTCGTTGGTCCCGACTAAATTAAATTTCGTATCCCCTAAATTATCCTCATTGTAAGTCATGTCTTGTTGCTACAGATGGCTCGCACCAAGAGAACCGCTCGCAAGTCCACTAGAGGCAGGGCACCTTGTCACCAGCTCGCTCCATGTGAGCCCCGCCCTGAGCCCACCGAGGCGGAAAGGTTGAGGGCCGAGTTGGCTGAGGTGACTGCTGCTAGAAATGCGGCTCAGCAACAGCTGGAGCAAGTGATACATGACAGAGATCAGGAGACACTTGCAGTCCAGAGGTTGACTGTGGCGAATCGCAACTGTCAGCGCATGCTGGTCCACGTGATGAACCAGCGGGATGAAGCCTGGCATGAAGAGAACGTCCTGAGAGCTCGTCAGGTGGAGCTTGATCAACGGATTGAAGCTGCAGAAGAATACAATGACAATCTTCATGAGGAAGTGTGATACGCTCAGGGGGTCCCGATCTTCACGACGTAGGATGATCACCGATAACTAGCTGAAGAACAGCCGGATAACTTGCTGCAGGCAGCGATAACTAGTGCAACCTGGCAAATAAAACTCGAAGCCAACCACCGTCTTTAACCGGCAACCTGAATCGAGGATTCGCCCAACCACACTCTCAAAGAACCAACCAACACAGCCTACAATCAATCGAGGAAACCTCGAAGGGAGTAGGAGCACCAATTGGGAGCGGATGAAGCCGCCGCTTCTGTAAATCTCGCAAAGGAAATCACAAGAGCAAAGGGGTAGAGATCTCTCTCAATATTTGTTAGCACACAGCTGAACAAAAGGGGGGTTTGTATTCTATTATCCAAAGTCTGAGATTACAATGAGTCTAGGAGGTATTTATACTAGCAACAGCCCTGCTAGATAGGTAGAAACTCGAAACGAAAAAAATAAGACGCACTATGTGAACGGGCCTCCTCGAGATGCCTTCCTGGAGAGTTTTCGCGTGGCTGCTGGTCTTCAGCGCAGTCTTCAGTGTTTTGGCAATAACTCTATCTTGGAAACTCCAAATGACATGCGGTTTGTTGGGTTGGAAAGTTAACTTGATAACCTTTCACACCATGTGCAGCATGTACCACGAAATATTGTAGATTGGTATAGTTTTGCATGGGAACTTGGACATCAGGCTGACTGCTGACTAGCTGACCAGTCTGTACTAAATCAGTCGAATCTCAACATTGGAGAATCCAAATCAAGTGAGAGAAATTGGGCTTGAAACTAGACTTGATAAGCTTTCCAACAAGTCCTCATGGGCCTTCATAGCTTTTGTGAGCAAAAAGTTGTGACTGATTCTTTCTAATGGTTCTGTCACACTGGACTGGCTCGAACGTGATCCTCCTCTTTGTTTCACCCTTGGTGTCTTCTTGTCATCCTCCGTGGTGCACCTAAGCAATAGCAACGTGCACGACTTAGGTAGTATATAATTCTCATTAACATTAAAATGATTTTCAGAAAGTAGCGCGTGCACCTCTTGTTGTAGCTTCTTGGCTCGACTACGTGTAATTGGTCCATCAAAGACTTGGACTGGTGTTGGTGTAGCTTGACTTGGAGGTTGTAACATGTTGTTGGTTGACGTGGTCATATCATCCTCCCCCCCTTGAAAAAGAGTCGTCCTCGACTCTAATCCGTCGAAGTCCAAAAATTGTGCTAGGCCAACATGGGTAGATGCTCTGTTTCTGTTGCAATCTCCTTCTTCCATCACAGCAATGTGTTTGAATCTATAATCATATAAACCAAGTAGTAGTCTTATAGGTGGAAACCAAAAGGATTTAGAATCAAGTTTAGCTTTCACCTTGAATGGATCCTTAGAATTAAGAGTGAATGTTGATGTCCTTGGTATGATCCTATCATCCTTCCTCTCTTCAAAAAAACTTGTCCTCTGCTTTTGCTCTCCTGAAAACAGTCTAAAGAAAATAGAGAGTGGATGCATATGCCAATTGCTATGATTACTTGTTGAAGATTGTTCATTATCTTCTTTATAATTCATATGCACATTATTTCCTTTTCGATGAGATGAATAGTTTCTCAGATTTTGTGAACCTGAAATTAACTTTGAAAATGGAAGCACAAAAATTTCTTTTAAACCACTCATTTGATTCAGGTTATCATGTTTTATCTTTGCAAAATCAAACATTTCAATAGATGT